>OZ010792.1:496943835-498433487 GCA_963932465.1 Maratus speciosus
TATTTTAATTATTGGCATCCTAATTGTTAAGTGTGTTTGAAAAAATCTATTTGTTTCATTCACGCCGGCACGAACTACTTCAGTCGACATTGTTTACCACGGAGTAAAAGAGTCTCTTTTACTCCGTGTTGTTTACATTCACAGAACCACGAACCACCGAATACTCGCATCGGGGTCATTCCATACAAAATGAGCAAATCACCTGTGGCAGATATGTCACAGATTTTAATGAAAAACAGTTTGTAAGTAGATCATATCTATTTATGAGTAAATGTAAAATAATAGATTTTAGGATTGTTTATTTAAGAATTAGAATTTACATTAAAAGCGGATGCAAAATCGAGGTTTAGCCTACATGCTTGAAGTTTCAATTTTGATTATTAATCTTAAGAATGCAAAGACTATATTAAACATTATTTATAATTAGGAATGAACAATAAGTAACAGATTGACGTAAGTTAGTAATTGTATTTTTATTCAGTAATGAGAAAAAAAATATTTTTGAAAATTTTTGAGGGAAAAAATAGACCATTTCTGTTGCGCATTTAGAGATGAAGGACACCTCTAACAATATCAAAATTACTTGACGTTATAGCTAAAAATATATATATTAAATATTCAAACTTTCATTCTTGCCTTTTTATTCCTTAATGAGAAAAAAAAATAAATAGTAAAAAATGTTGAGGGTAAAATGCAATATTTCTATCACTTGTTTCGACGTGAAGAAAAGCTTTTTTAAAATTTTTAATTTTTTTGATATTATAGATAAAAGTGTATATTTTAAATAAAGAAACTTTTATACTTGCTTTCAGTTTATTTTTGCCTCAAGAAGATTTTTAATTAAAGTAGAAAAAAGTGACTCAAGTGAACAAAAAATTATATATTAACAACTAAATCCGAATACAGAAAATAGATGGCAGCACTAAATTTTTTTACCTTAAATTCGTGCAATATTTTAAGAGACGTGCGCGAATTGAAAGGAAAATATCTCATGGAATGTAGTTAATATTGCCTTTTTGAACCCATTTTTACTATGTTAGGAATCAAAAGGCAATGTTGAATTTTTTTGAGCATATTATGGACTTACCGATCTTTATGTCTCTGCAATATTGTTAATGTCAACCCTTTCCTTTATTTATATTTTTACTCATACATAAGAGGAAAAACTATAATTTTGTAAATTTTTCACAGTTTCTAAGTTTTTTTGAAGATGAAGTAAATAAATGGCAACTTTCAAACTTGGGGAATTTGATCTTCACATGTAACACTACATCAGGCATCAATTTCACAGATGTTTTTTAATTCCTTTGATTTTTATACGTTTCTAATTTTTTCAAAATTCGCAAATTTACAATTTTTACAACCAAATAAAGATTAATCATACTGTTACCAGATTATTATTACTCAATAAATAAGAAGATAATTTTTCAGAGGTTACATTATTATAAAACAAATTCATTCCAGTTAAATAATTTTCAAGATACAGAACTTCAAACTTGCAACTTTGGACGATTGCACACATGCCATTCTTTATCACAAGTATTTTAATATCCAAAACTGCTAAAATAATTTATTTTTTGTGAAGATATTTTGCAGAGCTCTATTTGAATATGAATTGAACCAGTATATAAAATTTTATTAAAATCCGTTACTATGTGGCCACGGCTTTTTTTAAATTTTTGCTCATTTTACGTGGAATGACCCATCGATTTCACTAGCAACAACGTTTACACTCAGCTAGTTTACTAGCCAGGTAACTAACACGCTAGCGAGTAGCGAGAAAAGTAGCCAAGCTTACAACTTTTTTCGCATTCTCTGAGCTGCCAGATAGTTCGCTAGTCAAAGTGTTTACACGGGGCGAGTTTATTAGCAGCTAGTGAATTCGCCGGCTTGTAGCTAGTAAACTCGCTCTGTGTAAAAGACGCTTAAGGCCCTAGACGTCTCATATAACGTCATCAGACGTCTTCTTATCTTTACTTTGAACTTAAGGCGCGCCACACACCAAAGAGACATGCGACTCTGGCGCACGTCGTACGTCTCATAAAACATCGAGTCACCATCAGAGGCAAGTTGCATTTCTACTTCTTTCATCCACACAACAAAGCGACATCAGACATATTCACGGCGCATGCGCGTAGCTTGCTTTTAATTCTTTGACAGAACAGAACAGTAGATTCATGGCGTCTGCAAACGAAGCGATTGTAAACTGGATATTTCATCCGAAGATGATGATTTATTTTTAGTTACTCTACTAAAAAATAAAAGGAATCTTGAATCCCGCCATCTTGAAACAAATAAACGACAATATATAACGTAACTGCAGCACGAGACGAAAGCGCGAAACGAAGCATAAGACACGTGCAACATATAGGTACTTCGTCGCTTGAGTCTTCAGTGTGTATGTACAGTGAAGAAACAGGTACGCTACAACCGTAAATTTGTTGCACGAGTCAAGCTCCTTGGTGTGTGGCGCGCCTAATCATCCATGTCTGCCGGAAGTGAAGTGATACATAAGTCAAAAATTAATACCTTTTCCGGTGTAATTTTAGAGGTTTATCCTAAGGTATAGAGCACAAGTAAAATAAATTATGGAAAATGTTGCGTTCATTTTGTACTATAATAATATCCTGGTCTGCCATGCCGCAGTCGGTGCAAAACACATGGCAGACGTATTTTTATCGCAATTATTTTTAATGAAAACCTATGTTATCGAGCACAAGGATAATTTGTGTTTTAAAATTAAGATTAAATAGAGTTATTACAGAAAATCGATGTCTGCCAACGTTCAGCTCTTGCTAAACGTTCGGCAGACGCAGACCGCTTTATAATATGTGCGTTCATATAAGTTTTTAATTAATTTAATTAATTTAATTAATTAATTAAATATTTAATTAATTAATTTAATTAATTTAATTAATTAATTAATTGATTTAATTAATTAATTTATTTAATTAATATAATTTTTTCGAAGAAAACTACGTCATATGAGAAAGTTTTGCGTCACTTTCTTAATGCCATGGAAATGTTAAATGATTGAGAAATCCAAACGCTGACACATTTTGATAGATACCGAGATTAATGTTTTCATAGTGCCGAAACCAGATTGACCAATTGTAAGCCTGCATTTTGTAAAATTTTCGCAAACAGCTAAACATTCCAAAAAGTACAATTTACGACTGGTTAAGAGAGTTTAGAATATACTTGGAAGGGAATCTGTGGCTGAATGGTCAAAGCACCAGTCTGCTAATCGCTTGCGAGCGTAAGAGTTTGTGGGTTTGATTCCCGCTGGTTCCATTGCACACACACTTTATGTGGAACTCCTAGGGTGTATTTCTCTTGTGTTGTAATATTTCTTTGTGCTATCTTGTCTCCGACTTATAAGCGGGCTCTCATGTCAAGCACACAAGTCGTATGTTTGTTATTCAATAAATAAATAAATAAATATACTTGGACTTGGATGGGATATGGAGAAGGGTACCAGAAAACAACGACTCCGCACCTCCGGTAGTAACCTGTGGTAGAAACATTCTAGCCATAGCCAATGTCCAGAACATCTGTAACCGCGTAAAGGCAGTAAAATCTCCCCAATATATATATATATATATATAGAAAAAGGTCATTTAGAGGCACCATACTATATAAGATATAAAAATACGAAATATAAAAGTAAGTAAAATTAAAAAGAATTATTAGGACAGATTTAAAAGAAATAATTACAATAAATAAATAGATAAATTTCAAGAAGTTAAGTAGTGAGCTACCAGTGAAAAATAACCCTATCAAAGCGACACTAATGGCCTAACCAGGGTCGATAGTCTCAGGGAGATGAAGCCTTCGGGCCCGTTCATCATATTCAGAAATATTATGGAAAATAGGATTAGGGATGTCAGGAATACTGTTGAAAAATTTTGCAGCTTGATTTTTGATGGCCGATCTGATCGGTGGAACTTTGACGGCATGGTGGATTCTAGTATTTCTCTTGTACCAAGGTGCACGGACAATACCACGAAAAGTCTTATTTTGAAGGATCTGGATTTTTTGAAGGTTTGTTTTAGCAGCAGAGCCCCAGATCTATGGGTACAGTAGAGAAATACTTTTCGAATATAGTTTTAGAAAGATATTTATCCGGAATCATGTAGTAGTTTCTTTATACAAATATTTCTCGGAGTTCATCTCATTTTTTATAGTAAAGTTTTAAAAATATATATTTTTAGTTTTTATATAAGCGGAATAGCTAGTATTGGTAGAATGGTTCTATATCAGAGTGGCGTCATCGATGCTTAGACTGTGCGGAAACAATTGGGTCTGTACGAACTATGGAAACATTAGGCATTTTCTTTTCCAGAATTTGGTGATACTCGACCGGACGAGTTGGATTATGCGAGGGAAACAAATTAACAAACATTAGCTTGGCAATAATGTCAGGCTCGCAGAGATTGTTGGCGATTTGTTTTTGACCAGGATCGTCTCAACCAATCAAATGTTATACACCTATGTTATAGTGCCTCGAATATACAGTGTGGAAATCGGCTATCCCTGTAATACTTAAAAATGCGCTAAAATATTGTATCCCTTAAATGTGCAATAATACTGCTGCAATATGCAGATCGCAGCGAAATCTGCAGGATATTTTCTACAACTACAAGAAATTGCTAGTCTATACGATGTAATACTAGTAATACGAAAATCCCGCAGATGTCGCTGCGATCGACACTTGAAATTTTAGCAGTATCGTCGCAAATTTAAGGGATACAAATTTTTAGCACTGTTTGGATAGCATATTTCCACACTAGGTATTCTAGGCGCTATACCTATGTCGCCTGACTCATAACTACACTGTTAAAAATAACGTGAAAAATTATCTCTATTTTTAAACGCTATCTATTTTCCAACCAATGAGAACGCTCCATAGGCGTTTATGCAGCGTTCTCATTTGTCAGAAAAACAGATAGCCTTTAATAAAACAGGTAATTTTTCACGACATTTTTAACAGTGTAGGTTCCATTGTATTAACCCTTTTCCGGTGCCGAATAATTCTGTTTATAAAGCGATGAAATAATGGACTGACACCTGACACGAATTTATTAGAAAATACGAACTTGCTTATTTTCACGCACATTATAAAAAGAAAATTTTAATGAAATATTTTTGGTGCCGTTTGTCAATTTTGGAATTAAAATCAGGTGTCCTTTTTTAAGGACACCGCCCTCGAAAGGGTTAACCCTCCAGCTGCTGGCGACTTTCTCAGTGGGTTACTTTTTTAAAATAAAAAATGTTTGATTCCCACCACTTTTTAAAAGTAGAAATAGTCACTTTATTTAATTAGAGATTAAATAATGCGAAAATAAGCCGAATTATACGCTTTTAAAAAAGTGGTGGGAATCAAGCAATTTGAATTTTTAAAAAAGTAGCCCACTGTAACGCGAAAATAGCGTTTCCAGCGGCTGCACTCTAAATAAAAAGGAGTGACTATTCACTCCGGAGGAGTGAATAGTCACTCTATCGCAGAGTCAAAATATTCCCAACCTCTTTAGAGTGACTATTCACTCTGAGCAAAAGTGAAATTTTTGACTCTCTGAAAGAGTGAATAGTCACTCCTGGAAAGTGAATATTCACTCTAAACAGGGGTGGATAATCACTTTTTCGGAGGAGTGACTATTCACTCTTGCTAAAGGAGTGCGGTTTTTCACCTCTGGTAGTAGTGAATAGTCACTCTTTCATAAAAGTGAATGTTCATTTTTTATGTAGTCTTTTTTTTTTTTTTCGCTTCTATGGTCATTTTAAAAGAATCACATCTTTTACAGCATGCAATGAAAATAGATACAAGCGTAGTAAAGATTGGAATAAAATACTTCATTAGCAATATTTATTTAATTCATAGTTTGTAACACTAATTGAACTTTTAGGGAAAAATTCAGTTAAAGTTACATACGAATTTAAATTAGATTACTAATAGTAATAAACTAAAATATTTTATTCCAATCTTATCCTTTGTGTTTGCTTTTATTGCATGCCCTATAAAGATATTACTTTTAAAGTTTTATTAATAACTTTTTAATCAGCGGATGTTATATGTTTAACAATGTTTGATTTGATTTTAATTTTTGTTTTAAATATAAAACCGTACTTTTTCTTTAAATTATTGCTATTTTTGCATAGTCCTATTGTTCTATTGCTCTATTTTTAATTTTTCCATTTAAAAAACAATACTTATAAACTCACATCTTTTTAAAATAAGTTCTAAGCATGATTTAAATGTTAAGAATGTATATATATATTTTATCCACTGTCATTTGCTTTTGTTTTATTTAATATGAACATGGAGTCTAAAGTTGAACTTTTAAGTTCTCTGGAATATGTATATATTTTTCTTTTAAACACATTCCTTAACTTAATCATGATTTCTAATTTTCGTCCGTCACTGCTGAAAAATGAAATTAATACAATACTTATTAATGAAATGACGCGATAAGCCATGTTTAATGTAATTTTTTTATTCGCGTAGATATTGTATTTTGTGAATATGAGCAAAATAGATTTTATATGTTTTATAGGGAAAGATTGACCTCGGAAATAGAAACAATTTGGAAATTGCTCGTCAAACGTGGCAAATGAGGTGCGTTCGTACTATAACTAATTTGATAAATATTTTTTGCACCGCATATTGTGCTGAATGTATATTTTGGTGAACTTTATAAGTGCATATCAATTTCATTCTGTTCAAAAGACTGTAACATCATTAAAATGCACTTGAAATAATTTTTTCCCATTGACCTTAAAGTTAACGGGAAGCTTTTGACTCCCTGTAATTAAACTGTACATCCGATTTTCATAAAATTTTAAACGACTCGACAAAATTTTGCAACAATTAAATAGGGTAGATGTGCCAGTAATGGACACTCGTAAGGAATTTCTTTTAAAATTATTTTTTTATTAATAGTTATAATTATTACATTCCAGTTTTTTCAATATTATATTAATCAATCAACAATATTTAACCATTCTCATAGTCTCATTTCCCAATGTGAATCGATATTTAATTTTAAATAACAGAAATATACGAAAACACCCAAAAGCCCAGTAATGGACACCCCATAAAAAGTAATAAATATAATTGTTTTTATGACTGTATTTAGAACCAGAATTTAACGAAAACATACTAATGAAACAAAATGGTTATTTTCAAATAAATTTAACAATAAGGATACCAGTAATTAATAAAATATTTGTGATGATCATTTACTGTTTGCATCAGTTATTGTAATTATCAGACGATCAATGTTTTAATTATTTTAGATGGATAGTTTAAAATACTAAATATCAGGCAATTACAGCTATTAAATTATTGAAACAGTGGGGGATTTAAAAGGTAATAATAATAAAAAAAGTTTTGGAATGTTAGTGATGTTTAGTTTTGTCTCGCTATTTTTAACAATTAAACTTCCAGAGACTACTTGATATATCATTTATAATAATTAATATCGCAAATATGAAAGAAATGATATTGTGAGTTGAATATTTTAAATGCTAAGTAAAATAATTTCAAAATAAAACTGTAGAACTGATGTTTGAGGCCACTGATCTGCAGATTTACCAGTTTCATGAATATTGCCTATAAATTAAGGAATATTACTTTTTTTTCCTTTTTTTTTTCCAGATAAGAATAACCAAACATTTAACACAGAAAATAGATTTTTAATAGCTTCTGTAACTTAATTGCTTTTATTTAAAAGGAGAGGTATTAAGCCCTATGAGCCCGTCTTTGGCTGTGCTCTTAAACAATATTTTCTACTACCTAGCTGGTTTGATTGCTAGATTTTAAAATAGCAAAGTATATACACATAAAAAAAGAATAAAATATTGAAATTTTATTAATACCATAAACTAACTTAAAAGCAGCTATTTAAAAAGTTTTGGTGGAAAATGACTATTTAACCATTCTAGTAATAGACACCCTCTCTTAAAACCTTAAAAATAAATGAAATTTCGTAAATGACCGTTAGTATATAAAAGTCTAAGTTTTCTATTGTTACTCAAACAAAAGCATTCAAATTTTGCAAGAAAATAAATAATATATAAATTAATTAAACGAGGCCAGCTCTTAGCCTCTTCATTAAGATTTTCACAGAAAAACAGCAAAACTTTGAAACATTATTTTCTACTTCCTAATTGGTTTGATTAAAAGTGTCAACAATAACCCAGTTTTATAAAACATGCAAGGGGAAATTATAAAAAAATTAATTAAAGTTAAATATTTATTACTTATTTTTTTATGAACCAAAAACATCAAAGGGTGACCATTACTGGCACATCTGCCCTATTTAAAATTTCAGACTATTCGGAAGGCTGTAACAACATTAAAATGCACTTGCAATAATTTTTCCCATTGGCCGTAATGTAACAGAAAAATTTGACTGTCCCTGTAATTAAACTATACATCCGATTTTCATAAAATTTGAAATGACACGACAGAATTATACAACAATTATATATTTTAAATTTCAAACGATTCGGTTGGGTAGTTTTTGCGCTGTTATATGCGGACAGACGGACAGACAGACGGACTGAACGACGACTATAGGTGCTACGTATTTATATAACTACGAACGCACCTAAAAAGCGATTTTTATTTTTTTATATCATTAAATAGTTTAAACTTTTGTCTTTCCAACGATGTGTCACACATGTTTATATATATAAAAAATAAGTGTTGAAATTATTCATTCTTTCTAAGAGTACTTCACAGCTTAATGGCAATAAATCTTTAATCGACTTTTTCTCAAAACTTGGATTTTTCATGTTTATGTTCCTTTTTTAGGTGCGTTCGTAATTATATAAATACGTAGCCCCTATATTCGTCGTTTAGTCTGTCTGTCAGTGTTGATTTCAGGAGGTGGCCCGGGGGGGGTGCATTTCCCCTCCGGAAGATTTGAGATTTTGTGTTTTCAATGGTCAAAAAGTGCAATTCCCCCCACCCCCCCCGGAACTCTATAATGTCCACCCCCCTCCGGAATCACAGAAATCCCTCCCGGAGATAAGGGTCTGAATTCAACACCCGCATATAACAGAGCAAAAACTACCCAACCGAATGGTCTGAAATTTTAAGTATATAATTGTTGTAAACTTTTGTCGAGTCATTTCAAATTTCATAAAAATCGGATGTATAGTTTAATGACAGGGACAGTCAAAAGTTTTCCGTTACATTACGGCCAATGGGAATAAATTATTGCAAGTACATTTTAATGATGTTACAGCCTTCCGAATGATCTAAAATTTCAAATATATATTTGTTGCAAAATTTTGTAGACTCATTTCAAATTTCAGGAAAATCGGATGCATAGTTCAATTACAAGGACAGTCAAAATTTTTCTGTTACATGACGGCCAATGGGAAAAAAAATATTTTAAGTGCATTTTAATGATGTTACAGCCTTTCAGAACAGAATGAAATGGATATGCACTTATGTATTGCACTAAAATATACATTCAGTACAATGTGCGGGGGCAAAAAATATTTCTAAAACTAGTTATAGTACGAACGCACCTCATTTGCCATGTTTGGTGAGCAATTTCCAACTTGTTTCAATATCTATTAAACATAAGAACTCAATTTTTTTTTAATACTTATACTATGTTATATTGTATACACAGGGATTTAATGATTTGTTGAGAATTATTTATTTTAAGCAGTGAAATCTTACCAAAAAGTGCTAATTTAAAAATGACTTTCAATAAATAATTAATAATTAATTTTGAATTTTACTTAGAACGAAAATGGTCTGTTAAAATACGTAACACATGTTATTCAAACTACTCTAAAAAATCTAGACCTCTATCTTTCACCATTTCTGAGAAAAAGGTACATAAAGTTGGTGAATTTAACATGGCGGAGATACGGCTTTCCCGGTCCCCTTAAAACAATTACATTTCAGATCGCTACATGAAGAAATCTCACAATCACTTATGAATACTCCACGACCAATCTTTTGCTATACAAACATACAACTATTTAGCTCATAATCTGGACATTCCACATATCTACACGGATAAATGCTTAAAATTAAACAAGACTTACCTTCATTTTATGTATTCCAAAGAATAATTTTAATGATATCCTAATCTGTTAATCTTAAAATGGCGGACGAAAAAGTGATCATTTTTCTTATCTTTAAAGTCCTGTCGTCGCCTTGCTGCTCTGATTGGTTAATAAGCAATGCGCACGTAAGTCACTCTTCTTTCATGAGTGATACATCTCACTCCTTTCTAGAGAGTGGAAAACTCCATTCTTTAAGGAGTGTATTTTTATAAAACTCACTCCAAAAAGAGTAAAAATGCCTGTCACTCTTTTAAAAAGTGAACTTTTCACTCCTCCCAATTTTAGAGTGTGGAGGGTTAACCTAGGTCGTTCGGATTGTTTGTCATCCCAAGTTTATGTTTATTGTAGTTTTGATAGTTGCAACTTCAGAGTGGAAAATATTTTGGATGCATTTTATTTTAATAAAGAAACATTTTTACTGTTCAGTACATTAAAAAATATATTTATTATCTTATATGGTCTTTATTATACACTGCTCAAAACAATTAAAGGATATTGCAGTTTTAGGTGAATTTTGTATCTGGTAAACTGTTTAGCTGATTGATACATGGTCGACAGACATAGTAGGTTATATGAGAATAAATTACACATGTTTGGCAGAAAAAAATGCATTTTATTGCGCATTTGTGCACTAAAGGAAAAAAACACAATTTGTGCATATGAGAAAAAAAGAATAAGAAAAGGTGTTTTCTTCAAAGAAAATCATTTTCAGTAGGGGGTATGGTTTCCACGGGCGGCCAGCAACGTTGAACACCTTTGAGGCATGGACTCAATGAGGCTATTAATGACGAGTTGGGGTATTCTGCCCCACTCTTCCAGAAGAGCTCTTTCCAGTTCTTGGAGAGTTTGTGGGGTTTGTTGGCGGCCAGAAACTCGTCTTCCTAGAGCGTCCCAAACGTGCTCGATTGGATTCATGTCTGGAGAACACGCTGGCCATTCCATTCGAACGATTCCTTCCTCGAAAAGGAAATCCTCCACCAGGTTTGCACGATGTGGCCTGCAGTTATCGTCCATTAAAATGAAGTTATCTCCGATTGCTGCAGCGTAAGGGACTACAATAGGTCTGAGGATCTCATCCCTATATCGGCGACCAGTCAGAGCTCCATCTCGAATGATGTAGAGGTCAGTGCGCCCGTCAATGGAGATGCCACCATACACCAACATTCCTCCACCGCCAAATCTGACACTTTCGTGCACGAACGCAGGATTATTCCTACTGCCACGGTCCCTCCAGATGAAAATACGCCTATTATCCGGATGCATAGAAAAACGGGACTCGTCAGAAAACAGAATATTGCTCCATTCATTTCTCCTCCAGCTGACATGCTCGGTTGCCCACTCCCTGCGGTCGCGACGATGCCTTGATGTTAATCTAGCACATACCATCGGTCGGCGAGCATACAGACCTACAGCATGGAGCCAGTTTCGGACAGTCTGAGTTGAAATCGTGGTGCCTGTAGCCGAGCGAAGGTGTTGTTGGAGAAGAGTAGCGTTCATGGTTCGGTGTCTCCGAGCTGTTAACGCTAAATACCGAACTTCATTGGGCGTTGTTGCCCATCTACGACCTTGCCCTGGTCTTCGGCCTGCACATCCACTCTCCAAAAAACGGTTCCAGATCCTGGAAATGACACTTTGTGACACTCCAATGGCTTGCGCTACTTCGGCTTGAGTTTGGCCCCCTTCTAACCTACCAACAATTCTCAAAGCTTCTGAATCTGTCAAATGACTTCGCTGAGACATCGTACTCAACGAAACAAAGCAATCACTGAATGCCGATCATCCTTGCCTTCATTCTCTTTTATCCAGTTGAAAGTCAAATTTCATTCGCTGCCGCTGAAGCGACGTTTTTGACGTCGAACTCAAAATTTGCATACTCCACAGTTTGAAAATCAGAAAAATTTGCATTTGTGATTCCCTTATTCCATTTTCGGCAAAAAAAAAAAAAATTCGTTTATATCTTTATTTGATATAAAACTTCAAATATCCTTTAATTGTTTTGAGCAGTGTATTATATTATATTTACATGGTCAATCTGATTTCGGCACTATGAAAACATTAATCCGGATGCCTATCAAAATCTGTCAGTGTTTGGATTCCTCAATCATTCAACATTATCCATGGCATTAAGAAAGTGACGCAAAACTTTCTCATAAGACGTAGTTTTCTTCGAAAAATCGATACAAAATTATATGAACGCACATTTTATAAAGTGGTCTGCCGAACGTTTAGCAACAGCTGAACGTTGACTGACATCAATTTTCTGTAATAACTCTATTTAAACTTAATTTTAAAATACAAATTATCCTTGTGCTCGATAACATAAGTTTCTATTAAAAATAATTGCGATAAAAGTACGTCCGCCATGGGTTTCGGACCGGCTGCGGCATTCGTCACTGTTGGTCGAATTACTGTTGGTCAGGAAGAAAAACCTGTTCATTCATTATGACTCTTACTATACACATGAAATCCGGTAATTTGATTGGTCTTTAAAAGATTGATTTAACAGATCTATAATTATGATTGGTCTTACGTCGCCAAGTTGATTCCTGCAATTATCGCTACGGTAAAAATGTATAGTAGATTGGTTGACGGAATTATTATTATTAGTTATTATTATTAGTTAGTAGATTGGTTGACGGAAGTGTTTGTTTCTAAACAAAACTTTGTAAACAAACTCTTTCCTTATTATTATACACTGCTAAAAATCTGCAGATTTAGCTGCATTGTCACTCCACCGCGTCTATAGAATTTTTTCTATTCTGACCAGACCAATGAGAATGCTCCATAGTATAGTCAAGTAATCGTTTCCTATAAAAAGCGGTGGTGTGACTATGCAGCAAACGCTACAGATTTTTAACAGTGTAGTACTAAATGAACTAAGATTTTGCATAATTTATTAACCATTTGGAAAAATGGTTATTGTCTTCGTCAGGGTAGGAAATCAAAAGCATATCTGAAGCTTTTTATTGGTTGAATCCGCATTTTATTCGTTTTCTGATTGGTCTATACAGTAATCTGTATTTTCCCTTTATTTTCAACAGAGATGGATACTTCTGTTGCCACTATGACAAAAAAGTAATAAAAACTACAAAAAAAAAATTAATAACTCTGAAACAAATTGAAATACAGCTTTCAAACAAATTGCATTTAAAAGTACATTTTTTTTTCTCTATACGAAGGTGTAAAAAGTAATATTGTGGGATGTTTAGAAGTTTAAGAATGAAATTTCATTTAAAATTGGTCCAGGAATATTAATGTTTAATCCATGGCGCACGTAATGTATGACCAGCTCCGTAGAAGTTAAAAAATTTACAGTACCGAAAAATGTAATCCATGGCGTACGTAATGCATGATCAACTCCGTGCGATTTTTTATGTCTTAAATTTTAGTCTTTGAAAAAATCATTTTCCAAATGGTCGTTGTAATTTGCTAAATTGCATTTTTAGGTAGATTTCGTATGAAATACTACCTATTGGGATCGTTCCTATGTTGGAATTTCTAAAAAAATTCTGCAGATCTACACCGATCATGACCCCTAGAACCCAAAACCACCCTCAGTAAAAAACTTTATCTATCTATCTATCTATCTATCTATCTATCTATCTATCTATATATATATATATATATATATATCACTTTCTTCTGGACACGATAACTTTCGTAATTCTGCACCAATCTCTTTCAAACTGATACATAAAATCAATGGGCATAAAATCTTGGTCAAGTTCGTTGATGGGTAAAATCGGACCAAGGGGAGGGAAATAGGGAGGGGTTTTGTGAAAACAGAAAAACCCCCATAACTTCTTAATTTTTGTACATATCAAATCAGTTTAAAGTTTTTATTACTTCTAAAAATAGGGCCAAAAATTTATGTATCACAGATTTTTGATAAATTTAAAAATGGGCTCAAGGGGCGCAAAAATAGGGTTTTTGGGAGAAAAAAAATCATAACTTCGTCAATTCTCAAGATATCAAATTCAATTAATTTTATTATAAATCTCCTTAACATTATCTAAAACTTTTATATTCACAAGTTTTTGATAGGAGCAATTCGTACCGCAAAAAAAAAAAAAAAAAAAAAAAATTAAAAACGAAAACAAAAAGGGCGTTTGAAGAAGAAAAAAATCCATAACTTCGTCAGTTCTCAAGATATAAAATCCAATTAATTTTACCATGAATCTCCTTAACATTATCTACAACTTTTATATTCACAAGGTTTTGATAGGACCAATTCGTACTGCAAAAAAAAAAAAATTAAAAACGAAAACAAAAAGGGGGTTTGAAGAAGAAAAAAATCCATAACTCCGTCAATTCAAAAGATATAAAATCCCCATGAATTTATCATATATCTTCTTAATATTGTCTACAACATCTATATAGACAAGTGTTGGATAGGACCAATTCTTAGAGCAAAAACAAATTAAAAATACATACCGGTTGAAGATAAAAAATGATCTTAGTAAGGGTGTATTCAAATCCAAACTGCTTATTTTCTGACTCATTTTACAATTCATTTTTGCTCTCAAAGGCTTCCAATTGGTACGTTTTCTTACTCAGAAACTGTATAATGTACCGTAATAATCGATTTTAGATAGAGGCAGAATATATTTCAAAAAATGATGTCAAAATGTGCATTTTGAACGGAATTTCCCTAAGCGATTGTGTTAGAAACGGAAAATATTGTCCTTCTGAGAAAATAATTGTTTATATATCAAGTTTTAATTAATTGAACAAAAAATAAAAACACCGGCCGCTTATAAATCTCTTCAAAAATTACGTCAGCATGTTTCATATTTTTTTTTTATTAAAAATGAATCTGGAATTATGGCAGAAAATTTCGAGTTGTTGAGCATGGAAAAGTATTTTTTTTTAATGCCGCCCTAACATGATTCTGATAAAACCAGCTATTATATGAAAATGAAATAAAAACTCGTCAAGAGCGGCCAGATAAAATTGTTAAAGTGGATTTATCTCTAATCATGATTTAGTTTTTGTTTGTGAAATTAGTATATTTGACTTCGAAATCTACCTCTGCCTGTAGGCCGGGCCGGCAGGGATGTTTTTTTTCCTTGTGCTCTATACCACCTAATTAATACCACCAGTGGTTGACGCGTAGGTTTATCATTGTGTTTGTCCTACAAACAAAGGTATGAAAACATGAGGATAGTTGTAGGACAAACACAATGATAAACCTACGAGTCAACCACTGGTGGTATTAATTTTTGGCTTATGCACCACTTCACTTCCGGCAGACATGGATCATTAGATTCCCCTACTGCTACTCTCCCATAAAATAAAGGTTTTTTAGTTTGATAACATAGGTTTTTGTGCTGTCGGCTCTTGGACTAGAGGCACATAGTGGTTAGTGAGGTGAACCGTCCGCACTATACCTTTCCTAACGCTGTATGTCCAGAAGTAGATAATCAGGAAATGAGTGAAAAAACTCTTCGCTGAAACGACGCTCAAATGTATGCTGTTTTCAGTATTTAAATCCCATAATGTAAGAGGGCTAACTTCACAAAAATTTGTCCTAATCGAGTTTGTTTTGACTTATAACTTTTTTTTTCAGTTTGTCGCTGAAACGAAACTTCTTGTCGCTAAAATGCACTCAAACGAATGCTGTTTTTAGTTTTCAATTCCATAAAGTCGGCGAGACAACTTTTCAAAATGTAGGTCCCTCCGATTATGTTTAGGCTTATAACTTTTTTCAGTTTGCGCTCAAACGAAAATGTTTGTGTCTCAAATGCTCTAAAACGACTTTCAAACGTATGCTGTTTTCAGTTTTTAAGTGTCATAAAGTTGCGGAGCGAGCTTAGCAAAAATTTGCTCCAACCGAGTTTAGTTTTGCTTATAACTTTTTTCAGTTTGTCGCTTAAGGGGGCTGGTCACTCAGCTTCCGATTTCCCCTGACTAGTATAAAGTCTATGGGCATTAGATACATATTCGTATATTTAAAATATCTCCTCGGGAAATTAATATTTTTAACTTCTATTTTTTGTGTACACTTCCTGAAAGATGTCTCTTTTTTTCTTAGTTCTTAAAATATTTCTGAAGTATAGACTTAATTTTATAGGAAGTGTTAAAATCTGACTCACAATTTGCCCGCTTTTAACACATAAAATATTAAATTCAGCATAGCAATTTTAGAAATATTTTGAAAACTAAGGAAAAAAAAAGACATCTTTTAAGAAGAGTACACAGAAAAAAGATGTTAAATATATGAATTTCCCTAGAAGGTATTTTAAGTATACGAATGCATCAAAATTCATAGACGGAGGAGAATTCGGAGGAGATTTCCGAAGCTGAGTGACCAGCCCCCTTAAACGACGCTCAGACGTATGCTGTTTTCAGTTTTTAAATCCCATAAAGTCGGGGGACCAACTTCACAATAATTTGTCCCCACCGAGTTTGTTTCGGATTATAACCTTTTTCTGTTTGTCGCTCAAACGAAAGCTGTTTACAGTTTTTAAATTCCCTAAAAGACGGAAGCCAATTTCACAGACCTTTCTAATTAGACTGTGAGACGGCTGCACAGACAATCACCTTATCAAATTGATGGCTGAAGTTTCAGGATTAGACAGAACTCGATTAGCATATTAAAATGTAACTGGTCTGCCAAATCATATCTTGGTAGAAAACACCTGCAAACCCGATTTTAGTGGTTGACTGGTAGGTTTACCATTGTGTTTTCCTGTTCCCAGCCCTCCATGTTTTCATACCTATGGATGCAGGAAAACACAAAAATAAACCTACCGATCAGCCACTAAAATCGTGTCTGCAGGTAGTTTCTACCAAGATGTGACTTGGCAGACAAAATTTCTTTTAATATGGTAATTGAGTTCTGTCTAATCCTGGAATTTTAGCCGTCAACTTGATAAGGTGTGCAGCCGCGTCACGTCTAAATTATAGGAACTTCTTCTAATAATAATAAATAAAAAGTTTTAGATATACACTATATTGCCATTAATGACCGGCAATTTTCAATTTTAGACATTTTGTAGAATATTTAGAAATAGACTTGTCAGATTCTTCTGGAATTTCAGGATTAAAAAGAACAGGTATGACCTCATATTTAGCAATGTCGATTTGATAAGGGGGACAATTAGGGGGCCAACAAAAAATCAAAGAAAAAAAAAATACTTGGGATCACCCTGTAAAATAAAATGCACGAAATGATCTATCGCTGCCGAATATAAACAAACAGACATTGTGCAATATGTGTATTCTTTTGTGTAAGAATAGCACGTATATTAATAGAGATATAGCGATTTATTTAAAAAAAAATAAAAAATTCTTGCATGTTTTTTGCTTATAACATACAGGATTTTCAACCAAATCTAACGCCGATTTCAGAAAAATTGACAAAATATAGTAGAAATATAATAGTGCAATTGGAATATAAATATATTAAATATTTTAGGAAATATGAGTAGTTGTATGAAATAAATTTTATCTGCGCATTAATTTTTTTAAATAAATCGCTATATCTCTATTAATATACATGCTATTCTTACACAAAAGAGTACACATATTGCACAATGTCTGCTTATTTATATTCGGTAGCGATAGATCATTTCGTGCATTTTATTTTACAGGGTGATCCCAAGTATTATTTTTTTCTTTGATTTTTTGTTGGCCCCCTAAATGTCCCCCTTATCGAATCGACATTGCTAAATATGAGGTCATACCTGTTTTTTTTTTTAATGCTGAAATTCCAGAAGAATCTGACAAGTATGTTTCTAAATATTCGACAAAATGTCTAAAATTGAAAATTGCCGGTCATTAATGGCAATATAGTGTACATATCTCGATTTATCTTTTATAATTGTTTGTGTAAATGATCTTTACCTGTTTTACTACACATTTATCAGACAGGACTCGTAATACTTCTGTGGTTTCAAACTAAAATTTATCTATTACTGTTAAGTATGTATAGCTTTTAATGAACACGTGGAAAGCGTCTCCAAAGTTTAATCATATATGCATTGCTTGCTTTATAATTTGCACTCACGTCTTGAGTCAATGCTGACAGATAAACAGTGGTTTTCACAGCAATAAATAAAGTCCTATTTGAGTTGATACAGTTCAAATAAATGAGTTGAAAATTTCCGAAGCAATAAACGAGATTTTTGGAATACAGATGGTTACGGACAAATTTCGTTTCCGGCCAAATGTTCCACAAAACTCATATTTTGAGCAGAAAATGAAACCGAATATTCGGTCGATGTCTAGTTTATTTTCATATAAATAATGTAGAAATAATATTAATATGTCAAGGAATAAGAAGTCAAATTCCAGGCAAGCATTAAATTTTTTCAAGCATTTTATAGATAATAGATCTATAGATTTTGCAACAAATACTTTCTATAAATGGGTTTTTTTTTTCAAGAGTTTATATGTCCTCAGGGCAACATGTGAATCTGTGATTTTTTTTATGTTAATCTCAGAAAAGCGTCAGAGGAAAATCTAAAATATACCCCAAAACCTAGAAAAACGGTTAGCTACTCTGGGAAATTTAAGTAATCACTGACATCGCAGACTTTATGATGTTATCTAATGTATAATGGTGAAAATTTGTCTGACTGCTTGTAATTCCATACAAATCTACAGTTTGGAAGGCAGAATTGTGCAGTATTGCGTACATGTGTATTAAAACACGTCCGAGGCAACTAAAGTAATCCGGAATCGAAATAATTTATAGTTAATTTTTAAATACAGACAGACAGACAGACAAATTTTCATTTTTATATATTAAATTTTTTTTTAAATGACAATTTGTTATTCAAAAGGATTTGTTTAATTGTTTAAAATATGCAATTCTGTAAGGGGGCATAAGACCCTTGAATTTGTCGAAAAAACATCACCTATTTCAAAGTATCAAATTATAAGTAATATGCAATTAAGATATTTTTTTCGCTTTCTGCCTGAAGTATATATTCTTAGCTGTATTATTCAGAAAAATAAATGTTGTACATACAAAAAATTTAAGTTTTAAATTTAAAAATTCATCTCACTAATCATGAATTATAATCATCAAGTGCTGCGCGCATGATTAAATTCTAAATGATGCAAATAGGAAACATTTTTTGAACAAAATAGAATCATAACACACCTACTTTTAAATTAAAACCAAAATATATGCAAAAAGTTTTGTTTAAAATTAATTTTAGCACAAAATATGAAAAATTGCAAAATAAATAAATAAATAAATAAATAAATAAATCAAGTTTTTCAAGTTCCAAAAAATAAATATCATATGTGATTTTTTTTTTTTTTTTTTTTTTTTTTTGGTTTTAGCATAAAGACTCAGAAACGTATACTTCGTTAATTTTTTTAAAGCTATAGCATATAATTTTAAAGTAACAGTGCGCGCAAACTCCAAATTTACTATTGAGAGAAAATGGGTTTTAAAGTTTCGATATCAACGGGCTTTCAACTGTACTCACCGTCTATAAATGATTATAACTCAAGAAATAATGCAGATTTTTTAGAGGGGTTTTTTTAATACTGTAAAGACATTTTTAAAATTTAAGAATAAATCAAAATTTGAAAACCGATATTTTGAAAGTTAAAAGGTCCTGTGCGCCCTAAACCTATTATAAATAATGTAACAAAAAGTTTCATAAAATATTTTTTTTTATGTTTAAGACCCGTCTATGTGCTTGTCTAATTCTAGGATAACACTTGTGTTTGCAGAGAATTTCCAATTTTACAAAATTAAAAAAAGTGATAAAATTAAATATATTGTTATTGTTTCTTCTTCTGAAATACTACATTTAAGAGAAGAGCGAGGATATTGTGTTAAAACATATTTTAACTGTTGTTATGTGAAATTATGTCCTTAAAATTAAATAATTCAGACTTTTTTTTTTTCGAAAAAGAGTATGAACCCTATTTAAAATTCCATCAAGCACAGTATATTTTACGATTGATTTTTTTTTCTTCATATTATTACTATAGTGGTAAAGAATGGCAATTTTTCTGAAATAATGGAATTCTACTTAAGGTTTCAGGACTCTTAAAGCTTCAAAATTTTTGAAAATTAATTTTTTTTAGATATTAAACTCTTATCTCTTCTGAACACTTTGATATAACTGTTCCTTTAAAATTCCCATTAGAACAGATGTTATGGATTTTAGAATTATACCTGCTCAATAGCTGAAGCGGCATTTCCGAAATTTTGAAGTCATTTTTCTCCAAATGACGTTTTTGTCCATAACGCGCAGGATATCTTAAAAACTTCTCAATATTTTTTCATAAAACTTTCAAACCGTATGTTTCATGTTACTCTGTAAAACTGAACCTAAAATTTCTTATTTATTATTCAAAATAAATTTTTTTAGCTGATTATATTGCTGAAAATTTCAGAATTTTGTATTTGCTCAATACAACATTATATTAAAAATGTCTAAACGCTTTAAATGCATATTTATTTAGGTTCGGTGTAATTAATACAATCTGAAGTTTAATTAGGCAAAAAAAAATTTCATTCTAGTTGCAAAATTGTTTTCGTAATCTTGCGTTCAATCTGTTATACCAATTTTCTTCTCGACAAATGCCTGACAGTTTGGAGTCCCCCATAAATACTAGCTCTGCAGTTTGCAATTTTGTAAATACATGAAATGCAAGAACATACTTTTGTCTTTCATCCCAATAAATATTGTGCTTTAAAATCATATACATTTTAAGATATTAAATGTTGAAAATGGTCTATTTTTTTCAATTTTAAGAGTCTCGAGACCCATTCAATTTATGCAAGTATTAAACATTTCAATTATTTCCCTGTTTCCTCAATTTTTAAATCCTTGATGAGTAAAATTAACAGAATCAACATTTAAAGGTTGATGATGTGTGTACTACAAAGAAACAACAAAACTGTTTAAATAATTTTCTCATTTTAATTAGGTAATTTTAACAGGCATAACAATTAAAATAAGCCATATATTCGTTCAAAATTAAAATTGCTAAAATGAATTTAATTAACAAGAAAACAATGACTTTTAACAACTCATTGGAAAATTTTTTTGACAAATAGGCGTGGAGAACAACGAATTTTAAAGACTTCGTCTTCGGTAAAAAATTTCATCATATCTTTGAGTTTTGACAATTTACTTGATCCATCCAGAAATGAAAGTGGGTTCGCTGAAAAAAATAATTTAGTTGTAATAAAAAAATGCAACTGTAAAAAATATATTATGGCAATTATTTAACATTAAATGAAAATAAACTAAAAGCATTTTATGATATAATCAAATTATTTAAAAATTCAGAGATTTACGATTTTATTTAAAATCATTCCTACTTTTAGGTAGATTTCATTACAAAAAGTAAAAAGCTATGTATTGCAGCCGTCCGGAGGAAAGCACTTACCGAAAATTATGGTATATTTTCACCAATCATGACTCCCAGACTCCAAAACCCACTCTCCGTTCAAATGTGACTTATATATATATATATATATATAACCATTAAATAAACATTACCGAAACACCCTCAAAAATTATGATAGTATGAATGAAATGACAATAATACAGTTTCCTTAACACACCCAACATGGACACCAAAAACATAATATACAAGCTGCCATGTATAAAATAAAGTCCCATGTACTATTTTACAAGAAATAATATGGAAAAAAAAAAGAAGAATATCGATACCGATAAAAATAATTGAAAAGCTTATATATTGAATTACGTTATCAAGAGTACAGAATTCAATTATATAAGCAAAATAGTAGTTTTCTGTCAGAAAAAAAGCTAATAGCTGATTTTTTTTTCTCCTGTACCCGAACGACTAAAATAACCAAGAAAATAGTTTCAAGATGAAAACAGAATAATATTAAATGCCATAAAATGGAAAAAGGAATACAACCTTTTAAATTTTTAATTTATTGCAAGGAAAAATAGTCATATTACACAACCTACCTAATAAAATCTCATTTTTTATCCAAATATACTCCTGCACATGGTATCCAAAAGCACGATAAGTTTAAGTTTATATTTACAGTTAAGTTAACATAGATTTTTAAACCTAATGGATTCAGTTAAACTATTATGAAATACCGTGATAAATGCAATTAATATAATAAAAATAGAAAATAATTACATTATTAGTATTTAAAAACTTATTAACACTTATAAATTATAAATAAACTTATAAATTACTTAAATTTCTTAACTTAAGTAAAAAATACCAAAACTATTATTTTACAATTTCGCAAATAACCAGCAGTGAGTACCATTTAGTGTTAAAAATAGAAATTATTACTCTATTAGAAGCAACAGACAAAATGAAATTAAATTTTGGTGCTGTCATCTAGTATGATATCTTAAAACTATTATGATCAAAATGTCATAAGATTAACCTAGTATAAGCTAATGTTTTCAAAATATACCAACTGCTTTACCCCAAAAATCCTAATATATAAATAATACCATATTATATATCATTATTCACAAAAATATTAAATAAATAAATGCAAATGTTAATAGAATGCTTACAATATATTCTACTTCCAAACCCAATTAATCTATACGGAGAATTTAAATATTTTTATAACACTGATAATATTATATAGCTATATGCTAAAACATAAAATATATATAATAAATTATATATGATAAAAATTTAAAAAACTATAAGAATTACAATTAAATAATTAAAAAAAAATAATAAAATTAAAAGGAAAAGAAGAATGGATGTTTATAGAATTTTGTCAGAATCTTCAGTTCCCAATTGCCTAAAGATCACAAATAAAGTGTGTATTAGCCATAAAAAAGCTAAAGAATATAAATATGGGACTAACATACACATGTAACAGATAATTAATCATTGAACACTAAGTTCAAAATTAAACAATATTAAAAAGTATAGAGGAATAATAATAATAAAAAAAAATCCCAATTTTAATACAAACTTTAATAACATTAGTTATATCAATCATACTTATTATGCATATTATACACTATAAAGACGGTATACTATTAGAAATTAATATGATATTATCCTGAGTAAACTAAAAATTAAAAACAAGTTAATTGTTAACTTGATTAAATATTAAGCTAAATAAATTTAATATGAAATGAAATATAAATATTACGTCACCATATACATATAAAATATCGAATCAACATCCATATAAAAAGTGTATTAGCAATATAATTATAATTCAAATGCCCCGTCATTTTTTTTAAAATAAATTAACCATTGCGTATTATCCAGACATATATATATATATATATATATATATATATAAATGTATAACCATTAAATAAACATTACCGACCACTAACAAAAATATATATACACTGGGTTTCATAATGATATGAACACCTACTAATTTTGTGATATCCTGGCAAAAATTCATAAATAATTATCAGAAAACTTCATTCTCGAGACAAATGCAGTAATGTTACATAATACATAGCTGTAAAAGAAATTTCAAACTTAAAATTCATTGAAAATATGAATTATCTAAAAAAATTGGTGTTGCAAAATGATATGAACATTGATCGAAATTATCACTAAATGAGCATGGAAACTGTACAGGAATATTGGATGTCACTCCTAGAAGAAGAAACCGAAATATGCAAATTAGTTTAGCATATAAAGGTACTTCCCTTTCTACTAGGATATTTCCCAACCTGATCTCAAAGTAAGTTCTAGAAGTATGGGTCGTAGAAGGTGTTTAAGTGGTTTTGAGAAAGGGAAAACTGTGGCTTTTAAGGATCAAGGACTTTCGGCCAGAGCTATCACAAAAAAAAAAAAAAAAAAAAAAAAAAAAAATTGAAAAGATCTCCAGGTGTAATATTAAATTTTCTTCGATTAAAGGAGGATTATGGGGCAAAGAAGTCTCCGGGACGTCCTCCAAAGCTGCCCCAAAAGGAAAAAAGAGCCATTATAAAAAGAATGAGCAATGGAAAAACAATTTTAGGAGAACTTTCAAGAGATCCACTGATTGCAGTGGCAAAAAGTACCTTGTCCAGAGTAGTCAAAAGCTCTAAGATAATGAGGTACAAGAAAAGAACGCCCCAAGCACACATGGCTAAAATGCATCAGCAGAATCACCTACATTGGGCAAAAAATCACATGTCCTGGAAGTTAGAATATGAAAGAGTAATATTTGCCGATAAAAAAATTCCATTTGGATGGTCTGAACGGTTTTTCTTATTGTTGGCACGATCTGCGCAAGAAACCAGAAACGTTTACAAAATGGCAGCAGGGTGGAGGTTCACTCATGGTTCCGGCTGCGTTTGGATTTCGTAGTAAAATCAACGCTGCGTTTCCCTCTGGCAAAATGAGTGCGTTTACCTACCAAGATCTACATGAAGAAAACTTGCTGCCATTTGCTGAGGAAATTGGCGGACCTTTGAGTATGATAAAGATCTCAAGCATGAAAGATTATTTGGCGAAGATATAATTAGGACTGTAACTGATGTTGTTCAATACGAAGACGATCCTGATGATGATGCAATTGAAGTTGACACCGTTAAAATTCCTCATACAGAATGGGGTAAAAGCATTAGAGTTGGCGCTACACTATGTTGAGCAGCGGCTAACAGCTTTGTCGATTAAACTTATGGTGTTAAAGAGATGGAGAGATTATGCTGCAAAATGTCGGGCATCTTCCTTCAACAGAAGAAGTTCACTGATTTCTTTATGGTTGATTAGCTTAAATATACTCAATGCAGAATAATTTCAACTTCTTATAAAGGTGTGTGACACGATTTTTAACAATTTAATTTGTGTTAAATATTTTTCATTATTTGATAATTTTTCTTTCAATTCAGTTAATTATAACTAGTATTGATTTAACAAAATATAGAAAAGATGTACTTCTTAATAACTACACAAATTGAAAAACTAAATGCATCGTACGGGTTTAATTAATAAAATTGCGCAGGTACTTATTTATTATTATTATTATTTTTTTTTTTTTACTTCTCCGCTTTAACCGGTTTTTCTCTTAACCGGCTCACCCTTGGTCCCGTTTAGGCGGGTTAACCGAGAGGCTACTGTATAAAAATGGAAATATTTTAAAAAATAACTACTATGGGCACATCTATAAATGCATCTATAAATATAAGCTTTCATTTAAAAAAAATAATTATCAAAATTGGTACAGTATAAAGCTCCCAGTTCATGACTAAAAAAATAGCATTGTCTTTTAAATATATATAATAAGCGCAATACTTATCTATTTCCAGTGTCATTTCCCAATGTTAATTTAACATAGAAAAGCCTACGAAGCTCATAAAGTTTTAATTTTTTTCTTCCTACCTTTTTGTCCCTATGCCACATTTTTTTAATTCTTAGATATTATAAATTTAAAGTGTAAAAATTTTGTCTGACGTCAGGGTCAAAACGGATGATACAATGCCTTTCCATATGGGTGAATTATAACCCAGAGAGTGACATGGCCTAATTTTTATTTACATTATTTAAATAGTTTTCTTAATAATTCCAAATTTTCGCTTCGTCATTGAAAATTAACGGACATTTTTCCTACAAAATTTAATGTTTTTTCTTCATTGTTGCAAATAATTCAAAAGTCGTAATAATAATTTCTCTTTTTAGTTGAAAGATTTCCACGTGAAAAATTAAACTGAAATAATTTTTTCAATTCCTACTATTAGCTCACACTCTCCCTATATTTATTTATATATTTATATATTTATATATTTATCTTGTACAAATTTTCAATCGTTAATAAAATACTCATTATTCATCCTATCAGGTTGAAATAATTTTTTAGGTAGATTTCGTATGAAATACTACCTATTGGGATCGTTCCTATGTTGGAATTTCTGAAAACTTTTTGCAGATCTACACCGATCATGACCCCTAGAACCCAAAACCACCCTCAGTAAAAAACTTTATCTATCTATCTATCTATCTATCTATCTATCATCGTATCTATCTATCTATATATATCACTTTCTTCTGGACACGATAACTTTCGTAATTCTGCACCAATCGCTTCCAAACTGATACATAAAATCAAAGGGCATAAAATCTCGGTCAAGTTCGTTAATGGGCAAAATCGGACCAAGGGGATGGAAATAGGGAGGGGTTTTGTGAAAACCGAACCCCCCCCCCCCATAACTTCTTAATTTCTGTACATATCAAATCAGTTTAAAGTTTTTATTACTTCTAAAAACAGGGCCAAAATTTTATTAAAACAGATTTTTGATAAAGTTAAAAATGGGCTCAAGGGGCGCAAAAAATAGGGTTTTCGGGAGAAAAAAATTCATAACTTCGTCAATTCTCAAGATATCAATTCCAATTAATTTTATTATAAATCTCGTTAATATTATCTACAACTTTTATATTCATAAGTTTTTGATAGGACCAATTCGTACCGCAAAAAAAAATTAAAAACGAAAACAAAAAGGGGGTTTGAAGAAGTAAAAAATCCATAACTCCGTCAATTCAAAAGATATAAAATCCCCATGAATTTATCATATATCTTCTTAATATTGCCTACAACATATATATAGACAAGTTTTGGATAGGACCAATTCTTACAGCAAAAACAAATTAAAAATACATAGCTTTTGAAGGAAAAAAATCATCTAAGTAAGGGTGTATTCTAATCCAAACTGCGTATTTTCTGACTCATTTTACAATTCCTTTTTGCTCTCAAAGGCTTCCAATTGGTACGTTTTCTTACTCAGAAACTATATAATGTACCGTAATGGTCGATTCTTTGTTAGAGGCAGAATATATTTTAAAAAATGCTGTTAAAGTGGGCATTTTGAAACGAATTTCCCGAAGCGGATTGTGTTGGAAACATCGTTGCATTAAGGATGCACTCGAATCCAAACTGCTTATTTTCTGACTCATTTTTAAATTCATTTTTTGCTCTCAAACGCATTTAATTGGTAGATTCGCTTATTCAGAAACTATATAATGTACCGCAATGATCGATTTTTTGATAGAGGCAGAATATATTTCAAAAAATGATGTCGAATTGGGCATTTTGATCGGAATTTCCCGAAGCAATTGTGTTATCACTTTCTTCTGGACACGATAACTTCCACAATTCTGCAGAAATCTCTTCCAAACTGATGCATAAAATCAAGGGACATAAAATCTCGGTCAAGTTCGTTAATGGGCAAAAGTGGACAAAGGGGATGGAAATAGGGTGGGGTTTTGTGAAAACCGAAAAAAACCTTTAACTTCTTAATTTTTGTACATAACAAATCAGTTTAAAGTTTTTATTACTTCTAAAAATAGCCCCAAAAATTCATGCATCAGAGATTTTTGATAAAAAATCCATAACTCCGTCAATTCACAAGATATAAAATCTCCATGAATTTATCATATATCTTCTTAATATTGTCTTCAACATTTATGTAGACAAGTTTTTGACAGGGCAATTCTTACAGCAAAAACAAATTAAAAATACATAGCGGTTGAAGAAAAAAATCATCTTATTAAGGGTGCATTCAAATCCAAACTGTCTATTTTCTTACTCTTTTTTAAAATTCATTTTTGCTCTCAAACACATCCAATTGCTAGATTCTCTTATTCAGAAAATATATAATTTACAGTAATGATCGATTTTTTGATAGAGGCAGAATATATTTCAAAAAATGATGTCAAAGTGGGCATTTTGAACAGAATTCCCCGATGCGATTGTGTTAGAAACGAAAAATATTGCCCTACTGAGAAAATAATTGTTTATTAATCAAGTTTTAATTAATTGGAAGAAAAATAAAAACACAGGTCGCTTATAAATCTTTTCAAAAATCACGTCAGAATGTTTCTTTTCTTTTCTTTTTCTTTTTTTTTTTCTTTTTTTTTTTTTTTTTTTTTTAAGTGAATCTGAAAATGTGCCAGAAAATTTCGAGTTGTTGAGTATGGAAAAATATTTTTTTAATATCGCCTTAACACGATTCTGATAAAACCAGCTATTTTATAAAAAGGAAATAAAAACTCGTCAAAAGCAGACAGATAAAACTGTTAAAGTTGATTTATATCTAATAATGATTTAGTTTTTGTTGGTGAAATTATTATACTTAACTTCGAAATCTACCTCTGCCTGTAGGCCGGGCCAGCAGGGACTTTTTTAAACTTGGACTTGATGACAATTGATGTTAATAAAGTTTTTTCAAATATTAATTAATTAATTAAATTTTAATTAATTAATTTTAGTTTTGCATGGGAAACAAAATGGCCGCCATTGGTTAATGAATTTCAATGAAAGTACTTGCAATAAGGGTGGGGACCCTGTTCTGTCGCCAAATACCGCCAAGTTTGTCGCCAACTTGGCGATATATCGCCAAATTTGGCGGCCAAAATGAGTCACCAAAAGTGACGCCAACTTGGCGATATCTGTAATATTTCGCCTAATTCCCATAGAGTTCCATTGTAAACCTACTTGCTTATAGAAAATCAACAAATTGAGATATTTTAATGCAACAAAAACTCATATTAGCTTGATTATATTAAATTTTTCTTTGATGGCCTAAGTAGGAATTGACTTTAAAAACAAAATTTTTATATTACTTGTTTTTAAGGATTAAAAAGATGAATATGGCGTCATAGGCGAAATAAAAAGGACTTTTTGCTTTGGCGAAGTTTATGTTTTAGTAAAAAGTTTCAAAAGGACAGCTATTTTTACGCAGGTTGCGAACTTAGTGAGGAATTACATAATTTAAATTTTAAAATGTATTTTTTTTTTCAAGATGGGAACTATTTATATTTCAAATGAAACTGGAGTAATAATTTTCTCTTGTTTTTACATCACCCGTTGGGAGCGAATAAGATAAAATTTAAGTAAAACTTTTTTTTTTAATTTTTACAGCATCACAGCTATTGTGAAATATTAGCAGTAAGGATTCAACAATTTTTATTTTTGCATTCATAGCGTTCCTGAGTGCGAAATAGGGTATCTAAATTTAAGTGAAATTAATTTCTTATGTTTTGATTATAAATTTTTTATGTTCAGATTTGACTTTTTGTCCAAACTACAGAAACCTGCATTACTGCAATGGTGAAACATTTTGAATTATACATTGGTAAACTGCCTCACACATTGTGATGCAATACTGCATACATCAAATCCTAATTATGATACCCTCCATTAATTTTGAAATGAGTTCGTCTGAATGCAGTAGTTATTAAAAAACTTGAGATACTAAACAAAAACATAATTTGAAGAACAAATTAAAAAAACAACAATTATTCCCTACATTATTTAAGACCGAGAAGGGACAGCTATTAAGATATTTCATTCAATTAATTCTACATTTAATGTTAAATGTTTGTAACAAATAAGCTAAGCCAATTGAAGATTAAAAAATAAAAATAAAATTCATACAATATAATACTTAAAACATCCTAAAATATTAAATTCCTTTCAAATGCAATCGAAATAAATCTTAGATTTTTTTTAAAGTTTTGTATTTTGCATGCATCTTTTTAAATTATGTACAGTCGTCATAAACATAATACAAAATCTGCAATACAAATCTGCAAGTCTAAGATTTATTTCGATTTCATTTGAAGGGTATCTAATTTTTAAGTATCATATTGTATGAATTTTATTTTTATTTTTTAATCTTCAATTGGCTTAGCTTATTTGTTACAATCATTTAACATTAAATGTAGAATTAATTGAATGAAATATCTTAATAGCTGTCCCTTCTCGGGCTTTTAATTTGTTCTTCAAATTATGTTTTTGTTTAATATATATATATATTTTTGTTATGCGATAACTCTCGTATTTATAAACCGATTTTACTGAGATTAATTCTATGTATAGTACATACCAATGTTTCGACCGAGTTCGTTGGCCAGTTTCATCCACCATCTTGTTTCAAAATGGCGGACATATAAAAAATAATTTCTAAATTTAAAAAGCTGTGCGAATAAATTAAAAACTGAAAAATATTTTGTTCTTAAGAGTTTGACCTGAATAGAAGAATTCCGGAGCATATTTTGTTTCGTCTTTATCTTAAAAAATGGCTGAGATATAGCAGTTTGAATTTCTAGGGTGGCTGACATTTTGAAACAATCTGATTTTCGTCATGCCGTAACTCCCGTATTTATAAACTGATTTGGATGAGATTGATTGTATGCATAGTACATACCAATGTCGCGACCGCGTTCGTTGGCCAGCTTCATCCGCCATCTTGTTTCAAAATGGCGACCATTTGGACCGTGCACTCTCGCGCAAATGTTTAAATATTATTAATATCCGTCAGCTTCAAATTCTCGCCAAGCTTAGCGACACTTGGCGAAATATCGCCAAATTTGGCGACCAAAAATAAATAACCATAAATGATACCAATTTGGCTATACCTTACTAATTTGGCGCAATTCTCATTCAAATTCAGTATTGACGAATATTCTCTAATCGGGTTCGTCGCATTTTAGTTTCTTAAAATTTGAGTAAAATTAGCATCGAGTAAAAGTTGCAAAATTTTAAAACTAAGAAATATTAAAGCTATCTCTTGCTCCCGGCACTGGCCGAAAGGACTTTTTATTTACTAACTGTAATCTTTAAAAAAAAATATCGTATTGATGGCGTCACGAATGAGGTCAAAGAAGTGGCACGTTGCATTTAGTTGATGGTGCTGAAAGGTATGTGTCGAGAAGACTATTTTAAGTCTCATTTATCAAATCTGTAGCTCGTGGATTGTTCAGAGATGTTCAGAGAGGAAGACACAAAACATTGGAATGGGAATTTTCTGCAAATTATTAATTTCTTGCTCAATTCTGCAAAATAAATTCGCAAATCAATCACGAAAAAACAACAACAACAACAACAACAAAAAAAAAAAATGAGAATTTTGTCAAATAATCGCGAAACAAGTCTCGAACTTCGTTAAATGGTCACAGAAAATCGTAAATTTTGTCAAACGATCGCAGAAAAAATCGTGACTTTCGTCATGAGGCTGCGAAAAAAAGCGTGAAATTAGACAATTGATCGCAGATTTACTCAAACTGTAAATTGAAGCGTGTGTTCAATTTCAAGATTTTTTAACTGTATTAATTTTTTCAGACACTTTTTGCGCTGAATTTCAGATAGTGGAGATGGGGGCAGATGTGAACATCGCAATTTTTCAATAGTTATTATAAGTTTTTTTAGTTGAAAAAAATTACTAAAGATGATAGCACCTGTAGACATATGGTAATTTTTTTAAAAATCTCTTTGACATTTTGTTTGACCCTGTTTTTAGATCTTAAAAGTAAAATCTTTGTTCCAAGTTGATAAGCGAATAACTTTATTCATTTATTCATTTATTTGAATTTGAGTGTTTTAACATATACTATGAATACTAATAAACATTTTTGTTAAAGTTATTTTTCTTCTTTAATTGAGAAATGTTAAGGATTTATCATTTTAACAGAAGCAGCAATGTGTGGCACTTGTGAACAGACTAGTTGGGGAAGATATGAACAGTACATAAGTGCCCCAATAATCATTCTATGATTCTGTTCCTTTTAGTTAACTTAATGAGAAAAAATGTCAGCTCCATTATCTATAATTTTCCTGAAATAGAAGATATTTTCCTCACACAAAGTTGATTTTGTATTGAAACTTCATTAAACACCAAATACATAAAGAGCAACAAGCTCGTTTACGTTCAGTTGTACTTTAAATAAATTTAATGCTTTTTAAAATGCAATAAGTGTTATGTATTATTTTACTAAACAGTTTACAGCTATGCTTTTTATGCATTGTTAATACAAATGTATTACCTTGAGCAACTTTGCAATTTTTTCTATTACATTTGTTCTGAACTTGCAATGATGGCTTACTTCCATCTCTAAAACAGTTATGTATATGATGCTTTGAATGGAGATAGATATCAGTAATATTTTAAGAAAGTGAAATTTTTAAACTGATAACAACCGTAAAATCCCGCTTGTACCCGCTCCCCCTCTTTCAAAAGCAAAAGAAGTTGGCGCGGAGCGGGGGGGGGGGGGGTTATAGTCGAGAGTTTTTTTAATCATTAAAAAACCCTTCTTTATCTATAATTTACAAGTAAATAAAGCAAATATAGGAGTGAGAATTTTTCGTATTTCGGCAAATTTCCGATAAATTGTATGTAAATGAATCCCTGAAATTTTCCCCAAACAAAGCCCCCTGAGCAAAATGTAAAAGTTTTAATTTCTTTATTAAAATTGCTTCTTTATTTATTTTTTTTATTTTATTGCAACAATACTGAATGAATCATCTAAGCCAATAATGAATCATCATACTAATGAATCATCTAAGATTTTGTTGCAAAAAACCTTACTGAAAATTATTTAGAATCACTTTTAAAAGCATATTCTTTTGAAAAAGATTTTTTTCAAGTGAAATTTTGCATTTTAAATATTTTTTATTTGTGTTAGAAATCTATTTATGGCTAGGAAAATGGAATGCTCCATAAATTCCTTTTTATTTGTAACTGATAAACAACTATTATCACCTGTGGTATTTTTGATGTACTAAACCTAAGTATAGGGTCAAATTGAATACATAAAGCATAAAGTTATCAAAAGGCAACGGTAAATAAACGATAAGAAGAGAAAATTTAATTCGTTGCCAATCGGCAACAGTATGCACTAGAGCAGGATTGGCGAACCTTTTTACGTGCGCGTGCCAAAAATTCACCAACAATATCTATCAATGGTGTAACGTGCCACATTTTGACATAAAATAATTTTGCAAAGTACGATGTTTATACAAAACGCCAGTTAAAAAATCAGATGCTATTTCTCTGCATATTTGAATAAACCATTAAATTAAAATTTTAATTCGTAAATATGATTCATTTATGTAATAATTTTCACTATGATAAGGAAATAAAAATACGAAATTTTATTTTAGAAATTTTTGACCTTATTATTTATGCATCTAGTTATGATTTTCCAAGTTGCATTAAGCATTGTATCAATAAATTATTGATGAGATTTTTACTGTTGTATGTTCGATGGAGAATGCTTTATACCTGATTCATATTTTGATAGTTTTATAAATTGGATCCATTTGCCATCTTACTGAAGGGACTGTCTAAAAAAATTAATTTGAAAAATACAGCATTATAAAAATCATACAGAAGGGCAAAATACATGTCGCAAACGCTGCATAACATCGCAAGAAAAGAAAATTCTTTTCATGCAAAAATAATTGCTTTATTTGTGATAGTCTGTCCGTATGAAACAAAATTTTATTCATTATAATAGAAATTAAATTTCATCTGTATAATAATTATAAAATTTATTTTTTCGCGTGCCAGAGAAATTGTCTTACGTGCCAACTCTAGCACGCGTGCCATAGGTTCGCCAACCCTGCACTAGAGGGTTAATTTATCTTATTATGGATTTTATTTAATGAAACGATCATAAAAAGTAAAGATAATTACTATCTGATTTATTTCCAAGAATTCTTCTCATCCACTTCGAGTTGACAGTCAAGACTCCCGAGATTTCTGCAATCTGTTTAAAACTCAAGTCATCAGTGACGAAACAAACAGATGCATTTGAATCTGAAAAGATGAAAATATTTATATCTTTAAGAAGAATTTTGGATCTGATTTTGATACAACTTTACTTAATTCTATTTTTTCACTTCAGTTGAGGCAAAATAACATTTTGACATTTGTCAGCCTTTGATGAGAGTTGGTTAGTTGGTTGATTGTGGTATTATGACACAAAGTACCATTAGGGACATGCTGAGCCAAGAAGAATTTAGAATTTAAACATAGTTATACAGGGTGGCCACTGTCAACGGTGTCCAATGGCTAATTCCTAAACCATTAGTCATAGACATATAGTTCCAATTACAAAAATGCTTTAAATGAAGTATAGAAATATTTTAAAAGCGATTGGGGTCAATAAAGACATTTCATAAAAAATTACGAAATTTAAATTTTTATACGGTCCCCGGGTCCTATAAGTTATATTTAGTAAAATTTTCCTGTTATGCTGACAAGTATGACAAAAAAAGTCCCGCTATTCTACAATTAAAATTGACCGAGTAGCTGTTTAAAGTTGGAGCATATTTTTTGCTGCAAATTAGGGGGCATTCACAAATTTAGTCGAAAGATAATTTCGTCAGATATATTAAAAAAAACAAAACGGTTGGGAGTAAAATTAACAATGCAATGTAAATTTGAAACCTTTAATCATTCTGACATATTAATGAAAAATATGCAATTTGTAATAAACATATTAGAAAAAAAAAAAAAACGTGAATTTTTGTTAAATGAAATGATGAAAATTAACAGCCTCAATTCTTTACAAAATTATACATAATTTAAAATGTTATATTACACTATGTTATATTATATTAAAATGTTATATTGTAGCCTGCAAATGTTGGGTTATGTCATGTTTTTTAGCTTTTGATGTATTCTTATGTATTCTGTACCGCTGAAAGGGACCTTCATTTTTTACCATCACGTAAAGATTTTTTGAAAATCGTAAATTTTAAAGCTAAAAAACTAAAAAAAATAGATGTGATTGTTGTGTTTTTAACTTTTGATAATTGATGTTTATGTATTTTTTACCGCTGAATCCGAAAATGACCTTCATTTTTAACCATTACGTCAGGATTTTACGCAAAATGTAAATTTCAAAGTTAAAATGTTCAAAGTTAAAATTGAATCTTCTCCCCCACCTCATCGAATCCCTCAGCTGTTTAGCTGTAAGAATCTCAGTCTAAACCGAAAAATTCTATAAATTATTCAATAAAATAAAATAAAGTAAGTTTTACATGTGTTTTACAGTATCAGATTTTCGCTATATTTTAACTTTGACATTTACGATTTGCAAACAAATTTTAACGTGATGGTTAAAAATGAAGGTCATTTTCAGATTCAGTGCTAAAAAGTACATAAAAATCAATTATCAAAAGTTAAAAATCACAGCCATCTTCTCTATTTCAAAGTATCCGATTTTTGTATTTTTTTTAACTTTGACAATTTACGATTTGCGAAAAATCCTGAGATGATGGTTAAATATTAAGGTAATTTTTGAATTCACTGCTAAAAAATACATAAAAGATAAAAAACACAAGCATCGTAGCCATGTGTTATCTAATCTAAATCTTTTTCTTAAACTTCTTGAGGTAATTATCCAAAATTTTTTGTGTTATTCTGTAAAATCCTATAAAGTATGAGTGGTAACCACCGAAATTCATAATAATTTTTAGACTGTCATCGGATTCACATCAGTATGTAAAATTTAATCTCGATCGGATATTTGAAAGTGAGTTAAAGCTCGAGTACAAATTTTGAACTGGAAAAACATATACGGTGAAGTTCGTGAAGTTAAATAAAAACTTTGGTGAAGTTAAATCGTCGAGTTAACCACCGAAGTTAAAACATCGGTGAAGTTAAATAAAAACTTTGATTTGTGTTCAAATGCGGGAAAGTGGTATAAGTCATGCATTTTTAAAGTTTCATAACTCGGTCAATTTTAGCGTTATATGAACGGTACTTTTTTTGTCTTACTTGTCAGTGTAATAGGAAAATTTTACTAAATATAACTTATAGGACCGAGGAACGTATAAAAATTTAAATTTCGTTATTCTTTTAAAAATGTTTTTATTAACCAAATCGCTTTTAAAATGTTTCTTCACCTCATTTAAAACATTTTTGCAATTGGAACCATATGTCTATGACTAACGGTTTACGAATTAGCCATTGGACACCGTTGAGAGTGAACACCCCGTATTTTAAAAAGTTGCATTAAAAGCCCCTCATAAATACATAATGAATAAAAACAACATACAGTTAAATGAAGAAAGCAATGTGATGATAAATATAATTGAAATCATTTAATGAGATCGCTATACCATGCTAAAAGAACATATATTTTTTTTATATTTAAAATCCGTGCGGTCTATGAAGTAATAATTAGTCAATATAACAATGTACAAAATGTCCAAATCTATTTATATAAAATCCAATTCTCTGTGTGTCCCTCACAATTCCCGTAGGATCGCCTCATTGTAATGAGTAATTGTTGAAAATTACTAATGCAGGGTTACCACAGTAGAGCCAAATGTTTACCAACTTGGCGAAATATTGCCAAATTTGACAAAATATCGCCAAATTTGACTGCAAAAATAAGTTGTCCTATATGAAGCTAACTGGGCGACAGTTAGCTAATTTGGCGAGATTCCCATTTAAAACCATTAATATTTCATATTCGAGGCACCGCAATTTAATTTAAACTTGGATCACCTTCTTATGTGAAGCTATCTCGGGTTCTGATCTGTTTCTCCTCTTTCTACAAAAGAGGGCGCTTCTAGAGGAGAAAGGTGCTTGCACGAACGTCACACCTCCCCCATTCGAAGTTTTGATTTAGTTCTTAAAGACTAATCAAAATCTAGTGGATCTCTATAAACATTTTAGTAAAACACAATATTAATAAACACACACTATACGGTGAGGATATTCACTCTTCGAGTGCTCGATTAGTCCTAAACTTAATAATTCTTCAACTTGTTTGTCGACTTCACTTTTAAGTGCCTCTGGGATTCTGTAGGGCTTCTGACGTTTTGGTTTGTTGTCGGGTTTTAATTTAATTCGATGTTCACCTACATTTGCAATTTTTGGGATTCCCGACTGAAGGTTGGAGTGTCTACGTAATACATTAATTAGTTGTTCCTTCTCATTATCCGTTAAATGGTCTAGCTGTAACTTTTGGTGGAGATCATTCGGATCGTCTTCAGTAATCTTCGGGGCATTTTCAATTTCGCCAAAGTCGATATCATCATCATAGATGACACCTATGTGTGTCGTCTGAGCTTTTAAATCTCTGATTTTGTTCGCGTGTAAATGCTTTATACTATTATCTGGCAATTGTACTAAATAACTATAGAAGGATTTTTTTTCGAGTATTGTAGCTGGTGCAGTCCACCTAGCGTATATTTTGTGATTACTCTCCGGAATTAATACAACAACTTGATCATTCGGTTTAAATTCTTTATGTCTAGCTCTCCTGTTGTGATAATGAGCGTAAGCTTCTGCTTATCCTTGCAAGAAATTCCGACATGCTCGGCTGCTTTTTCTAACTTTATTTTTAGGTCATTTAAGTAATTGGTAACAGAACCTAACTGGCCAATTGGTAAAGGTGTTTCATTAGTCCATGATGACTTTAATATGGAAAGAGGACCAGTTGTGCGACTACCATATAACATCTGGAATGGACTAACGTCCGTTGTAGCGTTTGACACCTCCCTGTATGCCCACAACAAAAAGGGTATGTGTTTATGCCAACTTCCGGCATTTTCTCTTATAACATGGTGTATCATTCCTTTAAGGACGCTATTCCATCTTCCAACTGATCCGTTTGACTGTGCGTACCCCGGAACGGAAAAACGCGGGGACGTTCCTAAACGTTTCATAAATTCCTTCGTGAGGGCCGAAGTGAAGTTTTTACCCTGATCGCTAGCTATTAATTTGGGAATTCCGGTCCGTGAACATATCTGTAAAAGGGCATCGCATATAGATTTAGCAAAAAGGTTTCGTAAATAGGCCGCTTTCGGCCAACGGGTGCACTGATCTACCGCGGTCAGTACGTACTTGTATCCTCCATTAGCAGGTTCTATTGGGCCTATAGTATCTACATTTATAATCTGCATCGCCTCATCTGGACGAGTAACTGGGGTTATCGGTACATTATCAAACTTATTTGCTTTCGCTCGAAGCTCACAGGACGAACATTTCTCGCAGAACTTGCTCACATCTGTCTTAATCCCAGGCCAAAAAAAGAATATTTTAATCTTTGAGTGGTCTTTCTTTTTCTTAAATGTCCACCCCAAGGACTTGAATAAGCAAGCTCTAGCAATTGCTTTCTACGCGACTCGGGTACGGGCAATTGATGTACCGTTTCTCCTAATATTTTTTCGCGATGATATAACAGATTGTCCTGAACAAAATAACAATTACACTCATTTTTAGCATCTGTGCAACATTGATTTAATGATGCATCGCTCTTCTGTTCCCATTTAAAATTTTCCGAATCGTTCCTGAAATTGCCGGTATTATTATTACAATCGTATTATTATTCTCGTTTGCATTTCCTGTTTTAATTTGCCCGGCCTCCGTAACGGCACAAGCTAAATCTAAATCTACCGCGTTGTTTTCTCTCGTACGGAGCAAATTTATAGTACTACAATCATTTATCGTGGTGTCGGGTTCGTTATATTCGCCTATTGTACTTAATTGCTTATGTGCATTTAAAGATAACAGTAGATCATTGATTAAATTATGAACCATCGCGCATGTTATTACTATTTTTGGGAACACCCTGCATTGTAATTTTTTAGCCGCTATGCTTAGTGGAATGTTTATTAACGGTGCTTTGAACCGGTGTCCGAAAGCTGATTTAAGTATAATTGACCCGCATGGTACCTTAAAATACTGTGGTACACAATCATTCTTTATAATTGAAATCTGAGTACTGCTGTCAATCACGCCTCGCAATATTTTATTTTCGAATTCTAAGTCTACAATTTGAAGCGGTTTAATTAATTTTTCCTTTCCTCGCAACCGTCTTAAATCAAAAAACATTTCGAGACATTACTCTAGGTGACAGAGCGTTTTCATGCGTATCTTTTTCTGATTTATCGCTCTTCCCAACTAAATAATTACAAATTGACGCATGATGTAATCTGAAACACAGCCTACATTTAGTTTTTGAGGTACAATCTTTAATTAGGTGTTTCCGCTTCAAGCAAACAAAACATATGCCCTCAGCTTTCAATTTATTAATTCTTTCCTGAATTGAATATCTGTCGCAATTTTCTGTTAAATGCTCATTAACTGCATTGCAAAATAAACTAACTCTCTCTCTGTTAGACACTTGAGATACATTGACGCCAGATGTTTTGTTAATCTTTTGTCTAAATTCGGGCAATAAATCTGGTAAGTGCTTTGGCCTTGAATAGTCAGAAGATAAATTTAGAATTTGTGTCTGTTTTTCGGTCCCTTCCAATTCATTTCGGATAAATGATAATAATTTATCAACGCCATAATTGGATTCATCAAGGTTTTTGACACTTTGTTTACTGTATTCCAAAGATAAGTTGTATGGTAATGCTTTTAAAATCATGGGAGTCAAAAGTGCGTCAAAACTGTTTGATTCCATTTCTGGTGACTTGAGACTCCGAATCTGAGCTTGAATCGTGTCATATAATTTACGTAATGACGTGACGTCATGGGATTCCGTTACCGGTCTTAAAGTTAACAACGTATTAATATGACTAGTAATAATTAAATCTTTTCTACCGAACTTCTGTTAAAGTACCTCTACGTCCTCTTTGTAATTTTTATCAGATAACGCAAAACCCGATATAGAATTATACGCACTCCCACCTAAATAACTGAATAAATAATTCATTTTTCAGTATTTGACAGGTGTTCATTGTCATGTACAGCTGTTTTAAAGGAATTCCAAAAATTATGGAAAAGTTTAATATCTCCATAATATTTTTTCAGTCTTAAGTGTCGGTAATTTTACTGTGCTCGACAGTTCTACGCACCTATTATTTGCGGGACATACAGGGGGGGGGGGGTTCTTTTTTATCATTCTGTTTTAGTTTCTTATTTACTCTGAACTTCTAGAGCGTTATTTTTTCATGATACTCAGATGATGCTTTCGCATCCTTTTACACTTCAGATAAATCATCGATTAACGCTAAAATTTCGCTGTCCTCTTGTTTTAAATCACTGGCTTTTTGTTCTAACATCGTTAAGTTTTCATCGAGATCATCTATGTTTGGCGTGTCAGGCACATAATTATGTTAAATTTTTTTAATTGTAGATGTTATCGAGCTTTTCGTTACGCCTCGAGCTTTTTTTAATTTAGACAACTTGTCTGCCATATTTAAAATTATCTAAACAATCTTACCTCCGTAAGAAGATAATCCGTTAAGGTATCCACAACGTACGTTAATTTCACTTATTGGCCAAATCCCACATTTTTCTGGCACCATTGTAAGAGGACCTTATGGTCACTCGTGTGGCTTAATCCAAAAAGTGGCCAATTTCTTGAAAATGATATGTTTATTAAAACACGGAGGACATCGCGATTGACGTACACTAGCACATAGAATAACACTTATACTAGGTTGAGCAAAAGTTCTGGGAAATTTGTGAAAGTTGCGTTTTATGCGCAAGTTAACAACAAAGGTAACAAGGACTATTCTTCAAAGTAGAGACCATCATAGTCCACGACTTTCTACCATCGTTCTTCCAGATTCGGATTTGATGGAAGTACAATGGCGGTTCATTGGAATCGAAAAACTCTCGCCATGCTTCTTCAACTTCATTAAAGGATTCAAATCGACGGCCCTTGAAAAAGTGCTGCATTGATCGAAAGAGACCATAAACGGATGGAGTCACGTCTGGGCTGTAGGTGGGGTATGAAAGAATTTCGACGCCATCCAACTGTGCAAAATTGTCCTTGGGCTACGTGCTGCTTGGCATTGTCCTGCTGAAACAATTTGTCATAGACGCTATCCAACTGCTATCAATAGAGCTCGGCATTGATGGCACGACCATTTGAAGCGATATAAATTCTAGATATATGATAGGAATTATGGTAACTATTAGATTAAAAATTTCCCAGAACTTTTTGCTCAACCTAATAATTATTACATTCTTTATATGGGTTTCGTTTTGTTTCTTTACGACCGGCAGTGGCCGCAGTCGTTCACAGCATTTTTTGATCACCTTCTTAGGTGAAGCTATCTCAGGTTCTCATCTGTTTCTCCTCTTTCTACAAAAGAGGGCGCTTCTAGAGGAGAGGGCGTACACGAACGTCACAACGTCTTTGCATTTTCATCCCGATGCTACTAATAACATAACAGCCAATAGACGGCTCTGTACTGTTTGAGTTCCTAAATGCCCGATTTTAATGTGCTTTAGGCACTTTTCCAGTACATTGGGCCTTGGCGAGATAGAGAAAATGAAATCTGGCAACATATTTTCTAGCAAATTATTCAATGTTTCATATACGCAAGTAATTTTTCAGTATTTCTACAAATTATTTATTATAAAGAAACAATTTAACAATTTTTGTATACAAGCTGAAGTAAATTGTATATAAAAACAACAACAATAATATAGATATAAATAAAAATGTTTATAAATTATATAAATAAACTTAAAAGTTCATTAATTTTGTTGTCATACCTGTTTATATCATTTTACAAAAAAAATCTTACTTCTGAAGATCAAATTATGACAAACTTTGAAAAAGTATGTCAAGGCCCCTATACTGGAAAAGTAACGCGCTTAATATAGTCGGATACAAAGGTTAAATTCTCGGTACTTTTCCACTTTAAGGGCCTTGACGAAGAAGGAAAATTGACTACATCTTTTCTGCCAACATATTCGCTGTTTCCTTCCATATACACAAGCGTTTTTTTTTTTTTTTTTTTTTTCAAAATTGTCGCACTATGCTAACGTTCAAAAACCAATAAACATTTGTTACCCAAGTTAAAAATTGTTACTCAAATTAGAAAAATATTTAAAACTATTCACTTATTGGCCAAATCCCACTTTTTTTCTGGCACCATTGTAAGAGGACCTTATGGTCACTTGTGTGGCTTAATCCAAAAAGTGACCAATTTCTTGAAAATGATATGTTTATTAAAACACGGAGGACGTCACAATTGACGTACACTAGCATATAGAATAACACTTATACTATTCTTGCTTATCTTCTTGCTTTCATTCTATCATTGTTCTTGCTATCATTCTTGCTTTTTGTATAGATTTTTTTATATTCCGGTGTTTCATGAACAAATTTTTTATCTGTTGAAAAATATATTATTTCATAATTTAAAGAACGTAGTACTGCACTGCAATTTAATTTTTTTTTTTTTTTTTTTTTTTTTTTTTTTTTTTTTTTTAGGTGCTGTTGTGAAGAAGTCAGAAGACAGCCACAGTATTTTTAAAAACTTTCACATACTCCAGGGAAAGAAAATATCTTTAAAAACATAATTAATCTCAAAAACTTAATTTTACAAAACTTAAACTCAATTATGGAAGATAATTTCTTCCAAAATTTTATATACATATTTATTATTGTGTGTTTTATTTTAATAAAAAAGAATTAATTTCTGCCTGCCTTTAAATTTTAACTCTTTTTGAAATATGTACAACTACATAATAATTTCGGAAATATATTGCTGGCTAGAAAATTAACAATATTTTGTATTATTATTGTGGGGAATGTGTTTTGTCCTAACAAGGACAAGATCTATTAAAATAAAAAGTATAATTGAACGCAAGACTAAAATGAGGCTTTAGAAACTTTTTCTACACACATTAATTTGAACATGCTTTCACTATCAACAAACCGATTAACATATTCCCATTCCATAAAAAATTGTCTTAAATATACCTATAAATAAGCATGTGTATATTTCTATATATATTATAAAAATTTCTGATTTTACAAGAAAAGCTATTTAAAGTTTGTTAGGAAACAACAATAGGCATGTATATTAAGTTTCTTCCTTTCCTTAAGTTAGCCACATTTTAGACATTTTAATTTTATAAATACAATTAGTATAAAATAAAATTTTGTGTGCAATTTAAGGATCAAATGCAGTAGATTTTAGCATGAAAAAAAATTATCCTAAGAGATTAAGAAGAAAATAGAAAGAGGGTATAGGGATTGAAAACTGTATGAAGTATTTCCTTCGTTTTGCTGTACAACAACAGAAATTCTTTCCAGTGCCAATGAAACATCAATGTCATTCATGCACTTACTATGCATGCAAAATACCTTATACTTGTGCTAGACATAGGTGTTTGTTTTAAAGTATCCAGGACAATTGAAAATATAGTATTCTTTTTTTTTTTTGGTTTCACCTAAATACTTAGTACCCGGAACAATCATCTTCCGCACACACTTACTATTGGCTACATTTGTGTGCAGTTTGGATCTCATAAATTGGCATCTCATCTTTATACAATTCTCTTTGTTGTACGTATGAGCATATTTTTTGCATAATAAAAAGAGCTATTTCAAGATGAGAAGTTAATTTGTTTGAATCAGATTTGTTTTTCATTTATAGGACATTTTAGATTTCTCCCAAAACTTTTCTTGCGCTTTTAAAAGAGTAGGAAAAGGTTTGTTTGGACACTATTTTGATTTCCTTTAGTTTCGCTTAAATGTATTAGGAAGTTCTTTTTTTTTTGAGGATATATATAAACATTCAGGATAACAAATAACAGAAAGGTATGTTATGTATTTTATGAACATAAAATCCATTTTATTGGTGTAGTTTTCATTATACTTCGACAGTTTTTTGATTTCCTTTTATCTCTCTTAAATATTATTTTATATTGTTTTGAATGCATATTCACACATTCAGAATTACAGATAAATAGGAAACAAGAGTTAATATTTTAAGTATTTTGAGATCATAAAACCTCATATTTTATTATAAGTATACTTGTACACTTTTTAAGGAAAATTGTTTAATATATCACCTTAAAATTGTACCTCCTTGTTTATTAAGTTACTTATAATCTTAAAATGCATTTTAGTATATTTATATTGTTTGAAAAACAAATTTAAATATAAAAAAACACTAACATTTCATGTATAAAATCCTTATTTTCTAAAAATATAAATAACTTATTCTTCTTATTATAAGTATACTTGTAACAAATAAAGTTTCAAGGTGATAATACGTTAACAAATTGGACAATTGTAATACAAAACATTCCAATGTTTTATGATCTCAAAATACTTAAATTATTAACTCTTGTTTCCAGTTTATTTAATTCTGAATGGGCGTATATGCATTCAAAAAATATTCTATAATATTTAAAAGAGGTAAAAAGAAATGAAAACAGTATCAAAAAGCGACAATTTTCATCTGTCATTGTTTCTATTCCTTATAAGAAAAGTTTCTTTACGATACAGAAATTTTTTCTGATTAAAAAACATTTCCATAAATAAAAGAAAAAGTTTCTGTTCTACATGGGAATTTCAACTTTTTGCAAGATAGGTTTAATGACTGAATTCAGAAAAAATTCCGTTTTAAAATGGAATACTTTCTATCCATTATACCATTATACCAAAAGATTTCTTTATGTGAGTGGAAAGTTTTCCTTATTTTATAGGAATACGTTCTATTATTACAAATAAATTTATTTATTTATTTGGAAAACTTTCCATTATAAAAGGGATAGCTTTCTATCTCTACAGAAACTTTCTTTCCCACACATTCGGAAATATTTCTGTAAGAAACCGAAATTTATTCTGTGTTTAAAAATTATTTTCTGAATCCAATAGGAAAAGTTTCCTGACAGACAGAGAAAACTTTCTATTTTTTGGAAAAGTTTCCGTCCCAAGAAGGGCAACTATTTTTCCGTCTCCTACAGGAAACTTTTTCGGATTTTTGTTACAGTGAATATTTTAACTATTTACCACCAGTTAATTTATAAAACAACGGAATTTGTTTTAATTTCAAATTGGTTATTTTAAACTTTAACGATTAGGCAATCGTTATTTTATAAAATAATTAATTAAATCTAAGAATCCAATAATTTGACTCTCTTTAACGGACTAACGTTAGTTATTTCATGAAACAGGTATTTTATGAAGTAACTGAATTACAAGTCTTAAAGGTACAGTGGCGCCAATTTATATAGGCTCGTGGGGTGTGAGCCCATACAATAATTTGATTTCTCCGTACACCCAATCTTCATTGTTTTATTTCATTCTTCTTTTATTTATTTATTTAATCACTGAAATAAAATTTGGTGTTATTGACGTTCTCAAAATAATTTGAAAAATAGTAAGGACACCAATTAGTCTTAGAGGAGCAGCACTCGAAGCCCCTTTCAGCGGATGCATAGCTAAATTTCTCTCAAAAACAAATTCCTTTATATTTTGACATTTGCTTTAATATCTTGAACCGATAAAACACTTGATGATAAAATCGACAATCTTGAATCAATTAAACAAATGCTGACTAAAAAGTATGTTTTTTTTTTTTTTTTTTTTTTTTTTTTTACACTTAGTTTTTAGCGCTTTCAATAGTTAACAATCTTTATGATATTTTATTTGTAATAAATATTAATATATTTATAAGGAAGAACTTATGAAAACATAATTTAATAAAATTGTTTGTTAATTTCTAATGATTTTATAATTTTAATTAAAAAAACGGTACTTTTCGGTTAGCCGGGCGCCAGTTTTTATATATACATACATATATATACATGTAAATATATATACATATATATGTATATATATATACATATATGTGTACACATACATATGCATATATATACAGGGTGATTCATAATGAATGGGACAAAAAGAAAACATGATTGTGAACGTTGTAATTAATATATTTAAAAAATTCAAATTTACCTAAAAACTACATTTATTCGTGTTTCTACAGGTGTTCAATATGTGCCCCTCCGGTCACACGAGAAATGTCTACACGGTAATCAAGCTCCTGCCACACTCGTGATAGCATATCCCATGTGATGGAGTTCAACACTACAGTTATCCGCTGCTTCAGTTCCTGAGGAAGTCCTGAGGGAGTGGAGGCACAAACATCTTGTCTTTAACGAAATCCCAGACAAAAATAAAATCAAAATTAAACCAAAATTTAAAAAAAAATCAAAATTCTTGCATAAGCAGCTGGTATCCTGGAACTGCTTCACCCACCTGCTTATGTTATGCCGATGCGGTGGTTGTTTACGAAATTTCTTGCGAAAATGTCTTTGCACAACAGTTACCGAGGAGGTTTTGGCATATTTGAAAACGCAGTACGCTTTCTCCTGCATGGACGAAATTTTGTTTAACAGCGCCTCTAGCGGCGAGTTCGTCATTCGATGATTTTTCCCTGTTGCCAAATAAAACTTGTATAATTGTAGTTGCTGAATAAATTTGTTTCGGCTGAATAAATCCATTACGGCAGTCACACTGCGCTATTCTTTTTGGCCCATTCATTATGAATCACCCTGTATATATACATGTATATGTATACATACTTATATGTATATACAATGTATGTACATATAAAAACTGGCGCACGGCTAACCGAAAAGTACCGAAAAAACATAATTTAAATTCGAATTATCATCTTTAGTCATTTTCTTCTTCCCTGAATCTCTCTGATGGGGAAAAGATGTATATACAGTCAAATCTCTCTATAACGAAACTCCATACATCGAATTTCTCTATATAACGAATTTTTAGTAGGAACGGTCCCTTTTTCCCATGATCTCATTAAAGACAGTCTCCATATAGCGAAATATCTATCTCCATATAACGAATTTTTTCATACAATGTTCTTTATTTATTGTTTTAAAAAAGCTTCCAAATCATTTGGAATCAATTTTCCATCACTGATTAATGATTTATTGTTCAGTGCTGAGTTTTTTATCTTACTTTTCTACCTTGAATCTCCTTGATTTTTATGCCCAACGAATTCCTCGCCCACCCCCTCCCACACACCTTCCAACATACTTCTTAAAACAGTGTCAATTGGATTGTTACACATATAAGAGCGGGATCAGAGAGGTAATTGAAGTTTAAGGTGAATGAGAATTCAAATGGAGGAAAATGTCCCCGATGAAATTTTTCATTCCTTGCTAAAGTTTGAACATTTTTTCGAGAGTGTAACAATTTTGAAATCAAAACATCGAAAAATTACAGATATCTTCGTCAAAAATTAATGTAAGTTTTTTTTTTATGTGATTTTTATTATGCTGTCAAATAAATGTCTGTTGTCTTTTTTGAAACTGTTTAAATAATTCAGAAATACAATATTAGGTTAATATTTATAGTTAAACATTTCAAATTCTTAATTAAACACCTCAAAAGTAATTTTTGTTCAAAATTTACACATTAAATAGGAATTTTTATTCGTTCTCTATATAACGAATTTCTCTATACAGCGAGTTTTTTACTGGAACAATGGATATCGTTATATAGAGACTCGACTGTATTATCTTACTTAAAACTTTTTGAGCCCACCCAATCTTTTTCAAAAGTTGGCGCTGCAGTAAAGGTGACATATACATGAACAAAGAAAAAAAAATTAAAACTCACGGCTCCTTTTCAATTCCAAGCATGATTTAAGAATAAGCAGATCCTTTTGAACATTGTCTCCATGGACTTTTTTCGTTGCAGATAATATCTTTTCATACTACATTAAATAGAAACAAGTAATATAAAAATTTTGTTTTTAAGTCAATTCCTACTTAGGTCATCAAAGAAAAATTTAATATAATCCCTTAAGCTAATATTGGTTTTTGTTGCATTAAAATATCTCAATTTGTTGATTTTCTATAAGCAAGTAGGTTTGCAATGGAAATCTATGGGAATTTGGCGAAATATTGGAGATATCGCCAAGTTGGCGTCACTTTTGGCGACTCTTTTGGTCGCCAACTTTGGCGATATATCGCCAAGTTGGCGACAAACTTGGCGGTATTTGGTGACAGAACAGGGTCCCCCGAAAAGTCTGTGGTTCTTCATGCTTTGCCGAAATGGTTTCTTTTGTCCAGAACTATTTTTGAAGTTATTGGGTTATTCTTAAGTTATGTACATAGTGCTGAGTTACTGCAAATGGACATTTTTACAATTTCCAAAAGCAGTTTTCAAGGACATTTTATCTGGACATTATTACTTCGTACCAGTGACTTGTTACATATGACTAACGTGATAAACATAGTTTTCCAGTGACTGATAACATGATATTCAAGTATAGTTTGGTTAAGTTTCGTTCATACTGTATATGACTTTTTCTACTATGTTATCAAGTGTTTGAGCTTGATCGTCTGTAAATTTACGTAATTTTTTGGTACGCTGTCGGTGTTTTACAAGAAGTGTTCTTTTTTTTTTTTTTTTTTTTTTTTGTTTAATTTCATTTTGGTACTATAATCTATGTAATTGTTGTATGTAGATATTTTTCGTTCTAGTGAGATTTTCACTATAGTTTGCTTCAATTAACCCTGTTTTTCTGTTTTTTCTGGGACTGTTATCTTGTATGTGGTTTTTCGTTGTTGGTGGTGGGGGTTTTCCGCCGGAGCGTTGAACCTATGCCAAATTTGGTGGGTGCTCCGGTTGGGTGATCCTCTGGTAACCCCTTATTGAAAATACTTTCATTGATCTTCAATAACCAATGGCCGCCATTTTGTTTCCCATGCAAAACTAAAATTAATTAATTAAATTTTAATTAATGAATTAATATTTGAAAAAAACTGTATTAACATCAATTGTCATCCAGTACAAGTTTAAAAAATTTATTTCAACGTGATAGGATGAATAATGAGTATTTTATTAACGATTGAAAATTTGAACAAGATATATAAATATATAAATAAACAAATATATAAATAAATAAATATAGGGAGAGTGTGAACTAATAGTAGGAATTGAAAAATAAAGTTTAATTAAACAAAAGTAAACTCAAAAAATGTCACATCAATCACATAAAGATATTTAACAGATACAATATATATACCGGGTGTCCCAAAAAAAGACTGACTGATTTTAATATTCAGTAACTTCCGAACGGTGAAAGATATTAAAAAAATTCTTGCAGGAGGGTTATGCATAAAGTCAAAAGTTTTTTTACAGTGATTTTCGATTTTAGTTCGAATTACAAACAATAGATGGCGCTGCGATCAATAGAGGCTAAATTCAGGCTCGATTTTTGGTACTTCGTGGCCCTGATAATACATTTCCATCTCCTTTTTCTGCATGAAACAACAGAAAGGACCAAAAATCGAGCCTGTATTTAGCGACTATTGCTTACAGCGCCATCTATTGTTTGTAATTCGAACTAAAATCGAAAATCACTGTAACAAAACTTTTGACTTTATGCATAACCCTCCTGCAAGAATTTTCTTAATATCTGTCACCGTTTGGAATTTATTGAATTTTAAAATCAGTCAGTCCTTTTTGGGACACCCGGTATATATATATATAAACATTTTATAGCAGCGAATTCCTTTTCTGACGCCAATTAAAGAAAATGTAGAAAATAGTCAACCATTATTTGGCGGAATAATTTTATTAAGAAATTCAATTGTTTCATGGAAATGTAATTAAAAAATTTAATTTCGTTACAATACTTTAACTTGTTATAAGTCCTAATAATGAAGAACCGCTTTGATTTTCGCTTGGTAGTAAACACTAATTAATTTATTTAAAAGATTGTAATTTTTGCTTCTTTAAATATACGGCACGAAAGGAGTAAATATACAATAGAGCACCGATTATCCGGACGCCGATTAACCGGATTGTGCAATTAACCGGATAGATCAAGGACCATGAGTTTTTTTCCCGTTTTTTTCAAAATAAATAAATAAATAAATAAATAAATAAGTGAAACTTCTTTAGATGCTGTGGGGTAAACTCGACTGGATGTCAAAACTGTATCAAAAGTTTATGCACAACGGCAAAAACAACTACATTAACATTTTTACAAAACTATTGCATACGCAATAGATGTTTTAGAAAATAGTGTCAAAGTGGTCGTTTTGAAGCGAATTTCCGCGCGAAGGAAGAAAGAGCACTCAAGAGCGGGCGAAAACAGTGTTTGTCATGTGATCAAAATGGCTTATAACTCAATAGGTAATTGATGGATCAAAAAATGGACAAAACAGTGCAATTCCAAATCGCTTCCATGGACAGGCTTTTGAATTTTATATCTTTCCGTTAAAAAATGAATTTGTAAATGTGTCAAAACGTTTTGCGCTTGTTGAGCAGAGCAGTTAAGAACAGCCTTAATTGAGGTTTAATCTAAACTTGCAAGTTTAATTTTCCTTACCGTTTTGCCTCTCTAACTTTTTATTTTCTTCTAAAAGTTTACTTATAACTAATTTGCATAGTACCCACAGAACATTCAAATAAAAAATAATAACAGTGTAGTATTTTTAGACAAAATTTTGGCATAACATTGTCTTAAAGGAGTGTTAAAGAAGGGACGGAAGGGAAAAAAAGGGGATGGTATAGGAAAAAAGGGACGGTAAGGGAAATAAGGGGACGGTAAGGAAAATTACCACCTATTTTTAAGCAAATCATGTTAAGACTAAGTAATAGCCACAATGATCAATGATTTTTAGCAACAGTTATTTACGTTGGATTAAGGGAGTCCGGGATACATTTTTATTTATTGAGTTAAAATTTTGAAATTTTTTGTGATGGTTAACCATATCATTTTTAAAAAGTCCTTCCGGCCAGTGCCGGGAGGAAGAGGTAGCTTTCATTTTCCTTATTTTAAAAAAGCCAACTTATATTATTCAAACACACGAAGCTCAATTTAGTGGAAACCGAATATAGGAGATTCAATATTAATTTTTATCAATACTAAATCATTATGAATGAGAATTTTGCGAACTTAGTCAGCTTTATCCAAGCTGCTTTTATTTAAACTAACTTATATTTGGCTGCCAAATTCGGCGATTTCTTAAAGTTCCTGCCATTTTAAGACAACATGGTGGATGAGGCTAAGCAGTGAACTTGGTCGAAACCTTAGTAATGGCTGTGCACATGCTCACTCACATCGGAATCAGTTGATATATACGAGTGCTGTCGCAGGCAAAAAATAAGTTTTTCAAAATGTCACCCAAATTAGAAATTGAAACTGCTATATCTGAGCCATTTTTTAAGATAAAGACAAACAAAAAATGCTCGTGAATGCTTATATCAAGGTCAAATACTTATGAAAGAAACCTTTTTCAATTTCTATTTTTTTTTTTTTTTTTTTTTTTTTTTTTTTGCACCTGACTTTAAATATAATTTTTTTTAATTTAATGGCCGCCATTTTGAAACAAGATGGCTGATGAAGCTGGCCAGCGAACTTGGTTGAGATATTGATGTATACTATCCACATGCCTTCTTCCATCGAAATAGGCGAATACGTGTGTTATCGCGTGACAAATACAAGATCGTTTCAAAGTGTTAGCCATGCTAGAAATTTAAAGTGCTATAATTCAATATTTTTTAAGATATAAACAAAAGAACAAATTTTCAGAAACAAAAACTGCTCCAGAATCTTTGTATCAAGGCCAAACACACAAAAAAATTTTTTTTTCATTTTCCAATTTTTTAATACTTTATTTTAAATTTTAAATTACTTTTTTTTAAATGGCAACCCTTTTGAAACAAGATGACGAATGAAGCTGGCCAACGAACTCGGTCGAGGCATTGGTATGTACTATGTACAGACCAAGTTACATCCAAATCGGTTCATAAATACGCCTGTTATCGCGTGACAAAAATCAGGTCGTTTTAAAATGTCAGCCACAATCGAAATTCAAAATGCTATAACTCAGCCATTTTTTTAGATATAGACAAAACAAAACCTGTTCCGGAATCTCTGTATTAAGGTCAAACACATACGAAGAAAATCTTTTTCATTTTCCAATTTTTTGGTATCTCATTTTAAATTTAAATTTTTTAAATTTTTTTAAATGGCCGCCATTTTGAAACAAGATGGCGGATGAAGCTGCCCAACGAACTCGGTCGAGACATTGGTGTGTACTATGTACACACCGAATTACATCCAAATCGGTTCATAAATACATCTGTTATCACGTGACAAAAATCAGGACACTTCAAAATGTCAGCCATGCTAGAAATTCAAAATGCTATAACTCAGCCATTTTTTAAGATATAGACGAAACAAAAACAGCTGCCGAATCCTTTTATCAAGGTCAAACACATAAGAAAAAAATAGTTTTTCAATTTTCAATTTTTTGGTACCACATTTCAAATTTAAATTTTTCTTAAAAATTTAAATGGCCGCCATTTTTAAACAAGATGGCGGATGATGCTGGCCAACGAACTCGGTCGAGACATTGGTATGTACTATGTATAAACGAAGTTACATCCAAATCGGTTCATAAATACGCCTTTTATCGCGTGACAAAATTCAGGACGTTTCAAAATGTCAGCCACGCTAGAAATTCAAAATGCTATAACTCAGCCATTTTTTAAGATATAGACGAAACAAAAATTGCTCCGGAGTCTTTGTATAAAGGTCAAATACATAAGTAAAAAATATTTTTCCATTTTCAATTTTTTGGTACCACATTTCAAATTTTAAATTTAAAAAAAAATTTTAAATGGCCGCCATTTTGAAACAAAATGGCGGATGAAGCTGGCCAACGAACTCGGTCGAGACATTGGTGTGTACTATGTACACACCGAATTACATCCAAATCGGTTCATAAATACGAGAGTTACAGTGTGACATAGGTCAGATATATATATATATATATATATATATATATATATGGATATATATATATATATATATATATATATATCAATTTTGAACGGAGGGTGGTTTCGGGGTCTGGGGGTCATGATCGATGAAAATATACCAAAATTTTTTGAAATCGCTTTCCTCCGAACGGCTGCAATAGGTAGCTTTTTGCAATGAAAGCTACCTAACAAAATCACAGGATAAAACATCGCATAATGTTTCTAAAAAATTTTTTAATTTAAAATTTATTAAAAAAGTGCGGTAAATTAAAATCGTTACAACTCGAAATATTACTTGTAGAATTTCATTTTTTTTCCACTTAAATAAACAGAAATATATACGTTTTAATTTTGATTCAGCATTTTTAAAACTATTAACTTAAATAAAAATTTTAAATATTTAAAGTAAAAAAAAAAGTACCTTTAAAAAAAAATAATATTTTTAAAAGTAAATATTTTTTTTTTTAATTTGCTGAATCAAAATTAAAGTAAAACTATTGAAAAAGACATGTTCCAAGTGTGAGCCATTTATCTTTAACGTTTCTTGACTTATAACAATTTAAATATGAGAAATGGTGAAAAAAAAAAAAAAAAAAAAAACATATCTTCACAAGAAGTGGTTTTCATGACAACCATTGTTTGAAAGTTAGATTTTGAAAATGAACGAAAATGAAAAAAATATTATTCCCTGTTCCAATTAAGATAGATACATAATTTAAACGTCATTTTAAGCAGTTAGAAACAGAGAAATTTTTAATGCAACTTTTTAATGCATTTCTTTTTTTAGAAAATTTGAAGATTTTTGTGCCCCGGACCCCTTAAATAATAATAAAAAAAAAAATTAATTTACTTCGAAAAGTGCTGGAAAAAAAATTTGGGGGCGGTAAGACAACCAATAAAGCGACGATGCTTGAAATTGATATTTAAACACTGATTTAAAATCTGCAGTAAATTTCCTGTCAAAGAATTTTAGCCATTCTTTCTCTAGCATACCTCTCTCTGCATGAGAAAAAAGTTGAAAAAATTCTGTTTCTGTATTTGATGTGATTTTCTGTATAATTTTAGCAGGAGGGGCGGTAAGGAATCTATAATCCAGGGACAGAATTAAAAAAATAATAACAACCTTAAAAATGTGTGCACATTAATTTTTTGCTACATATTTATATAAAACAATAGTCCCAGTTTCGGAAAAAAATTACGTTGAATTACTTTTAATTAAACACTTTTATACAGACAGTTCCAAACTTAAAAATTTGCATCAGGGACACGGAACGGTAAGGAATTTCGTGGTATATTTGGACCCCAACATCATCCAAAACTTATTTATCTCGTTAACATTGTTATACAAACATGCAATGGGATGTTTTCTAACATAAGAAAAAAAAAGAATATTTACTAAAATAAAAATTATTATTCAGGGACTTATAAGTCAAAATTATGTGAGAATGCCTCATATGCAGAATCCGACGGCGGAGTTGAACACTATTATAATAAAAGGCTTCCAGAAGTATTTTCTGCAGTGGAAAAAACGGTGGGCAAAGTGCGTGGAAGCGCAAGGGGCCTACATTGAAGGGGATTAGGGTACCAATCCTGTCAGGTAACATATATTTTTTTCATACAAAGGTCGAATACTTTTCAGACAGGCCACGTATTGTCAATTAAAGATAGCATCTCATTTTCTATTCTTGACACGAGTTATTATTAAATCTGTGTTCTCAGTAACATCGCTCAGACTAATACCTCTGAGGGAAGTGCTAGTTCAGAAGATAAATGAATTTAAAATTTCGCTTTTCGGCATTGACTGACTCACCGACCATCAAAAATCTGAGGCCTAGAATCCTGTAGCTCTAGAAACTTGATATTAGGTATGAAGGTAGTGTTTGTGATTCAAAGAAAGAAAAAATTAAGAAAATCCGGAAATTTTGAATAAAACAATCGAAAAATCGTAAAAGTGGAAAAAAAAATCCGAATTTTTTAATTATGTTGTTCTTTGCATCCTAAACACTACGTTTATACCATGTACCAAGTATCTACTGCTATGAGTGATACCTGAGATCGAAATTCTTGTACCCACAACCATTATCTAGCAGCTTTCTTGGAAGAAACTCAGGTTTTTATCTTCCTTAATCGAAATTCTAGCCAATACTGTTGGTCATTGATCATCAACACGATAAAACGCAGCATTTTTGGTTTATCATCTATACTAAATCAAGCACGAAATATCTGGGGTCCTGAATACAGTAAAACTCGTTTTAATTGACTAGAACAAATAAAATTAATTTATTTTACCAAATGTTGATTTGGTGAATTTAAATATTTTATAAACGGTCTGCAAATATGCTAAACATTTCTTGATAGATAACTGCGCTTATACTTATGCTATATTTGAAACCACTACCATATTATTAAAAACATCCCGATAGTTTGATGCCATGACGATACACAATGGCCGAAAATTAGCAGCAATTTTAAAAGCAAAAGAATTTTTCTGCCAAACTTACACCATATTTTCCAAATAGCCAAACTATTGACGTAAGACAGCAATTGTCGAAGAACAATAACATTAATTTTTTATCAAACATGGAGAATACACTATATGGTCAAAGGTGACCGGTCACTTGCGATTTTAGACGTTTTGTTAACCCTTAAATGCCTGAGTTTTCAAAAATCATTTAAATAATGTTTTTCAGCTTTCTTTTTTTAAATAAATTATGGGGAAAATACTTTAAAAAATCATATTTTGTTTAAACATGGTTTCCGGTAAAAAACTGTTTGTTACTAATCGGCAATACTGGTGTTTAATTGAAAAAATAATTTTCCTTGATAAAATTCTATAGTATTAAACGCATAAGAATTTAGAGAACTATGATAAAAAATAAATTTTACTTGCTCACTGCAGAACAAAATAGGGTATTTCGCAAGCTTTCGAACAAAACAAAAAGAACATGTATCAACAATTGAAAAAATAAATCTATCTTTATTCTTAAACAGCACAAGTGTTGCCATCTAAATGTTGAAAATCGATTTAATAATATTTTCAGAATGTATTTTATTGGCAACATTAGGTATTATTGCTTCAATAGTATTCTAATAGTATTTATAAACCTAAATTGGGTATGTTGCTGAAAAGCAACACCCGGCATTTAAGGGTTAAATATATAGAAAAATACATGAGGAATTAACCTGAAACTGCAGGTATGTAAACAGTATAGCATAGGTCATATATTTCCACGAAGATTTTTTTTTCCCGAAACCCCATAGGGGACCGTCAACAAATTGAAAAGGAATGAATATCTTTTGGATAACCCTGTAAAAACTAATGTAGCAAAAACGTTCAAACTCGAGATTATTAATAAGTGGCTTATTGTAATATACTGTGTTCATTTTTATGAGGATATCATGTATAATTGCAAAGAAATTAAGGTTTTTATAAAAACAGTCCTAAATTTCGCCAAGTTTTTTGCTTATAATTTGCAGAGTTCTTAATATAAAAGAATGTTCTTTTCATAAAATATGACGAACAACATTATACACAATACTCAATAATCAGAATTAAAAAATAATAAAAATTGGATGAAAAATGAGTAGGTTTACTAAAAAATGTTTCACTGCGCATGCGCGAATGCAATCGAAATATAATGCACATAATGTGTTAGCTAAATGTATAGAGCAAATTTTGTAAAAGTCTCAAAAACATCGTTTGAAAAGTCTGATAATCATCGTTTATAGAATAAGCTCAAAATCCGTTGTTCCCAAAATGAAGCAAAAAGATGAGGGGTTGTATCCATATATCCATTGATTAGTGCCAATATAGCATACACAATATTGCACGTACTACTGTATTTGGATAGAGCCCCTCATCTTTTTGCTTCCTTTTAGGAATAACGGATTTTGAGCTTATTCTATAAACGATTATTATCAGACTTTTCAAACAATGTTTTTGAGACTTTCACAAAAGTTGCTCAATACATTTAGCTAACACGTTATGCAAATTATATTTTGATTATGTTCGAGCATGCGCAGTGAATCATTATTTAGTAAACATGCTCATTTTTCATACAATTTTTATTATTTTTTCATTCTTATTGCAGGGTATTGTGTATAATGTTGTTTTTAATATCTTTTGAAAAGAACTTTTTTTGATATTAAGAATTCTTTAAATTGTAAGCAAGAAACATGGTGAAATATGTGACTGTTTTAATAAAAACCTTAATTTCTCGACGAGTATACATGCTATCCTCATAAAAATGAACACAGTATATTACAATAAGCCGCTTATTAATAATCTCGAGTTTGAACGCTTTTGCTACATTAGTTTTTACAGGGTTATCCAAAAGATAATCGTTCTTTTTCAGTATGTTGACGGTCCCCTATGGGGTTTCGGGAAAAAAATCTTCGCGTAAATATATGACCTATACTATACTGTTTACGTACCTGCAGTTTCAGGTTAATTCCTCATGTATTTTTCTAGATATTTGATAAAACGTCTAAAATTGCAAGTGACCGGCCACCTTTGGCCATATAGTGTAGAACTCAAGATAATAATCGCTAACGTAAAAAAGAACCTTATTTTTTTAAAAAGATAATACAAATCCCTTGCGATATACAAAAAAAATTTAATATGTTTTTTAGGTACTCAAATGAGCATTTTGGGACTAAAAATCGAAATTCTATATCCCCATTAGCCCGGAAAAAATTACATTATATTTAAAGGAAAACCAACATTTTTACATTTAAAACTTTAACGTCTTCACTTTTGCATCACTATGTCATTATTTTCACTGACATTTCACTTTCAACCGCGCTAAAACTACAAGTGGTACATATAAACATATTATCCATAATTTATTGACGTTTTGCGGCTATCCTTTTTAGCCCCTCGGTATGCTATTTCTTTCTCCCAGCTCTTAAAGTGTCGTCTCATAAAACTAACGTTCCGTTGTATAAGCCAGCCGTAAAACAAAGTAGACGTATCATTGTACTGTTAAATACGCTACTGGAATTTTTTAAACTTCTAAACATCGCACATTTTCAATTTTTATACCGTCGTATTGGGAAACAAACGTACTTTTTAATGCAATTTGTTTGAAAACTGCATCTCCATTTATTTTTGAGATATTAATTTTTTTGTAGTTTTTAGCGACATTTGTTTAATTTTGGCAACTCAGGTACACCCTTTCTGTAGAAGGAAAGAAAAAATAGTTGGAAAATAGTAATTATATATTTTTGTTGCCATTTTCCCATAACTACTGAAAAAAAAAAAAAAACGTAATTAAAATACGTGCTATTTTGAACAAAATGTAAATGAATGATTTCCGTTAAATATGGAGCTATTACAAACCAAATTTAATTACCTATATTACAAACAAATGAAGACATATAAATAATTAGATAGCCGATTTTTTTTTTTTTTTTTTTTTTTTTTTTTTTGGTCGAGTTTATTGAGTGACTGGATCGTAAATGAAGAATTCTTCAGAGGATGCGAATGACGTCATTTTATGTAAAATAAAAGCGTGTGTTTTAAATCTTAAAACTGAAATATGCTTTACACTATCTATATATTTATATACATATATATTTTCTTCATAGGGGACGATACTAAATTCTGAAAAAGCAGAATTCCTGTCTTTTCTTTACTATATCTCTTTACTCTATTCTAAAAAAAAAAAGTAACTAACACTGCCACCGCCGCTGTTTTTGAATTTTATGTGACCGGGCTCGTTCTTCGTTAATATTAAGTAAAATATTGCATACAAAAATATGAAAATCGGTGGTATTGCAGAGAAATGTTTGATAAACACGCTGATGCAGACAGGTTTCAAATCGGAGAATTATTTTAAGAGACATTTAATGTTAAAGTTTGTCAAAATCGTTCCATAAAACAGTTTTATAGGAGCAAAAACTATACATAGGAATTTAATCATTTTTAGATCATTTTATACATTAGAAGTTCCCGATGAGCAGACTGCATTTATTTTTTTTTTATTTGACTCTTTTTTTTTAGTGTTTATTTCCATTTTAAATTCAAATTTTCAGTATTTCCTGAGATATTTTTTACAACTTTCAGAAAAGGGTATTATTTTAAATTGTAGCCAAAATTGTAAAAACTTCTCAAATAATAATATTTGATGTTGTTAATAAAATAATATATATGCTATAATAATATTTCCTTTTAATTAAAAATTTAATTACACGTGACTATTATAAATAGAAAAAACCCTATGCAATTAGAATTAAATAATTACGTGTTAAAAGCAGGAAAATTTTAAAAATTATGTCATAATTTTTTTTTTTTATAAACGTGACTATTTAAAAAGAAAAAAACCTTATAAAATAATTAATTATTGATTATGTGTTAAAAGCAGTAAATTGCAAATAGCGTACTATTGCAAATAGCCAAATAATATTGTCAAACAGCTTAAATAAAAATATATATTTACACCTGTACGTGAGATTTATTTCATATTTCAAGATAATCTTTTTAGCAACTGTTGTCGAAGACAGCGCAAATAATATTTCCTTTCTAACGATTAAAATATTTCCAGGTGAGTATTACAGAAAGAAAAGCTTGGTGAAAATTACGTCAGATTTAAAACATGTGATTTAAAATAATTTTCTTATAGCGTTATTAAAAAAGTACCTGGAAGCAAAGACTCTGTTGACTTAGTTCATTTAGCTAATTTTCAGATGTTTAACTAATCTTATTTAATCAAACAAGAAAACAGCAATATACAGCAGCTTATTTGGTCTTAAAATCCTTCATTAAAAGAGAAACAAATAAAAGCCCTTTGATAGGGATATCGCTACTGGTTTTTTAATTATAATTCAATCTTCCGTAATCTTTTTTAAACCAGTCAAATTAACGGATTTTGAAGATAAATGCTATATATCGAGAAGTAAAATAATAGTCCAAGAGCCAACAGCACAATAACCTATGTTATCAAGCACAAGAAAAAAACCACTTTATTTTAGGGAAGAGTAGAAGTAGTGGAATCTAATGATCCATGTCTGCCGGAAGTGAAGTGATGAATAAGCCAAAAATTAAACCACCAGTGGTTGACTCGTAGGTTTATCATTATGTTTGTCCTACAAACAAAGGTATGAAAACATGGAAGATAGTTGTAGGACCAACACAATATAAAACCTACGAGTCAACCTTTACTTGTGCTTGATAACATAAGTTTTTGTGCGGTCGGCTCTTGGACTATGACTGAATTTTAAATTTTGGTAATACAATTTTTTATTGTGTAAAATTTAAATTCTGGATGTCAGTGTGTGTCTGCAAAAATGCTTAAAAGAGTCGGTGAAGGAGGGAAACTCGAAATTGTATGATATTCCAAAGAAAGACATTGTTCAATGAAGAAAGTTTAAAAGGAAAAAAACTGAAATGTTATATTTTAATGACGGCGAAAAAAGTCCTCATCGAGTAACTCCTATACCTGGAGATGGTTCGTGTCTGCTTTGTCCTATATCTTCTTTTGTGTGCTAGGTAACGTAGCCTCGTCGTATGATACCAGGTGTGCTATGGTTGAGTATGTGATTGGTCATTGGGATCATACACTTCAAGGATACACTTGTGATGAGCATGGAAATATTTCCCCTTACACTGATCTGCACTTGAAGCTTATGCTGAATACTACAACTTATGGGTCGGTCTCAGAGCTCATGGTAGCCGCCAAACTGTATCCGTACACGTTCGAGATCTATGAAAATGGCCATCAGGAGGTCATTTGGTGATAATTCTCAAATTCTTGTGAAATGCTTACGTTTTCTGGTAGTTTTTTAGGAGGTAACTATGACGCTCTACTTCCCCTTCTTAATATTTATCAAGAATGTATTATTTTTCCAAAATGAATACCTATCACAGAGAGAAATCAGCTGCATAAAAAAAAAATGTTGGAAGACATATTGAGGTCAAAAGTTGAAGTCCTAAAAGCTGTTCCGAAAAATCACATTCTCAACAGCTCCAAAGGGCTGCAGCTCTCTATCGTCAAAACCATCCTCGAAAACAAAAACACATTAAAACTTTACAGTGATACACACCTTCAAATGAATTGGAAAGCCGTAGCTCGCTACAGTTCTTTGCATTCTGAAGCCCATCGGGAAGCAGTCGCGCGCTGTACTGTTTCACACCCTGAAATGAATGTTTGAGCTCTCAGACGAAAATAGTCTGCATGTAAGCTGCAGTTTAAAATCGACACTTTAGAAAACATTACGAGAGCTCTAAAAAAATGAGAGAGAGATTGGAAGCAGACAAAGTTATAAAAGGGATTCTGCACAATAGAAAATTAACGTTGGAGAACTTTGTTAGAACATCTGATAAATAGAAACAAAAACTAATATAGATTTTAGAAAAATTGAATGAATGCATTTCGAACAGTAGCATACATAAAGAATTCGAAGCGCTCCTAGGAAAAACGGAGCATTAAAGCAATCAGGAGCCATTTTATGCATTGAAACTTATAAAACCTATGAAGTTAAAGATAGGGCAATTAAAATCTGCACTACTGGAAAAGCTTTTTTTTTTTGGCCTTCTCCTTACAAAAAGAAGTGAAATCCCATTAAAAACATCTTATGTAAAAAATAGAAAAGTCACGTGACTCTTTAACCGTAAAAAATTCTGAGATCATGTGGAACCCAAGTTTAGCTTGCTTATTAACTCTGATATTTTAATTCACAAATTACTCCTAATTTCTACAAATTTAATTAATGATTATTTTGTGACTTAGCAATTACACAACACAAGAATGTAACGGTTATTATTTACATCTTAGGTAGATTTCATTACAAAATGTAAAAAGTTATTTATTGCAGCCGTCCGGTCGAAAGCACTTCCGGAAAATTTTGGTATATTTTCATCGATCATGGCCCCCAGACCCCAAAACCACCCTCCATTCAAAAGTGACATACATATATATATTTATTTATATATATATCTGATTTTTTCATGCAATAACTCTCATATTTATAAATCGATTTGGATGAAATTAATTGTATGTATAGTGCATACCAATGTCTCGACCGAGTTCGTTGGCCAGTTTCATCCACCATCTTGTTTCAAAATGGCGGACATATAAAAAATAATTTCTAAATTTAAAAAGCTGTGCGAATAAATTAAAAACTGAAAAATATTTTTTTCTTAAGAGTTTGACCTTAATAGAAGAATTTCGGAGCATATTTTGTTTCGTCTTTATCTTAAAAAATGGCTGAGATATAGCAGTTTGAATTTCTAGGGTGGCTGACATTTTGAAACAATCTGATTTTCGTCATGCCGTAACTCCCGTATTTATAAACTGATTTGGATGAGATTGATTGTATGCATAGTACATACCAATGTCTCGACCGCGTTCGTTGGCCAGCTTCATCCGCCATCTTGTTTCAAAATGGCGGCCATTTGGACCGTGCACTGCCGCGCAATGCTTAAATGTTATCAACATCCGTTAGCTTCAAATTATCGCCAAGCTTGGTGACACTTTGCGAAATATCGCCAAATTTGGCGAATAAAAATAAGTAACCATAAATGATGCCAACTCGGCTATAGCTTACTAATCTGGCACAATTCTCATTCAGATTCAGTATTGACGAATATTCTCTTATCGGGTTTGTCGCATTTTAGCTTCTTAAAATTTGAGTAAAATTAGCTTCGAGTTAAAATTGTAAAATTTTAAAGCCAAGATATATGAAAGTTACCTCTTCTTCCCGGCACATGCCAAAAGAACTTTTAATATTAATCTTATTTATAAAGTATTGTATAAAATAGTATTTATACGAGCAGTGAACTTTGTGACGAGCAGTGGTTTCTTTGTGACACATTTTGAAGTTTTAATCACACCAGCCGGTCTGTTTTATAAGTGACCAAAAACTGACTACTGATAAATGTTGACATATCCTTTTGCTATATAACCATGTATTGCACCAATCTTAACCTTTAATAGAAATTGAGAAATATAGATTTAAAGATGTCACAAAGTTACTCCATCGGCTGGGTTTCTTTGTGACAGGTGTGTTTTTTCCTTGAAATGCAAGAGAAAGAATTCATGAATTATTTCTTCTCTGAAAATTAAGTTGTAAACAAATTAAACTGCGAAAATGATATTTAAATGTCGCTGATTTCTCCCATTGATCTTCTCCCGCTTTGCTGCAAAGAATCAAATAGCGGTTTGCAGTTTCCGTAAATGAATCACATCTTTAACCATAAAGACGCTTTCATAATAATTCTTACACATATTATCTATTAAAATATAGCAGATCCTCTTTAATTTGATATTTCGAATTTTACAATTAAAAAATAGCATGTTGGAATTTTTTTGGAAGTCATACAAAACAAATCAACTGCATAATAGCCCAGTGGTAGGGAAGCAAAAAAAGGCCGAATTCGGAATTAATTAGGGGAAAGCTGGAAATTGTTTTAATCCCTTCTGTTTAGGTCTAAAATGAATATGCTATGTTTTCCCCCTCGTACTAGATGAGCGTTAGAAAATATGTATAGAATTAAAAAAACATGTTTTTTTTTGCATACCATAACAATATCTCAAAACAGCTAACTCTGTCAAAAACATTGTCCATACAAATGTTATAGAGCTTAAAATTCTGAGTAAAATGAGTACCTACACTCAATACTTAGGTTGAATATTACGGTCGCAATTCTACTTCAAAGTTTTAGACCCATCATCAGGGGGATGACTTCAGAATTAATTAGGAGTAAACTGGAAATTATTTTAATCCCTTCAGTTTATGTCTAAAATGAACGTACTATATTTTCTTCCTCGTACTTGGATGAATGTTAGAAAATATGTACATATTTATTTTCGAAAAACACTTTTTTTTTAGTTTCCTTAACAATATCTCAAAACGGCTAACTCTATAAAAAACATTGTCAGTTGTATACAATTGTTATATACATTGTAATACAAACGTTGTAGAGCTTAAAGTTTTGAATAAAATGAGTACCATCATTAATATTTTTGTTCAACATTAAGGTCGCGATGCTATTTCAAAATTTTTCAAATCAAGAGCTTGAAGCCAGGGGAGACCAAGTTAACTTAACAATATCTCAAATTGCGGCCTTAATATTGAACAAAAATATTAAGTGTAGGTACTCATTTTTCTCAGAATTTTAGGCTCTATAACTTTTGTACTAACAATGTTTTTGATAGAGTTAGCTATTTTGAGATATTGTTAAGTTAACTTGGTCTCTCCTGGTTTCAAGCTATTGATTAGCGATTAAGGCAAAATTCTGAAATAGAATTGCGACCTTATTGTTGAATAAAAAAATTAATGATGGTACTCATTTTATTCAGAATTTTAAGCTCTACAACATGTCTATTGACAATGTTTTTTATAGAGTTAGCCGTTTTGAGATATTGTTAAGGAAACTAAAAAAAAACGTGTTTTTTGAAAATAAATATGTACACATTTTCTAACATTCACCCAAATACGAGGAAGAAAACATAGTACGTTCATTTTAGACATAAACTGAAGGGATTAAAACAATTTCCAGTTTTCTCCTAATTAATTCTGAGGTCATCCTCCTGATGATGTGTCTAAAACTTCGAAGTATGATTGTGACATTAATATTCAACATAAGTATTGAGTGTAGGTACTCATTTTACTCAGAAGTTTAAGCTCTACAACATTTGTATTGACAACGTTTTTGACAGAGCTAGCAATTTTGAGATATTGTTATGGTATGCAAAAAAACGTGTTTTTTGACAGTAATTCTATACATATTTCCTAACGCTCACCTGGTAAGAGGGGGAAAACATAGCATATTCATTCTAGACCTAAACAGAAGGAATTAAAACAATTTCCAGCTTTCCCCTAATTAATTCCGAATTTAACCCCCTAACCACTGAGCTATAATATAATACCTATTAACTAATAAGAAGGAAAGGTTACAAGGCAAACGATGAAATTATATGAAATGAAGAAACATTAAACAAGAAATACAATTCTGTTTTAAATTTTTGGAAATAACCCTCCACAATACATACAAAATAATAAAAAAAGTTAAATTATAGTTTTTGCTTTTTAATCGAGCCAAAAATACATAAACTCCAAAATTAGTTACACCAAAACCCCTAATCCCCTACCAGCTACTGTTTTTTCCACGGCAGGGAACAAAAAATTAAAACAGTCCTAATATAAAAATTCTAACATTATTGCATTTAATTCACACCTTCGCTTGCTATAAATTGGCATTTTTAAAGAAAGTTTTAATGCATGGAGTTCGTTCAGATCGCTATCTTGCCAATAACATTCATAATTAAACATTTTAATTAACGCAGTTAAATATTTTCAGTTTTGTATGTTTTACATTGTCAATGAGAAAAAATACTGCATCCATGGTCTATATTTTAATGAATCTCAAAGGAATGAATCGCATATTGTTTACTATCGCAGATTGATATCGCAGACTGATCGCTGGATGATACGATTTTCAAAAGATATGGGAAAAGAAGATGGAAACGCACGCATATTTCAAGGTAGTTCATCACTCAAGTTGTTTCTCACAATCTTTCTAAAAAGGTTAATCTTATGCAGTTTTATCGAGAAAATTAAATCTCTGAAAATTAAAATCAAATGGCTGATTTTAATGAAAGATTTTCGGGATCCGGATGAAATCAATCCGGAAGTGTTATACACTTAGCGCTACATTATACAGGGTGTCCGGTCTCAACGGTGTCCAATGGCTAATTCCTAAACCGTTAGTCATAGACATATAGTTCCAATTGCAAAAATGTTTTAAATGAGGTAAAAAAGTATTTTTAAAGCGATTTGGGTCAAGAAAAACATTTATTAAAAAATTACGAAATTTAAATTTTTATACGGTCACCAGGTCCTATAAGTGATATTTAGCAAAAATATACTATTGTACTGACAAGTAATACAAAAAAAGTCCCATTCCTCTGCGATTAAAACTGACCGAGTAATAGATGTTTAAAGTTGGAGTATCTTTTTTGCTGCAAAATAGGGGTCAGTCACAAATTTACTAGAAATAAAAATGATCGTCAGATATAAAATTTAACATTAAACATTGAGTGTAAATTAACATTACAATTATATTTTGAGATTTTTGTTCATTCTGACATATTAAAACAAAATATACAACTTGTACTAAAAATATAAGTAAAAAAAAAAAAAAAAAAACAGAAATTTTGTTAAATTATTATAAAAGCAACAGTCACAACTCTTTAGAAAATGATACATAGTTAGATTACCTAATCTAAAACTTTTTTTTTTTTTTTTTTTTTTTTAATGCGTACATTTTTATACATAACTTTTGAATGGCTGCTCTGAATATGTTAAGGAAATTAAAATGTCCCTTCTTGAAAATGATCCTCATATCACTTTTATTTTCTTTTACATTAAACATCAATTATTTGAATTATATGGTTCTATCTGTGCGATTACTTTTCTTTTTTTAAGATCTTGTTCCATTTGTCATTTTATTGTAATGATAAAAAAATAATAATTATTATTAATTTTACATTACCCCTTCTGAAAATTCCACTGTCTCTCCCCTCAGCAAATATTCATTAGAGCAGTTATTTTTTTATTATTTTTTTATTAAAAATTAGGGGGAAAATACTGTTAAATCAAAACATATGTTAAATTATTAAATTTTAACATTTAACAATTTAATTTTTTTTGCCGTACTTCTCGCTAAGCAAGTTTCAAATGCATATAAATCACCTTTGCCATCAAACACTTGCCTCTGCACTTGCCAAGCACGAATACCGCCAAGATCACTTTGACGCCGAAACCTCTGGCCAATCAGATTACAAATTGGTAAAATATGGTTGGGAAAAAAATATGCATTTTAAACCTTAGAAAGTATTTGCATGTGCATGATTTGAGGCCGCAAGTATTTTGGCACATCTATTGTACTGTTTACCTCATTTTCCTTGTCCAACAGGAAACATTTTCACTCCATTTATTATTTATTTTTGTTTAACAAGTATAAATTGCATTTTGATTTTGGTCTCTAAAATATTTTTTTTCAAACAAGTTTTTATAAAGAACTAAAAAGTTGAATTTGAAAAAAGTATAATATCATCAAAATGTATAATAAGCAATCCCTGCTCATACATCGTAATGTATCTGACATCTTTTGTGCGGCACTGTATAAAAAATATAAACGCAACGCACTTTCATTTGGAAAAATTACATTGTGAATCTTAGTGCCTTACATAAATGTTACTGATTTTAATTTTAAAATTTCTGTTTGTAGGTAATAATGTATACAAAATTTTTGGAGTGGTCCTGTAAACTAAATATAAATGGTACGTACCTAAAATCATATTAATATTACATTGTCATTGGTTTTACATAATTATGCAAAATTTAATCTTGATCGTATATTTGGGAGGGAGTTAAAATTGGAATACAACTTTTGAATTAGGAAGACATACATACGAATGTCGTAAGTTAAAAGCTTATAAAAATAATAGAACTTTTTAAAATAAAATCATCAAAAGAAGCACACTCATTTCCTTACAAAAAAGTCAAAATACAATTGAAGACGTCAGTTTCGAAACTCGCCTTAGCCGAAATTTAAAAAATCGTGCTTCTCTATCAACCTATTATATTGATATAAATGTACCAGTCAAGCATTACAATCTCCAAATTTTCCATGAATACCAATGGACGCATTTAAAGGTTTTACGCGATTTCCCAAAATTTGATTTTCTCGATAAGGCGAGTTTTGAAACTCACTTCTTCAATTATTTTAACCAATCTGAAAGTTAATTACTAAAAATTAACACTACCGTAATATTTATACGGGGGCAGCACCTTCAGTTAAATCGCTTTAAAATACTTCTTTACATTACTTAAAACCTTTTTGTAATTGGAACTATATGTCTTTGACTAACAGTTTAGGAATTAGCCATTGAACATCGTTTGGAGTGGACGCCCTTTATAATACTTTAAGCACTTCGTGTACGACCCCTGAAAGCTTGGTCCAACTCATCTGTTTTTAGTTACAGAAAAGTGGTTTAAGTCATAAAATTGAAAATGTCATAACTCGGTCAATTTTAATGCTAGATGTATGGGACTTTTTTTGCCGTACTTGTTAGAGAAATAGGAAAAGTTTACTAAATATCACTTATAGGACCGGGGAACCGTACAAAAATTTAAATTTCGTAATTTTTAAATAAATGTTTTTCTTGACCTAAATCGCTTAAAAAATAATTCTTTACCTCATTTAAAGCATTTTTGTAATTGGAACTATATGTCTATGACTAATGGTTTAGGAATTAGCCATTGGACACCGTTGAGACCGGACACCCTGTATATGAGGATATCAGAAGCCAAGGGGTACAAGTGCAAAATTTCGATTTGGAGTAAATTGAGTTCAAAGATAATTGATGTTAAAGTTGAAAATCAATAATAATTGACTGAATTGAAATAGGAAATTGCTGCTTGTTTCCCAGTGTTCTTTGAACTCTTATTTCAATTAACGGGGAAAAAGTAGAGTGCAATTTTCTTTAAATTTATAATTAATCAATATTGATCATTATTCGGCAAAAGTGGTTGATCTCTAAAACACAACACATAATTAGAAAATCACCTATATTTCTTTACTTGAAAAGAAAAAAAAGCATATTTCCAGGTCGTCTGTGCACTTAGTTCAATTTTTCCAATTTTGTCACTTATACCCCTTGGCTTCTAGGGTTCTCATATAATTTGAAGGGAACTCTGAACGGTGAATCCGAATGTAGAAGAATACTGGAATTTGTACCTATCGATTGACAAATTTCTGGTTTTTCATTATGAAGCAAACGGACAAAAGAAGATTTACTATTATGTATCTTTCTTTCGTAGTTATTTTACTATCAGTAAAAAAATACTTGCAATGCACAAAAAAAAAAAAATCTTTGAAATGTCAGTAATGGCCAATGGAACAATATTTGTTGATTTATCATTTCATCCTAGTTAAGAAAAAATGTACTTGAAATTCAGATAAAATTTCGATCATTATAAAGAAATTCCGCCTGACGCACATCCTTAATCGCTAAACTTAGTGACAAATTAACAATTAAAGAGTTTATTTAGGCAACAGACTGAAAAACAATGTAATCTTGAGAATAACAAGCCTATTTATTTTTCCGAGTAATTAAGCTTATTTAATAAATGCAAAAACAATCTTTGGTTCACCAAAAAGATTATTACTAAAAATTCTGCATAACTAACTTTATTTAACATTCCCAAGGAGATTTGTTGGTGAAAGTTCTATAATTCAGTTAACAGCAATTTGACATTATATAATAGACTGCAGTTTGACGAGTAATTAACTTTCTTTTGTATCTAAGTCTGGTACATTTGTAACCATATCGTCGCAAACACTTCTAATGTTTGATGTCAAACTTAGCTCTGGACCCAATTACCGAAGTTTGAAAGGTTGGATGAAAACTAGAGGTTTATTTATTTATTTATTTATTTATTTTATCAGAATCAGCTATCGATTTTTTTTTCTGTTTAATAGTTACATTATTGCAACTTGTATATAAAAATAAACGGCAGTGAAAATTACATTATGTATATTTTCATTTTATTAAAACAATTCAGCTTTCAAAATCCACTTTTATATGATTCACATTTCTTTTAAAGTTGAACACAGTTCTTTGCGGGTAAGCAATTTATTATCTTTTTGACTGCATTTGCTTTTCTGGAATCTGAAGGCAGAAGATTGTAAGTAGGCCTGGAAGAAGACGTTTATTACGAAATATAATAAAGCGCAGAGAGAGATTGTATTTAAACTACTAGAATCACTCATAGCACCTAGCTGAGAAGCCCGGAGTTCAGAAAATAACAAACGAAAGTGAATAACCCGATCATTATTCGTCACTTTGCTGAAGTCCCGATTCACTCGTATGTATTTTAATATGTATTTTAACGTTGTAATGCTTCGTTTATACGACACTTAACTTCAGATACACGTCGTTACTTTTGTGCAGTAAACGATTTTCTTTGAAATTTTTATGAATGTGAACCCGATGTAATGGGATCGGAATTATGCACAATTGATAAACTGTTAGAAAACAGATTGCCAGATGTTCATTTAAGAAGCAATTAGCGAAGAAGAAGAAAGTTATCCCACCTTCTTTCAAAGATGCATTGGATGGACATACTTAGAACCTCATTTGTTTTTGACAATGCTAGTGAGAAAACTTTCCAGGAACATAACTTTAGACATAATGCTTTTGCTTAAGTCTCAAAATAAATCGCCACGTTAGACGACGATTAAAGATTATTTTAATTAAAATCTGTATGTTCGTTAATGGAGTAAAAAATGTGTAATTCAAGGTGTGCAATTGATGTAATCAGCAGTCGTACTTGTCCTGAAATTTCAAGACCAGCAAGTTCTTCGGTACCATTATTTTCTTATGGAAAATCTCTTCTTAAATAGGGCGAAATTTCGCACGTTTAACCTAGATTCCTCTTTCTATAAAAAATACTGATATTTGTCCTGGAAAATTACCTGAAGTGTACGACCCCTGCATAATGTTTAATATTATCACTTTTATTTTTAAATTTTAGAAACGATTATTTAATTTTTTTTTTTTTTTTTTTTTTTTTTTAATGTTTTAACTTTTTTTCAATATACAGTGAATCTTAAGCAACCGAAAATGGTAGCAAAATTAAATTTGTATGATTGCAGCATTATATTTTTGCAGTCAAAGATTATAGCGTAAGGGTTCCCAGCAATAATACTGCAAAAGTTCGTGCACTTCCATGTAGTGGTGGGCCAGCGCATGAGATAAACTGGATGCCCACCAGAATTATTTCTGATAATTTCCAACAGCAAAGTTGACTGAAGCTGTCCAGCAGTGGTCATGCAGTGGTAGACCACCAGCCAGCGCTTCTCCATCATTGCCAGCACCTATCTTGCTGCTGGTCAGCAATTTCCTCTTTGCTGGGAATGTACTTTTCAATGCAATTTGTTTGAAAACTGCATCGCAACCCAGCAAAGAGAAAATTGCTGGCCAGCAGCAAGATAGGTGCTGGCAATGATGGAGAAGTGCTGGCTGATGGTCTATCACTGCATGACCACTGCTGGACAGCTTCAGTCAACTTTGCTGTTGGAAATCATCAGATAAAATTCTGGTGGGCATCCATTTTATCTCATGCGCTGGCCCACCACTACATGCAAGTGCACGAACTTTTGCAGTATTATTGCTGGGAACCCTTACGCTAGGTGGCGCTGCGAATATCGAAGACATTGAGTATTTGAACACAAATCTGAAATGAATATCTTAACACAATTTAAGCTGTGAAGCTAATTTTTTTTTGAAACTGTAAAAAATATAGCACTACTGCCACCAAGAAAATAAATAAGTAAATGAATAAATAAATAAATTCTTTATTTCAACGCACTTTTTTTTCTCTTTAAATCTGGTTTTACTAGGTTACAAAGGATTTCGGTTTTCATAATTTACGCAGTTCAGAATCAATAATAAACAAGTTGGAAATTGCTCGTCAAACTTGGCAAATGAGGTGCGTTCGTACTATAACTAGTTTTATAATTATTTTTTGTACCCCATATTGTACTGAATGTATATATTTTTTAACTTCATAAGTGCATAGTCTGTAACATCATTCAAATGCACCCATTTTTCCCATTCCCGTAATGTAGCGGAAAACTTTTGACTGTCCCTGTAATTAAACTATGCATCCGATTTTCATAAAATTTGAAATAGCTCAACAAAATTTTGCAACAATTATATATTTAAAATTTCAGACCATTCGGAAGGCTGTAACATCATTAAAATGCACTTACAATATTTTTTTCCCATTGGCCGTAATGTAACGGAAAACTTTTGACTGTCCCTGTAATTAAACTATACATCCGATTTTCATAAAATTTCAAATGGCTTGACAAAATTTTGCAACTATTTTATATTTAAAATTTCAGACCATTCGGAAAGCTATAATATTATTAAAATGCACTTGCAATAATTTTTCCTATTGGCCGTAATGTAAAGAAAAACTTTTGACTCTCACTGTAATTAAACTATACATCAGATTTTCATAAAATTTGAAATGGCTCGACAAAAATTTGTAACAATCATATATTTAAAATTTCAGACCATTCGGTTGGGTAGTTTTTTCTCTGTTATATGCGGACAGACAGACGGACGGACGACGACTATAGGTGCTACGTATTTAAATAATTACAAATGCACCTAAAAAAGCGTATAAAATACATAGGATTTCTATTCTATACAATAGAATAGTTTCTATACCAGTTTAATGATTGGGAACGTAAATCACAAAAGAAACAAACTTGAAATAGTGTAATGAGAGCTTGCAAACTACGAGCAATCGTAGCGTACGCTGAAAGCGCTTGTTCATCTACGATCACGAAATCCAAGCAGCATCGAGCGCGGTCAGTACTTGGGAGTGTGACTACATGCAGTTCAAAGATTTCTATAGACATTTCTATCATAGACACTTCTACACTATATAATACTTTGTTTTTTTTTATAGAATTCTATAAGATATTTTTGTAAGGGAAAGTGCTGGGCCAGCAAGGGAATAGCAGTGGGATAGATGCTAGCACTGCAGGAAAAGTGCCGGATTGAAGTAATGTGATGGCATACCAATGCTGGCCTGCTGTAGGCCATCACTGATGGGCCAGCTCCATTCGGCTCGGACACTTTTCGACAGGTTTAAGTAATGGCACGCTTGCACTTTACCGCTGATAGCACTGCTGGCTGCCATCTTTTTTCCAGCTGATGGCCCACTGTTTCTTTCTTTGCTGGGAATTTACGAATTTTATTATTTTAAAAAGAATTTTCAAGCATGTTTTTTTTTTCTGTTTTTTTCTTTAATCCATCTCTATCGCGTGCAGAAGATTACGAAAGATAAATTCGTTTGCACTGAAATTAATATAAATAGCTCATCATTTGTTTCCAGCTTATATTCCATAATGAAATTAAAGCACTCGTCCATCAATAAGTAAAACAATAAAATATAAATAAAACTCAAATTTAACACATGTAATCGAATTTCGCGCTTAATCGAATGGTATGAACAGAATCAAAAAGGCTGATTCTAAATAGCATTATTTGCAGATTTTTCCGGTTAACTCCTGACGTATGCCAATATGAAAATATCACTTTTAATACGATTCAAAACTTTATTTGAACGCATTATTCCTATTTTTCATAAAAATATGATTCTTAGTATTGTTAGTATTAGGTATTCTAAAAACTATACGTATTAAAAGTAAAAAATCTATTAGAGTTATCAATTGAAAAAAAAAAAAAAAAATAGTGGACTTGTTAGAGGTTTTCTCAATCGCAACCTTTGAGAATATTTTCTGATATGTATTTCATTACTTTTTGATCACTATACAACAATGGTTTTGTCCCGGAATTGAAATTAGATGTTTCTAGATCAGTTTTTTACGCTGATTTCGAATATGCTTTCCGTTTTAGGTAAATTTCAAAAGAAATATTACTTATTGCAGTCGTTACCATGGTGCGACTTTTGAAAAATTCCTTCATAACTTTTCATTATAGGACACCGGTAACCCAAAACCACCCCCACCTAAAAAGTTTATATATATATATATATATAATATACGTATGTATGTATGTGTGTACTAAATTTTGTCCGCACGATAAAAATCGCAATTATGCACGGATCGTCTTCAAACTCTCCAAAAAGTTTGAGATGGTTAATATCTCGGAGCACTACCCCCTACATACTAAATGCCTCTCGCATTTGACTCAAAAATGGAAGTCAGCAAGGTTAATAAGATGACGCTACTGTTTGGGGTATGTTATTGTTTTATTTACATGGATCGCCTCTTAGACGTGCATTTGAAAGATAGTATTTTTTTTATTTTTTGCAGTAATTTGTGATTTTTTTAAACAGAAAGTTTACTTTTAATGAAATTAATATATTCTCTATAAAATGCCATATTGCTGTGTTTCTTACTACTGTTCATCCAGCAAAATAAAGGAAAATATTTCTTTTCACCAAATTCCTGTAGAAGACAGTCGACGAGTCTTTTTAACTTTTTTTCTTTGTATTTTTAAAAATGCAAATAGATATTTTTACTATTATTTGTATATTTCTAGTAACGTTCCGTTGAATAATAATAAATTAAATTAATGTATAGTTGCTATTAATATGATGTATTTTTGTTAATTTACAATGTCTTAAAAGGAAAAGTGTACCTTGATCTAAAAGAATCTGAAATAATATTGTTATTATTAATAATCAAAATGATGGATCAAAATATTTCTTTTTATCAAATAACTATGCAAAGCCTTTTCTGGATGAAAGAGAAAAAAGTCCTTCCGGCCAGTGCCGGCAGGAAGAGGTAGCTTTCATATTCCTTATTTTAAAAAAGCCAACATATATTATTCAAACACACGAAGCTCAATTTAGTGGAAACCGAATATAGGAGATTTAATACTAATTTTTATCAATACTAAATCATTAGGAATGAGAATTTCGCGAAATTAGTCAGCTTTATCCAAGCTGCTTTTATTTAAAGTAACTTATATTTTACGAATTTGAATATTTCCAACTGAGCGAAAAAATGCCCAGACTGGGAATCGAACCCAGATCCTTGGCTTACAAGGCCAATGCTTTTCCGTTTAAGCTAACTGGGCCGACAACCAGCCAGCATATTTCGCTCAGATAACCTAATTGGTAGTAACATCTGGTCTGTCATGTAGACAGCTCAACAGAATAAACCACAGGTAAAGGAACTCCTTTTTCGCTCAGTTGGAAATATTCAAATTCGTATGATAACTTTACCAATCAGTTTGATTGTGTTAAAATAATAGTTCATCTACGTATCCATCGTTTATATGGAGTTCCTTTACCTGTGGTTTATTCTGTTGAGCTGTACCAGATGTTACTACCAATTAGGTTATCTGAGCGAAATATGCTGGCTGGTTGTCGGCCCAGTTACCTTAAACGGAAAAGCATTGGCATTGTAAGCCAAGGATCTGGGTTCGATTCCCAGTCTGGGCATTTTTTCGCTCAGTTGGAAATATTCAAATTCGTATGATAACTTTACCAATCAGTTTGATTGTGTTAAAATAATAGTTCATCTATGTATCCATCGTTTATATGGAGTTCCTTTACCTGCGGTTTATTCTGTTGAGCTGTCTACATGACAGACCAGATGTTACTACCAATTAGGTTATCTGAGCGAAATATGCTGGCTGGTTGTCGGCCCAGTTAGCTTAAACGGAAAAGCATTGGCCTTGTAAGCCAAGGATCTGGGTTCGATTCCCAGTCTGGGCATTTTTTCGCTCAGTTGGAAATATTCAAATTCGTATGATAACTTTACCAATCAGTTTGATTGTGTTAAAATAATAGTTTAACTTATATTTGGCTGCCAAATTCGGCAATTTCTTAAAGTGCCTGCCATTTTAAGACAGCATGGTGGATGAGGATAACCAGTGAACTTGGTCGAGACCTTAGTAATTGCTGTGCACATGCTCACTCATATCGGAATCAGTTGATATATACAAGTGCTGTCGCAGGCAAAAAATCAGATTTTTCAAAATGTCACTCACTTTAGAAATTGAAACTGCTATATCTGAGCCATTTTTTAAGATAAAGACAAACAAAAAATGCTCCTGAATCCTTATACCAAGGTCAAATACTTAAGAAAGAAACCTTTTTCAATTTCTAATTTTTTTGCACCTCACTTTAAATATATATTTTTTTAATTTAATGGCCGCCATTTTTAAACAAGATGGCTGATGAAGCTGGCCAGCGAACTTGGTCGAGATATTGATGTATACTATCCACATGCCTTCTTACATCGAAATAAGCGAATACGTGTGTTATCGCGTGACAAATACAAGACCGTTTCAAAATGTTAGCCATGCTAGAAATTCAAAGTGCTATAATTCAACCAACGATATAAACCAAAGAATTCAACCAAAGATTTTTAAGATATAAACAAAAGAACCAGTTTTCAGAAACAAAAACTGCTCCGGAATCTTTGTATCAAGGCCAAACACATAAAAATATCTTTTTCATTTTCCAAATTTTTAATACCTCATTTTAAATTTTAAATTTAATTTTTTTAATGGCAACCCTTTTGAAACAAGATGGCGAATGAAGCTGGCCAACGAACTCGGTCGAGACATTGGTATGTACTATGTACAGACGAAGTTACATCCAAATCGGTTCATAAATACGCCTGTTATCGCGTGACAAAAATCAGGTCGTTTTAAAATGTCAGCCACAATAGAAATTCAAAATGCTATAACTCAGCCATTTTTTTAGATATAGACGAAAAAAAAAAAAACTGTTCCGGAATCTTTGTATTAAGGTCAAACACATACGAAAAAAATCCTTTTCATTTTCTAATTTTTTGGTACATCATTTTAAATTTTAAATTTTTTAAATTTTTTTTAAATGGCCGCCATTTTGAAACAAAATGGCGGATGAAGCAGCCAACGAACTCGGTCGAGATATTTGTATTTACTATGTACACACCAAGGTACATCCAAATCGGTTCATAAATACGCCTGTTATCACATGACAAAAATCAGGACGTTTCAAAATGTCAGCCACGCTAGAAATTCAAAATGCCCACTCAGCCACTTTTTAAGATATAGACAAAACAAAAACTGCTCCGGAATCTTTGTATAAAGGTCAAATACATAAGAAAAAAATATGTTTTCACTTTTCAATTTTTTGGTGCCACATTTCAAATTTAAATTTTTCTTAAAAATTTAAATGGCCGCCATTTTTAAAGAAGATGGCGGATGAAGCTGGCTAACGAACTCGGTCGAGACATTGGTATGTACTATGTATTAGCGAAGTTACACTTCCAAATCGGTTCATAAATACGCCTTTTATCGCGTGACAAAATGCAGGACGTTTCAAAATGTCAGCCACGCTAGAAATTCAAAATGCTATAACTCAGCCTTTTTTTAAGATACAGACGAAACAAAAACTGCTCCGGAATCTTTGTATAAAGGTCAAATACATAAGAAAAAAATTTTTTTTTCTATTTATAATCTTTTGGTACCACATTTTAAATTAAAAAAAAAAATTAAATGGCCGCCATTTCGAAACAAAATGGCGGATGAAGCTGGCCAACGAACTCGATCGAGACATTGGTATGTACTATGTACACACCGAATTACATCCAAATCGGTTCATAAATACGAGAGTTACAGTGTGACAAAGGTCAGATATATATATATATATGGAGATATATATATAAATTTTGAACGGAGGGTGGTTTCGGGGTCAGGGGGTCATGATCGATGAAAATATACCAAAATTTTTTGAAATCGCTTTCCTCCGAACGGCTGCAATAGGTAGCTTTTTGTAATGAAAGCTACCTAATACAATAACATTCAAAATTATTAAAATTTCTTCCTGCAAAATAATAATAATAATAAATGATTCACGATGAAATCCAATATGAATTAGTAATGTGATCAAAATAAATATATATTCATAGCTTTATATTGTGTTTTCAAGCAATATAAATATTGTGTAATTGAAATATATCAATAATTTCATTCCTGAAAGTGCTTGATTATTACTTGTAATAATTAATAATACAAATATAAAAGAAATGGAACTGTAAGTTAAATGTTTAAAAAAAACTGCAGAATTGACGTTTTGAGGCCTTGATCCAAAGATTTGCTAGTTTCATTATTATAATAAATGTAAATAATATTTAAAGTATTATTATCACAATATCAATAATTTAATTATTTTATATAGAAAATATTAAAAAGGAATTAAAAAAAATTATTATCAATTTATTGAGGCAACGTGTGTGTGTGTGTGGGGGGGGGGGGGTAGTAAAAAATTGAAAAAAGTGTCTTGGAACATCAGTGCATAAAATCGTATTTCCAATTTGTTAAATTTCCTGAAACTATTTGATATATTACTCGTAATAATTATTAATGCAAATATGAAAGAAATGAAACTGCGAATTGACTGTTTTAAACACTGAAAAAAAAAAAAAGAAAGAAAGAGAGAGAAAGAAAAAAAAGTTGCAGAATTGACGTTTGAGGTCCTCACCCGAAAAAAACGATGTGTAGTAAAAAAGATGAAAAATGTGTTTTGGAACATCAGTGCATAGAATCATATTTCCGCAGAATCTTATTTGATAGATTAATATAATGTTAAAAATACAGGAATATAATAATTATAATTATTAATTAAAAAATATTTTTAAAGCAACTCCTTAAGATTGTCATTCACTGACTCATTCGCCCCACATTAACTTTGTTTATTATTATTATTTTGCCTGAAAGAAATACATGTCTTACTATTTAGTAAATTTTAATTTAATCAACTACTTTTATGTTTTGCAATAACCTTTTAAAACTTGCTCATAATTTTTGATCCATTGATTAAATTTCATGTGCCATTTTATAGTGTTAATAAATATTTTCACTTCATAAACATTGTTTATTTTATTTTTGATGGAAATCTATCTACAAGTAAATGTAAGTGCTATTAATTTATATATTAAAATTTTTATTTTTAAAACGAACATATATTTTAAAATTCATACAATAAAATAAATGATGTACGTTATTTTATCATTCATCATTTGAAATCGAAGAGAAATTATGAAATCATTTCTCTTTTCAAGTATTTTATAGAAAAAATATCATTTAATACAGCAATTTAAATAAATACGAAAAGAGAAAAACAAAAGTGAAATTCTAGGAAGAAATAACAATTTTTTTTTTGGTGCAAATTTTGTTTTTTAAGCTAATTTATTTTAAAATTTTCTGTTTAAATATTCTCAAAACAGCTTTTATTTACCTTATTTATCTATAGGTTTTTAAAAATCATGCCAATTGTCACCGATAGATGACAGAGCATTTTAGGGCTAAGCTGACTTCCAGTTCTTATATGGGGAAAACAGTGAATGCGAGAGGCATTTAGTATGTAGGGGAAAGTGCTCGGAGGGCATTACAAATGGGCAAAATCGGCCCAAGGGGGTTGAAATACGGAAAGGTTTTGTCAAAACCAGCAAAATCCCATAACTTCCGTATCGAGCCTCATACTATTTTCTATATTTTAGTGAGGTTGGTTTGGCTAAAAACTATTTTATTGTTGTAACCTTATAAAGGGTGTTTCTAAACCCATGGCACAAACTTTAAGGGTAAGTAGAGCACACAGTAACAATCATTTACTGTATAGGAATGTATGGGACCAAGTGACGCATTAAGGTAAAAACACCAGGGGGGCAATTAGGCCCCCTTTTTAATTTTCAAAATTTCTCATTGATACCAGAAAATTTTTATCCTATCCTTTTCTTGACATTTCATAATTACTTATCAATAAAATTCATCTTTGAAAGTTTTTGGTATGAAATCGAATTTTTTGAATTAAAAAAAAAAGGGCAAAACTGGCAAACTTATCAAACGAAATACATGAATAAAAAAGATAAAATATTTATTTACAATATAGTTTACAAGTAAATAATCATGAATACAATAATATTACAATAAGTGTTCAAAATTGCGCCCACCAACTGTGATACATGCTTCGCAGCGTCGGTGGAACGATTGCCGTACACTTCTAAAGATGTCAGTCATTTCTCGCACACGTGCAGCAGCTTCGGATATGCGAGCTACTAGATTTCCGTCTGAGTCAACTGAAGTCTCATAAACAAGACTCTTCAGATCTCCTCATAAAATGAAATCAAGGCTCGATAAATCGGGAGATCACGGTGGCCAAGGAACTGGTCAACCACGCCAAATCCATCGCCTCCCAAATGCCGCATTCAGGTAACTGCGCACATCAGTGGTGAAGTGCGCGGGCGCCCCATCATGTTGAAACCACATCCGGTTACGAATGGCGATCGGAACATCTTGCAGCAGTTCTGGTAAAACCAGAACTGCAGAAAGCAGTTGTTATATATATAAAAAAAATAAGGTAACAGCGACCATCCATTCCCTTTGGTAGTAGGTATGGGCCAATCAAATAATTATTAACATTACCCGCCCACAAATTCACAGAAAATCATTGTTGATAAGCATGTGGCCGCGTTGCATGTGGATTATTGGTTGCCAAAAGATGGAAATTGTGCGCATTAAATACACCCTCGCGTATAAATACTGCCTCATCTGTAAATAAAATATGAGCAGTAAAGTCTGGCTGCAATACCCGTTGCTGCAGAACCTGCTGGCAAAAGTTCAACCGCAGAAGATAGTCTTCCGGATTCAATGTTTGTACACTTTGAAAACGAAAGGGATGAAATCGATTTTCATTTAACACTCTCCGAACGGTCGGATGACTCACACCTAAATTCTGTGCAACAGCTCTTGTACTTGATCACTCACAAAATTCAAAATAATTCCTTCCAGGCTTGCACTGCGTACAGTTCGCAAAATTCTAAAATGGAGGGCCAAAATCACAGTCAGGTGAAATACAGCCACCTCATTGGTCGTGTGGTTTTAAGAGAGATAAGGGTGAGGATCACCGAATTTTGAAAGGAGTGAGGGGAAAAGTAATTTTGAAGTGATTGTTACCTTATTTACAGTTATGCATTATTTACCTTGTCATATTGTTCGCTTTTATTTATAATAAACAATGGAAATCAACTCAATTAAGATATTTTGGTAATATTTTATACAACGAGAGGGAATAATTTAGATTATAAGTTGTAACAATTTTTAAATGATATGACATGACAAATATTCTTTTAAAAAAATTTTGTTTTTATTGAAAAATACTTGTAATATCATTTAAAAATTGTCTATAAACTCCGTATGGTAAAAAACTCAACAAATTTTCTCCTCTACCCCCCCCCCCCCTTCACCATTTAAATCCATAAAATCACAAAAAATAATATTATTCTTGAAAATGTCAACAACTATCAAAAAAAGACCTTTTCTAGATTTTAAAATGGAAACTTTAAATTTACAAAATTATATAAAAAAAAATTACACAAATAATTTAAAAAAACAGAATTTAATATTTTAGCATTAAATGAAAAATAAAACTAAAAACTTTTTTTAAAAGTCACTCCAGGTACTCTGCCCGTAAAATAAATATGAAGGTAAAAAAGTTTTTCTATTGTTAATCCTTTATGCTCGACGGTACATTAAAGTGCCATTAAAATAACTTGTTATAAAATTAATTTAATACATCGATTAGTAAGTGGTAAAACATTTTAGAATGAATTATAGAACCCTTTATGCCCGACGGTACATTAAAGTACCTTTAAAATAACTTGTTATAAAACTAATTTAATACATTGATTAGTAAGTGGTAAAACTTTTTAGAATGAATTATAGATATTTTACTTTATCTTGTTCCAAAAAACATTATTGGTTGCACAAAAGAAAATTAAAAGAAAAACAACAACAACAACAAAAAAACAATTTTTTTTTTTTTGCCTTTGCATCTTTTTCAGCTTTCTTGATGTTGAAAGATTGGGGGAGGGGGGGGGGAAGTTTCTGTTCGGAAATATTTCTATTGTAAGAAATTATGTTTGTATATTGTGTAATTCTAAAAAATACTAAAAAAAAAGATTTGAGGGGAGTTACAAATATTGCATAAAGTCCCTATAAATTCAATTTAATTAATTAATTTTGGCAAAATCTTTCTAAAATTTATTAAATGATTGTGTAAATCTTCTAATATAGTATTTAAAAAATCACAAAATATGCTTTAAAAGATGAAATTTTCATAAATTCATAATTTGGGCCAGAAAAGGTAAACATTCTTTTATAGATATTCAATGTTTATCTTAAAAATCAAGCCTAGTTTCATGACTGCTATTTAAGTCCGCTACAATGTGTTAAATTGGCGTAGACCCTGATTATGGAGATTTCCTTCGTTTAATTTACGATTAGAAAAGCACGAACTTGTGCATTTATTTTAAAAATCACAATTCTCTCTCTCTCTCTCTCTTTTTTCTTTTTTTAACATTTGCAAAAGGATAAAAAGCATAGTTTAAACAACCTTTCAGGATTTCTAAATTGTTTTTTTGAAGCATAGAATCATAAAATAATTAATTAATTAATGATAAAAGTGCATTTAAAAATATAAATTACATTCTTTATATTTTATTTATATTTTATATTTTAATATTTAAACTATTTCATTGTTGCAGTTTCACAGCTAATTGGCATATTTTAGCGTGCATGATTTGGCACATAATTAATTCCATTATTAATTAAACTCTCAAAATATTAAAATGTTATATTGTCATCGAAAACACACCTGCTTTCATAATTTTTATAATCTTAGCTTACCAGGAAGTAAGTGAAAAATCGATTTAAAAATTTCAGATTTAAATACGCGAACCAGGAAACAAAATAACTTATTGTACATACTATTACAAAATTGTTCATGTAATATTTTTTGTTCTGTTTATTCTTAATGATTAAAATCGGTTTAACAAACTGGCATTTTTTAAAAATTATTTTCCATTAGGCAAAATTTTTTGAAAGGTTTTAGTATTCTAAGTTAGTTATTAAATTTTTCTATAGAAAAGTGCGAATATTTCTTTTATTTTGCATTTTAAAAGTAACACATGGGAAAAAAAGCAAGTTTCATTTTTAATCTTCATTAACTAAAAAATTTCTTGTAATATTATTTAAACATTTTTACAGCTTAAAATGGAAATCTTTCATTCACATTTTATAAAAAGTTATCAAAATATCTTGAGTTAATTTCGATGGCTTATTTTAAATGAAACAGAAAAAATTCGCTTCAAAATTGCCGACATGATTTTTTCTCGGGAAAAGGAAGTATTGGACGTTTACCCTAGCGCTAGAGATTGCTGTCTGAAATGGACGCGATTCAATGACCAATGAGGTGCATGGATTTCACCTGACTGTGATTTTGGCCCTCCATTTTAGAATTTCGCGTACAGTTCGTTCTCGCCCAGTTTCCCGTCTGGTGACGTGGAAAGAACCTGTTTCAGAAAGCAGAAAGGTAACCGTGACTAGCGTCTCTTTCGTGCGCTATTCCCTACCTGAGCGATGGATAGCGGTTAAGTCCATTCTAAATGCAGGTGGGAAGGTTGGGAGAGCTCAGAAATTTGCTCCGCAAACCACGTGATGTTTGCGTCATCATTGTTTATGTTCATATTTACTACTCTGATTTCGGCGTTAAGATATGCAGCTTCTTAAAATCTTGTATATCGTTATTGACGACTATTTTATTATTAAAAACATCATAGATATAGGAAGGTGTATTCCTTATTCCAAGAAAAACATAATTTATAACAGTTTAGAAAATGCACATTTAAATATTCATCCTCATCAAATAAAATCAGTTTTCCATCTTTTTAAATTTATATGCTCTAGTATTTTATTTTTGCAATTTTTCTGATCATAAAGATATAATTATATTTAGATGATGATAAAAAGGTATAATTGGTAAAATATTACTGTTAACTTTTATGCCGATCTAATTAATTTCATTAAAATCCTAATTATGTAAATATATGCTTAATAATAAGCATTTCTTAAAGTGATAAAGGCTGTTGTTTTTAAAAAGTGCTTTTAAAGAAAAAATCAAATAAATATTAGTTATTTGTGATTCTAATATTCCAATAATATTTATTTCAATTTATAGAGTATAACGTGGTTTTTTGTGAATAATACAAATAGCTATTTTATTTCTCTGTTAAGGTGGTGATTTTAAAACTAATGTTAATAAAATTATTGAATTAAATTAATAAATTAATTTATAGGGTTTGAAAAAAGTTGTAAATGCGAAATTTGGATAAAATTTTTAAATATAATTTAAAAAACAAAAGGTTTTTTTTAAGTCCATATTGAAGAGCATATTGTAGTTGTTTTTTTTTTTATTTTTAACACACTATTAAATAGTTATCAAAATTAACTTAAATAACTGATAGCTTTTTTTTCATTAAAAATATTTATTTTTGCAAATTATTAAAAACTTGTGAATGGTTATGAGAAATGTTTTGTGTATGAATTGTACTATTTTCATATTTAAAAAAAAAAAGAAAAAAAAATCATTTACATATTTAAGTAAGATTTACCTAAAGGTATTGGAAAGTAATTTCTAGCTCAAATTATTAGAATGTAACTGTCAATATTATTGTTTTATTTTTTCTCCTTTATTAAGCATAAATTTAAAATCTTATTATGAAAAATAAGAGTCTAGAGAATCTTTAAACTTTTCTTATTTTTTAACAAGATGCAAGAAAAATGCATAAAAAAAAACAAACTTCCCTGAATTCTTAAACAATAACTAAATACCATTTTTCAATGACTAGCCTTAAAATTTTCAGTATACACACACACACATATATTTAAATATAATTCAACATTTATTCGGTATTGAAACATATTATCACCCCCCCACACACACACGCCTCTATCTTTCATACCTTATAAATTGAATCATTAACTTAATTCAATTAGTATAGAATAAGAAATTTAATTCTCCAACAAAATATGGAGTGCAACAAAAACATGACAGTGTGGACACTGTCATGTTTTTGATTTCATGTCGATACAAGGCAGAATTAGAAATCCGTCTTTATCTTGATTTAAACTAGGTCTTAGCTGAAAATTTGCACTCTTTTTCTAAATGTTTTCATCATTTGAGCACTACTATATGGCAGAATAGACTTTAAAATCCGAAGGATCAAGAATTAAAATTAAAAATTCAGTTCTTAATTCACGAATTTACTATTTTCAGTATCTTAAGTTCAGATTAATAAAAGATTTAAAAAATAAAATTGAAATTTTAAAATAAAATTGAAAAGTAAAGTTTAAAAAAGAGAGGGGGGGAGGCGGAGGGGATATATTTTAATGCCAAATATTAAATTTATATGCTTTAACATTGAAGTTATATTTAAGTATATGTACTGCAATTTATATGCATAAATACTTTTCTATCCTGAAAACCTAAAAAAAAAAAAAAAAAAAAAAAAAAAAAAAAAAAAAAACCTTCTTCTTTATCTTGATTTAGGTCAAGCATCTGTTAGTATTAGCAAGTTTTATTTATTTGATATTTATTTCTTTTATTGTTTTTACTTTTAAAAAATTTATTTTAGATTTACTAGTTTATGATATCATACAATAAATTGAAAAAATTACGGCTATTCATAGAAAAATCATAATTAATTATTATTATTATTTAAGAATTCAAAGAAAAGTTTTTTTAATTCACTATTTTTGCATCTTGTTAAGAAAGAAGAAGGGTTTAATTTGAAGAACCCCTTAGAATCTTATTTTTCATAATAATATTTTGAATTTATACATAATAAAAGAGAAAGGGAGAGAGAAAAAAATAATATTAAGAATTACTTTCTAATAATTTCAGCTATCAATTATTTTCCAATATCTTCATCTAAATCTTACTTAAAGCTTGTATTATACTTTTTGAATTAAATTAGTAAATTAATTTATAGGATTCTTTAAATGCTGCAAAATTTGGATTTAAATTTTTAAATATACTTTTAAAAAATTATTTCTATTTTTTTTTTAAGTCCAAGTGTAAGAGTATGATTTTTTTTTTCCATGTAAGGAACTCTTAAATAGCTATTTATCAAAAATAACTTAAATTTAATTGTGCCTTTTTCTGTTGTTGTTGTTGTTTTTACATTAGAAACAATTTTTCTGCACTAAATTATTAAAAACTTATGAATGGCTATGAGAATCTTTTGTATAAATTTGTCTTTTTTATTTATAAAAATTTATTATTTATTTAAGTAAGATTTAGCTAAAAGTATTGGAAAGCAATTGATAGCTAAAATTAATGAAAAGTAATTGTTATTTATTTATTTATTTATTTATTTATTTATTTATTTATTTTTTTTTGTCTCCCTTTCTCTTTCATTTAGTATAAATTCAAAATATTATTATGAAACATAAGATCCTAGGGGGTTCTTCAAATTAAATTTCTCTTGTTGATGCAAAGAAATACAAGATGCAAAAATTATGAATTAAAAAAAGTTCTTTAAATTCTTAAATAATAATAATAATTAAATAAGATTTTTCTATGATTAGCCATAAATTTTTCAATTTACTGCATAACATCATAAACTAGTAAATCTGAAAAAAAAAAAAAAAAAAATTAAGTAAAAAAAAAAAAAGAAATAAATAACAAATAAATAAAACATGCTATTATTAACAGATGCTAATCCTAAGTCAAGATACACACATATATTTTAATATAACTTCAATGTTAAAGCATTTAAATTAAATATTTGGTATTAAAATATACACCCCCCCCCCCCCCCAAAGAAAACTCTCTTTTTATTTATTTATTTATTTATTATTATTATTTTTGTCACAGAAAGAACATATTATAATTTTTATTGTTATTATTATTTTAAGAATACAATGAAGAATATTTTTTATTCGTTGTTAAGAAGAAAAAAGAAATACAAAATTAATTAAAACCTTTCTACATGTTATTTTTAGAAGATTAGTCAGTAGATGGCGCTCGTTTCTAGAGTGGGAGGAGCCTTCAGTTTGTTTATACCTAAGCGTTGTGCGATTTACCGCTGACCGCAGAATTCTGTCTACCCTTCCCACCTGCATTTAGAATGGACTTAACCGCTATCCATAGCTGTCGTAGGGAATAGCGCACGAAAGAGACGCTAGTGTAACCGTGTAAGCGCTGAAACATTCTATGATCAGGCATTCTTCTGCGAGGAAACTGCTCCTGATACATTCGTAGGGCAGCTCTGGAATTGCCATTTGCACGACCATACAGGAATTGCATTTCGGCATAATTCAATTTTTCGGCATATGTAAAGTGTTCCATGACGAACGATAGCACAATTAAAAATGGCGATTTCTTCTACTTGAATGCATGGTATTAAACGGCGACCAGTCACTTACTGCCCTCTACCGTCAGTGGAATCAACCAAAAACCCCATTTCTATTTCAAAAAAATTCTATTTCTATTTCTATTTTCAATTAAAACAAATTTCGATTTCATACCAAATATGTTCACAGAAGAATTTATTTATTAAATAATTATGAAATGTCAAGAAAAGGATAGCATAAAAAATTTCTGGTATGAATAAGAAATTTTGACAATTAAAAAAGGGGCCTAACGCCCCCCTGGTGTTTTTACCTTAATGCATCACTTGGTCCCACGCATTCCTTTACAATAAATGATTGTTACTGTGTGCTCTACCAACCCTTAAAGTTTGTACCATGAGTTTAGAAACACCCTGTATATATATATATATATATATATATATATATATATATATATATATATATAACCTTAACTGTGGATCTAATTACAAAAAAAAAAAAATAATAATAATAATCTAATTAACGATAAAAAGTGAAATATTATCGCATTAACACGATTCTGATAAAACCAGCTCTTACGGAAAAATAAAATTAAAAACTCGTCAAAAGCGGCCAGATAAAATTTTTAAACTGGGTTAATCTCTAATCTTGATTTAGTTTTCGTTGGTGAAATTAGTACTTCACTCGAAATCTACCGGCGCCTGTAGGCCGAGCCGGCAGGAATTTTTTTCTCTAGGTGGGCCAGTTTTTGAGAAATTTGCATATTTAAGTTTATGCCAATTTAAGCTTTTTTGTGCTATTTTATGCAAATTTTTAATGCAAATTTTTGATGCAACAAATGCCACATGAGTTACATTTTCTAGATATTGAGTAGTGGACTATTTCTTCAGATAAATGTCACGATTTCCACATTCTTAACCTTTATTTGTCAGTCCTTAAGCCTAATTTGCATATTTTTCAAAGGTGTAATGTTTATATTACTATCAACTTTAAAGTAGTTGCCACAGAATTGACGTAATTTTTTACTAGAATAGATTTTTATGCTTATTCCAAATCTGCAATCTGTTTTTACTTTCTTCTATCATTACAAGAAGAAAGGATTGGATTCATGAAAATTTTCGAATTCCAGTTTTCGACGGATTTACACGTTTCAGGGGTCAGAGAATCCGAAAAACATGTTTTTACAAAATGTCTGTCGGTCAGTCCGTCTGTCTTTGTGTGACACAAATTTTGTGGGAGCTCACGAACTAATGAACTGAATTTAATAAAAATTAATATTCAGTTAGTCCCTGATATAAATTGGCGCTGATTAGTTTTTGGTGTAAATCGGTCCACAGGTGGCGCTGCTATACAGCATTTTTCACGATTTCCATAATAGCTCAATCTCCAGAACTAATGCACGAATTTTCATCAAACTTCAGATAGTCCTTGACAGGAATTGACGTTTTATACATTTTGGTGTAAATCGCTCAACAGGTGGCGCTGCTATGTTGCATTTTTTTTCGATTTCCGCAATAGCTCTATCTTAAAAACTAATGCTTGGATTTTCGACAAATTTCAGATTCAGGTATACCTTAATATGAATTGGTACTGTTTATGTTTTGGTGCAAATCGCCCAACAGGTGGTGCTGCTATGCTGCATTTTTCGCAATTTCCACTATAGTTCTATCTCAAGAACTAATGCAACTCATCAAACTTCAAATTCAGATATAATTTGATATGAATTGATGCTAAATTGACGTAATTTCTTGTATTATTTATATGATTTAATTGACGTGATTTATATGGTAGAAAGTCTGATGATGGCCACAACATTCTAGTTTTATATCACGTCGTTTTTGAGTAAAATGAATTTCTACATTTGCTCGGCATTAACAAGAGTTTAATATAATATGTTTTATAGGGTGTGTACCTGATTGACAAGAGAGTGAACAGTGTCAGATTCCTATCAGGGACATGAATAACACAATCGAAAAAAAAAAAAAATAAAAAAGTGGTAGAATCTATCCTAACTTGTTGAAGTACATCAAAAAGTAGCATAAAAAGAGATTTCTGGTTTCTTTGACCAAAAAATAAAATTTCCCCTTTTTTCAAAAATTAGATGTGATAGAAGAAAAAAGATGCCAGATTTGAAATCAGCCAAAAAAACTGGTTTAAAAACATATTAGCCTACTCGTGTGTCAGAAATATTTGAACACTGAGAAAACGTTTAGAAAAATATGAAAATATACAAATTAGGCACAATATTTCATGGTTACATGTCAGTATAATATCAGAAACAACCTTTTTGCGAAGTAAACTAGAGAGCAATCATGACATAAAACAAACAAGTTGGAAATTGATCGTCAAACTTGGCAAATGAGGTGCGTTCGCACTATAACTAGTTTTATAAATATTTTTTGCACCGCATATGGTACTGAATGTATATTTTAGTGCACTTCGATAAGTGCATATCCATTTCATTCTGTTCGAAAGGCTGTAACATCATTAAAATGCACTTGAAATATTTTTTTTCCCATTGGCCGTCATGTAACGGAAAACTTTTGACTGTCCCTGTAATTAAACTATAGGTCCGATTTTCATAAAATTTGAAATGACTCGATAAAATTTCGCAACAATTATCCTTCTATATATATAAAAAAAGTTTTGATTTGGAAATGGACCAATGAAAATCTGCGTAGATATTCCCGGTAGATCGGCATCCAATTTGAATGCTTAGGCATGGTCTTTCTTCGTTAATATTAAAAAAAAAACTGTTGCATACAAAAATATGAAAATCGGTGGTATTATAGAGAAATGTTTGATAAACACGCTGATGCAGATAGTTTTCAAATTGAAGAATTATTTAAAGAGATATTTAATGCTAAAGTTGGACAAAATCTTTCCATTAAAAAAGTTTTATTGTAGCAAAAACTATACATGAGAATTGAATCATTTTTAGATCGTTTTATACGTTATAAGTTCCCTGCATGTAGATTCCATTTATTTTTTTTATTTGACTCATTTTGTGAGGTTTTATTTCTATTTTAAATTCAAAATTTCAGCATTTCGAGAGATATTTTTTACATATTTTAGAAAATGGTATTAATTTAAACTGTTGCCAATTGTATAAAAAGCGCAAACAATAATGTTTACTTCAGATTAAAAATTTATTTACACGTGACTATTATAAACAGAAAAAAACCCCTTTAAAATTAGAATTAAATGTTTACATGTTAAAAGCAGGAAAATTACGTCATAAGAACCATATTTACACTTGTATTTTAAAAGAGAAACAAAATGTTAAAATAAAAAAAATCATTATTATGCGTTAAAACTTGTAAATGGAGGAAATTACGTCATATTTAAAAAGGCCAAAAAATATGGCAAAACAATTTAAATTAAAAATATATTTGCGCGAGACATTTATTTGATATTTTGAGATAATCTTTTCAACTATTATCGTGAATTCGAAGACAGAGCAAATAATACTTCTTTCTAACAAAAAAAGTATTTTCACGTGAATATTAATAAGATAAATAAAACTTTGGTGTAAATTACGTCAGATTTAAAACGATACATTTAAAATGAATTATTTAAAAGAACTATCTTATAGCGCTGTTAAAAATACCGTGAGACAAAGACACTGTTTTAATTCATTTTACATTAGCTTATTTTCAAATGTTTAACTATTTTTTGTAATTAAATACGGAAACAGCCTATCTCTTAACAGCAGCAGATTTGGTCTTAACAATCCCCAATCCAAGGAAAATGAATGGAAACCCGTTTACAGAGAGATCGCTACTGTTTTCTTTTCTTTCTTTCTTTTTTTAAAAAAAAAATTTAATTCAATATTTTTAAAAGCCGATAAAATTAGCGTGCTTTTTGGATTTTGGTGTGCCTGAACGGGGGGTTGGCGAGCGTAGTTCATAGGGGGCAGATCCCCCTAGTATATTTAAAATTTCAGACCATTCGGAAGGCTGTAACATCATTAAAATGCAGTCACAATAATTTAAATATATATATATATGGCCATTTTTTCCGTTCTGACCAGAAAATTGGAGCTCTAACTTTTTATGGCTGCTCTTTCATCTTCACCTAACGCTTCATTTGTAATGACTGTTTCATAATAATGGAAGCCATCAGTCCATCAGAAGAAAATAACTCGGTTAAAGTGGAAACTCGGTTAAGCGTGACTCGGATAGTCGGAATTTTACTGTACTTCCAAAAAAAAAAAAAAAAAAGAAAAAAAAAAACAGTCGACAATAATTTTGAAATAGCGTTCTGGTTCGTGGAATTTTCGATTTCGAGCCCTGGTTTCAACGATATATAAATAGTATTCTGCCAAAAAATATGCCAAAATCCGCTTGCACAAGTTTTCGAACAATACCCCATTCATCGCTGTGCCATTAGTATGTGAAGAAAAAAAGGATGTTATCATCAAAAAGAATATATATGATGGTTTTCACCTAGGCTCTGTAACCCGGGAAGCTCAGGTTATATTCCCTTGTATTATAATAGTGCAAGGGCTTTTACGTCGTATTCAGCAAATGAGGAAGGGCTTTCCAGGTGAAGGCCCATATTATTTTAAAATACAAGGTCAAATTGACCATTTCGTTTGATTCAAGCTTCGTTTGGAAAATGAACCAGCGCAGTGGGCATAGCCTGCTAGTTTGTGACAAATGTCCAAATTGTTTCACATAAAATATTGCAAAATAAAGAATATTTTTCAATGGATTTAAAATAACGTAACCAATATTCAACTATTTAGACTTATTTTCAACCCTAATACAACGTTATGTGTTACGTGGGTAAAGTAATATTTATTTTTAAAATATTTAGTTTCCTTTTTTAGCTCACAGGCTATCAAAGTCTGATAACTAATGTGACCGCGGTTTCTGTATGTACAGTCGTGGGGGGAAAAAGTAAATACCCCTATTAACTATGAAACAAATTATTGCAGAAGAATGTTACTGTTGGCAAACGATTGGAAATAAAGCCTACTTTTAAATTATGAATGTTAAATTTCCTTAGGAGCCCATCTATATATAAAAATGAACCCAAACTTTGTTTTCTTCAATAGTAATGCAGACTTTTGACGCAATAAATAAATTCTACACCCCTCAATTAGCCTAAATCCAAATTTGCATGAAATTCGTACAATTACTTTCCGAGAAATTAATTATTTTGAAATGTGCCTATTTTATCATACCTACTTTATTATCCAAATTGAAGTTCGGTACTCTGTTGTTGAAATGCTGCAGAATGACTATGACAATGTCACTTCTATTAATGTATTATTTCTTGCCAATATGATCATCTCACTCGCTGACTATATTTCGACTATTTCCAGCGCAACTGTTTCATTAAAATGAGTAATATATACATTTTTTTTTCATTATATTTTTTTCATTTTTTTATTATATCGGGAGACATTGTAAATTTTACTAGGACTTCCCTCAGAGGGATTAGTCTAACCGATATTGCTGAGAACATAGATTTAATAACATGTGAAGCAAAGAAAATGAGATCTTATCTTTAATTGTCCATATACTGCGATAAATTGAAATGATGAAAATAAAGAAATCGTAGAATTACAAAATCTTATATATAAATTCGTATACACTGTTTAAAAAATGAGAAAGCAAACCATACAAGACAGCCATGCATGGATATAAAATTGAAAGTACGCAATATATTCAAAGTTGTTGTTGGTTGTTTGGTTGTTTTTTTGGCGGCCGATTATCTAAGGCCCTAGGGATGAGTGCCCTCTGTGGGGGTCTTTCTAAGGGAACCTAACCCGTATTTACGCATGGAAATCCATGGCTCGAAGAAAACCACGAAAACTCCGAGCGATTAGGCCGACGGGCGCGGTTGGGTTCGAAATCAGCACCTCCCGTCTACCAGTTTCGAGAGCAGAACTTCTTGGCCATTGGTGGGGCCCAATATATTCAAAGTAAAATAGAAAATTAAACACTAAATTATCTTATATCGGAATTTTAACAGTATAAAATGATGTCAAGAGCATAATCAGACGCTCCGCACCAATTTGAGTAACTTTAAATGACAAATATATATTATATTTGAAAAGATTGGACTATACTTTATATGGTGTGTGCTCCCCCGGAATAGTTAATATCTGTTTTCCATGGATGAAATGAGGTTGTCGATAAGAGTTAAGGAATTCTCTCTTCAAAGTGTGATAGAGTATCAAAGTATCGAACACATCAACAGTCATATGCAGTGCCTCGTTAGAGTGTGTTTTAGATATGCTCGATAGGATTTAAATGATGAGTGCATGCTGGCCACTATATACGCTGTATTATTTTGTTTTCAAACATATTCTGAACAAGTTGAGCTGTATTTAACATGCATTAACTAAAAGAAATCTGCAATGATTGCAGCATAAAGCAGGACACAAGATCTGAATATATCGTCTGCAAAACCTTTGAGATGTCAAAGTGTCATTTGAAGAAATTTACAAATTCATACATATTTTTTCAGCGTTCTGAACATCATACGTCAATATGAACACGATTATGAAATTTCTCCAGAATAAGTTAATATATAAAAAATCTACTAATGAGAAATGAGAATATGACTTTATGATAAAATGCCTAGAAAAATGAATCAGAAAAAAAAAATCATATCAAATTTAAAACGGCACTTCCCTCTTGTTTATGGCCTTGGCGCGAGAGAGAAAAGCCTAGAAAAAGAGCACTTTAACGAGTACTTTCAGGCAACCTACTCACTGTTTCATACAGGTCTTTATTCAATATTTACACAATTTATTTAATGCTAGGTGGGTATCTACCAGTTTTGTTGCATTTAAATTGCATGTTTTGTGGAGAAAATGCAGCATTATGAAATATTTAAAGTTTCTATACCTAATAATTCCAAATTAATGGTAATTGAGAACGCTTTCCGTTTGTTTCATCTCTTTAAATTTTAAATTTTTTAGAAACCATTAATAGAGACAGTTTTATATTTTAAACCCGAAGCAAAATTTCAAGTTTTTGGGCTCAGCAGTAACACAGAAATAGACAATTTTCGAAAGTTTTTTGTTTCTGCAGTTTTTCACATAGCGACATTTTTAGAAATTGTTCTATTGCGAGAATTTACGCCATGATAAATACAGCCATGCCAATTTTCACGTTTATATTCCTAACAATTCCACGAACTTCGTTACTTAGATCATCTTTAAATCTTTTTCCGTTTTGTTTAGTCTTTCGATGTTTCAGAATTCTTTCTAAAACGAGCATTTACATCTTGTAAATTACTGCCATGCCAAGGTTCTAGTTTCTAACCCCAACAGCATCTCAGAAATTGTAGCATTCCAAATAAATCATAATTTAGAATCTTTCTAGAAATTTTTACGTTTATTTGTCAAATTCAATTTTCAAACTTTTAGAGAGCGTTCATAACGAGTATTTACATCTTAAAAGTAACAACAACACCGAATTTAAAGTTTCTAACCCAATCAATATCACAGAAATCGGAATTTTAGAACTTTTTTGCTCCTGCAGCGATGTAGGTTGATGCACTGACATAAAATATAGTCTTTTTTCGGAGCAGAGATGGCCACCAACATTTTTTTAAATTGGCTATGTAGTTTCAGAGATAACACTCCACAAACGCACAAACATTAATAATATTATACATTTTATAATATTATAACGCTTTATAATATTAGCATAGATGTACAGATACAGAAGCCATTTATCTGTTTCAAACTAAAGTGCCCGGCGTTGCCCAGAATTTGAAGAATGTTTGTTCTAAAAAATCAATTTCAAAATTTAACGTACAACATAAAACAAACATTAAAAAAAAGGAGTCGAAGTGCTGTACACATCAATCAAATGAACACAATATAAAAATGTATAAATGTATATAACAGACGCAAAATAATACAGCTATAAATGAACTTATTTCAATTTATCATTGGAGCAATAATGTTAAAATACGCCAATATTTCCATAATCGGGTTTTTATCATGCTTCAATACGTTTTTTCACACTCATATGACGTTATACAATATTCACCACGTCCTTTATATTTCCAATAGGACGTAATGTTTTTCTTTTTCACGTGGAAACCTTGAAATAGAAAAGTTATGAAGTTATATTAACTTCCATTTAAATTCGTCAAACTATTTATTTCATTTTAATTTTTCACGTGAATATCTTGCAACAGAAAAGTTATGACGTAATATTCACCTCTTTTTTTTTTATTTGGCAAACTATTTATTTTATTTTCATTTTTCACGTGGAAATCTTGCAGTAGAAAATTAATTGTTGTAGTAAGAATTTTATTGTGTATTTTAATTGTTGGCAACTGCTATAACGAAAAATGTTTAAATTTGTTAAGGAATTGCTGTTAAATTGGTGGTTTTTTATTAATTAAAAATTAACTATAAATTATTTCGATTCCGGATTACTTTAGTTGCCTCGGCCATGTTTTAATACACATGTACGTATCTTTTCACAATTCTAGCTTCAAAACTGTGGATTTGTATAGAATTACAAACAGACAGATACACAAATATTCATTTTTATATATTAGATTACATACAAACATAAATAACTTATCTAATACGCGTTAGCAGATGCAGTTTTGAATATATATATATAAACCAGTATAATACTTATTCTGTTTTTTTTTTTTTTTTTTTTTTTTTTCATAGTCATTTATATCATTTGGCAAGAAATCTCACTTTCTTAAACCCGAATTGCGTGCTTTTTACAAAAGCGCCGAAGTCCATATAACAGCGAAGGACCATGAAAAGCATTATATGCATGGTAATAAGGTACTTAAAATGCGACATTACGATTATTGGCATTTAATCTTATAGTTTGGTGATAGATTTTTGGTCGACGGGATAACTAAGCAGTACCAAATACTGTACTGCAATTTAACTTCATTTTAACTTAATCTTCTCTATTCTACTATTCTAAAATTTTTAACTTTTAAACATTGCACATTTTCCATTTTTATACCGTCGTATTGGGAAGAAAAAGTACTTTTAAATGCAATTTGCTTGAAAACTGCGTCTCAATTTATTTTTGAAATATTAATTTTTTTGTAGCTTTTAGCGCCATTTGTTTAATTTTGGCAACTCTCCATTTCTGTAGAAAGTAGGGGGGAAATAGTTGGAAAATGTTAATTATCCCCTTTTGTTGCCTTTTTCCCTTAACAACTTAAAAAAATGTAATTAAAATACGTGCTGTTTTGAAAAAAATATATAAATGAATGATTTTTGATAAAATATAGAGATATTATAAACAAAATTTAATTTTAAGTATCTATATTAATATTACAAACAAAGGAGGGCATATGAATCATGAGATAGCCGATTTTTTCTTGAATGACGGCATCTCTTTTTTTGGATTTGTGTATTATTCAGCGATAGTGACGTCCTATGCGTACTTTACTGTAGAAGTTGTTTAAGACTGGATCGTAAATGAAGAATTCTTCAGCGGATGCGGATGACGTCATTCTGTACAAAATAAAAACGTGTGTTTTAAGTCTAACTGAAATATGTTTTGTACTGTCTATATTTATATTTTTTGTTTTTCATCGGGGGTGGCACTAAATTCTGAAAAAACAAACTTCCCGTTTTCTAGTTTTTTTTTTTTTTTTTTTTTTTTTTTTTAAATCTTTATGTAGTTTTGGCCTCGAAAAGTGAGATTTGTTGCAAAAGATATAAATAGCTACGAAAACAAACCTGATGAACGTTTGTGCTTATTTTTACAAGTAAATATGGCACAGATGTCATATACGCACCGATGTACCTAATTGGCGCCAAAGTGGCGTTACTTTGCCTGACATGGTAACCAATGGCGGCTCGTGACTGTCATATTTTGGTGCACTAAATGCATGGCGGTCAGTATTATTCTTTTCTTACCATTATTTTTTGAAAGAAATCTTTACCTTATTTAATGGTCGATATTCCGCCAATAAATATGGCAAAGATTTCTTTTAAAGCAATAGTAGTAAGGGAAGAATAAATTTGGCAGCTATGGATTTAGTACCCCCCAAAAATGCCAGTCACCAGCCATCACTGATGTAACCATATATAACGTTATTATAAATTGTTTTGTTCTATAATTATATCATTTATTGATTGTTATTTACTTTTAAAACTAATGGAAAATGTTTTGTTTATCACTGTATTTTGTTTTCATATTGAAATAAAAAAATAATGTGCTTAGCACGCTATATGTAACTGGTATTCGAAAACGACGTTTTCGCCAAATTGGCATAAAAAAATTACGCCAAACCCGGGGCGTATATAGTATCTGTGCCATAAATATAAATATTTTATTTATATATATAATATCATTGTTTTTTATATACAATTTACTTTTGTTTGTATATAAAAATAGGTAAGTGGCTTGTTAACACAAAATAAATTGCATAAATCTTTAAAAAATTGCTTGAGTATATGGAACAATGAATAAGTTGCACAAAAATACGCATAAAAAGCCTATTTGTCTCGCCAAACCCATTTTCTCTACCTCCCTAAGGGCCTTATACAGGTAAAGTACCAATTTCATTTTTAAAAACTAAAAAGAAATTAATATAAATGAAAATTGTTTTTTTGAAAATCATGCTTTCCTTAAAATTTACAAACATTTAGAAATTATATATGTTTCTTGAATGCACTAAATAGTAGAAAATTCTTGAAAAAAAGTTTAAATGTACAGAGTTTAAATTTAATTCGGTGAGTTCAATTATGGAAGATAAATGGATTTAAATGGGAATTTTGCCAAATTAGTCAGCTATCTCAGAGTTGGCTTCATATATAGAAACTTTTTTTGTCGCCGATTTTGGCGATAATTCGCTACGTTGGCCAAAGTTTGGCGATATCGTGGTAACCCTGTCATTAGTACTTTTCAACAAATATTCATTGTTTAAGCTAGCTAATTGCTCTATAGAAAATCAAACGTAACCATTAAGTAATTCACCCCCCTCCCCACCACCACCGTTACTCCCTTAGGGATCTTATTTTTAAAAAACAATGTCCAATTCATATATTGCCTTCAGGAATACATATATATTCCAAATTTCAAAACTCTATGTCAGCAGGAAGTGGGGGAAAAATGAATCACAAGATTTGGGTGCTACAGACAAATATAATTGTAAGTTAAAAGAAAGCATGTAAAAAAAAAATAATAAAGAAAATAAGAAGAAATGATTCTATAAAGTAAAATATTTTATTAAACAGCATATAATTGTTTCTAATTTTTACACGGTAAATATAAAATATGCTTTTGGCGATTAAAAAATGCTATTGAGAGATTATCGCAAAATCTCAAATCAAAGTTTTTATTCCTTTTTTCTTTTAAATGGAAAAACAAACAGATTTCTTTTCCTGTTTGAATAAATTTAAGTATGTTTTATGGCACTTCAATATTACTGCGTGTGTATTTTTTTTAATTTGCTCCATGTGTTCAAACCAGTTGTCTACGAAAACATCCACCGGTGAAAGTGACGCACATCAAATTTCTGTGACGTATGCAGATAAATTGTGTTTTTTTTTTTTTTCCAGTGATTTTAAATATAATTTTTAAACGGTTTGGAACTTATTTTTCAAAGTAGGTGCATTCAGTAGGCGACCCTCATAGGTACCTTCTGGTGCAATCAGAAACGAAATCCGACAAATATTTTTTGAGTTATGCTTGACGAAAGGTTTTTATTAGGCCTTTTTTTTTTTTTTTAGTAGGACATGCGTTAATATCCGTCGTAGCTGTCTTTCCCCGGACATTGCCCTGAGTACTTCGCTTCGCTCAGACAGTTAATACACTCACAAGGGAACCACTTTTGGTGTTGCTCGCACCTAGCATTGAGAACTGGTGCGTTTTAAAGTCCTATATTACGAAGTTTGAGAATCGTTAATTTTTTTTTTTTAAATAACTAGGGGGCTCTGCCCCTACGAGCTACGTTCGCCAACTCCCGTTCAGGCACTCCAAAATCTAAAAAGCACGCTAATTTGGTCGGCTTTAAAAATATTGAATTAAAATTAAAAAAACAAAAACAAAACAGTAGCGATCTCTCTGTAAACGGGTTTCCATTCGTTTTCCTTGGATTGGGGATTTTTAAGACCAAATCTGCTGCTGTTAATAGGTACAATGGCTGTTTTCGTATTTAATTAAAAAAATTAGTTAAACATTTGAAAATAATCTAATGTAAAATGATTTAAGTAAACAGTGCTATTGTCTCCCGGTATTTTTTAACAGCGCTATAAGATAGTTCCTTTGAATAATTCATTTTAAATGTATCGTTTTAAATCTGACGTAATTTACACCAAAGTTTTATTTCTCTTCTTAATATTCACGTGAAAATACTTTTGTTGTTAGAAGGAAATATTATTTGCGCTGTCTTCGAATTTATAATAATAGTTGAAAAGATTATCTCAAAATATCAAATAAATGTCTCGCGCAAATATATTTTTTAATTTAAATTGTTTTGCCATTTATTTGGCCATGTTAAGTATGACGTAACTTCCTCTATTTACAAGTTTTAACGCATAATAATGATTTTTTTTCTCTTTTAAAATTCAAGTGTAAATATGGTTCTTATGACGTAATTTTCCTGCTTTTAACGTGTAACCATTTAATACATCAGTTTCAACTGACGTCACGGCTCTAAGTACGTGACCTCTAGCGAAAAGCTTGGGGGGGGGGGGGCAAACAAATAACATTGGCAGTTTTCTTTGATTCGTACTTTCACAACAATTGTCGTGAATCACATTACTTTTGTTGTGAAACATTTCACTTTATAAATCTGAGCCGACATTTCAAAGTTTTTGTGAGCGATTATTTACATTATTGTGATATCTTATTGCAGGTGTTATCACGTAAATTATCACATTTATTCGCATCACCATGCCAGCGACTTATTGTGTAAAAATGTGCGGTAATCGTTCGAACAGGGAACATAATAAATCCTACCTTTAGATTACCAGGCATTCGAAAAACAGATAATATCATGAGAAAAAAGTTGTGTGAAAAAAGGCGACAGAAATGGTTCTCATCGCAATATTGTGTGAATTAATTTGACGATTTTTATTATGAATTAAATCACAATCGCATGGAATTTGTTATTAATTCATGCACAGAAATGTATGCTTAATTTTCCAATAACAAGATCAAAATTTCCGATTTTCAAAGAATGCACTTCTCTTACCCAGTTGCAGGCAAATTGTTTATAAGATTAAAGGCTTTTATAATACCTGAAGTCTTTCTCAGTATAAAAACTTTGCCCATAAATTAAATAGGGTACTACTTAGTTATCCCGTCGACCAATTTCGCCAAATTATATAAATCGCCAAACAACTCCCCAAGTTATACAAACTGACATAATTTTTATTTTAAATAACGAAAGAACAAACTAGAGAACAGGAATTTTGCTTTTTCAGAATTTAGTGTCGCCCCCGGCATTTCCATTGAGTCATTTTCTTCTAATGGACTGATGGCTTCTATTATTATGAAACAGCCATTATAAATGAAGTGTTAGGTGAAAATGAAAGAGCAGCCTTAAAAAGTTAGAACTCTGATTTTCTGGTCAGAATGGGAACAATTTAGATCGTTTTTTATTCGTTCACCCTTTCCGGTAGTGGCACCGACATGAAATACAGCCTATGTTGTAGAGAGGCGCTGTCACCATGGTATTCACACCATTATTTTTTAAATCGGTTGGGTTCTTCCTGCACTCTAAATTAAAATGTCTGAAATTCAGACACTTAAGTGTCTGAAATGGAGTGTTCAATTTTCAGACATTTTAAAATGTCTGAATTTTTTCAGACACTTTTTGCGTCTGAATTTCAGACACTTCAAACGTCTGAATCGCATCCATTTTTTTGTAAGCATCATACGTAGCCATGTTTGACCACGTTGAATCCTGGAAAAATATTTGGCTGTGGTCTGCCCCCCCCCCCCCCCCAATACAGCCTGATTTTTTTGGTGCTCTCAGTTTTGGTATACAATTTTCGTTACGTTGATAATTTAAATCTTTTACGACATTGTACTGATTATAATCAATATCGTGAACTTCAGGAGTAGAACAAGATTAAAAAACAAAAAATATTTATCTAAATATTAGATTTTTTAAAATTTATTTTGTTTTTAACCTTATTTTACTTTAAAAGTTCAAAATATTGATTATAATCAGTACAATTTCGAAACAGATTTAAAATATAAGCTTTACAAATATTGCACATCAAATTTGGGGGCACTACAGTCGTAGGGGGACGGGGCACTTCCCAGTTTGCCCTTCCTTTAATCAAGAAGTACTTTTGCAAAAAACGCAACCCTGCATTATAGTTGTCTAAATTGAGATGTCCGGTATTCGGGAGTATCTGTTGTGGAGGTTAATGGAGATTCTCGAATAGCGAACACCTCTATTTAACGAATACTTTTTTAATCAGCAGACATACATATTTGTATATTTTTACCTCAAAAAAGTAGACATCTCCAATTATCGGACAAATTCCGCGGTCCCGAAGTGTTCGCTATTAAGGGCTTTTAAGGTACATAGATAAATATATATATATATTTTATAATCTTGTCCTACTCTAAAAGTTCAAAATATTTATTATACTCGGTTGAATGTGGAAAAAGATTTAAAATATCAGATGTACAAAAATTGCAAAAATCCCACCCCCACCCCCCCACCCCCCCCCAAAAAAAAATTAAAATATAAAAAAATATATTGCCACATAGGCAATTTTACATATACATCACTTGATAATCACAACAGCCATTTAACTATGAATAATGAAAATAAATAAATAAATATTCTACTTTAATAACATTGGGGAAAAAATGACTTTGGTATTTTGTTAAATATATTTGCGTTTTTAAACTTGTCCTACTCTAAAAGTTCAAAACTTTCATTATAATCAGTGCAAGATTTAAGATATCAGCTTTACAAAAATTCATGCAAAATCCCCCTCTCCCCCCCCCCCCCCAAAAAAAAATGAAAATACTTATTTAAAAATTATGTTTTTAAAAAATTTATATTTCCACATGGACAAGTTTTTATGTAGATCAGAGGGTACTCACAAAAGCTATTCAACTATCAATAAAAACAAATAAGTACATATTCTATATTAAAAACATGAGGAAAAAATAACTTATGATTTCCAAACTTCTTTCGTCTTAAATATATACAGTAACATCTGTCATTTTTGTATTTTTCGTATAAGTGCATATAAATAAAGTTACCACAATTTTAAATACGAAATCTAGTTAGAGGTTTTTACTTTTTCCCATTATAAATTTCAAATTACTTTTTTATTAAAAATAATAAAAAAATCAGTATTAGAGTTGATTGCAAATCAAATACATATGTATATTTTTACAGGCAGGTTCATATAATAGACCAGTCTCATTTACTTTATTTATCTTTTTTTAATCTGCGGTTTTATGCCAGGAAGTAAGAAAGCATTAGGTCATCTTTCAAAGTTTTTTTTTTTCTTTACTTCCTTGTGGCCGTCATTTACTGCGAGATAAAAATTATCCATTGAAACTAAGAACTGACATTGAATATATAATTCGTAATAAAAAAGAACGTCATAAGTTTAAAAATATATACTTCTAGAATTAGTGGGGTTTTTTGCGAACAGATTCAAAACTAATTAAATTTCATGCAGGATTTTGTTTAGTACAATAAATAAAATCATAAAATACACTAATTTTACTACTATAAAGAAACTTACTTGAGTTGCTGCAAGAGGTAAGAAATATTCCTCGATTTGAAATTTTAAAAACTACCACAACCACAGTGAGGGAGAAAGACTTTCATCAGTTTAAAAGGTAATCCCATAATACATCCGACTAGCCATATTTAAAGAATGAGATGTTTCATCCTAAAAACAGGACCCGCCAGACAAAAGTTTCTTTTTTTTTTGCCAGTTTCGGCAGGACGAAGATGAATAACACAATATTATTGATATAAATTGATACGAGTTAACACTAAGCCCATTGCACACGCTTTGTAGAATTTCCGGGTGTAATCTTCAACCGCCGTCTACTTCTGTTCTGTGTCTATCCCGCCCTTGTATCGACGACAGCTTCTAAGAGACATTTGATGTCGAGCACACACGTCAGATGTATGTATTCAATAAATAAATACTCCAAGTTAATACGAATTAAAATCACAGTACTTCACATTTCGCAAAAAACGAATTAAAATACACGCGTACATAAAAACAAACTTTGTTTGAATTACAACGTATACCACTTCGAACGAAGACATCTAAAACGCATGCGCAATTGGGAGTGCTAGTGCCCCCTGGTGGTTATTGCGTCGGAAGAATCAAAACATCTTAAATTAAGACACGTTTAAAGTAATGAAGTGTCTTAAAATAAGACGTTTGCGGATATTTTAGACATTATTCTCAGTTCGTTTACACCATGGTCATAGTAAGACGCTTATGTATCTTAAATTAAGACATCTATAGTGTCTTAATTTTCAGATTAAGACACTTAAGTGTCTAAAATTCTTTTTCAGTCACATATGTGTCTAAATTTAAGACGCTTCTATTTGCAGTGTGAGATTGCGTAGAAATCGCAATTTAGAAAGTTTTTTAGAACGGTTTTCGCTCCTTTTCACCACTTTTAAATTTCGATTTTTTAGGAAATGTTCTTAGAGATAATTTGTATCTTTTAAATAACTGCCCTGCTTAATTTCAGGATTCTAGGCCCTTCAGTAACACAAAAATCGCAATTTAGAACGTTTTTTTGATTTAGCAACCCCTATGTGGTAGTGACACCCACATGAAATAGAGCCCATGTTGAAGCAAGGGCTGTCATAATCAATTTTCAGCCATTATTTTTGAAATAGGTTTGGTACTTTCTGAGATTCCGTAGAAGTCGCCATTTAGAACGTTTTTTAGAACTCTTTTCGCGCATTTTTACCCCTTTTAAATTTCGAATTTTTAAGAAATGTTCTTAGAGATAATTTATATCTTATTCCAACTACCATTCCATGCCATAACTACCATTCCAAATTTCATGTATCTCGACCATTCAGTAACACAAAAATCACAATTTCGAACGTTTTTTTTTTTTTTTTTTTTTTTTTTTGCTCCTGTACCCTTTTTAGGGGTAGTGGCACCGACATAAAATGTAGCCTATATTGGAGCAAGGGTTTTCACCATCATTTTGATACCATTATTTTTGAAATCGGTTTGGTACTTCCTGAGATTTCGTAAAAATCGCCATTTAGAACGTTTTTTAGAAGCTTTTTGCGTATTTTCACTCCTTTAAAATTTAAATTTTTTTAAGATATGGTCTAAGAGATCATTTATATCTAATAAATAACTACCATGCAAAATTCCATGTATCTGGACCCATCAGTAACACAAAAATCGTTATTTCGTACGTGTTTTTGCTCCTGCACCCCCTTTAGGGGTTTTGGCACCGACATAAAATGTAGCCTATGTTGGAGCAAGGGTTGCCACCGTCATTTTGACACCATTACTTTTTTAAATAGGTTAGGTACTTCCTGAAATTGTGCAAAAATCGCCATTTAGAACGTTTTGTAGAACGCTTTTCGCGCATTTTCACCCCTCTTTAATTTAAATTTTTTTAAAGAAATGTCTTTAGAGATAATTAGTATCTTATAAATAACTACCATTCCAAATTTCATGTTTCTAGGGCCTTTAATAACACAAAAATCGCATTTTTAGAACGTTTTTTGCTCCTGCACCCCCTTTTGACCATTGGCACGGACATAATAGTATATAGCCTGTGTTCTAAGTTGGACAAACACCATCGTTTTAATACCATTACTTTTGAAAGTGATTCGGTAGTTCCAGAGCTTACCTTCTACAAGTAAACAATTTTTACCTCTTTATAATATTAGTATAGATATAGATGATTAAGAATTTTAGGAATGAGCTTACCTCCGTTAGAGTTTCGTTTAAAATTTTATCCGGGTTTATATTACTTATTTCGTCCAGAAAACGGATTGCATTTCTTGCCAAAAATCCTACCTGAAAACAAAAATGTAATTCTAAAAAGAGCATATTTCGAAAAAAAAAAAAAAAAAAAAAAAAGCTGTCGCGAGTGCACATATAACGATGAAGAAAAAGTTTTTCAAATTAATTTGTGTTCAAGGTTAATATTCAAAATAGAAAATGAAAAGTTATATTTTCGTCATGTTATGTTATAAATCTACTAAAACCACAAAGCAAAAAAAAAAAAAAAAAAAAAAAAATTGAAAGTTGTGGCTAAAAAATGGTGTGATATCGAATTTCCAAGCTTATATTATGATACTTATTTAACATTTTCCATTAAAAATTTTATCATTTGTAAGTCGAGTGCCTTCGTATATGTTGATAGCAATCCTTTTCTCCTGTACTAAATACATTATGACGTGTTTCTGAAAATTCAAATGTTTTAAAATTATGCATGATGAAATTGGCGGCCATCTTTCCGTATTTTACACAAATTTATAAGTACACAAATCCGTAGTTAAAATCCGAAATTCAAAATTGTAACTTAAGCAAATATTTTAAGCTTTTCCTTTACGGACTTGTATTCAGAGAATTTTGTGCTTTAAAATAATAATGATTTATTTAAATGATTCATCTTGTGATTTATTTCATAGAGTAAATAATCATTTAAAAGCAATAAAAATCTATTTATTTTCTCAAAATATCAGTCTTTTTCAATTTATCTGTTTGCAGTTGAAAACCAAGGTTCGACATTGTTACTAAAGGAAACATTTTTTGCCTTTCCTTTTTTAAGTAACCAGCATGCCAAATTTAGGCTTCTACCCCGAACAGTATCACAGAAATCGGAATTTTAGAGCGGTTTTTGTTTCTGAACCCTTTTAAACTTCGAATTTATTAGGAAATGATTTCTGAGAGCATTTACGTTTCAAAAGTTACAACCATGTCAAATTTCAAGGCCATGCTTTAACAATTCTATTTAAATTGTAATTTAGATAGTATTTAGAATGTTTTCTGCTCGTTTAATTTTTTTAATGCAATAAACAGTTCTTAGCGAGCGTTCAGATCTTAAAAGTAATGACTTGATAATATTCAGGTTTCAATATTCAACGATATCACGTAATCCCAATTTTAGAACTTTTTTGCTCCTTCGCCGTTAAATATTTCAAATTTTTTAGGTACTGTTCATTGTGGACATTTACGTCTTAAATGTTACAATTATGCCAAACTTCAATTTCCTTAGAGCTAAGAATTCCAAATAAATCATAATTTATAACATTTTTAGAAAGTTTTTTACTCGTTTTACCCTTTTAAATTTCGATTTTTTTAGAAATGGGTTTTAGCGATCACTTACATCTTAAAAGTAACCACCATATCAAATTTTAAGTTTCTCCCCTCTACAGTTTCATAGAAATATTAATTTATGAATGACTTTTGCTATTGCAACCTTTTAAATTTTGCATATTTTAGAAATTGCCCAGGACGAGCATTTTCGTTTTAAAAGCAACAATCATGTTAAATTTCAAGTTCATGAAGTTCATGCTAGAGTTCATGAGTTAGCAATTCCATTCAAATTGGAATTTAGAACTTTTTTAGAAAGCTTTTCACTCATTTCGTCCTTTTAAAATTCGATTTATTTAGAAACAGTTTTTAATGAGCATTTACGTCTTAAAAGCCACCACCATGCCAGATTTAAGGATTCTATCCCGAACTGTTTCACAGGAATCGAAATTTTAAGAATTTTTTTGCTCCTGTACCCTTATAAATTTAATTTATTAGAAAAAGCAAAGCATTTATACTCCTTAAAAAATAACATCCGTGTCAAATTGCATGTTCCCAGTCCAAACAATCCCATTAAAATCAAAATGCAAACCATTCTTAAAACGTTTTCTGCTATATTCACCTCTTAACATTTCGATTTTTTGCTAACAGTTCTTAGTGAGGGTTTACATCTTTAAACAAACCGGCATAACAAAATTCAGGTCCCTATCCCGAACGGTATTGCAGAAATCGCAATTTTAGAAAGATTTTTACGCCTGCATCCATTTAAATTTTGAATTTTTTTCGAAACTTTCCTGTAGACATTTATGCCTTATAAGTAAAAAGCATGTCAAATTTCAAGTTTCATAATAATCATAATTTAGAATTTCAATCATAATTTAGAACGTTCTTAGAACGCTTTTCTATCGTTTCGAACTTTTAATTTCTACTTTTTAAGAAGTGTTTCTTAACGAGTATTTAAAAGTAACCACCATGTCAAATTGACGTTTTCTGTTCCGAACGGTATCGCAGAAATTTGAATTTTAGAAATTTGTTTTGCTTTTGTACTCTTTTCAATTTCGAATTTATTAAACTATTTTCGCCTCTGGCTGCCATTTTAATCTCCCTTAAAGATATGAAGCATTGCATCATGTTACTTCTGTTCATAATTTAATTAACTTGCTCAATCCTTCGCCATGTTGGAAGATTTTGGTAGAAAATCATGAACTCGGTACCTTTATGTTAGCAGGCGCAGGCGATAAATCGCCAATTATTGTTCCGGTCTCATTCATTTGTATTGCATTAATTTTACTTAAACTTTAATCTTTTCCCGCATTTTATATAAAATGCATAACTTTAATTTAAAACATAAACATTTAAGATACACGCCTTTCACTCACTTAATTAAAATAATAATAATAATAAAGCCCGATTTCATTATCAAAGCATTGTTTTTAATTTACCATTCAAAAAATAAAAATTACTACTGGTGAGGTAAAAAATACTATTGGCGGGTTTTACGCCTGGCTAAATAAAACTACCGTATTTTATGGAAGAAACGCCGCATCTGTCGTAAACGGCGCACTCCTCAAATTGGCCTGAATAAGCTTAAAAATATCGTAATCGCCGCACCCGTTGTAAACGCCGCATCCGTCGGAACGCTACTTTTGTCGACAGCGTCACATTGACATAACTTTAATCAAAGTTTTCTGAGCAGTGTAGGGTGCCTCATTTTTAATATGTTATAAGATGTCTGAAGTTTTATTTAAAATATTTAAATCCGATTTTAAATATTTTTATGAATTTTTAAATTAAAGAAACTCAGTTGGTATTTAAAAAAAAATCGTAAACGTCGCACTTGGAAAAAAATTAACTTTTAAACTCGTAAACGCCGCGGCGTTTCTTCCATAAAATACGTTACCAAGAACTTCTTTCGATCATGTCAGCATTTTGTGGATTCTTCGTTGATATGTATTTCATCTTTCTTGAGAAAACCGCTTAACTCACGTAGGCATTTATGCTTCATGCCCGTTTGAGCATAGATGTCTCGGGTGCACCATGGTTAACGCCTTTTTTTTTTTTGCATTTTGGCGAGAAAACCCCGTTTCTGGGTGATGTTAGGCCTAGCTTACGAAAATAGTATGTTAGTTTTATTTATTTATTACTAGCCACCCTTGGCGACCAGTTTGGTCTTCCTTAAACATATGCAAAGCATTGTATCACGTTACTTTTATACATAATTTAATTTACTTGCTCAATCTTTTGTCAACTCCGAAGATTCTGATACAGTAATCCTGAACTCGGCATTTTTATGTTAGCCGGGCGCAGGTGATAAATCGCCAAACATTGTTCCCGTCGTATTTTTTCGTATTTCATTTAAAATATAATACTTTCACTCATTTTATTTAAAATGCATAACTTTAATTTAAAACAGAAATATTTAAAGTTTATGACTCTCAATTATTTCTTTAAACAAAAAAAAAAAAAAAAAAAAAAAAAAAAAAAAGAAAAGTAATAAATAATACCATAAATCATGACATTTAATTTCAACATCAAAGCTTCGTTTTAATTTACCACGTGAAAAATTGTTTATGACAGTCGCATAAAATATACTGTTATAATACTGATGGCATGATATTTATGATCAATATTTGACGATTTATCACCTGCTTCTGGCTAACATTAAATTTAAATTGGCCGCTTGGCATACAAAAAGTGAAGCGGTCAACCCGGAACTGTTGATGACACTCACATGACTTAGGCTTTTATTATATAGACTAGCGAACTTGCCCGGCGTTGCCCGGGTACGTCAAAAAACAGCAGGAATTACGAAAAAACTCTGAAAATCACAATAAGATATCGCGAAAAAATTTTTAATCGCTTCTCAAATTCTAAAAAGAGAAAAAAAATATATATATTATGTTCGAAGATTGCAAGTTGATTCCTTTCACTAATGTGGAAAAATAGTAGCAAATCGCTAAAATACACTAAAAATCACATACAAAATTCCAGAAAAATTCGAAAATTGCTATACGAAATCCGAATAAACTTTATTGAAATGAGGGCAGGCACATTCCTTCTATATATAAAAAAAAGTTTTGATTTGGAAATGGACCAATGAAAATCTGCGTAGATATTCCGGGTAGATCCGCATCCAATTTGAATGCTTAAGCATGTCCTTTCATCGTTAATATTAAAAAAACAGTTGCATACAAAAACATGAAAATCGATGGTATTATAGAGAAATGTTTGATAAACACGCTGATGCAGACAGTTTTCAAATCGAAGAATTATTTTAAGAGATATTTAATGCTAAAGTTGGACAAAATCGTTCCACTAAAAAAGTTTTATTGGAGCAAAAACTATACATGAGAATTTAATCATTTTTAGATCATTTTATACGTTACTAGGGGGCTCTGCCCCCTGCAAGCTACGCTCGCCAACCCCCGTTCAGACGCCGCAGAATCTGAAAATCTAAAAATCTAATGGATTTTAAAGATATTAGAGAAGATTAAATTATACTGAAAAAGCTGTGCAGATCTCCATGTAAACGGGTTTCCATTCAGTTCCCTTTGATTGCAAAAATTTAATGGAGAATCAGTTGCTGTTAAGACATCCAATGGTTGTTTTTGTTTTTGATTAAAGAGGATAAGTTAAACATTTGAAAAGAAGTTAAATTAAAATGAATTAAGCATTCAGAGTCTTTGTCAACCGATATTTTAAAACAATCTCTATAACAATAGTCTAAATCATGTGACTATCATCAACAATTCCGGACGGAACACTTTGCTTTTTATACTCTAGGTGCCATTTTTATACTTTAATGTTATCCAGGCGCAGGTGATAAATCGCCAAATATTATTCTATCCCACCATTTCATCTATATTATAATAGTTCAAGTCATCAAATGCCATAAACAAATACGATCGATCCCTTCGCCTTTCATATGAAAGTTTGGAACAAATGTCATATAATGCCCCATATTGGCGCGATTTTTTTCCAACGCCAATTTGGGGAACGCATCAACAGCATAAACAACAACATCCGGCTTACCATATCAAGCAAAATAACGATACTTTGGCGCCAGTTAAGTACCCGTTGCGTATATGACATTGGCGTCCGAAAAAAATCGCGCTAATATGGGGCCGTATATGACATCTGTGCCGAAAGAAAAAAAAGCCGGGTGCAAATCTCGCCAGTATCTTTTTTTCAACTCGCCAGTTAGCATTTTTTTTATTGTTCGAGTGGTAAATTAAAACATTGATTTGAAGTTGAAATTAAATGTCATGGTTTGTTACATAATTTAATATTTCGCCAGATGTCATATACGCACCGCATGTTTGGCACCATTTTTTTTTTTTTTTTTTTTTTTTTAACGAAAATTTGGCGAAAGCCTCGTTTTCGAATACTAGTTACATATGTATTTTTGGTACTACTTAGTTATCCCGTCTACAAAATATCTATCGCGAACTATAAGATTAAATGTCAATAATGCTTGATCGTAAATGTCACATTCACTTGACTTTCAGCAAGTTACACGTGTTTACGTCATCAAGTGATTTTTATTTCGACGTTTTATTTTTATATTTATTAATGTTATACTAATTTATTTGTTCTTTCGTTATTTAAAATAAAAATTTTGTCAATCTGTACAATTTGGCGAGTGGTTTGGCGATTTATATAATTTGCGAAATTGGGTGACGGAATAACTACTACATTGTACCGTATTTTTTAATTATTTTCTATTATTTTCAAAAGGAAATAGCAAAAAAATAATTAATTACTATAGAACAAAATAATTTATATAAATTTAAAAAAGAAATAAAAGTAAATATACATTTATTATTAAATAAACAACAATAGCCGGGTTACCATGTCTATCAAAATAATGCCATTTGTGCGCCAATTAGGTACCCCGGTGCGTATATGAAATCTGTGTCTAATATTTCTCTTTTCGTTTCTTTTTTTTTTTTTTTTTTTTTTTTCTTTTTTTTAAGAAGTGAAAGCCATCAATTTAAATGTTTCATTTTTAAATGAAAGTTTTGTATTTAATAAAATGATAACGAAATACAAAAAAAAGCATTATTCTTAGCATAGATTTAAAGGAGGCCCAACTGTCGCCAAATTAATTTAAAATAGTAACCTTTTCTGAACTATGAAAAAAAAAATTTCTGTTATGATTAAAATTTGAGTTGCCATCATTAGAAAAAATGTATTTAAATTTAGAAAAAAATTAATATTTCGAAAACTAATTCGAATTTAAAAATTCTAATACCAGTTTTGAGATCTGTGGATCAACACGGATTTTTGGTGTTAATTTCATCGCAAAGTATTCCATATTTTAGGAGAAATCGCCGTGAAACTAAATCAGTTGTTTAATCAGTTGATTCAAATAATCGATACATTTCAGGTGTTCCATATATTCGTTTCATAAATTCGTTTCATTAGGATTGTATATATATAGGGTAGATAAGTTCATTGTGTGCAGATTGTATTTATTTTTCTCATTTGACTCATTTTTTGAGGTTTTATTTCAATTTTAAATTAAAATTTTCAGCATTTCGAGAGATATTTTTTACAAATTTTAGAAAATGTTATTAATTTAAACTGTTGCCAGTTGTATAAACAACGCAAACAAGAACGTTTACTTTAAATTAAAAATTTATTTACACGTGACTATTACAAACAGAAAAAAAGCTTTAAAATTAGAATTAAATGATTACATGTTAAAAGCAGGAAAATTACGTCATAAGAACCATAGGCACAGATGTCATATACGTCATATACATATTGGCGCAATTTTTTTCAGACGCCAATTTGGCGAAAACATCAATAGCATACACAACAACATTCGGGTTACCATATCAAGCAAAATAACGACACTTTAGCACCGGTTAAGTACCCGTTGCGTATATGAAATTGGCGTCAGAAAAAAATTGCGTCAATGACATCTGTGCCGAACCATATTTACACAAAATCTTAAAATAAAAAAAATCATTATTATGCGTTAAAACTTGTAATTTGAGGAAATTACGTCATATTTAAAATGGCAAAAAATATAGCAAAACAATTTAAATTGAAAAATATATTTGCGCGAGATATTTTGAGATAATCTTTTCAACTATTATCGTGAATTCGAAGCCAGCGCAAATAATATTTCCTTCTAACAACAAAAGTATTTTCACGTGAATATTAATAATAGAAATAAAATTTAGGTGTAAATTACGTAAGATTTGAAACGATACATTTAAAATGAATTGTTTAAAAGAACTATCTTATAGCGCTGTTAAAAAATACCGGGAAACAATGACACTGTTTACTTAATTCATTTTACATTAGCTTATTTTCAAATGTTTAACTAATTTTTTTAATTAAATACGAAAACAGCCATTGTATCTCTTAACAGCAGCAGATTTGACCTTAAAAATCCCAATCCAAGGAAAACGAATGGAAACCCATTTACAGAGTGATCGCTACTGTTTTTCTTTTCTTTTTTTTTTTTTTTTTTTTTTATTCAATATTTTAAAAGCCGATCAAATTAGCGTGCTTTTTGGATTTTGGTGTGCCTGAACGGGGGTTGGCGAGCGTAGCTCGTAGGGGGCAGAGCCCCCTAGTATGTCAAAAATGGAATGTCAAAAAATTGCAGCAGATCGCGAAGAAACGTAAAAATCGCATTAAAAATCACAAAAAGTTCAAGAATCACGAAAGTCAAAATTTACTATAATTGAATAAAAGTTTCAAATCTAATTCCTTTGACCTGTGGGCTCTCTTAAAATTTATGTTTTGGAAATCATGCTAAGCATTAGATCATGTTACTTTTATTCATAATTAATTTACTTGGACTCACTTAAATATAATTAACATAATCCCTTAAGTTAATATTAGTTTTTGTTGCATTAAAATATCTCAATTTGTTGATTTTCTGTAAGCAAGTAAACCCTATTGTTTTACAGTGGAAGTCTATCGGAATTTGGCGAAATATTAGAGATATCGCCAAGTTGGCGTCACTTTTGGCGACTCCTTTAGGTCGCCAAATTTGGCGATACATCGCCAGGTTGGCGACAAACTTGGCGTTATTTGGCGATAAAACTGGATCCCCCCACCTACGGTAACCCTCCCCTTATATGTATGAACATGCATTACATGCTGTTCAATAATTGCATAAAAAATTCTCTAAAAATTCCAAAATCGCTGCACGAATTCCGAATAAACTTTTATGAAAAGAGAACAAAATTTACGGTATTGGGTTAGAAGAAAGAAGCCGCATTCTTTTTTCTAATGTGGAAAAATCGAATTAATATAATCCCTTAAGTTAATATTAGTTTTTGGTCCCGGGTTCGATTCCTGGCTCTGGCTAATTTTTCACTCCAGTTGGGTTTATTGTATTTATTGTTTGTATGTCTGTATAATATTTATGCCTGCAACCTTTAACTGTTGAATGCAGGCGTTATTTATGTGTGTATGTGTGTTTTAATATATATTGTAGTATGAGTGTTTCATTATAAATATTAGTTTTTGTTGCATTAAAATATTTTAATTTGTTGATTTTCTGTAAGCAAGTAATCCATATTGGTTTACAATGGAAGTCTATGGGAATTTGGCGAAATAGTAGAGATATCGCCAAGTTGGCGTCACTTTTGGCGACTCATTTTGGTCGCCAAATTTGGCGATATACCGCCAAGTTGGCGACAAACTTGGCGGTATTTGGCGACAGAACTGTGTCCCTCTACGGTAACCTCCTTATAGGTATGGAAATGCATTACATGCTGTTCAATAATTGCATAAAAAATTCGCTAAAAATTCAAAAATCGCTGCACGAATTCCGAATAAACTTTTTTGAAAAGAGAACAAAATTTACTATATTGGGTTAAAAGAAAGAAACTTCTCACTTATATGGAACGATCTTCTCACTTATATGGAAAAATCGCCTCGAAACTTAAAAAAGTGCTAAAAATCGCATAAAAAATTAAATAAAAAAAAATCGAATCAAAAAATCGAAAATCGGGCTTCGAGGTGCAAAACTTCATATATAGACGTACCTTTTCCCCAAATTTTGTAGCTCTACGTGCAGCGGTCTCTTCAGAACACCGTCGACACACTCACTCACTCACACACAAACTTCTTTCGTTATTATTATAGATGAAACTGTTTATTTGATATAAAAACACAATTTTATTATAAAATACACAAAAATTTTATTAGAAACACAAACGAATTATTTTATTATAAAATGCATAAAGTTTAACTTAACACACGCAATCTGTTCTACCGGGTTGTCATATGAAGGATAATAATGTCAAAATTGCTGGGATTGCTATGGAATAAAATTGCCATTTTGATGCCAAAAAGACACACTGGTGCATCTGAGACATCTGTGCCTCCGTTTACTTATCTGTTGAAATACCTCCGCTAATACGGAGATTTTTAAACCTGTTAAATAATCTTCTGTATTTGGGTCTATGGCCAAATTGCCTATTTAGCTAATACAATTTGGTAAAATTGAGTGTTTTTATGAAAGCCTTTATTGATATCCACATATACACTCATTCATATAGTTGTAATGTCCGTTTTGTTTCACCCGAACATTGGTGGCAGACTCGATTAAGGAAGATTAGAAAATATAATATCTTAGCTAAAGTTCGTCAATCTGATGTTATGCACTTAATAAATGCATATCAAATTACTGTTTTGATCACTACTGGCCATTGAGCATGGTAGGTATGATTATGATTAACAATAATTGTTCGTGATCAATCTTCCGGCACAACGAAACTGACTGACCACTCGTTTTAAAATTTGATTCATTAAATATTTTCACTTGGTTTGGATTTATTTACATTTAAACGTAAAGAAAATATCGAGTAATTTTATGTTAGCATGGAGAAGTGATAAATCGCCTAATATTGTTACCACAGACATCATTCGTATTACATTCGTTTAATTTAAAATACACAATTTTCATTTCAATTACTACATTCAGTTAAAAAATATAAACTGTAGACGTTTAAAATGCATTCCTTTCACTTATTTCATTTAAAACACAAAATAAACAAATGAATAATATCCTTCTACATATATAAAAAAGTAACGATTTGGAAATGAACCAATGAAAATCTGCGTAGATACCGCGAAACGCATCTGATTGGTCAGAGCTTTCTGACGCTAAGGGGGTTACCAAGGTCGGGACGGCTCTGTCGCCAAACTCCGCCAAGTTTGTCTCCAACTTGGCGATATATCGATAAATGGAAGCCAACTTGGAGCTATTTCCAGTATTTAGCCAAATTTCCATAGACTCCCATTGAAATCCAATAGGGTTTACTTACTTGCAGAAAATCGACAAATTGAGATATTTCAATGCAACAAAAACTAATATTAGCTTATGAATAGAGCTTAATTGAACTATTTACATTATTTTTAAGCACAAACACTATTTACAATATTCGTATATATGTTATATTTAATAATTCTTATAATTATGAAACTCTGTAAGCTCTAATATGATTATTTGCTTGGAGATAAGGAAATAAAATTGTCAGGAGTTGGGGAGGAGCGCGTTTTTACAAAGTGAATCTAAAAATTGAATGCATAGAAAATAAGGGATCGCGAAGCGATCCAAAATGGAAACGCGAAATAATTACGCCTGCGGTTGGCTAGAAAATAGGGATTACTTCGCGATACCGAATGGAATCGCGAAGCGATTACGCGGGAGGTTGGTGAGCGTAGCGAGCAGGGAGTCAGAGCCCCCCGAGTAATCTTAAACAAAAACTTTTTATTTTAGTGTCAAAGCATTGTTTCTAATTTACGGACGCAAAAAGTAACAACTTTTGTTTGCGAGTAAAAAAATGCTATTATCGAGTTTTGCGCCCTGCTAATAAAAGTATTAAAGATTGTGAAGGATGTTGAGTTATAACCAGGGAGCTATGAAAAAAGGTCCCTCCTTGGTAATACCTCTCTACACCTAACGCAATTATGCTAAACTTTTATTGGCCTATTATTTTGCTGACACCAAACAGCGCTGCAAAATTCATGGCTGGAGAACTTGCTTTGTGAATGATTACTTTCATAGTTTAATATTTTTACCGCTCACTATGAATGAATCTCTTATGTGTGTTTACTTTGATGAAATGAGATATTAGGCTGCCAACAAAATTTTAACTGAAGTAAACTCAGGTAATATACATATCTGAATATAACTCACCTCTCAATTTTTTTTTTTTTTACTAAGCTTTCTAAAAATGTAACTTTCATTGAGTTTTATTCAAAAAACATTTTTTGAGTAAAAAGGGCCGTCATATGAAAAGCGAAGCGGCCAGCCCGTAATTCTTTATGACAGCCACATGACTAGCGCTTTTCCTGTATACATGTTCATTGAGAATATTTGCGTATTAAAAATAACAATCATGTCAAATTTCACGTTCATGCTCTAATGATTCCATTCAAATCGTGATTTAGAGCGTTTTTAGAAAGTTCTTCGCTCGTTTCACGTTTTTAAATTCAATTAAAAAAAATTGTTCTTAGTCTAAAACAGTTGCATTTGCATGTTAAAAGTAGCCATTATACCACATTTAAAATTTTTATCTCCAACCGTTTCATAATAATCGCAATTTTAGAAAGTTTTTTACTCCTGATGCCATTTAGTAAATTTCGAATATTTTAAAACTTTCCTGTGCCAGCATTTATGTTTCAAAAACACAACCATGTCAAATTTCAAATTCCTGGCATTAAACTTCCAAATAAATTGTTATTTAGAACTTTTTTCGAATTTTGCACCCTTTTAAATTTACATTTTTTTATAAACAGTTCTAAGCGAACTTTTACATCTTAAACTAATAAATATGCCAAATTTCAGGTTTCTTTCTCCACAAGTATTGCAATTTTAAAACGTTTTTTGCTCATGCTTACGCTCCTGGGTAGTGATACCGATATAAATTACAGCCTATGTTGTAAAAGATCAGTCAGAATCAATTTACCCCTTTACTTTTCAAATTAGTTCGGTAGTTCTAGCGATTACTCTCTGAAAACAAAAGAAAAAAGAAAAACAATGCATTAAGCATAGACTATGAAACCGTTTCTAATACTTGCATAATACTTTAAAAGTCCTTCGTTGTTTAGGGAAATAAGGTAAGTAAGATTCTTAAGTAAATATTTTATAAAACGCATAAAACATTTAAAACTGATTTCAGCATTTACTGACCATAGGCAAATATATATTCCGATTCTTTTGTACAATTCTGTATTTCATCTGAAAGTTGGCATATACAATATAATACGAAAACTTAGTTTAGCAAGCAAACGAATAAAAAATTGAAATTTCAGTTTCAGTAATTTATACCAATAGACGAAAACTTACTTGAATACATTTGTACAGCTCTGTATTTTATTTGCTACCTTTAGATGCACACCCACTATCAGCTAAAATTTAATTCAGACTAAAATACTCTTAAACCTAGTAAAACCACACTTCCAGAAATTATCTTCAGTTGACGGCCATATATCTACTTCTTTGCATGGCCCTGTAAATTGTTTTATCTGTATTCTGCAAACACCTTTTAGTATGGTAAATGTAATTTAGCGTAAAAATGCATGACACATTCAACAAGTATGAAATTGCTCTTCAAACGTGGCAAATGAGGTGCGTTCGTACGATAACTAGTTTTATAAATATTTTTTGCACTGTACTGAATGTATATTTTTTTGCACTTCATAAGTGAATAGTCTGTAACATCATTAAAAATGCACTTGCAATAATTTTTTCCCCATTGCCCGTAATGTAACGGAAAACTTTTGACTGTCCCTGTCATTAAACTATACATCTGATTTTCATAAAATTTGAAATGGCTCGACAAAATTTTGCAACAATTATATATTTAAAATTTCAGACGATTAGGAAGGCTGCAACATCATTAAAATGCACTACATTAATTTTTTCCCATTGGCCGTAATGTAAAGAAAAACTTTTGACTGTCCCTGTAATTAATCTATACATCCATTTTCATAAAATTTGAAATGGCTCGACAAAATTTTACAACAATCATATATTTAAATTTTCAGACCATTCGGTTGTGTAGTTTCTGCTCTGTTATATGCGGACGGACATACGGACGGACAGACAGACGAACAGAACGACAACTATTGGTGCTACGTATTTATATAATTATGAACGCACCTAAAAACCATGTTTAAGCAATTCAAGCTCATACTCAGTAGTAGAGATGGGCAACATCGTTCCTTTTAAGGAATCGTTCCAGCCGGAATCGTTCACCGAAAGGAACGAGTTCATTGGAGTCGTTCCTTTCGGAATCGTTCCGAAAAAAAGGAACGAATCCGAGAAAAAGGAACGATTCCGAGAAAAAAGGAACGATTCCGAGAAAAAAAGAACGATTTTGAAAAATAAAGGATTCCAAGGGGAAAAAAAACACTTCTGAGATAAAGAGAACCACATGCAATCCATAATATTTTTTACTAATTTATTTTCTTATGTACCCATCCATTTTCTTAGGCATCTAGTCGCTTTAATTTTGTAATGTTTTGGACAGATGATTTTGTTTTTAAGAGTTCATTTCATTGATCAGCGTGTGCAATTAATTTGCAGTTATTTCTAACTTTATGATTTATGGTATAAAGCATAATTCCTCTTGGAAATTTAAGGGCGGTGCAAGGTCTATTCGATTTTCAGTGTAATCATTGGTTTCTCTTGAAAATATGTCGTCAAATGACCGTCCATTTATATTATTATTTTATATAGTGTGTCTTTACTCTCAACGATGTTCAGTGGCTAAGTCCTAAACCGTTAGTCATAGACCTATAGTTCCAATTATAAAAATGTTTTAAATAAGGTAAAAAATTATTCTGAAAGTCATTTGGATCAATAAAAATATTTCTAAAAAAGTTACGAAATTTAATTATTTATATTGTCCTCCGCCCTATAAGAGATATTTAGTAAAAATTTCCTGTTCTCTTAAAAGAAAGACAAAAAAAGTCCCATTCATCTAACACTAAAATTCATGAAGTTATACGAAACTTTGAAATGCAAGACTTATGCCACTTTTCTGCATCCGAATACACATGAGTTTAGCCATGCTTCTAGGGGTCGTAAACAAAGTGCTTAAAGTATTTGAAGGATTTATTTCATGTGTAGCTGCGCTTTGAAAGAAATCGTATTACGACAGATTTTTCTAAGGATTTGAAGCTGTTTCTTTTCATGATTTTTTTAACAAAAACTATGCTATTTTTATAAGCTTTTATTTAACCTATTAACCGCCAAAACTATAAGTAGGAATTTTCAAATTTCTTGTTGAAAGTCGCTTGTCACCACAAATTTAGAAAGGTAATTTCCGCTTTATTAAAATATCAAAATTTCTGCCAATAAATAAGGCAATTTTTTTAATTGTAAAATAGTGGTGACAAAGTAATTAATGTAAGCATGAGCAATTATTTTGACCGTTGCGTGAACGCAACACCAGCGGGTAACGGGTTAACTTGAAACGATCGTATGTATGTCTTTCCAGTTCAAAATTTGTACTCGAAATTCAACTCACTTTAAAATATGCGACCGAGGTTAAATTTTACATATTGACGTAAATCAGATGACAATGTAATATTATTATGATTTTCAGTGCTTACCATTATGTACTTATTTTACAGGGTAACACAAAAAATTTCGGATAGATTACTGCCAACAAGTTTTCTAAAAAGTTTTAGATTAGATAACACAAGACTGCGATGGTTGTGTTTTTTTATTTTTAAAATTATGTATTTTTAAAATTATGATTTTTATGTATTTTTTAGCACTGAATCCGAAAATTATCTTCATTTTTAACCATCATGTCAGAATTTTTCGCAACTAGTAAATTTCAAAATAGTAAATTTCAAAATTGAAAAAATAGCTAATACTATAAAATAGAGTCGATGGTTGTATTTTTTAACTTTTACGACTGATTTGTATGTGCTTTTTAGCACTGAATGTAAAAATTACCTTCATATTTAACCATCATGTTAGACTTTTTTTGTAAATGGCAAATTTCAAAGTTAAACTAGTATGTTGTGGCCATCACAAAACTTTCTTCTAAATAAATCACGTCAATTAAATCATTTAAATAGTAAAAGAAATTACATCAATTTAGAACCAATTCGTATCAAAGTATACCTGAATTTGAAGTTTGATGAAAATTCGTGCATTACTTATTGAGATAGAGCTGTAGGGGAAATTCTGAAAAATGCAGCATAGCGGCGCCACCTGTTGAGCGATTTGCACCAAAACACAAACAGCACTAATTCATATTAAGGTATACCGGAATCTGAAGTTTGATGAAAATCGGTGCATTAGTTCTGGAGCTAGAGCTATTGTGGAAATCACAAAAATGCAGCACAGCAGCGCCACATGTTGAGCGATTTACACGAAAAGGTACAAAACATCAATTCATGTCAAGGACTAACAGAATCTGAAGTTTGATGAAAATCCGTGCATTAGTTCTGGAAATTGAGCTATTGTGGAAATCGTGAAAAATGCTGCATACCAGCGCCACCTATTGAGCGATTTACACCAAAACATAAACAGCACTAATCCATATCCAGTATACCTAAATCTGAAGCTTGTTGAAAACCCAAGCATTAGTTCTTCAGATAGAGCTATTGCGGAAATCTCAAAAAACGCAGCATAGCAGCGCCACCTGTTGAGCGATTTACACCACAAGGGGCAAAACGTCAATTCATGTCAAGCACTAACTAAATCTGAAGTTTGATGAAAATCCGTGCATTATTTCTTGAGATTGAGCTATTACGAAAATCGTGTAAATGCTGCAAAGTGCAGCATAGCAGCGCCATCTGTTGGGCGATTTGCACCAAAACTTTACCAGCACTAATTCATATCAAGGATTAACGGAATCTGAAGTTTTATAAAAATCCGTGCATTAGTTCTTGAGATAGAGCTTTTGCGGAAATCCTGCAAAATGCTACATAGCAGCGCCACCTGCAGGGCGATTTACACCAAAAACTAATGAAGGTCATTTTCGGATTCAGTAGTAAAAAATACATAAAAATCAATTATCAAAAGTTAAAGAAATAACAATCACATCTATTTTATACTATCAAAATCAGATTTCCGAAAATTTTTCACAGCTTTCAAATTTACGATTTGCAAAAAATCTGTACTTTGTGATAAAACATGAAGGCCATTTTTGGATTCAGTGTGTAAAGAATCGAGGCTGTTGCTTTTCAACATTTTATTTAACGAAAATTCTATTATTTTTTTCCTGTTAGATGTTTAGTACAATCTGTATATTTTGCATTAATATTTCAGAATGATTATAGATTTCAAATTTATAATGCAATGTTAATTTTACTATCAACTATATTTTTTATATATCTGAAGATTATTTATATTTCTAGTAAATTTGTAAATGACCCCTATTTCGCAGCAAAAAATATGCTCCAAGTTGAAACAGTCATTACTTCGGTCAGTTTTAGTCGTAGAATAATAGGACTTTTATTTGTCTTACTTGTAAGTGTAATAGGAAAGTTTTACTAACTATAACTTGAAGGACTGGGGGATCGTATAAAAAATTAAATTTCATAATTTTTCAAGAAATGATTCTATTGACCCAAATCACTTTTTAAATACTTCTTTACCCCCATTTAAAACATTTTTGTAATTGGAACTATATGGCTATGACTAACGGTTTAGGAATTAGCTATTGGACATCGTTGAGAGTGGACATCCTGTATAGGAAATTTTATTATTGCTCTGATAAATGTCACCAGGGTCTAGGAATTTTTAGTCTCATAGATTCCTCTTCAAAATCTACCTCTAGGTAATCTTAATTTCATTTTTCATTCTGAATCTCATTTTTCATTTGGATGGCCCTACTGGTTTGGATATGTAACTAGTTAAAGCAGATTACGTTTTTGTTCCAGTGTCCGTACTTTCAATAACTTTATGCCCTTTATCGTCTTTCTCCTCAGCTCCCTAACTTTACGCACACAGGATATTTCGCATAATTCATCAACATTATTATCACCGCCTTCAGGATCTGGTTCAGAAGTGAAACACCCTATTCTATAGCAATCATCTTGTAGTGCAATTCAGTGATATATATCAATTTTAATGCATTTGAAATAGCTTAATGTCATTAAAATGCGCTGCAAACGATTTTTTCCCGTTGACCATAATGTAACGAAATACTTTTGAGTGCCCCTGTAAATAAACTATTAATGCTACACTCTTCATATTGAATACCAAACATTCCATGGTAAACATCATTAACATATATCAATTGCATGGGAATCCGAGTATATTTACGGGAGTTAGGTATATTACACACTGAGACCACACAACGACACAAAGCGCAACATGAAGTGCAAAAACCGGTCGAAACAAAGAACGAAGTTGTTGCAAACTTGTTTTAAACCAGTTTTTCTAGCGAATTCAAGCGACATGTCTTATGTGTCGCCTTAGTGTGTGACTTGTCTTAGAGCGTGAACAGACGGTCTGACGGACAGACAAACCGCATTCATAAACACTAACTTCATTGGAAAGAGTTAAAAAGTAAAGCACGTTTATGCACACTGTCTTTCCTGAGTGACTGATGTATGTCTTGTCTTTTACCCTAACATCGCTATTTGTGAACTGCTGTTAACTACGTAGAATTTCAATAAACTTACAACTCTTTTTGAATCTCCAATTTCACGAGAACCTACCGGAATTTCTCATTTCACACCCTCATCCGCCGTCACCCTCTCTCCACTTATATGATACAGAACCTCAGTTCGGTGTGAGTGAATTGCAATGCTAATATGTTTGTTTCGATTGGGATCTTTGGAGTTTCATAACTCATGAAGTCATGGAACACTTGTGTTACACGAAAGGGTAGAAGTTCCTTCAGATGATTTGTAAACAGATTCATTAGCAGGGCTATGGCTAGTGATATTTATAAGATAATATTATATGCATTAATATTATAATATATATATATATATATATAGTAATATATATGATTTTATTCATATATAGTACATATTATCTCCGCCAAAAGATATAGTGATTCACTAAACTTCAAAGTTCTATTTCTTTAAATTTGAAATTTGCTAACATTTTAACTGAAAAACGGTTTATTGGTTTAATTAAATTAAACAAATTAAAAGTATGTCCATTATTATTACAGAGTGTAGTACTATATAAAGAACTATCCTTTTGACGATGTTTCGGCCGTTGAATGAAAGATATCTGTTGTAAACGTATTATAGATAATACCAACCTTAATTTTTTGAGAATTTAACTATTTTTTATTCGGAGTTAAACTTTTTATTGTCAAAACTATTTAAAATAGATAAAACATTTTGTTAAATTCGAACTTTTCAGAAAACTTTATGTAATTTAAGAAAAAAAAAGAAAATAAATAAATAAATCTTCTAAGTGAAAAGAATAACAATAAGAAAGGAAAATACATAAAATTTAGTATCGTATTTGCAGTAAGTTTTACCTCAATAAAAACGGAAATTTGGTATTAGGCTTGAAACATTAAATTTAGTTTAGCATGAAGGGAGCCTTGATTTGCTCGAAATTAAACTCAGATATGTATTATCCATCACCACAGTAACAGGCATTAATCGTGGCATTGATTTCGGGATTTACGAGTATCAATAACGATCAAGAAATCTGAATTATTATAAGAAATTATTACGATAAACGATTTTTTTTGCTTTTATTTTACGTTGAATTAAAACAAAGTCACAGTTATTTAAATTCTAATTATTTAGCAAGAAATAGAAGTAAAATAACAATTGAAAAAACTGTACAAAATCACAACGTGCATTCTTTGGAAACCAATAATTAAATTCGTATATTGTAAAACTTTTTAAATGCAATATTAACCTTCCGCATACCAGACCGGTGCAACAGACCCGATAGATACATTCAAATTGATTTTTCACATTTTAAAAAATGAAAATTTTGTAAATATGTGACTTTTTCTGGAATGTTCTACTCAAAAGAATAGAACATCCCAGAAAAAACCCATATTTACAGAAATTTCAGTTTTTAAAATAAATTAGAAATATCATTATAAATGTACCTGTCGGGGCCATTGAACCCCTCTGGTAGGCGGAGGGTTAACATAAATCTATTAAACCGAAACAAGCATAAAATATGCAGCTTTATATATGTCGCAGTTTTGGAGAAAGTCCGATAATCTATATGTAGCACGTGATTTTTCTTTCCCGTTTTTATACTCAAAACGGCCATTAAGAGAGCGAACCGCGGTTAAATTATTTCAATCCCACCCACCACTATTACTGTTATCTTATTATTATTATTAGACATTATGCTTTTTGAAATATTCATTATCTTAAGAAAGAAAGAAACGTTTTACAAAAATTCCTTGTTCTAACAGATTTTACTCTATGTAATAAACCTCAATGTAAGTTGATTAAAACAACAATCTTAGGGAGTTTCGAGATTTTTTTAATCATCTTCTTCAGGAGAGAAAAACAAGACGCCAAACTGTGGAAATAAAGTGGTACTCGAGCGCTCGTAGCTGGTCATATATTTATTTTGACAAAGAGGATTCTCAAATTGAAATTATGTTTGAGGAAAAAACATGAAATAGTGAAATATGCATGAAAGTGCGTAACTCTACAATTATTAAAATAATTGAAAATCAGTTATTATTATCCTATTAAAATGCAATTTTTATGGCCTAGTGATATATTTCTTACATTATTCAAAACTGTTTCTAGTCAGATTAAAAAAAATATTTTTCACTAGTAATTAAACAAGCATTTTCTTTGTTTTTCTTAAGGCTGTTCTTAAGTGATCTGCTCAACAAGCGTAAAACGTTTTGACACATTTACAAATTCATTTTTTAACGGAAAGATATAAAATTGGAATGTTTGACCATGGAAGCGATTTGGAATCGAACTGTGTTTTCCATCTTTTGATCAATAAATTACCCATTGAGTTATAATCGATTTTGATCACGTGACAAACATGTTTTTCACCCATTTTTGAGAAATTATGCCTCTTTCGCGCGGAAATTCGGTTCAAAACGCCCACTTTGACACTATTTTCTGAAAGGCCTATTGCGTTTGCAAAAAAACGGAAAAAACAGCTCGATTACATAGTTTCTGAACAACAACACCTGTTCCTTTCATGCATTTCCGAATAAAAATAAATTAAAACTTTTGTCACAAATTTATCCTTTTGGATTTGAGAACATTGAGCTGCCTTAAGAATTCATTTAGAAAAAATTCATTTCGTATGATACATTTACCAATTAGAAAATGTATTAGTGTATTAAAGTACACATGGTGTTCCATTACCCTCGGGGTCCAGGTACTCAATCGGTAAAGCACGTAAAGTTTCTGGGTTCGAATCCCATCTTGGGCACTTTTTCTCTCAGGTGTAAAAAATCAAATTCGTATAAAATATTTTTTTTTAATTATTTCTTTCAGATTAATTTAGCACAAGAAGATGAAATAGTAATGTTTATTAAACGCCCTACTCCGCCCCGCACTTCAATTTCTTTTTTCTTTACTTTTCTTTTTTTTTTTTTGAGGAGGGGGGGAGGAGGTGGCACACACATATTAGAAGGATATTTTGGCAATTAAGTCAGCCTTAATAGAATCAAAATCTGTTATTTTGAAATAAAATAGCGTATTTTAATTTATTAAAACTGGCCAGTCTACAAGAAAAGAACCGATTCCCGAGGAATCGGTCCTTTTCGGAACGGTTCCTCGGATTCGGTCCTTTTTGGAACGGTTCCTCGGATTCGGTCCTTTTTGGAACGATTCCGAAATGGACCGACTCCGAGGAATCGGTCCTTTTCGGAGTCGGTACATTTTGGACCGATTCCGAGGAATCGTTCCGAAAAGGACCGATTCCGTGGAGTCGTTCCTTTTCGGAATCGTTCCAAAAAGGACCGATTCCGAGGAACCGTTCCAAAAAGGATCGAATCCGAGGAACCGTTCCAAAAAGGACCGAATCCGAGGAACCGTTCCAAAAAGGACCGAATCCGAGGAACCGTTCCAAAAAGGACCGAATCCGAGGAGTCGTTCCAAAAAGGAACGAATCCGAAAAGGACCGATTCCTTTTTACAGAATGGAATCGTTCCTTCAGTTTCACTGCCGGAGTCGATCCTTTGGAGTCGTTCCTCAACAAATGACACATCTCTACTCAGTAGTAGTGCTTACGAATTCTTTTTTGTAGCCCTGTATATGATCTATAGGATTTATACATACCACATAGTATGCAAAAATTTAGTTAATGTTAACAAGAAAGAAAAATCATGCGTTAAGCATAGATTATGAAAGACTTTCAAACACTTCCTGAAATCTTTAACAAAACTTCTTTATTTAGGAAATAAGGTAAATAAGATAATTAAGTAAACATTTTAGAAAACAAATAAAACATTTGAAAATCTGATTTCAGCAGTTACCTTCCATAGCCAAATATGTATTCCAGTTCTTTTGAACAGCAATTCTTTTGACAGTATTTGATCTGTAGGCTGATATATATATATATATATATACTATACAGGGTGTTCGGTCTCAACGGTGTCCAATGGCTAATTCCTAAACCGTTATTCATAGACATATAGTTCCAACTACAAAAATGTTTTAAATTAGGTAAAGAAATATTTTAAAAGCGATTGGGGTCAATAAAAACATTTCTTAAAAAATTACGAAATTTAAATTTTTATACGGTCTCCCGGTCCTATAAGTTATATTTAGTAAACTTTTCCTTTTGCACTGACAAGTAATACACAAAAAGTCCCGTTATTCTACGATTAAAATTGTCCGAGTAATAGATGTTTAAAGTTGGAGCCTATTTTTTGCTGCAAATTGGCGGTCATTCACAAATTTAGTCGAAATATAATTTCGTCAGATATATTAAAAAAAGGTTGAGAGTAAAATTAACATTGTATTATTGCAAATATAAATTTGAAATTTTTAATCATTCTGACATATTAAAGCAAAATATACAATTTGTAATAAACATTTAAGAAGAAAGAATTTTTGTTAAATAAAATGATGCTAAATTAACAGCCTCAATTCTTTACAAAATGATACGTATTTTAAAATATTATTAGATTACACTAGCCTGCAAAAGTTGGGTTATGTCATGTTTTTTAGCTTTTGATAATTGATTCTTATGCATTCTGTACCGCTGAATCTAAAATTGATCTTCATTTTTAACCATCACATCAAAACTTTTCGCAAATTTCAAAGTTAAAATTGAGTCTCCTCCCTCATCTCATCGGACCACTCAGCTATTTAGCTGTAAGAATACCAGGATAAGCAAAAATATCGAATAAATTATTGAATAAAATAAAATAAAATAAAACAAAAAAATTTTACATAAGTTTTATAGTATGAGATTTTCGCTATATTTTAACTTACACATTTACGATTTGCAAAAAAATTCTAACGTAATGGTTAAAAATGAAGGTCATTTTCAGATGCAGTGCTAAAAAGTACGTAAAAAATCAATTATCTAAAGTTAAAAAACACAACCATCTCCTCTACTTTATAGTATCCGATTTTTGTTATTCTTTAAATTTGACAATTTATGATTTGCGAAATATCCAGACATGATGGTTAAAAATTAATGTAATTTTCGGATTCAGTGCTAAAAAATACATAAAAGTTAAAAAAAAAACAAAAAAAAACAACAACAACAATCGCAGTTTTGTATTATCTAATCTAAAACTCTTTCTTAAACTTCTTGGAAGTAATCTATCCGAAAATTTTTGTGTTATGCTGTAAAATAAGTATAAATGGTAGCCACCGAAAATCATAATAATATTAGATTGTTATTGGATTTGCGCCAGTATGTAAAATATAATCACGATCGGATATTTAAAAGTGAGTTAAATTTCGAGTACAAATTTTAAACTTGAAAAACATACATTCGTTGAAGTCACATAAAAACTTATAAAAATAACATAATTTTTGTTAAAAGAAATCATAAAAGAAACAGTCTCAAATTCTGACAAATAAAAGATATGTTATTTTAGCCAATCTGAAACTTAATAAATGTTAACTTAATCGTAATACTTGTACGATTTTTTCAAAGCGCAGATACACATGAAATAAGATTTTCGAATACTTTATGCACTTGGTACACTATGACGCAAAAGTTTAGACAATGACGTCATTCAGCTTTAAAATGTAGAATTATGACGTCAGAATTACAAAAACCTGTAAATATATTCAAAAACTGATTTAAAATGCTATGTACAAAAGACAGTCGTTTTATTTGCTATAATACTAAGTTTTTTCATAAAAATTCAAATGTGCTTGTCGCAAAAGTTTAGACACTATTCTAAATTTCTTTGAATATTCGCTGGCATATGCAAATTTAGAATCGATGATGTCACAAATTTGGAGTACTTAAGTTCTGCAAACGATTGCGCTTCATAGTCGACATGCCGAGAGCTAAAGAAATTCAAGTGAATGAGGTTTCAAGGATTTGGCAGTTGAAAGGTGAAGGGAAGAGCGTTTCTGAAATTTCTGCTATTATTAATAGGTCAAAAAAATCTATTTATCGAGTTTTATCGAGTGGTTCCGAATATAAAGCAAAATGTCGGTCTGGGAGTTCACGTGTGACAAATGTACGAGAGGATCGCCTGATACAAAGACTAGCGAGTACTCAACAAATGAGCGTACGTGGAGTTCAAAGCTCATCGGGACTCTCTGTATCAAAGGATACGATTCGTAGACGAATTTTGGAAAAAGGAACAATCGTTTATAGCAAAATGCAGAAGAAACCAGCTCTGAAACCACATCATAAGTTACAAAGACTTATGTGGGCTCGAAAGCATATGTCATATGGAGAGAAATGGCAGTCAGTCATATTTAGCGATGAAAAAAAGTGGAATCTGGATGGTCCAGATGGTTGTTTATCGTATTGGCATGACTTGCGGAAGGAACCTCGACGTTTTTTTAGTCGCAGACAAGGAGGGGCTCGGTGATGGTTTTGGCAGCCTTTTGCTATAATGGACAAGTTTCTCTGACCTTCACCAGTGGTCGTCAAACTTCACAGCATTATACACAGACATTAGAAGAAAACCTACTGCCATTTGCTGAGCTTCTAGGGGGTCCTCAGTGGGAATTTCAGCAAGACAATGCTTCAATTCACACTGCAAAACATTCAAAATCTTGGTTTAATTCCCATAATATAAGAGTTCTCGACTGGCCAGCATGTAGCCCAGATCTTAACCCTATAGAAAACCTTTGGAGCATCATGTGTCGCAAAGTTTATAGCAACGCTAGACAATACTCTTCTGAAAAGGAACTTAAGACATCTATTGAGAATGCATGGTACGATATCGATCCACAAACTATGCAAGATTTAGTTTCTTCCATGCAATCTCGTGTATATGACGTAATACATAAGCATGGATGCGCAACCAGGTTTTAAAAATTGTTTATTTCGATTTTATTTAATTTGTGTCTAAACTTTTGAGACAGCAGTTTATTTTTGTTACCATTTAATTTATTGCAATATGCACAATTCCACTTTTCTTTGTTATAAATATTGTTTATATGTACAGCACATTAATTTCAAGCAGTGATTTGAAAATTGAATAAATATTTTTCAAAGTATGCAAGAATTTCTTCATTGTCTAAACTTTTGCGTCATAGTGTATGTGACCCCTGAAAGCCAAGCCGAACTCATTTGTTTTCAGCGCAGAAAAGTGGCATAAGTCATGCATTTTCAAAGTTTCATAACTCGCTCAATTTTAGTATTATATGAATGGGACTTTTTTTGTCTTACTTCTCAGTGTAATAGGAAAAGTTTACTAAATATAACTTATAGGACCGCGGGACCGTATAAAAATTTAAATTTCGTAATTTTTTAAGAAATGTTTTTATTGACCTAAATCGCTTTTAAAATATTTCTTTACCTGATTTAAAACATTTTTGTAATTGGAACTATATGTCTATGACTAACGGTTTAAGAATTAGCCATTGTACACCGTTGAGACCGGATACCCTGTATAATGGGAAAATTTAGTTTAGCAAGAAAACGCATAACAGGTTGAAATTTCTCTATCAGCAATTTATACTAATAGATGGAAACATACTTAAATACTTTTGTTCAGCCCTGTAGTTTACCTAGTACCTTTATTACACGCCACTATTTAGCTAAAATTTAATTCAAACTAAATCACTCTTAAATTACTGAAATCATATTTCCAAAATTTATCATCTATAGACGGCCATGTATCCAATTCTTTGCGTGGCCCAGTATCTCATTTTATCTATATTCTACATACATTTCATAGTACTAAACTAAATGCAGTTCAGCGTAAAAATGCATAACACATTTAATAACCACCTTTCAGCAATTTACGCTCATACTCAGTAACCTTAACGAATTCTTTTGCGTAGCCCTGTATATCAGCTATAGAATTTATTCACACTATGTAGCATGCATATATATAGTGAAACTTAAAAGCGCATATCATAATTAAAAATGCATTTCCTGTCATCATCGCTAATATGCAGTACTTCGGATAGAATAAACTTGTCTGAAATCTTTTGTGTGTCTCTGTAAATGCCATGCACTTCGTATTATACATTAAATAACTTACAGTAAGCCTCACCGACGTATAACAATTTTATTATATAGGAAATTGCATAATTAAAATACGCCGCAAACAATTTCCCCCTATACCATTATGTGAATTCTTTTGTGTGGCCCTGTAAAAGAATAGTAACTGTTCGTTACACCGTATGTTCTACAGAATGCATACTTTAGCGCACTTCGTAAATGCATATCAATTTTATTACGTTTGAAAGGGTGTAACATTGGCAGTAATGTAACGGAATACTTTTGACTGTCTCTGTAAATAAACTAAACATGCTACAAACTTCATTTGAAATAGGGTTCTTGCTAGGCTAAACTTCAATAACACACAAAAATTTCAAGGCAATTTGAGTATATTTACGAGAATTAGAGCGCGTGTAGACGGACAGACGAATAGGCATTCCGAAGTCAATAACACTTTTCAACTTTGTTGGAAAGTGTTAAAAACACCTATCATAACTGAAAATGTCCATCCAGCAATCATACTAATCCAGCAATATACAGTATTTCGGATGCAGTATAGTATCCGAAATCTTTTGTACGTCCCTGTGAATGCTATTCATTTCATATTATACAGGAAGTAACTTGTAGTAAACCTCAGCAATGCATATCAATTTCACTATGTATGAAATAGTTTAACATAATTAAAATACGCCGCGAACAATCCCCCCCCCCCTATATTATCGTGTAACGGAATTCTTTGTGTAGCTCTGTAAATGAATAATGCATATTCTTTGCACCACATATTCTATAAAATGCATATTTTAATGAACTTCATAAATACATATCAATTTCATTATGTTTGAATGTGTATAACATCATTAAAATTAACTTGAAATGATTTTTTCCCATTGGCCGTAATATAACGGAATAATTTTGACTGTCCCTGTAAACGAACTGTTACAAACTTAATTTTCTTTAATAACGTGTAAAAATTTCAGGGCAATCCGAGTATATTTACAAGAGTTAGAGCGCGGAAGACGGACTGACGGCCAAACGGCCAGACAAACCAGTCATAAACATCGCTGAAGTATGTTGGAAAGTGTTAAAAACATTACAAGGCTAAAACCGTATTTCAATAACTCATCCGAAAATGACGTTAAAGATGTTTTCTAAGTTCATTCTCCGTACACAAACGAAGTGTCTTTAGTTTACCATGTTTTTGTTTTCTTAAATCGGAAAACCACATTCAGCTCAATTCCTTTTCAAAAATTTTGCTTACATTAGAAAATGAAACTTTATGTGCCGATAACTTTCAATGCATACTTCTTAGAAGGTACCACTTCTCTAATTTTTTTTTATTTTTTTATATTTCTAAAAATGTAACTTTTGTGCAGTTTTATTCGAAAAAATAACCTTGCTGGAAAATGTTGGTCTACCAGATTAAAGTCGAAGTAGAGTTACCGTATTATAATGTGGATAGTATTCTTTGGCGGGTTTATTGCTGTTTGGCATTATTTGATAATTTTAGAATTAATTAACAGTTTTTTGCTTATTACGGACAGAAATTTTATTTTAAGCACGTAGATTGAGTAATTACATGTCCGAGAATCCATTCCATACTTTTTTTTGTCCATTATTTAAGTCTCTACCTTGATTGAAATATAATATGTTTGACGAAGGTTTTAGTAATCATTTTCAGTATCTCGACGTTTTTTATAAAAAATCCTGTATTTCTGTTTATAATTATTTTATAAAGGTGAGTTTGATCGCATATTGAAGCTTTTCTTTAGTAGATTCTTCTAGTTTTCGTTTTATTTCTCTGCGATGCTTGATTTCTTAAATATCTGAAATTTTAAAATGCCACGTTTGGTCGACTTAACATGGAGACGTTCTGTCCAGTATAATAAGCAGTTACGCGGTTCTTGGCGTTTGTTCTTTTGGCGGGCATAGTATTTTTTTCTTGCTTGGCTTGGCAGAACGACCGTCCTGCTTGATATGAGTTTAAAAAAGAAGTGAGTGTTGGACTTGCTACAAAAACTATACAAGATGTTTATTTGGATCATGCTCCCGCTCTTAGGACAGTTGAAAAGTGGTTTTGTCGATTTCGAAACGATGATTTAAATCTAAACGATAAATTTAGCTCTGCGCGACCTTTTGACATTGATAATGACTTAATCCGTGATTGAGTGATTAATAATCCACGGATTACTACCGCTGAGATTGCTGAGAGGCTAAATGTTTAAAATTTGATGCATTTCCCCTTTTAAAACAACTTGGGTACTGGAGACCCGGGCTAGTTGGCTACAGGGGTTAGTAGGCACAGTCCTCATAATTCGCCTGCTTGTGGATAGATGGCGCAACTTCTCACAGAGTACTTTTCTTCTTGCTTTCTATAATCCTCATTGTAGTTTTGCAGCGTTACCCACGTGCAGTAGACATTTATTACGATTTTTCGTTTTTTTGCATTGATAAGTAATTTTTTCATTCATTTCTTTTTCTAATTTCTAATATCTTAATTATTGCTATTTAACTTGTATAGTTTTTCATAGTGTATGATTAACTCTACCTACTCCATATGTGATTTACTTGGACTGTTTATATTTAAAAAATTACGTCTCCCATTTTATGGAGAAATTTTTTATGGTGCTAGGCCGCATTGAATACGGGGCAAGTTGGCTCGGTACGCCAACTAACGGCGTTACATTCTTTCGAAATATATTTTGCTGTTTTATCCCGTTTGTTGAATTAATGTTTTTTTTTTTTTTTTTTGGAAAACATGCGTAATTAATCAATAAAAACAAAACAGGCTAAAACGCTGAATAATTTTATAAGAAATGCTGTGGATACCGTATTAATTAATGGACGATTTATTAGGCAAACTGCTAAAGCTTTTAATAGTCCTTCGAGAAGAATGGTCCGATATTACCAAATTACGAAGAATGAAGTTCAACCGAGTGGCGGCGTTCATAAGTCAATTATGACAGGCGAGAAGCTGTGTGTTCAAAAGTTTCAGCATCATCTTTTTCGGTTTTATCTCCAACAATCACTGGGCTCCTATGATTTAGGCTTAGAATGTTGGATTATTAAATCCTGGGGATGCTATACCATTAAAAAAGACAGAATAAAGTTAATAGGGCTAAATAGATGTAGGAAAAAGAGAACCACAAGAATATTGGCAGATTCACCAAATCTAAAGGCATTGAAAAAAGAAAAGTAAGCTTTAGAAATGAAAATAGAAGAAAAGAAAGGCAACAGTAAAAGTTGGCCAAAGGTAAAGATATAATGAAGAAAACTTTGTTTCCATCTACAAAAAAAATAACTTGTAATTGAGAAAAGCACGAATCTGAACAATAGCTCTGATGACGATCAATGTTACTGTCTGGTGTGTGCTGGTACCTTAAAGAACTGCAAACACAGAGAAAAGTGGCTGCATTGCAAGTTTTGGGCACATGAAGCCTGCCTAAATGGAAACACTCGATTTTACATTTGTGATAACTGTTACTTTGATGATGCGATCGAGTACGATAAAAAATAACTCAAGGTTAATGTTTTATACACTATTTTTCTGTCTGCATAACTTAGGATTTACATTGTACGGGCAGAAGTCCTTTGTTTAATATTGCTGGTAATAATAAAATTGATTTCTCTTAACTGCGTGTCTTATTTGAGTTTCATTTAACTTTTTATGCCAACTTACATCATAGGTATAGGCAACTTGCCCCGTGATGGGGTAAGTTGGCACACATTTTTTCTTTTATGTCAAGCTTTTTCTAAACATAAACTACAAAAGCTACAATCTCAGAACTCCGGATATTTATAGCCCAATGTCTATGTTTTAAAAGTGCAGTTAAATTTTGTTAAAAAACTTAAACAAAAAATTAATAAAAATCAATAACTGAAAACTGCGCCTACTAGCCCCGATCTCTTTTACACTTGGAAGCTCGTTGCATCGGAAATCGGACACGAACATTTGCATTCACCCAGTACATTGAAAGAATTTGCAGTATCGGAAGCCAAAGCCGAAACGTAACGATCGAAGAAGAATATATCGCTCACCCGCAAGAAAAGTGACGCATCTGAACAAAAGTAAATTTTACAGGAGAGGCAAAAGAAAATTTGCTGAATTTTACTATAAGATGAAATTGCAGTACTTAGTTTTGGATGAATAAAAGCATGCATAAAAGCATAAGCTCTTTAAGAATGAAGACATAGGATGTGGTTAGGAGGATTTGATAATTTTACCTTCTCGCACAATCAACCACAAATGGACATATAGCGTAATAAAGGGATTTTCCGTATAACTACAGTTATGAAACTGTTTGTGTAGCAAGATACACCTATGACAAACTTATTAGTTCAATAAAACGCAAATGAATTTTTGCAAGATGTGTCACTTTTCTTGTACCTATAATTGCGTTTTTTTAGAAAAGAAAAAAAGAAGTAATGAAAAGCTAAAATTCTTTTCGAGTAAATTTTTCCGTAAAAAGAGTATCTACAAGCTTCTTTATACATCTCCCAGTTATAAGTAACTCACTTGCTCTTTAATTATGATAAGAATTTTTGCCGTCGCGAGAAGAGTAAATTCACTCAATTATTTTAATGATTTTATGCTACTTAAGTGATCATATTTACCGACTGCCAAGAAGGGTTATGTGTTTGACGCGTATCTGGGTATGTATGTGGATTTCTTTATACCCTCGAAACATCTTAACGGCTGGAGGAATTTTAATGAATGAAGTTTCTATCGATTTTTCTTAACCGTCCGATGGTTATAGACTAGGTTTTGTTTTCATAAATTCAAAATGGCGGGCGTAAAAAACCAAATGGCGGTAGAGACGAAAAAAAAAATTACCCATCATATTGAGTGGCATATCATTAGATAGGTCTTTCAAGATGAAGATGATGTTTCCTAGATTATTTAATAGTCAGAGGCTCCGTTTAAATATTACACAACCTGAAAGTTGTGTAGGTAGGATCTCTAGCTTAACTGTAACTATAACCTTCTTAGACATCTATAGGCCTCATATGATTAGGCCTAAACATTGTGTATAGATAGGAACTAACAATTAAACACAATTTAAAAGTCATCAATACAAGTAAATAAAAAAATACGTAATAGTAGGAGAGCTGTTGAACATTTTTGAGTAGGTACTTGAGGCACCCTGAAAATTTGTGCAACACTTCTTTTGTAATGCCTGAATACAAAATCGAATGTCTGGCTGAAGGATCGTGGCCCAAAAACTGTGCCAGACACGTGTCAAGTGCCAAATGGCACTTGACACGTGTCTGGCACAGTTTTTGTGCCGACTAAAGTTTCTGTCATTTTCAAAATATTTTTTTCTATGCATAAATATTATTCTGCCTTAATCTCAGCGTGCCTCAAATACCTTTTTTGGGTAGTCAAAAAATGGCACTTGTCACGTGTCTGGCACAGTTTTTGGGCCGACTAAAGTGTCTGTCGTTTTCAAAATATTTTTTTTTAAGTATAAATATTATTCTGTCTCAATCTCAGCGTGCCTCAAATACTTTTTTGGGGGGGGTAGTTAAAAAATGGCACTTGACACTTGTCTGGCACAGTTTTTGGGCCACGATCCTTCAGCCAGACATTCGATTTTGTATTCAGCCATTACAGAAGAAGTGTTGCACAAATTTTCAGGGTGCCTCAAATACCTTTCCTAAAATGTTTAACAGCTCTTGGACTATAAGTAATATAAACTAAAAATTCGTCAATAAAAAATTAAATTAAAAAAATTAAAAAACCCGACTGCGTAAAAAGCGAACTAAAAAGAGGAAAACAAGATGACGTAGGAAAATAGTACAGTGTGTAATTGAAATCCTTTTTTTTACTTAAGGCTTTGCATCGCTCATTTTTTTTCTTCCGGATCTAAGGTCCCCGTATGTCCGTTCTTCCCCAGCTTTCTGAACACGCCTCTGCCTTTATGCAGCTGTCAAAGGGTTGGGGTCAAGCCAGGGGTCCAAGGGGAAGCAGTTGGGGTTAAACTAGGGATTGGATACAGAAAAAAAATGGACAAGAGTTCTTCTATGGAAAAAAAGTAGGAGCAAGCTTTCTATCGAGTTTGTCGCAAAAGGGGCAATATTCAGATAATTCCACGGATCGGACAAAGAGAGTCCAGGGCTTGATATTGTCCCCCACCCGCCCCGCCTCTTCCTATACCGTTATTTAAAAAAAACTAAACACTTTCGATGCCTTATAAAACATATGATTGGCTATATGAATACACGCTCACTCATCCAGATATGATCTTATCCTATTTTAAAAGTACAAAATGTTGATTATAATGATTAGAAGGTTAAAATAGACTTGAAATTTCAGCTATATAAAAATTTCCTAAAACAAAATTCGGCAGCCACTAAAATCAGGAGTGTCAGTGCCCAATTGGCATATTATTTAATCAGGCCTGAATTTTTATCCTAAAATTAATTCCTCTGTAAGTAATTTAGATCTTTGTTTTTGTTGTTTTCTTATATTGGTTTTATAAATTCCCAACAAATCTTTTAGTAGTTTAGGTGGTATTATTATTATTATTATTGTTATTATTATTATTATTATCATAAATATGAAACCTAAAAATGCAGCAATACAAGATAAGTAAAATTTCACAGAGACTTGTTAATTATTTAAATAAAAACAGTTCTTTTTAGAACTAATATTATTTGCTAAAATGGCAAAATCTTCGCCATCGAATAACTGTAGTTTTCGAAATTGTAAGAAAATTCTTTTTCTTGTAGAATTCATATCTGTCCTTTTCCAAAGAGTAAAACAAGTTAGTTGCGCATTTTAACTTTAATTTATTAAAAAAGATAAAATATTATTAATTAAAAATGACACATACAAATTAGTAAGTAGTTAATGTATAAAGATTGAATTTTGTAGTCTTATTTTTTACTCAATTCTTGATGTGCTAAAGTTATAAAAAATGGTTGTATTCCCGATGGTTGTATACACGGTTGTATTCCCGATGAAAAAACAACGTTTTTATGATGTTTAGAGTATGTATAGAATTTAATTATAAATGAAATATTCAATTTTAAGTCCTTTTGTTCGCTTATTGAACGCAAACGATAAATTTCCAATATTCTCTTAATAGCATTGCAATCATCTTATTTAACTAACAAATATTTCATTCATTTAATTTAAAACTCATTTAATTTTATATTCGGAATCATTTTAATTTAAAATGTTTGCATTAAATGTTGTACTATTAAACGAGCAAGTGTTGTTCATTTATTTGTTTAGGCAATAACTTCAATAATTTTCTTAAAATCGCCAGATTAGTTTATTTTCTTACAGACAAAGCCATTTAGAGAAACCCTGTTAAAAATTCAATTACGAATTTCAGATTGTTACTTACTCACAGAAGATGAATCTTGTTTGCCAGATTTATTGCAAAATATTGTTACAGCTTGTTTTGAAAAAAAAATATGTGTATTTAAAAAAAAGTCGCAATGTCATTTTAGTTTAAGGGCAAAAGGCAGTAATGCTTTCGTAGCATTAGTGCTTTTCTCCCGAAATTAAAATGATATTGCGACTATTTTTTTTTAATGTACATAATTTTATCAAAACAAACTGTAATAAAAATATTTTGCAATAAATCTGACAAAGAAGATTCATCTTCTGTGAATAAATAAAGATTCAGAAAATATGCGCAAGAGATGCGCAGATGGTAGATATTCTGTCATATATGACGTCATACTGAAAACTCGCATATTTGCATTATTCACCCAGTCCACCAGATGGCGCAGACTCCAGAGACTCAATATACTCCAGATTCCAGTATTGACATTGTACACTTAATATATATGCAGTTTTGGAACAAACCTTGAGCGAAGTAGTATAAATACCATCAGCTAGCCGGATACAAAACACTTCAAAAGCAAAACTTGGAAAAGATTCTTCGGAGAGATTTGCTGCGTTTTCGTTGAGATGTGGTTGGAGTTTTTTAAGAACTATGCGAGAGATTTAGCTAGTTTACGAAGGTAATAAGTGTCTGGTAGTATAATGAATTGAAAAGTATTTCGAATCGAGAGATGGGGCAGTTTTAAGCTAATTTTGATGTGAGCGACCTTTGTTCTTTTTATCATCGGTGGAGTGGTGCATTTCTCCCCCTTAAAGTCAAATTATGAGAATGTCAATAAAATGGATTGTTTTCAATCGACTGCATTTTATGATCTTCGAGTCTTTTATTCTCAACAACCATATCGGCCTGAACAGCTGTGTTTTTTATGACTGGAAACCCCCATAATTTCGACAATGCCTACTGCTTGCCGTCAAATCGTCGCATGTATGTAGACATATGTATATATATATACATTCATTGCATACATACACGCATATATATATATATATATATGTATGTATGCACATATGTATATATAGTACAGTCGAGGAAAAAAAAAGTAAACACCCCTACTAACTCCTCAACAAATTATCGTAGACAAAAGTTACTGGTACCGAACGATTGGAAATAAAGTCTACTTTTAAATGACTTCTATAAAATTTGCTTAGCGGGCCATCTACATATTAAAACGAAACCAAACTTCATTTTTTCAATGGCAATACCCAATTTTAATGAGATATTTCAAATTCTTGGTTCAAACTATGCCTAGACACCAAATTTCAAGTCATTTGAATGATAAGTTTTTGAATTATAAACATTCAAAATTTAGTGCTTCTAATGTTGAATTACATTTTCATATTTTAATTTATAACTTCTGAAATTATGATCCTAATGTTTTAATTTTTTGTGTAACAATAATACTAATATACCCAAACATAAATACGTTGAATTTGTAATTTTAATAATTTTCTAATCTGTATTATGATTTATGAAATTAATATTAAAAATAATTATGAATTGCAACCTACAATTATTTTGATGGATTCATATTTATTAAGTCCTGCTTTATGGAAATTCAAAATTTCACATTTTTCTTTCAAGTAGTTTTCAAATTATGCTTAAAAAACGGATAAATGATGGTTTAAGGGGCCGTCTATGATAGAGGTGACTAAATATTTTGAAATTTCTTATGCTATCCTGTAATCTAACAGGCTTAATTGATTGCTTAAGGTGCCTTGATCAAGAAGGGAGCTCTCTCGGTTAACAATCGAGTACTGAACTTCAATTTGGATACAGCCCTTAAAATACACTCGTTTTAAAATAATTAATTTCTTGGAAACTTATGGTACGAATTGCATAAAATTTTGCTTTTAGACTAATTGAAGGGTGTAGAGTTCATTTATGCTGTCAGAATTGGGTACTGCTATTGAAAAAAACAAAGTTATGGTTCGTTTTAATATGTAGGTGGCCCCCTAAGCAAATTTTATATACATCACTTAAAAGTAGACTTTATTGCCAATCGTTCGGTACTAGTAGCTTTTTTCTACGACAATTTGTTGAGGAGTTAGTAGGGGGTGTTTACTTTTTTTTTTTCCACGACTGTACATATCGCTCACCCGCAAGAAGAGTGACACATCTCGCAAAAATTCATTTTGTGTTTTATTCCATAAATAGGTATGTCATAGGTTCGTCTTCCTATAGGCAAATTATTATTCGTGCCGTTATACGGAAAACCTCTATATTACACTATGTGTCACTTTTCCATTATAGGAAATGCGCAGTGATGAAACAAGAAAAACGACACATCTTACAAATAGTCTTTCATAAGCTCATACTCAAGCAATTTGTAAACCTCTTTATTGCCTTAGTAATAAAAATATAAAAATTTTCTTATTTGTCGAAATATCACTCTGTTGGTGATTAATATATAGTCAATTGATTAATACTTAGGCCATAGATTAATAGTTACAATTTTACAATTTGTCAGGTAGGTAGTGATGTTGGCGAATGTTATTTTTGGAATGAATATATGAGGGTCACCGTGGAGCAAATAAAGTAGGTACTTATTTGTGGATGTATTTACAAGACATTCCTTCACGTGTTGCCGGTAAATGTGGAATTAACTTTTTATTGTGATAAGTGCGACGGACAAAATAAAAATAAATATATTATTTCATTATTCATGTATGCTGTTAAGACATTAAAAATCTATAAAATGGCAATAAAATTCTTGATCTGTGGACACACATAAAATGAAGGCGATGCTGTCCATTCAGTAATAGAAAAACAAATAATAATAAAAACTAGTATGTTGTGGCCATCACAAAACTTTCTTCTATCTCATACATGTCAATACTTCAAAATTCACTATCTTAGTGCCAAATTAAATGGCAATCTGTGTTCATCATGAGAATTCTAAAAATATGAAATTCCGTTCATTAGTTCTCGAGGTATGACTGTCGCTGAAATCGTGTAAATCCAGCAAAACACAGCATAGCAGCGCCACCAACAACACATAATGAGCAGCAATATTAATCAAGTTATACTTAAATCTGAAGTTTGATGAAAATTCGTGCATTAGTTCTTGAGATAGAGTTATTGAGGAAATAGTTCAAAATGCAAGCACAGCAGCACCACCTATTGGGCGATTTACACCAACACGTAGTCAGCATCATTTCATATGAAGGACTAACTAAATCCGAAGTTTGATGAAAATGTGTGCATTAGTTCTTGAGATAGAGCTACTGTAAAAATAGTGTAAATCCTTCAAAATGCAGCATAGCAGCGCCACCTGTTGGGCGATTTACACCAAAACGTAAACAGCATCCATTCATGTCAAGGACTAACGGAATCTGAAGTTTTATAAAAATCTGTGCATTAGTTCTTGAGATAGAGCTTTTGCGGAAATCCTGAAAAATGCCACATTGCAGCGCCACCTGCAGGGCGATTTACACCAAAACTAATCAGCACCAATCTATATCAGGGACTACCTTAATATAAATTTTTATTAAATTCCGTGGATTAGTTCTTGAGATAGAGCGCCCACAAAATTTGTGTCACATACATACAGACAGACAGACGGACAGACAGACAGACTCACAGACAGACATTTTGTAAAAACATGTTTTTTGGAATCTCTGACACATAAAACGTGTAAATCCGTCGAAAACTGGAATTCGAAAATTTTCATGAAACCAATACTTTCTTCTTGTAAAGATAGAAGAAAGTAAAAATACGACCAAATTTACATCCCTCAAGGGTACGTGACAATGATTAGAAAGCCAAAAAGACATTGGTATTATCATTTTTCAGTGAATGAGTTAGTTCATTCTGATTTTTTAGGTTTAAAACGATTGAGTGGCGGAAAGGGATGTGCTTAGAAATTATTTGAAAAATAATGAAGGTAAAGTTCTTCAGTTATCCAGAATCAAAATTTTAAGATTCGATAAATCAGTACATTTTTCATTCAACGTAAACTATTCTTATGGCTAAGGCGATTTTTCTTAAAGCTAGGTGTAAAAGGTAGCTTTTATCTTTACATAAAGCGAAACCCTTTCCTTTGAGTAAACGGAAGAAAGAAGATTCATTGTTTTGCTCCTTTTTTTACACTATAACATTCACAATGAAGATAATGGACTGTGTAGCATCCATACAGAACTTTTTAAAATAAAGTTTCAGTTTGAGAAAGGTCCTATAAAATGCTACAATATTTATTTTTATAAGAATAACAAATTTAAAAAAAGCAAAGATAAAACCACTTATTTAGTTTTCATTTTAAATTAAGTATTTTTTAAAAAATCTGTGATAATTATCTCTTATATTTTTGATTTGAATAATTATTTTTCTTTTCAAAAGTTTGAAGAAGCTACAAAACAAATGTAGTAATATGTTCATGCTTTCGGAAAAAATAACTCTGAAAACTGAAAAAACGTATTTGTTTTTGAATTATTACTAAACAGCAACCAATAATTATTGTATTTTTTGTTCTCCTAAGTAAGGTTCCTTTTTATAATAATGCAGTTTATAAATATATAGAAATGTTTTGAACTAATAAATAGTTATTACTATTGAAGCATGAAAAATAACTTATCTACTTCTATTTTTCAATTGTTATAAAAAAATATTGTAATGACGTAATTACGTCTATGTGATTTATTAATTCCATAATCAGTTCTTGTATACTTAATAGTTCTTGTATACTTACTTTGTATATTTATTTTATAGTAACTATAAATCTGTTTCGTTGAAATGCAATTGTAAGATTATAGTTGTATAATAACTGTAATGAAATATGCTTTTTCTTTTAATTTAATTTCCTAGAAATCTTGTTATGAATCTGTGGTTGATTCTTACATTGATGCAAACTAATATTTTTGATATGTATGATAATGTATTAAAATTAAAATATTTTGATTTATAGCAAGAACGAAAAATCATACGTCCAGCATAGATTATGTAGCACTTTCCAACACAGTCAGTATACTATAACAATGTTTCACAGTTTATTAAAGTGAAATATCGTGTGTAAATTAGCAATTTGAAAAACTCATATTGGATTTGAAAACCCAATTTCTGCTATTACAATCAAGTCGAAAAAATATCAGTTTTCTTGTGCAGCCCTGTATATGATCTATGGATTTCTATGTACACTACATAGACAGCTAAAAGTTAGTTCAGTGAAACGCATAGCACAGTTCAAAATTTCCATTCAGCCATTTCCTTGAATAAACGAAATGTACTTGAGAACTTCTGTGCAGCCCTGCATATGACCTATAGTATTTATCCACACCAAATAATACTTTAAAAAACAGTTAATAAAAAATGCAAAAACCAGGGGCGCCATTTGAGGGGGCTGGGGGGGCTATTGCCCCCCAAGGAATTTGATATTTCAGAAAATTTATCAACCATCAAATGTAGGAATGCACCGAATAGTGATTTTGTCTGCATACCGAATGTCGAATATTTTGCCTGCTGGTAAACCGAATACCGAATATTCGGCCTGCCAAATAGTAACTGTTAGGCTGAACACTGAATATTAGGCCAACCGAATAGTATCTATTCGGCCGAATACCGAATATTCGGCAAGCCAAATACTTTTATATCTCAGTGTTTAACATTAAAAAGTTAAATTTTAAACAATTTTTTATAATATTTAGCACAGATACTTCCATTTTGATAAACAAGACTATTTTTATAAGTAAATGTTGTACTAAAAAAAGTATGTTTTGAGTTATTATTTAAGAAGAGGATGGTTTAAAAAAATTTTAATAACAAAATTTAAATTCCATTACTTCAATTAATTCAAACAAATGAAAATAATTATCTCATATTGAACAAGAAGCAACATATCATTCCACTTCGTTCATCAAAAATGAAAGGTGTACAAGCCGTAGCAGAATTTTCGTTTATAACTGTATTAAAATGAAGATATTTTACATCACATTAATTTGCTTGTATAGAATGTGATGATATCCTTGGAAGAGACTGGATTTTGGCCAGTGGTACAGTATAAGTATTGTTAGATGCATTCTTAATAAAATAATGTCTAGCTTAGTGCTGTTTAGATATGAATGGTTGCTATCTCCAGCACTTCTCGTCCTGTTATCATATTTCACAGAAATTAAAGTAACTATGTTGACAATATAGTTACAATACCTTCATTATTGTTAAAGTAACAAAAGAAAATTAAAGTTTGACTTGGGGATACACTGTATTTCTGACTGAATAAGTGAATTGCGATCCTGATTTACTAGACAAAAGAATTGCCTGTTTTGATGCTTATTATTACCCCTGAAATTTTCTATCATTTTGTTTAGAAACACCCTGTTTGCGAAAAAGCAAGAAACGGATTATTTACCAGACAGTACTCAGTAACTTGCATTTCCACATTTATTAATTCCCATGAACAAATGATATGTCATTAATGGTTAATTTTTTTAAGTGACATTTTTAAAACAACAAATAACATAAAATCATTCTCTTTAATTTAAAGATTCTAATTATTCTGAATATCTTTATTAATTGACAGTTAAAAGTAGAACTTGTGTAACGTTTTAAAAAATATTTTTAAGAGGTTTTTTAAGTATTCGGGAAACCGAATAGTTTGATATTCGGCCTAATAGAATATTCGGTAGTATGGCCGAATAGCGAATAGATACCGAATATTCGGTGCATCCCTAATCAAATGTCAAACTCAAACAAATATTAGAAAACTGCTCAAACTCTAAAATAACTCATCAGATTTTATTGCAAGAAAAACATATCCATTAAATAAATGCTTATGCATAAAAAATAATAATTATCAAAAAAATTCTCCAAAGCCGCACTATTCGAACTCCCTGAAGGTGAAACATATATCTTTAATTAGTACTTTGATTAATTTTAAAAATACATGTGAGAATTTTTTTTTATCAGTTGCTTCTCAGCTGTGTGCAAATTGATCTTGGGAAAACTCATCAAAATCATTGACGAGTTTTTCTAATCACAATGGTTTTCTTCTAGCCAATTCTCAAATAAGCACAAAGAAAATAATAACATTTAAATCCCACTGATGACGGTCTTGTGATGACTGAAAACGTTCTGGGTTTTTCTAATGTGTTTTAAGTAATTTTAAATTATATGTATGCACATGAAATAACTCTTGTGCATTTATTTGTGCTTTTTATATGAATATTAATTAAAAATTTTACCTTTTCTGTAGAAAAAATGAAGATCTGTATATAGTATCCATTAATGTTCAAATATGTAGTTTTTTTATTGGAAAAATATTCAGAATTTCTTTGAAAAATCGGATTAACATGAAACTATCTCACAATAGGGAAAACGCAATCTGAAAAAATTAACGATTTAACTTCACTTGCAGAAAATCACTGACGAAAATTTTTTTTATACTTACAGATCACAAAATTTGCAAATTTCATGACCTATTCATGACGTTCGTTGGCTGATTATCTCATGACTGATTGAATTTCATGATTTTTTTTCCGTGATAATCTGACGAAATTTGCGATATTTTCCGCGATCGATTTACGGAATTCACGATTTTTTTTCTGAAAGCATTATACGAAATGGATTTTTTTTCGCGCGAGCACTAACTGACGAAATTCCATATTTGTTTTTGTGATTTTTTTGAAAAAATTCACGATTCCTTATCACTATCATTTATTGAAATGCGTGATTTTGTTTCTGCCACCGACTAATAATATTTGTGATTTGTTTGCGCGAGAGTTAGACAAAATTTTGGACCTTATTACAAGATCGTTTGACAAATTTCTCCTCGATTTTATTGCGCGATTGTTCGACTAAATTTTCGTGATTTTTTGCGCAAACTTTTGACGAATCTTCTTGCGATTTTTTTGGCAATCCTTTTACGAAATTCAAGATATCTGTTTGTGCAATCATTTGACGAAATCTGTATTTCTTTTGGCAATCTCTGATGAAATTAGCGATATTTTCCATGGTCGTTTGAAGAAATTAGCGATTTTTTAAGCGACCATTTTGAGACTTTTTTTTTTCAAAATTTTCAAGATTTTGCGGATTTTGAAAGAAAAAAAAAATCGCGGACTTTCACGAAAATTGAAAAAAAATTGTGGAATAATTACATGCTTGTGAAAGGGCATTGAGAAGGGCATAAAGACAAAATCACGTAGAGCATGTTTTATTGTGCGGTATTTTTTTTTTCTGTATGATTTGTGCAGTTCTGCAAGTTGTGCAATTTTCCGCGTTCCCTGTTCCTCAAAGAAAAATTTTCCTTGTCCTTCGTCAGGAAACTCATGAAATGGCGCCCCTGTAAGTAAAATTTCGAAAGGGACTAGAAAAAAGCTCCATTTAAACAGGTTTCTGTCTTAGCAAGTATAATTGTATGATGTTTTTTCAACGAAATTTAATTTTTTTCCCTTCTAGAATGAAATCTGTTATAGACAGGTTTCGTTTTCTACTCTAATACATATCTTTTCAGAGCTATACTATAGAGCGGATGGTTTAACAGTCAGTGAGGATACCTGTAAAACTGAAACCTGTCTATAATAGAATCCTGTCTAAAAAGAAAAAAAAATCATGTCCAATATATTATAATTTTAACTTCTAAGACGGAAACCTGCCTAAAACGAAATATTTCATTGGTTCTGAGTTTCCGTATTCGAAGTTTTTACTGTCATTGTAGCATAAGTCAGTAAACGTTTCTCATACGGGGGGGAGGGTTAGACTCCCCTGGATCCTACCTTTAGCTATATAGCATCCGTCAAAAAATGTTTGCCCCCCCCAAGAAAAATTCTCAAATGGCGCCCCTGGCAAAAACACATGCTACAACTGCAAACGCACTTCCGGCAGTTATTGTTCATAGACATCACTAGTTAAATTTCTTCTTCCGCCAAATTATTTTGTGTGTCCCTGTAAATGAACAATAAATTCTATGCACACCCTATTCTACAGTAAATGCCGTAGTACACCTCAGTGATATATGTAAATTTCAGTATGTTTAAAATAATGTGATATCATTAAAATACACCGAAAACGATTTTCCCAGCATAAACCGTAATGTAACGGAATTCTTTTGAGTGTCTCTATAAATGAGTCGTAAATGCTATAGACTTCCTTTACAAGAGAAAACACGTCATAATGATACACAATAACACTTAAGAATTCCATGGCAATCGAACTATATTTTGGCAAATTACAGCTGTAAAAAATCTACATTTCTGCTCGTTCTATTTTGAAAGGCGACTGTAATTTATCAAATTGTGCAACAAGAAAAGTGTCACAACTCAACAAGGGTTGTCACAACTCAACTCAACATTTATTACACTGTAAAAAAAAAATCCCACCAGTTTGCCTGTAGGAATCGGAAAAATAATTTCCCTGATCGTACCGGAAAAATTTCCGAACCAGCTCGGAATAAAATTCGTAAAAAAAAAGGAAATAGTCAATAAAAAGGGTATTTTACGGATTCTATTCCGAGCTGGGTCGGAAAATTTTCCGGTACGATAAGTGCAACTATTTTTCCGATTCCTACAGGAAAACTGGTCATATTTTTTTTTTTTTTTTTTACAGTGTAAGGTGGAGGGTATAAATTTACTAAATCCACCCTAACTCTTTTATGTCTTGATTCTTAAAGGTTTTACTCATTTTTTGTACACTTTTACAGCTGCATACAGAGTTAAGTAGAGGAGAAGGTCCAAATACCGGCTACCACTTTTGTTTTCAATCTAGATCATACAATTTTCAAAATTAGAAACAGAAAAAGTGACAGCAGGGTACTCTGACATGTTTTACACATGTTTAGAGAGAAAAAAAATCAGTTTAAAAAGCGTTTTCTGTTTATAAAAAGCAAAAATCCGAAAGTCTTCAGATTTCGAGTTTTGAAAATGGGGTCTAAATACTGGCTACCTAAGTTTTTTTTTTTTTTTTTTTTTTTTTTTTTTTTTTTTTTTTTTTTAACCAAAAGATCACACAAATAGAGCTAATTAAGCAATTAGAATAATATGTTAATAAATTTTATTGATTAATAACATTTCTTATGCACAGAAAAAATACGTAATTATTAATTAAACAAAAACCTAATTTGCAGAACAAATTAAAAAAACAAAATTTATTTCCTAAATTGTTTAAGCCCGAGAAGGGGCAGATATTAGGATATTTTATTCAATTCGTTCAACATTTAATGTTAAATTTTTGTAACAAATAAGCTAAACCAATTGAACATTTAAAAATAAAAATGAAATTCATACAATATAATGCTTTAAACACCTATATACTTAGATTCCGTTCAAATGAAATCGAAATAAATCTTAGACTTTTTTTAAAGTTTTGTATTTTGCATGTACCTTATCATATTATGTACAATCGTCATAAACATAATGCAAAATCTGCAGTACAAAGATTTACAACTTAAAAATGGAAAAAGTCTAAGATTTATTTCAATTTCATTTGAACGGAATCTAAGTATATAGATGTTTAAAGCATTATATTGTATGAATTTCATTTTTATTTTTTAATGTTCAATTGGTTTAACTTATTTGTTACAAAAATAACATTAAATGTAGAACGAATTGAATAAAATATCCTAATACCTGCCCCTTCTCGGGCTTAAACAATTTAGGAAATAAATTTTGTTTTTTTAATTTGTTCTGCAAATTAGGTTTTTGTTTAATATGTCAAGTTTTTTAATAACTACTGCATTCAGACAAACACACATTTCAAAATTAATGGAGGGTATCATCATCAGGCTTTGATTTGTGCGATATCGCATCACAATTTGTGATGCAATTTACCTATGTATAATTCAAAATGTTTCACCAGTGCAGTAATGCAGGTTGTTGTAGTTTGGTCAAAAAATTACAATCTGAACTTAAAAAATCTGCTTGAAAATGTCATTTTTTTCCACTATGACGTTATATTCATCATCTTTTTAATTCTTAAAAAAAAAGAAAACTATTTCAGTTTCTTCAGTTTCATGTTTCACGTGAAAATCATTCAACTAAAAATAGGCAAATTATTATTACGACTTTTGAATTATTTACAACAATGAAGGAAAATGTTTATAAGAAAATGTCCGTTGATTCTCAATGAAAAAAAGCGAAATTCGGAATTATTAAGAAAAATATTTGAATAATGTAAATAAAAATTAGCCCATGTTTCTCTCTAGATTATAATCCACCTATATGCAAAGGCATTTTATGATCCGTTTTGATCCTGACGTCTGGCAAATGTTTTTATACTTTGAATTTATAATATTATTAGAATTAGCAAAGAATTAAAAATGAGTAGCATCAGGGACAAAAAGGTGGGAAGAAAAAATGAAAAAGTTACGATCTCCATAGGCTTTTCTATGTTAAATTAACATTGAGAAGTGACACTGGAAATAAATAAGTATTGCGCTGCCGCGCAATATTTAAATAAACAAGCATTTTTGTCAAATTTATAAAAATCTTAATGACTTTCTCTCACAGTCTTCTTTCCATTATGTTTCTAGTTTTGTTTTTGTAACGTGTAAAAAAAAAAGCTTGCTGACTGAAATGAGAAATATTTTATCTGAAAAAAATCACAAACATAATAATATCACTCTCTGCATCGGTGCAGTCGCTATAGTCCCACATATCGTATTCCTAACGTTGAACCCAGAATCCCCTCCCACACTCTTGTCCGCTGAGAAAGCACCCATGCATAAGACACAAATTGCATCATCTTCCGCTATTGTATATCTTCGTTTTTCACTTTTTAAAAATCAAATTTCTGCCCCTTCCACCTGTTTTCTACCGTCATTTTTCTTCTTTCTCTTCACATTTATTGCAGGCAATTTTGGAGTGTCCACAACTCTTTTTTTGTGAAGTGATCGGGTAACCAGTATCGCCCCTAAGAATTACGGTCATGGTTTCTTTTTTTCATATTGCGAAATAGGACTGGAACTATATCTGAATCATTTAAATTAATTTATTAATTATGGAACTATTTAAGTTTTTTTTTTCACCCTTTAAGCAGAGCAAACGAGAGAGGTCCAAATACCGGCTAGCCGGTATTTAGACCACTCTAGGTAGCCGGTATTCGGACCACTGCTATGCTTCAGTTAAAACCGGTATTACTTATTCATATAATAAAATACCAATAACGTGCGCTCGGCAATTGAGAGCTAAATATATCTAGAAAATAACTTCATCATCAATTCAAGTCCATATATGAACAGTATATTTTTAAAAAATGAGAAACACATATCTGAAAAACTTTTAGTGTTCCAGATTACGTCGTTTCGTCACTTTTGTATATGCTGTGATCGTTAAAGATTAGTTGGGTGAATGAGTCCTCCAGATTCGTCCGGGATGACTCAGTTGGTAGAGCATTGGTGGCTTCAGCCAAGACTTCTCTGGTTCGAATCCTGACCCTGACTTTTTTCACCCATTTGGTAATTTACAACTCATACCTATAAACTTTGCTTGAAAGAGTTAAAAAAGGCAATATGTATTCATAGTAGAGGAGAAGGTCCAAATACCGGCTACTAGGTGTTCTGAGAACTGAGCGGAGCGCAGCCTAGCGGCGATAGGTAGATTTTATAATTTTAATTGAGAGAAGAAAGTTATGAGAAGTACATCGCTGAAGTCTGTCTCATTTACAAACAGCAAATGCAAAAGTATCGAAACGACATAATCTGGAATATCAAAAGTTTTTCATATATGTGTTCCTCATCTTTTAAAAATATATTGATCGTATACGGACTTCAATTGATGATTAAGTTTTTTTCTAGACATATCTAACTCTCAATTGCCGTGCGCACGTTATTGGTATTTTATTATATGAATGATTAATACCGGTTATAACTTAAACATAGCAGTGGTCCGAATACCGGCTACCGAGAGTGGTCTAAATACCGGCTAGCCGGTATTTGGACCTCTCTCGTTTGCTCTGCTTAAAGGGTGAAAAAAAACTTAAATAGTTCCATAATTAATAAATTAATTTAAATGATTCAGATATAGTTCCACTCCCATTTCGCAATATGAAAAAAAGCAACCGTGGCTGTAATTCTTCAGGAGCGATACTGGTTACCGGATCACTTCACAAAAAAGTGCTGTTGGACACTCCAAAATTGCCTGCAATAAATCTGAAGAGAAATAAGAAAAATGAGGGAGGAAAACAGGTGAAAGGGACAGAAATTGGATTTTTAAAATGTGAAAAAGGAAGATATACAATAGCGGAAGATGATGCAATTTGTGTATTCTGCATGGATGCTTTCTCTGCGGATAAGAGTGGGGGGAGGGGATTCTGGGTTCAACGTTAAGAATGTGATATATAGGCCTATAGCGATCGCACCGACGCAAAGAGTGATATTATGTTTGGGATTTTTTCAGATAAAATAATTCTCATTTCAATCAGCAAGCCTTTTTTTACACGTTAAAAAACAAAATTAGAAACTTATTGGAAAGAAGACTGTGAGAGAGACTGTGTGTTATTAATCAATAAAATTTATTAAAATAATATTCTAATTGCTTAATAATTGTCATTAGCTTTATTTGTGTGATCTTTTAGAAAAAAAAAACTTAGGTAGCCGGTATTTAGACCCCATTTTCAAAACTCAAAATTTGAAGACTTCCGGAATTTTGCTTTTTATAAACCGAAAACGCTTTTTAAAGTGATTTTTTTTTTCTCTAAACAGGTGTAAAAAATGTCAAGATACTCTGCTGTCACTTTTTCTTTTACTAATTTTGAAAATTGTATGATATAGATTGTAAACAAAAGTGGTAGCCGGTATTTTCACCTTCTCCTCTATATATCCCTTTCTGTGTTCATTTTATTCATCGTTTTTAAGTATATGAATTCTGAATTTAACTATAATTTAAAACTAGACTATTTTATCGTAAATTTCTATAGTTACCTACATAAATTATGAATATCTTAGCTAATAATTAATTAAATGAGAATTTATTTACTTTTTTGCAGCATTTCAAACCATCGAGTTCGTAACGCACTGTTAACGGGACTCCACATTTAATGATAAGATCTTCTATAAGTAAAATAGAAATTACTTCATTTGCAGTTGGATTAATAAAAGCTAAAATAACTTATTTTATTAAAAAATATTTTTTAAATTTTAATTAACTAGGGGGCTCTGCCCCCTACGAGCTATGCTCGCCAACCCCCGTTCAGACACCCTAGATTCTAAAAGTATGCTTATTTCATCGGCATTAAAAAATTTGAATTATAAATTTAAAAAACAGTGACGGTCTCCCTGTAAACGGGTTTTCATTCATTTTCCTTTGATTGGAGATTTTTAAGACGAAATCAGCCGCTGCTAAGAGATACAATGGCTGTTTTCGTCTTTGATTAAAAACAAGAAAGAAAAATCATGCATACGGCATAGATTATGAAAGACTTTCCAACACTCCCTGAAAGCTTTAGCAAAACTTGGTTATTTAGGGAAATAAGGTAAATGAGATAACTAACAAAACATTTAAAAAACTGATTTCAGCAGTTACCATCCATAGCCAAATATTTATTCCAATTCTTCCGAACAGCCGTGTATTTGATCTGTAGGCTGATATATGTAGTACTATATAGTAGAAAATTTAGTCTATCGAGAAAACGCATAACAGGTTGAAATTTCTCTTTCAGCAATTTAGACTAATAGATGGAAACATACTTCAGTACTTTTGTACAGCCCTGTTGTTTACCTAGTGCCTTTATTACACGCCACTTTTATTTAGCTAAACTTTAATTCAAACTAAATCACCTTTAAAACTACTGAAATCGCATTTCCAGAATTTATCATCTATAGGCGGCCATGTATCCAATTTTTTGGCGTGGCCTTGTATGTCATTTTATCTCTATTCTACAAACATTTTATAGAAAACTACATGCAGTTCAGCATAACACATTTTAAACCCACCTTTGAGCAATTTACGGTCATACTCAGTAACCTTTACGAATTCTTTTGCGTAGCCTTGTATATCAACTATAACATTTACACACACCATATAGTATGCATAAATATAGTGAAACTTAAAAGCGCATATCATAATTAAAAATGCATTCCCTACCATCGCCGCTAATATACAGTATTTCGGATAGAAAATACTTGTCTGAAATGTTTTGTATGTTCCTGTAAGTGCTATGCACTTCGTATTATACATGAAATAACTTAAGTAAGCCTCACCGACGTATATCATATTTATTATATATGAATTTGTATAATTAAAATACGCCGCAAACAATTTCCCTCTATACCATTTGTAATGGAATTCGTTTGTGTAGTCCTGTAAATGAATAGTAACGATTCGTTGCACCGCATATGCTACAGAATATTCTTCATATTTTAGTGCACTTCGTAAATGCATATATTTTTTATTATGTTTGAAAGGGTTTAACATCTTTAAAATTCATTTGAAATGATTTTTTCCCATAGGCCGTAATGTAACGGAATACTTTTGACTGTCCCTGTAAATGAAATAAACATGCTACAAACTTCATTTGAAATAGGGTTCGTGCTAGTCTAAACGTCAATAACCAAAAATTTCAGTGCGATCCGAGTATATTTACGAGAGTTAGAGCGCGAACAGACAAACCGAAATCAATAACACTTTTCAACTTTGTGGGAAAGTGTTAAGAATTAGTTAAAAATTTGAAAGTAAATTTCATTATTTTCCTGATTTTTAACACGTAATCACTTAATTCTAATTTGAAATTTCTTTTTCTGTTTATAATAGCCACGTGTAAATAATTTTTTTATTTGAAGCAAATATTATTCTTTGCGCTGTTTTTAAAATTGGCAACAGTTTAAAATAATTGCCCTTTTCTAAAATGTGTAAAAAATATCTCTCGAAATGCTGAAAATTTGAATTAAAAATGAAAATAAATCCTCAAAAAATGAGTAAAAATTAAAAAGACAATTGCAGTCTACACATCTGGAACTTCCAGTGTATAAAATGATCTAAAAATGTTTAAGTTCCTATGTATAGTTTTTCTCCTATAAAACTTTTTTGATGGAACGATTTTGACCCTCTTTAACATTAAATATCTCTTAAAATAACTATTCTATTTAAAAACTGTCTGCATCAGCGTGTTTATGAAACATGTCTCTATAATACTACCGATTTTCATATTTTTGTATGAAACAGTTTTCTTAATATTAACGAAGAAAGACCCCCGGTCATAAAAAATATGAATGCCGATGTAGTAGGAGTATACCCGGATGATCTGCGCAGATTTTCATTGGTCCATTTCCAAATCAAAACTTTTTTATATATATAGAAGGCTATATTCTTTGAAGATATAATTTAAAATTGAAGCATTCGTTCCAAAGATACGTATGGACGCCTTTGCTCCAAGCAAATTTATGAACAAAGTCCTACCAAACTTTACCAGGAGGAAAAGGTACCTTTTCTGTGCCTCGGTGTTTTTAACATTTTAGCTAACTAGGGGGCTCGGCCCCCTACGAGCTACGCTCGCCAACCCCCGTCCAGACACCGTAGACTCTAAATGCACGCTAATTTGATCGGCTTTAAAAATATTTCGAAAGATTGAATTATAATTTAAAAAACAGTGGCGATCTCTCTATAAACGGATTTCTATTCATTTCTCTTTGATTGGGGAATTTTAACGCCAAATCCGTTGCAGTACTACTTGATTATCCCGTCGACCCATTTCGCCAAATTATATAAATCGCCAAACCACTCGCCAAATTATACAAATTGACATAATTTTTATTTTAAATAACGAAAAAACAAATAAATTAGTACAACATTAATAAAAATACAAATAAAACGTCGAAATAAAAATAACTTGATGACGTAGACACGTGTAACAACATTTCAAAATAAGCTAATATAAGAGGAATTAAGTAAACAGAGTCTTTGTCTCCTGGTATTTTTTAACAAAGTGAAAAGAAAGTTCTTTTAAATGAGACATTTTAAATTAATCGTTTTTAATCTGACGTAATTTGGACCAAACTATTCTTTCACTTTTTAATATTCACGTGAAAATACTTCTGTTAGAAATTAAATATTAAATATTAAATTAAAAAGAAGTTAAAATGCGTTGAACCTGATTGCAGAAGATTCATTCCCAGTTCTCCTCAATACTGAATTTGAATAAGAAGTTCGTCAAATTTGTCAGCAACAGCTAAGTAGTTGGCTTTATTAATGGCAATTTATTTTTGTCCCCAAATTTGACCAAGTGTCGACAACCTTGAAGAGAATTTGACGGTGCGCTGGATAAATAGATATAAGCCAGGAGCCGGCAGCACAGACAATCACCTCATGTTTTCATACCTTTCGGGGCAGGAAAACACAATGGTAAACCTACGAGTCAGCCGCTAAAATCGGGTTTTCAGGTGTTTTCCACCAAGATATGACTTGGCCGGCCGATTGTGTTTTAATATGCGAATCAAGATTTAACTAATCCTAGAATTTCATCCGTGAACTCGACGAGGTGATTGTCTGTACTGCCGGCTCCCGGTCCAATAGTTTTAACCATAAAAGAAGGCTTTTAATGTGCTGTTTAGTGTCATTTAAAATTTTTTTTATAAATCTTTCCTACATATTTAGGCAGCTTTCATTCCAAAAGTAAAAAAGCTATCAATTGCAGCCTCGTAGGGCTGTACGATGTCCGGAATTAAATATCATGATAAATTGGCATACTTATATCATGATGTTCCGACATATGAACGAAGTAGTAAAATATCAAGTAACGTATGAACTAAAGTAATAAAATTATTGATATTAATATATATATATATATATATATATATATATATATATATATATATATATATATATACATCTATATTAATAAGGAAAGGAGTTTATGTGTGTGTGTGTGTGTGTCTGTCGACTGTGTTCTGAAGAGAACGTTGCACGTCCAGCTACAAATTTTGGGAGGAAGATACCTCTATTATATGAAAATTTGGCAACTCGAAGGACAAGATTGAATTTTTTTATTACTTTTTTTATTTAATTTTTTATACGATTTTAGCGCGTTTTTACGTTTCGAGTCGATTTTTCTACATTAATAAAAATAATCCTCTTTCAATCTTTAAGCCCAATATAGTAAACTAGTCGCCCTTGGCAACCAGTTTCGTCTCCCTTTAATATATGCAGTTATAAATCCATGTTGAAATGTTGCTGCGTTGAAAGATAAGGCCGTTTGATCGTACATAAAAGTTTTATTTACAGAGAGTCAATCACACATGAAAATCAGATAATACAGTGAGGCACAAAAGAAAGTAACGTATATTTATAACATTACAGCCAATAGAAATTGCTAATAAGAGAACCAATCAGTTTTATATAAGTTAATGACGTGATAGAACCGAAACCAAATGATATAATGAAATGCAATGTGCGATTAAATCACTCTAAGATACGCTAAGCATTGTATAACGTTGCTTTTATACATAACTAGGCGACTTCGCCCGCTTCGCTGGTCGGTTTCTCTAAAGGAATCTTAAATCAAACGAAATATATCTGGCAAAGATGAAATGTGTTTACCTATTTTTTTAGTATGTTTGTTATCTGAAATTTCCCGCTTTTACTTAAAACGGCTGCTGAGAAATGGCCAAATGTTCTAAACGTTTCAACACTCCCTTTTAAACCCTTTAAAGTGAATTTCTAAAACCGCTGAAACACATGTTTAATTATTTTTTCAGTAGATTTATTTTCTGGAATTTCACGCTCCTACCTCAAACGGCTGGTGAAATAAGGCAAATGTTCTAAAATTTTCGATCCCCTTTAAAACCCCTTTTGGGGGGGGGGGGATTTCCAAAATCACTAATGTACGTGCTTAATTATATTTTTAGTAGATTTATTTTCTGGAATTTCACGCTCCTAATTAAAACGGCTGCTGAGATATGGATTTGAGAACATCCATGTACTCGTGAAAGTCGTATCCATTGAAAAAGGTTCATATGTTATCGGATTCATTTAAAATTTATATCGGACCGGTGTTTAAAAAGCTGTCCTATTTCTGCAATTCAGTGCTTGGCGAAATCTCTTCCTCTCATCGTCAAGTAACACACGCGAATGTCCCGTCAACAACCCTTTCCCGTTCTACAGCCTCGTTTTGACCTTTGGGGAGGAAAAGGGGGAAAAAGCAATTAAAGCGGGCTGTGTGAACTTTTGCGATCTAACCACACCAACCGCGTGTGGGTGGCAGCAGGTGTTCATGAAGAAAAGTCTGTCTTTACCCACATACACTAGACTTTAAAATAGACAGGGATGTAGTGGAGGATATACGGGGGGGTATACGCCGTATACCCTCTGTTTCTCAAGAAAGCTATAGTATATATACACTAGGGCCCTTACACCCTACCCTTTGCCTTGAGCGTATACTCTCTGCTTAGAACGGATACCCTCTGTTTTTTTACGACTACACCACTGTATATAGATTTAATTTACTTGCTCAATCCTTCGCTAAATCCAAAGATTCTGATACAGAAATCATGAACTTGGCATTTTTATGTTAGCCGGACGCAGGTGATAAATCGCTAACATTGTTCCAGTCATATTTTTTCGTATTCCATTAATTTCATTTAAAATATAGTACTTTCAATAGTTTTATTTAAAATGCATAACTTTAATTTAAAACTGAAATATTTAAAATTTTTGACTCTTAATTATTGCTCTAAAAATAAGAAAAGAAATAAATAATTCCATAAACCATGACATTTAATTTCGACATCAAAGCTTTGTTTTAATATACCCCGCGAAAAATTGTTTATGATAGCCAACTATTATAATACTGATGACATGATGGCGATGGAACAATATTTGGCGATTTATTACCTGCTCCCTGCTAACATTAAATTATTAAATTGGCCGCTTCGCATACAAAAAGCGATACGGTCAACCCGAAACTGTTGATGATAGCCACATGATATTTAAACTTCGTTTGGCATTTCATAAAACTAAATTCAGCGTACTAATAATCTTTCCTTTTTACAGTGTAGCTAAAACAAAACCCTTGTTCAAAGTTTAAACTTGGCATTGTGCTAAGCGCGCTTCTAAAGGAGGTCGCAAATTCGCAATGCCGCCTTTGTCCTTGCCGCGTTTTTTCAGATAGGTTTTCAATTAACTTTTAAAGACACGGGAAGCGTATTGCGAGATCCACTCAATTCAAACTAGTCGCGAATACCATAGTATTTATGAGATTAATTCTAATTAAATTAGTCTGTTTTTAACAATTTTATATTTATTGCTATTATACTGCTACTGGACATTGCATTACACAAATATATCATTAAAAATTAATTGTTATTCGGGCCTTAAAAGCCGATGGTTCATAGAGTACGCCACTCCTATCACTATGTATGTCCAAACCGTCTCTGTCTTTAAGGGTTAATATCTCGGCTAATTAGCGACGATTTTTTTTGAAAATCATGATGAACAATGCTTTTACACTTCTACTACGATAGGTACCTCCAGCGCTCCTGAATACTTTTGTTGAATGCCCGCAAATCGAAATTTGTGCGTATCGAAAAAATGCGCTTTTCTCAAAAACTATGTGACCTAAGGTAATCGCTATAATTTTCCTGCACGGTTTAAATTAACCTCTACTACCTCTAATTTTTTCATAATTTTAGTTTCAGTAGATTCGGAAATAAATGAGGGGGAACATATTTTTGCACTACATTTTCAACGATATCTCTGAAAATATATTATCTACTATTAAATGAAAGGTATTTTTGAGTTCAGCGATGTGAAAGCTTTCGCACGATGCCCCACATGATATACAAAGAATTTTTTTTTCAAGTAACTTAATTAGCCCCTGTACATTTTCTCTAAAGATATTTGTAAATGGTTACAAATCTGTAAATATGTTGGTCAATAGTCTTTATTACGTCCCCCAATTTGAACGTTGCACGTTTCATAGTTTACGAGTTAAATGGCTTAGGCAGACAGACACAGGAGTGATCTTATAATGGTTCCGTTTTTACTTTTTAAGTACGGAATCCTAAAAAGTAAAAATTTTGGTTGTATCAAAAATGATAACGATATCAAAAGAAACCACGCCCCCTCTCCATAGAGATATCTTTCGATATCATGTGCCAGAACCCTCTAAAATTATAACTTTATGTACGCGCATCCCCTATTTGGTAAAATTGTAATTTACCTATTTATAAAAAACTTTAAACTGATTGTTATCCTTCTATATGTAAAAAAAAAGTTTTGATTTGGAAATGGACCAATGAAAATGAACACTTTTTCGAACAATAATTGATGGTTTTCGACGAATTTCGCATCTTTTCTATCTATATTTCTGCTTTCTTTCGAATCGATTGTACTACAATCAACGAAATCAAATCAAATTAAATTCAGTAAATATCCTCTAATGCGGCATACTAAGGTCCGGCATGCTGGATAATACGGCACGGCTTAAAAAAAAAAAATAAAAATTTATATAGATCGCAAAACATCGAAGGAGCGAGGGATAGACGTCGTGCCGGACATTGTGTATGGGCATGCGTGTAGGGGCACCAACTGGTCAAAGGCCGTCCCAACGTCTTTATTTATGTTTCATGTTAAGTTTCTACTCTTCGCTCTTGCTCTGCGTCTTAGTTTACATTTCACTGTTCAGAGACGCTCAAACTGATAGTCACATGCATCAAAGTCGAATTCACGTGTTGGTTTTTGGTGTTTTTAGAGCTTGCGAGTAATTTTATAGTTAGTGCCAAGTGACATGGGTACTAAAGTTAATGTCGTGTCTTAAAAAAAAAAAAAAAAAAAAAAAAAAAAAAAAAAAAAAAATCTGATTCTCAGTTTGGCGTTTGGCTCAAAAGCCAGATATCGTGATGAAGTTTTGAAACTGGCGTAAGTAGAACATCATTATGAAAGACTGTGACATATGGTCGTCTACAATTTAAAAAATAAAAGAGAGACAAGTTGAAACAGTTTTTGAACGAATCGGAAACTATAAAAAATCTAAGTAAAAGGCAAACTTTAAAAAATGCAAATTAGAGCAATTAGATTCGGTCTTGTGCATTTGGTTTTCAGAAAAAAGATCAGAGTGTAAACCTATAACTGGCCCTAAGGTTGTTGAAGAACCTAAACAGTTCCAACGAGATTTGAACATTGCAACTAATTGATACTGATTGCAAATTTTCTGAAGGCTGGCGGAGGAGCTTTAAGACTCGTCATGGTATAAAAAAATAGATATTTCTGGTGAGGTGAAATCTGCCGATGCTGTAGGTGGTGAAGAGTTAAAAGTTAAATTTAAGTCTATTGTTTCTGAAAATGAACTTACAGCTTGTCAAAGCTATTATGCAGACGAGAGCGGCCTTCTGTGGCGTTCTCTACCAAATTCTAATATTGCTGATGTGGATCAGGAAAGTGTAAAATTTTTAAGTAAAATAAAGATCGTTTAACAGTATCACTGTGCTCCAATTCCTCCGGCGGTCACAAATTAAAAGCTTTTGTGATAGGAAAGTCAAAGAACCCTTGTGCTTAAAATGCGTGAAACGCTTGCCTGTGTCTTATGGAGCACAATCAAGTGCATGGATCAATGAAGAGTTCTTAAAGAACTGGTTCTTCAAAGACTTTGTGCTAGCTGTTAAACATTTTTTTTAAATGTCTGAAGACACTAAGGTTATTTTGTTTTTAGACAACTGTAGGAACTGTAAAGCTCATACAGATAAGTAAGAATTAGTGTCTAGTAAAATTCCAATAGCCTATCTTCATCCCAATGTTACATCCTTGCTTCAAACCATGGATCAAGAGGTGATCCATAACTTTAAGACACACTACAGACGTTACCTTTTACAGAATTTACTGACATCGGATTGCAATTTGAAAGATTTTCAAGGATAGTTTTCTATTAAAGACGTTATCTTTGCTACTACTTTGGCTTGGGGTGAGGTAAAACAGGAAACTTTGAAAAAGTCATGGCATAAACTTTGGCCGGAAATAATGGACGAAAATGTTACGTAACGGAAAGCAATACAGTTGATGATGAACTAGAAAATGACTTAGGTTGTTTGCCTTTAGAGAGCCCCATGTCACAACTGAATCGGAAAGAAATAAAAGAGTGGGGTGAAGCAGATTTTGATAAGCCGAGAGAGGAAATTTTTACAGATGAGGTTGATGCTGATGAAGATGATATAGACGAGTTAAATAACATTAGGTGGAATCAAGCATCTTATCTCTTGAATAAATTTATCAAGTTTTCTGAGCGCAGCAGTTCGTTCAACGATGCGGAAATTATGAAACTCCATATCATACGAAATGACTTCTGAAAAAAAAGAAGAGAGAATACTACTAGAAAACAAACTGATATTCGAGATTTGTTCAAGTTGGCTTCTGTGAGTAGGCCTAACTGTGCGCCGTTTTCATTTTATAGTCATGTACATATCGCTCACCCGCAAGAAAAGTGACACATCTCGCAAAAATTAATTTTGCATTTTATTCCACTAATAGGTCTGTCAGAGGTGTGTCTTGCTATACAAACAGTTTCATAAGTATAATTATACGGAAAATCCCATAATTACATTTTATGTCCATTTGTGACCACATAAGGGGATGGTTTGTGTAGAGAGGTAAAATTAAGCAACCCTCCAAACATCAATCTTTGTCTTCATTCTTAAGGGTTTTATGCATGTTTTTATTCCTTATACAGAGCTAATTGCTGCAATTTCATCTTATAGTAAAATTATGCAAATATTCTTTTGCCTCTCCTGTAAAATTTACTTTTGTCGGATGTGTCACTTTTCTTGAGGATGAGCGATATGTTCTACTTTACATTATGTAGCCTTTCTTTTATTCTATTCAAGGTGTTTATAGACAAAAAAAACATGCTTTACTGTATTTTTTATTTAATTCTAACTTCTACATTTTTTTACAACATGCATCCTGTAATCCGGAAATTTTCGTGATCTGGCATGCCTCAAGTCCCGAACGTGCCGTATTAGAGGATGTTTACTGTAATAGTTATTTCTTCCATTTTTGGAAGACAAAGAAGCCTGCAGTTTGCTTGCTGCATTCAAAATTACTTCTACGTAAAACTAGAAAAACAAATAATCATTTATTTTTGCTGGAGGACAGAAGTGTTAGGTTTCCAATAGAAACTGAACTAAAGGATAACATTAAAAAACATTATTCGTTTTCATTCAGCGAGAAATAACTTCAAAACGGAAGCGACTCTCTTATTGTCAATAAGGCCAGCATTATCGAAAAAACCGAAGCATTTTTTAGGGACTGGAGGAGAATTGGTGAAATCCCCTGGGGATGCAACATCTACACTTAAAATAATTTTAAGCCAACAAGATGCCGTTGGAACATAATCAGTTCAATAGTAAATGCTGCAAAAAGATTAAAACTTTAAAAGGTTCTTCATATGCTAATCTGGAAAAAATCTTAATTGAATGGCTCCAGTAAGCACACTCAGCTAATATTCCTATAAATGGAAAAATATATAGAGAGAAGCTATGGAAGCTATGGAAATTTCTCTTAAATTAGACATAACAGGATTTTCCGCATCAAATGGGTGGATCGACGGATTCAAAAAGAGGCACAACTTGGCATGCATATCAGTGTGTGGTGAAACCGCAAGCGTCGATCAAGTCACTGTTGATGACTGGAAAAGGGATGCACTACCATCTCAGCGGGACTTGATAGAGATTTCATTGAATATGCGAATGTGTTATCGAAGTACTGACTTGCGAAACAAACGCATTGTCGATTGCCGAATAGATGGAACCGTCTTCGGATGAAAGCGTTGATGAAAAAGACCGTTCAGTTGTTGAATCATTGCCGTCTTTCAATGAAGCCCAAGCTATTTTGTAAAAACTGAGGGTTTTTTAAAAGACATGAAGGTCAAGAAAAAGAATTTGATACAATTTTAATGCTTGAGACTCCCTTGTGCGTTTTACAATCTAAAACAAACATGCAAACCAAAATCTCGGATTTTTTTACAGAAAAATAATCAAAATTTTGATTTCTTATTAAAGTAACAAAATGTGTTAGTTACATACAAATGCTTTATTTTATATTTTATGTTTCATTAAATTAATTTAAACTTGATTTTATCATTTCGGCAATGTTTTAATACATAGTGTACATAACATACATAGTGTTTTTCTTATAACCCCGATTAAACGTTTTCCCGCTTTTAACGACGTTTTTGAGCAGTCCCGTGAACGTCGTTAAATCGGAGTTCCACTGTATACGGACAGTCATGGGAAAAAAAAAAGTAAACACCCCCTACTAACTCCTCAACACATTATCGTTGAAGAAAGTTACTGGTACCGAACGAATGCAAATAAAGTCTACTTTAAATGATGCATATAAAATTTTCTTAGGGGCCCATCTACATATTAAAGCGAACCATAACTTTATTTTTTCAATAGCAGTACACAATTCTGACAGCATAAATGAACTCTACACCCTTCAATTAGTCTAAAAACAAAGCTTTATGCAATTCGTATCATAAGTTTCCGCAAAATGAATTATTTTAAAACGAGCGTATTTTAAGGACTGTACCCAAATTGAAGTTTGTTACTCGATTGTTAACTGAGAGAGCTCCCTTCTTGATCAAGGTACCTTAAGCAGTCAATTAAGCCTTTACATTACAGGACAGCACAAGAAATTTCAAAATATATAGTAACTTCTATCATAGACGGCCCCTTAAACCATCATTTTGCCGTTTTTTAAGCATAATTTGAAAACTACTTGGAAGAAAAATGTGAAATTTTGGATTTCCATGAAGCAGGACTCAATAAATCTGAATCCATCAAAAAAATTGTAGGTTGCAACTCATAATTTTTTTTAATATTAATTTCATAATTCATAATTCATATCAGAAAATTATAAAAATTGCAAATTCAACGTATTTATGATTGGGTATATTAGTATTATTGCTGCACAAAAAATTAGAACATTAGGATAATAATTTCGGAAGTTATAAATAAAAATATGAAAATGTAATTTAACATTAGAAGCACTCAATTTTGAATGTTTATAATTCAAAAACTTATCATTCAAATGACTTAAAATTTGGTGTCTAGGCATAGTTTGAATCGAAGATTTGAAATATCTCGTTAAAATTGGGTATTGCCATTGAAAAAAATGAAGTTTGTATTAGTTTTAATATGTAGATGGCCCCCTAAGCAAATTTTATATATGTCATTTAAAAGTAGACTTTATTACCAATCGTTTGGTACCAGTAACTTTTGTCTACGATAATTTGTTGAGGACTTAGTAGGGGGCGTTTACTGTTTTTTTTCCACGACTCTACATAAATACATAGATACAGGATGATTCTAAATTGTTTTTGCAAAACAAGAGGGGCGATATTACCCATCCAGACGAGGAATAGTTGCCACAGAACATGGGGGTCACAAACCGCTTATTGAGTCACACGTATAGAGTGTTTCACGTTAACTGAAGTCGGCTTGTCGATAATTATTTTGCAAAAAATAAAAATATTGCAATAAAAGTGTAACGATATGTACCTTATTTTGTATGAAATGTGATAACATCACAAAAAAAGTGGTAGAAGTTTCCATTATACGCGCCAGCAGTATGCATTTGACGCTCCACATTTTGGACTGTGATTATCAGTTCATACGGTATCATCGATTTTGTGAGTACGCTGTTTTTCGAGAACTTTCTATGAAGGCATACGTATACGTATTTAAAAACTAGTTGGATGTGCCAATCCCAAAACTTTCTTCTATCTCATATATTTTAATATTTCAAAATGTTGTTACACATGTCAATATTTCATTTTTATTAGTTGAATATTATATCAACTTTGACTTTCATCTTAAATTTCTGTTTCAGACAATTAATTGGAGTAAAAACGAGTTAATCTGGATCATGATATTTATTAAAATCAGGAATAGTCGCGAATAGTCGGCTTATCAGGATCCCGTCGATTCACGAGACACTGATGTACGATAGAACTAAGAAAAATTAAGAAGATCATACAAAAATTGCTATTACAGTGCCCCCTTCCACCGGAATTTTTTGATATTCAGAGAGGACCTTTTTGCATGGCCCCAAAAACATACATAAAAAATTTGGTTCAATTCATTGCATAACTTCATACACTTTTCGAAGGTATAATATTGAAAATGGCACAAAAATTGCTATTACAGCGCCTCCTTCCGGCAGAATTTTTTCAAATTCAGGGAAGACCTTCTTGCCATGGCCAAAAACATACACAAACTATTTGGTTCAATTCTATACATAACTTCATACACTTTTCCAAGGTACAATATTGAAAACGGCACAAACAAAAATCGCTATTACAGAGCACCCTTCCGGCGAAATTTTTCCAAATTTAGGGAGGAACTTTTTCCATCATCAAAAACATACACAAAAAATTTGGTTCAACTCCATTCATAACTTCATACACTTTTTGACTTCACACACACGATACAGTAATCAAAATAGCACAAAAATCACACAAAAATCGCTATTACAGCGCCCCCTAACGGCGGATTTTTTTCAAATTAAGAAAGGACCTGCTTGCCATAGCCAAGAACTTAAAAAAAAAATGGTTCAATTGTATGCATAACTTCATACACTTTTCGATGGTACCTACAATGTTCAAATTCGCTATTACAGCATGCCCTTCCGGCCGATCTTTTCAAAATTAAGGGAGGACCTGCTTGCTGAAGCCAAAAACTTAAAGAAAAATATTAGCTTAATTTTATGCATAACTTCATATACTTTTCGACGGTATAATATCCAAAATCGCCCAAAAATCGTTATTACAGCATCTCCTTCCGGCGGATATTCCTTTATTTGGATTTTCCAAATAAAGGAAGGACCTTGCTTGCCATAACCAAAAACTTAAAAAAAAATTGGTTCAATTCTATGCATAACTTCATACACTTTTCGAAGGTACAATATTTAAAATCGCCCAAAAATCGCTATTACAGCGCCCCCTTCCGGCGGATTTTTTCCAAATGAAGAAAGGACCTTGCCATAACCAAAAACTTTAAAAAAAAATTGCTCATCTCTATGCATAACTTCATACACTTTTTGATGGTAAAATGGCGACAGGCACACGACAGACGGACAGACAGACATTTTCTATAAACATGTATTTTTGGATAGAACGTGTAAATCCGTCGAAAAAAATTTCGATTACAATACTTTCTTCTATTGAGGATAGAAGAAAGTTTTTTGAGAACTTGGTACTCACACAATCGATGATACCGTATAAACTGATAATCGCAGTCCAAAATGTAGAGCGTCCAATGCATGCTGCTGGCGCGTATAATGGAATCTTGTACCACTTTTCTTTTGTGACGTTATCAAATTTCATACAAAATAAGGTACATATCGTTACATTTTTATTGCAATGTTTTTATTTTTTACAATTTATTACCAACAAGCCGACTTCAGCAAGGGTGAAACAGCCTGTATGTGTAACTCAATGAGCGGTTTGCTACCTCATGTTCTATGGTAATTATTACTCGTTAGGATGGGTACTATCATCCCTCTTATTTTGTAAAAACAATTTAGAATCATCCTGTATGCAACATAAATTAAAAAACAAACGTCATTCGATTCAAAAGCACTTGGATAGCAATGTATGCAGGGACTAATTAATGTATGGCCCAACAAAGACGTGGCCACTAACTTTGGGTTCATACAAATTTGGTATGAAACTGTTATAAAACTGATATTTTAAATCATTTTGATTTTGTATTGAATATATTTTGTGCTATCAGAGTAAGATAAGATTAAAGATAATATGCAATTATTATTACTGGGTGATGGAACCCGGGCTTCCCGGGTTACAAAGTATAGGCGAAAACCTTTTTTTTTTTTTTTAATTGAAAACTCTAATAAATTTTTTAGACACAATATATTTTTTAGATTGCTCACTAACATAAAAAAAATATTGTTATATGAAAAATACCAATTATACAATCAAATAATGTTTTGGAAATTTATGAAAAGCAATATTTTAGTAATAACCGCATGCTAAGAATTATTGCCCCAAGATTTCGCTAATTACAGCTGCCTTTTCGATTCTAATCATTTCAATGCTTTAAGCGTGTAGATCAATTGTATGTATGTTAAATTTATATTTTATTTATATTATTAGCCCCCGGTACGGTTTGTAATTTCTTTCTCCCAGCTTATTTTGTGTCATCTCCAAAAAATAACGTTACCTTACAGAAGTCAGCCGTAAAACAAAGCAGTACGATAAATACTCTATAGCAATTTTTTAAACGTCTAAGCATTGCATTTTTTTAATTTTTATACCGTTGTATTGAAAAAAAAGTACTTTTAAATGCAATTTGTTTGAAAACTACATCTCCATTTATTTTTGAAATATTAATTTTTTTGTAGTTTTTGGAGCTATTTCCTTAATATTGGCTACAGAAGTACTCCATTTCTGTAGAAAGTAAAGGAAAAATAGTCGTAAAATATTAATTATATATTTTTGTTGCCATTTTTTCATAATAGCAAAATGAAAATGTAATTAAAATACGCGCTATTTTGAAAAAATATATAAGCGAATAATTTCTGTTAAAACATGGAGCTATTATAAACTATATTTAATTTTAAGTATCTATATATACGCTTTCAGTCTGACGTCAGTCATAACATTTTGGTAGGAAATTGACTCCAAACAAATGGTTGCTAGGCGTCATTTCTTTTTAAATATAAATCGTAGAAATGTTACCACTTCATATCAATTATTAAAAAACTTAGATGTGAAATATAGATATAAGATATAACTGTAGTACACAAACAAGATAGAAGATACAACATAGCAACTGTTTGTTTGGAGTCAGTTTCAAACCAAAACGTCATTACTGACGTCTGGTTGTAATGACGTTTTGGTTGGAAACTGAAAAACAAAATGCCATAAAATGAAAAAATCCCTGCCGGCTCGGCCTAGAAGCGCAGGTAGATTTCGAAGTTAAAAGTTATATCTTATACTATAATGCGAGCAAAAATTGTGTGTGTTTGTGCGTGTGTGTGTGTATGTAAATTTTATCTTGAAAACGGCTCTAACGATTTTGATTAAATTTTGCACCCTACCGTTTTCGGGCACGAAAATACCATTGGGATGGGTCACGTGTTCGAGAAAATTCGATTAGTGGGTCATTTTGGGTCATAATCGGTCAGGGTCAAGCTAATTATATCTAAAGAACGGCTCAATCGAGTTTGACTAAATTTTGTATCCAACCATTTTCGGGTACGAGAAGACTATTGGACTAGGTCACATGTTCGAGAAATTTCGGTTTGTGGGTCTTTTTGGGGTCACTGTGGGCCAAGCTACTTTTATCTAAAAAACGGCTCAAACGATTTTCACTAAAATCTATATTCTACAGGTTTGGATTACGGGAAGATCATTGGGCTAAGTCGAGAAAATTCGAGAAAATGTTCGAGAAAATTCGATTAGTGGGTCGTTTTTGGGTCATCGTGGGTCAAGCTAAGTTTATCTAGATAACGGCTCTAACGATTTTGACGAAATTTTGTAATCTATCATTTTCGGGTACGAAAATACCATTGGGATGGGTCACGTGTTCGAGAAAATTCGATTAATGGGTCATTATGGGCCATTATGGGTCAGAGTCAAGCTAAGTTTATCTAGATAACGGCTCAAGACATTCTTACAAAATTTTGTAATATACCGTTTCTGGGCATGAGATGAACATTGAGCTAAGTCACATGTTTGAGAAAATTCGATTAGTGGGTCATTTTGGGTCACAATGGGTCAGGGTCAAGCTAATTGTATCTAAAAACGGCTCAAGACATTTTCACAAAATTTCATAATATATCATTTCTGGGCATGAGAAGAGAATTGGGCTAGGTCACGTGTTCGAGAAAATTCATTTGGTGGGTCATTTTGGGTCACAATGGGTCGGGGTCAAGCTAATTGAATCTTAAAAAATGCTCAAAATATTTTGACCAAATTTTGAATTATACCGTTTCTGGTCATGAGAACAGAATTGGGCTACGTCACATGTTCGAGAAAATTCGATTAGTGGGTCATTTTAAGTCACAATGGGTCAGGTTCAAGCTAATTGTATCTAAAAAACGGCTAAGACGATTTTGATTACATTTTATATTCTATCGTTTTCGGGCTCGCGAAGACCATTGGGCAGGTCGCATGTGCAAGATAATTCAATCATGGGTCATTTTGGGTCCTAATGGATCAGGATCCAGCTAACTGTATCTAACAAATGGCTCAAACGATTGTGACAAAGCTTTGTATTACACAGTTTCTGGACAAGATAAAACCATTGGGCTGGGTCGCATGCTCAAGAAAAATCTATTAATGGGTCATTTTGGTAATAATGGGTCGGGGTCAAGCTAACTGTATCTCAAAAAGGTTCAAATGATTTTGACAAAATTTTGTATTATACCGTTTCACAGTACAAAAAGATCATTAGAATAGGTTACATGTTAATAAATTTCGGTTAGTGGGTTATTTTTGAATAACGTGGGTCAAGCTTATTTTATCTAGCGAACGACTAACGATTTTCACTAAATTTTGTATTCCATCGTTTTCAGGCTTGAGAAAAGCATTGTGCTAGGTCGCATGCTCGAAAAAATTCGATCAGTGGGTCATTTTGGGTCAATATGGATTAGGGTCAAGCTAATTGCATCTAAAACAGCAAGAATGATTCAGTGGAAATTATATATCGAGATATACACAAAGCTAATTTTGACCGAGCTTAGCTCGGTCATTCCTGCTAGTCTTATATTATAATGCGAGCAAAAATTGTGTGTGTGTGTGTTTATGTAAATTTTATCTTAAAATCGGCTCTAACGATTTTGACTAAATTTGTATTTTACCATTTTCGGGCACGAGAAGATCATTGGGCTAGGTCCCGTGTTCGAGAAAATTCGATTAGTGGGTCATTTTGGGTCAATATGGGTCAGGGTCAAGCTAATTACATCTTAAGAACGGCTCAATCGATTTTGACTAAATTTTGTATCCAACCGTTTTCGGGTACGGGAAGACCATTGGGCTAAGTCATATGTTCGAGGAAATTCGATTAGTGGGTCATTTTTGGGCACCGTGGGGCAAGCTAAATTTATCTAGAAAACGACTCTAACGATTTTGACGAAATTTTGTAATCTATCGTTTTCGGGCACGAAAAGACCATTGGAATGGGTCACGTGTTGGATAAAATTCGATTAGTGGGCCATTATGGGTCATAATGGGTCAGAGTCAAGCTAATTATATCTAAAAAACGGCTCAAGACATTTTCACAAAATTTTGTAATATACCGTTTCTGGGCAAGAGATAACCATTGGGCTAAGTCACATGTTCGAGAAAATTCAATTAATGGGTCATTTTGGGTCACAATGGCTCAGGCTCAAGCTAATTGAATCTAAAAAAATGCTCAAAACTTTTTGACGAAATTTTGTAATATACCGTTTCTGGACATGAGATTACATTGGGTTAAGTCCCATGTTCGGGAAAATTTGATTAGTGGGTCATTTTATGGGTCACTGTGGGTCAAGCTAAGTGTATCTAGAAAACGAATCAAACGATTTTGACAAATTTTGTATTATACCGTTTCTGGGCATGAGAAGAAAATTGGGCTAAGTCACAAGTTCGAGAAAATTCGATAAGTGGGTCATTTTGGGTCACAGTGGGTCAGAGTTAAGTTATTTGTATCTAAAAAGCGGCTTAAACGATTTTGACTAAATTTTGTATTCTATCGTTTTCGGGCTCGAGAAGACCATTGGACTAGGTCGCATGTTCAAGGAAATTCGATTAGTGGGTCATTTTGAGTCACAATAGATCAGGGTCAAGCTAATTGTGTTTAAAAACCGGTTCAAAATCTTTTGAGAAGATTTTGTATAATACCGTTTCCGGGCATGATAAGACCAATGGCAAGGTCAGATGGTCAAGAAAATTCAATCAGTGGGTCATTTTGGGTCCTAATGGATCAGGATCTAAATGCATAAAACGGCTCAAACGATTTTGACAAAACTTTGTATTACACCGTTTCTGGGCAAGATAAAACCATTGGGCGGGCCGCATCCTCAAGAAAATCCTATTAGTGGGGCATTTTGGTGATAATGAGTCAGGGTTAAACTAACTGTATCTCAAAAATGTTCAAACGATTTTGACAAATGTTTTTATTATACAGTTTCACAGTCCAAACAGACCATTGGAATAGGTCACATGATAAATTTCGGTTAGTGGGTCATTTTTGAATCAACGTGGGTCAAGCTTATTTTATCTAGAAAAAGACTAACGATTTTCACTAACTTTTTATTCCATCGTTTTCAGGCTCGAGAAGAGCATTGTGTAACGTCGCATGTTCGAAAAAATTCGATTAGTGGGTAATTTTGGATCACTATGACTCATGGTCAAGCTAATTGCATCTAAAACAGCAAGAATGATTCAGTGGGAATAATATATCGAGATAAACTCAAAGCTAATTTTGACCGAGCTCAGCTTGGTCATTCCTACTGTGGGTCATTTTTGGGTCAATGTTGGTCAATGTGGATGAAGCTAATTTCATCTAAAAAATCGGCTCAAACCATTTTGACAAAATTTTGTATTATATCGTTTCTGAGCATAAGACCATTGGGCTAAGTCACATGTTCGAGAAAATACGATTAGTGGATCATTTTGGGGCCACTGTGAGTCAAGCTCATTGTATCTATAAAAAAAAAGGCTCAAACAATTGTAACAAGTTTTTTTATTACATTCTTTCCCAGCACGAGAAGACCATTGGGATAATTCCCTGTTCGATAAATTTAGATCAGTGGGTCCCTTTTGGGCTACCGTGGGTCAAGCTAATTTTGTCTATAAAACGACTTTAACGATTTTGACTAAATTTTGTATTCTAACGTTTTCGGGTTCGAGAAAAGCATTGGTTAGGTCGTATGTTCGAAAAAATTCTTTTTGTGGGTCATTTTGGTCACTATGTCTCAGGATCATGCCTATTGTACCAAAACAACAAGAATGATACATTGAGAATAAAATATCGAATTGAACACAAGGCTAATCTTGATCGAGCTTCGCTCGGTCATCCATTCTAGTTTTTATTTTAAATAACGAAAGAACAAATAAATTAGTATAACATTAATAAAAATACAAATAAAACGTCGAAATAAAAATCACTTGATGACGTAAACACGTATAATTTGCTTAAAGTCAAGTGAATATGACATTTATGATCAACCATTATTGGCATTTAATCTTATAGTTTGGCGATACATTTTTGGCCGACGGGATAGTACCAATATTAGTTTTTGTTGCATTAAAATATCTCAATTTGTTGATTTTCTGTAAGCAAGTAAACCCTACCGATTTACAATGGAAGTCTATGGGAATTTGGCGAGATATTAGAGATAACGCCAAGTTGCTGTCACTTTTGGTGACTAATTTTGGTCTGCAAATTTGGCGATATATGGCCAAGTTGGCGACAAACTCAGCGGCCTTTAGCGGCAGAACTGTGTCCGCCCTACGGTAGCCTCCCTTATAGGTATGGAGATGAATTAAATGCTGTTCAATAATCGAAATACTAAATTCACCAACAAAACTTAAATCAAGATTAGAGATAAACCCAGTTCCTTCACTAAGAATGAGTTCTAAGGAGCTAAACATTTTGTGAAAATTCTAATATTCACGGATACACACACGCATGTATATGGAATAGGTTTAAAAATGACTAAAACAATTTCAGAGATCCACAAAGTGTTAAAATATGTTAATATTTCCATAGTCGGGTTTTTATCATGTTTTAATACGTTTCTTCAAACTCACATGACGTTACACATTCATCTACTGAGGTCCATTATACAGTGTGTCCCAGAAGTAATGGAACAAACTTTAAGGGGTGGTAGGGGACATCACAAGGATTCAGAATTGCATAGCAACCCATGGTCGGAAACGGCCTCGTTCGCCGCTAGGTGGTGTTGCTCACAAGACCCACGCTCTTGGCCACCACGGTCTCCTGATTTAAGCAGCATAGATTTCTTTCCCTGGGATGCACTGAAAAGTGTTTGTACGCAACGCCTGTGTATTTTGATATGGATCTGGTTGCAAGACAGGACTGTACTGCTGCGGATATCCAACAAAAGCCAGGTGTATTTGAGCGAGCCTGCCAATCTATGGTTCGACGGTGTAATGCATGCATCGCTAGCAATGATGGAAACTTTGAACATTTTTTGTAACATTTTCACATATCATCTACCCCAGTAAATGTAATATCGTTGACCAATAAATTATTTCAGATGATCTCAGTCTTGTGTCTCTTCGTCCCTTGTACGTGTCATACTACCTTCCCATGACGCTTCCGACCATAGGTTGCTATGCAATTCTGAATCCTTATGATGTCCCCTACCTCCCCTTAAAGTTTGTCCTATTACTTCAGGGACACCTGTATTTCCAATAAAACGCAATATATATATTTTTTTAATTCGTCAAACTATTTATTTCATTTTGAGTTTTCATGCTGAAATCATGCTCTAGAAAACTTATGACGTAATATTCAATTTGCTTTCAATTCGTCAAACTATTTATTTAATATATTTTTTCACGCGAAAATCTTGCAATAGAAAAACAATTGTTGTGGTGGGAATTTTATTGTTTTTTTTTATTGTTGGCAACTGCTATAACGAAAAATATTTATTTTTTCCTTTCATTGTTGTGTAAGAGCTGGTTTTATCAGAATCTTGTTAAGACGGTATTCAAAATTTTGAACCCTCCCCATTTCCATTCTCTAGGGGCCGATTTTGCCCATTTTCAATTCCCGCCGAGATATTAGCCATCTCAAAGTTGTTGGCGAGTTTGAAGACGATCCGTGCATAATTGCGACTTTTATCGTGCGGACAAAATTTTGTACATACATACATACATACATATATACATATATATACATGTTACTGTGAAAGACCGAAATTGGAGAATGTCGACTTTCACCGGTGAATGTCAACACATACCAAAAACGCCAGTGAAGGACCGAATATTTGATTATATTCTTGTATATTCGGACCATCACCGGTGAATGTCGACAAACACAGATATGCTCTGATGGAGTTCGAAAAGAGAAGTGGTGTTTAACAGAGAGGCTACAGTCTGCCGCCAAATTCTTTGTTTTACTTCGAGTCAGTCATCTTTGTCAGTTTTATATGCAAGGTTTGATGGTGCGCCCAACGTTTTCTTAAATTTTATTTATTTATTCAATATCCTAATTTATATTGAATGGATACTGCAGTGAGTCGTGATCTTTTTTTTTTTTTTTTTTTTTTAATTAAATACATTAATTGAGAGTAAACGAGAAAACAATTGTTTTTTTTTTTCAAGAACAGTACTCCAAAATACTTTCTGAAGTGTTTTCTGGTCAAACTAAGTGCAGCACGCAATTTCACAATACTTACTCGGTTCGGATTGGACACATGTATTTCTCAGTTTATTTTAATGGTATTAAATATTGAATATTCTGAAGTATTTATGATATGAAGCCGATCGCTATTTATGGAATCATGAAATTGTTATTTGACTCGTTCGGGGTGAAGTGTCCCATTAACCCTTTCAGGGGCAAATAATTGTGTTTCCGTAATGTTGATTTAACACCGGAATATACAAAAAAAAAAAAAAAAAAAAAAAAATCAAAATAAGGAAAAGCTATTTTACAACTTCTTTCCATGAAAGTTATAAAATAAATGTGTAAGTGTATGTTTCTGGTGCAAATCTTGATTAAAATTCGGTGGGATATAATATATTCCACCGTCCCTCTAGCGGTTAAGAGAACAAATCTTTTCATTTAGTGTTATTTTGCCTTAACCTTTAGTATTATTTTGCCTTAGTATTATTTTGCCTAGGTTTGTTATTATCTCCATGTAGTAATCATAGTATTCTAATTCTAATAATATTATACATTTGAAAGTATGAAAAGGTGTGGCTGAAGTCAACAGATGATTCAATGCCTTCGAATTCATTATCCGTTACATTCATTTTTTTCCCTAATGTGCAAAACTTTCGCTTAAGTTAATAAAATTTACATATTTTATTTGTTTCTATGAGATAAAATAAAACTTATAAAAATAAAATCTACTTTCAGTCAAATGTTTCAACTTACAGTTTGTACATATTTGTGCAGTGCTTTCAAAAAATATTTTGCGATTTCACTATTAATATTTCCAACATAGAGTAAGTATTTTTGCATTATTGGCATTTCGTTAGAGATTATTACAATGTACAGCAACCTTTATACAGCATTCACGTTTCACTACAAATATTTCCAAAGTAAACCTAATATTTTATCAATATTGGTATTTCAGTTCAAATGTTAGCGATTAGTATTGAAAACTAATCCTACTTTTATATTAAAAAATACCTGCATTTTTTAATAATAATTTTCTTTGTTTAATGGCAGACTTTCATCGAATAAATACAATGGAAATTGCCATTATAAAAAAAGAGATAAATATTTTGAATCCATAATTTCTGCTAAATAGCCAACTCTCTTAGTGATGACTAAAAATATTGGCCAATATAACCAATATACCTGAAACAGTTTTTTCAGGTAATTACTTTTCTACATTTTTATAATTTTTACTAACAAATAAGTAATTTTCGCCTTATTTATTATCAGAATTCTTATGGCAAATATGGTATTAGGAGAAAACTGTGGTTATAAAAAAAAAAAAAAAGTAGAAACACAATCACTCGTTTAAATATGTAAAATTTATAAACTTAAGTAAAAATGTTATACATTGTAATAAATAAAAGGACAATTGAATGGATGGATACATTACTAGAATTAGGATTCTACCGTTATTATATGGAGATAATAACAAAACTACTTGTTAAGACAAAATAATACTCAGTGAAAAGACATGATTACTTAAGGGGGGTCTCGGGACTCTTAAAATTGGAAAAAAATGAAAAAAAAAAGACCATTTTCAACATTTAATATCTTAAAATGTATTTGATTTTAAGACACTATTTTTATTGAGATGATAGGTGCCGAAAATCGGCATAACAGATTATTCGCACAATTACAAAATACATTTTGCAACTAGAACGAAAATTTAAGTGCTTACTTAAACTTCAGATTAATTCAAAGCTTGTGTGAGATAGCAATCACCTGTATATTTGTTTCAGAATATTAAAAATTTTATACCAGAAAAATATACGGACACACCATGTGTCGAATCCGAAGCGAATAGGTACTGCGAATATGCGTGCTGCACACCTTTGGATTACAGATAATTAAAACGTCTTTATGATTTAAAAATTAATGATCGAGCCTGAAACACGGAGAAGTAAATGTAAATTTCCGGATTATTCAACATTCACCATTAGTGCATGGTGAATGTCGACATTTGCCGGTGTAAGTCAGAAATAAGGATATTTAACAGGGTCAATCCATATCAAGTGGTCCAGAAAATGTCATATTCGTTGCTCGACATGTACGGAGGTGTTCTAAATTAAAAGAGAAATTAGCGGACTGTTAACATAAATGTTTTAATGAAGGCTAATGGCGACTTGTTGCCGCAGAGGTTGTTCCTCTTACACTGATGCGTACTCAACCCGTGATCCGGGTTCAACGAAAGGGTTACATTAAAAGGATTGATTGCCAATTGGCATAGATGCGGGGGGGGGGGTTGTGTTCCGTCGCCAAAGGCGAATTACAATGTTTGTTACAGGTACGGAACATCCCGCCCGGCGTTGAAATATTATATTTCAATATGTATAAATGCAATACAGAAAAAAAACACAACATAGTACAGGTTATAAGCAAAGAAATAAAATAAACACAATTAATACACAATGAAACACAATTACAGTCCAGATTTTTGTCAATTATTGTCATTTATGGGTAATATGCTTATTTGGTTAACAGAACGTTTAAAATTGCCCTTAGCGGTGCGTAGTTCTACTACTCTGACCATTCCATCAGCACCTGGGATTACCTTAGTAATGCGACCTAGAGACCAGGTGCAAAGTGGGAGTTGAGTGTCCTTTAATAGGACCAACATGCCTGGCAAAATATTTTGTTTTTTAAACATCCATTTGTTTCTCTCCTGTAAATTACTGAGATAATTGTTTTGCCAGCGTTTCCAAATCGTTTGGGTTAATTTTTGAGTCCTTTGCCACTTGTTAAGCAAGTTATGCTTTACCTCCATCAAATTAGGTTCCGGAATTAAATTAAGGGTCCTGCCTATGAGAAAGTGGCCTGGAGTTAACACCTGAAGATCGTCAGCATCTGTGGACAAGGGACAAAGCGGTCGCGAATTTAAAATCGCTTCGATCTGTGTTATTACGGTTAGAAATTCTTCGATCGTGAGATGAGCGGAACCTACTGCTCTTTTTAAATGGTATTTGAAGGACTTAACTCCTGCCTCCCAAAGTCCACCAAAGTTGGGTGCTCTAGGAGGGGAGAATTTCCAGTTAATGCCTTCTGAAGCTAAAAAGTTACAAACTTCATCACTGGCTACAAGTTTACGTAAACGCTTCAGTTCTGCTGAAGCCCCAACAAAATTAGTAGCGTTATCGCTAAAAATTACCGAACTCCTCCCACGACGAACGAAGAATCTCTTTAGCGTTGCTATTATCGCCTCGGGTGTCAAGTCGGAGACAAAATCCAAGTGTACAGCTTTAGAGGCCATACACACGAAAATGGCAACGTATATTTTTTGGAAGGTACCCTTTCTCTGACCCTTATATTTTATTTCAAAGGGGCCACACAGATCTAATCCTACTCTGGAAAATGGTGAACTGGGCGTTATTCTTTCAGGAGGGAGATCTCCCATTACTTGATTAGCCAGTATAGGCTTAATTTTAAAACATTGTACACATTCATGTACTACCTTGCGAGCTGTGTTTCTACTGCTAAGAGGCCAATATTTTTGGCGCACAGTGTTCAAAAGAGCCTGGGGCCCGACATGAAAATCTCGTACATGATAATAGTGAAATATGATTCTCGTTAAGCGACAGCTCGCTGGTAGCACTATAGGAAATTTGTGATCAAATGGTAAGTTAGATTTAGCCAATCTACCTCCCACCCTTATCAAGCCATTCGAATCAATAAAGGGGTTCAAAAATTTTAACTTACTTGAACCATGCACCGAAGATTCCCCTTTCAGGGCAGAGATTTCCTTGGCAAAATACATTACCTGCACATGCTTAATCAAGCACACTTCTGCCCCCATTAATTCCTCCAGTAACAGAGGGCCTGTTGCAGTTGCTACCTTTTTACACTTTAAGAAAAACCTAAAAATATATGCTACAATTCTAATTAATTTGGGAAAATTATTTGTTAAAGTCAACAAATTATCAAAAAAATTAATGTCCATCTTGTTAATTAAAGTCACTTGTCTACTGGCTTTAAGTTCATTGGAATAATAACTGTTCGAGCAGTCAGTAAGACTAGAAATAGGTTTCTATATTGCTTCTTTAAGAATTTGAAGTGGCGGCCCATTCCACCATAGTTCACTGGAGGCAAGGTTTTTCACATCCATTCCTCTGGATATCAGGTCTGCGGGGTTATGCTCCGATGGTATATGGTGCCATGGAATGTTCCTTGAAATGTCCTTTATTTGCACTACACGGTTGCCGACAAAAGTTTTCAATGAATGTGGAGCAGTGTCTATCCAAGCTAAGGCAATGGTCGAGTCTGAAAATAGTCGCACAGCATTCACTTGTTGGTTTAAAGCAACTAAGACCTTACAGGTTAATTTTGCAAGAAGAAGACACGCTGATAGTTCCAAGCGGGGTACGGTTATCACCTTTGTAGGGGCGACTCGTGACTTGCTGCAAAGAAGGTGACTAACCGTTTCGTTGGAGTTAGATATAGTTTGCACATAAATAACTGCACTGTATGCCTTTGAAGAAGCATCGGCGAAGCCATTAAGTACCACTGATTGGACGTGCACCTTTAAGAAGCATCTCGATACGTTGATGGACTCGAGTTCTGGTAATGTTGCGATAAAGTTTTCCCATTTTTTGGAAATTTGCGAAGGTAAAGTATCGTTCCATTGTAATTTAAGCAACCACAATTGTTGCATGAATATCTTTGCCTTTGCAATCACTGGCCCTAAGAGACCAAGAGGGTCATAAAGCCGGGCTATGTGCGATAGCACCTCTCGTTTGGTGAAAGTACTTGTTACTTTAACGTTGACTTTGTATGTAAATGTATCGCTAGAACTGTTCCAAAGCACGCCTAAAGTTTTAACCGTTATTTCTTCTGAATTTCTATCCAAGGGAAATATCTGATTGTCAGTAGATTGGACCTTATTAGCACACCATTTATGCAAAATCATCCCCCCCCCCTCTGAAGGAGTTGTGTTAATTCTGCTTGCATTAAATTAAATTCCTCTAAATTGGATGACCCCGACAAGCAATCATCCATATAGAAATCTTTCAGTACAATATTGGAAGCTAATGGAAAAGCCCTTTGCTCATCTAAGGCGAGTTGTTGCAAGACCTTGGTGGCCAAAAATGGGGCGCAAGCCGTTCCATATGTGACCGTGGATAATTGAAAGACCTTAACCGGGGATGATGCACTGTCTTTCCACAGAATTTTTAGGAATTTGTATTGGGACGGATTTATCTCTATCATTCGAAACATTTGTTTGATGTCGGCGGTAAATGCATAAATATGCTTTCTAAATCGAAAAAAATATCGAAAAGAGATCGTCCTGTAGCACACCACCCTTGCACAATAAATCATTCAATGAGTATCCATTACTACTTTTTGCGCTTGCGTCATATACGACGCGCAATTTAGTTGTCGCGCTAGATGGTCGTAAAATTCCGTGATGGGGTAAATAACTGGTCCTCAAATTCATTAGTTTCCTCTATTTCATGCATGTGATTAAGAAACTGATATTCATTAAAAAATTGTGTATATAAATTCCGCATTATAGGGTCACGATCTAGACGTTGCCATAGATAATTTAATCTTTTCAATGCAACGATTTTTGAATTTCCTAAATTGGGCTCAGAAATTTCCGGTTTGAAAGGCATTTCTACGACATATCTGCCATCCGAATTTCTAAAATGCGTTTTATCGAAGTGCCTATTGCAATATTCTAACTCTTTGCTATCACAAGGTTTTAAATTTCCCACCTCTTCTATCTCCCAAAAAGATTTCAATGCGTTATCTAAAGCTTCTAAATTTTTCGTTAAGAAACAATATTTTTTCGTATTGTTTACTACATTGTTATACACACAACCAGAAATTAGATAACCAAACACACTTTCCTGACTTTATTTTGTCTACCTTTAATAATTCAAGAACAGTTCCGCACCTAATAAAATTTCAACCTTATTTGGAATAAAAAACTGTGGGTCAGCTAAACAGATGTTCGAAGGAATGTTTAATTTATTTATGTTTATTTCCTTTCCAGGAGTGAAATCTGTGATTCTCGGGATGATCAACAAGTCCAGATTCCATCGCAAATCGCCTCTCTTATTATTAGAGACACACGCCTTCACTTTAGATTTCAAGGACATCGGTGAATTATTAAGACCTGAAACAGGAATGTTAATTGATTGTTTTTTCAAACATAAAGTTTCAGCTGCTCTTAAACTTATAAAATTATTCTGTGATGCACTATCCAAGATTGTACGAAAAGGCTTATTTATACCATTAATGTCTGCTATATAAACAATCGTAGTATTTATTAAGACAGATTTATGGCTCTTTTCATGTGAAAAAAATGAATGAACTACATTTTCATTTTGCGCTGAATCTTCGGGAGCTAAATTTTTATTAATTGCCTCTTCAGCAGCCAGATTGTTTATAGATTTTGACGGCTCATAAATTCGAACATCTGGTGATGAGTAATTATGCAACGAAGTATGATGTTTGGAGCTGCAAACAGGACATCTGCTCTTTGAAGTACATTGATGAATTATATGAAAAAAACTAAGGCAATTAAAACAAAGCTTATTTTTCTTTACAATGTTTAGACGATCGCTTAGTTTCATACTTCTCGCAATGATATATTGGGTGACTTTCTGTTTTACATAAAATGCACATTTTATTTTGTGGTTTGGTGGTACGGATAAATAAAGATTTATTGGTGGTTTTTGAAACATTCGCAGAAGTAATACTACTTAAAATTTGGCATCTACGCTCTAAAAATTCTAAAAATTCATCGAAATTAGGCACTTCCTTATCCTTTAGTGTTAATTCAAATTGCTTACGAGTTTCTCGATCAATTTTTCCTAATATTATGTTCAACAAAATAGCGTTTGAAAAGGTGTCTCTATCGAATTCCAAGACCTTTAACGCTCTCAAATTCTTTTTTACCTGATCTAAAAGGTTTATCAGTTCTTTAGCTGACTCTTGTTTGATTACATAAAGATTTAATATATTTTTTATGTGGCAATCCACAATAATTCTTTTGTTTTCATAGCGCTCTTCCAGCTCTCTGAAGAGTGAGCTAAAGGTGTCATCTGAGGTTTGTAAACCTTTCGGTTCACCCGTTAATGCTCCTCTGAGATAAAACAGTTTTTCGTTGTCTGTTAAATGAGGATTGCTATTGATCAATTCGTTGAAGGTGGTCTTAAATGTAGACCATTCTTCAAATTTGCCACTAAAAATCGGAAGTGGAATTTTAGGGAGCTTTATGCTGACCCCTCTGGCAATAACTAGATCATTAACATGAGATTTTGATTCAGACGTGCTGTCTATTTTACTATTTTTTTTCTTCATTTTGTTTGTGAAAAGATGATTTAAGGCTTACCTCTAATTTCTGTATCTCCTCATCCAATTGCGAGAGTTGTTCTTCCGCTTTCTGAATCTTTTCTTCGTCCATAATTTTGTAGTATTCATGTTTGATCACTTCGAATTTTTCTTCGATTTTGTGAAGGAGCTCTAGCTGAGCCTTGGTTTCCGCAATTGAGAAACTTTTTCCCTCGGTGGCGTTTACGATCTTCGTTAGCTGGGCCTTGATGTTGCCACGCCGCCGATTCAGTGCTGTAATGTCCGAGTCTGCCATCCTTTCGTCTTGTTGACGAAATTGACATAAATTGAATTAAATTTGTTTGCGCTGGTCTTACCTCCGAGTCGCTAGGACCAAAATGTACGGAGGTGTTCTAAATTAAAAGAGAAATTAGCGGACTGTTAACATAAATGTTTTAATGAAGGCTAATGGCGACTTGTTGCCGCAGAGGTTGTTCCTCTTACACTGATGCGCACTCAACCCGTGATCCGGGTTCAAGGAAAGGGTTACATTAAAAGGATTGATTGCCAATTGGCATAGATGCGGGGGAGGTGTTCCGTCACCAAAGCCGAATTACAATGTTTGTTACAGGTACGGAACACGACCATTTTTAAAAAATCTAAAATTTTTTGTACAACAACCCTAACATGATGGAAGTTCAAAATGAGTATTATTTTAATTTTATTAATTTAGGTTTGTGCATGGCGGCCATCTTTGTTTCATCGTCTGCAGCAATTTTCTCACAAGAAGGGTTTACGAAATTGTAAATAATTCATCGTTTATTTATCCAATTCAAGTGCGGATTAAAGCAATTTGTACAGAATACATTGGGCTAAAAATTTGGTAATGGAGTAGTTTCCGAAACTAACTGCTTATTGGTAAAATTTAAGCATAAATTTTCAGTTTTTTTCCAAAATTTGTCCATTTACAAGAGGAAATTTTTCTAGCAAGGAAAACTGTCAACATGACATAATTTTTTTTACAAATAGGTCGAAAGTACTTGTACTCACACGCTGAGTTCCAGATCTGGGACTTGCTTTCTCTTCGCTAAAAAAAATCCCAAATTTTTCAAAAATGACAAAAATCGCACATTTCAGGCTTTGATATCTCTGGTGGCGCACGAGATAAAAATCTGAATTTTTTTTTTTTGTAAGAGTATTGTATGGTAGTGTTATGCACAAGAAATTTCAGGATGGAGATTTGACTACAAGCTGAGATATGGCAAGGGCAACATGTCAAAACAATACTGCCAAACTATTGTTTTGTTGTAGTCACAGCTAAGTATTTATCTCAGAGTATCATTTAAATTTATTTTTTAGATTATTTTTAAATAATAGTAACAGAAAATAAATCTTTTGCAATTAATTTAAAAAATAATTATGTCTAAGGCTTACATTTTGTATGGTATCAGTAATTTTTGTTGTAATTTTAGTAACTAAAAGAAACCTCAGCACTTTTACATTGTCCTGTATATATATATATACAACGCGTGAGACAAAAACAGAATAGGGAAAGAGAAAAGCTGTTAATGTTGGCATACTTGTTGAGACATGATCAAACGTATCAAAGCACATTCCTGCTTGTTGGTTTAAAAACCACAATTTTAATGCTGCTAGCCAGTCCCTGAAATTTGTTCCTACCATAAGTATGTTCCTGTAAATGAAACATTATGTGATGTTACCATGCATCAGCCTCAAGTAATTTTCAGAAAGTAAAGATACCCAAAGCTTTTCAAAATTTATACTGCAGAAAAATCACATTTTTTCATAAGTAAGCTAGTAATTATTAATGAATTGAGACTTGCACATAGTGATTTCAACGTATATTTCTATGAGCCAGCAGGGACAAAATCTTTAATCAAGTTATCAAGAGATGACAAGACTTGGTTCCTACAAATAAAATTTTGAGAAAGATCAAAATTGTGGTTTTTGAACCAACAAGCAAGAATGTGTTTTGACACGTTTGATCATGTCTCAACAAGTATGACAACATTAACAGCTTTTCTTTTTCTTTATGTTGTTTTTGTCTCAGGTCTTGTATAAAAATATTTTTTTTTCTTTATGTAAAAGTGCTGAGGTTTCTTTTAGTTACTAAAATTACTTACAACAAAAATTACTGAAACCATACAAAATGTATGGCCTTAGGCATAATTATTTTTTTTTTTATTAATTGCTAAGCTTTGCAAAGGGCTTTATTTTCTGTTACTATTATTTAAAGATATTCAAAACCATAAATTTAAATGACACTCTGAGATAAATACTTAGCTGTGACTACAACAAAACAATAGTTTGGCAGTATTGTTTTGACATGTTGCGCTTGCCATATCTCAGCTTGTAGTCAAATCTCCATCTTGAAATTTCTTGTGCATAACACTACTATACAATACTCTTATAAAAAAAATTTCAGATTTTTATCTCGTGCCCCACCAGAGATATCAAAGCCTGAAAAGTGCGATTTTTGCCATTTTTGAAAAATTTGGGATTTTTTTAGCGAAGAGAAAGCAAGTCCCAGATCTGGAACTCGGCGTGTGAGTACAAGTACTTTCAGCCTATTTGTAAAAAAAAAAAATATGTCACGTTGACAGTATTCCTTGCTAGAAAAATTTCCTCTTGTAAACGGACAAATTTTGGAAAAAAATGGAAAATTTATGCTTAAATTTTACCAATAAGCAGTTAGTTTCGGAAACTACTCCATTACCAGATTTTTAGCCCAATGTATTCTGTACAAGTTGCTTTAATCCGCAATTGAATTGGATAAATAAACGATGAATTATTTACAATTCCGTAAACCCTTCTTGTGAGAAAATTGCTGCAGACGATGAAACAAAGATGGCCGCCATGCACAAACAAAAATTAATAAAATTAAAATAATGGCTATTTTGAACTTCCATCATGTTAGGGTTGTTGTACAAAAAAATTTAGATTTTTTAAAAATGGTCGAGCAACCAGTGCTGGACCACTTGAAATGGATTGACCCAACAAATATTTCGGACATACACCAAGCGACTATGTGTATGTTGACATTCACCGGTCAAAGTCGACATTCTCCAGATTTCGGTCTTTCACGGTAACATATATATAAATAGCACAAAACGTATCTCAGTTTTAAGACTTAAAGCACGCGCTTTTAGTTTATGTAAAATGACGTCATTCGCATCCGCTTAAGAATTCCACATTTACGATCCACTCTTAAACATCTGCAGTAAAATACGCATAGGACATCACTATCGTGAAATAATACCCAAATGCAGCAAAAAGATGCGGTGATTCAAGAAACTCGACAAAAAAACCCGGCTATCTAATGATTCTTAGGCCTTTATTTGTTTGTAACATTATATAGATACTTAAAATTAAATATAATTTATAATAGTTCCATGTTTTAACAGAAATCATTCGTTTATATTTTTTTCAAAATAGCACGCATTTTAATTACATTTTCCTTCGGCTGTTATGAGAAAATGCCAACAAAAATATATAATCACTGTTTTACCACTATTTTTCCTTTACTTTCTACAGAAATGTACTTCCGTTGCCAATATTAAGCAAGGGGCTCTAAAAACTACAAAAAAATTAATATTTCAAATATAAATGGATATGCAGTTTTCAAACAAATTTCATTTAAAAGTAAATTTTTTTCTCAATACGACGGTATAAAAATTAAAAATGTGCGATACTTAGAAATTTCAAAAATTGCTGTAGAGTATTTAATCGTACGATGATACATCTGCTTTGGTTTTACGGCTGGCTTCTGTAAGGCAACGTTATTTTTTGGAGACGACACAAAATAAGCTGGGAGAAAGGAATAGCACACCGGGGGCTAATATCTATCTATATTATAAAGGACAAACATATCTGTGCTTAACGCATACGTCATTCTGCGAATGGCAACATTTGAAATTTTAAATGAAATTTCACTTTTGCAATTCTCGCAAGAGCAATTTTTTAAACTTTTAAATATCGCACATTTTCAAATTTTACACCATCGTATAAAGGGGGGGGGGGGGTGTACTTTAAAATGCCATTTGTTTAAAAGCTGTATCTCAATTTATTTTTGAGATATTAATTTTTTTTCAGTTTTTAATACCATTTTTCAATTCGTGGCAACAAAAGTACACAATTTCTATTCAAAGTAAATGGAAAATAGTCAAAAATAGGAGATTACTGTATCTTTTTGTTGCCATTTTCTCATAAGACATGAAAAAAAGTTGAAATTAAAATACGTGCTATATCAACAATATCGTCTCTGTTACTCCGCGATAATGACGTCATATGCATATATAGATTAAGTTTAAGACTGGGTTGTAAAAGTGTATTGCTTTAACGATGCAAATGACGTCATTTTATAAAAAAGCGTGAAATTTAATAAACACTCAATCTTGCTGATAATAATAATAGCGTGTAATTTAATTCATAAAATTGAAATATGTTTTGTAGAAGTGCTTCATTTTCACCCCAGATACTACCTCAAGTTTTTGTCCGAAATTCTCCCGACTAATAAAATTTTAATGCTATTCTTTAGGACATTCTTCTATAATTTTATCAAAATAACAAAATTTGCTTATTGTAATTTTTCATAATTTTTTATAATCTGTATATTTAAAACACAAGTTTTTTTTTAGTCAGTTGCCCTGATCTTTCTGCTGAACCAATTTTACTAATAATTTTTTTTAACTGAAAGCGATTCATTTATAGATGTGATCGCACTAGCTCTTTTTTTTTAATATCCCCACTTTTATATTTTAATTTTAAAAGCATTTATGAAATTTCTTCAAAATGGTGAAAATTAGGTAGCTTTCGCTTTTGTAGAGACGATAGAAATAACGAGGTTTATGTATCATTATCCATGTCATTTTCTAATAAAAAATCAAAATTATTGATAAAAATTGTTGTATAGGGTTTAGTGGCGCAAAATCCTATTAGGGGCATAATATTTTGAACGGAAAATGACATACTGCGTTTGAAAAAATGCGTTTTTTTCTGATAAATTTTCCATTTTGTTTTTTGTTCTGCATGTGTACTGATACTAAGTTTCAGATACTAAGCAAAATGCTTATTTAAGTGGAAATGAAGTCATATTTAAAAGAAAACGACCATTTTCTTGGATATAACTGAACATTTTAATACAAATACGCCTAAAAACATAAATTACGGAATTATTCACTCTCCGGTACTGAGATTAGTATCTCAAGCTAAGAATCCGTCTGTTCACATAAAAGATGTTGCTGACAATGGTGACTTCAAGTTTTGAACTAAAATGATTTTAAAATGATGAAACAAAATACAATTTAAAAAAAAATGATGGATACGGATATGAGAATTGCGTATGTAAATTTTGAGAAAGTGAAAAGGATGTCGGGTTTAGATTTCATCCGGAAAAAATTCTACGATCGTGTCAGAGTGGAATAAATTCTGCTCTTTTTATTCCAGAATACCAAGCATGAGAGCCTCAATTGATAACCTCATCCTAATAACTGATATTAATTATATTTTACTGATTATGTGTCTATATTATAAAGGACAAACGTATCTGTGCGTAATGCTGACATCATTTTGCGAATAGCAACACTTCACAATCGAATTTCGGTTTTGAAATTATCGCTACTGCAATTTTTTAAACTTCTCACCATCGTACATTTTCAATTTTCGTCGCACAGGGAAGAAATCTACTTTCAAATGCAATTTGTTTAAAAACTGTATCTTAATTGACTGATGTATTATATTTTCTAAGGGAAAAAAAAATCATGCTTAAGAAATTATAAGTTTATCTTATCAAGTCCCGGTTATATTACATAATAATAAACATTTTGCACATAAAGCAGCAAGCACTGTTCAGCATTTGTTTCTGTCTATTTTTGTGTAACGAAATTAATACTTCCTTTATAAACAAATAAAAGAATAATACTAAAAAAGCACAAATCTAACATATTTGTAATAGTACAATTTAAATTTTTAGATCATCAAATTGGGGGGGGGGGGGGGGGATTTCAAATGGGATTTGTTTGCAAAGTGCATCTCAGTTTACAGATTGTCTATGGTTTTAAAAACAATTTTAAAGCATAAAATATACATTTTTTAATTTATCTATATCGTGCGGAGCTCGATTACGAAAGATTAATCCGTTTGCTCTTAAAACAATATAAAGAGTTCATCATTTTTTTACGGCTAATATCCATTAAAAAAACTTCCCTATGAATAAATAAATGAAATAATATAAATAAAACACAAACTTAACAGACATGTAATTGAACTATGCGCCTAAAACCCTGAAATTATCAGAATATAAACGGATGCCGTATGTAGCAAAATCTTGGTCAAATAACTCTTAGCATACGGCTATTAAAAAAATATCGCTTTTGATAAATTTAAAAACTTTATTTGATTGTATAATTCATATTTTTCATATGAAAAATAATTTTTTAATGTTAGCGGGCAATCTAAAAGAAATATTGCATGTAAACAAATATTAGTTTTCAATTTAAAAAAAATGTTTTCACGTATATTCTGTAACCCGGGAAGCCCGGGTACGATCCCATAGTTTATATAAAATCCAAGTCTCTGTGTGTCCCTCACAATTCCGGTAGGACCAACTCATTGTAATGACGTAATGAGTAATTGTTGAAAAATACTAAAGCAGGTTTACCACAGTAGCGCTAAAGGTTGACTAACTTGACGAAATATCGCCAAATTCGGTGAAAAAATTAAGTTGTCATACATGAAACCAACTTGGCGATAGCTGGCTAATTTGGCGTAATTCCCATTTAAAACTATTAATCCTTCATAATCGAGGTCTCCGCAATATAATTTAAACTCCGTACTTTTAAAAGTTTTTTTTTTTTTTTTCAAAATCTATGAATGGGAATTTAAAAGTGTAATATAAGAAAATGTACGTCTTTATAGCTTCATTCCGATGCTACTAATAACATAACCGACAATAGGCGGCGCTGTACTGACTGAGCTCCTAACTGCCAGATTTTAATTTGCTTTAGGTTTTTTGCAGTATAGGGGCTTTGGCGAGATAGATAAAATGAAATTTGGCAACATATTTTCTAGCAACTTATTCACTATATCATTTACGCAAGTAATTTTTCAATATTTATACAATTTATTTAATATAAAGAGGCCATTTAAATATTTTTGTATACAAACTGAAATAAATTGTATATAAAAAAACAACAGTAATATAGATATAAATAAAATGTTTATATATTATATATGTAAACTTCATAGCTGTTTATCTCACTTGGCAAAAAATCCCACTTCTGAAGCCCAAATTATGACAAACTTTAAAAAAGTGCGCCAAGGCCCCTATACTGCAAAAGTACCGCGCTTTACATAGCCGGTTACAAAAGTTAAATTCTCGGTACTTTTCCACATTAGGGGTCTTGGCGAAGAAGGAAATTTGGCAACGTATTTTCTTGGAACCTATTCAGTGTTTCATTTCATATACATACGCTTTTTTTTTTTCAATATTTATACAATTTATTTAACATAAAGAAGACATTTATCTAATTTTATTCAGAAACAGAAGTAATTTGTACATAAAAACAACAATAATATACACATAAAATACATATATAAACAAACAAAGAAGCTCATCAAGTTTGTCTTCACAGCTTTTTATGTGATTTGACAACAAATCTCACTTTCTGATGCTCGAATTACACCAAGTAAAAAAAAAAAAAAAAAAAAAAAAAACTCAAACGCGTTTATAGTGGAAAAGTACCAAATTGTCTATTATTTTGCACTATCTATGCTATAGTTTGTACTATATGCAAGGGGGAGGGCGAAAAGTTTAAACATTAAATATTAAAATTTCTATAAAGCATTCTAAGACTTTAAAAAAAAAAAGAATGAATTAAAAGTAAAAAAAAAAAAAAAAAAGTAAATAAACGTAATTTTTTCAGTTTTTTATTTATTTATTTTTCGAAAGACATGCATTCATTAAAATTCACAAAAATGTAGATTTTTTTTTTTTTTAATGAATTAAAAAGTTGAAAATAATATTTTTGCTTGAAAAGAATTGTTTTATTTTCTCATGCCCAAGGAAAAAAATAAAAGCGTGGACTCCAGTTTTATATATATACATATATACATGCATATATAATATCATAGCATTAAAAAAAACTTAAAAGTTAAATTACTTTAGCGCCTACTCTTTCATTTTTTTTTCTTATACATAAGAAAATAAAACAATTTCTTTTCAAGCCCGAAAATTTCTACTCTTTAGTGCTTTTTTTTTTTTTTTTTTTTTTTTTGCATTATTGTAAATTTTAATGAATGCATATCTTTCAATTTTTTTTACAATTATTTATTCTATCTCAAATCACGTCTGTTCAGCATATTTTTCTATAAAAACAACATACGTTTAGCATATTTTTCCATTAGAAAAGTTTAACGTTTTGCGCTATCGTTAAACCATTTCAGAAACCGTGTTTAATTTTCCTAATGTAAACAAGCACTGGGCTGTCATGGTGAGTCATTCATTTTTGAGAATCGTCCACATAAAAAAATTCGTGCATTGAATAACTATTTCGCCTCTCTTTTAATACAATGTTAATGACGTCGCCGCCGATCGCGGCACTACGAAATAGTCTACATGAGAAAAGAGAACCGATGCTGGCATTCATCCAACACTGAATTACCTATATGGTTTTTATAGTGTTTATTTTTTCTCATGCAGACGATAATGGCAACTCAAAGCGGCAACAGTTGTTTTTAGATTTGTTATGTTCTTTGATTGGGAAAATAATAATGAAGTATGGTTCTCTGTGGCTGAATGGTCAAGGCACCAGTCTGCTAATCGCTTGCGAGCGTAAGAGATTGTGGGTTCGATTCCCGCTGGTTCCATTGCACACACTCTTTGTGTGGAACTCCTAGGGTGTATTTCTCTTGTGTTGTAATATTTCCTTGTGCTATCTTATCTCCGGCTTATAAGCAAACACACAAGTCGTATGTTTGTTGTTCAATAAATAAATAATGAAGTAGATATGTAATATAGAATGTTTTTTTAACAAGGAAATACTTTTTTTCTATAATTTATGGTATTGTTCATTTGAAATGAATGAGTAATGAATGAAATCAATTGATATGAATGAAATTTCAATTTATACTGTCATTTGCGAATATGATAAATAACGATAAATATTTTCTACAGTCTGACTGACTGTATTTAAAAGAATTGTTTTTTTTCTCATGGACAACTATGTGTAATTATTTCAAGATGTAAAGAGGAAGGACAGTTAAAAATGTTTGTCAAAGATACTGAAGAGCAAGGTCAGCTTTTAAATAATAAAAGAGTTTTTACAAAAAACGTCGTATATCCTGAAGTTTTCTGACCAAATGTTAATTTACACTTAAATTGCATTTTTTATGTATTCATTATACATAGTTTTTCATAAATGTGTTTCATTTTTAAAATGTGTTTATTTCCATCTATCATTGCGGAAGAAGCGAGAAAAACTCATATTCTTGCACATGTGTTAGAAAATCTCATGTTCTTACACATGTGTTGTATATAGTACATATATATATATATATATCACACTTTCCGTCATTTTTGACGGGCTATCTTTCTAGTAAAATGATATCTTCAATAAAAGTCATTCTAACTTATTTTCTTAAAAATGATTATCTATAATATCATACCTTGAGACGGTGTATAATTATCTCCACATTCTTTGCTATTTAATTCATCGTTTTTACGCCAAGCATCGGGGAGATAAGTGGCTAAAAGTACATTTTTTAATTGTAAAAATATAAGGAATATTTCATTATACCGTACTTTTCCGTGTATGCCACAAAAGTTAATAAAACATATAGCCTGTTTTTGAATGCCTCATTTGAGGAAAGAATTTCTTATAAAAAAAAAAGATTTGAAAGGCATTTAAAACAACATTCAGTCAATTAAAATCTTATACTTATTTTTGAAGTTACAGTTTTCACAAAATATTGAATTAAGATTTCTAAATTTAAATACAAAATGTCCGCCCTACGATTTCATGCAATGTCACTTCGTTCAAAGGCCATGATGATATTGTCAAATCCGGAAACCTCACATATCACAACTCCGATTTTTGAGATACACTTTTGGTTTAAAGAATACAAAAACACGTGGCATACACGATAAAATCCGGCAATTTTTGATAAATAAATTTTTTTATAGAGTACATAAACACTTCTTGTGGCATCATAAAATTCTTCTATATACGAGGGTTGGAACACTAATAGTAGCAACACTGCTGTGAAAGCGCTAAGCAACAAAACCAAAGAATAGCGCGTATACCACACGTGAGATACCTACCTTACCTCTCAGCAAAAAAACTTGTCCTTCCTACGTCACGTGCATGCGGAGTGACGTGAAGAACTCATCCTTGTATTAGCTTGCGGTCTAAAGTAAGTGTTGTCAGGATTGTTTCAAAACAAGAACAACGAAGTTGGAAAAAAATGAATGTGCCAGAGGCACAGGCACGACAATGCCATCTAGGGCTTTAAAATGCTTGCGGGAAATCTGCATTGCCTTACAGAACTGTGGCAAGATGGGTAAAAGCCTTCAATGAAGGACGCTAAAATGTGGCAGACATGCATAGGTCAGGTCGTCCTAGTGTCAGAGAAGCAGAAGCGCATGCTGCTGCACTAATGGACAGTGGTCGACGCCAAACGATTCGTGAGCTGGCCCGAGAGACAGGATTTGCGAATGCGACTGAGCTGCACATTCTGAAGGAAGAGGAACTCCTGGGTAACAGACCGGTCCATTCGAACTATCAACAGAACAGGCGCTGCTACAGGTATTCTGCGATTTCCACGTCATTGGAAACGGGTTATACACGATGCTGACGACTATATTGAAGGACTGTAAAACATGGCGATGTGACTCACTTTTGTATCCCATGTAAATAAATAGTGTCCACTATTAAAGTTTCAACCCTCGTATAAAAAAAAGTAACGATTTGAAAATGGACGAATGAAAATCTGCGCAGATCTTCGCTAGATCGGCATCCATTTTGAATACTTAATCATGGTCTTTCTTCGTTAATATTAAAAAAACTGTTGCATACAAAAATAGGAAAATCGGTGGTATTATAGAGAAATGTTTCATAAACACGCTGATGAAGACAGTTTTCAAACTGAATAATTATTTTAAGAGATATTTAATGTTAAAGTTAGTCAAAATCGTTCCATTAAAAACGATTTATAGGAGCAAAAACTATACATAAAAATTTAATCGTTTTTAGATCATTTTATATATTAAAAGTTCCCGGTATGCAGACTGCATTTATTTTTTTTATTTGAATCATTTTTTGAGGAGTTATTTCTATTTTAAATTCAAATTTTCAGCATTTTGAGAGATTCTTTTACATATTTTAGAAAAGGGTTTTATTTTAAATTGTTGCCAATTTTTAAACAGTGCAAAGAATAATATTTCCTTCAAATTAAAAATTTATTTACACGTGATTATTATAAAAAGGAAAAAAACTTCCAAATTAGAATTAAATGATTACATGTTAAAAACAGGATAATATTGAAAATTACGTCATAAGGACTATATTTACACTTGAATTTTAAAAGAGAAAGAAAATTTTAAAATAAAAAAATTCATTATTATGTAGTCGAAATGGAGCAACATTACGTCATATTTAAAAGGGCCAAATAATAACGCAAAACAGTTTAAATTTAAAAATATATTTGCGCAAGACATTTATTTCATATTTTCAGATAATCGTTTCAACTATTGTTGTGAATTCTAAGACAGCGCACACAATATTTTCTTTCTAAAACAACAAAAGTATTTTCACATGAATGTTAATAAGAGAAAGAAAACTTTGTTGAAAATTACACCATATTTAAAACGATACATTTAAAATGACTTACTTAAATGAACTTCCTTATAGCATTGTTAAGAAATACCGGGAGACAATGACTCTGTTTACTTAATTCATTTTACATTAGCTTATTTTCAAATTAACTATTTTTTAGGTGCGTTCATAATTATATAAATACGGAGCACCCATAGTCGTCGTTCAGTCCGTCTGTCTGTCCGCATATAACAGAGCAAAAATTACCCAACCGAATGGGCTGAAATTTTAAATATATGATTGTTGCAAAATTTTGTCGAGCCATTTAAAATTTTATGAAAATCGGATGTATAGTTTAATTACAGGGACAGCCAAAAGTTTTTCTTTCCATTACGGCCTACGGGAAAAATTATTGCAAGTGCATTTTAATGGTGTTACAGCCTTCCGAATGTTCTGAAATTTTAAATACATAATTGTTGCAATATTTTGTCCAGCCATTTCAAATTTTATTAAAGTCGGATGTGTAGTTTAATTACAGGGACAGTCAAAAGTTTTCCGTTATATTTCGGCCAATGGGGAAAAAAATATTGCAAGTGCATTTTAATAATGTTAAAGCCTTCCGAATGATCTGAAATTTTAAATATATAATTGTTGCAAAATTTTGTCAAGCCATTTCAAATTTTATGAAAATCGGATGTATAGTTTAATTACAGGGACAGTGTTCTGTTACATTACGGGGAATGGGAAAAAAATTATTGCAAGTACATTTTAATGATGTTACAGACTATGAACTTATGAACTGCAAAAAAATATACATTCAGTACAATATGGGTTGCAAAAAATAATTATAAAACTAGTTATAGTACGAACGCACCTCATTTGCCACGTTTGACGAGCAATTTCCAACTTGTTTTAATCAAAGACGAAAAGAACAGCTGATTTGGGTCTTAAAAATCCCCAATCAAAGGAAAACGAATGGAAACCCGTTTACAGAGAGATCACTACTGTTTTTTTTAAATTATAATTCAATCTTTTTAAAGCCGATCAAATTAATGTGCTTTTAGAATTTGGGATGTCTGAACGGGAGTTGACGAGCATAGCTCGTAGGGGGCAGAGCCCCCTATTGGTTTAAAAATTATTTTTACTTTTACCAGTAGCTGCCAGAAATTTTCCTCGAATATATCATGTACTAGTAGTCTTCGTTCGCTACACTTGTCGGTTTCTCCAAACGAACCTCTATTTAAACAAAATAGATCAGAGGATTTGACATTTGTGTTTTAAAGCAATATGCAGCTTTACCTGGAGTATTCTTCTGGGTTGCTGACAACAATAAGAACGCCATTGCGCTATTATACTTTCCAATGTGTCAGACAAAATTTGGGCTGTTAAAGACCAACATTTTTAGTTGATAATTTACAGTAGGAGTTGATAAAGAACGATATCCAATATTTCTATCCGCTCAGTAGAACTTTCTAAAAAGGCTAATCTTTCGTAATAGGATCTGGTTACAGAACTTCCCCCCATATTTCTATAACTAAGCAATATAGTGAAGCCTTTTCTGAAAAATTGTCTAACTAACAATGCAAGTCTCATCAAAATCCGTCCAGCAGAAACTTTTAAAAAGGCTCATCTTTTTAATCTTTTTCACCTAATTAATAGAACTGTTCTCTATAATATTCCAACTACGCAGCCTAGAACGATTACCTCACTGAAACATTGTTTAACAATGTAAGTTTCATTGAAATCCATCCAGCAGAAAATTTTTAGAAGGCTTTAAAATGTTTCATAATCGGGTTCATCTGATTATAGAACTTTCTTCCATGGTTCTATAAATATTCAACATAGAAAGATGCGTGATACCTCGGTTTTCGTCGGTAATCCGTTCTAAAAAATCGGCGAAATCCGAAACCGACGAAAATCGAGCCAATTATTTCCATACGAATCTGTGTAAATCCATTTAATTCGGTCTAAAGACTCCAAAATAAGTGTCAAAAACACATTTTATAAAGAATAAATATAGCGTTTAAAACAAAAAACAGTAAGAAATTAATATATTGTTCTTAACGTACAGTATCAAGGCACTATATCTGGCATCCCTTCCCTTTTTAGTCTTTTGGCAGTAGTGCTAGCTTCAGAGTCAGAGGCCCTATGAAGTTCAAACAATCTGTCCAAATTGTGGCCTGTTTCGGCCGCCTCTTTAAAATTTGTCAAAAATTACACAGGGCGTTATCATTAAACAAGTTAGACAAGGTTTGCAACAGCTTCAGCTTTGCCTGGGTGATTTTCCTCCACAAATCCCTGTACATAGTCCCCTCCACATACAGATTTCCCCTGTCTCTTCCCCTTCATCTGGAGCAACTTCTTTGTCTGCCGTCTGTTTCACTTCTAGGTGAAGTTTTGCATCTCCTTCAGTGATGAGTTCTTCGTTGTATTTATCCACTAACTTTTTCACATCCTCAACACTCCCCTTCAAACACATAGACTTCCCGAAATCAAAAATTGACTGCACAACATGTGTAGGGTCATCAGGGATGGCTCAAACCTTTCTAAATCTCTCTCACGCACACATCCTGGCTATAATTTCTTTCATGCAGAGTTCATCGTTCTGAATATCATTCCCTGCCAAGCCTTATCTATGACACTAACACAGTTGAAAATGTTGAAATGTTTTTTCGAGAATTCTCTTAAGACCAATTCTATATCTGATATCACCTCAAAGCGCCTTTGAAACATTAATTTTGTGTACAATTTCTTGAGATTTGTAAGGACATTCTGGTCCAGAGGCTGGCTAAGGCATGTGGTATTAGGAGGGAAGAACTTCACTTTGATAAAATTGAACTTTTCCAAAAATGTGTCTTCGAAATCTGCAGGATGTGCAGGAGCATTGTCCATTACCAGAAGGCCTTTAAGGGGAAACTGATATATTTTCACATTCGGGCCAAGCACTTCATTCATTCATTCATTGAAAATCTCTCTCGTGACCCATACTTTATTGTTTGCCCCCCACATCACAAACAGTTTACTTTTAATCACATTGTTTCTGCTAAAAACTCTAGGCGTTTCTGAATAGTACAACAGTAAGAGCTAACTGTTGTAAGAGGTTACATTAGACCCTTTTATTGATTTCCTTTTTTCCGGAATTGAACTTATCGTGGATGGCGATTACCCTTACATGCGACAGATTTCAGCAATCTTAATGCCGCTCTCCCATTTTTGAATAATTTCCTTCTTCAACTCGATAGTGCTCCTGACCTTCTTCTTTGAAGGACTGATGGTTCTGGAAACTTTCTTTGGTCCCATGTGGAGCACTTGTTATTATTAATAATAAAAAACTACACTAAAAATAAACGAAATTGTCTGCCTAGATTCGCGGAGAGATGCACACATGCCGAGAACAAACCCACACTGGGCAGGAGAACACATGGATCGCCCCTTTCGTTTCCGGAAAATGCAGCAAGATCATGTGTGTACGCCGACGAAATCCGGGGCAACCGACGAAAACCGAGACAAACTTTTCGAGGAAAAAATTGCCGAAAACCGAAACCGACAATAAGCGAAGTCAACGAAAACCGAGGTATTACTGTACATTATATGGCAAATCTTTTCTGAAAAATTATCCAGCTAACAGTGCAATTTCAATCAAAATATACTCAGCATAACTCAAGTTATAAGCAACCGGAACTAAATCTTTATTTATATTTTACTAGGGGGCTCTGCTCCCTACGAGCTACGCTCGTCAACCCCCGTTCAGACACCGCAGACTCTAACAGCATGCTAATTTGATCGGATTTAAAAAGATTTCGGAAGACTGAATTATAATTTGAATCTGACAATTATAACCTGACGTAATTTTCACCAAACTTTTCTTTCTCTTTTTAATATTCACGTAAAAATACTTTTGCTAGAAATGAAATATTATGATCATCTTAAAATATCAAATAAATGTCTCGCGCAATTTTTAAATTTAAACTGTGTTGCAATATTATTTTTTGTTCATTTTACGTAATAAATGTAATGTGACGTAAATGTGACGTAAATTCTCCTATTTAAGACTTTAACGCATGTTAATGAATTTATTATTTTACAATATTCTTTCTCTTTTAAAATTCGCGTATAAATAGTTTTTATGACGTAATTTTCAATGAGTTCCTGCTTTTATATTTTCTGTTTATAATAGTCGCGTATAAAATAAATTTTTAATTTGAAGCAAACATTATTGTTTGCGCTGTTTATACAGTTGGCAACAGTTTAAATTAATACAATTTTCTAAATTATGTAAAAAATATCTCTCGAAATGCTGAAAATTAGAATTTAAAATACAAATAAAACCTCAAAAATGAGTCAAATTAAAAAACTAAATAATGTCTGCACACCGGGAAATTCTGACGCATAAAATGATCAAAAAATGATTAAATTCCTATGAGCAGTTTTTGCTCCTATAAAACTTTTTGAATGGAACGATTTTGTCCAAATTTGGCATTAAATATCTCTTAAAATAATTCTTCGATTTGAAAACTGTCTGCATCACCGTGTTTATCAAGCATTTCTCTATAATACTACCGATTTTCATGCTTTTGTATGCAACAGTTTTTTTAATATTAACGAAGAAAGGCCATGCTTAAGCATTCAAATTGGATGCCGATCTGCCGGTACTATCTACGCAGATTTTCATTGGTCCATTTCCAAATCAAAACTTTTTTTTTTATAAATAGAAGGATATATACGTGTCGGAAACTCGTCAAATTCGACGGATATAAATGTTTAAAAGAGCTGTTAGATTGAATGTATAAAAAACTTGCAAAAATAATTACAATAGAAAATAAATCTTACAGTAACTCGTTTAAATCTTAATATTATTTTAATCTAAAGTCATCAAACTACTGTTTTCTTAATTTCAACTTCTCAAATTATTGAAAAATCAAACTTCATTCCTAAAAGCGATCAGTAGCTTGTAATGAAGATATGTAATTATGGCGTTATTAGTGATAATCTTTGGCATTATAGCGAATGAAAAATCAGCAAAAATTGCGGGCCTTTGACACAATCATAATTTCATTTCAATGAAATCTAATCATAAATTCATTTTCATCGTCGCAAAATTTACATGTGTATTTTTCGTATTCATATTCGCTACTTCAAAATTATTTTAACATGTAATAGAATATTAATAAATATAGTTCCAAGCTACAACTTTGCATGTGGACATTTGCACTCTTGAGTTGATGTTCTAACTCAGTACCTGCAAAATTCACCCAACATTTACCCTTTTAGACGCAATTGTAGTAAAATATTACTCAGTTTTATAGTTTTACTAGCTGACCCGCCCGGCGTTACCCGGGCCCGTGATAATATTCTTAAATGAACCTTGAATTTGTATGATTTTATATCTTTAACTCCATTTTGACTGAAATACATGTCGACTGACTGTGTGATAAATCGGTTTAAAAAACTGATATTTAGCAGTAAAAAGGCTCAAAATAAAATAATATTTATATTTAGTGGTAAAATATCTTGCAAAAAGTTTTTTTTTTCATTTGGTCTATTTCAATAGTAGTTATAAACTTTTTTTACCAAAAATAAAACCGACTTCAAAAACTACTGCAAAGTAAAAAGTAATTTCTTTACATAATAGTTAATCAGAAATTAAGAGCATCGTATTTACCATGCGTATTATTATAATTATGTAGATTAATTTAATTTTTTGGAGTCGGTGCCAGCCAAGACAAGTTCAAAATTAAAATTATTTATCCAATACAAATCGTAACAAGATTCAGCAAAAACGTTACGAAAAAAAAAAAAATTCATTCTGAATCAACTCTGACAGCATCTTGCATTTGAAAATCTGCGTTTGGCTACGATTTTTTTACATAATAGCCTGATAACAACAGAATAAGGAAAAACTATTAATTTTAACAAATATCATGATATAGATTAACTCGTTTTTAGTTCATTTAATTGACTGAAGCAGAAATTTAAGATGAAAATCAAAGTTGGCATAGTAATGAACTAATAATATTGAAGTATTAACATGTGTAACTAGTTTTTGAAATATTAAGATGTATAAGATAGAAGAAAGTTTTGGGATTGGCACATCCAACTAGTTTTTAAAATCGGTTCGGAACTTCTTGAGATTGTGCAAAAATCGCAATTTAGAACGTTTCGGAATTCGTTTGTGTGGCCCTGTAAATGAATAATAAATATTCTTTGCATCGCATATGCTACAGAATGTATATTTAAATACATTTCATAAAAGCATTTCAATTTCATTATGTTCGAAAGGCTGTAACATCATTAAAAACTATCTCAAACGATTTTTCCCCATAGGCCGTAATGTAATGGAATTCTTTTGAGTGTCCCTGTAATCTCCCACTTCCACGCACCGAGACCAAACTGCCTTACTAACAGCAGGAGACCAATGGCTATCTAACGACACTAACCGCGTGTAGGTGGCAGTACGTGTTCATGCAGAAAAGTCTGGCTTTACCCACACACAGTAGACTTTTATATATACAGGGTGTCCGGTGTCAATGGTGTCCAATGGCTAATTCCTATACCGTTAGTCATAGACATATAGTTCCAATTACAAAAATGTTTTAAATCAAGTAAAGAAATATTTTAAAAGCGATTTGGGTCAATAAATCATTTCTTAAAAAATAACGAAATTAAAATTTTTATACGGTCCCCCTGTCCTATAAGTTATATAAATTTAGCAAAATACATATTGTCGAAGTTTCCTCTCAGTCCGAACAACTTTGAAAAAATTCCGTTCTATTTATATGCTGCCACCACCGATATGATTACGTGATATCGGTCACGCACTGAGAGGATTGTTTAAATGAAAACCAACGCTTTCAATTAACAAATTTAATAATTTATTTACACACTAATTACACAACACAAAACACTATTTACACTTAAAACTCGGATGTAGGTGATCCCGTTCAACATTAAATTAAATACAGTAAATGCTGGCTGTGTACTGTTAAAACTACGTTATCTCACTCTCACTCTATACACGTTAAATAAGCTTTACCGGAGATCAATCTCAATCTCCCAACACATGGGCTCTAAAGCTAAGCTCTCCGAGCCTCTCTCAACCTTATGCTCTCTCTCTCTCTCAGAGCTATCCAAGGAACTAACCTTGCGCTTGGCACTCCAGCCTTCAACTCACTATCCTAGCAGCAGAGCCTGCCCCTAGCAACCTTCTGCCTTTATTCAACGTAGCCCCTCGGGGTTTTCTACCTGGCTCGCATTCCAAGCTCTTTTCTTCGTTCGTGGAATGCCTTTGTCTCCCCATCTTCCACAGACATCTCAAAAGGTCGGGCAAACCCCTCTGAAACCATCTTTTTTCCCCTTCATTCCATCTGTACATTTTCACCGGCTTAGATCCAGTTTTAGACAAGGAAAGAATATTATTTTGAAATTCCAGTACACAGACCATACAATATATAATATATTAAGACAAAATAATATAGAACCCCAGTTCTAATAGCAGATGTTTCTCAGAACCTGACACATATTCTACAAGTAAAAATTAAATTAAAAAAATAAAAAACCCGACTGCGTAAAAAGCAAACTAATTAATTATTTCTCATCAATGTAAAACTTTTTTTTATATTACTTGTATTAATGACTTTTAAGTTGTGTTTAATTGTTAGTTCTTATCTATAAACGTTGTTTTGATGAGGCCTATAGAGGAAGTGTCTGTGAAATGAGGTCTATGAAGGTTAGAGCTGCAATAAAGCTAGAGATCCCACCCACACAACTTCCAGGTTGTATAACAGTTAAACTGAGCTTTTGACTGTAAAACAGTCAAAGAAACATCGTATTCATTTTTAAAGACCTATCCAATGGTAGGCCACTCAACAGGGTGCGTAATTTTTTTTTTCGTCTCAACCGCCATTTTGTATTTTACGGCCACCATTCTGAATTTATAAAAACAGAATCTAGCCTATAACCATCGGACGGTTAAGACAAATCGATAGAGACCTCATTCATTTAAATCCATCTAGCCGTTGGGATATTTCGAAGGTGAAACACATAAACCTTCTTGGCAGTTGGATAAAAATAGATTAAAAAATATATATACAATTTTTGTAAAGTATTATTTTAATATTAATCGGAATATCATGTATTTGTGCATTTGCATAGAAAACGCGAACTGATTTCTTTGTTTTTGTATCGTTCCCATCATTTGGCAACCCACTGTATTATCTGCAAGAATCATGTTAACCCATTTGTGCCTGAATTTTGGTTTTCTCAAATGTTTTGGTAAAATCACTTTAAAATATTGCAAAATGAACTGGAAAAATACTAAAAAAAATTACGCTTACATTTTTTTGTATTTATTTGATAAAATGTAAAAAAACTATGAGTATTTCTAGTAGAATAATATACATAATTATATGTTTTATCTATATTTATATTTAAAAAGTTTTAAAATTGTATATTATGTAATATCATTAGAATTTTTATGAACTACATAAAAAATATATTTATTTCTTTACAGAGAGTAATAACGTGATAACTATTTTTAATAATAATATAAGAATAATCGTATTGCTGACTTAAAAACAGATTATTTCATAAATATCTTCAAAAGGAGATTGCATAAATAACTGTCTCTGAAATGTCCAACAAAAATATGTGCCCATTTGTGCCTAGAACCCTATATTTTGGACGTTCCAAATCCATAAAAGCTAGGCTTGAACATTTAATTTCGCAATTTGAAAAAATACGTATTTCAAAAAAGTCTACAAGCTAAGATTATGACTTGCGTTTTTGGATCCTTAATAGAAAAAATACAAATAAACTTACTTTTTACATTTCGCCATCTTGAAAAATTAAAAATTTATAAACACCGAAAAAAGTCTTAATTTAAGCAAATAAATATCCACCTTATGCAGTCATCTCTCGGTTATAGATAAAGACATTTATAAGTAATGATTTCATACAATTTTCATGTTATAAAGGAGAAGAAAATTACACTTATTTATTAAAATTTGAAACGTCCCAAAAATGGGACGCTAGGCACAAATGGGTTAAGTTAAATAAACTATGAATTTACCTTTAATTGTTTCCGTTTTAAACAATTTTCTCACCAAGTCGATACGATGGATATAAAGGTTCGTATCTAGGAGAAATATTATCTGAAATAAAAAGGAATGAAAATTAGAATATATATTTTTGCAGTATATTTACTTAAATTCAACTAAACTTTTCTTTTATAGTGATAAACAGGGGCGTCATTTGGGGGACCCTAAGGCTGTAGTTCGCTGTCTCAAAGTTTGAAACAAGCACAAAAAAAAAAAAAAAAAAAAAAAAAAACAATTTAACAAATTACAACGACCATTTGGAAAGTGATTTTTTCAGAGACTAAAACTTAAGACATAAAAAATCGCACGGAGTTGATCATACATTACGTACGCCATGAATAACATTTTTCGGTACTGTAAATTTTTAAACTTCTACGGATCTGGTCATACATTACGTACGCCATGGATTAAACATTAATAATCCTGGACCAATTTTAAATGAAATTTCATTCTTAAACTTCTAAACATCCCACAATCTTACTTTTTACACCGTCGTATAGAAAAAAAAAATGTACTTTTAAATGCAATTTGTTTGAAAGCTGTATCTCAATTTGTTTCTGAGTTATTAATTTTTTTCTCTAGTTTTTATTACTTTTTTGTCATAGTGGCAACAGAAGTATCCATCTCTGTTGAAAGTAAAGGGAAAATACAGATTATAGAGACCAATCAGAAAACGAATAAAATGTGGATTCAACTAATAAAAAGCTCCAGATATGGTTTTGATTTCCTACCTTGACCGAGGACAATAACCATTTTTCCAAATAATTTAAAAAAAGAAAGAAGGAAAGAAAGAAAGAAAAGAAAAAGAAAAAACAGATTATAAAATATTTTCATACACATTCAGAATACCGTTTAATAAGATGAAAGATAACGTCTAAGTAAGCAATTTGGTAAACGCATAACTTATTTGAAAACACAATTTAGGCAATTGCAATTACTAAAATGAGATGCAAAAAACTAAGGTCAGTTAGGAAATACATAACGAAAATTCCCCTTCAGCATTGTCAGGAAATAAACAGAAATAGACTAAAATTATTTTCTATATGATTCACAGAATTTATACACATCGATTTATATGCAAAAGATTATTTAAATTTAACAAGCTGGAAATTGCATGCCAAACGTGGCAAATGTGGTGCGTACGTACTTTAACTAATTTTTAAATATTTTCTGCATCCCATATTGTACTGAATGTATATTTTAGTGCACTTCATAAGTATATATCGATTTCGTTCTGTTCGAAAGGCTGTAACATCATTAAAAAGAACTATAGATAATTTTTTCCCTGGCCGTAACGTAACGGAAAACTTTTGACTGTCCCTGTCATTAAACTACACATCCGATTTTCATAAAATTTGAAATGGCTCGACAAAATATTGTAACAATTATACATTTAAAATTTCAGACCATTTGTTGGGTAGTTTTTGCTCTGTTATATGCAGACGGACTGACGGACGGACTGAACGACAACTATAGGTGCTACGTATTTATATAATTACGAACACACCTAAAAACAAACGTGTTCGTCCATAGCACTGACGTCATTTTGACGGTGACAAGAGCAGACGATTGAATTTATTTGTTACTGAAAGTTAGAAAAACTATTATAGATACATATTTCCTAACGCTCACCTAGTACGAAGGGGAAAACATAGCATATTCGTTCTAGAACTAAACTGGAGAGACTAAAACAATCTCCAGTTTTCCCCTAGTTAATTCCAAATTCAACTCCCTAACCACTGGGCTAAGAGTGGAATCGTCCAATCAGTGGCGTAGCCAGGATTTCGTTTCGGGGGAGGGTCCAGATTTTTTCCTTCAGGTTATATATATAGTAAAACCTGTCAAGATGAAATCGTAAATATTGCTGAAAATTTCCGTTTTATACAAGTTTTCGTGTTATCAGATGTATTTGTATAGTATTCTTTTCCATAGCACTATGGAACATTTCTGTTTTAGACAGAATTCCGTTATAGTCAGGTTCCATTTTTACAAGTTTTGTGTATTTATATAAATATACTTATTTATGTCATATGAATAGAATAAAACTTGTCAAAATAGTAATTGTCTATAACAGAATCCTGTCTTTAACGGAAGTGTTACATGGTCTTAATATGAATTGCGATACAATTAAATTTGCTGAAAACCTGTCTGAAAGGGGATTTTCATCGTTCTTTAGTGAAACATAGTGAAACCTGTGAAAACGGAATCTTTCTATAACGGAATACTGTCTCAAACGGAAGAGTTTCAAAATCTTTGCGAAACGAACAATAGATCTCATTGAGGTAGTGTATCTTAGAAGCATAATTAATTACACTTCTTTCTATGGAAGCCTGTCTAAAATGTAGCTTTTTACCATTCCCTTGCAATCTAGTCTTGACTGTGTATGCATAATAGAAGTATTTCGAGTAACTTTAAGAATTTAGGTATATACTTATTTAATTTCTTAATTAAAAAAAAAAAGCATGGATAAAAAATGTAAGACCAATCTCTATAACTGCTACTAATAATACATTGAAGTTACATTAATATTTACCAATGAAAAAGATTCACTATGATGTAAAAAGCTGATACTCGTGGCTTTAATTTATTAATTACTTTGTCATATTTTAGAATTAAAGAAATTTCCTCATTTATTAGCAGAAATTTCGCTGTTTTAGTAAAGCGACATTTACCTTTCTGAATTTGTGGTAGCAACCAAATTTTAACAAAAAATTCGAAAATTCTTACTTTATAGTTTTGGCAGTGAATGGGTTAAATCAAGTTTCATATTACATAACATTTGCCTACAATAAAGTTAGGATCAAGTGGTTAAGTTTAAAAGGGCAATTTTCATGTTTAGATTCTTTCCATTGAATTAAGAAGTTGTGCTGTAATAGATATTGGATAATGATTTCACATAAGTGACAATCGCATGAGCCGTTCATGCGATCCACCGCGCTCCCCATTGGAGTTTTTGAGATAAACCAAATAGCATGAACATTAGCAGCAAGTTTGATTTTTTCTAATATTATCTTGCCGTGACAAATTTGAATTGAGAAATTCGCAGCAAATCTCCCGCAAGGTATACCATCATCCACTTGCATGAGTAGTTTGTTGTGAAACTGATGCAAGACTGTCTTTAATTCACGAAAGTGACGAAAGCAAAAAATCCCTCTGTTGAGAGAATACACTATCAACACATACGCAGAAATTGCAGAAATTTTATTATGGTGATAAAACCGATGCATGCACCTTCTGACGGCGTTTTCCCATCAATAGACTTGATCAGGTCTATGGACCCCTTCGAAGGGGTTAAACTTATAGTGTGACATGGAAAGATTACTACTTTGCAGTAAGTTTGCACTATTTTTGATTACTTGTTTGCCATTAGTTTGCAATAAATTTGATATAGTATGAATTTAACTTGCACGACAAGTTAGCTGCAAGTTCAAAGTGTGGTGACTTCAGCGTTTGCGTTATCTTGCTGTAGTCTTGTTATGAACTTTCAGTCTTGTCATGCTAAGCTTAATGCAACTTTGCAGGTTTTCAGAGTAAGACTGTTGCAAATTTTCTGCAAACTAAAAATGCTATGTGTGAAGGTTTTAATTTTAAGAAAAAGATCTTGCATTTTCAGCTACAGAAACTAGTAATGTAAAAAGCAGACACATCAAATATAGTTCATGCTGAAAAAAGCAGTCTTGTTACAATTGTCTTATTCAACTATAATTCTTCTGGGGTTCCATGTTTCATGTCTCGCCACTTTTGATACCATATTCGATCTAATAGTTGCTTCCAATATCTGGTCGTCTTTAAGGAAGTAAAATTTTTGTAATAAGTTTATTTGTGATGGATTAGCACTTTTTTGGAAGTATTAGAATGTGTAAAAAATGGTTCATGGTGGTTTCTGTTTTTGTACTTCTCAGCGAATTTATTTTAGATGATTCGAAAAAGTTTTAGAACATTCTCCAAGTTTAGCAGTAAGCTTCGGACGGGTCGGATTTATGCAGCTCTGGAAGGGACACTTAGGAGTTCCGTGGAAGGGAGTAGCGCCCTTCTAGACCATTAATAATCCTAAAATTCCGAATTTTCCGATTGCACCCTTAAACAACTTGACAGGAGGATCAAGAATCTCATCTCTGTATATTTCAGCATTCACAGTTGCACTGGTGAAAATGTGTTGGTCACTGCGGCCATTCAAAATTACGTCCGTCCATACCATGATTCCACGACCTTTGATTCGATGCCTTTCACGGATGTTTGCAGCCTTATTGCGTGTGATTTTCTCCCTCCATATGGTAACACGTCTGTGGTAACTCTCTCAACAAAATTGGGATTCATCGGTAAAGAGAACTCGGCTCCAGTCCGTGATACTCCAATGACGATGATCTCTGCACCACTTTAACCGGGCGCATTTCGCTACCGGAGTTAATGGAACACAAATCATGGGTTTCCTTGCATGCAGACTGTCACTCACAGTAAACCAGGATAGTCGAGTTCTTATTGCTGCAGCAAACTCCTTGCAATCTGAACTGACGTCAATTGCCTATTTCTTTTAGCAATCGTTGGCAAATTACAGTCCTGAGAGCCTATTGTGGTGCGTTTTCTACCTTCACCTGGTTGTCTGTGGACATTATACAAGTGTCTTTAAACCGTTTCCAGATTCTTGACATGACGCTTTTGGCTATTTTTAAGTCTTTACAGACCCCTAAGAGTGTCTCTCCTGCTTCTATTCTCCCTATCGTACGCAATTTCTCAAAATCGGCCAAATGTCTTCTGGACGACATATTCCACCTACTAGAAGCGAAAGTTTTACCTAATTACACGTACAATCCTTAAAATTAGACTTCAAATTACCCACGTGTGCCCCTTTTCACGCGTGAACCGAAAGAACGGGCTGAGGCTGAAAAGTTTGCATATATTTCTGTAGCGAATGTTAATCCCATTGGACTACGTGATAACGTTGACATTGAGTTACCTTTCTGGAAGTTCCCTTAATAGAATCAGGGCCGAAACTAGCCTTTTTGGCGTCCGGGGCAAACATGGATTTTGGCGCCCCCCCCCCCTTTTCCACCACAAAGAAGTTTACAAAAAGAATTTTACTAAGTATCTAATAGACAGCTTATTTTTAAACAACTTATTTCCACTACAAAGTAAATTTACAAAAAGAATTTTACTAAGTATCTAATAGACAACTTATTTTTTAAATTTAAAATACATAAAACTGAACTACGTAATCAGCTTTGTCAAACATTGATTCATTAAAACCCTGAAAACGGAATCAAAAGGAACTAAATTGTATTTTAATCATTTGAAACTTTTTTTTGTATAGTCTAAATGAGGTCGATATCTAAAAATAAAAGGTTTTACTAAGAATTTTACTTTGTGCATTCCCCGTCCAGTTTGTTTTATTGTCGCAGGCAGTCATCGCCCATGGCAGGAAAGAAAAGAAGAAAAAAGGAAGCTGATGCTCAGCGGAAAACAGGAAAACAAACAAACAGCTTTCATGGAATTTTTTTATCTAATAGAAAAGTCAGACTGAGGGGTCGCTTCGCGCTGGGTAGTTAGCAATAGTGGACAGTGTCCCACAATAGAGACTGACCTAGAAAAACGGTCTCCTACACAGGAAGTGATTTAAAATATAGTAGGCAAAAGCATAGACATGATACTTTTAGAATGGGAGAATGAAAAAAGCCTAAGAGAACAGTTCTTTTTTTTATTATTATTAATTTGCAGTTTTGTACTGTAGATGAATCTTTTTATCTAGTATTTGTAAAGTTTAATACATTTGGTACAGTTTTCCTTTTAAATTTTCCGGCTCCGAGATATTTTTATACAAATTTCGTATATATATACATTCTTGTATCAAATGTAAAACAAAATCTTCATTTTGGCGCCCCCTCCACCTTCTGTTAAAGCGGCGCCCGGGGCACGTGCCCCCTCTGCCCCCCCCCCTAGTTTCGGCCCTGAATAGAATTAACATAAAGCACATTTTTATGGTTGTTCCTTTAATTTTTCTAGCCAGTGTATTTTGAAAGTGGTAACAAATAGCCAGCCCAAAAATAAAGTTACTTTTATTAATTGTAGGTAGGAGATTTAAAGTAATTGTTAATATTGTCCGTTATAAAGTGAACAAAGATAAGAGTCACGAAACTCGGCAAATGTACCATTATTGCGTTCGTATAAACTCGTTCTTTCCCATAAGTGTCGACAACAGAACCCCATCGAAGTCCAAGATAAAGACGTTTAATCTAGTTACAGTAAAATGTTAGCAACAATATATAGTGTTGTTTTCGTCGAACCTTGAATTGTTTTCCTTTGAGATAGGTCATCTTCACAGATTTTATTTGTAATAGATTTATGCTCTTCAGAGGTGGTGTTATAGCAGCGGTTTCAAACCTGGGGTAGCGTACCCCTGGGGGTACTTGGCGGGTCTACTGGGGGAATGTGAAAATAATAATGGTAATGGCAGAAGTCACAAAAATGTTAGGAATATCAATGTAATTTGCATCGATTTATTATATGGTTGTGATAAGAAGTTTACTAACGAAAAAAAGCATGTTTACGTTATCTCCTTGAGTGGAGGGGGGAAAGGGGCGTGTTTATGAGAAATGGGGGTACTCTGAAATGAAAAACCAAAGAAAGGGGTACGTGAAAGAAAAAAGTTTTTAGCAGTTTTAAGGGATACTGTGAAAACGGAAAGTGTTTATAACGGAAACCAGCCTAAAACGGAAAAGTTCTTAGTCCCGAAAAAAGACTATCTTTGAATTATACCTTCTAAGACGAATACCTCTCTAAAGCGGAATTTTTTATAGATCCTTTGTGATTCTCTCTTAGCAGTTTTTACTGTTGTATTTGTATCTATGATTCAGTAAACCAGGTCTACTTTCGGGAGGGGTTGGATACGCCTATGCGTCCAATCCAATTTCTTTAAAGGTATAAATGCCTTTCGATAGTGAAACGTAACGCTCTTCTTTTCGTTTCTTTGAAAGTCATTATCGTCATAATTTCAATATGCTTGAGTTTGTTTTGTTGAGATTCTGAAGTTAAAATAAGATATTTTTGTTTTTGAGTTTTTACTATGTTTAAATTTTAAATGAATGCTTTTAATTATGATTTAAATTTGAGTTGTTTTGAAGAACTCCAGCTGTAAGGATGTTTGATCTGTTTTAATCAAAGATAATTTTAACAATTTACTTAGTTATTTTTTTTAACAAGGTTTGCTCTGAATCTTATTCAACTGAAAGCTGTTTTGAAAGTTTTTTTAACACTAGAAGAGCCGGAAATTTTCCTCAAATTTTTGTAAAAATATTTACACCAGAATTTTTATTTAAAGATTTTTATCTTATTTTCATGCATGTGTGCGTAAGGGAGTATGACTGATATATACAGTCGGACCTCGTTATCACGACACTCGGTTTCCACGTCACTCCGCTTATCACGGCAGTTTTTCAAAGTTCCGGTTTTCTGTATATGATTTTAATGTAAATAAACTCCGGAATTTACGGCGTTGAATATTTTTCAACTCCGGATATCCCGATGGTTAAGGGAAAATGTCCATTTTTCCTAATCCATCTTATAAACAAATAAATTAAGCGGAAAGAAATGTCTTAGACAAACTTTTCTCAAAAGTGTCTAAAATATCCATTGAGATAAAGCAGATACTTTATTTCAATCCTTAGCTTGAATAAACAAACACACATACTATGAATGACCTACTGAATAAATGACCAGTTCATCAGATTCCGAGCGTATAGAAGGCAATGAAGAAGAGGACATCCCTCTTCCACTATTGCTTAAAAAGTTGTTATACCGCGAAATAGATATAACGGTCGATGTTCAGTATAGGTGCAGATTCACGGTCACCAGTCGCCGCGGCGTATTTCCGAACTGCAGAACTTTTCGCCAACTTTTGGCGAAATTGGAAACTGTAGAAAAATCGCCAAATCACGTGACCACTCGGTCACGTTTGTAAACATTCGGCGCGTCGCCAACATTGTTTTCGGCATAATTATACAATTATTTATGTTTCCTGATTAAAAATAGGCTTGGGTTTGCATGTATGTAAATATACACTGCTTTGTTATTTTATTTCTGCTTAAATCATGATTTCATGCATATTTATATGACATATTTAAATCTTTATTTAGCTTGTACATATTTATAAATGTCTTCTGCTGTTTTTATTTCAGGCAATACCATAAAGTGTGGAAATGCCACTTGAGTAGTTACGGAAAATCCCAAGCCACTGAAAGAAACACAGATTGTATTACAAAAATGGATATTGTAATTAAAATTTTAGCCCCTGAAACAATTGAGAAAGATAATCCACCTTTAAGAACGGTTGTGTCAGTAGATTTAATTGACAACCGTACTATCTGTTCAGCTGCTGCTCTTAAGGCCCTACTTCAGTCAGGCGAAAAGACCCGTTCGCTAATGCTATTCCTATGGAAGAAATTTATAAAGATATCTCGGTCGCATTTCAATATTTTTAGATGATTTTTTTTTTTTTTTTTTTGCAGCGACTAGCTGAGGTCAATCTGTATGCAGGCCGTTTTCTACTTTTTCAATTTCGTTTACAGGTATTTTTAATCAGGACACTTTCCTTTTCAGAACCGGTTCCTAAAATGAAAGCATCCTCTTGAAAAAAATCTCCAAAGAAAATCGAAAAAGTAAGAAACGGCCTTTGTAAAGATCGACCTCAGCTAGCCACTGCAAAAAAAATCATCTAAAAATATTGAAATGCGACCGAGATATCTTTATAAATTTCTTCCATAGGAATAGCATTAGCAAACGGGTCTTTTCGCCTGACTGAAGTAGGGCCTTAAGCTACTAAGGGTAACCGAAGAGGAAATGTGTAATTTTTAATATAGATATTATTTAGAAGGTTCTGTTTACATTAATTTTGGACTACTGTTATGTTTATGTCACGTAATCTGAATATATTTTGCCTTGAAATATTGAAAATACTCTATTTTATATTTTTAGGTTAAAAGTGAATTATTTGGGTATTTTGATAATTGGTATAACACCCGTTGGATGCAATGTCTTTGAGTGAGAATGAATTGTTATGCCTTGGGACTTATGAGGATATAGCTGAAATTTTAATTTGTCCTCATTGAAGATTAAAATAAGTCATTTCTAAAACATAAAATGTTTTATTTTTATCAAACAAATCAAGTAGGTGAGAGTGGGGAGGAATGGGACACTTTTTACAAAGATAAGAAAATCAACTTTGTTTGACACAAAAATTTCAATTTATAGAATACAAAATGAAACACTTTCTTATTGTCTTCGAACAATATAGAAAAATAATTTGCAGAAACCTGGGTTTGTAAATATCATGATATTTTCGAAAATATCAAAACTATCCGATATTTTCAAAATAGTAAACATATCGATGCATTAGCCGGACGCCAGTGTTATTTATATATGTATATGTGTACACACACATATGTATATATATGTGCATATATAACACCTGCGCCTGGCTAACCGAAAAGTACCAGCAATTTACATTCATATTATTAAAAAGAAGGAATTTGACTTGTCCCATTCCTCTCCACTACCTTCTTTTATGTTAAACTTATTGTATACACAAAAATACTGGTTTTAGGCTTAGTTTAAATTATGGATAACATACAGTATAATGTTCCATAAATTTAAATAGGGAACCTATTACATCTAAGCAGAAACAATATACAGAAAACATAAAAAGTATACGAAGCAAATTTGCTTCTTAAAATAATATTTTTCTATATACAAACGTAAGCTTATGCAGATCAACAACTTTTTTTCAACTGAAGATTGGGCTATCATTGCTTCATCTGGTGTGCCATTGATTAAATGTTTAGAATGATACATAAAGAGAAAAACCTACTGTCCCATTCCACCCCACTCTCCCTTATATCTTATCTGGTAAATTATTCTTTTTTGATGACTTATATTAAAAAAAAAACATGACAACAAAGTTAATTGGCTTATATCATCTTTCTCAGGAAATGTGTAATTAGAATACCCACTCTTTTTTTTAAATTTGACAGTGTATTCCTAATTATGTTGAGATATTAGAATCCCAAAAAACTCAACTTTTGCTCATTTTCCAATTTTGATAATTTGTCCATCACTATTTAAATTAGGTGTATATATCATTTGTAATAGTTTTTTTTCTTGTAAGTCCTTGGTATTTTCTGTTTTTTAAAATAACTTATGCAGTTAATTTTGTGCTTGAAATGGACATATAACTGAAAATAGCTTGTTTTGCTTTTACTATATAAGCTTAGCTACTTAAACAAATAAAATTTTCTTTTAATCAATTTATGTGAAGAGAATAGCCCTAGAGCAACATATTGTTTAAATTTGAAAGTAATTACATGAAAAAACAACTCTATAATGATAAAAATTTCTATTTGCTTTTTGTTAAGCCTAACAGTATAACTTTTACCCCACATGTTTTTTTTTTTCTCTAAAATATTATTTTTACTTTATTTTGTAATAAAAGTGCAGGAGATTATTCCTAAATAAGTATTTTATGCAAAGTACAAAATAAAAGAGCTGAAACTTGCCTTTTACTTACTTTAAATCCAAACTTTTTCTGACTACCACAACAAAACTAACTAATCCATAAATTTGAAAATGGCTACTACTAAGTGTAACACTGCAGCAGCGAACATACTTTTTTCATTGAAGATCAATTTTGATATCTGAAATATACTAATCTAGCAAAATAATTACTATTTCTATTTTTTATTGAAAACTATCATTTTTAAACCTTGACCCTAATATTTCGCTACATTTGCAAACTAGTAATTTCATAAAACATCATGCTTATCTTCAAAGAACAAAGTTTTTTTTTTTTTTTATCTGATATCGAATAGCCACTTTTTTTCTATCAACTGTTCAATTTTTATGTGACATAGAACAAAAACAAGAGCATTTTAAAAGATATTTATTGCATATACATTTTAAATGTTCTATGTAAATAAAGTTTCAGAAATATTAATTTTTAGTACTAAACAAAATTACTCATTGATTTCAAATTTAGAAAATTAATTTTTTTCTTGCACATTTCCGACTTGAAATCTGAGGGCTTTGTTCATTCCAGTGTCCTTTTTTTGTGAATTTAATTGTTAATTTTGTCTGTATATGAAAGTGTGTAACTTTTGCTAAGGAAAAAAGAAAAATCAAATTTAATTTTGAAGGATTGGTGATTACAATTTTAAACTATGCATGAATAAAGATTTAGGGGACTGTGTACCAAATAAATTTTTATTTTGTAATTAGATTCAAAAATAATTTCAATACGCCAGGTATTGAAATTCAATTACTTTAAATAAGCAGAAAATAAATGTGATTTATAGACAGTCTCTAATTTTACCAAGATTTTGTATTTTTATTTTGGAAAAGTGAGCTAAGTCACGATCTTTGACTTTCTATAACCACATGACTTATTAGATATTCAAACCAAACTTTTTGCATATGAATCAAGATATTACGGGCGCGTTCACGGATCGCACCCTGGTTCCCCAGGTTTACCAAGGATAACCCGAAGCGTTCAGAGACCGACATCACGTGACTTTTTCCGAGTTCCCCGTGGCGTTCAGAGCCGGAGATTACCCAGATTTCGGGGAACCCACATTACCTGAAAAATTTTGTTGGGTAAAGTGATCACGTGGTTGGGAAATCTGATTTGTTTACCATTTTATAGCTTAACTGTGACTGTTAATCGGAATAGCACTGTTTTGATCAGTTTTATCGCGCATTGTTACTGTTTTTTCATATTACAAAAATAATAATAAAAACATATCTGGTCTAAGTTTAACTTTTAGATAAGTTAGAAGATAAATGTAAATTTTGCATATGACAAATCAGTTCACGCTTGGAAGCCTAAAATGGCTAGCAAAACCTGCACTGTTAAAAATATAGTGAAAGATTACCTCTGTTTTTAAAGGCTATCTATTTTCTGACCAATGAGAAAGCTACATAAACGCCTATAAAGCGCCCTCATTGGTCAGAAAATAGATAGCCTTTAAAAACAGAGGTAATTTTTCACGATATTTTTAACAGTGTGTGATACATATTTGTTGCGATAGTATTCCCCATAAAAATTAACTTTTGAACAGTTTCCCATAAAAAAAAATGTGATAATTGAATCTATTTGCACTGTCGAAAGTGCAGCTGCCGCCATGTTTGTAAATGTAAATAAAAAAAATCCCGCAACTTTACCCGAAAGCGTTCAGAGCCGTTTTTACCCAACCTTACACCGAGAAACCAGTATGACGTCATTCCCCATTTTTCCGAGTTACCCGTGTTTCGGTCTCTGAACGCGCTCTACAAGAGATAATTTCTGAAATTGGGTATTTTTTCTTCCTATGGGAGTCTACACTGTTAAAAATATCGTGAAAAATTACCTCTGTTTTTAAAGGTTCTCTATTTTCTGACCAATGAAAACGCTACATAAACACCTATAAAGCTTTCTCATTGGTCGGAAAATAGATAGCCTTTAAAAACAGAGGTAATTTTTCACGATATTTTTAACAGTGTATATAAAAATTAATTTCGTAATTCATAGAAAAGATCCCTCAGGGATATGAAATTGCGCTCGTAGAATTCTCCACCTTCTTATGAACATAGTTTAAATTATCTCTATGAGCGCGTTCAGAGACCGAAAAACGAATAACTCGGAAAATTGGGGAATGACGTCATACTGGTTTCTCGCGAGACTAACGAGAAAGACAGGCTACCGTGGTGGGTCCGATTCTTCTTTTTTTACAGACCGCTGGAGTCACGTGATGCTTGAATGCACCACTGAAGGTGTGCGAAAAGAGCATCACGTGACTCCAGCGGTCTGTAAAAAAAGAAGAATAGGACCCACCGCGGTAGCCTGTCTTTCTCGTTAGCCTCGGGTTTCTCGGTGTAATGTTGGGTTAAAACAGCTCTGAACGCTTTCTGGTAAAGTTGCGGTTTTTTTTTTAAATTTACATTTACAAACATGGCGGCAGCTGAACTTCTGTTAGGTCAAATAGCCGGCAATCAAGCGAAACGACGAATCTTTTCTGAGTATTTTCTTGCGCTAATGTTACTCGAATTCGAGAAATAAGGTCAAACAAGAAGAATTTTAATTTAAAACGTTACAACTATGTTTGAAGGGATTAAAATTACTGAAAAATTCGATATTTTAGCTGTTTCCCATGAAACGAGTACTATCAATGGCGGTCTTGCATCGGAACACACACACACAAAAAGTAAAGCAGTGGTTGCTGTTTGCAATATAAAACTGTTGTCTTGTTGCTCTGTTATCGTAAGTAGGCAATTATTATTTTAGGTAGATTTCGTATGAAATACTACCTATTGGGATCGTTCCCATGTTGGAATTTCTGAAAAATTTTTGCAGATCTACACCGATCATGACCCCTAGAACCCAAAACCACCCTCAATAAAAAACTTTATCTATCTATCTATCTATCTATCTATATATATATATCACTTTCTTCTGGACACGATAACTTTCGCAATTCTGCACCAATCTCTTCCAAACTGATACATAAAATCAATGGGCATAAAATCTCGGTCAAGTTCGTTAATGGGCAAAATCGGACCAAGGGGATGGAAATAGGGAGGGGTTTTGCGAAAACCGAAAACCCCCTATAACTTCTTAATTTTTGTACATATCAAAGCAGTTTAAAGTTTTTATTACTTCTAAAAATAGGGCCAAAATTTTGTGTATCACAGATATTTGATAAAGTTAAAAATGGGCTCAAGGGGCGCAAAAATAGGGTTTTTGGGAGAAAAAAATTCATAACTTCGTCAATTCTTAAGATATCAATTCCAATTAATTTTATTATAAATCTCCTTAATATTATCTACAACTTTTATATTCACAAGTTTTTGATTGGACCAATTCGTACCGCAAAAAAAATTAAAAACGAAAACAAAAAGGGGGTTTGAAGATGTAAAAAATCCATAACTCCGTCAATTCAAAAGATATAAAATCCCCATGAATTTATCATATATCTTCTTAATATTGTCTACAACATCTGTACAGACAAGTTTTGGATAGGACCAATTCTTACAGCAAAAAAAAAAAAAAAATTAAAAATACATAGCGGTTGAAGAAAAAAATAATCTAAGTAAGGGTGTATTCAAATCCAAACTGCTTATTTTCTGACTCATTTTACAATTCATTTTTGCTCTCAAAGGCTTCCAATTGTTACGTTTTCTTACTCAGAAACAATATAATGTACCGAAATGGTCGATTTTTTGATAGAGGCAGAATACATTTAAAAAAATGCTGTTAAAGTGGGCATTTTGAACCGAATTTCCCGAAGCGGATTGTGTTGGAAAAATCATTGCATTAAGGATGCACTCAAATCCAAACTGCTTATTTTGTTACTCATTTTTTAATTCATTTTTGCTCTCAAACGCATCCAATTGCTAGATTCTCTTATTCAGAAACTATATAATGTAAATTAATGATCGATTTTTTGATAGAGGCAGAATATATTTCAAAAAATGATGTCAAAATTGGCATTTTGAACGGAATTTCCCGAAGCAATTGTGTTATCACTTTCTTCTGGACACGATAACTTCCGCAATTCTGCACATATCTCTTTCAAACTGATACATAAAGTCAAGGGACATAAAATCTCGCTCAAGTTCGTTAATGGGCAAAAGCGGACAAAGGGGATGGAAATAGGGAGGGGTTTTGTGAAAACCGAAAAAACCCCATAACTTCTTAATTTTTGTACATATCAAATCAGTTTAAAGTTTTTATTACTTCTAAAAATAGCGCCAAAAATTCATGCATCACAGATTTTTGATAAAATTTAAAATAGGCTCAAGGAGCTCAAAAAATAGGGTTTTTGGGAGGAAAAAATTCCTTACTTCGTCAATTCTCATGATATCAAATCCAATAATTTTATTATACATCTCCTTAATATTATCTACAACTTTTATATTCACAAGTTTTTAATAGGACCAATTCGTACCGAAAAAAAAAATTAAAAACGAAAACAAAAAAGGGGGGGGGGGTTGAAGAAGAAAAATTTTAATAACTCCGTCAATTCACAAGATATAAAATCTCCATGAATTTATCATATATCTTCTTAATATTGCCTTCAATATTTATATAGAGAAGTTTTTGATAGGGCCAATTCTTACAGCAAAAAGAAATTAAAAATACATAGCGATTGAAGAAAAAAAATCATCTTATTAAGGGTGCATTCAAATCCAAACTGTCTATTTTCTTACTCATTTTTAAATTCATTTTTGCTCTCAAACGCATCCAATTGCTAGATTCTCTTATTCAGAAACTATATAATGTGCAGTAATGATAGATTTTTTGATAGAGGCAGAATATATTTCAAAAAAGGATGTCAAAGTGGACATTTTGAACAGAATTTCCCGAAGGGATTGTTAGAAACGAAAAATATTGCGCTACTGAGAAAATAATTGTTTATTAATCAAGTTTTAATTAATTGAAAAAAAAATAAAAACACAGGTCGCTTATAAATCTTTTCAAAAATCACGTCAGCATGTTTCATATTTTTTTTTAATTAAAAATGAATCTGAAAATGTGCCAGAAAATTTCGAGTTGTTGAGTATGGAAAAATATTTTTTTTAATATCGCCTTAACATGATTCTGATAAAACCAGCTATTTTATAAAAAGGAAATAAAAACTCGTCAAAAGCAGACAGATAAAACTGTTAAAGCGGATTTATATCTAATAATGGTTTTGTTTTTGTTGGTGAAATTAGTATACTTAACTTCGAAATCCACCTCTGCCTGTAGGCCGGGCCGTCAGGGATTCTTTATTATTACATTGTGTATCTTTATTTTTGCCTGTGTTTCTCTGGATCTGTTTATGCCACATTAAATTTATCGTGATAATACTTGGTATTAATGTTAACCTTTAACTGATGTTACCTGTCTCACAGACCGGTGCTTTTTTCGATTTTCATAGTTTAACTTGCAAATTTCAGTTTATCTACAAATACTACTGAAATTTTGTTTCGTTTGAAACTTTAGTACTAACACCAGAGACTTTTGAATAGGTGAATTTTAATTATAACACTCCTGTATAAAATGTTTAGTACAAAAGCAACATCTTATGAATTAATTGCGACTTTTATTCATCTTTTGATGGAGCAGACTCACAGACCACTTCACACTAGTTATGTGACAATTTCTGTGACATCAGTTAAAGGTTAATTCTCGTTTAACAGAATTTACAGTAATGTTTTAGATTAAAATTTTCAAATATGTTAAACTTTTTATTTATACAGGACATGTTAAGTGTACCTTTTCTCCGAAACTGTCAAAAGGATTTCAATTATTTTTTTATATGCTTCAATAAAACCTATTCACAGATCATTACTTTATGTCTCAGTTTAATCTGCTGTGAATTACTGTAGTGTTCTTAAAAGAGAAAAAAAAATCGAAAAAAATGTTTTTTGCTATTTTATGTTGGTTTCTATTTAAAATTTTTTAAAAAGAGTACCTACATTAAAAAAGTTGTGTACTGTAATAATTTTAGCGTCTTCTGAAATTTTATTTTATAAATATTCAAGTTTTTTATTTTAATTTTCCTCCTCCCCCCCCCCCCCCCTCTAAAAAAAATTGATTCTATCAAACTACTAAATTCATTTAGTCTGCAAATCATATGTGGCTGCTTTTTCTGTTTATATATGTTAGATCTTACTTTCCTACTCATTATTTTTCAGGATTTAAACAGAACCACAAACTGTTCAGAGCCTGCATCGCAAATGTTTTGGGATTATTCAATTCTCTTTGATACTAGTATTTGGGATGATTGTCCTACACCCTTCGTCAGCGGTTTAAAAGCCATGAATAAAAAGAAAGGTGGAATATCTTTATGACCCAATCCAATCTGTTTAACAGCGCAACTTCTAGCTCCAGAACTCTGGCAATCTCCAGCTCCAGATATGCATTTAATCTGTCAACACCCATCTCAAGAGTGAAAAGGAACTCATTTATGTTTCTTGTCGTCCTTGTAAAGACTGTTTAGCTGACAATCACCCACTATGAAATATAAATTGTACATAAAGGCAAACGCCTGGAGAATTTCTAGAGCGGGTAGCGCCTGACATATTGTCTGGCCGCTCACTCGGAAATCCCCCCTGGTTTTGCTATATTTACAAATTAAAAAAATATATAGAAACAAGTACAAGAATGAAAACAGGTAACAACTGTATTTTAAATAGAGATCGACTGAAAATTCAGTGTCATTCTTGGCGAAAATGCTGCCAAAAATTCCGCCTAACCGAAACAATCTTTATTTTTTAAATCTCATATCTTCTTTCGGAAATTTTTAACATTACTCATTGATTTGAGCTGTATCGGCTCCAATCTCCTATGAAACACTCATTATTTATTGATATGAACTTCACTGTTTATAGTTATCATTCATGAATGACTCAAGACATGAGTGCAAATTATAAAGCAAGCAATGCATATAGGACTAAACTTTGAAGACGCTTTTCACATGCACATTAAGAGCTGTAGACTCAACAGTAATAGAAAAATTTGAAACCGCAGAAGTCTTTCAAATACTCTCTGAGAAATCTCTAGTACAAGAGATGATCATTTACAAAAATCGTTATAAAAGCTAAATAGAGGTATTTATACCTAAAACCTTTTTACTTTCTTCTATCTTTACAATAAGAAACTATTGAATTCAAAAATTTTCGAATTCCGGTTTTCGGCAGATTTACACGTTTTAGAGGTCAAAGAACCCGATAAACATGTTTTTACAAAATGTCTGTGTGTGTGCACAAATTTTGTGGTTGCATTATCTCAAGAACTAATGAACGGAATTTAATAAAAATTTATATTCAGTTAGTCCCTGATATAAATTGGTGCTGATTAGTTTTTGGTGTAAATTGCTCAACAGGTGGTACTGCTAAGAAGCATTTTTCACGATTTCCACAATAGCTCAATCTCCAGAATTAATGCACAGATTTTCATCAAACTTCAGATTGTTATTCCTTGACATGAATTGACGTTTTATACATTTTGGTGTAAATCGCTCAATAGGTGGCACTGCTATGCTGCATTTTTTGCGATTTCCGCAATAGCTCTAATTCAAGAACTAATGCTTGGATTTTCAACAAACTTCAGATTCATGTATACCTTGATATGAATTACTGCTGTTTATGTTTTGGTGCAAATCACTCAACAGGTGGCGCTGCTATGCTGCATTTTTCAGAATTTCCACTTTAGCTCTATCTCAAGAACTATGCACGAATTTGCTTTAAATTCAGATATACTTTGATATGAATTGGTGCTAAATTGATGTAATTTCTTCTATTATTTAAATGATTTAATTGACGTCATTTATATAGGAGAAAGTTTTGTGATGGCCACAACATACTAGTTTAATTTGATTCGAAGAATTAGAAAATTATTTTGTGTCATTGAAGAATTAATTACATTTTATTTTATATGAAAATAAAAAAGTTTTGGTCAGAGGTACTGACAGCCAACTTGGGCCACACGTATAATTAATTAATAACTATGTATATTTAATAAACACGTATAATTAATTAATAACTATGTATATTTAATAAACACATATAATTAATTAATAATTATGTATATTTATGTATGTATTAATTACTTTTAAAAATTTTGGAGATTTTCGTTTAAAAAAAAAGAGAAGATTACTGAAATTCGTTTTAGATTTCAATTTCGGTCTTAAAAACCTGTTTTAGTCGATACTTAATTTTAAATCATACTAACTGTATCGCATAACTAATATTTTTAAATCTGATTTTAAAAAAAATTTATATTTGGGCCCTGTATATGGGGCTTTAGGGGCACATGAATTTTCAAATATAGGATTTTGTTATCGTAATTCTACACTCCTCATTCAGACCAACCTTTTTACTGAATATGATATTTTGCAGGTAAATAAAACTTTTTTTTTTTTTAACAGGCCCATATAAAACTTAAATTTTATGTATTTCACATAGTTTTTCTTCACTATTGATTCAGTCTGATCTTTTCATAGAATTTGTAATTTTAGGGCTATGAAAACCTTTTTTTTCACAAATGGTGCAAATTTCTGAAACCCTGTATGGGGTCTCAAAACCACATGAAATTTACAATTTAAGAGTTACACCGAAATTCTGAAATACTGGTACTGACCTATCAATATACAAAAATTAGGTAGCTTTACGATGAATGATAAAAATAATAGCACTGGGGCCACAGGACTATATGAAACTTTTGAACAAATGCCTTATTCACACGGAATCCGCCATCTTGTTTCTTTGTTGGTCAATTATAACCACTTTATGCTTAATTTTTGAAAATTTAGAGATTAAACATAAACTACAACAACTAAAATTAAAGATTAAACATTTTAAAAAACAACAAAAATAAATAAATAAATCCAAATGAAGAAATTTAAAATCGGCGATGACCAACAAAGAAACATGATGGCGGAATTCGGCCGAATACGGCATTTGTTCTGAAACTTCAAATCTACTAAAAAAACTTTTGAAAAGTAAAAAAACGCCAAGCTAAAAAAAAGAAAAAAAAAAGAAAAAAAGGTGAAAGTTGTGGCTAAAAAATAGTGTGATATTGAATTTCCAAGCTTATATTATTTAACATTTTCCATTAAAAATTTACCATACGTAAGTCGAGTACCTAAGTATGCGTTGATAGAAAGCTTTTTCTTCTTTACTAAATACATCATAACGTGTTTCTGAAAATTAATTTTTTTTAAATAATGCATGATGGGCTTGGTGCTCATCTTTCCATATTTTACACAAATTTCTAAGCACACGAGTTCATTGTTAAGATTGGAAGTTCGAAATTGTTACTAAAGCAAACATTTTATTCTTTTAATTTATGGAAATGAGAGCCTAAAAATTTGTGTTAAAATAAAGCTGAAGTAACTTCAGGTTTCATGTTATAATTCTTTTTTTTTTCGGAGGGGGGTTAATTAATTAGTTAAAGCAGTAAAAATCAATTTGTTTTTTCAAAATAAAAAACTTTCTTAATTTATCTGTCTGTAGCTAAAACTAGAAGTTCGAAATTCTTAATAATGCAAATATATTACGAGCTTGAGTGCTTAGAAATTTGTGTAAAATATGGAAAGATGGCCGCCAAGCCCATCATGCATAATTAAAAAAAATTAATTTTCAGAAACACATTATGATGTATTTAGTAAAGAAGAAAAGGCTTTCTATCAACGCATACTTAGGTACTCGACTTACATATGGTAAATTTTTAATGGACAACGTTAAATAAGTACCATAATATAAGTTTGGAAATTCGATATCACACTATTTTTTAGCCACAACTTTCACCTTTTTTTCTTTTCTTTTTCTTTTTTTTTAGCTTGGCTTTTTTTTACTTTTCAAAAGTTGTTTTTTAGTAGATATCAGTTCTTTTTTAAAACAAATTATATATAATTGAAATAATTCTACTAGCTCAAATTAAAATTAGTCCTTGTATACCTTTATAAGCAGGGAGCAAACACAATAGTATGCATTTTGTTTACCTATCATTCATTTTTTAGAGTGATTAATAATTTAAAAGTAAGGAAAGTCAATTTCATCTTTCAAAGTATCAGTCTTTCTCAATTTATATCTCCTTAAAATTTTCTACGAAAGATGAAAATTTAGTAAAAAACAGAGTCGAAATAATATATATATTTATAGTTAGTCTGTCAGTTAATTGTTTTTTCTAACTTTTTTTTGCTGACGGTTTTGCAAAATAAATTTACCTTTACAAATACCTCCGGTTTTTCCGAGAATGAAAACCCGCAGGCATCTAAAGAATCGAAGATCTGTAAATCTAGCAATTCTAGACATAATAAAGGAACATTTTTGATTTTAAAAAAATCTAAAAATTTAAAGATGTACTTAGATGTACCTATGTTTTAAACTGTACATATAACTTCCTCTTCATTTAGGTCGTGTTATAGAGAAGAAAGAATAAATATGTAATTTTACTCAAGTCTGTTTATCCATACCTATTTGCATAAATGTGAGGATATTAATTTACTATAAAATTTCCTCTAAATTGTTTATCTTTAATAGTCTATTATTAAAGTCGCATATACATTAGAATTAAATATTTTTCGGTTAAAAATTGCCTGAAATCTATAGTCTTATCGTTCGTTAAATTTGTTTTATGTTTTTTTTAATACCCAGACTCTTCTTCTGAACTCTGACAAAAGATCACAGACATATTGAAGTTATCCAAATTCCTATATCTTTCTATCGTATTTCCTTTTTTGCGGGGGCGGGAGTGAGGAAGAGCCCTTAAGAACTTCGTTTTGTTCTCAGAATTCTGAATTATTCATTCAAAAGATCTACCTACATAAGTCTTGTTGCAGAATCTTCATTAGCTAAGAGTTGCATCAAGTTATACATCATGTGAATCTATTAAATTACTTTTGTGAAATACCAGATGGGAGCCATTGATATTTCCAGACCATTTGCCTACATTTTAAACTTGAGTCATTTACTACTATTCATTAATTTTCTATACGAATTAAAGAAGTCGTTGTTTCCATGCCAACTGTACCTTTCACTATTGCTTGCTTGTTTGTTTGTTTGTTTTATTGAACACATACATCAGATCACATGCGGATCACGGCGGGATTCAAATCTGCTTCCACCTATACTCTCAAGCGATTAGCGACATGGTGTCTTATCCACACAGCCACGGTGCGCTACTATTGCTTTCTCTAATACCCAGATACTCAAATTTAACCAACTTCACTTAGAATCATGGTCATAAAAGAGAACATTTATATGTTAGAGCAGTGTTGCCAGTGGGCTACATTTTTTTAATTCAGATTTCTTGTTCCCACCACTTATTATAAACGGTAAAATTCCCTTTGTTTTCGCCTTAATTAATACGTCATTAAATAAGGCGCATTTTACAATTTTAAAAAAATGGTGCCAATCAAGAATCTGAATTTAAAAAAGTAGCCCATCTGGCAACACTGTGTTAGAGTGGTGACATATGCACAAGTCGTGTACTCATATTCAAGTTTTTGTCCAAAGTACGATAACTCAGTTTTCAGTAATAGACGAGGAAGATTTCAATTAAACTAACCAGAAAAGTTAACAAACATTGGCTTCCTGATTTGATTTTATTCAAAATTGTCTTAACCAACCAAAATTAATGTCCGGGATCCAGATAAATGTTTCTCTGTTAGTAAAATTAGATTGACCAATCAGTAGCCTCCATCCTTGCAGACTTTTCGGTGCTTACTGCAAACATCAAAAAGTTCGGAAAAATGCAGGCGTCTGATTGATCAATCTCCTCCCGCTCTTAGCGAAAAATCTATCTTGTTCCCAGCCTATTCATCGCCCTTTAAATATTGGAGAAAGCCTTGACACGTGTCTGGAAAACGTCACACAAAGCAAGCAAAACAAAGAAGAAAAATCATTCATTGACTCGTTCATATTCACGAGCCAATGAATGATTTTGTTTCTTTGCTTTGCCTGCTTTGTGTGATGTTTTTGTAACGCGTGTCAATACTTTCTCAAATATTTAGGGGGCTTTGGCTTATTTCACCACCATGAAGTTATGAAAGGAGAGGAACAGACATGTCAATCTTCCCGTATGAAAAACTAGATACCAAAAAAAAAAACGAGTTCTTTCCCTCTCTTCTGCCCTTTTCCCTCTTGATTTTGACCGATAGCAGCCCATTTAGCAGTCTCCGGTACAAGATGCCGCTATATATGGTGGACGCAGGAGGGAGGGTGTTAGCGCGACCAATGACATAATAGGCCAGTTCATGATGTTTAAAAGTCACACGGAGTTGGATCGAGGCTAACGAAAAAGACAGGCTACCGGGATGGGTCCGATTCTTCTTTTTTTACAAACCGCTGGAGTCACGTGATGCTCTTTTCGCGCACCTTCATTGGTGACTCCAGCGGTCTGTAAAAAAAGAAGAATCCGACCGACCGCGATAGCCTGTCTTTTTCGTTAGCCTCGGAGTTGGATCATCTTTACACGGTGATTAGTACAAAGCTGCGCGACGATTTTTATTGTGTCCATTGCCGTGTACAGATAATGAACTCCGTGTGACGTTATGAACTGGCCTTATATGTTGTTGGTCACAGTTTAGGAACAGCTTCAAATGACTTCATCTATATCTACTCCAAGGCAAACGAAAAAGACAGCCGTATTACATTGTATAGACTAGCAATATCTTGCAGTTATAGAAAATATCCTGTAGATATCGCTGCGATCTGTATAATTCAGCAGCATCGTCGCACCTCTAAGGGATACAATATTTTAGCACTTTTTTAAGTATTACATGGATAGCCAATTTCCAAACTATATATTCTAGGCGCTATAATTTGGTCAAGACTCTGTAGCATTTTTTTTTACATTTTATTAACATACATCTGACCTGTGTGCTTGGCGTCCAGCCCGCTGTAATAATACGATGTTTATTTTGAAATTTGAAAGTATATCACAGATGTCGCTGCGATCAGCTCCCTGGACTTCAGCGTCAGTGCACATTTAAGGGATACAACCTTTTAGCGCTGCTTGGATAGCAGATTTCCACATCATGTATTCTAGACTCTATAGCAGTGCATTACACGTGTCTCTTTCTTCTTTAAAAAATATCCTGCAGATGTCGCCTCAAATGACTGTTTGGAATTCAACATCGTTTTACATTTAAGGGATTCAATATTTCCGCGCTTTTTTAAGTATTGCTGGGATAGTCGATTTCTACAACACATAATCTAGGCCTATAACGGAGCTATAGTGTCTTGAAGATATAGTTTAAAAATCGGCTTATTAAAAAGGTGCTAAAAAGTTTATCCCATAAATGTTGAACGAGGCTGAACGATGAATATCGATCACAGCGACATATGGTAATTCCAACGTAACTATTTCAACAGACATCAGTTGAGAAAACGTTTCGCTCAGAGAAGATCTAGAAAATGTTGCTGCTATCGACATTTGACATTCAGTATTTTTCAATATTTATAAGATTCAATTTTCAGCAATTTTTAAAGTATTACTGGAATAGCCGGTTTCCACACCATGACCGTGATCTAGGTAGATTTTTCTCTGTTATCGCAACGAGATTGACCAATCAGAAGCCAGAATTTATGCTAACTTTTCACTGTTTGCAAAAATGTACCTGGATCCCGGCCTATATTTCTAGACGCTATAACTGAGCTCAGGAATAGTACAGAAAGCAAACTCCGTATTTTGATACATTAAGGCCGGGATCCAATTAGGAACAAGTGTGTCGCTATAACGAAGTAGCGGCATATGGCCAATGAAGGTTTATTGGTAGAAGTGATAAAAACAAATCGTTAAAGATCTTTGCGAACGAGTCATTATCGTCAGGCTAATGCATATTGAATTATTTCCCTAGTCTAATAAAGCTCGTCTATGCGCGTATCGTCTAATGGAGGATATTCCAAATATGGGTTCAAGGCTGAAAGAGTCACGTGGTACCGGCAATTTACCTAAAGAACTTCTAACTGATGAGAAGGGAAACAGGAAACTACTACTGCTTTCTCCCGTGAACTGTTTCATTGGCTCGCGAGGATTTACATTATGTTGACGGAGCCTCCCCTTCTTTACGTTAGACGTTTTTGCCTTGACCACGTGATCATAACGTAGATAGAATATCCTGTATTCAAGAAAGGAGATTGCCGTACTATAGCGCCTAGAATATATAGTGTGGAAATTGGCTATCCCTGTAATACTTAAAAAAAGTGCTAAAATATTGTATCCCTTAAATGTGCAACGATGCTGCTGAAATATACAGATCACAGCGACATCTGCAGGATATTTTCTATAACTGCAAGATATGGCTAGTCTATGCAATGCAATACTAAATCCCGCAGATGTCGCTGTGAGCGATACTTGGGATTTTAGCAGTATCGTCGCACATTTAAGGGATACAAATTTTTAGCGTTGTTTGGAAATCATGTTTCCACTCAAGGTATTCTAGACGCTGTAGCCGTACTTTCGGCAAAAAATTTGAAATTAGCATGTCTCCTGTGCATATCACCACTCTTATGTATAAAGGCTCTCTGTTATGGTGTTGATTCTGAGCGCTCTTTGTTAAATTTCTATGTTTGTGTTTTAGAGAAAGCAATACAGAAAAGTACTGTTACTATGGAAACAACTTCTTTAATACCGAAATGTAAGCAAAGGAGTTCAGAATCAGTGCCTTAAATAGTTTCGAATATGTATTATTGTTATGACAATCAATACCCTTCCTGGATGTGCAAATGCAAAATTGTGTTCAACATAATGGAGGATATTCCATCTACATTTTGATCTAGTGGTCAAGGTAAAAACTTCTATCGTAAAGAAGGGAAGGCTCCGTAGATGTGTAATGTAAATCCCCGCTAGCCAATGAAACGGTTCATGAGGCAAAGTAGTAGTATCTTCCCTTCGTATCAGTTAGAAGTTCCTTGGGTAAACTACCGGTATCACGTGACTTTTTTGAGCCTTGAACCCATATTTGGAATATCCGCCATTGGGTGCAATCTAGATAGATTTTTGGCTGTTAGAGAAACGAGATTCATCAATCAGAAGCCTGCATTTTTGCGAACTTTTCGCTGTTTGCAGAAATGCAGGCTATTGATTGGTGAATCTCGTTTTGCTAATAGCGAAAAATCTATCTGGACCCTGTCCTAGATTTCTATAAACATTGCACTTCATCCGTGGCACTAAAAAAATGACTCAAAACTTTCATGACATAGGTCAGGATCCAGAAACAGCAAATAATCTTAAACATGCAGGCTTCTGATTGGTTAAACTCATTTCGCTAACAGCGAAAAATCTATCTGAATCTCAGCCATAGTTTTCTTCGATGAAATCAATGCAAAAGGATAATATAAAAGAAAAGTATAAGATTTCTAAAATGTTTTGGCAGGTTTATCGCTATTTGGCGTAATTTGTAAACTTTTGAATTAATTAACAGTTTTTCGCTAATTAAGAATAGCAAATTTATGTTTTTAAAGCTGAATTATATAAAAGCACGTAGATTGAGTAAATATCTGTCCAAAAATTCAATCCTTACTTTTTTCTGTCCATTATTTAAGTCTCTACCTCGATTGAAACATAAGGTGTGACGAATAAAAAAAAAATCTGTCATTTTCAGTATCTCGACGTTATTTTAAAAAATCTATATCTCTGTTTATAATTAATTTATGAGGATGCATTTGACCTCAAATTGAAGATCTTCTTGATTAGGCCCTTCTGGTTTTGGTTTTATTTTTCTGCGATGATTGGTTCTTTTGATATGGGAAATTTTACGCTGACATGTTTGGTCGATTTAACATGGAGAAGTTGTCTGCAGTATAATAAGCAGTTACGGTGTCTTGCCGATATTCTTGGCGTTTGTTTGTTTGGCGGGGTTAGCATTTTTTTTAGCTTGGCTTGGCAGAACGACCGTCCTGCTTGATATAAGAATACGTCATCGTAATTCCATACGAAGCTAACGAGAAAGACAGGCTACCGCGGTGGGTCCGATTCTTCTTTTTTTACAGACCGCTGGAGTCACGTGATGCTCTTTTTGTACGCCTTCATTGGTACATTCGAGCATCACGTGACTCCAGCGGTCTGTAAAAAAAGAAGAATCGGACCCACCGCGGTAGCCTGTCTTTCTCGTTAGCCTCGAATTCCATACTACTGCTTCAGACCGACCTGTTTGCTGAATTTGATATTTTTGCGATGAATGGTAAAAAGTAATTATAATGGGTCTTGGAGATGGGGCCCAGGGCCACATACAATTTAAGAATCCGTCATCAAAATTCGAAAGAGTACAAACTCATGACAAATTGAAATACCGACATGTATGCCAAATTTGGTATTATTGCAATAAATGGTAAAAAGCATTAATATAAGGGCCCTGAATAAAGGTTGCCAGGACAACACGAATCTTAAAATTTAAGAGATCAATACTGTAAATCTTAACTAATAAGGCAGACCGCCGTGTTTGTCATTGGATTCTTGAGACCAATGGTAAAAAAATATTTGGGTCCTGAATGTAATCCACAGGGCTATACCAAATTTCAAATATAAGAATTTGGCATTTGTATATATAATTCTACACTAGTGATTCAGACTGAACTATTCACAGAATTTAGTATTTGTGCGATGAATGGTAAGAAATAATAGGATTGGTGTCCCAAGACCACATGAAACCTTTTTACTGAATTTGGTATTTTTGCAGCAATTAAAACCTTTTTCAACAAATGAGGATCATTTCTGAGGCCCCTGTAACACCACATGAGGGAGTATCAGTAAGTTTTTGCCCTCACACAGAAATAATTCTGTAAACTTTATGAAATTACTACGTTTTATTAGTCCTTTTCTATATAGTCATCGTGCATAGTAACACATTTCTTGAAACGGTATTTCAAAGAGGGGGGAGGGTATATTCCAGGAGGCGCGATAGTAGACTCAAGGGTGTCACTTTTCTAACTTTTGCCGACCCCTCTCATGTGACATATTGTTGGAAAGGCCTATGACCACTTATTCATGCTATGCATCTCCCGAACCCCATTTTAACACCTCCCAGGGAGCACTTTTATAAATTTTGCGGGACACCCCTCCACAAATTAGGTACAGGGAGGTGCATAACATAAATAAGTAGTCATAGGCCTTTCCAATAATATGTCACATGAGGGGCGTCGGCAAAAATTAGAAAAGCCCAGTAGCAAAAAATTCTTCACAGATTCTTCAGGGACAAAAAATAATCTCCAGGTAAAATATTTTTACAACTAAAGCGTTAATTAACCAAACAATCACTTACCTGTAGCGTTTTTAGACATTTTATAAACTTTTATTAATAATAATCTTAATGTTTTGTATTAAGTAATAAAGAGCTAAACATAATACGAAGCAAAATAAAGGTCCGATGAAAAAGAATCTGAAAGAGAAAAGAAAATCTGCGACGCCCGTCTCTTGTCTCGAACTTTCTGCTACTGGGTAGAAAAGTGCCCCTCTTTGGGTCTACTATCGCACCTCCTCTCCTGGAATACATCCTGTCCCCCTCTTTGAAATACCGTTTGCAGAAATGTGTTACTGTACACGGTGACTATATAGAAAAGGACTAATAAAATGCTGCAACTGCATAAATTTCACTCAATTATTTCTATGTGAGGGCAAAAACTTATTGATACTCCCTCTTAATTCTAAAATAGTGGTGTTGTCTGATCTGTATGCTAAACTTGGTATTTTTACGATGAATGGTAAAAAATAAATATATTTGGGGCCCAGGGCCACATGAAACTTAAATTTTAAGTATTTGACATAGTTTTTCTACACTGTTGGTGCAGTCCGACCTTTTTAGTGAATTTGATATTTTTGTGGCTATGAAAACCTTTTTTTTTTAAAGAAATAAGGCCCATATGTGAAGTTTTGCTTATGGGGGCCAAGGGCCACACGAAACTTAAAAAATCTGACACAGGTATGAACAACTACAGTGCATGTCCATCTTTCTGAAAAATTTGGAAGTTGTATAGTTTTCAAATGAATGCGGATATAAAAATGTATATTTAACAAACTGGGCCTGGGCCCCCTTCAACATTGAAAAATTCAATATTTGATGTCGTTCTCCAATAATTCTCTTTCGCATAAAAAAAAAAGAATTAATTTTATGACATAGGTTGAAAAAAACTAAAACTAATGTAATCATGATTAATGATTTTAACAATTACAACTATTTCAATCATTAATCAAGATTAACAATTGCAAATTTAATCATGATTACTTGATCAATCGTTAGTTTTTAGCTCACAGGTTATCAAAGCCTGAGAGCAAATGTGCCCACAGGTTCTGTATACGAATGTACGGAACGCTATAACTCTTGATAGAAATATTCGATTTGCTTTAAAAAAAATTTCTAGGTTCATTCTGATAAGGCGCTTCCCTGATTAGTTTTGGGGGTTCATTGGTTAAGTATAAAGGGGGGGGGGCGTCTAATCTACCCCTTTAATTTAGATAAATGATTTTTTCATGCAGAGTTATTCAATTTGCTTCAAATTTGTTTTCCAGGTTCATTCTGATAAAGCGCTTACCTAATTAATTTTAAAGGTTCATTGGTTAAGTATAAAGGGGGGGGGATCAACCCCCCTTAATTTACATAAATGGGTTTTTCATGCAGAATTATCAGATTTGCTTCGAGTTTTTCTTCTAGGTTCATTCTGATAAGTCACTTCCCTGATTAGTTTTGGGGGTTCATTGGTTAAGTATAAAGGGGGCGGAACGGGTGGCTAATCTCCTCCCTTAATTTAGATAAATGGGTTTTTTAATACAGAATTATCCAATTTGCTTCAAATTTGGTATACAGGTTTATTCTGATAAGGCAATTACCTCATTAGTTAGGTTCATTGGTTAAGTATAAAGTGGAAAATGGGTGACTAATCCCCCCCCCCCTTAATTTAGATAAATGAGATTTTTCATTCAGAATTATCAGATTTCCTACAAATTTGATATATTGTTTTTTTCTGATAAGGCGCTTCCCTGATTAGATTTGAAAGTTCATTGGTTAAGTATAAAATAGGAAATGGGGGGAGGGGAGGCTAATCCTCCTGTAATTTACTTTTCGAGGAGCATTATTATTTGAAATAAGAGTATAATATACAATTGTGTGAATATCCTGTGAGCTCAATGCCACCAGTTTTAACTGGGCACTTTACTTTTTATTAATACTTTTCAGCCAACTCTGTTATAATAAATTTATGATGGTCTTTTTGAGAGTTTCATATTTTTTTTTATTAAAATGATAATTCGAACTTTTGAAAATTATGTTTTAAAAGATGTTATAACTTATTAAAATTATGGTATTGCAAAGACATAAGAATAAAAAAAATCAAAAACTGATCAAAACTGATTTCAATGAATTTTACTTATTCAAAAGACTCTTACTACTTTTTCAAATTTTCATATAAAAGAAAGCTTTATCTTTTCTCATTGTAGATATTTCACCTAGTTGACTCACCAATATGCTAAATAAACTAAAAATATCCCTCATGTTTAAAAAGCTAGATTTTATATGACTTATGAAATTCTCAAAATTATAGATAGATACATTGTATTGCAATATTTCTTTCTAGATTATCATCTAGAAATAAGTATTGAACAATATAAAATAAACTAGATAAAAAGATTTGTTTTTGGATTAAAGACATTGTAAAGAAAAAAAAAATGCTTGAATTCCTGAATATGTAGTGCTTGGAAGATACTTTAAATAAATAGGCAATTTTTTGAAGTGTGAAAAAAAAAAGTATTTATATCGAACTCTATAAACTAGATTTTATATTTTACTGAAAATTACACTTCCTTGTTATCCATGTTTAATTTCTTTTTGTCTGTATGAAAACATAAAATCATAGTTTCATTTTACCATACCTACAAAGGCAATAACCCGAAATTTTTACAGATGCTTGTTAAAAGATTCTGCTTTAATGTAAATGTATCATAACTGCTTTTTGTACTTTTCATTTATGTTCGATTGATAGCATTTCTAAACACCTGAATTTACCTTCACTTATTTTTTTTTTTTTAATTAAATTTCAGCTTCAAAAATCACTCTTTTGTTTTGATGATTGTAAACAATCAATATCGCAATTTGGAATAAAAATAATAACTATAATAGTGCTAAAATTTAATTTTTGTTCCAACAATTAACATTGTGTGTTTGGTACATCAATCAGAGCAATTGTGAATTTAAATATGACTAAGAATTTTTTTTAAATATAAAAAGAAGCTGTTTGTTAATATATAATAAGCAGGAGAAGAAAAAAAAAATAATGATGCATAAAAAATATAGAGTTAAAAGCTTAGTTAATATTTTCTGAATAAGTATTTCAAAAAGGCATCATTATCCAATTACAAAGTAACTAAAGCTAATAATATATTATACGTAATTTAGTGTGATATAGTTTGAATTAATATCATATCTAATACACAATTTCTATTAATTAAAAAGGCTCGCATTATAAAATTTGAATGTATAAAAATTAAGCTTTAAAATTAAATAAATAATCATCCGCTAAAGAATCTATATAAAACTAAACACAAAAATAACGTATATATATTTAAGTTTATAAAATAAGTTGTGTAAGAAAAATAATGGCAAAACAGCAAGTTGTCCAGAATATTATTTGCTTAAATACGTGACATTTCATATTTTATTATCACAATCAGCCTTGTTTATTTTTGTTTGTACATGCTAATGCGGGAAATTCCACGGACAGATTGCATGTCAGTTCGGTGAATCCACGGAGCAAGAGGGTTGCTTGCTTTGTGCAAATACCAAATGCGGAACCAGGTGCAGGGGTGCAATTTCGCCAAAAGTTGGCGAAAAGTTCCGCAGTTCGGAAATACGCGTCACCGCGTGGAGACTAAATTTTTAGCTTCAATGAATAATTTTCGGTAATCCATTTGCCATCCATTGGCGAAATTCGTTTTTTTGCGATCCTCTGACGAAAATCCCATTTTTCCGCCCTCCTTTGAGGAAATTTAGGTTTTTGTAGCCATCCTTTTACGAAATTTGCGGTGTTTTTAGCAATCCTTTGATAAAATTCGCGTTTTTTCTATGATTTTTTGACAAAATTAGCATTTGTTTCTGTGATTTTTTGATAAAATTATTTAGTTTTTTTTTTCGTGATCCTTTGACAATTTCTGCGAAGATTGGCAAAATTTACAGTTTTTTCGCGATTCTTGTATGAAAAACGCGTTTTATTCACAATTGTTTGACGAGATTCGCTTTTTTTCCCCACGATTCTTTTACAAAATTCGCGTTTTTTTCTTCATCCTTTGAGGAAATGGACGATTTTTCTGAGAAGATTGTCGAAATTCAAGTTTTTTTTGACGAAATTTGTGGAGGGGGTGGGGGAGTTGTGATATTTTGGCTTTTTTCTGCTAAGGATTCACAAAATTGATTTCTTCGCCGACTATTTGAAATTTCTCGATATTTTTCCGTGATATTTTTTATGTCCGAATTTTCGGAGCCCAATACCTTACATTTTCGGAAAATTCGAAACAGAATCACCCTTTTAATAGTCTATGATAACAAGACTGATTTTTTAAAGATGATTTTCCTTGTGTGTTCTTGAAAACAAATGTTATATAATTGTATTTTGATTTTTATAGTGCAAAATAATCTCATACGTCCACATTTTTTTATATGTACTCTTGTATGACAAAATGAAAATAAGAAATATTATTTTCTTAATATTTTCCATTACCAGGATTGCTTAGCTTATTCTTATAGATATGTTTTTTTAAACCTCTATCTTACCCAACTTTATCTTCTGACTGTACTTAACTTAAGATTTATATTATAATTAATTTGTTTCCAAATAAAAAGAATTGTGTGATTAAATGGAATATACACATTTGATGTAATTAGTACTTGTTTTTTGCACATGTGTAGATTTCACGTTGAATTCCTGAGTTTTTCCCCCATATAAACGCTATTGCTTTTATGCGTTTCTTTCATAATGTGGCAACTGGATTATTTGGGTTTCGGAGCCGCTGGCTCCTTAAAATTTTTGGGAATCTGCACCCATAATGTCCAGATGTATATCGATTTTAATAAGCATGTTACCACATAAAACGACTTCTGAAATTGTAAAAGAGATAAAAAAGAAAAAGGCAGAATTTTTTTCAGACTCTGAGAACGAAAGTAATTTGGAGCTGGAATAAAGTAATCTTCCGAGTTCCGACTAAAACCAAAGCACTCCATTGCATTGAAATGGCCAGAGATTATCTAACCTGTATTTTTGAAACAACGGATATTGATCTTAATTAATTCTAAAATATTGAAAACAGAATTGTAGGAAGCATATCTAGGGATAAGCAAACCAAAATTCAAAATACTTCATGTAACGATAGAAAAGTAAGTCATCAGAAATCTCATTTTATTCGTTTCAATTTTGTTTTTCTGTTTATTTTGTTTAATAATAATGTTTTATTGCATAAAATGCCAGAACAATTGTGAATTTAAAATTGTTTTAAAAATGCTGCTTTTTATAAACATATTTTTCTCCAACTCCGGTTACCGCGACACTCCGCTGATGACGACACTTTTTTCTGGTCATGAGAGTGTCATGATAACGAGGTTCGAGACTGTATATATTTATATAAATATTTTTTAAAGAAATTTCTGGTTCACAGCGAAATATATATGCCGAAGGCTAATTGAGAAATCCGGCTCTTTGCAAAGAGCCTAGGATGTTTGCGAAGAGGCCGGCTAATTGGAAAATCATCTTCCTTTTCTCAATCGGCCTGATATTTTTCAGGCTTATTGCAAAGAACCTAAGCAACTTTAGGCTAACTGGAAAGTGACCATTCGTCTCTCAATCAGCCTGATATTTTTCAGGCTTATTGCAAAGAGCCTAAACAACTTTAGGCTAATTGGAAAGTGATCATTCGTTTCTCAATCAGCCTGATATTATTTAGGCTTATTGCAAAGAGCCTAAGCAACTTTAGGCTAATTGGAAAGTGATCATTCGTTTCTGAATCAGCCTGATATTTTTCAGGCTTATTGCAAAGAGCCTAAGCAACTTTAGGGTAATTGTAAAGTGATCATTCATTTCTCAACCAGCCTGAAATTTTTTAGGCTTATTGCAAAGAGCCTGTGGAAAGTCAGGCTAATTGGAAATTATCAATTTATTTCTCTTTAAATTTGATTTTTTTTCAGGCTCATTGCAATGAGCATATGCAGTGTTTGGTTAATTATAAAATAACCCAAAATGACCACCGATGACACGTATTTGTACAAACAGCCTACTTTCATCCACGTTTAATACAATAAATCCAAAGTAGTGATTGTTTATGACTTTTAGTATGAAAAAATTGGAGGGGGGATTTAAAATGAATATAAAAATGTATAAGGAAACTGTCAATGACAGATTTCAATAAAGTGCCTGGGTGTGAATACCATAAGTTCTGGCGTATAAGCCGCCGATCAAATACATTTATTTCCTATCAGATATTTTATTTAATAAAATGTAACTCATTTCAAATTGGTACTTCTTTGACGTTATTTATTGAGTAAAGTTCCTGCTTTAGAACAAATTTACTCTAGCAGAGAATAACACGCAAGAAATTAAGGATTTCATTTTTATTTTTTGGGTACATTTTTCACAAATACCCCATGCAGAGAATCAACAAATTTTGCTGATGGGGCACATTTTTAATCTTTTCTCAGCAATACATAGCGCAGATGGGATGCAGAATGACAATATTTATAAAAATTATGTAAGAAAAATTCCCATCCGTAGTGTCTGTACCATGCCGGGGTGGAGGGGCTTGTGTGCGTCAGTGACCTGGGGAGCTGTGCCGACGGTAGCCTAGCTACTGGTAGGGCCTCCCAAGCCGGATTGGTCGAAGGGTAGGTGTTAGCCAAAATCTGGCACCCTGGTTCTCTAGGTTGGGGGTTATGACAATAGGCCTGCTCCCTATTTCATGTAAAAACTTCCCTTGAAAAAAGAATCTACAAGAATAATAAGACAGACCTAAATCTAAATAATAACATAAAAAGTTATAAGCATTATAAATATCTAGGAGCAGACATTAATAGAGAAGGAAGAGACTCACAGGAAAATTAAATATAGAATTTGTCAGGGAGAAAGGCTGTAAAACTATTAAATTCTCTCTGGTGTAGTAAGGAGATCTCTAAGAAAAGAAAGTGTAATATTATACAACTCTATTGTAAAGAGTATATTGTTATATGCAGCAGAAGGATGGAGAATTTTGAAAACAGAAAGAAAGAACTTAGCGGCAATAGAAATGGATGATCTAAGAAGATCACGCAGGATATCAAGAATTGAAAGAATAAAGGAAATGATGAAAATAAAGAAAACCATATTAGATGACATTAAAAAAAGCAATTAATCTGGTATGGTCATGTTAAAAGAATGAATGATGAAAGATTACCCAAAACCACATTCAATTATAAGACAAATAAAAAAAAGGAAAGGGGAAGACCACAAAAGAACTGGGTGGATGATATTGCAAAGGCAATAAGGGATAGAGGTCTGGAGGAGGAATGGACCCTTGACCGAAAAAAAAAAATGGAAAAGGACTGTTTTGTATTCTTCGGATGGCGGCATCTGACGCCACAAACCGAGTTTATATATATATATATATATATATATACATATATATATATATATAACGATTTTACGTTATATGGTGATTCGAAAGATAAATTTCGATGTCATAGTAGATGAATAATCAATCTGGATATTAGAAGGTAGTTGCAGTCATCGAGTGGAAGGCCAGATAACACATTTCAATTCGAATAACAATCCAGCGTAGGTTTCTCCGGAAATAATCGAGACAATGCATAATTTAAACTCAGGCTTTTATTGAAAAAACTTTCGGCGTTGCAGTTTCCACAGATTCAAATTTAAATCAATCCATCGCTACGTAGTATTTAAGCATGGGTAAGCAATTATAGATAATAGAAAATACTAGACGGCGACCAGGGGAAGTTATCAAAGTAGAAATACGACAAATTCTGCTGAAAGTCAGTGAGTATCAACTTTTTTTTCCTCACGTGTAAGGATACAAATATGACGTAGATCAATCAATGAATAATTAAGAATGTCACGCCATATAAAGAGGGCGAACAGAGCTAGCAGATGAATTTGGAGGAAAAAGGATAACATCAGAAATGCGCGGGAAAGTGAAAATGGAAGCTAAAAGAATATTCTCGAAAGAAAAAAGCGCGGGAATGGAACATTTAATTTAAGAATACTAAAAGCGTAATATTTAAGCGATTAAGACAAGTGAGACATTAAATTAAAGGGAATTAAACAGAGTTAACGTTAGAGATTAATTAAGGATAAGGATTTAGTGAAAACAAAGTAGTAATTAGAATAAGATAAGGAAATCGCGGAATTAGATCTAATAATGTAACACACACACACACACACACATATATATATATATATATATATATATATATATGTGTGTGTGTGTGTGTAAAAAAAATCGATGTATCAACAGAATCTCCAGGTGACGCAATTTTTTAGTATTTTCACAACTTTAAGTAGAGAAAATGGTTTATTATGAAAATAATTATAAAATATATATACAAAAATTTCTGCAATAATGAATTCTGCAGATGAATTAGATTTTTAATGTTTCCGCAGCATCACGTAGAGAAGATGCATCTTCAAATCAAACTTATTATAAAAAATATATATGAAAGTTTCTGTATTAATGAAATCTGCAGATGTGGCAAATTTTTTTGTGTTTGTCGAGCGTTACGTAGAGAAGATGGATTCCTGAATGAAAATAATTATAAAACATATATAAAAAAATTTCTAAGTCAATAAAATCCGCAGATAAGGCAGATTTTTAATTTTTCGCAACATTACGTAGAGAGTATGGGTTGCTAATGAAAATAGTTATAAAATAATATTTTATAATGTATAAGATTTACTTTTATAATATATAAGACTAGCTGATCCGCTCGGAATTTTCCGGGGTATTTAATAATAACCATAAACAAAACACAAGTTTGTATGATTTTATATCGTTTGAAAATCTTTCAAATGAACCTAGTTTTGGGGACCCTATCGCCTTCGATGAGTCTAGTTTGTTCCCAATAAATCTCTTTTCGAAAGAACCTGGGACCTCGTTCCCCACTACCTAAAGCAGCATGCACCGGAAGTGCTCAGCCCATACCGGAGACAATCAAAAACTAAGTTGAGCGAGCCAAACCTCATAGTAATCCATCCCATAAAATCCGAAAAAAGAATGCACCATTAATGTTCGAAAATGTTGGTAACTGAAGTCTAAGATAAAATTTCATATTACAGAAAGTAGCCGAACTGTAAGTTGAAGGAACCAAATTCCGTTGAAATTAGGCCCTTACATTCCGAGGAAAGAATGCGTCCCCAAGCGGTAGAAAGTTCCCTCCTATAAACTTCACAAATTACATTTAACATTAACACGATATTTAATAAACGGATGAAATCCCTTATCTAAAGTTACCTTTAAAGTAGCGCGATTTTTAATTTACGGCTGTAGGGAGTAAACGTAAGTTTTTGCCGTAAAAGGAGATTAATGATAAAAAAAAAGATGGTAACTGAAATAAAATGAAGCACCGGGTCCTGGGGGCTAGGATCTTAACTGGAATGAAGTTTTAAAGTAGCTGGGGGACGCTAAAACAATGTTACAGAAAATTGTAATAAAATCGGATCGTTTTCAAAGAAGCTGCAACAAAGGCCCCAAGAAGGAGATTAATATTCAAAATTGGTGCTACCTGAAGTCAGAGAAATTTTTTTGTCGTTCATGTACTAGCTGGAGGACCTAAGAAGTTGTTAGAAAGAAAAAGCTAGTGAATCGTACCATTTTTAATGGAGCTATAATAGGAGTCCTAAAAGGGGCCAACTGGTAGTTAAAAGCAGGGCCCTATCATGAAAACATATTAAAATGTCTTAATACTTAATGCTTTAGATCTTCAATTAGTCAAAATTAAGCGTACAGTATGAATTATTTGTTGGAATATTATTTTTAAGAAATGCATAAAAAATGAGTAAATGCTTTAAAAAAGGCCCCAGGGTCCCAATAAAAATATGAGGGTGTTGGTCCTGGAAGAAGAGTCCAAGGCTCAAACTTAAAATTTTGCACTAACAGGATGAGAAAATTAGGGAGTGAAAAATGCATGTCGCACAAACAGATCAAGGTCCCTGAACCGGGCCTAGTGACCATAAGGGGCCCCAGGGTCTTAACTGGAATATAGAAGTGTGAGAATAACTAAATGGAAAAATGGTTCCAAAAACGAATATCGGATTAAGAGAGGGCAATATTAACAATTTATAGTGCAAAAACTTCAAGGGGTCAAGGACTTAACTGGCATGTAGTTGGGTATAAAGATATTTTTTAGTAGTTTTTAAAATAATAGGCGGACGCTAGAACTATGTTAAAGAAAATTACATGCAATTCGGATCATTTTTGAAAAAGCTGTACCAAGACCTCCAAGAAGGCGATTAATATTCAAAATTGGTGGTAGCTGAAGTCTAAGTAACTTTTCTCGTTCATGTAGCATCTGGAGGACTTAAGAAGTTGTTAGAAAAAAAAAGCTACTGAATCGGACCATTTTTAAGGAATCTATAATAGAGGACCCAAAAAGGGGCCAACTTATAGTTCAAAGCAGGGCCCTAACATGCAAAATGTTAAAATGTCTCAGTACTTAACGAGAATTAGTCAAAATCGTAGCATAGGGCATTAATTATTCGTTAGAATAATATTTTAATGAAACGCGTAAAAAGTTGAGTAAATGCTTTAAGAAACGCCCTAGGGCCACAATAGAAATATGAGGGTGTTGGTCCTGGTAGAAGAGTCCAAGACTCAACTTTAAAATTTTGCACTGAGAAGGTGAGAAAATTAGGGGGTGAACTATGCATGGCTCACAAAAATTTCAAGGGCCAAAGGGGTTATGCAGTTGGGTATAAAGATATTTTTAGTAGTTATTAAAGTAACTGGAGGACGCTAGAACTACGTTAAAGAAAATTGCAATCAATTCAGATAATTTTTAAACAAGCTGCACCAAGAGCCCCAAGAAGGCGATTAATATTCAAAATTGGTGGTAGCTGAAGTCTGAGAAATTTTTTGTCTTTCATGTAGTAGTTGGAGGGCCTAAGAAGGTGTAAAAAAAAAAGCTACTAAATCGGACCATTTTCAAGGGAGCTATAATAGGGGACCCAAAAAGGCCTAACTGAAAAGCAGGGCCCTAACATGAAAACATGTTAAAATGTCTCAGTACTTATTGCTTTAGATTTTTAATTAGTCAAAATTAAGCATAGGGTATGAATTATTCGCTAAAATAATATTTTAAAGAAATGCACAAAATATTGGGTAAATGTTTAAAAAAGGGCTCTAAGTCCCCAATAAAAATATGAGGGTGTTGGTCCAGGAAGAAGAGTCCAAGACTCAACTTTAAAATTAGGCACTGAGAAGGTAATAAAATTAGCGGGTGAAAAATGCTTAGCACAAAAAAAGTTCAAGGGGCCTTGCGGTTTTTTAGGGGGCCCCAGGGTCTTAACTGGAATGTAGAAACGGGAGGATAACTAAATGGAAAAAGGATCCCAAAACTGACGATCTGATTAAAAGGAAGCAATTTATTAACAATTTATTTGCACAAAAACTTCAAGTAGCCGTGTTTCGGGCCCCAAGGGTCCAGGGTCGTAACTGGAAAATAGAAAGGCGAGAATAACTATATGGAGAAAGATCCCCCAAAACGAAGAAGATTGAATTAAAAGGGGCAAGTTATTAACAATTTAGTGCATAAAAACTTAGAAGGTCCCAGGAGCCCCGGCCCTTCAAAAATAAAAAATCCGGCCTCAGGGGCATCAGGACCTGTCTTGGACTATCCTCACCTAAATTTTCAGACTTCTACATGCTGTAGATTTTGCTAGCCATAGCACACAGATAGACAGACAGACGAGCGATTTGTTCTTTTATTAGTATAATTTATATTAATAATAATTTATAACATACAAGATTTATTTTTATAATAATTTATAATACATAAGATTTATATTAATAATAATTTATAATACATAAGATTTATATTAATAATAATTTATAAATATAATACGTTATAATTCAATAATTATAAATATAATTCCTTATCATATTAGATGTAAATTTCCAACTGGGCGAAAAATGTCCGGACCAGGATTCGAACCCGGGACCTCCTGGCTGAAGCCGCCAGTGCTCTGCCATCTGAGCTATCCCGGACGATTCTGGTTGAACTTTTTCACCCAGCTAACCTTGATGATTACAGCATCTGGTCTGAAACCTGATTCAGCTCAACAGAATAAATCTCAGGTAATGGAACTCCAGAAATCGCTGGATACTAAATTACACTAGATTAATATTAACACAATAATAACACAATATTAATCTAGTGTAATTTAGTATCCAGCGATTTCTGGAGTTCCATTACCTGAGATTTATTCTGTTGAGCTGAATCAGGTTTCAGACCAGATGCTGTAATCATCAAGGTTAGCTGGGTGAAAAAGTTCGACCAGAATCGTCCTTGATAGCTCAGATGGCAGAGCACTGGCGGCTTCAGCCAGGAGGTCCCGGGTTCGAATCCTGGTCCGGACATTTTTCGCCCAGTTGGAAATTTACATCTAATATGATTTGTTTACCAATTAGATTTATTGTGTTAATATTAATCTAGTATAATTCCTTATATTATCATATAAAGAAATTTCTGCAATGATAAAATCTGCAGATGAGACAGATTTTTTATGTTTCCCCAGTATTACGTAGAAAAGATGGGATATAGTGGAAGAAATGTATTAGAAAATTTTTGTAATAATAAAATCTGCAAATGAGGCACATTATTAATATTTCCCTAGCATTATGTAGAGAAAATTGGTTTCTGGATGAAATGGATTACAGAAAGAAAAAAAAAAAAAGGGAAGAAAATTGTTTTATTGACAGATTACATTTTTGCATGTAGTTGATAATTAAGGTTAATAAACACTTTTTTAGAATTAAATTTTGTCTTCCACAAAATGTACAAAAAAAATTTGCAGCTTTGACAGAATGTTATTTTTCACATTACGTACATATAATATACTGCTGAGTTAATAATCTGAGATACTGAGATGCATTGCGAGTTTATTTTTATTTTAAGTGCTCTATAGACTTAGAATTAAATTAAATAAATCACTAATTTCAGGTAATCAGAAGCATAAATCATACCTGCCAATACGACAGTTTTCAAATATACTTGCTGTGATTAACTTCATTCAGAACGTCTATGTAATATTGAAAAACACTAAAAATTTGCCTCATCTGCAAATTTTATTGATAAAGCTATTTTATATTACATATTGTTTTTGTAATTATTTTCATTAAGCAACACCAGGTACACCAGGGAAAAATTGAAAAAAATTACCTCAATTGCACCTGCTCTCTAGTAATACAGCGTTTTTCTTATATAAGTTTTATAATAATTTTAATTAAGCAACCTGTTTTCTATACGTAATGGTGGGAAAGTATCAAAATTTGCCTCCTCGCCAGATTTTATTGATACAAATTTTTTATTTTTTATTTTTTGTAATTATTTTCATTCAGCATTCCATATTCTATATGTAAAGCTATGAAAACATTAAAAATCTGACTCATCCGCAAATTTCATTGCTGCAGAAATTTTCTCATATATTTTTTATAATGATTTTCAGTGGCAACCGATCTTCCCTGTGTAATGCAGAGGAAAAAATAAATGATCTGCCTCATTTGTAGATTTCATCGGTGCAGCAATTTTTCTTATTTAAGTTTTATATTTATTTACATTCAGCAACTCTACGTAATGCCGAGAAAATATTAAAAATCAGGCTCATCTGCAGATTTCCTTATTGCAGAAATTATTTTTTTAAATTATTTTCATTATGGCAACCCATACCACTACGTAATCCCGCCCAAAATATTAAAAATCTGCCTTATCGGCAAATTTTATTAATACAAAAATTTTCTTCTCTGTAACGCTGGGAAAAAAAATAAAAATTTGCCCGATGCTTTGATTCCACTATGGCAGAAATATTTTTATAGTTATTTTCATTAGCAACCCATATTCTCTACGTAATCCCACCCAAAATATTAAAAATCTGCATTATTTGCAAATTTTATTAATACAAAAATTTTCTTATATAAGTTTTATAATTTTTTTCATTTATGAGCCCGTCTTCTCTGTAACGGTGGGAAAAAATACAAATTTGCCTGATGCTTTGATTCTACTATGGCAGAAATATTTTTATAGTTATTTTCATTAGCAACCCATATCTTCTCTACGTAATGTTGCGGGGAAGGAGGAGGGGAGGGCAAAATAATGATTGACCTCATCTGCAGATGTTATTGATATAGCAATTTTTTTATGCATGTTTTATTTATTTTCATTGAGCAACCTATCTTCTATACGTAATTCAGGAAAACATTAAAAATCTGCCTTATCTGCAGATTGTATTCATATTTCTGCACGGCGTGTTAGCGGAAAAAAAAGAAACATTAAAATAAACTTTTAAGTTCCTTTTCCTATTTTTTAACGAAATGTATGCTTAAACAGTCACTATCTCGGACATATTGGCATAAATTTTGATGAATCTAGGCTAGTTGGACAAACACATGGGTAATGGTGGTCATTTTAGTTCATTTTTAGGGTTCCGTACTTAAAATGTGAAAACGGAACAATTATAAAATCACCCCTGTGTCTGTCTGTCCGTCTGTCACGGTCATTTTACTCGTAAACTATGGAATGTGGAAAGTTCAAATTGGGGGAAGTAATAAAGATTATTGGCCCACATATTTACAGATTATTAAACATTCACAAATATATTTAGGAAAAATATAGAGGGGCTAATTAAGTGACTTGAAAAAAAAATATTTTCTTTGTATATCGTATGTGGTATCGTGTGAAAGATTTCGTAATGCTGAACTCAAAAATACATTTCTTTTTATTTTAGGTATTATATTTTCAGAGATATCGTCGAAAATGTAGTGCAAAAATATGTCCCCCCCCCCCCCCTTATCTATCTCCGAATCTACTGAAACTAAAATTCTGAAAAAATTAGAGGGAGTAGACTGTAATTTAAACCTTGCAGAAATATTATAGAGATTACCCTAGGTCACATAGTTTTTGAGAAAATAGCATTATTCCGTTACACACAAATTTCGATTTGCGGGCATTCAGCAAACGTGTTAAGGAACGCTGGAGTTACCTATCATAGCAGAAGCATAAAAGCATTGTTGATAATGATTTTTGAAAAAAATCGTCGGTAATTAGCCGAGATATTAACACTTAAAGTTACGGACGGTTTGGGCATACATAATGACAGGGCTGGCGTACTCTATGTACCATCAGATTTTAAAGCCTAGATAACAACTTTTAATGATATATTTGTGTAATGCAATGGCCAGTAGCAGTATAAAAACAATTAACATAAAATTTTTAAAAACAGACTAATTTAATTAGAATTAATGAATTAGAAATACTATGGGATTCGCGACTACTTTCCATTGAGTAGATCTCTCAATACGCCTGATGTGTCTTTAAAAGTTAATTAAAAGCATATCTGGAAAAACGCGGCACGGAGCAAGGCGGCGTTGGAACTTTGCGACTTCCTTTCGAAGCGTGCTTAGCACAATGCCATGTCTAAACTTTGAACAAGTGTTTTGTTTTAGCTACACTGTAAAAAGAAAAGTTCATTAATATACTAAATTTAGTTTTATGAAATGCTAAATGAAGTTTAAATATGCACTACTTTTATATTTACTTATGCACTACTTTTTTACCATTTCAGAGACATTTGTGTTTGTTAAGAAGGCGGTGGGGTAATAAAATTTGTTGAATATGGCAACCATACAAGTACAGATTGACAAACTTGGAGCTTTAAATTATTCGAATTGGCAAATTGATATGAAATATATGCTTTTGCAAAGGAATGCATGGGATATTGTGACTGGAGTTGAGAAAGAGTCTGAAATTGATGCCGACAAGGGAGTTATAGCGAAGGAGGTGAAAGATTTTCATACTAGGAAAAGACGTGCTATATCGACTGTCTACTTAAATATGGAAAAGGACATTAGGGATATTATAGAAAACAGGGATAATACCAATGATGTGCGGGACATATTAAAGAAACAATTCGAGTCAGATAACAGATCATGGCACATGTTCCTGTTTTCTGAGTTTATGTCCTGTAACGTGAAGCCATGTGAAAAGATTTATTTGCAGCCAGATTGACTGCCGATCAACTGAACGATCTTCGCTATCCTGTTAAGGAAGTGTATAAGTCACCTTCAACTCCTTCATCATATTCCAAATCATTTTGATCGCACCGGGCAAGTTATATTACGTTTGGAGGAGAAAAACTTTCTTTATAATGGTATCCTAATGGAATTAATTGCCGAGAAATCTAGATTAGGTCTACGAAATTTGGACAAACGTAAGGAGCTTTTCGTTGAGACTCAACATATACAGAAGAGTAGACTTAGGTGCTTCCGATGTGGGAGCACAAATCATCTACAGAGGAATTGTCGACTACACAGAAGAGATTCTAGAAACCATAATTGTCGTGTTACATCTATTTCTAATGCGTCTGATACCTCCAAATCCAATTCCGAACGTGGTCAGTCTACAGTTAGGGAAAACAAGAAACGCAGAGACGAAGTGAAGAAATCACTATCAAACTGTAACAACGTTAAACAAAAAGGTAAAATCAACCCTTTCTTGTTTTATATTCTGACAAATTTAAGTGGGAGTGAAAGCGAAATAGCTGGTTGTATGATACTGCAGATTCACGCCATTTTTTTGTTTCCAAGAGATTCTTTTTTAAATTTAAACCTTTCAAAGGTGAAAAAATATTTGTATCAGTTAATGGTGTCACCTTTCCGATAGAAGGAAAAAGAAATATTAAGTTGAAATTTGGCCAAAACTCTGTTTTTCTTTTCTGATGTAATGTATTCCCCTAAATTAAGAATGTTATTTCAGGTCAAAAAATGGTTATAAAGGGTGTAAAATTTGCTGGTGAAAGTGGTATGGTGGAGGTGTCCTGACCAATATTTATTTACTATGACCAATATATGACCAATGTTTATTACTATATGACCAATATTTATTTACTGCTTTCCTTAAAGATGGTACTTATCATTTGTATCCCAAAATCCAACACCGATGCTATTTACAAAGCCCCGGCACACTGAAAGTGACGGCACTAACCTCGGGCAAGTCCTTGCGATTTCCGTAATTTTGCGTTCGTCATCATGCATTTCGAGTTTGTTCCAAACTTCAGTTCAGCCGCGAGTCGAATGCGCATGGTACATAAAATATAATATATAAACATTCAAAAAATTTCTCTCTCTATTTACATGTTTTTATAGAAGACAAGAAATATAAAAATTTTGTTTTTAAAGTCAATTCCTACTTAGGTCATCAATAAAAAAATTAATATAATCCCTTAAGCTACATTAAAATATCTCAATTTGTTGATTTCCTATAAGCAAGTAGGTTTACAATGGTATGGGAATTTGGCGAAATATTAGAGATATCGCCAATTTGGCGTCACTTTTGGCGACTCATTTTGGCCGCCAAATTTGCGATATATCGCCAAGTTGGCGACAAACTTGGCGGTATTTGGCGACAGAACAGGGTCCCCCCTATAGTAACCCCTTATTGAAAATACTTTCATTGATCTTTAATAACAATGGCCGCAATTTTGTTTCCCATGCAAAACTAAAATTAATTAATTAAAATTTAATTAATTAATTAATATTTGAAAAAAACTGTATTAACATCAATTGTCATCCAGTACAAGTTTTAAAAAATTTATTTCAACTTGATAGGATGAATAATGAGTATTTTATTAACGATTGAAAATTTGAACAAGATATATAAATATATAAATATATAAATAAATAAATATAGGGAGAGTGTGAACTAATAGTAGGAATTGAAAAAATATGTAATTATTAAGTATCTGAACTTTATTATTATTAACAATCAAATTCAGATATTTAAGAATTATATTACTATTTAATTAACAATTGAATAATAAGAAAAATATGTGTCTAGTTTATTTTTTTATTTTCTATTAAGTGATATTTTATTTGCTTTTTATGTGTTATAAATGCATATTCTTTCCGTGAAGGTGACACTTTCTTGCATTTTAATCTTTCTAAAAGATTTGATTGCCGCCTGTTTTTTTTTATGTGAAGTTAAATTTCTTTTCTAATATATTTAAAAAATAAAATCAAGTGTATTCAATTTGTTATGATTATTTCTAAATCAGAACAGTTGCTGTTAAAATAAAATGGTTTGAATTAGGAATTTTACTTACATTTAATTGTATTCAATGCATTTATTATGAATTTTGTATTAATTTTTAAAAGAGAAAAAAGAAATTTGTATTAAATCCACCCTCTTTTCCTGTCTTTTTATAAAAGTAAAATACATAATTCCTAAATATCTGAGCTTTATATACTTTTTTTGTTAATTAATAACTAAATAATAATTAGATAGGAATCTAATTGATTTTTAATTTTCTATTAAGTAATATTTTATTTGCTTCATGTGTTATAGATCTATATTTATTTCAAGAATATACTTTCTTGCATTTTAATCTTTTAAAAAGTTTTCTTTAAAACTTGTTTATTATAATTATTTTCATTTATTTATTCATTTTTAACAAGTTCTAACACAATTTTTAAATAAAACACCCACCCATTTAAGCACTGTACATTTTCCTGCTAAAAATATAATTTAAACAGCCAGCTTTATTAGATCAAAGATCGTAATTTTCACTGTCTCGTACATTATATGATGCATATGCAATGCCTTTTGAGTTCTAATGAAAATTAATAATATTTCAATTAAAGATCGAATTGCTTTCAATTTAGGTAAGCACTTACTTGCTATATATATTTGCCCTTTCGTGAATATTAACAATTCATTATCTATTTTTCATTATGTATTCATTATCTATTCATCTATCATTAAAATATGTTTACCTTGTAACATGCACTTACATAACAAATAATAATAATAATAAATAATAATATAAGTGTAGTATATTTGAGTCAAAGGCCCATTTGTATATTATCTCTAATAGTTTTACTTGCACAATATTAAAAATATATATTTAATATTTTATAATTAACTAGGGGATCGTACCCGGGCTTCCCGGGTTAAAAAATATAGGTGAAAATTTTTTTTAATTGAATACTAATATTTTTTTTAAGCGATAATTTTTTTAAATTGCCCACTTACATTAAAAAAGTATTTTTCAAATAAAAATTAGAATTATACAATCGAATAAATTTTTGAAATTTATCAAAAGCGATATTTTCTTATTATTAGCCGTAAGAAAATGATGAACTCTTTATTTTGTTTTAAAGGCAAACGGATTAATCTTTCGTAATCAATCTCCGCGCAATACAGATAAATAAAAAAAATATTTCATGCTTTGAAATTGTTTCTAAAACCATAGGCAATCAGTAAACTGAGATGAACTTTGCAAAAAAATTCCATTTGAAAAAAAAAAATGTTATTTGGTGATCTAAAAATTTAAATTATACGATTACAAATATGTTAGATTTGTGTTTTTTCAATATTATTCTTTTATTTGTTTATAAAAGAAGTGTTAATTTCGATAATTTGTCTTTCACAAATATATTAGATTGGTGTTTCTTTTATGTTATTCTTTTATTTGTTTATAAAGGAAGTATTAATTTCGTTATGCAAAAATAGTCAGAAACAAATGCTGAACAATGTTTGTTGCTTTATGTGCAAAATGTTTATTTTTATATATTGAAACCGGCACGTGATAAGATAAACTTTTAAAAAATTATGCTTAAAAATTATTTTAGAAGCATAATAAATCATTCAATTAAGATACAGTTTCTAAACAAATTGCATTTGAAAGTAAGTTTTTTCGTTTGCGTCAAAAATTGAAAATGTACGATGGTCAGAAGATTAAAAAAATTGCAGTAGCGAAAATTTCAAGATCGAAATTTGATCGTGAAGTGTTGCCATTCATAAAATAACGTCAGTGTTACGCACAGAAACGTTTGTTCTTTATAATATAGATACATACTTAATCAGTAAAATATAATAAAGATCAGTTATTAGGATTTGGTTATCAATTGAGGCTCTTATGCTTGGTATTCCGGAATGAAAAACAGCAATTTTCACCTTCTCAAAATTTGCATACGCACTTCTCATATCCATATTCATCATTTAAAAAAAATGTATTTTGTTTAATCATTTTAAAATCATTTTATTACAAAACTTGAAGTTAGGATTGTCAGCAACATCTTTTATGTGAACAGACGCACTCATTAGTTGAGATTCTAATGCCAATTCCGGAGAGTAAAAATTTCCGCAATTTATGTTTTTTAGACGCATTTGTGTTAAAATGTTTAGTTTTATCTAAGAAAATGATCGTTTTCTTTTAAATATGACTTAATTTTCACTAAGATATGCATTTCGCCTAGTGTTTGAAACTTAGTATCAGTACACATGCAGAAGGAAAAAAATATAGAAAATTTATGAGGAAAAATGCGTCTTTTCAAAAGCAGTATGTCATTTTCCGTTATTATGCCCCTAATATAATATTATGCTCCTATGGGATTTTTCGACACTAAACCTTATACAACAATTTTGGATTTTTATCAGAAAATGGCATGAATAAAGATAAAAATACCTCATTATTTCTCTCTTGTCTGCAAAAATGAAAGCTATCTAATTTTCACCATTTTGAAGAAATTTCATAAAATGCTTTTAAAATTAAAATATGAAAGTGGGGATACTTAAATAAAAACAGATAGTGCGATCACATCTACAAATGAACAGCTTTCATTTATATATATATATATATATATATTAGTAAAATTGGTTCAGTAGAAAGATCAGGACAGATAACTAAAAAACTCACTTGTGTTTATATATAGATTATATAAAATTAGGAAAAATTAAATTTAGCAAATTATGTTATTTTGATAAAAATTATAGTAGAATGCCCTAAAGAATAGCATTAAAATTTTATTATTTGAGAGAATTCTGGACAAAAACTTCAGGAACATATTATTTTAAACCACGAATTATTTGTTTGCTTGTCTAACTCGGCAAAGCAAATCCATCCAGGCGAAATTCACCAATTTCTGTAATATAAATTGCTATTATTTGCATGTCACCTCTCTTTTATAAAGACACTCTAAATTTTTGTAAAAATTGCGTTTTATCAATGTGTGATTTCGATTACATTATTTTCAAAAGTGAAGCATTTTCACCTCTGAAGAATTTCAAAGCAGCTGAGCTGTGAAAATGACGCACTTCTACAAAAATTAATTCAGATTTAAGAATTAAAATACACGCTTTTTTATAAAATGACGTCATTTGCATACACTAAAGCAATACACTTTTACAATTCCGTCTTAAACTTCGTCTATAGAAAAGTATGTATATGACGTCATTATCACGGAATAAAAGACAATATTCTTGACATAGCCCATATTTTTATTTCAACTTTTTTTCAGGTTTTATGAGAAAATGGCAACAAAAAGATACAGTATCTCGTATTTTCGACTATTTTCCGTTTACTTTCAATAGAAACGGGGTCCTTTTGTTGCCACGATTAGAAAAAGGGTATTAAAAACTACAAAAAAATTAATATCTCAAAAATAAATTGAGATACAGCTTTCAAACAAATTGCATTTAAAAGAGCATTTTTTTCCTTATACGACGGTGTAAAAATTTAAAATGTGCGATATTTAGAAGTTTAAAAATTTTTCAGTAGAGAAAATTGCTAAACCAAAATTTTACTTCAAATTTCAAAGTGTTGCCATTAATAAAATGACGTATACGTTACGCACAGATATGTTTGTCCTTTATAATATAGATATTAAAATACCTCTGGTGATTTTCATTAGTGATCATAGAAAAAATAACTGCATATATGGCAAAATACTTTTTTTTTATTTTAATTTTTTCGTTAACGGATAGTACTGATATAATTAGTGACAGGGAAAGCACTTTATTAAGTTAATATTTTCATGTTAAAAAAATTATAATTTAGTCTCTGAATGGGAAAATTTATGAATATTTTAGCGATGACAGATATTAAACATGAAAAAAAAACATCTTAATGAAGCAATCGCGTATTTCTCAAAACATATTTTTATGAATAAAGTTTATTTTTTTAAAATTAAAAAAAAGAAGGGAGGGGGGGGGGGATTTTATTTCTTTGTTTTTATTTATACATTTTTTGAAAATTTCTGGGCTCACCTTCCATCTCTAATGTACAAGTATACTATAAGAACAAAGCGAAAATAATTCATTTACTATACTATACTTTAAAGACCATGGTTAATAACAATTATTTAGGCACTTTACATCTTTTAAAAAGTGTAAAAAATGGACACAACTACAATGTGACATAAAGTGTGCTTATTTATTTGAACCTTTAGCCGAAGCAATATATATGTACCAACCTCCAGGATTTGTGGAAAATGAAAATTTAGTATGTAAATTAGAAAAGGCTATATATGGTTTGTCAGAAATATTAATATCTTCAGCAAAACTTACAATAAATCAACTTAATTAACTTGTCGTAGCATTTAATGTTTATGAAGTGCAATCATTCATTCCTGATACAGAATAGAACATTACTACCGGGTTCAGAAAATAAACTGTCAATCAAAAAGAAATAAACTGTTTTTTTTTTGTTTTGTTTTTTTTGTTTTTTTTAAATTAACATTACACTATAGGACTGCAATTTTGATTATATGACAAACTCTGCAAATTATTTATTGACTTTAAAAGAAAATAACTTTTTTGTTTATGATTGTTAAAAAACATTAATTATATTTATAAGCGTTTTATATCAATAGTTTGTTTTTACAAGTTCAGTCTCTTTTAAAAAGATATAATGAAAGGTCATAGAAGCAATAGTTGCATAAATGTATTGTTAATATTTTATAAGGATATTCAAGATTTAAATAATTAATTTTAATCAAGATAAGTTTCCTCGGAATGTTCATTAAACACAAATAAGGGCATTTTTTTTAAGTTCCAGTGAAAAATAAATATATATATAGTATATCGTAACAGATGACACCGTAGTACGATACACTGATATTAGATGCATATGAGCAGAAGACAAACAGGTAAGCAATCATTTCTTACCTAATTTTGTAAATGTTAATCTAACAAAAACATAGCTGTGAAATAGGGGAGCCAAGTTCTGTAAAGACAATGGCAAGAAAAGAAGTGATATCTAAGTGGGTGCCAAGTTCAAATAAAATTCACTCAAACTTACCTACTGAAGTATTATAGCATTTTTCAAATTGTTTAGAAATAAAAAATATTGATAGCATATTAATAATAAATCTAGAACTTGGCAAGTTTTTACTTACGAGTCATTTATTTTTAATAATGACATTATTATATCAAATCTTGTTATTTCATGATTGGAAGCCTTAATTTGAGTGAGCTCCTTCCCCTTGAAGGGCTGTGGGATAAAATATGTACCACCTAATTTAACTGCAAAATGCCACATTGACACCAGAATTCGGGACTAAAAAGTTTAATTTTATTAAATACGTGAAAAGAAGCTTTTACCCATTTTGAAATAAATTTGTTTTTAAATTCTGGTGTGATTCAATTCTTTCAGCAATTCACGAATAAAAGTTATTTGCCCCTGAAAGGGTTAAAGGGGTGCAGTCTCTAGAGTGATGACCAAGAACAAGAGTAAGTATATCTGTCTCTTTGTCAGACATCTTAGTCTGTTTGCATTGAGGTTTCTGGAGGGTGGGTGCTAGAATGATAACCAAAGACGAGCGGGAGTGTATCTGTGTATTTATTGGTTTATCAAATCTTTAACATGAGTCATTTGTTTATAATAATAATTATATTAATTTTTTTTTTTGTAATGTCACTGAAATTAATATTAACATCACCATTTTATTAATACATGAAATTGATAGGCATAACATTTATCAAAAACTTGCCAAGTTCTACATTTATTATTAACATGCTATCAATAATTTTTATTTCTAAACAATTTTAAAAATGCTATAATACTTCAGTAGGTAAGTTTGAGTGAATTTTATTTGAACTTGGCACCCACTTAGATATCACTTCTTTTCTTGCCATTGTCTTTACAGAACTTGGCTCCCCTATTTCACAGCTATGTTTTTGTTAGATATCATTACTTTTTGTAAAGTTACAATATATTTAGACACTTTACTTAATGCTTTTTAATGTGTTTATATGTGACTATTTTATTCACCAAGCAACATTCAATTTTAATTTTAATTTCCTACAACAAACTATTTGGCTGTCAATTTGCGGCAGAAATCTATATTTTAATACTGCTACATTGAATGCATGTTTTGAAACGAAATGTATTGATTCGAAATTTTTATTGTTTCTGAAACAACAATTCCTATTAAGTTCCTATATTAAATTTTCCTATTAAAATTTCCAATTAAATATCCTATAGCTGGGCCTGTTTTTTGTACTGAAAGTGAAAAATAAAGTTATGTGCTTATGCCACACTATGTATCATTCATCCATGGGTGCCGGCAAAGAGGCAGTGCAGAGGAAGGACATTGCCCCTCCCTGGATTTTCAAATTTAATTAACTAAATAAACTTTTCTCTGATGATTTTGAAAATAACAAGTGGGTAAGTGTAATCACAGATCGCATGGAGGGTTTCGTTTAATATTCCTTTCAAAACACTTTATCCTTTTGAAAAATCAATTAGTTCCACATTTCGCAACCAGGGGCACACTCTATTCTAAACAAACCTCTATCCGAACGAAACTCCGTTTTACATACTATCCGTAGATATATTAGTCGAGGGGATTGAACCCATAGCACCCGAGATAAGTAGGCGCCCCTGGCGATAAAAAGTGGAACTAAAATATGTAAGACTATGGTGCATAATATGAAAGAATGGTCAAGGGGGTGTCGGCAGAAGTTGGAAAAGTGCTCCCTGGGTGAAAAGGGCGGAGGTTAGAAATATTGCTTAAAATACACAAGTTAGAGCCCGGAGGAGTAAATAATATAAGACTTTTTGAAAAATTTAGGATTTGTCGTGTGGTCTGAGGTATTCAGCTGTACGCATGCAAAATGTCATGTCTCCAACTTAATTAGGGACTCCCTTAGAAAAAATTGCTTAAAATACATATGTGGTAGCTCAAAGGGTTAAGCGTAAGACTTTTTCAAGATTTTATGATTTGTCGCCTGACCTCAGGTGTTCTGCTATAAGTATGCAAAATTTTAAATCTGCATTTAATAAGGGGCTCAGTTAGAAAGAATTGCTTAAAATACGCATGTGGAAGCAAAAAGGGTTAAATATACGACTTTTTCAAAATTTTATGATTTGTCGCATGATGGTGTTCAGCTATAAGTATGCAAAATTTCACGCCTCCAACCTAAATAGGGCTCACTTAGAAAGAACTGTTTAAAATACACATATGGGAGCCCAAAAGATTAAATGTACGACTTTTTCAAAATTTTATGATTTGTCGTTTGATGCTGCGAGGTGTCCAGCTATAAGTATGAAAAATTTCACGCCTCCAACCTAGTTAGAGGCTCACACAGAAAGAATTGTTTAAAATACACATGTGGGAGTCCAAAGGGTTAAATGTACGACTTTTTCAAAATTTTATAATTTGTCGTATGATGTGTGGTGTTCAGCTATAAGTATGCAAAATTTCAAGTCTCCAACGAGTATAGTTTCTGAGAACAAGCTCTGTGACAGACAGAATATCTCAATTTGTTGATTTTCTGTAAGCAAGTAAACCTAGATAAACCCCCAGTAAGTAGATAGGTTTACAATGGAAGTCTATGGGAATTTGGCGAAATATTAGAGATATCGCCAAGGTGGCGTCACTTTTGGAGACTAATTTTGGTCGCCAAATTTGGCGATATATCGCCATGTTGGCGAGAAACTTGGCGGTATTTGGCGACAGAACAGCGTCCCCTCCTATGGCAAATTAAAATTTCGCCTAATAGACTTAATGTTAAAGTAAAAATGGGCACCCCCAAGTGGGTAATTCATCGATTTTCACAATTTTTTTATTTTTTTCCTTAGTTTTATAGTGTAAACGGACTTCGCACCAAATTTGAAGTATGTCGCTGCAGTAGATATACGAGATCTTTTTGATGAGTGAGTCAGTCAGTCAGTCAGTCAGTCAGTGGTAAAATTATCGATTATCAGACATTTTCAAATGTCATTATCTCGGAAACTAATTATGCGTTATTTATAAAATTTTGGATTTTAGGTAATTAGGGTGGCCTTACTACACATTTCGTATAACAAGTATGTAGGTCTTATAGATTTTCAGTAGTAGAGCACTGAAATTTGACGAAAATAGCTTGAAATGGTTCATGTAAATAACACACGGCTATGTCAGGCGAACTTGGCTGACACACTGCCGTGTGTCTAGATATGAATGCTAAATACATCTATGATAATTATCTGTTATGATTAGAAGAAAAGCGCTAAGTGGCCACCGAGTAAACATAACCACATTTATTTTCCATCATGGTTTACACCAGTCAAGTAGAATGTGCTATTTTGAAATAAACAAAATTTTGCGTGATGAAAATTTTGTAAACTTTGAATGGCGCAATTGTGTGTATAGCTTTACGAATAACATTATGCCACTTCTTTATGTGGACGACATTGTAATTTTAGTAAAAATTAAAGAGTAGCGGAAAAAGGTTGTTAAACTTTTGACTGATTATTTTGATCTTAAGATATTAGAAAAAACCAGGAAGGTATTGGTTGTAAAAATCGTGGGGTGTGATAACATTTTGTCAATACATAAAGTTCCGTATATTGATAAGATTTGTCAAAAATTTAAAAGTTGAAGCCCCCTAACACATCACTCCCAATAAGCACAGGTGTAGTTTATTCAAAGACCCAATCACCTCAATCTGATAGCTAAATATTTGAAATGTCTAAGATCCCATACAGAAGTGTTTTGGGATGTTTAATCGTTCCTAGCTAATAGAACTAGGCCGTTATTGCATATGCAGTGAATATCTTCAGCCAATTCAAGAATAACCCTGGATTAGTACATTGCCACGGATTACTAAGTAATAAAGGGAAATTTAAAATTAAAGATAATGGGATGTACAAGGCACGTTTGGTTGTGAGAGGTGGTGAACTAAAAGTGGTCTTTATTAAAAAGAAACTTATCGTCCAGTAGTGAGCATCATTCCCAGGAGAATTATTTTTGGACTAGCATTGAAGAAACAATATAAAATGATAAAATTTTACATAAAAACAGCCTTTTTGTATAAGAAGTTGGACGAAGAAATTAACATGAATATTCCAGAAGATTACAATGAGAATGACAAGATATGTAAACTTCGAAAAGCTTTATATGGTCTTAAACAAGCACCTGTAAAATGGAACCAAAGGATAACAGATTTTTTTGAGGGAATATGATTTTGTACAAATTAAATCTGTACAGCGCATTTTCATAACTGAAGACAAAGTCATAATATTAACTATTTATGTAGATGACGGAATTCTAATTGGATGTGATCAAACATGATTATTTGATTTTCTTGAGAAATTAAACGAGTCCGAAATTGTACGTCAAACGCGGCAAATGAGGTATGTTCGTCTTATAACTAGTTTTATAAATATTTAGATCTTGGTGCAATAGTTGTTGCTCTCTTATGCAAAAATGCATAAATACTAAATTTATTACGTTTATATATATTAAATTCAGTAATACGGAAATAATATGACTCCATCTTAAATAGGACGTCATCACCATGGCAACCTAGAATAAATACCTATCATATGGGATATCATAAAATTAATTATGTATGATAAGATTTAATAGAATAATCCCCCTGGTAACCAAGAATCATTACCTATCATGGGATATCATTGAATTAATTACATATGATAGGATTTGTTAGAATGAAGAATTTATTTTATTAATATCTTTTTAAGTTTTCATTCAATTTTCATAAAATTTGAAGGGACTCGACAAAATTCTGCAACGATTATATATATTAAATTTCAAACCAGTAAGTTCAATAGTTTTTGAGTTGTTATATGCGGACAGACGGACATACAGGCAGACGGACAGGCCAGACGACAATTATAGGTGTTACGTATTTACATAATTACGAACGCACCTAAAAAGGAATTTGACTTATGATGAACCACATTCATTTCTGGGTATGAATTTAGAACTAAACTATGACACACTAAAAATCCATGAAGAACAGCATTCAAAACAAGTTTCGAATGTCAGATTTTGAATGTCAGATGCAAACGAAACAAATACACCTCTGTTACAAAAGAGAACAGTCAACTGTATTAAAGAAAGAGAAAGTGTGTTCCCTTATCGAGAAGCTATTGGTAGTCTTCTTTATTTATCATGTAGAACAAGACCTGATTTGTGTTTTGCTATTGCTTATGGAAGTCGCCATGTAGAAAATTCATGTGATTGTGACATTTCTAATTTCAAAACAGGTTTAAGATATTTAAAAAGAAGCAAAAACTTGGGTGTAGTGAATACAACAAGTGGTAGCGACACAGAATTGATTGCCTATTGTGATGCAGACTATGCTTAGTAATCCTAACAACTCGTAGAAGTAGCACTGGATATTTAATATATTTTTGTGGAGGCCAAGTAAGTTGGAGCTCAATAAAACAGCTTATAGTGGCTACATCAAGCACTAAAGCAGAGTATATTGCAGTAGCTAAACGTTGTAAAGAACTTATTTATTTTAAAACTTTGATTGAGGAAATAAATTACTAATGATAAATTTTTTATAACTTTAAATATAGATAATCAGAGTGCTATAAATATACACTGGTGTAAAAAATTAAGAGAACATGCATGTTTTGTCGAATTTCATGAAACGAATTGAACTGAAATTTAAAACCCCTGCTTCGGAAGAAAGATGCAACTATTGTGTATCGAATACATAAGCGTAAACGTATGTATGGGAATTGATAGTAGAGGTAAAAGCTTTATAAACGCGCATGGCAAAATCCACATTTCGTTCGCTCGCACACCTTAGCTAATTTGTGATTTTTTTTGTGGGTGTGGTTACAGCAATCGGTATAATTCAAATTCATACAGTCAAAATAAGTAGCCACCGATGTTTAGATGATGAAATGAGGCGGCGAATCGTGAGGAGATTAGAAGCAGGCCTGTCTCAAGTTAAGATTTGTAGGCAAGTTCGATGTAACGCCCAGCCTCGTTACCAATTTATCGAAACAATTGCAGGATATTGGATCCATCGAGAGAAAGCCTGACCAAGGTCGTCCAAGAGCCACGACGGACAATGAAAATCGTTATTTGTCAATTACAGGAAGGCGTAACAGGCATGCTATAGCTTTTCAATTGTCTCGTGAACACTATGCGGCTACAGAAAGGAGAGCTTCAAGATACAGAAGGCTTCATGAGAATGGCCTGTTTGGCAGAAGGCCTGCTGTTTGTGTCCCGCTCACTTCTGCAAACAGAAGAATCCGTTTAGCATGGGGCAATGATTATACAGATTAGTGCAGGGATCAATGGGCAATCGTCCTCTTCACTGATGAGTCCTTACAACTGATTATCGCCGTACTTTCATATGGAGAGAACCAGGGATCAGATTGTCCATTATGGCAGCAGGGATTTGATGGTCTGAGCAGGCATCATGTTGGACGGTCGCACAGACCTCCATGCCATTGTAAGAGACACTGTGAATTTTATGAGGCATAGAGGTGAGATCTTGCAGCCCTATGTTCGCCTTTTCAGAGGTGCAGTTTGCCCAAACTTCATTTTAATGGATGACAACGACCGGCCACATAGAGCTCGTCTGGTCGACGATTTTCTGGAAACTGAAGATATTCGCCAAATGGATTGGGCAGCCAGACCTTCTGATCTCAACCCTATAGTTGGGGCATGTTTGGGACTCTCTGGGAAGGGCAATTGTAACTCGCAACACTCCTCCGATAACCAACCAGGGCCTGAAAACAACGTTGCGGAATGACTGAGAAAATTGCCACAGATCCGCCACACAAAACTGCGTTATTTCCAGAATGATTAAAACTCGAAGCAGTAGTGGTAACGCGATAGCTTCAGAACCCCGAGTCCACCTTTTTCGCATTTTGATGTCTTTTATTTAATCAATTTTCCTTTTAAATTTGTCCGGTTTCAATTTTCCGTTTTTTTTTCAACCGTGCAACCGCAAGAGTCTCGTCTAAAGAGGGCGCGGGCGCTGGCAGGGACGTTGGACGAACACGATGAATGCCGCGCTTTGCAAATTCTGCGGCGGTTCTGGGGAGGGCAATTGTAACTTGCAACACCCCTCCGAGAACCAACCAGGTCCTAAAAACAGCGTTGCGGAATGACTGGGAAAAATTGCCACAGATCACACAAAACTTGCCTTATTTCCAGAATGAAATCGCGGTGCGAGACCCATATACTATATAAGTAAGAGGGGGCCATACCCCCTATTAACACTTTTTTTGTTCGATTCTTTAACCACTGTTTCATATCGTCTGTTTCTGATTTGTGTGACGCACAATCATGCGTGTGTATTATAACTGTTGAATAGTTATTTACATTATATCAACCTATGTTCATACCAGATTTCATTAAAATCTGTTCAGTACTTCGGGAGATAATTGGCCAAATCTGAAAATTATCCTAATTTTGTGCACCAGTGTAATTAATTATAAATGGGGTTGCAAGTAAGAGAAATAAACAAACAGACAGATATACGATTTAACTTTATATAAGAGAAAGGAGATGAGGGTTTTGCTAATATAAAATATTACCCTACTGATACTCTAACTTCTGTTGTATTTACTAAGCCACTGGGACCAAACAAATTTGAAAAATTTAAAGTTAAATTAATAATGTAATATGTTAATGTTTGGATTTAAGATATACTAGGTTTGCATGTACTATTGAACTTTTTTCTTATAAAAATTGATTTGATTATTTAGTATGTGTAAAATATTTTATTAAAATGTAATGCTTTATATATGTAAACATGTATGTTAAGATGAGATTGAAATTAAGGGAGTGCTTGTAGACTGAATTAATGATTAAGGGACTTTATTGGGAAATAACTATTGTTCGCTGTTAGTGTTGACTCTAAGCCGCTTTAGCAGAGCGCAGCGCCCGGCGGCCCTTTATATTTCTTTTTTGCGCCCGGCGGCTCTTTCAAACCCTTCCGATGTGCCCTGCTACCCTTTTTATCACTTCTTATGCGCCCCATGGCAATTCAATTAATCCCGGAAAAATATCGCAAATTCTACGGACTCTAATCAAACCAGTTCAAAATATTTTTTTGTGAACAAGGTACAAGTGTGCCCTTTTTGAAAAAAATCTGTCCTTTTTTTAGAATAGTGTTCCCTTTTTGAAAAAATGTACCCTTTTATAGAACAGTGTTCCCTTTTTTGAAAAATTTGGGCCCCCCGGCGGCCCTTTTTTCTAGAGTTAACACTAGCTGTTATGGATGTATTGTTATGTCTGTTGCAACACCAAGTTTGCCTTGCTGAATTGGCAACAGTGATTTCAGTTTTGACTGATAAAAACATGTAGACGCCGAGCCGGCGGCGATTCGATTTGAAATGTTTTGGAAATATGTTAGGCTAGAAAGTTTACTTAAACGTTTCTTTTTTTAAATAAATTATTCTTTTCTTGCTTAGTCACGTAGTTGGTTTATAAACTCAACACAGGACGAGGGGAGCAATATTTTTTAATACCGCGGCCGAAAAAGAAAAGCTCACGGAACCACAATTTGCACTAGCGGAGTTAATAGGTATAGAAGAAACGGTTTTCAAATCTGCGGATATGCAATTCAATTCCTCTGAATGACAACAACGAAGCTCCATGGAAATGATAAACATAACATGGGCAGTTCTCAAAAGGTGGGCAATGGACACACATCATAACTTTAACCTTTTCAATAAAGAAATTTCAATTATCATTCAATTAACCCCTTGGGGATGAGTGGCACGTATACGTGCCGCATGAAGCGCTCAAAATCCTTGTTTTTCCTGACCAGTAAAATTTTACTGTAAAATTTGCCTTATTTAATCACCGCATTTTTTCGATTCAAGAAGACACAAATTTCTGTTTTTAAAAAACGGTGACAAAAGATTAAAAATTTCGTAGAAGTTTCCCGTCCCGAAGGGGTTAATCAATTAATCATTCAATTAATCATTACAGTAAATTATCATTTAATTTAAATTGTTTTACACTGAGATTTTAATTCTGTTCAGAGACAGGAAATGACATAATTTATTGCAAAAGCTTTGTGTAAATATCTTAAAATTTTATTATTTTATGCTAAAGAGGCCAATTTTGGACATTCATAACGTTAACTGCTCCAATGTTACCACCAAGAAAAAGAGTTTTAACTTTTTTCCAGGTGGTTCTAATGGTAAACAACGAATGCATAAAGAAAACGGATGATTTTTTGATAATTTCGTTAAGAGATGGCAGGCTGATTTATTGCTTTTTTGAAGATAGAAGGACTTTTCTATAAAGAATTTTTCTGTATTTTGTTATGTCCAAAGTAACGATCGTAACAAAGCTATCATTTCCACGAAAAATACATCAAGTAAGTACTTTAAACTCTTTTATCTAACTTTAAAATCATTAATAAAAATTTGTTAAGTATTTCTATGTGTTTTTGTAAGATTTTTTTGCATTAAATGCCCTTTCCTCAAATAAGAAACTGGGATGTCCGAATCGCGTAACAAAGATGATTTGGTGTCCTGAAATGTATAAAAGGATATTTATTATAATGTTTTATCGTAAATAATTACCGTGTTTTACATAAATAAAGTGTATTTAGTACGTGTAATAATATAACTTGACTTGAAGCATGCTCTACTAATGTGTGTAACGATCGACACAAAATGGCGACCGCTGCGAACGTTACGAAATTTCAGACATGCTTATTTAAAAGTATGATTTAAAATTAATAGTAAAACTTCTTTTTTCTATTTCAAAAGTAATTCTTCAGTGATCTTACATGTTTTTATGTATTTTGCAAAGTTTTCATTGTAGCAAATGTACCCCAAAAGATTATTTCATTACAATGTCCAAATCGTGGAACGATCTAAACATTAATAATTTTAATTTTCTAAATGCATAAGTAGTAGGAAAAGGAGAGTACGGGCTCAAGAGGGGGGAGGGAGGACCGTCCCGCCTCACGCAGCACGCAGGTGCCCCCTCCCGTCCCCCCTCCGGTCCCTCCTCTCGTGCACCATCCCATCCCTCTTCAACTATCCGTGCCGCCTCCGCCACCACAGCACCGCCCCCTAGCGGGAAAAATGACCTTTTTAGAGTATTTTTCTATTATAACATGAGAGTTGAATGTTAGATCGACTAGATTATCATGCTATAACATGAAGATTAAATTTACATTTGAATTTTGAACAGCCTTTACCTTAATGAGTATTATTAATTAAGCAAAACAATGTAAAATATCAATTTTTTAGGAAAAAAGCTGATTTCTGTAGATTATTTTCAACTACAAGATCAGAATATCAACTTAAATGGGAAAGTTAAGTATATATTTGAATTTTGAACAATCTTTACCTTAATGAGTATTATTAATTAAGCAAAATAATGGAAAATATCAATTTCTTAGGGAAAAAAAAAACGATTTCTGTTGATTATTTTCAACTACACGATCAGAATAACAAATTAAATGGGGAAAGTTAAACATATATTTGAATTTTGAACAATCTTTACCTTAATGAGTATTATTAATTAAGCAAAACAGTGGAGAATACCAATTTCTGAGGAAAAAAAGCTGATTTCTGTAGATTTTCTTTTAACTGCAAGATCAGTATATCAACTTAAATGGAGAAAGTTAACCATATATTTGAATTTTGAACAATCTTTACCTTAATGAGTATTATTAATTAAGCAAAACAGTAGAAAATATCAATTTCTTAGGAAAAAAGCTGAACTTTTTCAAGTACAAGATCAGAATATACTCTTAAATGGGGAAAGTTAAACGCGTACATTTGAATTTTGAAGAATCTTTACCTTAATGAGTATTATTAATTAAGCAAAACAGTGGAAAATATAAATTTCTTAGGAAAAAAGCTGATTTCTGTAGATTTTATTCAACTACAAGATCGGAATATGAACTTAAATGGGGAAAGTGAAACATACATTTGAATTTTGAATGGACAACACCTTAATAAGTATTATTAATTAACCAAAACAATGAAAATATCAATTTTTAATGAAAAAGCAGATCCTTTAGATTTTTTTCCAACTATAAGATAGGGATATCATCTTAAAAGGAAAATTTAAACATATAATTTAGTTTTTGATCCACCATTGCCTTAATAAATTTTGATAATTAAACAAATAACAAAGAATAATATCGAATTTTTAAAGAAAAAGATTAATTTTATTAATCCAATAATGATTTTTACATCTTTATATAATACTTCGAACTTATCCAACGTTTTTATTCGTTATTGGCTTTAAATTTTATCATTTTCATATAAAATTTCGAGTTTTCAAACCAATTAACTTAATTTTACTACATTTTAAATGTGGATATTTCTAGGTAAATAACTAATTTTATCTTACACTTAGTAATTTTACACCAGCCTAATTGATTTACAGTGTTTAGACCACTGTAGGATTATGTTTCATCATCACACTTCTTCTAAAAGTAAAAATAACCAGATTCCCCCCCCCCCCCTTTCATGAATTACATCTACGCTCTCTTCAAACTCATAAGCAAATCCTGCGTTTCTCCCCCCTTCAAGGGAGGAGGATACAATAGCGTTACGTCACTTGTTTACAAAATATCGATATGTTGACGATTTGACCTTTTTTCAAGATGTATAAAAGAAAGTATCAATATTTTTACATTATTACAAGTATAATTTTACAGTTTAATGAATAATTATTTATTTATTGTTGGATACCCAATTTTATCAACAGATGAATTAACTATACCTGTGCTGAAACTACATTTCACATACTTAGCCACACTTTAAAAAATTTCACTTCAATATGCAAATATTAAGTGCATTTTTAACATAACACATGTTTTTCAACACTAGTTCCTATACGCGAATTTTGTTTATTAAATAGTATGTATTCACTTTCAAATTGCTTTTATTTGAAATTATATAAACCCTTTTAACAGAAAATTTGTTTAGCCACAGAACGAATTGTATTTAACACGTTCAACCTCAATATCAATAATTAAATGAAACAATGGAAAATATCAATTTTTAAGAAGAAAAATAAAAAGGATTTCTTTAGATTTTCTTTTTTCAGCTACAAGATAAGAATAATAACTTTAATGGGGAACGTTAAACGTATATTTTAGTTTTTGAACAAACATTACCTTAATAAATTTTAATAATTGAACAAATAACAAAAGGAAAATATGATTTTTAATGAAAAAGACGAATTTAAACGAATTTGATTAACTTTTACACTAGTTTGAGATTTTATCATCCTTTTAGATGCTAGCTATGTAGAATTTTAAGCTTTCAACGAGACACACTTCAAGAAATACAATACTCATTACTAAACAAAAATAAATTCATTTTAATCTAATCAATGACTGAAAATTTCACATTTAAAAAATATTTTCATGAATGTGCGTAAAAAATACGAGTTTACAAATTAATATCCTTATTTTTATTACATTTAACTGGATTTTTCTACATTCGAACTTAATTTTTATACACAAGGCATTATTTAATCAAATCCAGTACTTTCAGATTTAACGAAATTCAGCGATTTTTTGCTTTTCAAACCAATCCTATGAGTTAAAAAACATCAGCACCTCCTATAATTTTATAGCTTTGAGTGAAACGAGTCGAATTTTTCATACTGTTTGCTGTTTTCGTTATATGAAGACGTCAGCTTATATTCTCTAGTTTAACTAAAATGAGTAATATGCAACAAATGTCTGTAACAGAGGAAGATTCAAGTCAATCGTACTTAAAGGATATGAAATACTATACCCAGCCAAGAAGTACATGTTTCGAACATTAAAATAATGCCCTCTTCACCAGAACAACTAAAACCACCTTTTACTTGCAATCAATGCGAGAAATCCTATTCCAAAAAGAATACATTAAACAGACATCAAATATCCCATTTGGAGAAAAAGCCCTTTGAATGTGAAATATGCTCAAAGACATTCATTCAAAGCATTGATTTAAAACGACATAGTGTAACTCATTCCAGTACATCTACAACATATAAATGCGATCAATGCGGGAAAGATTATTTACAAAAGTTTCTATTAAGAATTCACAAGAGATCTCATAAGAAGTTTTATGATTGTGATATATGTTCCAACTCTTTTTTAACAAAGTCTGCTTTAACTATACATAAAAATGTTCATCCCAAGGAATATGAATGTAAACACTGCAACATTAAATTGTATGACGAGGTTGAGTTTTTACATCATAAAAAAGTTCACCCTTAGAAATATAGTTGTAAACACTGTAAAGTTATCTTTTATCTCCAGAGGGAGTTTATTCATCATCTGATCAACATGCATAAATGAAAAATGCAAACTTTGTTAAGTCATAAACTGGATTTGAATATCTGTATATTTTAAAAATGTATATGTCTTCCTATAACTGTTGAAAATGATGAATACTTGTTTATTCATCATCTGATCAATATGCATAAATGAAAAATACAAACTTTGTTAAGTCATAAACTGGATTTGAATATCTGTATATTATAAAAATGTATATGTCTTCCTATAACTGTTGAAAATGATGCATACTTGTTTATTCATCATCTGATCAATATGCATAAATAAAAAATGCAAACTTTGTTAAGTCATAAACTGGATTTCAATATCTGTATATTTTAAAAATGTATGTCTTGCTATAACAGTTGAAAATGATGAATAAATATTGTTTAACTGAAAAAGCTTTTGTCGTTTATTTTTGCTATATCAACATGTGATTTTTCTTGACTCTATCTCATCAAGTCAAAACGATTTTACTAAAATTTTAAAATACATATTGTATATTTTTTTAAGTTTATAATTTCATTTTTTAAATTTCCTATCGAATGAAACATGAGTTAACTATCTTTTATTAATTTCATATTAAAAACCTAAAGTTTTCCATATAATTTTATTATGTTCCGTCTAAGTTTTATATACCCAATTAAATTCTATAAACCCTTCTTATTAGCAAACATTGCTATTTAACTGGAAATTTCACATTAATAATTTTTTTTTCATGATTGTAGATATAAAAATAAGAGTTTACAAACTAATTTCCATAATTTATCACATTCGAATTTAATTTTTATACTCAAAACATTATTTAATCAAATTTTATACTTTCTGCTTCAGTGAAATTCGATGATTTTTCAGTTTTTAAACGAATACCACAATATTTATCTACATCATACCTGATTCTTCCCTTGTATATTTTTACATTACACAATTAAGATAGACATAGACATAGGAGAGCAATAGAGTTAAAAATTGATTATACTCAACTTTCGCCTTATATGAATTGCTCCTACATGACAATTCTTATTGCTACAATCATTTGATATATTAAAACTAGTCTGAGTTATTCAGTCTATATTATTAACCTTCAGACTACCAAAAAAAAGTATATGCAAGAACTACCATTCGGGTCCATTGGACCCATATGTAAAATATATAGGATTTCAAAATATACAAAACACCCATTTATCTACAATGAATATATTTGTTATTAATGCACCTTATACAATATATAAAAGTGATATATATAGTAATAGAGTAAGAAAGTAACACATACAGTAAGAAAGTAATATATATAGTATATTATAATGACTATAAAAAGTTTTTCATCATAATAAAATTATTCTGTACATGAAGTACAAATAACGACGGAATGTTCTCCGCAAACATTTTTCGTACACTTCTTGCATAATGTTCGTGTTTTTCGATCTTTTTTAGAGGGACAAATATGACATCTTGATTTTTTTCGTGGCGGTTCAAAACTATTTGCGTAAAGTTGTTCTGAAGTAGATGTTGAGACGGCGATACCTCCTTCACCTACTAATTCTTCTGCAAGTTGAATAATGAAATTCCGCCTTTTTTTCATTTTCGGATCACATTCAGCATTCAGTGACAACCATATTATCTATGCATTCATCGCACTTATATCGATCATATTATAAAATACAATCAAAGGCCACCGACGTGTCATGCGTTTCACACTATATGCTCTTACCATTTTGTCCATCGTATCTACTCCGCCTTTGGTTTTATTATAATCTAGGATTATTTGTGGCTTTTTTTCTAAGCTGTTGTCAATATCATAAGTGTTATGCATTGTGCTTAGCAAAGTAACAATTCTTCCTTTTCTGGGACAGTAAGAGATGATGGTCGCCTTCTCTTGAAACCCAAATAAAGTAGAATATACAGAACGATGTTTTGGATTTGTGAACACAGCGGGTAATTCAGGTTTATTTTTTCGAATTGTTCCAATAAGAGATAATTTTTTTGAAGTAAGATGTGTTGCTAATGCATATGACGTAAAATAGTTATCACATGTAATATTACGACCAGAATTTTCAATTTCCTTCGTCAATCTTTTAACTACATTTTCTCCCTGATGAGATTCTCTTACTTCATTTTTGCGTGTATATAGTTCCAGTTTCCAAGCATACGATGTTACGCTGTAACAAATAACCCAGAACTTCAATCCATACTTTCCAGGTTTAGATGGCATATACTGACGGAAAGGACATTTTCCACGAAAAGAAACTAATTGCTCATCGACAGTCATAGACCAATTAGGAATATAAGGGTCTTGTAAATAGCTATTCCACAATTCAAAGCATTCTCTTATTGGCTCTAATTAATCAGTTGATCTTCTTTTACGCCTCTCAGCAGCATCATCAAATCTTATGACACGTAAGTAGTAGATAAATGACAGTTCTACGGCCACAGGCTGAATTCCGCAATGAGCAATTGGGAGCAATGCTCAATTGATCAGGTCCACCTTCCTTCTAATCGCGACAATTATTTTGTCATGTTACTGTTCTATCTAGCATTTTGTTAGAAAGCCGTATATGAATGTCTAATTATCTACAAAAACGGTTTCGTTTATAAAAACCTATTTACTTTATATCATTTTATTGTTTTCTCCGATATTTTGTTAGAAAGATGCGTGTATACAAGTTTGTTTTTTAATAAGCATATATATATATATATATATATATATATATATATCACTTTATTGAAAACAATTGTTAGCAGATATACACATGTTAGTAAGTATAGGTATCAGTAAGCTATGTACACATGTTAGTAAGTATAGGTATCAGTAGACTGTGTACACGTGTATCTATATACATATAGATAAAATGCATATAAGTGTTTATAAATTTATAGATATAAATGTTTAAATATCGCTAAACATATATGTCTAAATCTATCCAAATGAATATATATACGTATATATATATATAGTATATAAGTATATGTTTCTAAATATAAGTATCTAAGTATTAATATGTTTATATGCATGTATAAGTTTATATATGCGTGTTTATATAAAAAATTATTGGTTTAAAAAATTACAAAATCTAATTAAAAAAAAGTTAAAAAAAAAATATATATATATATATACATATATAAATTTAAAAAAATAGTGTTAGCAAAATTAAAAAAGTAAAAAAAAAAAAAGTTTTAACAAATTTAAAAAGTTTAAAAAATATATAAATTAAAAAAAGTAGAAGAAAAAAAAAGTTTTACAAAAGAAAATGTTTTAAGAAAATTTAAAAAAAAAGTTTCAACAAAATTTTATAAGTAAAAGAAAAAAAAAATTATAAAAAAAAAAATTATAAAAAAAAATTATAAAAAATACAAGTTATAAAAAAGTTTTAGCAAAAAAAAAAAAAATTATAAAAAATACAAGTTATAAAAAAGTTTTAGCAAAAAAAAAAAAAAAAAAAAAAAAAATGTTTTACAAAAAATACAAGTTATAGAAAAAGTTTAACAAAATTAAAAATAGTAGAAGAAAAGTTTTACAAAACAAAAGTTTTAAAAAAGTATATTTAAAAAATTATTTGTAAATGAGCATAGATATTTATGCATATATTATATGTAAGTGTGTGGTTACAGAATAAAATAAATACACATACTTAACATTATATTAGAAAGGTTTATGTATATGTTTTAAATAAGTACTCATATAAAAAAGAAACATTTTTTTATTAAAAAACAAAACAATTTACAGAAAAAGTATATTTATAAGAAAAGATTTATTTACATAACAATATTATCTTGATAAATTCTTCTTTATATTAGTGTAAATTAGTATTATTGCAATCTTGAATAATTTTACAGTGTCCATACGCAAAGCTGGTGATCCCATCTTTAAACAAATAACGTTTATCATCAAACGGTGACAAACATTTTTTGTTCTGACTTAATGTAAATAATTTATGAGCATCTTGCCCAATTCTCATTTGTACTTCAAAAGAAGTCGATTGGTTTTTGAGACAGTTCACATAGTCTTCATGCTTTAGACGGTTCTCGACGACGTGTTTAGACACACCCTTCGCTCGTTTCTTCTCTTCTATGGAAGATTTCAGAGAGTACATTTTTGATTTCAATCCGACAAACTCAAGGGCTAGATTGCCTTTTAGTTCATCTTTAAATTTGCCGATCACCTTCTTATTGATATCTGAGTATAACGAATGATGCTTTGGATAGTCTGAGAAATCGAACAAGCTTGCATGATGTTCCATATCATCAAAAATATTTTTTGTTTTAATATGATAGCACAATGAGTCCGTATCGGTGAATAATAGCTTTGCATCATCTTTATATGTTTTCCTTATAAAATTATAGTGAAAGTCATACATAAGTAATTTAGAGAGTTCTAATATTGCAAACCCGACATAAATCGGTCGATTCATGAGTATGCTAGTTTTCATCCTTTCAACAGCAGTTAGATCTTCATCAAATGTTTTAAATGACTTAAATGTAGGCGAGGCTACTAATTTTTTAGCTCTTTTTTCATTATTACAAAGCACAATATTTCTCCTTTTTCGCAAATTCTCCATGGTTTTTCCAAAAACAGAGTTATTCATTAATTTAAAAAAGTCTTTTTCAAAGGTGGATTTGGCCTCTTTTCTTTTTTCAGTATTAAAATTAATATATTTCTGAAGCCAAGGTGTCTGTTTAAATTTAAGGACTTTATGAACAGCTTTAAGTTTTAATCCAAGTTGTAAATAAAATTTAAGATTACGATAATGAGTGATATAATTCTGCTTATCATTTAAATTTGGGATAAGTTTAGGTGTTCCTTTAAATGGTTGATTATTGAGAAGGGACTTGGCGTAAGGAGAAAGCATGTCTTCGCTAACTGTGAATCTTTCAGGGGCAAGTGGGTAATCGTTATGAAATGGATGAAGTTCTTCAGGATATTCTAAGTCAACCTCGAAAATGTATCCAATATCAGAATCATCAAGTAGAGATAAAATCCACTCTTCCGTAATATGATTTGTTGTACACCATTCAAAACCACCAAAAGGTAAGAATTGCGACATAGCCCATCCATACAAATTATTTGCATCCCAGTACATAATGTAGCTGGGTGCATCATTTTTATTAAAATCAGGTGTATTAGGTATGTTCGCTCTGGCATATCTATGACTAATCATACTGATACCACCACGTATCCCATTCTCGATCAAAAGCAACATATCGATATCAGTAAGTAACTCTAGAGGTGTTTCGGACATTTTCAAACAAGCTTGCCAGGAGAGTGGAGGGGCGGTAAACAAATGTACACAATCAATATCATAGTATTGCTGACATAATTTTCTAAAATTTTGGAATACATCAGCAAGTAGCACAACATCTGTCTTGACGTATAGGTCGTGATATTCTCCTAGGGATTGGATATTAAAGGTTTTCCAAACATCCTGGACGTGTTTATAATCTTCCTCGTCTATAGGCTCATCAGTTAAGCTATTAAAAAATGCAGAAGGTGGAGGAAGTTCCTTCTCATTAAATTTTTCAAAGGAAGTGAAATGGTCATAAGGGTAGACCCCTTTTCTCATCAACAGATCTAAATTAGTATTTTTTAAGAAATTTTCTTTTAGAATGGTAAATTGGTCAGATCGAAGGTTTTCAACGAGCTTTTCTAATGACGTTGGCAAAAATTGAAAGGAATCTATAAAGACCATCTGTATAGGACTTGTTGGCTTTCTTAACTTAAAGGTTATATAATTTTCCATAGTGGAGGCAATAACATCAATTTCATGATCTTTAAATTTCCCGATCTTACTCATTAAATGATGTCCATCATAGTTTTTCAGATTATGGAATATGACAGGGATTGTTTTACATTGCTTAAAATTGAGATTACATGCTACATGTGCTGCTCCTCGATACACTCCAGAGATGTGATCATGATCACGTGTGCGTTCTGAATCTAATGGCTGTTTACAAATATGACAAAATTCTGCTTCTTGAAAAGCTTTTTCTTGCAAAGGTGAAAGTTTCATAGGCTCTATGTTCAATAACTCCCGTCCTAAAATATCTTTTTCTTTCATCATTTGTTTTAAAAAATGATCTACACAGTCTTTACCACGATACACTTTCGCTTTCTCCATACATCTTCCATCGGGTCCAACAACGACATAAGCGTACCCACAAGGAAAATGATATGTTGTTTTTTCAGTATAAGATGGTTTAGAAGAGGGTGCGCCTGGTGCAATAGGTATAAGTAGACTCTCAAAATCTGCATAAATGGTATAGGGAATAGGATGTTGGAGATGAATACCAGAAAACTTGAGTATGTTATCGTTTTCACTAGGTAGCTTTATAGACTGTGCTATATGTTGGCGACAATATTCATCATGTTTATTCAAAAGATCTTGTCTTGAAAAGCGATGTAAACATCTATAGCAATAATAAAATACTCCATCATGTTTGGTGAGATCACCCAAAAGTCTTGAAAACCTTCTAATTAAACAATAATGTTGCTTTTCACCATCACCGATTAATAACAAATTGATAACATCTACATTCTGCTTTTCAGAAATATACAGAGGACAAACTTCATCCTCATCATATCCAAACACATTAATCCGTAAATCATTAAGCTTTTCAATAATAGGTATCTTGTGGAGTGAAACAGGATATTTCACCTCTCCTAGATTAATCTCATTTTCATAAGGGATATAATGAGAAACTCGCTCAGGCTTTTTTGTAAAATCTAAGTTCAGTTTAAATGCCAAAAGGCACCAAACCAAACACTTATTGTCTTCATTTTTTATATTGAGCACTGCTTTTTTGTCATATAATTTCTTAGATAAGGCTATATAAGAACTTGCAGCAAGGGGATGATATTTAGCAATCTTGAGTTCTAAATGATGAATTTTTCTAAGTTTCCATCCAGACCCTCTTTGTATAAATTCTTCAAAGGATTTAGTTATTTTTGAAAATCCTTCTTCAATATGTTGCGAAATATTATCTTCAGTAAGTTCAGTAAAACACTGGCTTCGAAAATAAGGTTGAATCTCCTCTATCTCTTGATTGTCATTCATACGTTCAAGAGATATTTTAATCACCATATACCATTTAACAGCCCCTTTTTCATGAATTTCACTCATTAAACGCTCTTGTAGTTCAGCTCGTAAGTGGGTATGAAACACTGCTATATCACTTTCTTCACGCTCATCAGGATAAAGCATGAGAGTTTTAAACACATTAAGTACATCAGATTGGTTTTGCTTTAGTTTTTTAGACTTTACATTAGAGAAACTTGTTTTCCGTTTCACACTTACAAGAGGTGTACGGGAGTGTTCAGTACGTATATGTTGTTTAAGCTCAAAATTTCGTCCGAACATTTTATTACATTCACGACAAGGGAATTTTGAACTTTCATGTGATCTAAGATGATGCTTCAAGTTATCCTTCCGTGTAAAAACATACTCACACTTATCACACTTAAACTTAGACTGATCATCAGTGTTATGAGTTTTTAAATGTCTTAACAAGTCTGATTTCCTTGTAAAAGATTTTTCACACATGTCACAGATATGAAACTTATCACCTAAATGAATCTTCAAATGCTGATTCAAATTAGAAGTAGATAAAAATCTCTTATTACACGTAGGGCATATAGACATCTTCTTTACAGAAACAGATTCTTCAGGTGTTATGTTAATATTAATAGTATTTGAAGATAAACTACTTTTCAACGAGGATTCTTCAGAAAATCCATTATCTTCTAATGATCTAACATTGCTATGGGTCTTCAAATGTCTCTGTAAGTTAGATCTCCGTCCAAAAGTTTTCCGGCAAACTTCACAAGTGTACAGCTTCTCACCAGAATGTATCTTCATATGCTGATTCAAGTTGGATGTGCACGTAAAATCTTTACCACAAGTCAAACAGGTTAAAAATTTCTTCATAGATGTAGAACTTTCCAAAGGCATAATCTCATCAATAGGTATGATAACATCCATAGTAGAATAAAAAGAAATAAAAAACACTTCAAAGAAATCAACAATTAAAAAACAAAAAAGCAATCTTTTCAAACAAACCGAATCAGAAAAAAACAAGAGCAATTAAAGACACGTCTTATCACTACCAAAATTAATCATCAAATGATAGAAGTCTGATTTTCCGTCTCCTATTTATATCCTGAACCTCCCCCGCTCCACCGATCTCAATCTGGCGACGAAATATTCTACTTAGAGAGAAAATAAAAGATCAAAATCGCCAAATCATGACGAAATAATTCATTTGGCGAGCAAACGAAAGAATAAAATCACCAAATTACAAAAATATTTTTTCCCTATTAATAACACTCTAAGAGATCATTAAACCCGAAGACTTATAATTTATTCTTGATGTAATTAAATTTCCCTTTCAAATGCTTAAATACAATTAACATTATTATATACTTATATACAATTGATATTATTAAAAGGTCTTTACCAAAGTCTAATACTAGTGACTTTTATAGTTGATTTTAGAAATTAACGATTAAAAATGTTTTATCCAAACAGAAATAGTTATACTTTAAAACTGTTTCTCAATATATTTTTCAAAACTCTCATGCATAGAGTCATGATTTCCTTGCATATCAATAACAAATGTTTTATACATTGAATTATATATTTCCAATTCAAGTGAAAATTCCTAAAAACTGTATACATACAAGTATATTAAATAAAAAGATATGAAAATACAACTGATTAATAATATAAAATCCAACTAGCAATTCAAAAGTTTAAAAATACATATGGTTATTTTATTATGTTAGTAAATTTTGTGTGTTTTTTTATTCAAATAAATCAATATACAGTTTCACAAAAATATTACTGTTCGACATATAATACCAATTTCGAATATATATATAAATACTCTAAACTGAATAACTTTAAATTCAGAAAAATATAATTACAACATTTTTTTAAGTTTAACGATAAACAATAATGTTAAATTATATACTTAAACTACTAAGACATGAAAATTAATTAAATGGAACTACGTAACTCAGATAATTTAAATTTTTTATGGAATTTTATAACAAAATAAATTTTACTTTAAAAATATTAACGAAACTTTCTAAAAATTTTATACGTATATACATGTAAGTATACTAAACAGAAAAAAAAATAAATAATATAAAATTCAACTAAGAGATCATCTACATTTTAAAAAATACATATAATAATTTCAATATATTAACTGCATTAAAAAAAAATACATATACTAATTTCAATACATCAATACATTCTATGTGTTATATTACGATCCTACATTAAATTTAATAATAAATAATAATTTTTAATTATATACACGGTCTACTAAACTATGAAAATTAATTAAAATGAGCTAACTGATTAAATTTTTTGATACGTTTTTAAATATAACTCGAATTCTACTTAAAAAATATTACAAAGAGATCTCATATTATTGAATTTCGAATTGTTAAAACCAATCACATTAATTTTTTTTTTCAAGCATAATTCATATTTAATTGCTCGCGTAAGAAAGAATACTATTTTCTCTTAAGACAGATATATATTCTTAATACCAATGCAGACAACTGTCAAAGTGTTGAACCATATAGTCTAATTACATGACTGTTAAATTTATTTTATTTATTGTTGAAGTGTTAATTTTGATATTAAACAGAAACAAATAACAAGTTGTTTACCCTGTTCTAAGTATACATAGAAGTTAATTTTACTAAATCGGACAACATATAATATACATTTTTAAAATTCTATATCTACTAATCACACTAAAACGATCTACCTAATTATTATTAAATACTATTATTAAATTCCTTTCTCCACAGAATGAATAAAACAGCTTTCAAATTTATGAAACCTCTAAAAATATTGCATCACTCGTAAAAAATCCTAATTTAGATTAAATTAATGAATCAATAATCTCGAATAACATCAAAACTCATTTTGAAAAACAAAACGACATATTATTTACTTGTTGCAATCTCTAAAAGTATTACATCACCCTGAAAAATAAACCACAAATTGTTCTATCACAACCTTTTTAAGGTATTGCATCATCCTTTAAAAATCATATTTAAGATTAAATTAGTGAATCCTAAACCTTAAATAAAATCAAAACTCAGTTTGAAAAGAAAACAATCTTTTATTTTCGTTAAATTCTTACAAATATTTCATAATCAAATCATTCTAACACTCATTTTCAAGCTTTTACGTCTATTATTCAAATTAAAAATTATACCTAATTAACATTTTTATTTTATATTCTAAATTAATTCCGATCAACATCCTTGAAATTCATTCAAAAATCAAAGTTATCCAAGTCCGATTACAATCGATACAAATTGTCTGCCTCAGAAATATTAAAACCACTATTTTCAAAAATCCGCTCGCTAGGGGGCAGCACTGAGCAAAAAAAGTTTTAAAAATTAAATTTACAACTAGCATAACAAAATTGGTGTATAAAAACTCCAATAAGTAATAAAAGTCCGATGAATTTTTTAAGTTCTATAATATCTATAGGTTTCCACTCTTTAACGAATACTCTATTGCCTTCCGCGTTTGTCCATTTTACTATAATTTCCAAAAGTCTTTTTCGGAAATAGATAAGAAATGAGGATGATATGGAATCCACTTCACGATTTGCAAATCTTGAAGGTCCAGATTTTTCACGTAAAATATTGATTTCAGTACGTCTTCCTTGTGGTCTGGCAACTTCATTCTTATACCAGATCTGTGAATTATTTTTGGAAACAAAAGTAGAATTTGAAGTACTTGTGGTTGCTACATTTACTTCATTGGAATCATTATCAGATTCTGAGTAGGAATCAGAAATTTCATTATGTATTTCAACATAATCTACTTCACCTTCATCAGCCGACAGATTTTCATCATCGGTGTCGAATTCTATATCGTCCGGATTTTCCATAACTTTTTGAATTTCCTCTTGAGTCAATACTTTTTTTCTGTTCATCTTCAATTCAGTTTTTAACAAAAAATAAGTTAGGAAATAAGAAAATGATGAATATTTGTAAAATAACAAAGCACGTACAAACTACACTTATTACTTGTCTTCAAATATCAAGTCCTATTTTCAATGAAAAGACTCAAAAACATCAATAGACACCATTCGCTCACTAACTGTGTCTGTTGATAAATGACTCTCTGAACCAGAAGTAACCTTTTATATATAGAGCACGAAGTTTACTAGATCAGTCTAGAATGTTCTCAAAACTTCATTATAAAGTCGCCAAATTTGGCGAGATTGGCGCTAAAAATCCATCGCCAAATGGGCGATAAACAGCCAATTATGGCAACCCTGTTCCTCCTCATGATTTATGGCAACCCTAGAAAAAGAAAGCAACAGTATATTACGTTTGTTTTAATGTTGGGTCCAATGGACCCGCGTGGTAAACAATGAAACAAATTAAAAATAGGTAAAAAATTTCGAACAAAATTTTAATCGCAATTGCATATACATAGAGGAGACAATTGCAGGAAAAGTCATGTAATCGCGAAACTTTGAATGCTATTTTTCATGAGAAAAATTTACATTAAATATTGCTGTCGGGTCCAATGGACCCGTCTGGTAGACGGAAGGTTAATCAAATTATCATATGTTTCATCTTACACTTCGAAGATTTCTGAATTATCATCCATCAAGTTGCTTAAAATATTAATACTATATTTATAGTTCTATTGATACATGGCCTACATGAATACAATCTTTAATTTTAACATTTCATATTGCAAATAACCTATTTTCAATACTAAAATATATGAATTTTCACTACATCACTTATCAATATCACAGAAGAATTTATGCTTCACACTTTTCTAATAATTATCAAATTCTTATAACATAATTTCTTGATAACATATATTATACTACTGATTTGTACGCATGAGAGTTGTCACGTGATCAAAACGATTGAGAATAATATAAATTTTCAAAAAGCAGCGCAGTATTTCTCATTTCAACTGTTAAACTTGGAAGAGAAGGTGACTTTAAGTGCGCAACTCTGATAAATTTCCAGATTTTAATTCAAGCGAGGAATCGATTTCTTTGTTAGTGAATAAAGTAAGTTTTAGTATATCATTACAACATATATGTATTAATAAAAATAAATAAATAAATGATTATTTATATATTAAACCTTTCCTAAGTATATAAATACAGGGTGATTCAGCTCGTCGGTGACAAACTTTAAGGATCGATAGAGCACACCTAGACGAACATTTTTGAATAGGGAATGTAGGGTCCCTGACGCGATGGTAAGGCGCTAGGCGCTTTCGAAAATTTGGGGGCCGAAATTCGAAACGTCATAAAAACTAGGGAAATGGTTAGATTTTCTTGCTTGTTGCGTCGAAATGATTCTGTTTGTTTAGACTTTCTTCAGTACCAATTTGATAAGCGTATCTCTTAAAACATGGATAGGGGGCGCTGCAGACTTTGGAGAGCTAGACAACAACTTTAAGCCCGTTATTTTGATAATTTAACACATGCTCGCCAAAGTTTATACTCTAACTTAAAGTTTGAACCCAAAAGTAGAGCCCTGCAAAAAGCGTAAGAGCCGGAATAAAATGTCAAAGTACAGGGTGGTCGAAACTCGAAGGCTCCTAAGAGATAAACAAACAGATTTCTTGACTTATGGCATGCATTTTCATGATTCTGTTTGCTGGGGCTCTCTGAAACTCAGTTGAACGGTACAAAAAGAAACATCGATAGGGGGCGCTTTGGGCAAAAAACATAATTCGTTGACATTTCGGACGCTAACTGGAAACGGGGCGCTACGATCAGTTAGTAATAATGAAAACACATTTTCTACCTCTGCTCAACACTTCTGAATAAATTTAGACCAAAAACATCAATGATACTGGAAATTTATTTACAAAAAATAACACTACAGAAGATGCTCGAAATTTCGACCTTGGGCCATGATGCAGGCTTCGCACCTCCGTCGCATTGAGGAGTGTGTGTTTCCAACAATGCCAGGAGTATCTCTGATCTGCCCTGCAGCTGCCACAATGCGCGCCACAAGTTCTTCAGCACTGCTGACAGGTGTATGGTATACCTCGGCCTTCAGGTAACCCCAAAGGAAGAAATCCAAGCAGGTGAGGTCTGGTGATCGGGCAGGCCAGTGAACTGGACCCCCACGCCCGATCCACCGCTGGCCATACCTTGCGTTTAGATGGAGACGCACGTCGTTCGTGTAATGGGCCGGAGCTCCATCGTGCTGGAACCACATCTGGCGACGCGAACCTTCGGGTACGTGCGCCTCATCCAGAAGCTGCGGCAGCACTTGATCCAGGAAAATCAGGTAATTTCCACCTGTCAGCCGTTCAGGTAACAAATAAGGGCCAATGAGGCAATCCCCCAGAATGCCGGCCCACACATTTACTGAGAAACGCTCCTGGGCTGCTCGGCTTCTGGTTTCATGTGGATTTTCATCACACCACACATGACTGTTGTGGGCGTTCCACATTCCCTCCCGGCTGAAGGTGGACTCGTCCGTAAACAAAATGCTGTTTACAAAACGGGGATCCCTGGATCTCATCGCCAAGTACCATCTTGAGAATTCCACTCGAGGGCCAAAATCCTGCTCTCTGAGCAACTGCACCCGCTGGATGTGGTAGGGGTGCAGATTCCGGGAACGTAAGATGCGCCACGCAGTTGCTTGCGAAATGCCAACATGTCTGGCGATATCTCTCGTGCTAAGACCTGGGTTGTCCTCAACCAGGTTAAGCACAGCCTCTTCGTTGTCGGGGGTGCTCACTGATCGCTCCCGTTCAGGCCTGCCTCCGTCGAAAGATCCCGTTGTGGACAACCTCTGGTGTACTCGAGCGAAGAAGGCATGGCAGGGGATTTGCCTGTTGGGGTAACGCTCGGCGTACAACCGCTGAGCGGCTCGTCCATTACAACCAGCAGCGCCATACGCCAAATGCATGTCAGCCAATTCAGAGTTTGTGTACCGTTCCATCCTACTACCGATCTGCAGACAAGTAACCCGAAGCTTAAGTAGGTACTGCACGTTCAAAAGACGTGTCTGCGCATACAACTACGTCATCTCGCGTTGTCGTCTACGCATTACGTATCTTTTGCATATCGATATGGTACGATATCTTTTGCATAAATCAGCAAAAAGCACCTTATGTAAATTTTATTGCGCGCATTGTGCATGATTGAAACCAGCTATGTTTGTTAAAAAAAACAAACAAACTGCAGTTTTAATAGCTTCTTATGATAAGTAAATTACTCTCTTGTTTTGTTTCTAACTGATCGTAGCGCCCCGTTTCCAGTTAGCGTCCGAAATGTCAATGAATTATGTTTTTTGCCCAAAGCGCCCCCTATCGATGTTTCTTTTTGTACCGTTCAACTGAGTTTCAGAGAGCCCCAGCAAACAGAATCATGAAAATGCATGCCATAAGTCAAGAAATCTGTTTGTTTATCTCCTAGGAGCCTTCGAGTTTCGACCACCCTGTACTTTGACATTTTATTCCGGCTCTTACGCTTTTTGCAGGGCTCTACTTTTGGGTTCAAACTTTAAGTTAGAGTATAAACTTTGGCGAGCATGTGTTAAATTATCAAAATAACGGGCTTAAAGTTGTTGTCTAGCTCTCCAAAGTCTGCAGCGCCCCCTATCCATGTTTTAAGAGATACGCTTATCAAATTGGTACTGAAGAAAGTCTAAACAAACAGAATCATTTCGACGCAACAAGCAAGAAAATCTAACCATTTCCCTAGTTTTTATGACGTTTCGAATTTCGGCACCCAAATTTTCGAAAGCGCCTAGCGCCTTACCATCGCGTCAGGGACCCTACATTCCCTATTCAAAAATGTTCGTCTAGGTGTGCTCTATCGATCCTTAAAGTTTGTCACCGACGAGCTGAATCACCCTGTATATTTCTTTTATTGTACAGATGTTGCAGCAAGATGAATAAAAACAGCAGCAATCCTCTTTATCAGAAATGGATGATCTGAATGATTCTCTCTTAGCACATGTAGAGTTAAAGAATAATAAATATGTAAGTACTTATATATGAAATACTATAATTCATATATGAAACGTAAGTAGGGGAAAAACGACAGTACGGCCTCAGGAGGAGGTTTGGTGGTGGCGGGCGGAGGAATGAGGGAGGAGGGAGGTGGTGGAATGAGGAGAGGGAGGGAGGAGGAGGTGTTCTTTCGAGAGCGTCTTGTAAGAGTAGGGGTAAAAGGGGGGTAAAAATTTTTTTGGTGAGATAAGGATTTTTTTGAGTAAAAGTGGGAATTTTCGAGAGATTGAATTTTTTTAACATGTTAGAGTACGAGGGGTTATTTTTCGATCGGTTAAATAATTAGTAATTAAAAATAGCAATTAAAAATGTTATGAGGAAATATTTAATGAAGCGACTTAGAATTTTTGGAGAGTTATTATTAGACAACTATAGTATAGTATGAGGTTAAAAGGAATAATTAAAATTCATTCATTAAAAAAGTAATTAAAAAGATTAATGAGAAAAATTAATTTTCAAATTTTAATGAGGGGACTTAAAATAAATTTCAAACTCAAAAATTCTTACTCAAGTGTAGTATGTAGTCGAATTTTAAGAATAATTAAAATATTCATTCATTAAAAATAGTAATTAAAAATGATAATTAAAAAATATGAACAAGAAAATAACTTAATGAAGAAAATTTTCGAGAGTTTCATTTAATTTTGTTAATGAATTCAGTGTCATGAGATAGTTTTATTTGAAATAGAAATTTTTTGAAAAAAAAAAACAGTGGAAATTTTTAAATCTTTTTAGGAATGTTTTTTGAATAAAGTTTGGGGAAGGATTTTATTCTTTTCAGTGACATGTTTTTTCAAGATTTTTGGGTCTTTATTAGGGAACCTAACCCGTATTTACGCATGGAAATCCATGGTTCGAAGAAAACTCCGAACGATTAGGCCGACGGGCGCGATTCGGTTCAAACCCAGCACCTCCTGTCTATCAGATCGAGAGCAGAACCTCTCGGCCACTGGTGGGGCAATAATTTAATGAAGAAACTTCAGAAATTTTTCGAGGGTTTTATTTGATTTTGTTAATGAATTGAATGTTATGAGATATTTTGATTTGAAATAGAAATTTTTTTGAAAAAACAGTGGAAATTTTTTAAATCTTTGTAGGAATGTGAATGTTTTTTGAATAAAATTTGGGGAAGGATTTTATTATTTTAAGTGACATGTTTTTTAAAGATATTTTTTCGAATTGCAGTCATGTTTTGACAAATATTTCTCGGTTATATATATAAATGAATTGAATGTTTTGCATTAAAGGGTTAGCAATTTTAGACTATCATTACTTAGGTAAATGAAGTTATACTTTCCCGTCGTGCTTTCTGACTAAACTTTACTTTTTGAATGAAAAAAGTATATGTAACTAGGAAATTTGATGAATATTTGAAGAAAAAATTTAATTTTCAGTGATCTTTTAATCTAGTCAATGTATTAAGCAAAAATAAAGCTTAAATTATACTTAACAAATATTTCAAAACACACCACAAGTATTGAGAGACTTGATACCATTTCATAATTTTTAAAAAAGGGATATATATTAGCTGATTTCGTTTTATACAACATCAAATTTTACTGTATGCGTGTATTCCCCATATGGAAAAACCCTTTGGTAGATAAGCGGCTCAACAGTTCGCATGATTAGTACATGACTCACTTTACTTGAGGGTTTCTTTGCTAACGCAGTGAGAAATAGGGATTAGATAGTAGTTGTTAGTAGTTAAATATTAATTAAAAGGGAATAAGAATTTTGGTTTAGCACTTTATTCTTTTACATGAGATGTTTTCTAAAGGTAATTTTTGGAAATTACAGTTTTTTTTAACCATTTTTCAGTTACGTTTTTGAATTGAAAGAAATGTTTTAGACATTTATAGGTTATACTATTAATGAATGCACTCATATTTGCTCATTTAGGAACCTTTTAGAGATATTTTGCTAAGAATTTAGAACATATGAAAATATCCAGAATGTCATTAAAAATGTAAGATCTTCACACATGTTAATGAAGTACAATTTAATATAAAAAAATTGTACTTCCCATTTAACTTTTAATCTAGTAAATTTGTGAAGCCACACAAACTTTGAAATTTTTCTTAATATAAATAAATATTATTTTGAGATCATTTTTTATAAATATTAATACACGAAAGAAATGATTATGCTTTTAGAGCAAGTAACTTTTATCATTAAAATTTAAATAAATATTTAAAACTTTCAATTGAAAATGTTAAGACTTTAATTATAGTTTAATTAATGCGTAATTAAATTTTTCGAAGGATTTTCATAATTAAAACAAATAGAAGAGGAATTCTTTTCAAATTTATTAAGAAACAGGCAAGTTATTATTAGCCAATACCTCAAATCACTGCAAACTTTTAACATGATGAGTCATCACTAAGAACTTAATATTATTTACACACATAAGTTTCATTCTGTTCTAACATGTAATCAAGCGGAATGTTTTAATTAATATGTTATTAATATCGAGGTATATGAATAGTAATGCTAGTTACACTCTTTGATATATATACATTCCTATATGTGTCTTAAAAACCTGACATAGTCATTCTGAGCAGTGTTTGTGAGATATAGATTTAGTTCCCATTTATGTTACGTAATAGAGATTACGTGTTTTTTCCCACCAATCGCAGTTCAATCTTTATCATTATTCTGAGATAGTATTGTAAGTATCATTTTTTTAGTAAATGTATAGTGTTAGAGAAGTGAATGACCAGAATTTGTAATATTTCGTCAAAATAATTTACATATTAACTCACTTGCATAATTTTTATATTTTAACTAACTTGCATCACTTACTATGACCATGACTTTTGAATACACTAGGATCTAACTGAAGTTTTCAAGACATATTTATCTCACATATTTAAATTTAGATATTTAAACTACTTTTTAAATTTTTGATTAAATTTCAGAAATGCATATGCTTTAACAACAAATATTTTCTAAATGTATAAGAGAAATAAGTATTCACATAAAAATTAAACTTACCTTTTCCGAACACATCTACTTCAAACACTCTCTTGAAAAATGGAGAAGACAAGTTCTTATCTGATTCAAATGACTAACAAGCTGTGAGTCATTCATGGGTTTTTCTTACGTAGATAACTTCACTGATTAGAAGTACATTAAATTTTCGACTATATATTTCTATTATTAAAGTTAGGATTGCAATTAACACATATCCTTTAATTGATTTTTATAATAATTAAAATAATAATTCAATTAATCTTTTAAAAATAAATTAGTTTTAGTTTTTTTCATTCTTAACAAGATATACAAAAATTAACAAAGTCATTTAAAATACAAGTGAAGTATTCTCCCTATTGCTATACTCGACTTGCGTGAAATAAAATAGAACCTTCCACTACTCTTACCTGAAGAGGACAGTCTGATAACGCCCCCGCTTATCTACTTAAGCAAGATCACGTGATATCCATGAGCATGCGCTGTGCTGACTAGTGACGTGATCGATCGCTGATAAGATTTCCTGATAAGAACTTGTATTCATTTCTTCCCAAGCAAGTGTACGAGCTTGTCGTGTCTAGGTAAGTAGCATTTAAACTTCAAAGTTTTTTCCTTAATTAGGCTTTCCAGAAAGAAAATTAAAAAAATTTTAGAAAACTATGTCGGCCCTTCATCAGCGACCCTTGTCATTTATATTTAGCACCTTCGCTCGCGTGGCAACCGTCTTTGAAAATGATTGGTACACATTTAGAATTGCTTATTGATATTAACATATTACTTTTAATCGATAGAATTTCTCGCACGGTTCGAACACACAAACCTTTGATCAAATTCCTCATTTTTATTGGCCAACACGCTAACCATTATTCTAAGTGGGCCCCACGCATAAATATGATTTTTTCGCATAAATATGATTTTTATCTTTTTAGTTTTTTAGCTACTTTTTTTCATGAATTTATAATTCATATAAATTCATATATACTTTGTTCATTTTAAGAAACTATTGTCATAGTCTATCTTTTTCATTATGATTTAAATAATTTTTGGGTTAAAACATTAATTTTTCCTAAAAAAATCAAGTTTTTTTTTTTGCTTTATTCAAATTTTTAATGTACACTACTTAACATTTGATAACATATATATGTGCTTTTATATTTTATCATTGGTAAATTAATTAAAAACTAAATATTAAAACGATAATTTCTATGACTTTAGAGTACCCATTTTAAATAATTGATTCGTTCATTATTATAAACAACAAACATAAAATTAACAAACGATTAAAACAAATAAATAAATATAAGATTCCAAAAGAAGTTCAACTATAACATTTTTTTTCTTTTTCAGAAAAATTTCACTATTAAATAAATATTCGTACACCAAACGATTTAAAACTACTAAATTTTATTGTTATTTCCCAAACATATTAGAAATATATATATTCATATAAGTATATGTGTATACGTATGCATGTATATATATTTATGTGTGTGTGTTTGTGTGTATTTGTATCTATTTGTATGTGTGTGTGTGTGTGTGTGTGTGAGTTTGTAAATGGGGGAATTTTTTTAAAAGGTAATCAAATTCAAAGCTAATAATAAATTATTTAAAAATATATATCTAAAATGTTTCAATACAGTATAAAAGATTTAAACAAATTGATAAAAATGCTTTGAAGAACATTTCAAATTATTAAAAAATGTTTCATTAATATTTTAAAGTTAATAAATTTTAATAGCTATGTACATTCATGCATATGAGCGATGTTTTGAAAAAAAAAAAATCGTAAGTTTTAAAATGATTTCTTATTTAATTAGAAATTAACGAAATAGTTATGTTTTTATATATATATATGTTAACAAAACAAGTGTTTTAAACATTTCGATACTAAAAATAAGTTAGTCAATGTATACTTTTTTGAATATGCATATATTATATATATGTTTGTAAATTTTAATGTTTTATGTTTTTACTGACTAGTGAACACATTACACCTTTCAATTATTTATCCTAGCTACCGTTTATTTACACATTAAACCAAACAACCAATACAAAAAAAAAAAAAAAAAAAAAAAAAAAACAACCAACCAACTGCTTTTCAAACGACTATTTGATTATCATAACAACCTAAAACCTTTTATCTGCACATGTGCAAACATTTTAATAAACTAGAGTCTACATTTTTAATCCAATAAACAATGTCTAATCAAATAGGTTATGTCCTGACTTGAATTATACCTTTTTATGACATTATTAAACTAGATAACATAACATTACTAAAGTTACTTGTAAAAATAACATGATAACTTGTTTTCACTATACTAATTTAATAATTTTCGTAGGTTTTGTATAATAATCGATATGTTTAGTTATCTCTCATTATAGTTTTCTAAAATATATCCAAAAAAGTTTGCTACTGTTAAAAAACATGTCTATAATTCAGATAGTTTTCACTATTATTATTTCAAAACATTCATATTAGAGAACATATAACATAAAAAAAAACTTGAATAAAATAATCACTATTTTTCACAAGTTTGCAATATAAGTCTTTTTTATGCTAACTAGGGTTAGTAGTATTCAGAGAAAAGAGACCTTTTAATTATGAAATCTAGAATAGTCACCACTAATCACGTGATAAACGTCACGTGACCCGTGACGTGACTAGTGACGTCACATAGATCTTGTGATAATCTAATCAGTGATAAGTTTAGCTGATAAGGAGTTAGAATTATTTCATTTCTCTACGAGTTTTTCTACAATATGGTCGTGTGTTCAACTAGCTGCCGTATTAGATAAGTATTATTATTATGTTTTAATATAAAAAGGAATTTTAAAATAACAACGTAATAGTATTTAATATTTTTAAAACAATAATTTGTAATAGTAAGAAAACTGAAAAGTATAATTTTAAGATTTGCTGTTTCATTTCATGATACTAAGTTTAACTAAAAATAGTAAAAGGATTGTTAGACAAATTAATTTTCATGTTTAACCTATAAAGATATTTTTAAGTCTGAATACTACTAACCCTAGTTAGCATAAAAAAGACTTATATTGCAAACTTGTGAAAAATAGTGATTATTTAATTCACGTTTTTTTATGTTATATGTTCTCTAATATGCATGTTTTGAAATAATAGGAGTGAAAACTATCTGAATTATAGACATGTTTTTTAACAGTAGCAAACTTTTTTGGATATATTTTAGAAAACTATAATGAGAGATAACCAAACATGTCGATTATTATACAAAACCTACGAAAATTATTAAATTAATATAGTGGAAACAAGTTATCATGCTATTTTTACAAGTAACTTTAGTAATGTTATGTTATCTAGTTTAATAATGTCACAAAAAATGTATAATTCAAGTTAGGACATAACCTATTTGATTAGACATTGTTTATTGGATTTAAAATGTAGACTCTAGTTTATTAAAATGTTTGCGCATGTGCAGATTAAAGGTTTTCGGTTGTTATGATAATCAAATAGTCGTTTAAAAAGCAGTTGGTTGGTTGTTTTTTTTGTATTGGTTGTTTGGTTTATTGTGTAAATAAACGGTAGCTAGGATAAATAATTGAAAGGTGTAATGTGTTCACTAGTCAGTAAAAACATAAAACATTAAAATTTACAAACATATATATATATATATATATATATATATATATGCATATTCGAAAAAGTATACATTGACTAATTTATTTTTAGTATCGAAATGTTTAAAACATTTGTTTTGTTAAGATATATATATATATAAAACATAACTATTTCGTTAATTTCTAATTAAATAAGAAATCATTTTAAAACTTACGATTTTTTTTTCAAAACATCGCTCATATGCATGAATGTACATATCTATTAAAATTTATTAACTTTAAAATATTAATAAAACATTTTTTAATAATTTGAAATGTTCTTCAAAGCATTTTTTATCAATTTGTTTAAATCTTTTATACTGTCTTGAAACATTTTAGATATATATTTTTAAATAATTTATTATTAGCTTTGAATTTGATTACCTTTTAAAAATTTTACCCCATTTACAAAAACACACACACACACACACATATATGTATATATGTGTATTTATATATATATATATAATATATATATAAATAATATGTATTTATATATATATATATATAAATACATGCATACGTATACACATATACTTTTATGAATATATATATTTCTAATATGTTTGGGAAATAACAATAAAATTTAGTAGTTTTAAATCGTTTGGTTTATGAATATTTATTTAATAGTGAAATTTTTCTGAAAAAGAAAAAAAATGTTATAGTTGAACTTCTTTTGGAATCTTATATTTATTTATTTATTTTAATCGTTTGTTAATTTTATGTTTGTTGTTTATAATAATGAACGAATCAATTATTTAAAATGGGTACTCTAAAGTCATAAAAATTATCGTTTTAATATTTAGTGTTTAATTAATTTACCAATGATAAAATATAAAAGTACATATATATGTTATCGAATGTTAAGTAGTGTATATTAAAAATTTGAATAAAGAAAAAAAAAAAACTTGATTATTTTAGGAAAAATTAATGTTTTAACCCAAAAATTATTTAAATCATAATGAAAAAGATAGAATATGACAATAGTTTCTTAAAACGAATAAAGTATGTATGAATTTATATGAATTATAAATTCATGAAAAAAATAACTAAAAAGATAAAAAGCATATTTATGCGAAAAAAGCGTGGGGCCCACTTAGAATAGTGGCTAGCATGTTGACCAATAAAAATGAGGAATTTGATCAAAGGTTTGTGTGTTCGGACCGTGCGAGAAATTCTATCGATTAAAAGTAATATGTTAATATCAATAAGCAATTCTAAAAGTGTACCAATCATTTTCAAAGACGTTTGCCACGCGAGCGAAGGGGCTAAATATAAATGACAAGGGTCGCTGATGAAGGGCCGACATAGTTTTCTAAAAATTTTTAAATTTTCTTTCTGGAAAGCCTAATTAAGGAAAAAACTTTGAAGTTTAAATGCTACTTACCTAGACACGACAAGTTCGTACACTTGCTTGGGAAGAAATGAATACAAGTTCTTATCAGGAAATCTTATCAACGATCGATCACATCACTAGTTACCACAGCGCATGCTCGGGGATATCACGTGATGTTGCTTAAGTAGATAAGCGGGGGCGTTATCAGACTGTCCTCTTCAGGTAAGAGTAGTGGAAGGTTCTATTTTATTTCACGCAAGTCGAGTATAGCAATAGGGAGAATACTTCACTTGTATTTTAAATGACTTTGTTAATTTTTGTATATCTTGTTAAGAATGAAAAAAACTAAAACTAATTTATTTTTTAAAGATTAATTGAATTATTATTTTAATTATTATAAAAAACAATTAAAGGATATGTGTTAATTACAATCCTAACTTTAATAATAATATAAATATATAGTCGAAAATTTAATGTTCTTGTAATTAGTGAGGTTATCTACGTGAGAAAAACCCATGAATGACTCACCGCTTGTTAGTCATTTGAGTCAGATAAGAACTTGTCTTCTCCATTTTTCAAGAGAGTGTTTGAAGTAGATGTGTTCGGAAAAGGTAAGTATAATTTTTATGTGAATACTTGTTTCTCTTATATATTTAGAAAATATTTTTTGTTAAAGCATATGCATTTCTGAAATTTAATCAAGAATTTAAAAAGTAGTTTAAGAATCTAAATTTAAATATGTGAGATAAATATATCTTGAAAACTTCAGTTAGATCCTAGTGTATTCAAAAGTCGTGGTCGTAGAAAGTGATGCAAGTTAGTTAAAATATAAAAATTATATAAGTGAGTGTTAATATGTAAATTATTTTGACGAAATATTTCAAATTCTGGTCATTCACTTCTCTAACACTATACATTTCCTAAAAAAATGATACTTACAATACTATCTCAGAATAATGATAAAGAATGAACTGCGATTGGTGGAAAAAATCACGTGATCTCTATTACATAACATAAATGGGAACTAAATCTATATCTCAGAAACACTGTGCAGAATGACTATGTCAGGTTTTTAAGACACACATAGGAATGTATATGTATATTTCAAAGAGTGTAACTAGCATTACTATTCATATACCTCGATATTAATAACATATTAATTAAAACCTTCCGCTTGATTACATGTAAGATCAGAATGATGCTTATGTGTGTAAATAATATTAAGTTCTCAGTGATGACTCATCATGTAAAAAGTTTGCAGTGATTTGAAGTATTGGTTAATAATAACTTGCCTGTTTCTTAATAAATTTGAAAACAATTCCTCTTCTATTTGTTTTAATTATGAAAATCCTTCGAACAATTTAATTACACATTAATTAAACTGAAAAATATTAAACGAAAGGCTTATCATTTTCATTTGAAAGTTTTAAATATTTATTTAAATTTTGATGATTAAAGTTACATGCTCTAAAAGCACAATCATTTCTTTCGTGTATTAATATTTATAAAAAAGGATTTTAAAATAATATTTATTTATATTAAGAAAAATTTCGAAGTTTGTGTGGCTTCACAAATTTACTAGATTAAGAGTTAAATGGGAATTACAATTTTTTTATATTAAATTATACTTCATTAACATGTGTGAAGATCCTGCATTTTTAATGACATTCTGTATATTTTCAAACATTCTAAATTCTTAGCAAAATATTTCTAAAAGGTTCCTAAAAGAGCAAATATGAGTGCATTCATTAAAAGTATTGACTAAACCAAAGCGTATAACCGATAAATGTCTAAAACATTTCTTTCAATTCAAAAACGTAACTAAAAAATGGTTAAAAAAAAACTGTAATTTCTAAAAATTACCTTTAGAAAACATCTCATTTAAAAGAATAAAGTGCTAAACCAAAATTCTAATTCCCTTTTAATTAATATTTAACTACTTAGAATTATCCAATCCCTATTTCTCACTGCGTTAGCAAAGAAACCCTCAAGTAAAGTGAGTCATGTACTTATCATGCGAACTGTTGAGCCGCTTATCTACCAAAGGGTTTTTCCATATGGGGAATACACGCATACAGTAAAATTTGATGTTTTATAAAAGGAAATCAGCTAATATATATCCCTTTTTTAAAAATTATGAAATGGTATTAAGTCTCTCAATACTTGTGGTGTGTTTTGAAATATTTGTTAAGTATAATTTAAGCTTTATTTTTGCTTAATACATTGACTAGATTAAAAGATCACTGAAAATTAAATTTTTTCTTCAAATATTCATCAAATTTCCTAGTTACATATACTTTTTTCATTCAAAAAGTAAAGTTTAGTCAGAAAGCACGGCACGAAAGTATAACTTAATTTACCTAACTAATGATAGTCTAAAATAATTAACCCTTTAATGCAAAACATTCAATTCATTTATATATATAACCGAGAAATATTTATGAAAACATGACTGCAATTCGAAATAATATTTTTAAAAAACATGTCACTTAAAAGAATAAAATCCTTCCCCAAATTTTATTCAAAAAACATTCACATTCCTACAAAGATTAAAAAAATTTCCACCGTTTTTTCAAAAAAATTCCTATTTCAAATAAAAATATCTCATAACATTCAATTCATTAACAAAATCAAATAAAGCCCTCGAAAAATTTCTGAAGTTTCCTCATTAAATTATTGCCCCACCAGTGGCCGAGAGGTTCTGCTCTCGATCTGGTAGACAGAAGGTGCTGGGTTCGAACCGAATCGCGCCCGTCGGCCTAATCGTTCGGAGTTTTCGTGTTTTTCTTGGAACCATGTATTTCCATGCGCAAATACGGGTTAGGCTCCCTAAAAAAGACCAAATATCTTTTAAAAACATGTCACTGAAAATAACAAAATCCTTCCCCAAATTTTATTCAAAAAACATTCACATTCCTAAAAAGATTTAAAAATTTCCACTGTTTTTTTCAAAAAAATTCTATTTCAAATAAAAAAATCTCATGACACTGAATTCATTAACAAAATTAAATGAAACTCTCGAAAATTTTCTTCATTAAGTTATTTTCTTGTTCATATTTTTTAATTATCATTTTTAATTACTATTTTTAATGAATGAATATTTTTAATTATTCTTAAAATTCGACTGCATACTATAGTTGACTAAAAAATAAATTTCAAACTTAAAAATTCTAAGTCCCCTCATTAAAATTTGTAAATTAATTTTTCTCATTAATTATTTTTAATTACTTTTTTAATGAATGAATTTTAATTATTCCTCTTAACCTCATACTATACTATAGTTGTCTAATAATAACTCTCCAAAAATTCTAAGTCGCTTCATTAAATATTTCCTCATAAAATTTTTAATTGCTACTTTTAATTACTAATTAGTTAACCGATCGAAAAATAACCCCTCGTACTCTTCAATCAATCAAAAAAAATTCAATCTCTCGAAAATTCCCACTTTTACTCAAAAAAATCCTTATCTCACCAAAAAAAATTTTACCCCCCTTTTACCCCTACTCTTACAAGACGCTCTCGAAAGAACACCTTCTCCTCCCTCTCCTCATTCCACCACCTCCCTCCTCCCTCATTCCTCATTCCTCCACCCGCCACCACCAAACCTCCTCCTGAGGCCGTACTGTCGTTTTTCCCCTACTAACGTAATTAGAGTAAATTTAAAATCAACTATTTTATTGTTTGTACTTTAACAAATGTTTTTTATCTATATCATTGAAGAGAATTCTAATTGTTTACATTTATTTCTCTTACAGATGTGTTCTATTTGCTACAAACAATTTTTAAGTAAATGGAATTTAAAAGAACATACACAGATCCATACAGATGAAAAACACTATACTTGTGAAGATTGCCAAAAGCCCTTTTCAAGAAAATATGAATCAAAAATGCATACTGCATCATATAGTGTATCACCAGTTGTATGTAAAGTTTGTGAAGATATTCAAAAAATAACCAGACGTTTGAACAATTTAACAATCAAGGAAGAAATTTAGACTATGTACCAAACCTCATTGCATAAGATTTACTACAATATCCCAAAATTAAAATTTGGAAGGCATACACACTTGATGTAAAGAAATTTTTGTTATCCGTGATTCTTCTAACTACCATGAATGTAGATATTATTCACAATGTATTCCTCACATGGTTATAATAAATATTCCTTTATGTACACATATCAACGTGTTTATTTTTCCACAATCCATTTCATTATTGAATATATCTCCTAACATTTTAAACGAAAAAGTGCTTTCTCATCTTAAAAAATTTCATAAGGCAAACAAAAATTAACATATGAATGAAAAATATACACGTTCACAAAATAATTTCAGTTTTCTAGGTATATTTACAAAAATATTTACAAAATAAAAAATTTCCAAAGTAAAAAAAAAAAAAAAATCCCACTTGATGGATGATAATTCAGAAATCTTCGAAGTGTAAGATGAAACATATGATAATTTGATTAATAATATAGACTGATTAACTCAGACTAGTTTTAATATATCAAATGATTGTAGCAATAAGAATTGTCATGTAGGAGCAATTCATATAAGGCGAAAATTGAGTATAATCAATTTTTAACTCTATTGCTGTCCTATGTCTATATCTATCTTAATTGTGTAATGTAAAAATATACAAGGGAATAATCAAGTATGATGTAGATAAATATTGTGGTATTGGTTTAAAAACTGAAAAATCATCGAATTTCACTGAAGCAGAAAGTATAAAATTTGATTAAATAATGTTTTGAGTATAAAAATTAAGTTCGAATGTGATAAATTATGGAAATTAGTTTGTAAACTCTTATTTTTATATCTACAATCATGAAAAAAAAATTATTAATGTGAAATTTCCAGTTAAATAGCAATGTTTGCTAATAAGAAAGGTTTATAGAATTTAATTGGGTATATAAAACTTAGACGGAACATAATAAAATTATATGGAAAACTTTAGGTTTTTAATATGAAATTAATAAAAGATAGTTAACTCATGTTTCATTCGATAGGAAATTTAAAAAATGAAATTATAAACTTAAAAAAATATACAATATGTATTTTAAAATTTTAGTAAAATCGTTTTGACTTGATGAGATAGAGTCAAGAAAAATCACAAGTTGATATAGCAAAAATAAACGACAAAAGCTTTTTCAGTTAAACAATATTTATTCCTCATTTTCAACAGTTATAGGAAGACATATACATTTTTAAAATATACAGATATTGAAATCCAGTTTATGACTTAACAAAGTTTGCATTTTTCATTTATGCATGTTGATCAGATGATGAATAAACAAGTATTCATCATTTTCAACAGTTATAGGAAGACATATACATTTTTAAAATATACAGATATTCAAATCCAGTTTATGACTTAACAAAGTTTGCATTTTTCATTTATGCATGTTGATCAGACGATGAATAAAATCCCTCTGGAGATAAAAGATAATTTTACAGTGTTTACAACTATATTTCTTAGGGTGAACTTTATGATGTAAAAACTCAACCTCGCCATACAATTTAATGTTGCAGTGTTTACATTCATATTCCTTGGGATGAATTTTTTTATGTATAGTTAAAGTAGACTTTGTTAAAAAAGAGTTGGAACATTTATCACAATCATAAAACTTCTTATGAGCTCTCTTGTGAATTCTTAACAGAAACTTTTGTAAATAATCTTTCCCGCATTGATCACATTTATATGTAGTAGATGTCCTGGAAGGAGTTACACTATGTCGTTTTAAATCACTGCTTTGAATGAATGTCTTTGAGCATATTTCACATTCAAAGGGCTTTTTCTCCAAATAGGATATTTGATGTCTGTTTAATGTATTCTTTTTGGAATAGGATCTCTCGCATTGATTGCAAGTAAAAGGTGGTTTTAGTTGTTCTGGTGAAGAGGGCATTATTTCAATGTTCGAAGCATGTACTTCTTGGCTGGGTATAGTTGATTTCATATCGTTTAAGTAAGATTGACTTGAATCTTCCTCTGTTACAGACATTTCTTGCATATTACTCATTTTAGTTAAACTAGAGATTATAAGCTGACGCCTTCATATAACGAAAACAGCAAACAGTATGAAAAATTCGACTCGTTTCACTCAAAGCTATAAAATTATAGGAGGTGCTGATGTTTTTTAACTCATAGGATTGGTTTGAAAAGCAAAAAATCGCTGAATTTCGTTAAATCTGAAAGTACTGGATTTGATTAAATAATGCCTTGTGTATAAAAATTAAGTTCGAATGTAGAAAAATCCAGTTAAATGTAATAAAAATAAGGATATTAATTTGTAAACTCGTATTTTTTACGCACATTCATGAAAATATTTTTTAAATGTGAAATTTTCAGTCATTGATTAGATTAAAATTAATTTATTTTTGTTTAGTAATGAGTATTGTATTTCTTGAAGTGTGTCTCGTTGAAAGCTTAAAATTCTACATAGCTAGCATCTAAAAGGATGATAAAATCTCAAACTAGTGTAAAAGTTAATCAAATTCGTTTAAATTCGTCTTTTTCATTAAAAATCATATTTTCCTTTTGTTATTTGTTCAATTATTAAAATTTATTAAGGTAATGGTTGTTCAAAAACTAAAATATACGTTTTACGTTCCTCATTAAAGTTATTATTCTTATCTTGTAGCTGAAAAAAGAAAATCTAAAGAAATCTGTTTTTATTTTTCTTCTTAAAAATTGATATTTTCCATTGTTTCATTTAATTATTGATATTGAGGTTGAACGTGTTAAATACAATTCGTTCTGTGGCTAAACAAATTTTCTGTTAAAAGGGTTTATATAATTTCAAGTAAAAGCAATTTGAAAGTGAATACATGCTATTTAATAAACAAAATTCGCGTATAGGAACTAGTGTTGAAAAAAATGTGTTATGTTAAAAATGCACTTAATATTTGCATATTGAAGTGAAATTTTTTAAAGTGTGGCTAAGTATGTGAAATGTAGTTTCAGCACAGGTATAGTTAATTCATCTGTTGATAAAATTGGGTATCCAATAATAAATAAATAATTATTCATCAAACTGTAAAATTATACTTGTAATAATGTAAAAATATTGATACTTTCTTTTATACATCTTGAAAAATGGTCAAATCGTCAACATATCGATATTTTGTAAACAAGTGACGCAACACTATTGTATCCTCCTCCCTTCAAGGGGGGAGAAACGCAGGATTTGCTTATGAGTTTGAAGAGAGCGTAGATGTAATTCATGAAAGGGGTGGGGGAAATCTGGTTATTTTTACTTTTAGAAGAAGTGTGATGATGAAACATAATCCTACAGTGGTCTAAACACTGTAAAATCAATTAGGCTGGTGTAAAATTACTAAGTGTAAGATCAAATTAGTTATTTACCTAGAAATATCCACATTTAAAATGTAGTAAAATTAAGTTAATTGGTTTGAAAACTCGAAATTTTATTCGAGTTATCGTATTAATAAACCATTTACATAAATCTTACTCACAATTTTGAATAGTGTGACACAAAGATAAATCAATTTATTGAGATAAATACATTTCAATGCATAGTATAGATTCAATGAAAGTGATATATTTAACAGTGAATTGGAAAATTAAAAGTATTGTGTAGATGTAAGAACATATTTTAATCAAGTCAAAAATAATTTAAATTGAATTTTAAAACAAACCTTTTAAAGTCACATTAAGGCGTCACTTAAATTTTATGTCATATCTTTTAAAACTCATATTTTGAATTTATGAGAGATGTAAATGATAAAGCAGCAGCGAATAAAATTTTATGCAGTTTTTCATGTTGAACATAACTTTTGCACATGCGATTATAAATAAAACAAAAATAAAATGCTGAAATAAATACAAATATATTTTTTAAGAAATAGCATAACGTCACTGAAAATTTGATATCAGTATTTTTAAGTTCCATATTTAAAATTCTTAGAGCATAAGATAAAGTGCTGCGTCAGAAACTTTTAACCCGTCAAGGGTTTTTGCATTGATAATAATTACACATACAATTATAGAGCAAATTTACTACATTCTTAGTCTTAAGAATTTTTTAAATACTAAGCACAATTTATTTATGGAAAGGCCAAAACTGTGTAACCTACATCTCAGCAATGTCCAAAATCTGTAACCTACATGCCAGAAATGTCCAAAATTTGTAACCTACAGATATACTAATTAAATGTTTTAATAATTAATTTTCCAGAATAGTGGCTGTTTTTTAATAGTTGCGTATAATTTTGTAGACTTATATACTATACTGTAAAGAAAAAATTGGCCTTAAATTTGAAAAATTTAAAAATTACTTAAAGTTTACGTTTTATGATCCAACATTTTGAGAATCTCCCACATCTCATTTCTCAGGTGGCGGCAACGTAAAATTTTCGAAAATTTTTGATGAGAAAATTAAACAATAATAAACTATTAAATTAAAAAAATTAAAAAACCCGACTGAGTAAAATGCGAACTAGTTAATTATTTTTCATCAATGTGAAACTACTTTTTTTTTTCCAATTCCTATTTCCTACCACTAGCTCACATTCTCGCTATATATATATATATATATATCTTGTTCAAATTTTCAATCGTTAATAAAATACTTATTATTCATCCAATCAAGCTCAAATAATTTTTTTTTAACTTGTAGTGGATGATACTTGATGTTAATCCATTTTTTTTTCAAATATTAAGTCATTAATTAAATTAAATTAATTAATTTTCAATAATCGAGAGAGTCCTCTTCTTGATCAAGGTATTTTAAGACCGAGAGAGCCCTCTTCTTGATCATCAAGGCATTTTAATAAGCACCACTCAACAGGAAAGAATGGAAGAAAAAAAGTTCTCTTATTGACGTAAGTAGGAATTGACTTAAAATATTTTTTTTTATATTACTTGTTTATATTATACTTACCTATTTTTTTTTTATTTACTTGTATTGATGACTTTTAAGTTGTGTTTAATTTTTATTTCCTATCTATAAACACTGTTTTGATGAGGTCTATAGATGTCTATGATAGTTAGAGTTGCAGAAAAGCCAGAGATCCACAATACATGCACAACATCCAGGTTGTATAATATTTTAACGGAGCTTCTGACTGTAAAATAGTCAATGAAACATCGTCTTCATTTTGAAAGACCTATCCAATGATATGCCACTCAATTGGGGGCGTATTTTTTTTTCGTCTCTACCAACATTTTGTATTTTACGTCCGCCATTTTGAACTTATAAAAAGAAAACCTAGCCTATAACCATCGGGCCGTTAAGGCAAATTGATAGAGACCTCATTCGTCAAAATCCATCCAGTCGTTGGGATGTTTCGAGGGTATAAAGAAATCCACATAGACAGATACGCGTGAAACACATAACCCTTCTTTTCAGTCGGGTAAAAAGTGAGTTATTTTATTTCTTCTACAATGTCTTATAAATAGGGATACTTTATTTCAACTTAACCCGTAGCAGAAACAATCTGCATCTCTGTAGGGGAGACCGGGGCTAGTTGGCTACAGGGGTAAGTAGGTGCAGTCCTCATAAATCGCCTGTTTGTGGATAGGTTGCGCAACCAGCCACAGAGTACCTTTCTTCTTGCTTTTTACAATCCTCATTGTAGTTTTGCAGCTTTTTCTACGAGCAGTGGACATTTATTACGAGTTTTATGTTTTTTGCACTCAAAAGTATTTTTTGTTGCTTCCTTCTTTTTTTAATTTCTAATACTTATCTTAATAATTGCGATTTAACTTGTGCAGTTTTTCTTAGAGTATGATTAACTAACTACTTCATATGTGATTTACTTGGATTATTTATGCTTAGATGGTTACTGTTATGTAATAACATCCTTTCCAATTAAAATTAATTTTAAAATATTTAAATTAAATCAAAAAACTTCTTTACTTTCAAATTTTAAATTCTACCTTTAAATATTCATTAATTTTCGTTAAGTTCGTTTTTCAGTTAAATTTCACTTAAAAACAATTTTAATTTCATCGCCGTAAAAGATCGTCAAAAATTATCAATAATAAAATAATAAATCTTAAAATTAATACTTTCTACCGTAATAGAATATTTTTATAATAATTTTCAAATCTAAAATTCAAATTTATCACTTAACGTTATTTTATTCAAACACTTCTATTACTCTGTGTGGCATCGATTTTAAATCAGCCAATCAGAGTCTTTCGCGCCGAATGCTCGTTCGTTCGTAGCGTCATCTCCCTCTCTTGGGTTTTGGACGGCAATGTGCCAGCAAGGGCACGGAGTCGCTCCGCAAACTTTACATTTTTGTCCGTTGGATCACAATAATAATTTCTTTAATTATCTTCTGCTAAATTTTAATAATCATGTTATAAAGCATTGATAGAGATAGTGATATCGTCTGTCTTATAATATTTGTTCACTAAATATCTCAAGATGCATCAAGACGATTTACTGAGTTAAAAAGTTCGCTCAAGGTGGAGCAGAAATGGATGTTTACTTTCATTCTTATAGGAAAGGAAGTGCCTTGAAAATTGGTGTATTCTCAATTGACATTTATTTTTGAATTACCAAGATCCGATACGATTCAGCAATCTCTATCATGAGATTTAATGTTGAAGTGGAATCCTTTTCTTCATCGGCTCCCATAAATTCCGTTGGAACGAAAATATCCGTTGGAGCGGAAAAGTGCATTTCGTTATTCTCACAAATTTATTAAACTATCCTCATCCAGATTTTCTAATTGAGAATCTCTTTTAATGGAATTTCCACGCCTTGTGTTTTCCCCATCAAGTACAGGATAAACATAGTGCTTTAAAGAACGATTTAAGTTTTCTTCGTATCTGAGATATGAACTTTGGAGACAGTTACAACAATTTACGATTACAAATGATGTTCATATTTCTTTTAGTGCAATGTAGAAGAACTATTTTAGATTTTATTATTCACGATTATTAACAACTTCTTTGATATACAGTGGAACCCGGTTAAGACGCTCACGGTTAATACGCGATCCCGCTTAATACGCGGATTTTTTCCGATCCCTTGAACATCGCCTATAAGGCTAATGTAAAAATATCACGTTTAATACGCGAACGGTTAATACGCGATCCCGCTTAATACGCGAGAGATTTCTGGTCCTTTAAGGCAAAAAATCACGCTTAAGACGCGAATTCATTGATCAAGATGCGAATTCCTTGTCTGCTTTCCAGTATTGACAATATATCAGATTTTTTATATTAAATTGAAAAACAGCGACTTCAAATAGTAATATTTACTTTATTTAATAACAGATTAACTAAGGCGAACATTACTAATCGGAAAAAGCGGTACATATTTGAATTATAAAAAAACCCGCTAAATTAGAAACACTGGAATTCTTTGATCCCGCGTCCTAACTTTCTGTGTTTTTCGCATCGTGCATGTTTTCACTGTAGAGAAAGATGAATTCAGGGTACTCAGATATGTCATAAAATTAGGATTAAAGATGATTATACCTATTGTTAGTGAGGTTTTGAATGTAAGTTATATACCTAATGTGTTTTATAATGCATATTAAAGGTAAATAAAAATAAATTAAAAAAACCTGACTGCGTAAAAAGCGAACTAATTAATTATTTCTCATCAATGTGAAGCTATTTTTTATATCACTTACCTATTTTTTTATTTACTTGTATTGATTACTTTTAAGTTGTGTTTAATTATTAGTTCCTATCTATAAACACTGTTTTGATGAGGCCTATAGATGTCTATGAAGGTTAGAGTTGCAGTAAAGCTAGAGATCCTACCTACACAACTTCGAGGTTGTGTAATATTTAAACGGAGATTCTGACTGTAAAATAGTCAGTGAAACATTGTCTTCATTTTGAAAGACCTATCCAATGTTATGCCATTCAATATGGAGCTTAAATTTTTTTTTCGTCTCTACCGCGATTTTTTATTTTATAAAAATAAAACATAGCCTATAACCATCGGACGGTTAAGACGAATCGATAGAGACCTCATTCATTAAAATCGATCCAGCCGTTCGGATATTTCAAGGGTATAAAGAAATCCACTTACCCAGATATACGCGTGAAACACATAACCTTTCTTGGCAGTCGGGTAAGAAAAAAGAAACTCGTAAAGATTAAATAAATACGACTGAGGTTGTTTAATTATTTTATGTTTTCTTTTCTTTTTGCTATGCTAACAATATTTTTTACAAAAAGATTAATAAAGATAATTTTCTTTTATAATAAAAAGGACAGATTATAATGGCACTCATTATCACAAGTACTAAATATGATTTTAACAACTGGGTTGTGCTTTCAAAAGTTTAATATTTTAAATTTTTTACCTCTGCAAAAAAAAAAAAAAAAAAAAAAAAAAAAAAATAATAATAATAATAATAATAATAATAATAAAATAAAATCCCTGCCGGTCCGGCCTACAGGCGGAGGTAGATTTCGAAGTTAAGTATACTAATTTCACAAACAAAAACCAAATCATGATGAGAGATAAAACCCACTTTAACAATTTTATCTGGCCGCTTTTGACGAGTTTTTATTTCATTTTTATATCATAACTGGTTTTATCAGAATCATGTTAGGGCGGTATTCAAAAAAATACTTTTCCATGCTCAACAACTTGAAATTTTCTGGCATAACTCCAGATTCAATTTTCATAGGAAAAATATGAAACTTGTTGACGTGATTTTTGAAGAAATTTATAAGCGACCTGTGTTTTTAATTTTCATTCAATTAATTAAAACTTGATATATAAACAATTATTTTCTCAGTAAGTCAATATTTTTCGTTTTTAACACAATCGCTTCGAGAAATTCCGTTCAAAATGCCCACTTTGACATCATTTTTTGAAATATATTCTCTGTCAAAAAATCGATCATTACGGTACATTATATAGTTTTTGAATAAGCGAATCTATCAATTGAATGCGTTTGAGAGCAAAAATGAATTTAAAAATGAGTCAGAAAATAAGCAGTTTGGATTTGAATACTCCGTTAATACGATGATTTTTCCAACACAATCCGCATCGGGAAATTCGGTTCAAAAGGCCCGCTTTGACAGCATGTTTTAAAATATATTCTACCTCTATCAAAGCATTGACCATTACAGTACATTATATAGTTTCCGAGTAAGAAAAGGTACCAATTAGAAGCCTTTGAGAGCAAAAATGAATTGTAAAATGAGTCAGAAAATAAGCAGTTTGGATTTGAATACACCCTTACTAAGATAATTTTTTTCTTCAACCGCTATGTATTTTTAATTTGTTTTTGCTGTAAGAATTGGTCCTATCCAAAACTTGTGTGTATAGATGTTGTAGACAATATTAAGAAGATATATGATAAATTCATGGGGATTTTATATCTTTTGAATTGACGGAGTTATGGATTTTTTTCTTCTTCAAACGTCCTTTTTGTTTTCGTTTTTAATTTTTTTTTGCTGTATGAATGGGTCCTATCAAAAACTTGTGAATATAAAAGTTGTAGATAATGTTAAGGAGATTCATGATAAAATTAATTGGATTTGATATCTTGAGAATTGACGAAGTTATGAATTTTTTTCTCCCAAAAACCCTATTTTTGGGCCCCTTGAGCCCATTTTAACTTTATCAAAAATCTGTGATACATAAATTTTTGGCTCTATTTTTAGAAGTAATAAAAACTTTAAACTGATTTGATATGTACAAAAATTAAGAAGTTATGGGGGGTTTTCGGTTTTCACAAAACCCCTCCCTATTTTTATCCCCTTGGTCCGATTTTGCCCATTAACGAACTTGACCGAGATTTTATGCCCTTGATTTTATGTATCAGTTTGTAAGAGATTGGTGCAGAATTGTGGAAGTTATCGTGTCCAGAAGAAAGTGATATATATATATATATATAGATAGATAGATAGATAGATAGATAGATAAAGTTTTTTACTGAGGATGGTTTTGGGCTCTAGGAGTCATGATCGGTGTAGATCTGCTAAAATTTTTCAGAAATTCCAACATAGGAACGACGCCAATAGGTAGTATTTCATACGAAATCTACCTAAAAATAGGCTAGCTTGAAATTATTTTTTTTTATTTTGGGTTGTAAATTAGTCTAGCTTGTAATTATTTTATTTATTTTTGGTTGTAACGTATTAATCTACATTAAAGCCGTTTAAATTCATTATTTTTTTATTTTCAGCAGTTATTCTCAGTCGCTCCTAAATAAATAATAATGAGTTAAAGTTTAATACAATTAAATTTCAATCTAAATATACCTAAAAGATAAAATTTTCAACAATAAACATCTAACCGAAAGCCCTAAAGTTCATTTAGACGATTAGATGTGTAAATAAGCACAGTTTCTGCAATATAAAACAAATCACGTTTAATACGCGATCCCGCTTAATACGCGACTTTTGTCCACTCCCTTGAAACGCGTCTTAACCGGGTTCCACTGTATATTGAAAACGGAAGTGTCGTGAAATCTTAAATCAATTTTTTTGGTAAGTGTACACTTCCTCCCTCCCCTTTCCCCATTCAATTACATTTTCATTTAAATAAAAATATTTTGTTCTATTAAGTGTATATGTGTTATTTATGTGTTTATTTTTATTACTGAGTGCCAAATTAATTTTCTGCAATAAATATATAAAGAATAATTAATTATAAACGTTTTAAAGTAAACATTTAATACTTGGCACAATTTTAAATATGTTCAACATATGCAATTTTCAGGCAAGATGAAGTGATATAGTTCACGTGAGTTTAATTTTTATTATTTATGTTTTCCCATGAAGATTCCTCAGTTTATATTTATTTACTTCTTTCACATGCAATGTTTTCAATAACCACTTACGATCTTTTGGCCAATATTATTAATAATAAGCTTTCTCCTCTTTAATTCATATAAAAATCACATAATATATTCATAATTTAAATTTAAAATCCTTCTTCCCCTTTATTTCTATTTAATCCTTTTTTCTACCTAACAGTTACGTGTCCCTTTTGTGAAGAAATTTATTATGGGGCTAGTAGGCGCATTGAACACGCGGCAAGTTGGCTCGGTGTCTGGTTAATGCTGGTATCTTGAAAAACAGCAAACACCCAGAAAAGCGGTTGCAATGCAGGATTTTGGGCACACGAGGCTTGCCAAAACGGAGGCACTCGAGGTTTTATTTGCGACAACTGTAACTCTGATGATGATATCAAGTAGGATAGAAGTTACTCAATGTTAATGTTTTATTCATTATTTTTATGACTGTATAATTTAGAACTTATATTGTACGGCGATAACGCCTTTGTTTAAACTTACTGGTAATAATGAAGTTGATTTCTCTTAACTGCGTGTCTTATTTGAGTTTCATTTAAAATTCTATAAAGTGTGTGTCAATTTACCCCATAAGTATAGGCAACTTGCCCCGTGACGGAGTAGGTTGGGGCACAATTTTTCTTTTACTTTAGGCTTCCGCTAAACATAAACTACAAAAGCTACAAACTCAAAACTCCGGGTATTTATAGCCTAATGCCTGTTCTTTAAAAGTACAGTTAAAGTTTCATAAAAAACGTAAACAAAAAATTAATAAAAATCAATAACTAAAAACTGCGCCTACTAGCCCCGGTCTCCCCTGTATTACAAATATCACACTTAACAACATACTAAAGGTTAACAACATACTAAAGGAACTAAAGGTTCCTCTTTTTGTTAAGAAATTATATAATTATATAAATAATTATATAAATAATTATATCACGCGTTACAAGATAATAACACTCTTTTATAAAAAAATATCTATTTTTATATATTTAAAATATTACAAAGAAAACAACATTACCACATTTCTTTTAATATCGTTGATTCCATCTTTAAACTGCATCAACTTATCCACATTTTTGTGATTGTCAATTTCTTTGTCACCATGACTAAAATAAGTACTATCAATATCTGCCTCATGCCTTTCTTTCTGCAAAATAAATGTCAAATTTTAATTTATGAAATAAACGGTCAAGTGCGAGTATTACTCGCGCACAGAGGGTTCCGTACAGTAATATATGAATTAGTAAGTGTATTATTAAAAAAATACCGTTCCTAAAAGAATACTAATACTTTGTAAAAACTATACAACGTAGAGTTGGGTATAGCTATATAGTATACAGGGTGCAAAGGAAAGTCCTTTTAACCTAAAAATATTTGCGAACTGAGAGAGCTACAGCTATACAAGTTGAGTAACGGTACAGTAAAGCGACTACGCCCGACCTATTGCAGACGACAGCAGCACCCCTGGTGGCGAAATTTAGAAGATAGCCATTGCAAATAGAAAACGAAAAGAGGTAGAGCAAATTTTCCAATTAGAAAGTTTTAGAGCATCAATTAATTAGTACGAAACGACATTTGGTTCACACGGATAAGATAAATCATCGCCTGCATACCCAAAAATGTCCGAAATTTATGAGCGACGATTCTACTTTGCCTGTTCAGAAATGTGTTCCGGAAATGTAGCAGTGCACAATTGCAGATTGTGACGTTGTACTGTGCTGTAATGTCTGTAAAGATTTAATTTCCAATGCACTTAAAATTTTAGAATAACCCTTTCACGGCCAGAAGAATTCTGTTCGTAAACTGATGAAATAATTGACTGACACCCGAATATTCAAACGAATTTCTCAGAAAACAAAACCCCGCTAATTTGCACTTTCAATACAAAAGCAAAATTTTATTAAAATACTAGGGGGCTCGGCCCCCTACGAGCTACGCTCGCCAACCCCCGTCCAGAGACCGCAGACTCTAAATGCACGCTAATGTGATCGGCTTTAAAAGATTTCGAAAGATTGAATTATAATTTAAAAAACAGTGGCGATCTCCCTATAAACGGATTTCTATTCATTTCTCTTTGATTGGGGGAAATTTTTAACGCCAAATCCGCTGCGATACTACTTGATTATCCCGTCGACTAATTTCGCCAAATTATATAAATCGCCAATTGATATAATTTTTATTTTAAATAACGAAAGAACAAATAAATTAGTACAACATTAATAAAAATACAAATAAAACGTCGAAATAAAAATAACTTGACGACGTAGACACGTGTAACAACATTTCAAAATAAGCTAATATAAAAGGAATTAAGTAAACAGAATCTTTGTCTCCCGGTATTTTTTAACAAAGCGAAACGAAAATTCTTTTAAATGAAACATTTTAAATTAATCGTTTTTAATCTGACGTAATTTTGACCAAACTATTCTTTCTCTTTTTAATATTCACGTGAAAATACTTGCGTTAGAAATGAAATATTATTTGCGCTTTCCTAAGAAAAATAGTTGAAAAGTATAGTTCCAAATATCAAATAAATGTCTAGCGCAATTTCTAAATTTAAACCGTTTTGCAATTATTATTTTGTGCTCGTTTTAGGTAATAACTGTAATGTGACGTAAATATGACATAATTTCTCCTATTTAAGACTTCTAACGCATGTTAATAAATTTATTATTTTACAAATTCCTTTCTCTCTTAAAATTCACGTGTAATTATAGTTTTATGACGTAATTTTTAATAAGTTCCTGCTTTTTGTACATAATTATTTAATTCTAATTCCAATGTTTTTTTCTGTTTACAATAGTCACGTGTAAATAATTTTTTAATTTATTACACGTATAAATTTTTTTTTTGAAGCAAACATTATTGTTTCCGTTGTTTATACAGTTGGCAACAGTTTAAATTAATATCACTTTCTAAAATCTGTAAAAAATATCTCTAGAAATGCTGAAAATTTGAATTTAAAATAGAAATAAAACCTCAAAAAATTAGCCAAATTAAAAAAAGAAATACACTCTGCACACCGGCAAATTCTAACGCATAAAAAGATCTAAAAATGATTACATTCCCATGTATAGTTTTTGCTGCTATAAAACTTTTTTAATGGAACGATTTTGTCCAACTTTAGCATTAAATATCTCTTAAAATAATTCTTCGATTTGAAAACTGTCTGCATCAGCGTGTTTATCAAACATTTCTTTATAATACCACCGATTTTCATATTTTTGTAAGCAATATTTTTCTGAATATTAACGAAGAAAGACCTCCTGTCACAAAATATTCAAAACCGGCGGCGGCGGTGACAGCGGTAGTTACTTTTTTTTAGAATAGAGAGATTCTTGGTGCCATTTGTCAGTTTTGGAATTAAAATTAGGTGGTTAGACCGTCTAGCCACCGCCCTTGAAAGGGTTAAATCTATTTCGTCGTATTGAAGAGGCTTGCAATAGACGTTGCATGCTGAGAAATGCGCATGCAGAATTACTCTCACGAATACAAACATGTATCGTGAGCAATGGCGAACTTTTCGAACATACTGAATATTAACTTTTTATCACTGTGAGACAGTTTGTCTTTTCTGTGTGTGTGTGATGTTATCAAAATGTATTGAGATAAGTACGTATTTATAGCATAAATTGTGCGTATTTCTTCATAGTTCTGACTATACCATTCAAACGTTTACACAAATTTGAGCGCATCGATTTCGGACATGTTTGGGTAAACAGGTGAAATTTTATCTTATCCAAGTAAAACAAATGTCGTATTCTACTAATTAATTGATTCTCTAAAACTTTCTAACAGGAAATTTTGTTCTATCTCTTTTCGTTTTCAATTTGCCGTGGCTATCTTCCAAATTTCGCCACTAGGGGGCTGTGCTGTCGTTTACGTTAAATCGGGCGTAGTCGCTTTACTATACCGTTACCTCACTTGCATAGCTGTAGCTCTCTCCGTTTACAAGCATTTTCAGGTTAAAGGACCTTTCCTTTACAACCTGTGTACTAGAAAAGAATAAATGAATATACGATGAAAGTTCAAAGATATATAGAATATAAATAATAGCAAATATAGCTATTCTGTATATTTGCTATTCCATATAGGTTTTTAGTTAACCTTTAAAGACATAGTAGGTGTATTGAGAGAGCCACTCAATGGAAACTAGTCGCGAATCCATAATATTTATGTGATTAATTCTCATTAAATTAGTCTGTTTTTAACAATTTGAAATTTATTGCTTTTATACTGCTAATGGGCATTGCATTACATAAATATATCCTTAACATTTGTTATCTAGGCTTTAAACGTCGATGGAGCATAGAGTACGCCGTCCCTGTCATTATGTATGTCCAAACCGTCCGTGTCTTTAAGGGTTAATATCTCGGCTAATTACCGACGATTTTTTTCGAAATTCATGATCAACAATGCTTTTATACTTCTGCTACGATAGGTATCCCCAGCTCTGCTCAACACTTTTGCTGAAGTCCGCAAATCAAAATTTGAGTGTAACGGAAAAATGCGATTTACTCAAAAACTATGTGACCTAGAGTAATCGCTATAATTTTCCTACAAGGTTTAAATTAATGTCTACTACCTCTAATTTTTTCATAATTTTAGTTTTAGTAGATTCGGATTTAGATGGAGGGGAACATATTTTTGCACTACATTTTCCACCATAACTTTGAAAATATAATACCTAAAATTAAATGAAATATATTTTTTATTTCAGCGTTAAGAAAGCTTTTACACGATACCCCACACGATATACAAAGAAAATATTTTTTTTCAAGTAACCTAATTAGCCCCTCTATACATTTTTCCTAAATATATTTATGAATATTTATTAATCTGTAAATATGTGGGTCAATAATCTTTACTACTTCCCCCAATTTGAACTTTCCACGTTGCATAGTTTACGAGTAAAAGGTCTGTGACAGACAGACACACAGACACAGGAGTGTCTTACAATGGTTCCGGTTTTACTTTTTAAATACGGAACCCTAAAAAAAAAAAAAAAAAAAAAAAAAAACGAATGCATTACACAAGCAAACAAGAAAATAAATTAAATGCATTTCATGCTATTTTAAATTTCATTCGAAACAAATTGTGCCTGTAAAGCATAGAAAGAAAGGTTGAGCTTTATTGAAGCGTACTTTATAGGATGTTCGGAATTGAAAATGAAGTTTTTAGAATTTATAGTTCGTTTACAGGAACACAATTTTCCTTTCTTCTTTACAATATGACCTATGGTAAAAACGCGCTTGACATGTATGTTATTGATGTTATGATATTTTACACATAATAAGATTGATATGCATCGCTGAAGTGTACAACAACATGCTTTTACAGGACTGTAGAATTAGAATTTATTAGTTTTTACGGGGACTGGCAAAACAATTCCGTTAAATTATGATCTAAACAAAAAATAGTATGGAGTAAATATTAATAAGACTACATTATTTCAAACACTGATAGGCATGAACGAACTCAATGAGTTGAAACTCACGAGTTTGACTGACTTTTTATATGAGCGTTGAGCTGAGTTTGAGTCACTTTTTTGAAAAGTAACGTGTGTTGAGTTGAACAAAAAAATCCACAAGTTTGAGGCAAAATTACAACTCAAACTCATTCAATTTTTTTCACAATTTTCTGAAATTTTTGTCTCACCATTAAAAACTTGTTTTTCCCTTCATATACGGTGAGTTGCGGGGAACATAATATGAAAGAGTGGTTAAATGGCTGTACAAGGATATATCACATGAGAGGAAGGAAAAAGTTACATAAGTGCCCCCAACCGGGTCGGAAAAAGCACCTAATGATCAGGGGTTGGACAAATCGGATGCAGAAACGGTCCGTATGTACTAAGTTACCTCTTTGGTCAACATTTCAAGAAGGGCAACATAAGGAACTCGGATAATTAGAGGCCAAGATAGTCAAGCGTTTGGTCAATCTTTCAAATTTTGATTTATCCCGGAAATTCGGCACCCGGAATTCACCCCTTCTTTAAATTTTTTTATATGTTATAAAAAAATATGTATCCGAAGCAGAGGCGCCATTTGAAAGGGGCACGGGGCCGTAGACTCCCAAGGAATTTGACATTTCAGAAAATTTATCTGTCATCACAGGTCAGACTCGAAAATTGCTCAAAAGCTAAAATAACTTGTCAGATTTCATTTCAATAAATAAGCACTTGGGCACAGCAACTAATAGTTTATCAAAATTATTTTCTAAAGGCTTTGCTATTCCAACATTCACAAGGAGAGACGTTTATAATTAATAAGTATTTGGCTAACTTAAAAAAGATATGTGCGGAAAAAACCTATTAGTTGCTTCTCAGCCGTGTGCAGAATGGTCAAACGAAAACTCGTCAACCTCAGGGCTAGAATTTTCGAGGTGAATTTTCCCCTTTAGCCAGAAATTTAGAGGGAATTTTTATTTATTTATTTATTTTTTTAATTTCCAGTTCTTATTTGAATTTTTTATTTTGCATTATTAGTTGCTTCTCAGCCGTGTGCAGAATGGTCAAACAAAAACTCGTCAACCTCAGGGCTAGAATTTTCGAGGTGAATTTTCCCCTTTAGCCAGAAATTTAGAGGGAATTTTTATTTATTTATTTTTTTTTTTAATTTCAAGTTCTTATTTGAATTTTTTATTTTGCATTATTAGTGTCACATTATTTTTACTGCAATTATTACAACACTATCAAATGATTTGCTTTATTAAATCGTATTATATACAATATAATCTTTATAATCTCCTCAGCCTGATACTAAACTTCTGTGTGGATCGGGCTGTACCCTACCCGAACCAGACAAATGTCGTGAACCCGAAACTAAACTCTAGTTTAAGGTTTCAACCCAAATCCGGATCCAAAGGTAAAGAAAATGAATGTTTATTTTATACCATTTATGGAAAAGAAGTCTACAATTTTATCGTTTATGTACAGAAATGAACACATATGCACCCATTAATACTCAGATATATAGCTTTTTCATTTCAAAAATTTTCAGGTCTCCCTTTTGAAAAATCGGTTCATCCCGAACCTGACCAAAGAGAGAGAAAGCATAAACTGAAACGCCTAAAATTAACATTACATACAGAGAAAACAAATAGCATAAATCTGACTTGATCCGTAGCTCGAGTGCGGGTAAAATCGGGTTACCCGACCCGGTGCAGGACTGTAATTTCCGATCATCTCGAAAACCGTAAAAAAAAATTTCCATTTTTAAAATGCAAATTAGAATTTCGTTCCGGCAGCTTATAACTTGAATTGTGCTGAATAGATTTCGATGGAACTTGGTTTTAGATAATTTTTCAGGGAATGTTTTAGTAATATATCGTTCTACGTTGCTTAGTCATAGAATTATGAAAGAAAGTTCTATAATCAGATAAACCCAATTGGGAATGACTAGCCTTTTAAGAAAGTTTCTGCTGAATAGATTTTAATTGAACTTGCACTGTTAGTTACACAATTTTTCAGAGAAGGATTTAGTATGTAAGATAACGTTCCATGTTGCTTAATTATAAAATTAAGAGAAAAAGTTCTATAATGAGGTGTGAAAGATTAGCCTTTCTCAAAAGTTCTGCTGGACAGATGTGGATGCGACTTGCATTTTAGGTAGATTTCGTATGAAATATTAGGTAGATTTCGTATGAAATACTACCTATTGGCGTCGTTCCTATGTTGGAATTTCTGAAAAATTTTTGCAGATCTACACCGATCCTGTCCCCTAGAGCCCAAAACCACCCTCAGTAAAAAACTTTATATCAATCTATCTATCTATGTATCTATCTATATATATCACTTTCTTCTGGACACGATAACTTCCACAATTCTGCACCAATCTCTTCCAAACTGATACATAAAATCAAGGGGCATAAAATCTCGGTCAAGTTCGTTAATGGGCAAAATCAAACCAAGGGGATGGAAATAGGGAGGGGTTTTGTGAAAACCGAAAAATCCCCATAACTTCTTACATTTTGTACATATCGAATCAGTTTAAAGTTTTTATTACTTCTAAAAATCGGGCCAAAAATTTATGTATCACAGATTTTTGATAAAGTTAAAAATGGGCTCAAGGGCCGCAAAAAATAGGGTTTTTGGGAGAAAAAAATTCATAACTTCGTCAATTCTCAAGATATCAAATCCAATTAATTTTATCATGAATCTCCTTAACATTATCTACAACTTTTATATTCACAAGTTTTTGATAGGACCAATTGGTACCGCAAAAACAAATTAAAAACGAAAACTAAAAGGGCGTTTGAAGAAGAAAAAAATTCATAACTCCGTCAATTCAAAAGATATAAAATCCCCATGAATTTATCATATATCTTCTTAATATTGTCTACAACATCTATATAGACAAGTTTTGGATAGGACCAATTCTTACAGCAAAAACAAATTAAAAATACATAGCGGTTGAAGAAAAAAAATATCTTAGTAAGGGTGTATTCAAATCCAAACTGCTTATTTTCTGACTCATTTTACAATTCATTTTTACTCTCAAAGGCTTCCAATTGGTACCTTTTCTTACTCAGAAACTATATAATGTACCGTAATGGTTAATTTTTTGATAGAGGCAGAATATATTTTAAAACATGCTGTCAAAGTGGGCCTTTTGAACCGTATTTCCCGAAGCGGATTGTGTTGGGAAAATCATCGTATTAAGGGAGTATTCAAATCCAAACTGCTTATTTTCTGACTCATTTTTAAATTCATTTTTGCTCTCAAAGGCATCCAATTGGTAGATTCGCTTACTCAGAAACTATATAATGTACCGTAATGATCGATTTTTTGACAGAGGCAGAATATATTTCAAAAAATGATGCCAAAGTGGGCATTTTGAACGGAATTTACCGAAGCGATTGTGTTAGAAACTAAAAATATTGCCCTACTGAGAAAATAATTGTTTATCAATCAAGTTTTAATTAATTGAATGAAAAATAACAACACATGTCGCTTATAAATCTTTTCAAAAATCATGTTAGCAAATTTCATATTTTTTCTATTAAAAAGGAATCTGAAAATGTGCCAGAAAATTTTGAGTTGTTGAGCATGGAAAAGTATCTTTTTTTTAATACCGCCTTAACATGATTCGGATAAAACCTGCTATTATATAAAAAGGAAATAAAAACTCGTCAAAAGCGGCCAGATAAAACTGTTAAAGTGGATTTATATCTAATCATGATTTGGTTTTTGTTGATGCAATTAATATACTTAACTTCGAAATCTACCTCCGCCTGTAGGCCGGGCGGCAGAGATTTTTTTTAGTTAGAAACTTTTTCAGTAAACGTTTAAGTATATAAGATATTGTTTTACATTGCTTAGTTACATAATTATAGAGGAAAGTTCAATAATCAGGTGAACCCAATTATAAAAGATTAACCTTTTAAAAAATTCTGCTTAACGGATTTCGACGAGACTTGCATTGTTAGAGACTTTCTCATTGATGGTTTTAATATATTGCATATCGTTCTATCTTCTTTACCAAATCCTACTATAAATTATCAACTAAAAGATTTTATCCTTAACAGCCCAAATTTTGTATGACAAATTAGGAAATATAATAGCGCAGTCGCATTCGTATCGTTTTCAGGACTGTGAAAGGACATTACAGGTAAAGATCCATATCGCTTTAAATCACAAATACATATTCACCAATATTCGATTCAAAATTCGTTTGCAGAAACTTACCAGAGTAGCGGCTGAAGCATGCTAGTATTTTAATACAATTGTGAAAAACTAGTCTGCAAATTTATCTCTAACGTTAATTTTATTTTTATGTAGAGATATGAGCAAATATATATCTATATCAATATCTATATATATATATATATATATATATATATATATGTTTAAGTATATAGTTTTTTTCATCTGAAAATATTAAAAATTTCTTTGAAAAATTGGGTCAATACGAATCTGAATCAATGTCGTAAAAAACCAACCCGAGCACGAAACAAGTATCTCTTTGATTACAGGACAAGATTGGCGACTACCTTTATATTCAATCGCACCACATCGTTTTCAATAAAATTCTTTGATGTAGATTTCTCTTAAAATTATTTTAATATATCAGGGCTCGTACAGGTCCTTAAATCTCCACACTAAGAAATTCTTCAGTACCTGTATTTTCTTATGGAAAAATCTCTCCTGAATTAAGGCGAAATTTTGTGCGTTTAAACTAGATTTATTTTTCTATAAAAAAAATACTGATATTTGGCGTTGAAAATAACGGTACCCGTACGAATCCTGTATAAGTGTATGGCAGGGATTAGTTTTCAACAAGTGGGTAAGTGTGATCACAGATCGTACAGAGGGCTTCGTTTAATATTCTTTTCAAAACACTTTATCCTTTTGCAAAATCTGTTAGTTCCACATTTCGCAACCAGGCGGCGCACTCTATTCTACACAAACCTCTATCCGAACGAAACTCACTTTTGCAACTTATCCGTAGATATATTAGTCGAGGGAATCGGGCTCATAGCACCCAAGATAGGTAGGCTCCCCCTGGCGGTAAAAAATGGAACTAAAAAATGTAAGTCTATGGTGCATAATAGGAAAGAGTGGTCAAAGGGGTAACGGCTAAAGTTTAAAAAGTGCCCCACGGGTAAAAATGGGGGAGGATAAAAAATTGCTTAAAATACACAAGTTAGAGCACAGAGGGTTAAATATAAGATTTTTTCGAAATTTTATGATTTGTCGTTTGATCGCAAGTGTTTATCTATAATTATGCAAAATTTCAAGTCTTCAAATTAATTAGGGGCTGAGTTAGAAAAAAAAGCTTAAAATACACAAGTTAGAGCCCAGATGGTTTTTTTCGAAATTTTAGGATTTGTCGTTTGGTGTGAGGTGTTCAGTTATAAGTATGCAAAATTTCAAGTCTCTAACATATATAGCTTCTGAGAACGGGCTCTGTGACGGACAGGCAGACAGAGGAGCGAGACGAATAGGGATTCGTCAGATGAACGAAACCCTAAAAAGTGGCAGAATAAAAAATAATTCACAGGGATGTAAATGTCCGACCGTAATCAAAAGCTCAAAGTCAACCTGATCCGAAACGAAAAACAGAAACGGTAACCTACCTCGATATGTGCCGCGGATCGGGTCATGTCGGTTTTTGGTGGAAATCGAGTTGCCGACCGAATGCAGAATCTACCTGAGACGGTTTTGCAGATTTCTGAATTGTGTAGAATTTAAATCATAGTTTGAAGAGTAAGGCAGAAAATAATTAAGGTAATTTTTTACTGACAGAAAATCATTAGTGAAAATTTCTTATCGCTAAGGATAACAAAATTTGCAAATTTCCTGTCTTGTTGGTCTGTTTGTGTGCTGATTATTTCGTGGCCGATTCAATATGTTTTTTTTTTTTTTTTTTTTTTTTTTTTTTTTTTTTTGCGACAATTAGATAAAATTCTCGATTTTTTTCTGGGATTGTTCGACAGAATTCCCAATTTTTTTCGTAACATTTCTCAAAATTCTCGATATATTTTGTGTCTGATTAACAAAAATTGCTATTTGTTTCTCAGATATTTTAACGAAAACTCTTTTCTACGGTCGTTTCTTGAAATTGTTCTTTTTTTACCACGCAGCCGATTGACAAAATTAGCGGTCGTTTGACGAAATTCTTGAATTATTTACGCTATTATTTGACAAAATTCGTGATTTTTTCCCGAAACCTTTGACGAAATTCTTGTATTTTCCACGATAGATATTCGAAATTTGAAATTTTTTTGCGCGATTGATGAACAAATTCGATTTTTTTAGTGCGAATGTTAATGTTGAAATCTGGGATTTGATAATAATTTAATAATAACCTTTGCAATATTTTTCCACTGTTCTTTCAGGAAATTATATTTTTTCCGCGACTAATTTGCCAAAATAACTATTTTTTCCAAGTCTAGTTCGCAAAATGTGCGATTTTATTTTTGCGGTCGCTTGACGAATTAATTTTACGTAGTTCCACAAAAATAACAACGGTCTTCCAAAAAAAAAAAATATTCCTGTAAGAATCACATGCTTGTGAAAGACGTTAAGAGGGCAAAATCCCGCACGCTATTTCAAACCCTGCCCCTCAAAGTAGACCCCCCCCCCTTCCAATAACCTCTTGAAATGGCTCCACTCTACACACCTGCAGTAAAACCTGCAAAGACGTCGGTAGGCCAGGAAAATAGCTCCATTTTAGATAGGTCTCTGTCCTAGCAAGTATAAATGAAAATATATAATATTAAAAAAATTTCTTTTAAAAAAAATATGTTTTTTTTTTTTTTTTTTTTTTTTTTAAGAAACTTGACTTTTTTTCCGTTTGCGAAAGTCGCAGTCTTCTTTTTTTTTTTTTTTTTTTTTTTTTTGGACAGATTTAATCTTTACAAGTTTTACAGTAAATGTAATATACCTATGCTCTTTAGAGATGTACAATATAAAGGATGTTTTAATAGTCTTACAGGATGATTATAACAACGGGAAACTGTATATAACGAATTCCTGTCTTAAACGGAAATTTTTCTTTGTCAATATTTTGAAATTATACCTGCTAAGATGAAACTCCTGCTTCAAACGAATTTTTAATCGATTCTCGTTCGGAGGGGAGAGAGTACAACAACAAAAGATGTTTTATCGAAAAAGATTGATTTAGCTTCCCGAATTTAACAAGCGATTGTGTATTATATTCCTTCTTTATGTAACGGTTTGAAATATAATTGTTTTAATAATTAAATAATAAACAGTTCTTAGTAAAAATTAATCACGACTTCATTCGTTTTGTCTTTTTAAATAAAGATAATTTGTGTAAACACTTCATTCTTCCTATTCAATAGTGAGATGTGAAGTAGTATTTTAATTTGTCGCAGCTCGAAAGCAAAAACAAAACTTGAAGTACTATCTTAGTTTTAAAATACTGACACGAAGATATGATTCATGCCTGCATTCATAGTAGTAGATGTAAAATTTGCAGTGATTTGAAAATGTATATTTATAATGGAATTTTTGTGTACTTTACCGTTTCCCGATTATAAAGAATAACGATCACTGAATTAATATTTATAATTATTAATATTTTGGAGTGAAACATGATATTCAATGATCAAGACAATAAGAAAAGATTTCAGATTGAAAAATAGATTTATTTACACTGGGAATATTTCCTTATACATATTACAGTTTTTAATTTAAGAAGTGAAAAGGAAACATGATATTTAAGCATTTAAATAAAATGTTGTTTATACCGATATAAAATTTATGTATAAAACTGCTTTGTATGTTTTAAGTTTATATTTACATTTTATGTATATAATGTAGGATTGAATATTTATTAAAGAGATTAATAACTATTTTTTACATTCAAAATGTTTTTCAAACAATGAAAATGCATGAAAATATGCAATCATTTCTTTTCTTTTTAAATTCCCTTCTTTTTTTTCTATTTTCTAGATCAGTCTTTTCTTATAAAATATATAAAATATATTTAGCTTGTATTTATAAAATACGGTGTGTAAGGGAATAAAATATTAAAATTAAATATGGCTTAGCATTTCGTTCCAGAAGTATTAAAAAGAATTATTAAGGAATATGTTTAAAGGAAAATTATATACATATTCCGTAGAATTTAAAAATTTAGACTCCATGTTGATGTTCACATATAATGAAACAATTGCCAATCTCCATATATATATATATATATATATATATATATATATATATATATATATATATATATATATATATATATATATATATATATAAATTACACATTCTTAATACATAGATCATGCTTAGAACTTATTTAAAAAAAGATGTGAGTTGATAAGCAATAATTTTTGCCCCCAGCCCCGTTTCACATAGTTTTTTTTTTATTTTTTTTTAATGCAATTTAGGATTTATATTTACTTTTTCTCTGTTCTCTTTTCAGCCTCGAACCCATATTTGGAATATCCTCCATTGATGGAGATTATCAGAAAATAATAATGTAGAATTCTGGACCACATTTTCAAACCTGACATTTCTACAGCCTTTTGGATGCTAGCATTTTAGTACAGAAAATTTTGTTTTATTTGACAGAAGAACTTTTGCAATTTAAAAGGAGATACTCTGTAAAAATTACAGGTATCCAAAAAGCCAGAGGCTTGGCAACTCTGCACTTTAGGTCGGGATCCAGATAGATTTTTCGCTTTTAGCGAGACGAGATTGACCAATCAGTTGCCTGTATTTTGTCGGTATGAAGTAAACAGCGAAAAGTTCGCAAAAATGCAGGCTTCTGATCGGTCGATCAAATTTCGCTAACAGCGAAAAATCTATCTGGATTCTGGCTAATATACATGAAGAGTCAATACAAATTTTAATACATTGTCCGCATTTTGCTTCTTGACAACGGAGTCCTACAAAAAATAATTCTTCAATGTAGACTGTTGTGAATACAATGTACTTGTTTAAAAAAACTATCATAAGTATTAAAGGCTAATAAAATCAATAATTCGAATGAAATTACAAAGAATTTATTAAAAACTATTTGTTTAATAAATAATTTTTGTAAATTATAATTTCTATGGCAAATTAATTATTTATTCAGCAGATATTGAAATCAGGATAATTATGTATTACGGCATGAATAACTAAAAAGTAGGGAATAAAATAAACTTTTCAAAAAAAAAATATTAACGGACTTAAATAATTATTTAAAATTCTCTATAGTGCTTTTTTTTAATTCTTTTATGACGAAACGTTATCCAATAACCACACATCGGATATTATGTATCGGCATAAAAACGTTGAATTTAATATGTAGAATTTAATATCCACCAAACATAGATTTTCTAGAGGATATTTTTTTACAAAAGATTAATTTACATATTTATGATTTAATTTACGAATATATACATATAAAAAGTAATCAAATACTTTTTGAAGTTGGTGCCAAACATTCACAATCGATAATGATTAAATAAGTAATTTCAGAAGAAATAGAGCATTTTCTTGACTTTGTATCATATTTTCCATCAACACTTTATTCATGGTAATGGGTACAATATAATCACGATTCTACTATACTTAAGATAGCTTGGCACCAACTTCAAAAAGTAATTGATTACTTTTTATCTGTATATATTCGTAAATTAAATAATATGTAAATTAATCTCTTGTAAAAAATATTCTTTAGAAAATCCATGTTTGGTGGATATTAAATTCTACATATTAAATTTAACGTTTTTATGCCGATACATGATATCCGATGTGTGGTTATTGGATAACGTTTCGTCATTAGAGAATTTTAAAGAATTATTTAATTCTTTTTAGTGCTTTTTTTTTAGTCTGTTAATATTTTTTTTTTTTGAAAAGTTTATTTTATCTCAAAATGAAGTTTTTCAGATTTTTACTAGACGCAAAACATCCCCCCAAAAAAATTATACATGAAATGCCACGAAATTTTCCATACTTCTTTTACAAATCTCTTTTGAGGGAATAGACTACACTCATAATAATACATTGAATAGTAAGTACAGAACTTGTGTGAAAATATAAATTATTTGAAAACAACGTTTAAACACACAATAAAATAAGTAGATTTGATCATACGTATACGTTTCGTGAGTACTAGGACTCACATCCTCAGTGTAAAAAGTTTAAAAACAATATCCCCACCAACTGCATGTACGGTGAAAAAACCCAAATGTGAAAACATAATACCGAAAGACCATCAAGTTCTAACAGCCAATGAAATTAATGCGGAAGTGAAGTGTCGTGACACAACAAATCCATCCAGAAAGTTGAGATGTATGGTGTACTAGATAAATCATTAACCAAGGAGTCTTTAAATTTATGGATATGAATAGCCTCAAAAAAGTCTAAATCCAGAGGAGTGATGCATTTCTTGATAATGGTAGCTGAGTCAAAATTAAAATTATGTCCCTCCCCCCAGCAATGAGAGGCGATAGAGGATTTCTGTAATTCTTTTTTCTTTACATAGTTTCTGTGTTCATTGACTCTGTAACGGAGTTTTCGTTTAGTTTGTCCAATGTAGGACAAACCACATTGGTATTGAATGTTGTAAATGCCCCAATAATTATGTGGAGGAATTTGGTCCTTAAGTTGCGAAAAAGATAATTTATTAACCGGCTTAAAAACTACATTAAAATCATAATGTCTTAAGATATTAGCCATCTTAAAGCTAATGCTATTATAAAATGGTAAAATGATAAGGTTGGAAATGAAAACCGCAGTAACAGGAGAATCAAGATTAACATATTTATTAAGACTATGAGAAATTAAATTATTGATATAAGATAAACTAAAACCTCGATCAATAGCCACAGATCTAATGTAATTTAATTCTGTAATAAGTGAATTATTATCTGAACAAATTAAGCGAGCTCTATTAATCAAATAATGAAAAGCCGAAGCTTTTTGGGAAGGGGGGGGGGGTGACATGAATTGAAATGGGGGGGGGGGGGGGGAGTGTGACAGCAAAAGGTTTACGGTAAACGCAAGTGTCAAAGGTGTTGAGCTGACGTGTAACCAACACATCCAGAAATGGCAATCTGTTATCTATTTCAACTTCATAAGTAAATTGAATGACTGAATCTATTGAGTTTAAAATCGTTAATATATTGTGAACAGAAAATAGAGAAAGGTCCAAGAGTGCAAAAGAATCGTCTACATATCTACAATAAAATGGGAAGTTGATAAGGTTAAACATTTTAACCTCAAAGTAATGCATATATAAATCTGCTAAAAAAAAGGACTAAGGGGATTACCCATTGCTAAACCATCCGTCATAGAATAATATTGATTAGAAATTTGAAATGAATTTTGCTTTAAACAAGTACTGAATAACTCAATAATGCGGTTGATTTCATAATCTGTGTAATGAAATTCTTTTAATCTAGTAGTGAGACTTTGTAGTGCACCTTGAACTGGAACATGGGTGAACAGAGAAGTAACATCAAATGAAACCATGCGTAAAGAGGGTGAGGGGGTGAAGTTTTTAATCCAACATCCATTTCTGGATGTGTTGGTTACACGTCAGCTCAACACCTTTGACACTTGCGTTTACCGTAAACCTTTTGCTGTCACACTCCCCCCCCCCATTTCAATTCATGTCACCCCCCTTCCCAAAAAGCTTCGGCTTTTCATTATTTGATTAATAGAGCTCGCTTAATTTGTTCAGATAATAATTCACTTATTACAGAATTAAATTACATTAGATCTGTGGCTATTGATCGAGGTTTTAGTTTATCTTATATCAATAATTTAATTTCTCATAGTCTTAATAAATATGTTAATAATCTTGATTCTCCTGTTACTGCGGTTTCCATTTCCAACCTTATTTTACCATTTTATAATAGCATTAGCTTTAAGATGGCTAATATCTTAAGACATTATGATTTTAATGTAGTTTTTAAGCCGGTTAATAAATTATCTTTTTCGCAACTTAAGGACCAAATTCCTCCACATAATTATTGGGGCATTTACAACATTCAATGCCAATGTGGTTTGTCCTACATTGGACAAACTAAACGAAAACTCCGTTACAGAGTCAATGAACACAGAAACTATGTAAAGAAAAAAGAATTACAGAAATCCTCTATCGCCTCTCATTGCTGGGGGGAGGGGCATAATTTTAATTTTGACTCAGCTACCATTATCAAGAAATGCATCACTCCTCTGGATTTAGACTTTTTTGAGGCTATTCATATCCATAAATTTAAAGACTCCTTGGTTAATGATTTATCTAGTACACCATACATCTCAACTTTCTGGATGGATTTGTTGTGTCACGACACTTCACTTCCGCATTAATTTCATTGTCTGTTAGAACTTGATGGTCTTTCGGTATTATGTTTTCACATTTGGGTTTTTTCACCGTATATGCAGTTGGGGGGATATTGTTTTTAAAGTTTTTACACTGAGGATGTGAGTCCTAGTACTCACGAAACGTATACGTATGATCAAATCTGCTTATTTTATTGTGTGTTTAAACGTTATTTTCAAATAATTTAATACATTGAATAGTTTTATATTTACACTGGTATAAATAACAAACTTGAGACAAATTTTGCGAATTTTTCATTAAATTAGTACTTTAACTGCCATATCATCTGAGATAGAGATGTGATTATAATGTGTGTAGTCTAAGTCCTAGAGAAAGTTATTCTGTTTACTATGCAGTTTACAAAATGTCAATACGTTGTTTTATTTCTGAGTTATCACCTTTTGCGGAAATGTCAATTTTTGACATAATTTTGACTATTTTTCTCCTTTAAAAAATTATTTCTGGGTAATTATTAAAAGTTTTAAAGTAAATGTCATTATAAAAAATGGATAACAAGAGATAATTAAAAAAATAAAAAAATCATTTCCGAAGGTGTGCAGATACCTTATTGCATAAAGCTCAAGCCAATAAAATTAAAAGTTTTATGAGTGAAATTGAAAAAGAAAAAATAGATAAAGCACTTTCGATCAAACTGTTTTATTGCAGCATTGAGTGCGTTTTGCTTTAAGAAAGTGGTGGAGGAAAAAGTACACTTTAACTTTATTATTATTACCAGTGGTCCCATGCAAGTATTTTGCGTTGTAGTACAATAATTTTTAGCAAAATCGAATATTTTTTCGATACAGGTTTAAACTTCTAACGAAAAATAAAGGATAAAAATATTTCCAAATAAATTAATCAAATGAAGCCAGAATATTATCTTATCTATTTCATCAAAGTGACAGTAAAAACTGATCGAAGACAGCAAAAGGCATGCGCGAAATAAAATAACAACGCATTTTAACTTCATTAAAGGATGACGTCATTCGCTTGGGAAAAACATGGGACCAACAAAAATTAATTGAATGCATATGACATTTTAATCTAATATAACAATGCATACTTTTTAAGCTACACGTGGAATACCACTGCTTCGATTGATCGATGGTGTCTTGTTCTAAACATTTCAATTTCAATTTTGCTTTTTAATCATACTCCTAAAATAAACTCGTGCAGAGACATACACATTTGTACTATATATTTTTACTTTCTTCTATCTTTACAAGAAAGCATTGGATTCGGGAAAATTTTCAAATTCCGGTTTTCGGGGGATTTACATGTTTTAGGGGCCAGAGAACCCGAAAGACATATTTTTACAAAATGTCTGTCTGTCTGTGTGTATGTATGTGACATAAATTTTGTGGGCGATCTATCTCAAGAACTAATGAACGGGATTTAATAAACATTTAGATTCAGTTAGTACCTGATGTAAACTAGTGCTGATTACTTTTTAGTGCAAATCGCCCAACAGGTGGCACTGCTATGCTGCATTTTTCACGATTTCCGCAATAGCTATACCTCGAAAACTAATGCACAGATTTTTGTAAAACTTCAGATTCCGTTATTCCATGATATAATTTGGTGCTGATTACTTTTTGGTGTAAATCGACCAATAGGTGACGCTTTTATGAGGCATTATTCATGATTATCTCAATAGCTCTGTCTCAAGAACTAATGCACGTATTTTTATCAAACTTCAGATTCAGTTAATCCTTAATATAAATTAGTGCTATTTAGTTTTTGGTGTAAACTGTCCAACAGGTGGCTCTGCTAGGCTGCATTTATTACGATTTCCGCAATAACTGTATCTCAAGAACTAATGCATGAATTTTCTTTAAACTTCAGATTCAGTTAGTCCCTTATATAAATTGGTCCGGATTAGGTTTTGGAGTAAATTTTCTAAAACGTGGCGCTGCTATGCAGATTTTCTACGATTTCCGCAATAGTTCTATCTCAAAAACTAACATACAGATTTTCATCAAACTTCAGATTCAATTACAACTTGACATAAGTTGTTACTGATTAGATTTTAGTGTAAATCACCTAACTGGTGCCGCTGACATGCTTCATTTTTCAGGAAGTATTAACATGTCTGAGATAGAAGAAAGTTTTGGGATTGCCACCGCCGCACAGACAGAGGAGTATTTCTAAAAAAAAAGCTGAACAAAAGTTGAAAAATGAACTTCGTTAAAAACCGCAATACTTTGTTTGTTTGTATGGCTTACTAGTCAGTGCTTCAAGTATCTTAGGAATGTTCGGTAACACTCCCCGTCGCGTTATCAGTCTGAACACAGCTGCCGTGCATCGCAGATTTCTTTTTTCTCAGCGCTGTGGTAAGAAGCGCATTATTTAATAGCATTTAATGTTGCATACAGTGGAGATCTGACAAACTCTTTATGGAAAAATAAGAGGGAGGTATGTAGCTTAAATTACTGAATTTAGTTTTATTTATAAAAGAATATAATTATGAATATAGCCACATTGTTTTATCTTTAAAAATAAGTATAATTTTTACTAGTTCTTTTAAATTATTAGTGATTTATAAATACGTTCCACCCTTTGCCCGGCAAAACTTTTTGTTGGAATATAAAATATAGATATTCCTTTTTATATTCATAAAATCAAATATTGCCCCAACTTGCCCCAATTTTTTTTTTTTTTTTACCGTTTCATAAAAAATGGTGTCAGAAAATGATATTTCGAAAACGAATCTTCATTTTTCTATTAGAAACTTCAGTGACAGCAAAAGATCTTTCAAGAAAGTTGCTGTTTGAAATTATAAAAGATTGTTCTAATAAGAAAACAGATGATAAATTATGTTTCATGGAAAATAAAGTTATAAAATTACGAAATATCCTGTAGATAAACAAGAATCATTAAAATGTTCGTTAAGCCGTTTCAAATTGGATTTTAAAGAAAAATGGGAGGCTACCAATAGGACAAAAATTCGCTTTCTTAAGATAAATGAACATTGGCTTAACAGCTCCATAAAATTAGCTGTAGAAGATAAAAAAAAGGTCGACCAACAAAAGACTTCGCCGAATTGTGTGACAGAAGCAATTGACGAAAAACAAGAGACTTAAGGGAGCAAGTACCTCTTGATCAATGAATATATGCAGCTAGTAGAAATCAACGAGCTGCTGGTAATATTGATGCCTCGACACTCATAAAACCTATTAAGTCAACAAGAGGTACCAAATACAGAAAAATTATAACTTCAGCAAAAAAAAAAAAAAAACCCATTAAGAAGCATATACCACGCCTTATCAATTTTTGTAGAAGCAGATCTAATGAGAAAGCAATGAGAAATTATCCATAGTGCAAATAAGAATACTTACTTGTTATTCTCTGGTTAAGAAAGCGAAGAAATGCTATGTAAGTGAGGAGTGGATGAATGTGACAGAAACAAGCGCTGAAGCTAACCTACAGGATCTTCTTGATCACACCTCTTTAAGACTGTAAATATTTAGAAGTGATTCAAAATAATACAGAAGAAGAAATCCACAATTTAGAACAAATATCTAAATGAGGTTGCGATGGCTCCCAACAATCGCAATTTAAACAGATATTTTAGAACACTTCTGATAGTGATGCAAATATATTTCAGAGTTCTCGTGTTCCTTAGAGGCACTGTCCAGTGGACATAGAATTGATGTTAAAAAATTTGAAAATTGCACCCTAGAATTAATGTTAAAAAATTTGAAAGTTACACCGCAGAATTGATGTTAAGAAAGTTGAAAATTACACCCTAGAATTGATGTTAAGAAAGTTGAAAATTAAACCGTAGAATTGATGTTAAAGTTGAAAATTACACCGCAGAATTGATGTTAAGAAAGTTGAAAATTACACCAAAGAAACCAACTGCAAACCTTTATGTCGAATTATATGGGTGGCACCCAATGTCACCAACAGTACATAAAGTTTTAGTACATAAGGTCACAGTAATTAAACATGCAGTATTGCCAATCGGTCAACTTTCGCAGGAGGCTGCTGAAGCTAGAAACAAACATTTCCGCCAATATAGGCAAAGGGTTTTCGAAAATTTTCTAGAGAGCAATGTAATAAAAATGTTTTGAACAGACGTTTACTAAATTATGATCCTTTTATAAGTACAGTGGAACCCGGTTAAGACGCTCACGGTTAATACGCGATCCCGCTTAATACGCGGATTTTTTCCGATCCCTTGAACATCGCCTATAAGGCTAATGCAAAAATATCACGTTTAATACGCGAACGGTTAATACGCGATCCCGCTTAATACGCGAGAGATTTCTGGTCCTTTAAGGCAAAAAATCACGCTTAAGACGCGAATTCATTGATCAAGATGCGAATTCCTTGTCTGCTTTCCAGTATTGACAATATATCAGATTTTTTATATTAAATTGAAAAACAGCGACTTCAAATAGTAATATTTACTTTATTTAATAACAGATTAACTAAGGCGAACATTACTAATCGGAAAAAGCGGTACATATTTGAATTATAAAAAAACCCGCTAAATTAGAAACACTGGAATTCTTTGATCCCGCGTCCTAACTTTCTGTGTTTTTCGCATCGTGCATGTTTTCACTGTAGAGAAAGATGAATTCAGGGTACTCAGATATGTCATAAAATTAGGATTAAAGATGATTATACCTATTGTTAGTGAGGTTTTGAATGTAAGTTATATACCTAATGTGTTTTATAATGCATATTAAAGGTAAATAAAAATAAATTAAAAAAACCTGACTGCGTAAAAAGCGAACTAATTAATTATTTCTCATCAATGTGAAGCTATTTTTTATATCACTTACCTATTTTTTTATTTACTTGTATTGATTACTTTTAAGTTGTGTTTAATTATTAGTTCCTATCTATAAACACTGTTTTGATGAGGCCTATAGATGTCTATGAAGGTTAGAGTTGCAGTAAAGCTAGAGATCCTACCTACACAACTTCGAGGTTGTGTAATATTTAAACGGAGATTCTGACTGTAAAATAGTCAGTGAAACATTGTCTTCATTTTGAAAGACCTATCCAATGTTATGCCATTCAATATGGAGCTTAAATTTTTTTTTCGTCTCTACCGCGATTTTTTATTTTATAAAAATAAAACATAGCCTATAACCATCGGACGGTTAAGACGAATCGATAGAGACCTCATTCATTAAAATCGATCCAGCCGTTCGGATATTTCAAGGGTATAAAGAAATCCACTTACCCAGATATACGCGTGAAACACATAACCTTTCTTGGCAGTCGGGTAAGAAAAAAGAAACTCGTAAAGATTAAATAAATACGACTGAGGTTGTTTAATTATTTTATGTTTTCTTTTCTTTTTGCTATGCTAACAATATTTTTTACAAAAAGATTAATAAAGATAATTTTCTTTTATAATAAAAAGGACAGATTATAATGGCACTCATTATCACAAGTACTAAATATGATTTTAACAACTGGGTTGTGCTTTCAAAAGTTTAATATTTTAAATTTTTTACCTCTGCAAAAAAAAAAAAAAAAAAAAAAAAAAAAAAAAAAATAATAATAATAATAATAATAATAAAATAAAATCCCTGCCGGCCCGGCCTACAGGCGGAGGTAGATTTCGAAGTTAAGTATACTAATTTCACAAACAAAAACCAAATCATGATGAGAGATAAAACCCACTTTAACAATTTTATCTGGCCGCTTTTGACGAGTTTTTATTTCATTTTTATATCATAACTGGTTTTATCAGAATCATGTTAGGGCGGTATTCAAAAAAATACTTTTCCATGCTCAACAACTTGAAATTTTCTGGCATAACTCCAGATTCAATTTTCATAGGAAAAATATGAAACTTGTTGACGTGATTTTTGAAGAAATTTATAAGCGACCTGTGTTTTTAATTTTCATTCAATTAATTAAAACTTGATATATAAACAATTATTTTCTCAGTAAGTCAATATTTTTCGTTTTTAACACAATCGCTTCGAGAAATTCCGTTCAAAATGCCCACTTTGACATCATTTTTTGAAATATATTCTCTGTCAAAAAATCGATCATTACGGTACATTATATAGTTTTTGAATAAGCGAATCTATCAATTGAATGCGTTTGAGAGCAAAAATGAATTTAAAAATGAGTCAGAAAATAAGCAGTTTGGATTTGAATACTCCCTTAATACGATGATTTTTCCAACACAATCCGCATCGGGAAATTCGGTTCAAAAGGCCCGCTTTGACAGCATGTTTTAAAATATATTCTACCTCTATCAAAACATTGACCATTACAGTACATTATATAGTTTCCGAGTAAGAAAAGGTACCAATTAGAAGCCTTTGAGAGCAAAAATGAATTGTAAAATGAGTCAGAAAATAAGCAGTTTGGATTTGAATACACCCTTACTAAGATAATTTTTTTCTTCAACCGCTATGTATTTTTAATTTGTTTTTGCTGTAAGAATTGGTCCTATCCAAAACTTGTGTGTATAGATGTTGTAGACAATATTAAGAAGATATATGATAAATTCATGGGGATTTTATATCTTTTGAATTGACGGAGTTATGGATTTTTTTCTTCTTCAAACGTCCTTTTTGTTTTCGTTTTTAATTTTTTTTTGCTGTATGAATGGGTCCTATCAAAAACTTGTGAATATAAAAGTTGTAGATAATGTTAAGGAGATTCATGATAAAATTAATTGGATTTGATATCTTGAGAATTGACGAAGTTATGAATTTTTTTCTCCCAAAAACCCTATTTTTGGGCCCCTTGAGCCCATTTTAACTTTATCAAAAATCTGTGATACATAAATTTTTGGCTCTATTTTTAGAAGTAATAAAAACTTTAAACTGATTTGATATGTACAAAAATTAAGAAGTTATGGGGGGTTTTCGGTTTTCACAAAACCCCTCCCTATTTTTATCCCCTTGGTCCGATTTTGCCCATTAACGAACTTGACCGAGATTTTATGCCCTTGATTTTATGTATCAGTTTGTAAGAGATTGGTGCAGAATTGTGGAAGTTATCGTGTCCAGAAGAAAGTGATATATATATATATATATATATATAGATAGATAGATAGATAGATAGATAGATAGATAAAGTTTTTTACTGAGGATGGTTTTGGGCTCTAGGAGTCATGATCGGTGTAGATCTGCTAAAATTTTTCAGAAATTCCAACATAGGAACGACGCCAATAGGTAGTATTTCATACGAAATCTACCTAAAAATAGGCTAGCTTGAAATTATTTTTTTTTATTTTGGGTTGTAAATTAGTCTAGCTTGTAATTATTTTATTTATTTTTGGTTGTAACGTATTAATCTACATTAAAGCCGTTTAAATTCATTATTTTTTTATTTTCAGCAGTTATTCTCAGTCGCTCCTAAATAAATAATAATGAGTTAAAGTTTAATACAATTAAATTTCAATCTAAATATACCTAAAAGATAAAATTTTCAACAATAAACATCTAACCGAAAGCCCTAAAGTTCATTTAGACGATTAGATGTGTAAATAAGCACAGTTTCTGCAATATAAAACAAATCACGTTTAATACGCGATCCCGCTTAATACGCGACTTTTGTCCACTCCCTTGAAACGCGTCTTAACCGGGTTCCACTGTAGTTCAAGACCAAAACCTAAGAAAAAAGAAAGCCTTTTTATAGCGAAACAACCAGAAACACAATACGGACAACATCTGAAAGAAGAGGAACATGAGGATGAAGACGAAACAGATGAATCTGAATCTGATTAGAATAGTAAGTTACAGAAAGAACTTTTTGTAAATATGTAAAAGAAAACTCATTATTTCATTAAATATCATCATAAATGTTTATTCTAAACTGTTTCAAATAGTAGTTTACTTATTAAAAAGCAACAATTTTTTGTAAATTCGTAAAAAAAAAATATATATCTTTAAAAAAAAATTATATGACTCTAAATAGCTTTTTACAACATTTCAACTTGATGTAGCTCACAAAAAAATTTTGTCCACGTTTTTCATAAAATACTCCTCTGTGCACCGACTAGTTTTATTTTCATTGCTGAGCATGTTATAATGCTGTATTTTATTTTTGTGACAACATTTTTTGTGAAAAACCTTTCATTTCATATGCAAATACAATGCTTAGTTTAATTTTTAATTAACTGTAATTTTTAATCCAAAAACATGTTTTAACGAAATGGGATAGTACATATCTATACGCGGGGTCAAAAAGAAGGCAAGACAGAAAATAATTTCCTTTTATGTTTGAAAAACCAAAAACCTATCAAATTGATTTTCAAAGACGAGTTAAATTAAAACATCTGCATGAAAGAATGAGCTTTTTAACTGTGATAAAATAGAGTAAAAGATTTTCCATTTTGACTAAGCAAAAGAGCGTTTTCGTTTAAAACAGAAAGCCTGAAGTAACTAACATTAAAAGAGAGAGGAGTTAATTAAATTTTATCACATTTAAATTAACAAATTATGCATAATAGGGGAAAATAGGAGAATGGCGCTTACTTAAGGGAAAACATGAATAGCTAGTCAAATTTAGGCAAAAAAATCAATATTTTATTAACGAAGTATAACTCCAAATCATAAGGAACAGTTTGCAATCAACTAATTTGCATAAAAGTTTAAGGAATTTTTTTATCGTTTTATTTAAATAACCATCGATTGAGCGGTAATGCCCGACATGGTAGGGTAATTACGCTCAGAGTTTGGATACAAAATTTAAGTAAGACAAAAGTCACATATGTAGTTGTATGGGCTGTTCACACCGCTGCAGACTTTTTGCGACCACTTTGCACATATTATGTTACACATATCGCACCCTTGCTACAAAAGTGTCACAACTCAAAAATTGGCTTTTGTGAGTTATGGCTGCCATTCGGCTTGGTTTTTGCGCCTCTATCAACCACCTAAGGTGCCAGATAGTGCACTGAAAATCTAGCCACCAGGCAGAAATTGTGTCGTTTTTTAAGTTTGTCAGATTACTACCGACCCTTCTAGAAAGTACCACATCTTTAGGTGTGATCTAACCTTTATGTTATTTTGAGTTGTGACGTTTTTAATGACTCAAATGATGTTATTCTTCAAAGTGATTTCGATTTGTGGCAATCTAGATGATTCATGTTTAAATATTTTCTGCTTCCTATTTTGAATTGTAACATTTTTGGTGATCAAGTTAGGTACAATTGTCGGTTAGAACTCTAAATGCGTCTCTTTTGATGTTGCAAACGAGGAAAAGTAAATACACAGAAAAAAATTCGGGGTGCTATTTTTGTTAAACTCACTTTAGCTACGCAATATGAACTTTAATAAGGTCTCTGTTAACTTAAAAGATGACAGATAATATTAATGCATATGTTACAAGTTTAAAATAGAGTAGGTAGGGGTAAAGATACGCATGAGGCAAAGATACGCACTGGCTAATTTAATATGAAGCAGCATTTCTACAATCATGACCGCTGGGTGGAGGTTTGTTTTCAAATGTAGTAGTTGTTTGTTCAAACCTTGTAAAAAAAGTAGCACTCCGTGCTAAGAAAATGAGGCAAGTTTAAATTTTCGAATTTTGATCTAATATTTTTTAAATTTCACTTTATTGTTTAGCTGTCAATACCTCGAATTTTTGCAAATCCAAAAATTCAGTGGATAACGGAAACTCTTTAGCTTCTAAATGCCGTGAAGTTTACCTCGATCGCATTTTCTTAAACTTGTAGGTAGCCAGTCAAGCAAAATACTGCAGAATGGGGTAAAAGTGCTCATCCGTCTTGGGGCAAAGATACGCACAAGTTTAAGATGTGGAGCTTTGCCCCATAGTTTTAGTTAGATGCAAAGATTTGCACAATTACGTTGTGGAAAGCTTTATATTTTTTCTAAGTTAGCATTGTATAAAATATAATGGCTACTTAACTAACATAAGGTAGTTAGCTACATTTTCCTTTTTCTAGTTAATTTTTTTTTAAATATAGAACATAGGTACCTAACTACCTACCTACCTACTTTTAAAAATCAATAGTCTTACTTCATGAAACGCTTTTGTTTTAAGTCTTAACCCTTAATTCCTGTTAACAGTCTCACAGACCGCTGCTATATTCAGTTTTCACAGTTTAACTTGTAATTTTCAGCTTAACTATTCATGTTAGTTTAATTTTGATTCGTTTAGAAACTTAGTAGTATCGCTTAAAACTTTTGAATAAGGGAATTTTTATTATAATAGGCCTTTACATAAAGTTTAGTGCAGAAACAGTATCTGATGAGTCAGTCAACCCTTTTATTCACTCGTACGATCAAGTGGTTTGGTAAACCGCTCACAGTATATACGGTACAATTTTTGTTGTTTGCGGTCATACAGACCGCTTTTTTTTTTTTTACCTTTTTCGCGGTTTAACTTGTAGTTTTAAGTAACTATAGATACTAGTGGAATTTACTATAGATTCTAGTTTAACTATACATATTAATTTCTTCAGGTGTCTAGCACCAACGCTAGAACTTCTGAATAGATGAGTTTTAATTATAGTAGTCCTGTACGTAAAGTTTAGTACAGAAACAGTATCTTATGAGACAGTTGACCCTTTTAATTATTCTACGATCCAGGAGTCTGAGACCGCTCACAGTATTTATGTAACAATTTTTGTCACAACAGTTAAAGGTTAACTGCTATTTCCGATCTCACAGACCGCTGTTTTTACTTTTTTTTATTCATGGTTTAACTTATAATGTTCATTGCATTTTCAAGCGTAATTTCACTGCTGAAAAGTAGTTGAAAAATTAATTCAATTGTTATAATGTTCAGTTTAACTATAAATACTAGTGAAATTTACTAATGCTTTTACTAACTCATTCGTTTTAGTGGAAATGGGCAAAACCCCGCAGTAATAAGACAAAAATAAAAACTGCCTCATCACTGCGTACTTTTACCCCAACCAATGGCCAAAGATACGCAGAGCAATATGTTTTTTAAAAATTGCAATTTCGCACGGAATTATAATTTGACTTATTAATGTCGGTTGAGGGTGGCACTTGCCTAAGGTTCTAATCTAACATTTTAATCACTCGTTACATAAGTTTAGACCAATACGTTCGTTAAAAATAAAAATTTATGGAAAGTGCGTATCTTTTCCCCCACCTACTCTACATTTTATTTAAATTTCCAACTACTTCGGTCTGCAATCCCGCAGTCGTCGTCAGGGAATATTTTCATTAATTGCCGTCCCATTCATTAAAATACACCACTTCGTTTCAAATGGAAAAGTCTATCGGTCTGTTTACGTACGTAAATCAGGACGCCCGCGCGCAAGGAATTTTTTGTCATGAAGTAGATCTAATCGAAAAAAGGAATTAAAAAAAAAGAATTATTTCATACTTTTAAGGTTCATAACAGGTAAAACCAATGACTACAATTCTTTATCCTTTCAAAATATGACTTTAGTAAAACGAATGTAGCTGGAAATAGAAGTAGTGGTGCTTTGGATTAAATTTGGGAAATTATTTGACGGAAGTAGTGCGATTCAATATCTTAAATCCTTGATGGGAAGAGCCTTAAACACTGCCGTTGATGTGATATTTTATTCCGACAATTGTTGTGGGCAACAAAAAATAAGCATTTGCTTGCTGCTTATGCATACGCGGTACAGTGCTTCGGCATCCGAAGCATAACAAGGTATTTTATACTAAATGTTAGTAATTAATCTTAATGTTTCTATATTTGAGCTGTTTGTTTACTGTGTTTATAACTGAAAAATAGCAAAGGAATGCATTTTCTTCAAGTTACCCAAATCAAATTAAAATAATATTATTCAATCATGTTTCCAGCTTCATTCATTCACCCAAAATGAAGTACTACCTGCAGATAACAAAAAATAAATACATAAATCCTTGTTAATGAAACGTCTTAACTCAAAACCCAATTTTCTGTCAAGTCACCAAAAGTGTCGCATGTCCAGAAAACAAACAACAAAAGTGTCACAACTCAAAATGATGACATATTCACTAGTCTATGTCGGTCGACAAAAGAGGCACAACTAAAAAAAATGGTATTTTTATTTGAAAATTAGAAAAATCTGAAAGAATGGCAATCTATAATATTACTATATGCACAGTTCTTCTGAGTGATATCACTAGATAAACTAAAATTTACCTACACAGCCCGGAAACAGTTTTTCGAATTTTCTGAAAAACGGAGTTTTTTGAGTTATGCCACTTTTGTAGCAAGGGTGCGATATGAATGCACTTTGTGACTTCAACACAACAGACACATTTACACTACAGCGTCTAGGATACATAGTGTGGAAATATGCTATCCAAATAGTGCTAAAAATTTGTATCCCTTAAATGTGCGACGATACTGCTGAATTCCAAAGAGTCGATCGCAACAACATCTGCGGGATTTTCATATTACATTGTTTAGACTAGCAATATTCTTGCAGTTTTGATATCCTGCAGATGTCGCTTCGATCTTTATATTTCAGTAGCATCGTTGCACATTTAAGGGATACAATATTTTAATGCTTTTTTAAGTATTAAAGGGATAGCCAATTACCACACTATATATTCTAGGCGCTATACTCATATTCAAGCACTTGTGCTCTGATACATGACGAAACTTGTTGATTTTGAACTTTTCGACACCTATTTCCGATATCGGTTAGCATCTATGTGGTCCTTCCGGTTTGGCGGATGACAGAACTTGGGACAAGATCTAGATAGATTTTTCGCTCTTAGCGAAACGAGATCGACCAATCAGAAGCCTGCATTTTTGCAAACAGCGAAAAGTTCGCAAAAATGCAGGTTTCTGATTGGTCAATCTCGTTTCGCTCACATCGAAAAATCTATCTGTATCTCGGGCAAGTCCAGCTAAGTTTTCATACTTTGAAAAGATCTCGTATCTCTGTAAGTGTAACAGAATGAAAGATGAACGCTTATAATTAGGCAACTGCTTCAAAAAGGCTTTCAATTTTAAAGTTTTTATTAAAAAAAATTGTTATAATCATCAGATTTTGATGAAATTAGAAGGGGACCATACGGGTGACTTACACTTTTAAACAAAAAAAGAACTATCGAAATCGGTTCATATTTGTGGAAGTTATGCGTGAACAGGACCAAAACATACAGGTCGAATTGATAACCTCCTTCTTTTTGAAGTCGGTTAAAAAAGAAAAAAATAACTTTTAAACACAATTCAAAAGGTGTAATAGCTGTAAAACTAAACGGCTGTAACTCGGTGTTTTTTTTTTAGACACAGACAAAATTTAAACAGATTTCGATAGATAAAAGATCACAATTTTAATATCATTGCACAAATGAAAAATCATTATTTTGATTGAAAATTACGTTTTAAAGTTCTTCGGATGCCTTTTAATTTCAAAATGTGAAAGATTTTCGAATCATACCTGTGGTGTGCACTGTTAAAAATTTTGTTGTTAGTTGAACCAGCGCCAGAAGTTGGTCCAACGCATTTTTTTTAACAGTGCATTGTAAGAATTTAAATCAAAGATATACCTGCTGAGGATAAACATTTCTCCTTTTCATATTTTTGGGGTAATTATAGTCCTTCGAAAACACATAGCTACTCAGGTGTCTCGAGCCTCTAGCATTATGTACCATCTTCTCTGGATATCTACAAAAGAAATGCCTAATTTGAGCGTTTACTTTAAATTCAGTTTTTTTAGGAGTAAAAAAAGAACTTAAACTATTAAATTACAAGCGAAGTTAATATCTTACAGATTACGGTTAATATGTTTCATGGGTATCTTTGCATTCTCCCCCTTCATCGATTTTCCCTTAACTTAGCCCTATTTTTATAACTGAACTTCTATTATGCACATCTCTTCGAAATTAATTCCAAATTACATTAATATATTAATTGTCCCCTCTAACAGTCTTAAAGTCAATTTATTAGTAGTCACCATTATTTCCGTATAGTAATTTCAGCAATTTTTTTCAATTAGGTTCCTGGCTCAGGTGCCTGTTCAAATGTTTAACCAAAGACTACAGTACTCTTAATTAGTCATTTGTCGAAGAGCTCTTGCATCGAAGTGCAAATTTTCTGAAATTACCATTCGGAAATATTGATAAGCACTACTCATAAATTAACTTTAAGGCTGTGAGAGGGGGATAATTAAGATATTAATGTAATTTCGCATTGGTCTCGAAGAGATATGAATAATAGAAGTTGAGTTATTAAGGTAGGACTCAGTTAAGCAAAAATCGATGAAAGGGAAAGAGGGGAGGTGATATGCAAATGCTCTTCGACAAATGGCTAATTAAAACTAATGGAGTCCTTGGGCAAAATTCAGGACTATATAGTAACTGAACCAGGAACCAAATTTAAGAAACTTGCTGAATATTAACTTTAAGACCGTGAGAGGTAATAATTAAGTTATTAATTTAATTTGGAATTAATTTCGAACAGATAATAAGAGTAATAGAAGTTGAGTTATAAAGATAGGGCTTAGTTAAGCAAAAATCGATGAAGGGGGGGGGGGGGGAGGGAGAATGAAGACGCAAATGTTCTTCGGCAAATGAATCCGAACAAAAAGTTTTCTGTAAAAAAAAAAAAAAAAAAAAAACGGTCAAGTGCGAGTATTACTCTTGCTCAGAGGGTTCCGTACAATAAATATATGAATTATTAACTGTATTATTAAAAAAAATCGTTGCTAAAAGAACAATAAGACTTTGTAAAAAACTATACAACGTAGGGTTGAGTATAGCTGTATATACTAGAAAAGTATGAATGGGTATACTATAAAAGTTCAAAGAGATAAAGCCTAAATAATACCAAATATTGTTATTCTGTATAACTCTTTTTACTTTCTTCTATCTTTACAAGAAGAAAGTATTGGATTCGTGAAAAATTTCGACTTCCGGTATTCGACGGATTTATACGTTTTAGAATGCCCAGAACACGATTTGATGGTTTTTAGAAAATGTCTGTCTGTCACTCTGTCTGTCACTCTGTCACTCTGTGAGTCTGTATGTGACAAAAATTTTGTGGGCACTCTATCTCAAGAACTAATGCACGGAATTTCACAAAACTTCATATTTAGTTAGACATTGATATAAACTGGACCTGATTAGTTTTTGGTGAAAATCGCCCAACAGGTGGCGCTGCTATGCGGCATTTTTCACGATTTCTTCAAAAGCTATATCTCAAGAACTACTGCACGGATTTTTATAAAACTTCAGATTCAGTTAGTCCAGGACATAGTTTGGTGCTGATTACTTTTTTGTGAAAATCGCCCAACAGGTGGCGCTGCTATGCTGCATTATTCATGATTATCGCAATAGCTCTAACTCAAGAAAAAATGCACGGATATTCATCAAACTTCAGATTTAGTTAGTCCCTGATATAAATTAGTGCTGTTTAATTTTCGGTGTAAATCGCCCAACAGGTGTCGCTGCTGTGCTGCATTTTCACGATTTCCGCAAGAGCTGTATCTCAAGAACTATTGCACTCATTTTCATCAAACTTCAGATTTAGTTAGTCCTTGACATGAATTGACGTATAAATTAGTGCTGTTTAATTTTTGGTGTAAATCGCTCAACAGGTGGCGCTGCTATGCTGTATTTTTCCGATTTCCGCAATAGCTTTATCTCAAGAACTAACGCTTAGATTTTCAACAAACTTCAGATTCAGGTATACCTTGATATCATTTAGTGCTGTTTATTTTTTGTGTAAATCGCTCAACAGGTAGCGGTGCTATGCTACATTTTTCAGAATCTCCGCTATAGCTCTATCTCAAGAACTAATGCACGAATTTTCATCCAACTTCAAATTCAGATATACTTTGATATGAATTGGTGCTAAATTGATGTAATTTCTTGTACTATTTAAATGATTTAATTGATGTGATTTATATAGAAGAAAGTTTTGTGATGGCCACAACATACTAGTTTTAATCTTATCCTAATCTGTTTTTGATGAACTTAATTCGGTACTGCCAATAAAGGTAGTGCATATCTAAACTTCATTTGGCATTTCATAAAACTGCATTCAGGGTAGTAATAATCTGTTATTTTTACAGTGTAGCTGAAACAAAACCCTTGTCCAAAGTTTAAACATGGCATTGTGCTAAGTGCGCTACGATAGGAGATCGCAAATTTGCAACGTCGCCTTGGTCCGTTTCGCGTTTTTCTTGATAGGTTTTTAATTAACTTTTAAAGACACGGGAAGCGTATTGAGAGACCCACCCAATGCAAACTAGTCGCAAATCCCATCAAATTTATGTGATTAATTCTAATTAAATTAGTTAATTTTAACGAGAATATTTTAGTACAAAACAAAATACAGTTGTTGTAATCACGATCGTCCCAATACTCGCCGACTGAAATGTTTTAAAAATTATTCATCAGAGACAACGCGAGAAATAACTTGCAGTTTCATAAATTTTACGTCATTATTCTTATCTACCTATCTACTTCTGCTATCTATCTATCTATTTATATTATAAAGGGCAAACATATCTGTGCGTAACGCATACGTCATTCTGCGAATGGCAACACTTTCAAATTTGAAATAAAATTTTGGTTTTGCAATTTTCTCTACTGCAAATTTTTAAACTTCTAAACATCGCACATTTAAAATTTTTACACCATCGTATAAGGAAAAAAAGGCTCTTTTAAATGCAATTTGTTTGAAAGCTGTATCTTAATTTATTTTCGAGATAATAATTTTTTTGGTTGTTTTTAATACAAATTTTGTAATCGTAGCAACTGAAGTACTCCATTCATATTGAAAGTAAAAGGAAAATAGTCATGGTTTATTATTTTTATTGATTATATCCTTATTGATGCCATTTTCACATTACAAATAAAAGTAACTTTTTTATAATTTTCGAACAGAAAATGATGTCAGACATTAAAAAAAACACGCATTCTTCTTCATAAATCAGTTACATTTCAATATTTTTACATTACGCTGATACCGAGTTTGAGACGCTAGGCAAAATGATGTCATATTTAAAACAAAACGATCATTTTTTTTTTAATGCTAAATATTTGACAAATTCTAAATGTCCAATACTATGACAACTAAAGGCAAATTTCTGAAATTTTTTTTCGCGGGTACTGAGATTAGAACTTAATGTTTATGCGAATGCTCACATGAAAAGTTGTATCGGACAAACGTGACTTTAAGTTTGGAAATACATTCATTAATAATGTATTGCGCGTTAAAATACTTTCAAATTGTGAATTTGTATGATGCGTATGTAAATTATGATAATGTGAAAATAACGTACAGTTTAGATTTTTTTGGGGGAAAATTTTATGTGTGACAAAGCGAAATCCTTTTTACTGATTTTTCATCCCGTAAAAACAAACATAAGAGCCTCAATCGATAACTTCATCATAATTAATCATCTGGATTACGTATTCTAATACAGTTTAATTTTTAAATAATTTAAGCAGTTGAGTTAGTGGAAATAATATTTCGGTAATTTTAGGTTAAAAATATTATTTGTTTTAAGAGTTAGATAACTAATGTAAGATAAATTTTTTATTGCAATTATTTTTGTAGGTTTATTATAAATTCGATCAGACAGTTACTTTCTAAAATTTTAGTTCGTCGAATTTCGACGGTTTTCAACTCGTTTATATAAAATGCAAATGGGAATTTCGTTCCGGCTGCATATAACTTGCGTTCTACAGAATGGATTTTGATGAAACTTAAAATGTTAGTTAGATAATTTTTCAGAGACGATTTTAGTATATAACATACCTTTCTACGTTGCTTAGACGTAGAGTTATGCAGAATTTTTTTAAATTATATAATCAAACCCGATTATGAAAAATTAGCCTTTTTAGAAGATTCTGCCGAATGGATTTCGATAGAAATTGCACTGTTACTTAGATAATTTTTTTATGCAGCGTTTTAGTATATACCATACCGTTCAACATTGCTTAATAATAGAGATTATGGTGGAAAGTTCTATAATCAGTTCTATCATTCTATACCAAATCCCACTGTGATTGATAAACTAAAAGAGTTGATCCTTAACACCTGAAAATTCGTCTACACATTTGAAAATATAATAGCACAATGGCGTTCATATTGTTTCAGCAATGCGAAAGGACATTTCAGGTAAAGGTCCATATTGCTTTATATCACAAGGTCAAATTCATTGATACATTTTTTTTATATTTAAGGTTCGTTTGGCTAAGTAGACCAACATAGCGGGCGAAGCCTGATAGTTATATAAAATACAAATGAGAATTTCATTCCGGCTTCTTATTTACTTGAGTTCTAGCTGACGAATTTTGGCGAGACTTGCATTGTTATTTACGTATTTTTTGGGGGAAGGTTTTAGTATGAAATATATCGTTCTATGTAGCCTAGTTATAGAATTGTGGGTGAAAGTTCCATAATCAGATGAACTCGATTACGAATGGTAAGCCTTTTCAAAAAGATTCAGCTGAATAGATTTCGATGAGACTTGCATTAGATAAATCATTTATATAAGAAAAAAGACAAAATGAAATAATCTTGTTTGAAATAAAAAAGAAATATGCTAAAATTAATATTACTACAAGATAATTAAAAAAAAAAACTCAAGCCCAATAATATCAAATATGCACTGAAATGAGTTCTAAAATGTTGCAGTAGAATGTTGCAGTTTTGTAGAACGATTTTAAAAAGTTCAAACAAATGTTTTAAATATTCCACAAATGTCATTGGATATAAGTAAAAACTGCAAGCTTTGTTTTTCCAGTTTATTTTAGCTATTCATCATCTCCTTAAACTTCTTGTTTGCGACAAAAACGCGAAATTGTTCGTAAAAACCATGCAGATACTTTCAGTATCATTTATTTTACTCATTTAAACCTAACTATAACAAAAAACATCATATATATATATAGGCTTATACTATCGCGATAATCCTATGTTCGACATCGCCTATACTTTGATCCACTGTGCGGCATCGTCTTTTTCGCAAAGGGTGAACTTTTCACCTGTGGTTTAGAATGATGGCTGACAAAGATGGCCGTCACCGTGACACTGATACTGTGGTGGTAAATGTGTAACATTGCACTCATGAAGATTGGTGGAGGTCTTTATCACCTTTATCTTACCTGTAGCGGTCTTTATCACATTCATCACATGAAGAATGGTATGTGTGCTTTTCAACAGTAGATGTCTTTCTCCAAGAACTTTCTTCAGCTAATTGTTGACTTGGATCTCTGTTGTATAAAACATTCAATTAGTATATTTTTTAACCGTGGAATATTTTAAAGCTAATTTTGTTGATTAAAATGTTTGGTACTTTATTTCATTTATATTAGTTTTAAAACAATATGTAATATCCCCAGAGGAACATTTTGCAAACTTATTCGTAAAGTGAGAAAATTAAAAAAAAATTTCATCGCAATACAAAAACGTATGTTTTTTGATAATACAAGAAAATACAAAAAATACTTGCTAGTGTGTCAATATATGTACAATGAAATATCTTTAGAAAGACCGTAATCAGAGCAGTTTTATCATTTTTCCCATTTAACCATTCTTCTCCCCCACGAAATAACTCCTTGAAAAATATATACACTAATGGATACACTGGGAACAAAGGCAAATAATATACATATCTACTGTCTGGAAATCTTCAGAAAATCCTCTGTAATGTGATTCATATTGAAATAAACTACATTTGAACCTTAACATAATAGTTTTGAATAAATTCCAGAAAAACTAAATAAAAATCGATATTATTTCATGGTGAATTTTTTTGCGTTTTCTGAAAAACGTAATTTTTTTATTATTACTTTATGAAATAGTGCGATAGGAATTTACTCGTATGTCTCGAAATGTGCAGGTCATCAAAGACGCTGTTTGGCACATCTGGCAAACACATTATAGCTGCTATGATTATGTAATTGTCAAAGGAAATATTAAATAGTGAAACGGCTTAGTTACAGAAGTTGTAATAAAAGAAAAATATTTATATTATCCCTTATAAACGTACAGTCATGGGGAAAAAAATAAACACCCTCTACCAACTCTGCGACAAATTTTTGTATAAGAAAGTTACTGGTGCCAAACGATTGGAAATAAAATCAACATTTAAATGATGTATATATTTGCTTAGAGGGCCGTCTACATATCAAAACGAGCCCAATCTTTGTTTTTTTTAATAGCAATACCCAAGTTTGACACCATAGATAATAAATTTCATTGTTGCAGTCAGGTGGGATATTTTAGAGCGAGTAGTTTGACGCATATTTCACTCCATTGTTGTTGCAACACGAATATCAATAATAATAAAGAAAGAAGTTTGTGTGGGAGTGTGTCGGCGGTGTTCTGAAGAGACCGCTGCACGTACAGCTACAAAATTTGGGGAGAAGGTACCTCTATATATGAAGTTTTGCACCTCGAAGTCCGATTTTCGATTTTTTGATTAGATACTTTTTAATTTAATTTTTTATGCCATTTTTAGCGCTTTTTTAAGTTTCGAGGCGATTTTTCCACATTAGTGAAAAGAATACGGTTTCTTTCTTTTAACCCAATATAGTAAATTTTATTCTCTTTTCAAAAGAGTTTATTCGGAATTCGTACAGAGATTTTTGAATTTTTAGCAAGTTTTTTATGCGATTATTGAACAGCATTTAATGCATCTCCATACTTATAAGGGAGGCTAACGTAGGGCGGATACAGTTCTGTCGCCAACGGCTTCCGAGTTTATCGCCAACTTGGCGATATATCGCCAAATTTGGAGACCAAAATTAGTCGCCAAAAGTGACACCAACTTGGCGATATCTCTAATATTTCGACAAATTCCCATAGACTTCCATTGTAAACCAATAGGGATTACTTGCTTACAGAATATCAACAAATTGAAATATTTTAATGCAACAAAAACTAATATTAACTTAAGGGATTATATTAATTATATTTAAGGGAATCCAAGTAAATTAAATTATGAATAAAAATAGCATGATACAATGCTTAGCATGCTTTCCCAAACATAAATTTTAAGAGAGCCCGTAGGTCAAAGGAATTAGATATGAAACTTTTATCCAATTATAGTAAATTTTGACTTCCGTGATTTTTGAACTTTTTGTGATTTTGAATTCGATTTTTACTTTTCTTCGCGACCTGCTGCAATTTTAATGCAATTTTTTTGTATTTATGAATGAAAATGACTTCGCGAAAGTATCAGAAAAGTAGTTAGTTTGGATTTGGGAATAGCTTTCAATATAAAAAATTCTGATAAAGGGATGTGATCCTCTCTCACCCCAAAAAAAGGAAATCCATGACCCCCCCCCCTCTAAATGGTGAGCTGGATCCGCCCTTGCTAACAACATATTAAAACTTTTTAGCGGTTGATCGATTTTTCCTGAAATTACAGACGTAATAAAACGAGCAGACAAACATGCCATTTCAGGACGCTGGAGAAATTTATGCAGGACTATCATCAAAACAAGCTCTTTTTTTCAGCTAAAAAGTAATTAATCAAAAGATTCTGTTTCAAAGTTATGCGTTAGCATACATTAGAAAAAATGTTTACAAGCAAATTGAGAAACCCACTTCGTTAAAAATGAAATAAAAGTGGCTAATCTTCCTGTCTTCATTCTCCTCATTTTGTTTAGAATCTCTCTAGCCGCCGGTTTTGAATTTTTTGTGACCGGAGGTATTTCTTCTTTAATATTAAGAAAAATAATGCATACAAAAATATGAAAATCGGTGGTATTATACAGAAATGTTTGATAAACACGCTGATGCAGACAGTTTTCAAATCGAAGAATTATTTTAAGAGATATTTAATGCTAAAGTTGGACAAAATCGTTCCACTGAAAATGTTTTATAGGAGAAAAAACTCTTCATGGAAATTTAATAATTTTTAGATCATTTTATACGTTTGAAGTTCTCGGTGTGCAGACTGTATTTTTTTTTTTTTATTTGACTCATTTTTTGAGGTTTTATTTCTATTTTAAATTCAAATTTTCAGCATTTCGAGAGATTTTTTTTACATTATTTTAGAAAATGGTATTAATTTAAACTGTTGCCGACTGTATAAACAGCGCAAACAATAATTTTTGCTTCAAATTAAAAATTTATTTACACGTGACTATTATAAACAGAAAAAATCATTTGGAATTAGAATTAAATAATTATGTACAAAAAGAAGGAACTTATTAAAAATTACGTCATAAAAACTATACACGTGAATTTTAAAAGAGAAAGGAAATTGTAAAATAATAAATTCATTAGCATGTGTTAGAAGCCTTAAATAGGAGAAATTACGTCATATTTACGTCACATTATAGTTATTACATAAAATGAACACAAAATAATATTGCAAAACAGTTTAAATTTAGAAATTGCGCTAGACATTTATTTGATATTTTGGGAGGATCTATTCAACTATTTTTGTTAGGAAAGCGCAAATAATATTTCATTTCTAACAAAAGTATTTTCACGTGAATATTTAAAAGAGAAAGAATAGCTTGGTCAAAATTACGTCAGATTAAAAACGATTAATTTAAAATGTCTCTTTTAAAAGAACTTTCTTTTCGCTTTGTTAAAAAATACCAGGAGAAAAAGACTCTGTTTACTTAATTCCTTTTATATTACCTTATTTTGAAGTTTTTAACTTATTTTACTTAATCAAAGACGATAACAGCGATTGTATCTTTGGTACTACTTAGTTATCCCGTCGACCAAAAATCGATCATTCGCCAAACTATAAGATTAAATGCCAATAATGGTTGATCGTAAATGTTAACTATATAACAAGTTATAACACATTAACTTGACTTTAACCAAGTTACATTGTTCTACGTCATCAAGTTATTTTTATTTCGACGTTTTATTCGTATTTTTATTAATGTCTCGTACTCAATATTCGTATAATATTCGTATACTCATTTATTTGTTCTTTCGTTATTTAAAATAAAAGTTATTTCAATTTGCATAATTTGGCGAGTGGTTTGGCGATTTATATAATTTGGCGAAATTGGTCGACGGGATAATCAAGTAGTACCGCAGCGGATTTGGCGTTAAAATTCCCCAATCAAAGAGAAATGAATAGAAATCCGTTTATAGGGAGATCGCCACTGTTTTATAAATTATAATTCAATCTTTCAAAATCTTTTTAAAGCCGATCAAATTAGCGTGCATTTAGAGTCTGAGGTGTCTGGACAGGGGTTGACGAGCGTAGCTCGTAGGGGGCAGAGCCCCCTAGTGGATAGAAAAAAATTCTTATGGCGGTTATGAAATTTTTTTTTTCCCGCTCAGCAAAGCGCAACTTTTTGATACATTTTTAAACGTATAAGCATGATACTTGTAGGTATGGCATAGTAATTAATATAATTTGCAATAAAATAATTTTTCCTTCTTCGATAAATGCATTAAAATCGGTTTTTAAATGTTTGTTGTCTCAGGACGGTATATTTTTTTTCCTTAAGCGCTGACGCGTTCCGAAATTCAGATCAAAATATCGAGTTTAACAGTATTTTTTGGAAAATCAATGAAAATTGAAAAAAAAAAAATATTTGACTACATATTTTCTGCATAAGAGAACCTACAATTTCATGCATTTGAAAATAAAAATGAAATAAAAAATGTGTCAGAAAGTAGGCAGTTTGGATCTGAGAACAGACTTAACTAACTCTATCATTTCCTAAAAATAAGGGATTCAGATAGTTGGACAGGAGGAAGAGGGGAGAGTCGGCGGGGATTACTCCTATGCACGTGCAATTGAAGATGCGGCAGTCCGCGTTACTTTTGAGCTTTATTCTTATTGAGTTACAGGTCTGTGATTTACAACATTATAGAGAAAATCCTTTCTCTTTTCAAAGCAAAGTCTTTTTTAAACATAATTTGATCGAATATTTATTTTTAACTCTTATTTAATACATATTTTGCAAGCAATATAAAGAGCTTCTTTAGTAATAGGGACAAAAGGATACATGCAGAATCTGGCGAGAACGAAATGTATTATCCCAGAATGAATTTGGAACTCAGTCTTCTGGGATGAGAATTTGAATATACTTTTGTTTCATCCAAGAATATGAGTCTAAAATTCATCTCAATTTTAAATAAATTGAGTATTTACCTGTACATTTAATAAATAGGAAAAATAGGAATAAATTGGGAACTAAGCTTGAAATCCTATCAAATAAAAAACTGATAAATGAGCGATGTTGACGTAGTATTTATTAACCTGTCCTCTGCTACACTATTCTAAAATATCAAAAATATTTATAATCAAGGTTTGATGATATATATCAATGGATATGTATCGTGATAGATATCATGATATACAGTGGAACCCGGTTAAGACGCTCACGGTTAATACGCGATCCCGCTTAATACGCGGATTTTTTCCGATCCCTTGAACATCGCCTATAAGGCTAATGTAAAAATATCACGTTTAATACGCGAACGGTTAATACGCGATCCCGCTTAATACGCGAGAGATTTCTGGTCCTTTAAGGCAAAAAATCACGCTTAAGACGCGAATTCATTGATCAAGATGCGAATTCCTTGTCTGCTTTCCAGTATTGACAATATATCAGATTTTTTATATTAAATTGAAAAACAGCGACTTCAAATAGTAATATTTACTTTATTTAATAACAGATTAACTAAGGCGAACATTACTAATCGGAAAAAGCGGTACATATTTGAATTATAAAAAAACCCGCTAAATTAGAAACACTGGAATTCTTTGATCCCGCGTCCTAACTTTCTGTGTTTTTCGCATCGTGCATGTTTTCACTGTAGAGAAAGATGAATTCAGGGTACTCAGATATGTCATAAAATTAGGATTAAAGATGATTATACCTATTGTTAGTGAGGTTTTGAATGTAAGTTATATACCTAATGTGTTTTATAATGCATATTAAAGGTAAATAAAAATAAATTAAAAAAACCTGACTGCGTAAAAAGCGAACTAATTAATTATTTCTCATCAATGTGAAGCTATTTTTTATATCACTTACCTATTTTTTTATTTACTTGTATTGATTACTTTTAAGTTGTGTTTAATTATTAGTTCCTATCTATAAACACTGTTTTGATGAGGCCTATAGATGTCTATGAAGGTTAGAGTTGCAGTAAAGCTAGAGATCCTACCTACACAACTTCGAGGTTGTGTAATATTTAAACGGAGATTCTGACTGTAAAATAGTCAGTGAAACATTGTCTTCATTTTGAAAGACCTATCCAATGTTATGCCATTCAATATGGAGCTTAAATTTTTTTTTCGTCTCTACCGCGATTTTTTATTTTATAAAAATAAAACATAGCCTATAACCATCGGACGGTTAAGACGAATCGATAGAGACCTCATTCATTAAAATCGATCCAGCCGTTCGGATATTTCAAGGGTATAAAGAAATCCACTTACCCAGATATACGCGTGAAACACATAACCTTTCTTGGCAGTCGGGTAAGAAAAAAGAAACTCGTAAAGATTAAATAAATACGACTGAGGTTGTTTAATTATTTTATGTTTTCTTTTCTTTTTGCTATGCTAACAATATTTTTTACAAAAAGATTAATAAAGATAATTTTCTTTTATAATAAAAAGGACAGATTATAATGGCACTCATTATCACAAGTACTAAATATGATTTTAACAACTGGGTTGTGCTTTCAAAAGTTTAATATTTTAAATTTTTTACCTCTGCAAAAAAAAAAAAAAAAAAAAAAATAATAATAATAATAATAATAATAATAATAAAATAAAATCCCTGCCGGCCCGGCCTACAGGCGGAGGTAGATTTCGAAGTTAAGTATACTAATTTCACAAACAAAAACCAAATCATGATGAGAGATAAAACCCACTTTAACAATTTTATCTGGCCGCTTTTGACGAGTTTTTATTTCATTTTTATATCATAACTGGTTTTATCAGAATCATGTTAGGGCGGTATTCAAAAAAATACTTTTCCATGCTCAACAACTTGAAATTTTCTGGCATAACTCCAGATTCAATTTTCATAGGAAAAATATGAAACTTGTTGACGTGATTTTTGAAGAAATTTATAAGCGACCTGTGTTTTTAATTTTCATTCAATTAATTAAAACTTGATATATAAACAATTATTTTCTCAGTAAGTCAATATTTTTCGTTTTTAACACAATCGCTTCGAGAAATTCCGTTCAAAATGCCCACTTTGACATCATTTTTTGAAATATATTCTCTGTCAAAAAATCGATCATTACGGTACATTATATAGTTTTTGAATAAGCGAATCTATCAATTGAATGCGTTTGAGAGCAAAAATGAATTTAAAAATGAGTCAGAAAATAAGCAGTTTGGATTTGAATACTCCCTTAATACGATGATTTTTCCAACACAATCCGCATCGGGAAATTCGGTTCAAAAGGCCCGCTTTGACAGCATGTTTTAAAATATATTCTACCTCTATCAAAGCATTGACCATTACAGTACATTATATAGTTTCCGAGTAAGAAAAGGTACCAATTAGAAGCCTTTGAGAGCAAAAATGAATTGTAAAATGAGTCAGAAAATAAGCAGTTTGGATTTGAATACACCCTTACTAAGATAATTTTTTTCTTCAACCGCTATGTATTTTTAATTTGTTTTTGCTGTAAGAATTGGTCCTATCCAAAACTTGTGTGTATAGATGTTGTAGACAATATTAAGAAGATATATGATAAATTCATGGGGATTTTATATCTTTTGAATTGACGGAGTTATGGATTTTTTTCTTCTTCAAACGTCCTTTTTGTTTTCGTTTTTAATTTTTTTTTGCTGTATGAATGGGTCCTATCAAAAACTTGTGAATATAAAAGTTGTAGATAATGTTAAGGAGATTCATGATAAAATTAATTGGATTTGATATCTTGAGAATTGACGAAGTTATGAATTTTTTTCTCCCAAAAACCCTATTTTTGGGCCCCTTGAGCCCATTTTAACTTTATCAAAAATCTGTGATACATAAATTTTTGGCTCTATTTTTAGAAGTAATAAAAACTTTAAACTGATTTGATATGTACAAAAATTAAGAAGTTATGGGGGGTTTTCGGTTTTCACAAAACCCCTCCCTATTTTTATCCCCTTGGTCCGATTTTGCCCATTAACGAACTTGACCGAGATTTTATGCCCTTGATTTTATGTATCAGTTTGTAAGAGATTGGTGCAGAATTGTGGAAGTTATCGTGTCCAGAAGAAAGTGATATATATATATATATATAGATAGATAGATAGATAGATAGATAGATAGATAGATAAAGTTTTTTACTGAGGATGGTTTTGGGCTCTAGGAGTCATGATCGGTGTAGATCTGCTAAAATTTTTCAGAAATTCCAACATAGGAACGACGCCAATAGGTAGTATTTCATACGAAATCTACCTAAAAATAGGCTAGCTTGAAATTATTTTTTTTTATTTTGGGTTGTAAATTAGTCTAGCTTGTAATTATTTTATTTATTTTTGGTTGTAACGTATTAATCTACATTAAAGCCGTTTAAATTCATTATTTTTTTATTTTCAGCAGTTATTCTCAGTCGCTCCTAAATAAATAATAATGAGTTAAAGTTTAATACAATTAAATTTCAATCTAAATATACCTAAAAGATAAAATTTTCAACAATAAACATCTAACCGAAAGCCCTAAAGTTCATTTAGACGATTAGATGTGTAAATAAGCACAGTTTCTGCAATATAAAACAAATCACGTTTAATACGCGATCCCGCTTAATACGCGACTTTTGTCCACTCCCTTGAAACGCGTCTTAACCGGGTTCCACTGTATATCCGATATGGATTTTCAAAATATCACGATAGTTGATATTTTCCATATTTTCTTATATTTGATGCTTATTTGAACAACATGATCGTGCATGATATTTTCAGTCCAAATAAACGTAAATGCATTTTTTAACTGATATCGACTGTGTCGTTCTTCAGAAAAACAGTCTCTAACATAGACTTTATTAGCCAAAGGAGAAAATATATAAACCTTTTCAAAGTTTTACATTTGAAGATAATTTTTTTTTTCTGCTGAACCAATAATTATGTGGAATGTTATTTACTCAGAACAGCAGTGAAAGATAAACTGTCTAATTTAGATAATCGATTATTTACAGCCCCATTATTAAAGAATATTTCCTGGTTTTGATTTAGTTGAGGTTAAATTACAGAATATGTTAGGGAATAAAGAAGAAGACACAGATTTTTCATTCTAGATATAAAAAAAAGTTTTAATTTGGAAATGGACCAATGAAAATCTACGTAGACATTCCGGCAGATCGGCATCCAATTTGAATGCTTAATCATGGCCTTTCTTCGTTAATATTAAAAAAACTGTTGCATACAAAAATATGAAAATCAGTAGTATTATGGAGAAATATTTGATAAACACGCTGATGCAGACAGTTTTCAAATCGAAGAATTATTTTAAGAGATATTTAATGCCAAAGTTGCACAAAATCGTTCCATTAAAAAAGTTTTATAGGAGCAAAAACTGTACATGGGAATTTAATCATTTTTAGAACATTTTATGCGTCAGAATTTCCCGGTGTGCAGACTGCTTTTAGTATTTTAATTTGACTCATTTTTTGAAGTTTTATCTCTATTTTAAATTCAAATTTTCAGCATTTCGAGAGATATTTTTTACAAAATTTAGAAAATTGTATTAATTTAAACTGTTGCCAACTGTATAAACAGCGCAAACAATAATGCTTGCTTCAAATTAAAAATTTATTTTACACGTGACGATTATAAACAGAAAATCTAAAATGCAGGAACTCATTGAAAATTACGTCATAAAAACTATATTTACACGTGAATTTTAAAAGAGAAAGAATATTGTAAAATAATAAATTCATTAACATGCGTTAGAAGTCTTAAATAGGAGAATTTACTTCACATTACACTTATTACGTAAAATGAACAAAAAATAATATTGTAAAACAGTTTAAATTAAAAAATTGCGCGAGACATTTATTTGATATTTTAAGATGATCATAATATTTCATTTCTAACAAAAGTAGTTTTACGTAAATATTAAAAAGAGAAAGAAACGTTTGGTGAAAATTACGTCAGATTCAAATTTTAATTCAATCTTCCGAAATCTTTTTAAAACCGATCAAATTAGCGTGCTGTTAGAGTCTGCGGTGTCTGAACGGGGGTTGACGAGCGTAGCTCGTAGGGGGCAGAGCCCCCTAGTGTATTAAAAAAATTATTTTGAAAAAAAAAATGTTATGCAAAACTTAAAATTTGCTGATTCTGAATCTTATAATTTGTTTGTTGATGAGTGTATAAAACAAATTGTTTCTGTTTCAGTTAGTTGATCTTCAATTTTGCTGGATGAACTGCATGTGGCCACCCTCCCAGGTACTGACCGCACTCGATGCTGCTTGGTTTTCGTGATCGTAGATGAACAAGCGCTTTCAGCGTACGCTACGATTGCTCGTAGTTTGCAAGCTCTCATTACACTATTTCAAGTTTGTTTCTTTTGTGATTTACGTTCCCAATCATTAAACTGGTATAGAAATTATTCTATTGTATAGAAATCCTATGTATTTTATACGCTTTTTTTTTATTATTGATTCTGAACTGCGTAAATTATGAAAACCGAAATCCTTTGTAACCTAGTAAAACCAGATTTAAGGAGAAAAAAAAGTGCGTTGAAATAAAGAATTTATTTATTTATTCATTTACTTATTTATTTTATTGATGGCAGTGGTGCTATATTTTTTACAGTTTAAAAAAAAAATTAGCTTCACAGCTTAAATTGTGTTAAGATATTCCTTTCAGATTTGTGTTCAAATACTCAATGTCTTCGATATTCGCAGCGCCACCTAGCGTAAGGGTTCCCAGCAATAAGACTGCAAATGTTCGTGCACTTCCATGTGGTGGTGGGCCAGCGCATGAGATAAAATGGGTGCCCACCAGAATTTTATCTGATGATTTCCAACAGCAAAGTTGACTGAAGCTGTCCAGCAGTGATCATGCAGTGGTAGACCATCAGCCAGCACTTCTCCATCATTGCCGGCACCTATCTTACTGTTGGCCAGCAATTTCCTCTTTGCTGGGTAATTTATATTATGCTTGGAAATATTTACTATCAACCGTAACTTGACTATTTTGAAAATATCAGATATATACATAAAATAACGGACATATATCAAAATATCTGATATTTTAAAAAATATCCATGGTTTGTACGGATACTGTTATTTCTCTAGGAAAACTACCAGTATTTCTTTTATAGAAAAAGAAATCTATGTCTTCTTCTAAAAGAAATCTTCTCAAAATTTTCCTGCTTTTAAGAAGCGATTTTCTATAAGAAAATAGTGTTGCCGAAAAATTGTCTGGTCTGCAAAATTCAAGGAGGCGTACGAACCATGATATCATGATATTTACACGATATCATGATATCATATGATCATGATATTATCATGATATATATTATATCATCCTGATTAAAATATTTTGTCGCATCAGAGTGTAGCATAGTTCACATTGTCATCAATAGATGGCAGTACCAGTCACGGACTAAAGCGCCACCTCTCATGAACTGATGCCGGTCACGACTCACGAGAGGGGAGAAATTCCAGGAGTCAGGCTCGAAAACGGACGACGTTCAGTTGCTGTGCAGCACTACGCTGCTTCTGTATTATTATGCTATGTTTTTATGCCACAAAGAGTTAACCTAATTCCGATTTATATCTTTAATAAAATTTACTATGTTTAAGTAATTAAGGACATTCGTGCATATTCTTCAGTGGTGACCCGCGAGTGGAATTTCTAATGCAGCCATTTTATGCAGCATCTATAATCGGAAATCATCCAGCACAAAATCGCAAATAAACAGGTCAGTGGTTTTTCATTCTATCTAGTTGTTTGTTAGGCATGCCGTAAAGCACACATTTCGTAGTATTTTGTATTATTTTAGTGTATTTTTAACTTTTAATTTTTCTGAAATTTCGTGTCACCTCGCACGTGAGTTATAATGGCCGCGAACATACGAATGCCACATTTCTGGAGTAAGGAACCAGATCTTTATTTCGCTAATGTAGAGGCTACATTTTTTTTGCATAAAATCGACGATGACTTAACAAAATTTCAGCTTGTGATAGGATCGCTCGGTCCCGAAGAATTGAAATTAGTTAGACCGCTCTTGGATCCAGCTAACACTAATCGTACATACGCCAACCTAAAACAAACACCAATAGACGAATTTTCTCAAAGTAAGCAGGCAAAAATCAAAACATTGTTGTCTCAACTTAAATTGGATAACCAACAGCCAACAACTTTACTTCGGCGTATGCGAGAACTAGCGGAAGGCGCGCTTTCAGATGAGTTTTTGAAAACATTATTTCTTAACCAACTGCCTCAATTCGCTCAAAGCATACTCGCGATTTCTAACGAACCTTTAGACTCATTAGCAAAACAAGCTGACCAAATAATCTCGCTATCGGTTCCGCAACAATATGAAACTCACGTCGTTTCAAAAAATTCTGATGCTGTTATTGCTGCTTTAAGCAAAAAGTTAGATGAACTAACAATTAAAGTTGTCAGATTATCACGCAGCGATTCGCGATCTCGAAATCATTTTAGGAAGCAATCTTTTACTCCCCGACGTGAACCCAGTACTTCTGGCATGTGTTATTATCATGAAAAATTTAAGAGTAATGCACGCAGGTGTAGAAGTCCTTGTAATTTTAAGGAATCAAACGATGAAAAAAACGAGTAGCGCAAACAGTTGATGAGACGCACACTGTGCAATTGCGAAACGATAAATGTCGTCTCTTTTTAAAAGACTCTATTAGCGGCAATTATTTTTTAATTGATAGCGGAAGCCAAATTAGTATTCTGCCTCATCCTAAGCCTAGTAAAATCAAAGATTGTAATGATTTTAATTTATATGCCGCAAATGGTGAGCTAATTCCAAATTCTGGCACTAAGTTGACCTCTGTAGATTTAGGCCTACGTCGGAAATTCACATGGCAGTTTATTTTAGCCCGTACAAAATACGCGATTATAGGATCTGATTTTTTAAGTAATTTTCAACTTTTAATTGATTTTCAAAAACTTTGTATAACAGATCCTCTTACTAGACTTAGCACTAAAGGAATTTTTCGCGATTCAGTTTTTCATTCTATCTCAACAGTTATTAATCAAAACAAATATAGTGACATTTTGAAAAAATTTACTTTATTAACTAGACCTTTTAACCCTAAAATTGACCCACCGATGCATGATGTTGCATTATATCGAAATGGAAGATCATGCGCCCGTGCAATGCAAATCACGTAGACTAAATCCCGGAAAATACTCTTTTGTTAAGAAAGAGATCGAGAACCTTTTAGAACTGGGTATTATAAAACCAAGTAATTCTCCTTATAGTTCGCCAATTCATGTAGTTAAGAATAAGTCCGGTACTTTTCGCATGCCTTGTGACTATAGAATGCTGAACAAAATCACAAAACCTCAATTATATCCTGTTCCCCATATTCAAGATGTAAATAATCAAATTTCGGGTAGCAAAATTTTCTCCAAATTGGACATGACCCAGGCATATTTTCAAATTCCTATATATGAAGCGCATCAACATAAAACCGCAATTGTTTGTCCCTTAGGTAAATACGAATTTACACGACTTAATTTCGGCATGCAAGGAGCCGCATCGTCCTATCAAATGTTTATGGATTCAATTTTACGTGGACTTCCTTTTGTATTTTGCTACTTGGACGATTTATTAGTTTACAGCACATCAGAAGCCGACCATGAAGAACACTTAAGAATAATTTTCGAAAGGCTTTCTAAATATGGTTTAGTTTTAAACACTACAAAATCAGTCTTGGGTGTTCCTGAATTAGCATTTTTAGGGTATAAAATAACATGTGAAGGACTTATGCCTCTAACAGATAAAATAGAAGCTATCAAAAATTATCCAGTCCCATGTACCCTTCAACAGCTAAAACGGTTTATCGGCCTTATTACTTTCTATAGGAGGTTTATACCACACTGTGCAACAATTTTGTCACCTCTAAATAACTTACTTAAGGGCAAATATAAACCGTCTAAACGCATAATATTTTCTAGTGAACAACTTAAAGCATTCGAAAATGTTAAGGACGCCTTAGCAAATGCTACTCTATTAGCACACCACAGACCAGATTCTCATTTATTTTTATTAACCGATGCTAGTGCTACGCATGCAGGTGCTTCACTGTGCGAACTTGACGGTTCTGAAAATGAGATTCAAGATCCAAAAAACTTACTAGATAAGTTAAAACTATTAGCATTTTACAGCACATCATTTAACAAAGCCCAAATGGTAAAAAGCACATATGAACGTGAACTCCTCTCCATTTACTTGTCAATTAAGTATTTTAGACATTTTATCCAGGGGCGTACTTTAACCGTGATCACAGATCATAAACCGATCTCTCATGCTTTTAGTCAGAAACTAGAAAAAGCTGCTCCAATAATTCAAAGACACCTTTGCTATATTAGTGAATATACGATTGACATACGTTACCTACCTGGTCGTCTTAACACTCCTGCAGATTCATTATCAAGAATCTATTCAGAACCCATAAATGTATCGAAAATTGATTATAATCTTCTCGCAAAACTTCAAGATGAGGACTTAGAACTAAAAGAATTGTTAAATAATCCTAAATCAGATAATTTGAAGATAGATAAAATATTCATACCCGAACAAGGACTAAAACTTTACGTTGATACTTCAAACACTAAGCACCGTATTTATGTGCCTGAGCCTTTTCGGTTACCTATATTTAACTCTTTTCACTCGTTATGCCATCCAGGTGTAAAAGCCTCAATAAAACTCTTAACTGAGAGATTTTTTTGGAAAAACATTAAAAAAGATGTAGCCAGTTTCGTTCACACTTGCATTTTGTGTCAAAAATCTAAAGTTCACAGACACACTAGATCTCCTATTCAAAGTATTTCAGTGCCATCTAAAAAATTTTCCGAAATAAATGTAGATCTCCTTTATCGCAAGGTAGATACATTTTAACCATTATTGACAGATTCTCAAGATGGTTCGAAGCCATTCCCGTAGAGGATCAAACTGCTGAAACTTGCGCTCGTGCAATTTATTCAAATTGGATTTCGCGGTACGGTGTACCAGTTAAAATTACAACCGATCAAGGACCGCAATTCGAATCAAATCTCTTTAATACTTTTAATTCATTTTTTGGCTTAACTCACATTCATACAACTACCTATAATCCCAAAGCAAACTGATTAATTGAACGGCAGCATAGACAATTAAAACAAGCTTTACGTGCATGTTTGACTTATGATTGGGTAGAGTGTTTACCATCGATTTTGTTAGGTCTTCGCAGCTATTTCCGTGAGGACATCCAAGCCACAACAGCTGAAATGGTTTTCGGACAAACACTCCGCTTGCCGAATGAAATCTTGTCCGACACCTCTGTTGAACCTCCAGATGCTTGCATCAGAAAGCTACGCCATACCATGCTAAAAGTAAAGCCAACACCAACATCAAGACATGGGCTACAAAGGAACGTTTACATCCCGCAGGACCTCTTCAGTTGCAGCCATGTTTTCCTCAGACACGATGCTGTGCGTAAACCTCTTCAACCTGTGTATGACGGCCCATTCCTAGTAATACACAGAACAGAAAAAATTTTCACAATTTCCTGTGGAGGTAAGCCTAAAACCGTGGGAATTGACAGAATAAAGCCTGCTCATTTGGTAAATGAAAACTTTTTAACATCTCACACTTTCCCTTTGCCAGAAGAAGAGCCACGACTCACAGTTCCCAAACCATCCCGGCATGTCACATTTGCTCCCCCAGTGACTAGAACTAGAGCCGGACGAATTGTGAAAGCACCACAAAGACTGGATTTATAAGGACTCCGTCTCTTAGAGGTGGGGTCCTGTAACATAGTTCACATTGTCATCAATAGATGGCAGTACCAGTCACGGACTAAAGCGCCACCTCTCATGAACTGATGCCGGTCACGACTCACGAGAGGGGAGACATTCCAGGATTCAGGCTCGAAAACGGACGACGTTCAGTTACTGTGCAGCACTACGCTGCTTCTGTATTATTATGCTATGTTTTTATGCCACAAAGAGTTAACCTAATTCCGATTTATATCTTTAATAAAATTTACTATGTTTAAGTAATTAAGGACATTCGTGCATATTCTTCAAGAGAAATCGAATAAACACGAATTATCGCATTTAATTAATTGAAGAGCTAATCAATACCTGGAAAGTGGGTTTCGAAAGTAAGTTGATTCACGATCATTTCCAAAATATGAGGTCTGTTGGGAGGGAGTTTCTACTCCAGAATAATTAGTTGCGTATCCGTGCCATCTGACGGCATCATAATGCGAAACCACCTCGTTATAATCTGTATAATCAGCCTAGATAAAAAGATAATGAAAAATATATAAATACTTCCGTTTACCATTTATAATAATTTAGCAACTAAATTATGCATTTTTCAAAATGAAATAACTGCACTTTATAAAATAAATGTAATTTAATGTGTTGTAAAAACTGAAAGTTTTAAAGGAACTCTAAATAACAAATGCATAAAAAGTGATTATTTAGTAAAGCAGCATTTGTGCAATTTTTCTTACATTAGACAAAGCATTTGCACTCTTGGAAATGTTCGATTCTACTGTCCTACTCGGGAAAGATGATCTCCGGAACAGGCTGAGGGGTTGGAAAGCCGAACGTTCCCTTCGTGGCGAAACGGAGTAAGAGCAGGTAAGATGAACAAAATGTGCACTGATTTCTTCCTCAAAACACCAAGTTAGAAACAGGTTTCAATTTTTTATCACACTGTCCTTCCTTTGAAAAAGTGAATCGCACTTGATTGACGTTAAAACCAAGGATAATCTTTCCAGAGAAGTATTGGTACTTAAAACGGCCTAGCGATAATCGCAGCTGTCGGTAGAGGAAAATTTTTCCTTTAGTGCCATTGAAATTATTTATTGTAGATGGGTTTGAAAGTTTTAGATATTCAAATTTGGATAATTTTTACCTTATCATATGACACAAAAAACTATTGTACCATGATATCTGAAATTACGCAAAAATATAACCATTAAAAATACATGTTACATGAACAAACCAGTTAAAAATACATGTAATGCAATGTGCTTGTACGAAATTTTCTTGAGAGAGAAGTTATATGTTTTTTCCACCAGATGGCGTATGCGAGCGTTCGAATCGCCGATAGTATCTTCTTTCATACGTATGTTTTGCCTGGTCTATAAATGTTATTGTTCTCTAATCATCGGTCAGTAACGGTAACTAGTCACTTTTTTAATAATTTCTGGGTATCAAGAAGTATTTGGCACCACTTAAAATAATTTAAGACAGGCCAAATTTCGAATCCTACCAATACTACGTCGATGTTAAACAGAAGAGCCAGTTTTGACGCAACAAGGAGTTGTTCTGTAACAGTCATCGATCCATGTACATCGCTTCAATATTAATGAAATATCTATAAAACTAAGAATCGGGTACTTTTTATCCTTTATTTGATGAACATTTCTCCTATGTTATTTTCGGATAAAGGGTGGTGGGGAATAGAAAATACATTTTCTTAACAGAAGTAACATGAGTGTCGATAGTGGGTTATTCATATAAATACTCAAATGTTTCTTCTTGAAGTTTAAAGTACAGAGCTCACACCGTTCCTAAAATTTTTGACCACTAAATTAAAGCGATAATTTTTGTTGTATAATTCCATTATAGATGTTAAAGGAATCTACCACGAAGAATTCGTATTTAAAATACTGGTAGCAAAGTGCGAAAATTTTAGAAACGGCGTGAGCCCTGAAAGTAGTGTTAAAGTGATTATCAGATGTAAATAAGTATGTTGCAGGCATCGCTAAACTTTCTTTCATATAAATCAAATCAACTCAACTTCTTAGATGTCTGCAATCAAAATTGAATGGCACTGTGTTGTCATATTCAGAATGCTAAGCGTGAAGTTTCGCCGAATTCTTTGCGTTTAAATTGGTGATTATAAACATCGTATATTTTGAACAAATAATCGAACTTCAGCGCCTCCTCGTAGATGACCTCAAACAAAATTGAATAAAAATCTATTCCTGTCATGAAGATTCTAAATTCTATGTTTCCTTTCATTCTGTGCATGTAAAATGGAAATATAAGCAACACATAAATCGAACAAATCACCGATTTGCAGCACCCCCTTTTGGATGAACTAATCAGCACCTGTTTACCTAAGGATAGAACTTCATATGAAATTTTATCCTATTTTGCGCATTAATTCGTGAATTAGAGGACCCACAAAATTTGTATCACATATAAACATACAAACACTCACACGCAGAGACTTTTTTAAAAATAATCAAATCGTGTTCAAAACTTTCTAAAACGTATAAATCCGTCGAAAATCTGAGTCGAAAATTTTCACGAATCCATTAGTTTCTTCCTGTATAGATAAAAGCAAGTAAAAAGATTCTTTTGGCATGTTATGGCGAAAAATTGAGTTTAAATCTTGCGAAACATCAGATTCGGTCATTGATAACCTTTCACTGAATGTTACCTTTGATTACATACTGGTTGTCCGATGACTTCTGAAAACAAATTGCAGGGCTCGTGATCTTAGAAAGATCCAGGAGTCTTAGAAAATGGCATTATATATATAGTCGAGAGAATACAGTGCATAATTGTGGCAAATATTTTCAAAATATCGATATAACATCTTAAAGACATCAATATTCGAAAAATATCGTACAGAATATATCGATATATTACGTTGAGCAAAACGTTTTCCGCCAATTTTTTTTTATTGTAAAATGATAAATACATACGAAATCATCAAAACTAATGAGGATAGTAACCTCTGTTTAAATTTACAATCGTCTGCCAACGTTTTGGCAACTTTTCAATTCCTTCTGCAAAAAATTGGGGCGTGCGCGAGCCCAGAAATATATCGACCTCATTTATGACTTCCTGATTTGAATCGAGGATTGCGCCATCAAGATGCAGCTTCAGATGAGAAAACAGATAAAAATCTGGAGGCACTATGTCGGGGCTGTATGGTGGATGCTGCACTAAATCCCACTCTAGATTGTAGAGTGTCCAGCCGGCCATCGTACTAACGTGTGGCCGGGCGTTATCTTGATGAAAGAGAACCACATGCCTTCTGAACTCGTTTCTTCGTTTTTCGTGCATGGCCTTCCAAACTTTTATTAACATGTTGCTGCATATTGCACTGTTTATAGTCTGTCCGCTTTTTAGGTACTCTTTGTACAGAGTTCCGCGACGATCCCACCAGATGCAGAGAATCACCTCCTTGCTAGTTAGGGCACGTCTTGCAACCGAGCCTGCTGATTCCCCAGGTGCTGACCACCCTCCTTTACGGCTTGTATTTTTGTAGTACACCCATTTTTCATAACAGTCACAATTCTGTCCAGAATGTTTTCTTTCATCTTGATCTCTGAGTAGAGCCAAAAACAGTTTTTACTCTTGCGCTTGTCTTCAGCAGTCAATTCGTGAGGCACCCGGCGCGGTGGTAGAAATTAAACGTTAGATTTATGAGTTTCAGAGCGTTAAGTATTGTTTTTGAGAAACTTTAAGCTCTAACGTAATAGATCTTGTTGAAACATTTCTGTCTTGATCAATGATTTGCTTTAATTCCTCACAGTCAATTTCAATAGGGCAGCCAGAATGTGGTTCATCTTCAATGTCGAAATTTCCAGCTTTAAACTTCCGAAACCAAACTTTGAATGTATCATAAGAAACAGTATTAATCCCTAAACTTTCACACATTTTTCTGCGGCATTCCGTCGCACTCAGTTTGTTACGAAACTCATAGTACATGATCGTTCTGAGCTGCTGACGTGATATCCCCATTTTAAACACATTTTGAAGCACAAGATAATAAATTTTTAACAAATTAATTACACCGTCATGTATTTCCTGTGCTCAGCTTGCAAATGCAAAAATTGGTTGGTTGAAAAACTAACAACCGCACAACTGACAGCTGTTGGCGCGAAGGTATCTCCACTTGGCGGAAAACTTTTTACTCAACGTAATATTAAAATATTTACATTGTTACTTTCTTCTATCTTTACAAGAAGAAAGCATTGGACTCGTGAAAATTTTCGACCTCCGATTTTCAACGTAATTATACATTTCAGAAGGTCCTGAACACGATTTGAAGGTTTTTAGAAAATGTTTGTCTGCCTATCTGTCTGTGACAACAAATTTGTAGACGTTCTATCTACAAATGCACGGAATTTATTAAAACTTTAGATTAACTTAGACCTAGACATAGAGTAAGGTGGTGTAGGAGTGCGCACTTTCGCTATTTCATTAAATAACAATAAATGATGAGGTTTAAGGGATGATGCTATGCTTTATTTATAATCTTAGCTATTTAAGCTAACAAAAAAATTGCATTCATCAACTTAAGAAATACTTACGGTATTATTTACAAAAAGGTCATTCTTCTAAATCTAGTAATCTTGCACAATCTTGTACAATCGTTAAGAGCTAGAGTGCGCAGCCAAATGTGCAAGAGTGCGCGATATAAACTAGTTGGATGTGCCAATCCCAAAACTTTCTTCTATTTCATACATCTTAATATTTCAAGAAGTAGTTACGCATGTTAATACTTCAATATTATTAGTTCAATACTACACCAACTTTGATTTTATCATAAATTTCTGCTTCAGTCAATTAATCGAAGTAAAAATCAGTTAATCTAGATCACGATATTTATTAAAATTAATAGTTTTGCCTTATTCTGTTGTCATTAGCTGCTTGCGAATAGTCGGCTTATCAGGACGCAAGTTGCCGTCGCTGCACGAGCCGCCGATGGACAATAGCACTACGAAAAATCAAGGAAACAAAAATCGCTATCATAGGGCCCATTTCCCGTAGAATATTTCCAAATTCAAGGAGGACCTACTGGCCATAGCCAAAAACATGCACCAAAAATTTTGTTCAATTATATGCATAATTTTATACACTTTTTGATGGTACAATAAAGAAAATGGCTCAAAAATCGCTATTACAGCGACCCCTTCCGGAATATTTTTAAATTCAAGGCCATAGCCAAAAACATACACAAAAAATTTGGTTCAATTCTATGCATAACTTTATACAGTTTTCGATGGTACAATAATGAAAATTGCACAGACATCGCTATTAAAGTGCTCCCTTCTGGCACATTTTTTTTTTTAATTCAGGGAGGACCTGCTTGCCATAGCAAAAATACACAAAAAATTTGGTTGAATTCTATGCATAACTCCATACACTTTTCGATAGTACAATAATGAAAATGGCACATACATCGCACTTATAGCGCTCCCTTTCGGCGGAATTTTTTCAAAGTCAGGGAGGACCTACTGGCCATAGCTAAAAATTACACAAAAAATTTGGTTGAATTCTATGCATAACTTCATACACTTTTCGATGGTACAATATTAAAAATGGCACAAAAATCACTATTATAGCGCCTCTTTCCGGCAGAATATTTCTAAATTGAAGGAGGACCTGCTTGCCACAGCCAAAAACATACCAAAAAATTTTGTTTAGTTCTATGCATAACTTCATACACTTTTCGGTGGAACAATGGCGACACACGGACAGACAGCCATTTTGCATAAACATGTTTTTTAAGATCTCTGACATAAAACGTGTAAATCCGACGAAAACTGGAAGTCTAAAAAATATTTCGATTACAATACTTTCTTCCATTGAAGATAGAAGAAAGTAAAAAAAGGAAGCGTTTCACTTATAAACGCCACATTTGTAGTGAACACGACCTGCGTAGTCTTTACACTCTTCGTGTCACCAGGCTGTGGAAGAAATGCACTCGATCGAATTCCCTACAATTGGTGGACATATTCGGGTTTTATTTATTTATTTATTTATTTATTTATTTTTGATGCAGTTTGTGGCTTCATAGGTTTACTTTAACTGGTTTTTTTTTTTTTTTTGTAAGGGTTTTTGTCTTTTTTCTGCAGCGTCATCTTCAAACTGCCTTTGAATTTTCAGACTTTCTGCTCCTCTTAGGCCAATGTCAGGCGGGCGTCTTTTTAGCTGCTTTTTTGCTTAAGTATTATCCATTCACAATGCTAGCATTGTGAATGGCATAGCAATGGCTAGCATTGTGAATTAATACTTAAGCAAAAAAGACCCGCGTCTGACATTGGTCTTATTATGGTATCGCAGCACAGATGATTCTGGATACGGTAACAACTCTCTTAATTTAACATAAGATGAAGTTGTTGAAGTCGAAGCTATACCTTGCGAAGCGGAAATTGTTTTTATTTCGCAATGAGCATGCGTCTTTTCTTTACATAGCTTTTCTTCTTTTTCTAAAATATCATTTTCTATTGAAAAATCTTCCCTCTTCATTTTCAGTCGTTCTGGTGGTCCAACTGACGTATGTGGCTAACAAGTTTAAATTAGAAATCTTATATCTTTGATTACTTATTTCTGAAAAACTTGCAGAGTTGCTGATCATGTGTAGTATTAAAAGATGAGATTAAATATTAGCCAAAACAGTATAAGTACTTAGTGTGGCAAACATTTTTAAAATATCGTTATATTTTATATTAAAAAAATAGTAGTAATAAAATATCGTATACAGAAAATTTTGGTACATATATCTTTAAATGTTAATTGTTATTTAAATGTTTATTTCTGTCCATGTTAAGCAATGTTTTATTTTAAAATGGCTTATAAGCTTTTTAATATTAAAGTTTATAAAGTCGATAAATTTATTTCCAGTATATTTGAGGCAATCCTATTAAAAATAGTAACTTTGAAAATATCTGCCACTCAGGTGATATCTTATTTCCGTAATTTATTTTCGATCTTTGAAAATAGGCTTTCAGCTGAGACTGAAGTCGGAATACCACCTAATTATTCTTTTTCTAAGGCATGCAATTTGCACTAAACCTGTTTTAGGTCTCCATATTTCCAATTGATTAATTTACGACATCTAGCTGCAGATATTGGTAAACAGAAAGATATCTCAGAATCCATATTTGTTAAAAAGGTTTGAGACACAATCACATGATACACGAGGCTGTGTCAAACCTCTGAAGATCACATGTGAAATTATAAAACTATTTTAATGTTTGAAACTTTTGTTATAAAGGGATAAATAGTTTAAAATGCTCATTAACACAAATTTTATTAATTATGGTAAAATATCTCCAAATATGACTTTTTAGGATCCATATTATTTCTATACTGATTATTGAATAAGAGTTGTTGCTATACTAATTCTTTTTGCAATGAGCGTTACACTTGCACCTTAGATTTTATTATGTAGAAATTCGGTAAATTATATATTTGATGTTATGAATTAAAACGATATATATTGGTATAATTTTGTCAATACATATCTAACAATGGGCACTTTTCTGCTATGCTTTTTATACACTGATAAATCTAAGCTCAAATCTAAAAAAGTGCCCTGTTTTATAATTGTTATTGTATAATTGCACTGAAATGCCAAACGTCATAGGATTTGTAGATATAAGTTTACTGTGACACACACGTATGCTATTGAAAGGGTATAAAGAGAGGGATTGTTGTTAATACTGTCTGGTGAAATCTCGAATTCCTTGTAAAACATTGAATAACGTGATGATGATAACCCGATGAGAACTAATAGAATGTGATTTTTTTATGATTGTTTGATCTCGACGTATGAGGTCTTAGCGTTTCAAAAGATTCTTGTCTCCACATTGTCAAAGATGTATTGATCTCATGGAAGAAATATCCAGCGTAGGCTTCAGCTCAAACATCGAGACCAGTGACGTGCGCTTATAAATGTCTATACCAATCACGATACGACTATGACAAGGAGACCACTAAACATGGTGCCCACCGATTTTGATGATTTTAAAGTATATGTTGTAGTTTGGGGGGGGGGGGGTCATATCCCTAACTACTCTGTGGAAATATTTTCTTCAAATAGGCTTTAATGTTTGAGAAATTTGGGATATGTTATATAATTCTATGTGTAGAAAATATGTAGTATTAAGAAGATATATATTACATTTTTTAACGTTTTTCTCCAACAATGCAAAAAAGATAATGATCATAGAAACTCGACAGAGTTTCTCGCCAAGCAAAAGAAACAACAATGCAATGAACCGTAAATGAAAGGAATTTCCGCCAATTCATGCCAAACGATTTTGAAAAGTATTTTTAGCACTCTGTCTAGTTTATATTTTCTGGACTAACCAAAACGGGATTTTGACAAATCTATAGCTCAAGTTCTATTTATGATAGAAACAAAATTCTTGTTTCTATGGAATGGGGCGTGCCACGTGACTCAGAAAACAAAAGTAAAGTGGAATCCAGCGAATAGATTTTTAGTAAATGCTATTTTAAAAGTGCTCTTTTTCGCACTTTTTAAATTCGTGTTCAGACCAAAATCTGTTGACAGGGCTACAGTAATGTGTAAAAATCGGAATTTTACGCTGTTTACGGCATTTGAATTGCTTTTATGAGTAGTTTAAACTTTTGAAAGTTTCATGTAAAAATATTAATTAGTTTTTGTTTTACACAAATTTAAAGTAATTGACTCCTATTTTGCGTCGTGGCGTACCTAATATGTATATCTCTACTTATACAGGGTGATTCAGCTCGTCGGTGACAAACTTTAAGGATCGATAGAGCACACCTAGACGAACATTTTTGAATAGGGAATGTAGGGTCCCTGACGCGATGGTAAGGCGCTAGGCGCTTTCGAAAATTTGGGTGCCGAAATTCGAAACGTCATAAAAACTAGGGAAATGGTTAGATTTTCTTGCTTGTTGCGTCGAAATGATTCTGTTTGTTTAGACTTTCTTCAGTACCAATTTGATAAGCGTATCTCTTAAAACATGGATAGGGGGCGCTGCAGACTTTGGAGAGCTAGACAACAACTTTAAGCCCGTTATTTTGATAATTTAACACATGCTCGCCAAAGTTTATACTCTAACTTAAAGTTTGAACCCAAAAGTAGAGCCCTGCAAAAAGCGTAAGAGCCGGAATAAAATGTCAAAGTACAGGGTGGTCGAAACTCGAAGGCTCCTAGGAGATAAACAAACAGATTTCTTGACTTATGGCATGCATTTTCATGATTCTGTTTGCTGGGGCTCTCTGAAACTCAGTTGAACGGTACAAAAAGAAACATCGATAGGGGGCGCTTTGGGCAAAAAACATAATTCATTGACATTTCGGACGCTAACTGGAAACGGGGCGCTACGATCAGTTAGAAACAAAACAAGAGAGTAATTTACTTATCATAAGAAGCTATTAAAACTGCAGTTTGTTTGTTTTTTTTAACAAACATAGCTGGTTTCAATCATGCACAATGCGCGCAATAAAATTTACATAAGGTGCTTTTTGCTGATTTATGCAAAAGATATCGTACCATATCGATATGCAAAAGATACGTAATGCGTAGACGACAACGCGAGATGACGTAGTTGTATGCGCAGACACGTCTTTTGAACGTGCGGTACCTACTTAAGCTTCGGGTTACTTGTCTGCAGATCGGTAGTAGGATGGAACGGTACACAAACTCTGAATTGGCTGACATGCATTTGGCGTATGGCGCTGCTGGTTGTAATGGACGAGCCGCTCAGCGGTTGTACGCCGAGCGTTACCCCAACAGGCAAATCCCCTGCCATGCCTTCTTCGCTCGAGTACACCAGAGGTTGTCCACAACGGGATCTTTCGACGGAGGCAGGCCTGAACGGGAGCGATCAGTGAGCACCCCCGACAACGAAGAGGCTGTGCTTAACCTGGTTGAGGACAACCCAGGTCTTAGCACGAGAGATATCGCCAGACATGTTGGCATTTCGCAAGCAACTGCGTGGCGCATCTTACGTTCCCGGAATCTGCACCCCTACCACATCCAGCGGGTGCAGTTGCTCAGAGAGCAGGATTTTGGCCCTCGAGTGGAATTCTCAAGATGGTACTTGGCGATGAGATCCAGGGATCCCCGTTTTGTAAACAGCATTTTGTTTACGGACGAGTCCACCTTCAGCCGGGAGGGAATGTGGAACGCCCACAACAGTCATGTGTGGTGTGATGAAAATCCACATGAAACCAGAAGCCGAGCAGCCCAGGAGCGTTTCTCAGTAAATGTGTGGGCCGGCATTCTGGGGGATTGCCTCATTGGCCCTTATTTGTTACCTGAACGGCTGACAGGTGGAAATTACCTGATTTTCCTGGATCAAGTGCTGCCGCAGCTTCTGGATGAGGCGCACGTACCCGAAGGTTCGCGTCGCCAGATGTGGTTCCAGCACGATGGAGCTCCGGCCCATTACACGAACGACGTGCGTCTCCATCTAAACGCAAGGTATGGCCAGCGGTGGATCGGGCGTGGGGGTCCAGTTCACTGGCCTGCCCGATCACCAGACCTCACCTGCTTGGATTTCTTCCTTTGGGGTTACCTGAAGGCCGAGGTATACCATACACCTGTCAGCAGTGCTGAAGAACTTGTGGCGCGCATTGTGGCAGCTGCAGGGCAGATCAGAGATACTCCTGGCATTGTTGGAAACACACACTCCTCAATGCGACGGAGGTGCGAAGCCTGCATCATGGCCCAAGGTCGAAATTTCGAGCATCTTCTGTAGTGTTATTTTTTGTAAATAAATTTCCAGTATCATTGATGTTTTTGGTCTAAATTTATTCAGAAGTGTTGAGCAGAGGTAGAAAATGTGTTTTCATTATTACTAACTGATCGTAGCGCCCCGTTTCCAGTTAGCGTCCGAAATGTCAACGAATTATGTTTTTTGCCCAAAGCGCCCCCTATCGATGTTTCTTTTTGTACCGTTCAACTGAGTTTCAGAGAGCCCCAGCAAACAGAATCATGAAAATGCATGCCATAAGTCAAGAAATCTGTTTGTTTATCTCTTAGGAGCCTTCGAGTTTCGACCACCCTGTACTTTGACATTTTATTCCGGCTCTTACGCTTTTTGCAGGGCTCTACTTTTGGGTTCAAACTTTAAGTTAGAGTATAAACTTTGGCGAGCATGTGTTAAATTATCAAAATAACGGGCTTAAAGTTGTTGTCTAGCTCTCCAAAGTCTGCAGCGCCCCCTATCCATGTTTTAAGAGATACGCTTATCAAATTGGTACTGAAGAAAGTCTAAACAAACAGAATCATTTCGACGCAACAAGCAAGAAAATCTAACCATTTCTCTAGTTTTTATGACGTTTCGAATTTCGGCCCCCAAATTTTCGAAAGCGCCTAGCGCCTTACCATCGCGTCAGGGACCCTACATTCCCTATTCAAAAATGTTCGTCTAGGTGTGCTCTATCGATCCTTAAAGTTTGTCACCGACGAGCTGAATCACCCTGTATTTGCATGTGACCTAAAAGAATTATCGTAATACTGCTATAGCTTCTTAGTATTGCAGAGTGGTGTACTAAATACAGTATCTCACATTGCAGTAAACAGTTAGAACTGGTTAGAACTCGCGCGATTACGGATTGAACATAAAAAAGGCACAAATTAGTCAAAAACATAAAATAAAAAAATCTATTTAAAATTCTCGAATTTTTTGCCCCACTTTTTCATGGGCGCCCTACCAGCAACCCGTGTGCCCAATTTCGTAGCCTTGCGCCCTGTGGTTTCCGATTTTTTGAGATTACAATGATTTATAAGGTAGATGCTATTGCACTCGACCCAGTTAAGCTCTTTATTGTAAGGCGGCATCGAATCATTCACGGTTCGTTTATAGTGTCACTTAAAAGATCTTGATTACATTACAACCGATAGACATTTACTGAGTGGCACGTATTTTAATGAATTTGTACGATTTCAATCTCTATAAAAATTTTATCATGTTACTTGAAAAATGAAAATGAATTCAGTTTGTTCTTCTAAAAGCTCAATGATATAGGTTTCTACTTTACAAAAGTTTTTTCTATCATCCACTTTATTAAAGAAGATTTTAGCTTTCAGCATGCACCCGTATAAAATTCCAATATTATGAGTATTTTTGACCACAAAATTTAGATACTAATTAAATGAAATTTTATTTTGAACGAAATCGCAATGATTTTTGACGAGAGTACTGCGCACAATAATCATCGCGGAATGTCCTGCTGATATAAGAGCAGAAACTAGATTATAGGAACATGCCAATGGACCTCGATTATGGAAAAATTCTAGGTAAACACCGACTACGGAGAGACCACAGAACATGCTCAGCAATGTAATGTAAGCACTTTAGTGAATCACAGAGTACTTATAGTCATGAAAGCAATTTGACAGAACTTTAGGATTACTGTTTATCATATTGAAATAAGCCGGAAAAATTTCTCTTCTGTATTGCTATCTCTTCTCAAAAAAATATTTGAGTATATGTGCGTTTTAGTATAAATACTATAACGCACATATACTCAAATATTTTTTTCAACATTCCAAAATTTGCAATTTATTCGATTTAAATCATTTTACAAAGGTAATACAGTCAGTCTGGTTTTTTATTACATAATTTTTTTTTTCGTTTTTTTTTTTTTTTTTTTTTTTTTTTTTTACAATCCTTTTATATCAAATAAATTTTTGGCAGTTTTATTGGAATTTTCGTTTTTTTTTTTTCCACTTAGAAAGATGAATAAGGGGATTTATTAAAGTAATCGACTCTGTTATTTTGGACTTGGTAATTAAAGAATGCTATCAATGTGACATAAATAGCTTTTAGTTAATTTGTAATCAGATAATAGAGCTACTTAAAAATTTACAAATATGACCGAAATTAGGGAAAATCATTTCATAACAATGTAATATCGAATTCTGAACTTTTATTGAAATGAATTATAATTTATCGTATGAATTATCCGAAATATATGAGAAAATATTTAGAAAGCATACGATTTAGTGTGTCCTGTTAGTCACGTAAAAAACAATTAGGAATTCAGAAAGCACATCCATTGAAGTTTCAGAAAATCCAACAAATGGTAGAACTTTTGAAAACATTTAAAAAGAGAAAAAAATGCTTAATAAGAGTTTCTGCCGCGCTTATTGGAGGGACGTTGGATTTCCTGAAATAAAAAAAAAACTAATTTTATTTAAAAATTACTTCAAGCACGCCCGGTGATAAAACAAATTCTCATTATACAGTCTGTTTTTAAGTCTTTACATATTTTGTGTAAAATAATGTGAATTTTTGACAGTTTTATTGGAATTTTCGTTATTTTTTTCATTTAAAAAGAGTAATAAGGAGAGTTATTAAACTAATCGACTCTGTTATTTTGAACTTGATAATTAAAGAATGCTATCAATATGCCATAAATAGCTATTAGTTAATTTTTAATCAGATTATAGAGCTACTTAAAAATTTACAAATATGACGGTAAATTAGGGAAAATCATTTCACAACGATGAAATATTGAATTCTGAACTTTTATTGAAATGAATTATAATTTATCGTATGAATTATCCGAAATATATGAGAAAATACTTAGTATATGACTTAGTATGTCCTGTTAGTCACGAGAAAAACAATTAGGAATTGAGAATGTACATGTATTGAAAATTCAGAAAATCTAACAAGCGTTAGAGAGCTTATAAAAACATTTAAAAAGAAAAAAAAGCTTCATCAGATAATCTGAGTTTCTGCCGCGCTTATCGGAGGAACGTTGGATTTCCTGAAATTAAAAAACAAAAAACCTAATTTTATTTAAAAATTACTTCAAGCACGCCCGGTGATAAAACAAATGCTCATTATTAAGTCTGTTATTAAGTCTTTACATATTTTGTGCAAAATGATGTGAATTTTGAAAATGTAAAGTGGCAGTGAACTAACTTTTGAAAAATGGCAGTTTTTCAAAAGTTATTAGGATAAAATCCTTGCTGAGTTAATTAATAAACCACCATATAGCTTATAGAAAAACAGCAAAACGTATTGCTGGCTAGTTCGACACATGTTATAATTTCTAAAAAATAAATTATTTGTTCTGAGATTTGTAAGGATCGATAAAATGGTATTGAATTATATTAAAAAATCCAAGATTGTGTCTTACTAGACATATTACACTTTTGAAAAGTTTATAGCATCACTGTTAAATTATTATTTTTTTTTTTTAGTTTTATCATCTTTCGTTTATCTTTTGTTTTCTGAATTAAAATGGAATATCTATAATGCAAATGAAATACCTTACAAAAAGAAGTGATATCTAATCGAAAACAACTCGTTGTAAATGATCCCGCCAAGCCATAAGCCTAAAACGTCAGTCATAAAAAGAAGTGATATCATATAAAAAGAAGCGATATAGAAGTACATACTCCGAGTGCGGTGTAAAAATCTATCACTACTCATAATGTTTCCAAGGGACTCGGAGTGAGGTACAGTATGTGAAACTGCTTAGCGACATGCAGGCGTATATTTAATATATTCAATGCCTATATAACTTTCGAAAAATTGTGAAAGTCGAAAAAATAAATTTTTAATTCTCATTATATCACTCTTATAAATATTTGTAGGAGGAAGATCTGTAATAAATCAGAAATATTTGCAAGAAAAGCAGGAAATGTTATGTAATTCTAATAATCATCTATTATTACAATTATATACTTTTTAATATTTTAAACATAATTTTTCATTACATAAATACGTTTAATAATGCACTGTTTCAAAATTAAAGGAAAAACTGGTAAAAGGGATCCTGTTTATGACAGGATTATTTCTTAAACGTAAAATGTCGTGTTTACAACATAAGGAATATTATATAATACTATTGTATCAGAAGCCTTACTACAGCAGAATTTTCCCTTGTCATGTGCAATTCCGTTTACGCAGGCTTTACTGCAATCTATCTTAGTTTAGATAACGTCTATTATTAGGTGCATTGTTAGTAATATTCATATGATCGTTATTTTTTATTATTTTTTTACAAACTCAAAATGTTTATTACATGTTTACTTAGAAAATCCTCCTCGTAAAAGTGCTCTTTCTCATTCAAATAATGGTAAATAAAATCAACAAATCGATCCCATGATTTTAAATAAGAATGTCATGTGTAAACACCAAAAGCTTCAACCTTTCACAGTTTAATGGAATCAGTAGTAGAAGAAGAAAATTGTTAAACAAATGGTCATATGTAAGTGAGGAAGAGCAAACATTATACAAGCCTGTAGGGCACCAAGCAGTTTTCACATACTGTACCTCACTCCGAGTCCTTTGGAAACATTATGAGTAGTGATAGATTTTTACACGGCACTCGGAGTATGCACTTCTATATGGCTTCTTTTTATGTGATATCACATCTTTTTATGACTGACGTTTTAGGTTTGTGACTTGGCGGGATCATTTACAGCGAGTTGTTTTTGATTAGATAAAAAATACACTACACCACATCATGCAAGAAAATGTTTTTTTTATAAATTATGCCGTTTGTAATGTCATTTTATATTTTGAATGTTTTTACAAGTATACCCAATTAAATGCGTTATTTACTTACAATTATACGAATGATGATCAAGCATTTTTTATAGAGCTTTTAACATATTTTTTATATATAGTTATTTCAAATCAAGTATTTGAATCAAATATATGGTCATAAATGTATCTCACCAAAATTTATAAAAAATGCATGCAAAAAATTTTTCTTATTCTGATACTTTTAATATAATTTTATGTTGTCATTATCTTTACAATACATATATCGCCAGATTATTTGCATATTTCCTAAACAAAAAATGCTGAAGTCCGTGATGATAAATATATTTGCCTTGCATCAGTAAACATTTTGTAATATACTTACAACAAATCAAATATTAAAAGGATATTTCAATTTATTAATTTTTACTTTCTTCTATCTTTACAAGAAGAAAGTATTGGATTTATGAAAATTTTCGAATTCCGGTTTTCGACGGATTTACTCGCTTTAGGTGTCAGAGAACCCGAAAAACATGTTTTTGTAAAATGTCTATCTGTGAGTCTGTCTGTGAATCTGTGTGTCTGTGAGTATGTATGTCTGTGTGTGTCACAAGTTTTGTGGGCGCTCTATCTCAAAAACTAATCAACGAAATTTAATAAAAATTTACATTAAATTAGTCCCTGATATAAATTGGTGCTGATTAGTTTTTGGTGTTAATCTCTCGACAGATGGTGCTGCTATGAAACATTTTTCACGAATTCCACAATAGCTCAATCTCCAGAACTAATGCACAGATTTCATCAAACTTCAGATTCAGTTAGTCCTTGACAGGAATTGATATACAATGCATTTTGGTGTAAATCGCTCAACAGGGGGCGCTGCTATGCTGCATTTTTTGCGATTTCCGCAATAACTCTGTCTCAAGGACTAATGCTTGAATTTTCAACAAACTTCAGATTGATGTATACCTTGATAAGGATTACTGCTGTTTATGTTTTGGTGCAAATCACTCAACAGGTGGCGCTGCTATGTTGCATTTTTCAGAATTTCCACTATAGCTCTATCTCAATAACTAATGCACGAATTTTCATCAAACTTCAAATTCAGATATTGCTTTGATATGAATTGGGGCTAAATTCATGTAATTTCTTGTATTATTTAAATGATCTAATTGACGTGATTTATATAGAAGAAAGTTTTGTGATGGCCACAACGTACCAGTTTTTCTTGCATACATCTTTATAAAAAAATTTAAAAAAAGCAAAATAAATGCAACATTTCATAATTGTGATAGTATACTTATTTATTTCCAGTGTCACTTCTCAATGTTAATTTAACATAGAAAAGCCTATGGATCTCATAACTTTTTCCTTTTTTTCTTCCCACCTTTTTGTCTCTGATGCCAGAATTTTTTTATTCTTCACTAATTCTAATGATAATATAAATTTAAAGTGTAAAAATGTTTGCCTGATGTCAGGCTCAAAACGGGTGATAAAATGTCTTTCCATATGGGTGAATTATAACCCAGAGAGTAACATGGTCTAATTTTTATTTAAATTATTCAAATACAAAACAAATAGGTGTTGCTATCCAACGTACAATTTATACACAAGTTTAACATAAAACTCTACGTTTCGGTTTATTCTTTAAAACCTTCATCAGGAGAAAAATTTTCTAAAATATAAATCGACAACAAACTCTTTACATGCTACATTTTGAAATCAATTCAAAATTCAAAACATTCTAACGGAAATCTCTTACTCCCAAATAAAGAGTTCAGTGGCGCCATCTTTTAATCAAAGATGTAAACGAAGAAAGACTAGCTGAAAAAATGGAATTTTCATTGACTTTTCAAAATTGAAAGCCATATTGCTGGTATGTGAAAGGAAACATTATCATTACACACTTCATGGTTTCTTAGACGAATTTCTAAAGATTCACGAATAATAGCATTGCACCAGCAATATGGCTTTCAATTTTGAAAAGTCAATGAAAATTCCATTTTTTCAGCTAGTCTTTCTTCGTTTACATCTTTGATTAAAAGATGGCGCCACTGAACTCTTTATTTGGGAGTAAGAGATTTCCGTTAGAATGTTTTGAATTTTGAATTGATTTCAAAATGTAGCATGTAAAGAGTTTGTTGTCGATTTATATTTTAGAAAATTTTTCTCCTGATGAAGGTTTTAAAGAATAAACCGAAACGTAGAGTTTTATGTTAAACTTGTGTATAAATTGTACGTTGGATAGCAACACCTATTTGTTTTGTATCGATATTACAACGTAAAGTCCTTTATTATTATTATTCAAATACTTTTCTTAATAATTCCTAATTTCGCTTTTTTCATTGAAAATTAACGGACACTTTTTCTGTAAAATTTAACGTTTTTCTGTATTGTTGCAAATAATTCAAAAGCCGTGATAAACATTTATCTCTTTCTTTGTTGAAAGATTTCCAAGTGAAAAATTAAACTGAATTTTTTTTTTTTTTTTTTTTTTTTTTTTAAGAGTTAAAAAGGTGAATATTGCGTCACAGTGGAAATAAAAGGGATATTTTCAGAATAAGTTTTTGCTTTTGGTCAAGTTTATGTTTTAGTAAAAAGTTTCAAATGGATAGCATTTTTACGCAGATAGTGAACTTAATGAGGAATTGCGTAACTTAAAATTTATTTTTTTTTCCAAGATGAGAACTATTTATACCCTTCCCTAAGTTAAACTTAGGTAATAATTTTCTCTTGTGTTTACATAACCCCTTGGGAGAGAATAAGGTAACAAATTTTAAGTGAAACTTTTTTTTTAAATTTTTTATTGTATCACAGCTATAATATTGTTAAATATTAGCAGTAAGGATTTAACACAATTTGTTTTTGCATCCATAGGGTTCCTGAGTGGGAAATAGAGTATCTAAATTTAAGTGAAGTTAATTTTTTATGTTTTGATTATAGATTTTTTATGTTCAGATTGGATGTTTTTGTCCAAACTAGAGCAACCTGCATTACTGCAGTGGTAAAATATTTTGAATTATACATTGGTAAACTGCATCATACATTGTGATGCAATACCGCATACATCAAAGCCTGATGATGATACCCTCCATTAATCTTGAAATGAGTTCGTCTGAATGCAGTAGTTATTAAAAACTTGACACATTAAACAAAAACATAATTTGAAAACAAATTAAAAAAAAACAAAATTTATTTCCTACATTGTGCCCGAGAAGGGACAGATATTAAGATATTTTATTCAATTAGTTCTACATTTAATGTTAAATTTTTGTAACAAATTAGTTAAGGCAATTGAAGATTAAAAAATAAAAATAAAATTCATACAATATGATACTTAAAACACCCTAAAAAATTAGATTCTGTTCAAAGGAATTCGAAATAAACCTTTAGTCCAGTAGAAATAGCACTTTGTATTTTGCATGCATCTTATCATTTTATGTACAATCGTCATAGGCATGATACGAAATCTGCAATACAAATACTTTCAATTAAAAATGGAAGAAGTGTAAGTAGTCCAGTAGAAATAGCTCAAAAAAGGGCCTTACATTGCAAAAATTCGGGTAACTCTGATTTTCGGATATTGTTTATAGGTTGACCCTCAAATGAAAAAACCAAGTTTTCGACCTTCTAGACCTTGTGCGTTTTTTACTATATCGAAAAAACCAAAATTTTTCGGCACTTTTTTCGATTTTTCTTGACTAAATCGATTCCAGTGCATTTCACAGAAAACATTATAATTACAATTTTGTGGAGGACAAAATTCTCTACAAGATTCACTATTTATGTTTGGGAATTGATCAAATAGGAGGCGAGATACGGAGCCGGGAAAATGGGGTACAATTTGCAAAAAGTGGGGAAAAAAACCAAATGACGTTAGTTTTTCCTTCATAACCCATTTTTATTTTTTATTTTTCCGTTTTAGAGATAAAAATGTCATAATAAACTTTGTAAAGTATGAAATATCCTACAAGTTTCATTCATTAGAACATTAATTACCTCTAACAGACTTAAAATCAGAACAACACGATTTGTGGTTAAAACAGAAAAATACCGCCCGACAAGTGGCAAGTCACCAATTTAAAAACGATCTTTAATTTTTGATACTGAATAAACGAAGCAATTAATTTATTATAGTATGTACAGTAAAAAGTAATTGGAGAATAGTTGGGAGGGGGGGGGGCGGCGTGAAGTTAATCAAAAATCGTATTCGGTAGATATAGGCGCCGCCTAGAGTGGGCTAAGAATCGGAAGTCGAAAGTAAAATTAAGTGCTAAGAATCCTTCTATACATAAAAAAAAGTTTTGATTTGGAAATGGACCAATGAAAATCTGCGTAGATATTCTGGGTAGATCGGCATCCAATTTGAATGCTTAAGCATGGCCTTTCATCGTTAATATTAAAAAAAACTGTTGCATACGAAAATATGAAAATCGGTGGTATTATAGAGAAATGCTTGATAAACACGCTGATGCAGACAGTTTTCAAATCGAAAAATTATTTTAAGAGATATTTAATGCTAAAGTTGGACAAAATCGTTCCATTAAAAAAGTTTAACAAAAACTATACATGAGAATTTAATCATTTTTAGATCATTTTATACGTTATAAGTTCCCGGTGCGCAGATTGTATTTATTTTTCTTATTTGACTCATTTTTTGAGGTTTTATTTCAATTTTAAATTCAAATTTTCAGCATTTCGAGAGATATTTTTTACAAATTTTAGAAAATGTTATTAATATAAACTGTTGCCAGTTGTATAAACAACGCAAACAATAATGTTTACTTCAAATTAAAAATTTATTTACACGTGACTAAAACAGCAAAAAAACTTTAAAATTAGAATTAAATGATTACATGTTAAAAGCAGGAAAATTACGTCATAAGAACCATAGGCACAGATGTCATACACGCCCCATATTGACGCAATTTTTTTCCGACGCCAATTTGGCGAAAACATCAATAGCATAAACAACAACATCCGGGTTACCATATCAAGCAAAATAACGACACTTTAGCACCAGTTAAGTACCCGTTGCGTATATGAAATTGGCGTCAGAAAAAAATTGCGCCAATGTGGGACGTATATGACATCTGTGCAGAACCATATTTACACTTGAATTTTAAAAGAGAAACAAATCTTAAAATTAAAAAAAGATTATTATTATGCGTTAAAACTTGTAATTTGAGGAAATTACGTCATATTTAAAATGGCAAAAAATATAGCAAAACAATTTAAATTGAAAAATATATTTGCGCGAGATATTTTGAGATAATCTTTTCAACTATTATCGTGAATTCGAAGACAGCGCAAATAATATTTCCTTCTAACAACAAAAGTACTTTCAAATGAATATTAATAAGAGAAATAAAACTTTGGTGTAAATTACGTCAGATTTGAAACGATACATTTAAAATGAATTATTTAAAAGAACTATCTTATAGCGCTGTTAAAAAATACCGGGAGACAATGACACTGTTTACTTAATTCATTTTACATTAGCTTATTTTCAAATGTTTAACTAATTTTTTTAATTAAATACGAAAACAGAATTTGTTTCTCTTAACAGCAGCAGATTTGGCCTTAAAAATCCCCAATCCAAGGAAAACGAATGGAAACCTGTTTACAGAGAGATCGCTACTGTTTTTTTTAATTTTAATTCAATATTTTTAAAGCCGATCAAATTAGCGTGCTTTTTGGATTTTGGTGTGCCTGAACGGGGGTTGCCGAGCGTAGCTCGTAGGGGGCAGAGCCCCCTAGTAATATAAAAAAATATTGTAAAGATAAATAAAACATAATTTAGAAATTTTAAAAGGGAAAAGGATTATACAGGGGTTCACACCAATCACCACGATGAACGAACCAGCCCCTCAAACACTGCTCAATTTTATATCTTGCCAATGCAAACTAGTATGTTGTGGCCATCACAAAACTTTCTTTTATCTCACACTTGTCAATACTTCAAAATTCATTATCACAGTGCATTCTATGCTCATCATGAGGATTCTAAAAAGATGAAATTCCGTGCATTACTTCTTGAGGTATTACTGTCCATGAAATCGTGTAAATCCATCAAAATGCAGCATAGCAGCGCCACCTATTGGGTGATTTACACCAGACTCTAATTATCATCAACATATGTCAATGTCTAACTGAATATGAAGTTTGGAGAAAATCCGTAAATTAGTTCCTAAGATAGAGCTATTGCGCAAATCATGACAAATGCAGCACAACAGCGCCACCTGTTGAGCGATTTACACAACCACATAATCAGTATCAACATTTATCAAGGTGTGCTTGAATCTGAAGTTTGATGAAAATTCGTGCATTAGTTCTTGAGATAGAGCTATTGGGGAAATAGTGCAAAATGCAGCATAGAAGCGCCACCTATTGGGCGATATTCACCAACACGTAGTCAGCATCATTTCATATCAAAGAGTAACTGAATCTGAAGTTTGATGAAAATATGTCCATTAGTCCTTGAGGTACATCGATTGCAGAAATCGTGAAAAATGCTGTATAGCAGCGCCACCTGTTGAGCGATTTACACCAAAATGTACAAAATGTCAATTCATATCAAGGATTAACTGATTCTGAAGTTTAGTGAAAATTGCTGCTTCAGATACTGCCATAATGGAAATTCTGAAAAGTGCAGCATAGCAGCGCCACCTGTTGAGCGATTTGCACCAAAACACAAACAGCACTAATTCATATCAAAGTATACATGAATCTGAAGTTTGTTGAAAATCCAAGCATTAGTTGTTGAGATAGAGCTATTGCGGAAATTGTAAAAAATGCAGTATAGCAGCGCCACCTGTTGAGCGATTTACACCAAACTGTACAAAACTTTAATTCATGTCAAGGATTAACTGAATCTGAAGTTTGATGAAAATCCGTGCATTAATTCTTGAGATAGAGCCACTGCGGAAATTGTAAAAAATGCAGCATAGCAGCGCCACCTGTTGAGCGATTTGCACCAACACGTAATCAGCATCAAGTCTTATCAAGGACTAACTGAATCTGAAGTTTCATGAAAATCCGTGCTTTAGTTCTTGAGATAGAGCCATTGCGGAAATCATAAAAAATGCAGCATAGCAGCGCCACCTGTTGAGCGATTTTCACCAACATGTAATCAGCATCAAGTCATATCAAGGACTAACAGAATCTGAAGTTTCATGGAAATCTGTGCATTAGTTCTTGAGATAGAGCCATTTCGGAAATCATAAAAAATGCAGCATAGCAGCGCCACCTGTTGAGCGATTTGCACCAAAAACTAATCAGCATCAATTTGTATCAGGGACTAACAGAATATGAATTTTTATTAAATTCCGTGCATTAGTTCTTGAGATAGAGCGCCCACAAAATTTGAGTCACATACACACAGACAGACAGACAGACAGACTCACAGAGTCACAGACAGACATTTTGTAAAAACATGTTTTTGGAATCTCTGACCCCTAAAACGTGTAAATCCGTCGAAAACCGGAATTCGAAAATTTTCATGAATCCAATACTTTCTTCTTGTGAAGATAGAAGAAAGTAAAAATGATTACCTAATAAATGAAACTATGGTCTACTTCATGCTCTAGAAAGTTGCTTATGACTGTTTTGATTCTCAAATGCACTAAAGGTGAGTTATAAAGCAAAAAATACCGTCATTTGTGGATTTTAGTAATTTTTGCAAATTTTATCCTATTTTTCCGACTCTGTATCGCGTCTACTATTTGATCAATTTACAAACCTAAATAGTGCATGTTGTAGAGAAATTTATCCTTTACAAAAAATGTAAAATATTACTATTAATTAAATTCAGTAATTAGTAAGTTAAATGTAAAAACTACAAAAATTATTAATTAAAAAAAATGACAAACACAGTGCTTTAATTTTCTTTCCCGACATAATGTCTCTCTGAGAAAAGTGTCTTTTACAGTAATTTCCTGCGTATAAGCCGGGGCTATGTTAAGTCTGTTTCAAACGAGAAATTGTATTCAAAAAATGAAGTCAAATAAATGCTAGGCAGAAATAAGTTACAATGTATTAAAACAAAAATTATGGTAGAAAAATGAGTTATCTGAGCCGTGGCTTATACGCGGGAAATTTCGGTAATAATATTAATATGCTTGATTAATTGTCAATATTTCTTCCGCTATTACTTTTAATGTATAGAATCATGCATTTTGAGCTTTCCGAACAAATTTTTAACAGTTATTCTTATTCGATACTTCTAGGCCGAAACTAGCTTTTTTTTTCATTCTAGGGCAAACATGGATCCCCCCTCCCCTCCCACACACACACAAACTCTCCCCCTCCTGCGCAAATTGAATTTACATATAGAATTTTGTAAGTTTATAATATCTATTGCTTTATTCTAAAATTTAAAGTTGAATTCAAAAACTCCCGAAAATAATTCCGCTTTATACAGGTTTCCGTCTTAATATGTATAAACATAATTGTTGACCTTCTTTATGTTGGGAATAATATTCTGAATGTGAGATAGATTTACCATTAATGTAAACTTTGACTAACTAACAAAAACTTGCGTGACAAATTAATACAAATACGACAAACCAAATCTTCATTTTGCGCCCTCTTTGCCTTCCATTATGGCGCATGAAGCATATGCCCCCCCCCCCCCCTCTAGTTTCGGCCCTGTATAATCCTTTTCCCTTTTAAAATTTCTAAATTATGTTTTATTTATCTTTGCAGTATTTTTTTATATTATTCTTAGCACTTAATTTTACTTTCGACTTCCGATTCTTAGCCCACTCTAGGCGGCGCCTATATCTACCGAATACGATTTTTGATTAACTTCACGCCGCCCCCCCCCCTCCCAACTATTCTCCAATCACTTTTTATTGTACATACTATAATAAATTAATTGCTTCGTTTATTCAGTATCAAAAATTAAAGATCGTTTTTAAATAAGTGACTTGCCACTTGTCGGGCGGTATTTTTCTGTTTTAACCACAAATCGTGTTGTTCTGATTTTAAGTCTGTTAGAGGTAATTAATGTTCTAATGAATGAAACTTGTAGGATATTTCATACTTTACAAAGTTTATTATGACACTTTTATCTCTAAAATGGAAAAATAAAAAATAAAAATGGGTTATGAAGGAAAAACTAACGTCATTTGTTTTTTTTCCCCACTTTTTGCAAATTGTACCCCATTTTCCCGGCTCCGTATCTCACCTCCTATTTGATCAATTCCAAAACATGAATAGTGAATCTTGTAGAGAATTTTATCCTCTACAAAATTGTAATGATAATTTTCTTTGTAAAATGCACTGGAATCGAGTTAATCAAGAAAAATCGAAAAAAGTGCCGAAAAATTTTGTTTTTTTCGATATAGTAATAAACGCACAAGGTCTAGAAGGTCGAAAACTTGGTTTTTTCATTAGAGGGTCAACCTATACACAATACCCGAAAATCAGAATTACCCGACGTTTTGCAAGGCAAAGTGCTATTTCTACTGGACTAAAGGTTTATTTCGATTTCATTTGAACGGAATCTAATTTTTAAGGGTGTTTTATGTATTATATTGTATGAATTTTATTTTTATTTTTTAATCTTCAATTGGCTTAGCTAATTTGTTACAAAAATTTAACATTGAATGTGGAACTAATTGAATGAAATATCTTAATATCTGTCCCTTCTCGGGGTTAAACAATGTAGGAAATAAATATATATATTTTTTAATTTGTTCTTCAAAATATGTTTTTGTTTAATATATATATGGTCCACAATTCTTTAAAAACGTTTTTGGGAACATGTGCAAATCATATCTTTTTTATTTATTTTTTATTTATTTATTTATTTATTTATTTATTTTTTTTACTTTTTTCTGTATCTTTCAACGTCAGATTGAATCTTCAATTGGTAATATGTTTATCTTTTGTAATCCATTTCAATCAATATTTATTTTTAACTTAAATGTTTTCTAGCGTTTTAATTTCTGGATTTATTGTGTGCGGTAGTCCTAATTTCGCATTCTTTAGCTTTTTTATAGCTACTGCGAAGATGAAACTGCATATTTTATTTGTAGCAATAAAGGTAATTAGGGCCTGACGAATCTGCCTTGGTTATACAAATTTGCAATTTTCCTATTTTTACTATACTATCAAACCCCATGATTCATTTGAATAAATTCCTTTGTTATTTATACATTCACAGTTTTTATTAGTCCTGTTTTAAAATCATATTTTAAAACAGGAAAAGATCAAAGTTACATTGCATTTCTAACATATGTATAGTTATATATATATATATGTTATATAAAAATTTTACTTTCACTATTCATTTAAATTATTCTAAATTGCCGGCATATTCATTATTTTCCTTTTTTAATACTCTCTATTATTTATTTCTAGTTAAATTCCTATAAATTTAAAACGCGTATCTTAATAATAGTCTTATTCAAAAACTTAATCTAAACTTTTAATCCCTTCATTAATTTCTATCGGCTAACAAGCAGTTACTTTATTTTTCGAATATTTATAAAAGCCATTTTTACATTTTTAATTTATTTCATCTCATTTTCCTGCCAGCCGGCCAAGCGTCAGACTATTCACATCGGAAACCTTCCATCAGCAGCGCCGGGATTCATTTCTGTGACGTGTCTCGATCGCTCTCCATTGGTTGAGTAACGGATCTCAGTTTCATTTCGACTCTCGCTCATGCATTTGTTTCGTTAGCCTGAAGTTTGCATTTCAATCGGAATTCCCCCACGTATTCTAATACAACGTTAGAGCGTGAACTCAGAAGAAGATTTTTTGTGCTGTTTGATTGTTTACCTAATTTGTTACCTGGTGTCCTAAGTCACGTAGAATATTAATTCGTCACTTAACAGTTTTTTCGCCTGAATAACTTGTTCGTGTTCAAGCAGGATGCCTCTATAAATCTCATCCTGTGGAAATTGTTTACACTGATATGTTCTGATGGAATACACAGTTTCCGATGACTACTTTTCTATGTTTTAATTGGGAAAACCCTGGATTTCTTCATAACTCTTTTTGATCACTCATGCGACCTAATCTGCCTTGACGTCATCATGAATCAATGTTTGTTTGATTGGACTTTACCAATCTTATCACTATCAACAATCGATAGAGTTGATTAAATAAATCAACTAAAATATTCTATCGGTCTACAGCTGCTAAATTTCCACAGTGTTGACACTTCCAATAACGATGCTTGCTCTAAGTGGTAGGACTGCTATACAACCTCACCAATGGCTGATTAAAATATGGTACTAATTCAGAAATATGTCGTAAAAAGCACGACGTGATTGTTCGACTTAACCCATTTATTTGATTCATAATAGGGGAGAGTAGCCGAATTTGGACCACTTCACTTATTTTCAGGTGTAACTCACTTAATTTTTGGAATATCTGCAAAAGATGATTACACAAGATCAATCTATTCATCTACTAAATAAGTAAATATTTAGATCAATTTCTTTTTGAAAATCTTAAATTTTATTTTAATTTGAAAAAATTGTCAAAAGTGGTCCAAATTCAGCAATTGGTTGCCTAAGTTGGACCACCCGTCTCCTAAATTGAACCAAATAATATCAGGTTGTTTTAATGACTAGGGAATATAACTAATTTTATTAAAAGCAAAGTTTGCGATTAATGAAACAATCAAACAAAATAACAGCAATGAAATATAATGAAATCAAATATCTGAAAATAAGAGTAATTGTTTTAAATCAAAATGTATTCAAAATAGAATTCAAAGTTATCAGTAATTAAGAATAGAAATTGTGGAACTAATTGTCAGTTGCTTAAATATCATGTAAGGAGTGATGCAAAGCTTACACATGAATTTTGTTTATTGTTTTTGTTTTCCAGCGCACACAGCATGGAACCGTATATGGCAATCTGAACACTGAATCATTTCTGCTATTTTATTTTTCTTACAAATTAGGCATAAACCAGTCATCACTGTCTAGATTTTTCTTTTTAGATTCTGAATTATCAGTCTTTTTTTTGCAACAGAAGTTTTCTTTATATTATGTTTGTAGTTCTTCTCTTCCATCATTTTCTTGCTAATTGCATTACGCCTATTTTTTAAAACTCGATGTTCCAATTGCTTTTGTGCTGTGAAAGCTTCCTTTTTGTCTTTTTTTTCTTTTTTCATTTCAAGGTTTAGTTTATATGGCGATGATGTTAACAGAACTGTTTTTTGGCTCCCTCTGTACTTTTATTTAACTGAATTTAGCAAGGAAAATAACATTTATAATGATTTTTTTGCTTTTGGGGAGGATTTGTATCTGCAGCATTGTTGCAGGTTAATTTCTCCACAACTTACTGTTTGCTTTTTATTTCCTATATCTTTAACAGCTTTTGCTGTCACGGGTGTTTTTCGTCCAGACAGTTTGTCTATGACTTTTTTCAACATTTTCATCAAAGTTTGATATTTTATGCATTTTAATGGGAAAAAAGTGTAATTCCACCCTCCAAAACTATAAAAAATCTTCCATCACAAATATCCTGCAGGAGGAAAATGTTTGAATTTAACTCTGTAAATCAAATATGCCGTAGGAATAAAGAATTCAAAGAAAATAAATACAATTACATACAAGATAAAAGACATTGCAAACAAAATTTATTGCATAGATATGTAAAAATATTTTTATGTTTATATAGGCCTAAACTGTATAAAAAAAATTAATCCAAATATACAAAAAAAAAAAAAAAATGCATGGAGATAGAAATCTATTGTAAAAAAAAAAAAAAAAAAAAAAAATAGTGTACAAAGCGTACCGTCCTCGAAATTCATTACTTACTTTTCAAATTTATTATCGCATATCTGGTCCAATTTAAGCAACTTAAACTGGCCCAATTACGGCAACTGCGCCATTTTTTAAAACCGTTAATTTCAAGACTAAGAACAAAAACGAAATCAAACAAATCCGCGTGAAAAATATGCGCAATAAACAGATGCATTCATATATGTATAAACAAAACAACTTGCCTTAGTTTTAAAATATTCACTTACGTTTAGTAGGAAAAAATTAGATCAAAACAGCTAACTTTAGGTTTTTTTAAATTGTCTGAAAACAGGACGTGATAGGCGGCTGCTTCTTCTAGTCATGAGTAACGTCATTCTGATGAGTAGGATTTCAGTAGTAGATGGATTCTCTTCTTGTAATTAACGGCAGAATGGCAATGGTCCAATTAAAGCGGCGGTCCAAATATGGCTACTCTCCCCTATATATATGTGCACGACGCTTCCCTTACATGTCAAAACCAAAATCAACCCGAAATAACTAACTAAAAAATAGAAATTCTTCACAATTTTCTTCCTCACCAGCGCCTAAACGCGCCATTCCCAGCTTACACATTCAATGAATGACGAAAAATATTTGTTTAGGTTCACTCTACATTAAAAATTTCCTGTTTAGCGTATTACAGAATAATTCAAAATTTGTTTCTGAGTAGTAAAATAATTTGTAAGTCACAAAATTAATATAGGGTAAGGAATAATGTATAAAAATAACCTTCTACTCAGTATATGAATATGTAAAATATTTTATAAAACGTTTTATAGTATAAAGCGTCATTTCTCATTTTCATATAGTAGAAGCTCTTTAATCCGGCACGTTCGGGACCACAGCCGTGCCGAATTAACGGTTTTGCTGGATTATCGAACGTCAAAGCCTTTTTGTGTTCACCTGCATTATAAGCCTGTGCAAATTGAATTGTATAAATATCTGACAAATGCTGTTCTGTATTTCGAAATTCTAACAACGGTGAGAATTAAAGAAAAATAGAATTCAAAATTAAATTCCAATTAATTAATATATATTTTATTATAAATATACCACGTTACATTTTACATGTAGTCAAAAATTAATATCAACATTACTTTTTAAAAAAGTCTCTGATATCACGTTGCTTCCGCGATTCGTATTTCTTCTTCACAAAATCGTCACAGATTTATGAGCTCTGCAGAGTTGTAGCTTTTGTTCGATTCAGCTAATTTTATTAATGTATGTAACGCATCAGTAGCCTGTTTCCATTTCCGCGAGGCGTTAGATTCATCTGCCATGGTTCCTTCTTCATCCGATTCCACTTCCTGAATCAGGGCTTCTTGTGGTTCAAAATGCTTTGTATAATCAGTGCGCCATTAATTTCTTCGACCACTGGCACAATGTCGTCGATTTCATTACAGTCTAGAACTTCCTCACGGGGTGTAGCTCTGAAAGGGTTGTTTGTCGCTGCTTCTAACAAATCTAGCGCTATAATTTGGTCATCACTTCAAACATTTTAATCTTGATCATCATCTTCGCCATTACGCCACAATTTGAACCACGATAAGCACTGAGCGAACTAAACTAAGCACGCAGTAGGGCGACCTAGTGGTCAAGGCCAAGAGACGTCTGAATCCTGATTCAACTGCTCGCAACCAAGCGATCCCAGTCAATTGAGATCGTAAAAAAAAAAAAAAAAAAAAAAAAAAAAAAAAAAAAGCCGTCGCGCCAGATTATAGAATGTGCCGAACCATAGAATACCGGATGAAAGAGCTTTCACTGTGTTTACATATTCATATTACTGAGTAGAAGGTTATTTTTATATATTATTCTTTACCCTATATTAATTTTGTGACTTACAATTGCATCATTATGACTTTTTTTATAGCTACATTAAGGGGCTCTGCCCCCTACGAGCTACGTTCTCCAACCCCCGTTCAGACACTGCAGACTCAAAAAGCACACTAATTTGATCGGCTTTAAAAAGATTTCAGAAGATTGAATCTCTCTATTCTAAAAAAAAGTAACTCCCGCTGTCACCGCCGCCGCCGGTTTTGATTTTTTTGTGACCGGAGGCCTTTCTTCGTTAATATTAACAAAAATAATGCATACAAAAACATGAAAATCGGTGGTTTTATACAGAAATGTTTGATAAACACGCTGATGCAGACAGTTTTCAAATCGAAGAATTATTTTAAGAGTTATTTAATGCTAAAGTTGGACAAAATCGTTCCACTAAAAAAGTTTTATAGCAGCAAAAACTATACAGGGCAGTGTAATCATTTTTAGATCATTTTATGCGTTAGAATTTGCCGGAGTGCAGATTGCATTAATTTTTTTATTTTGACTCATTTTTTCAGGTTTTATTTCTATTTTAAATTCAAATTTTCAGCATTTCTAGAGATATTTTTTACAGATTTCAGAAAATTGTACTAATTTAAAATGTTGCCATCTGTATAAAAAGCGCAAGCAATAATGTTTGCTTCAAATTAAAAATTTATTTACACGTGACTATTATAAACAGTAAAAAAACTTTCAAATTAGTATTAAATAATTACGTATAAAAAGCAGGAACTTATTAAAAATTACGTCATAAAAAGTATACACGTGAATTTTATAGGAGAAAGGATATTGTAAAATAATAAATTCATTAACATGCGTTAGAAGTCTTAGGAGAAATTACGTCATATTTACGTCACATTATAGTTATTACATAAAATGAACACAAAATAATATTGCAAAAAAGTTTAAATTTAGAAATTGCGCTAGACATTTATTTGATATTTTGAAAATTAATTTAAAATGTCTCATTTAAAAGAACTTTCTTTTCGCTTTGTTAAAAAATACCAGGAGACAAAGACTCTCTTTACTTAATTTCTTTTATATTAGCTTATTTTGAAATGTTGTTACAGGTATATACGTCATCAAGTTATTTTTATTTCGACGTTTTATTTGTGATTTTATTAATGTTGTACGAATTCATTTGTTCTTTCGTTATTTAAAATAAAAATTATATCAATTTGTATAATTTGGCGAGTGGTTTGGCGATTTATAAATTTGGCGAAATTGGTCGACAGGATAATCAAGTAGTACCGCAGCGGATTTGGCGTTAAAATTCCCCAATCAAAGAGAAATGAATAGAAATTCGTTTATAGGGAGATCGCCACTGTTTTTTAAATTATAATTCAATCTTTCGAAATATCTTTAAAACAGATCAAATTAGCGTGCATTTAGAGTCTGCGGTGTCTGGACGGGGGTTGGCGAGCGTAGCTCGTAGGGTGCCGAGCCCCCTAGTTATAATTAAAAAAACAGTGGCGATCTCCCTATAAACGGATTTCTATTCATTTCTCTTTGATTTGGTTAATTTTAAGAAGGTCAAATCAGCTGCTTGTTAAAAGATACAATGGCTGTTTTCGTCTTTGAATAAATAAAATGAGTTAAACATTTCAAAATAAGCTAATATAAAATGAATAAAGTAAACAGAGTCTTTGTTTCCCGGTATTTTTTTTAACAAAGCGAAAAGAAAGTTCTTTTAAAAAGGACATTTTAAATGTACCGTTTTTAATCTGACGTAATTTTCACCAAACTTTTCTTTCTCTTTTTAATATTCATGTGAAAATACTTTTGTTAGAAGTGAAATATTATTTACGCTGTCCTAACAAAAAAAGTTGAAAATATCATATCAAAATATCAAATAAAGGTCTCGCGCAATTTTTAAATTTAAACTGTTTTGCAATATTATTTTTTGTTCCTTTTTACGTAATAAGTGTAATGTGGCGTAATTTCTTTTATTTAAGACTTCTAACGCATGTTAGTGAAAATATGATTTTACAATATTCTTTCTCTTTTAAAACTCACGTCTAAATATAGTTTTTATAAAGTAATTTTCAATAAGTTCCTGCTTTTTATACGCAATTATTTAATGATAACTTAAAAGGGTTTTTTTTTTATATAACAGTCACATGTAAATAAATTTTTAATTTGAAGCAAACATTATTCTTTACGCTGTTTATACGGTTGGCAACAGTTTAAATTAATACCATTTTCTAAAATCACTTTATTCTAAAAAATAAAAAGTAACTAACGCTGTCAACGCCGTCGCCAATTTTGAATTTTTTGTGACCGGAGGTCTTTCTTCGTTAATATGAAGAAAAATATTGGATACAAAAATAAGAAAATCTGTGGTATTATGGAGAAATGTTTAATAAACACGCTGATGCAGACAGTTTTCAAATCGAAGAATTATTTTAAGAGATATTTAATGCTAAATTTGGACAACATCGTTCCATTAAAAAAGTTTTATAGGAGCAAAAACTATACATGGGAATTTATCATTTTTAGACCATTTTATACGTTTGAAGTTCCCGGTATGCAGACTGCATTTATTTTTTTTAATTTGGTTTATTTTTTAAGGATTTATTTCTATTTTAAATTAAAATTTTCAGCATTTCGAGAGATATTTTTTACATATTTTAGAAAATGGTATTAATTTAAACTGTTGCCAACTGTATAAACAGCGCAAACAATAATGTTTACTTCATATTAAAAATTTATTTACACGTGGCTATTATAAACAGAAAAAAACCCTTCAAATTAGAATAAATAATTATCTATATAAAGCAGGGACTTGTTGAAAATTACGTCATAAAAACCGTATTTACACGTGAATTTTAAAAGTGAAAGGATATTGTAAAATAACAAATTCATTAACATGCGTTAGAAGTCTTAAATAGGAGGAATTACGTCACATTTACGTCACATTACACTTATTACGTAAAATGAACAAAAAATAATATTGCAAAATAGTTTTAATTTAAAAAATGCGCGAGACATTTATTTGATATCTTGAGATGATCTTTTCAACTATTTTTGTTAGGACAGCGCAAATAATATTTCATTTCTAACAAAAGTATTTTTACGTGACTATTAAAATAAGAAAGAAAAGTTTGGTGAAAATTACGTCAGATTAAAAACGATGCATTTAAAATGTTTCATTTAAAAGAACTTTCTTTTCGCTTTGTTAAAAAATACCGGGAGATTACTTAATTCATTTTATATTTGCTTATTTTGAAATGTTTAACTGATTTTATTTAATCGAAGACGAAAACAGCCATTGTATCTTTTAAAAGCAGCTGATTTGGCCTTAAAATTCCTCAATCAAAGAGAAATGAATAGAAATCCTTTTATAGGGAGATCGCCACTGTTTTTTAAATTATAATTAAATCTTCAAAAATCTTTTTAAAGCCGATCAAACTAGTGTTCTTTTAGAGTCTGCGGTGTCTGAACGGAGGTTGACGAGCATAGCTCGTCATCTAGTATGAAAGTCATAGTCATCTAGATATCTAGTATCTACTATGTAAAAAATATCTCTCGAAATGTTGAAAATTTGAATATAAAATAGAAATAAAACTTCAAAAAATGAATCAAATTGAAAAAATAAATGCAGTCTGCACACCGGAAATTTCTAATGTGTAAAATGATCTAAAAATGATTAAAGTCCCATGTATAGTTTTTGCTCCTATAAAACTTTTTTAATCGAACAATTTTGTCCAACTTTAGCATTAAATATCTCTTTAAATAATTCTTCGATTTGAAAACTGTCTGCATCAGCGTGTTTATCAAACATTTCTCTATTATACCAACGATTTTCATATTTTTCTTAATATTAAAGAAGAAAGACCTCCGGTCACAAAAAAATTGAAAACAGGCCAATTAACGAAAATCTCCACTCTTTTTCGCGACATTTTGACGAAATTTTCAAAAATTTTTCATGAATCGTTTATCGAAATTCTTAATTTTTTTTGTGCAATCTTTTGACGAAATTGGCGATTACTTTCTTCACTCTTTTATCGAAATTCCAGATATTTTTCCACGATCGTTTGAAGAAATTCCGGATAATTTTCTACGATCGTTTGAAGAAATTCTCAAAATTTTCCGAAACTGATTCACAAATTGATTCTGAAAATTTCATAAAATAAATACAAATCACGTACTTAATTTTTTTATTTATTTATTTATTTTTATTTATTTTTATAACTAAGGGGCTCTGCCCCCTACGAGCTACGCTCGCCAACCCCCGTTCAGACACCGCAGACTCTAAAAGCACGCTAATTTGATCGGCTTTGATTTCGGAAGATTGAATTATAATTTAAAAAAGCAGTGGCGATCTGCTATTAAAAGATACAATGGCTGTTTTCGTCTTTGATTAAATAAAATCAGTGAAACATTTCAAAATAAGATAATATAAAATGAATTAAGTAAACATAGTCTTTGTTTCCCGGTACTTTTTAACAAAACGAAAAGAAAGTTCCTTTAAATAAGACATTTTAAATGTATCGTTTTTAATCTGACGTAATTTTCACCAAAACTTTTCTTTCTGTATTTAATTTTCACGTGAAAATACTTTTGTTAGAAATGAAATTTTATTTGCGCTGTCCTAACAAAAACAGTTGAAAAGATCATATCCAAATGCCAAATAAATGTCTAGCGCAATTTTTATGTTTAAACTGTTTTGCAATATTATTTTTTGTTCATTTTACTTAATAAGTGTAATATGACGTAAATGTGACGTAATTTCTCCTATTTAAAACTTCTAACGCATGTTAATGAATTTGTTATTTTACAATATCCTTTCACTTTTAAAATTCACGTGTAAATATATTTTAAATGACGTAATTTTCAATAAGTTCCTTCTTTTTATACCTTATTATTTAATTCTAATTTGAAGGGTTTTTTCACGTGTAAATTTTTTTTATTTATTTGAAGCAAACATCATTGTTTGCGCTGTTTATACAGTTGGCAGCGGTTTAAATTAAAACCATTTTCTAAAATATGTAAAAAATATCTCTGGAGAAGCTGAAAATTTGAATTTAGACATAAAATCTCAAAAAATGAGTCAAATTGAAATACTGAATGCAGTCTTTACACCGGGAACTTCAAACGAATAAAATGATCTACAAATGATTAAATTCCCATGTATAGTTTTTGCTGCTATAAAACCTTTTTAATGGAACGATTTTGTCCAACTTTAGCATTAAATATCTCTTAAAATAATTCTTCGATATGAAAACTGTCTGCATCAGCGTGTTTATCAAACATTTCTCTATCATACCGCCGTTTTTGATATTTTTTATGCAATATTTTTCTTGATATTAACGAAGAAAGACCTCCGGTCATAAAAAATTCAAAACCGGCGGCGGCGGCGGTGATAGCGTTAGTTACTTTTTTTCAGAATGTAGAGATACTCACTGAAAAATCACAGGTCTGTCAAAGAATTTGGAGGGGGGAATTACTGCACAGCATTTTTTGTTATGCGGGACTTTGCTTTTCTGTGCAGAAATTGCGCGATCCCGCACGTTATTTCAAACCCTGTCCCTCAAAGAAAATTTCATTATTAGTGGAGTTTCGTTTTTTTTTTTTTTTTTTTTTTTTTTTTTTTTTTTTTTTTTAACGAACATAGAATTAAACAAATCTAGGATCGGGGAGGGTTGTGACTGCCTTCGGCAACGTACTTCCGAGAAAGCTGCGACCTCTTCTGTCTCGAAATTGCTTTTTATATTTCGAGCAAAATTTAATTTTATGCTTTCTTATAAAAACTGATTTGACATTATTCTAATTCGAATTTAATCACGGCAATTGCAAAAAACACCGGAGAGTTTTTCTTTTTCAAAAAAAGTAAAAAAATAGCCTCAAAGCACGAAAACCCCCGCTAAAAATCTCATTAAAAATTCGGAAAAGATTAAAAAACCACGGGGAACGAAATTAACTAATTGGATAAAAGATTTAAACCGGATTCCTTTTGGAAATGTAAAAAAAAAAAATCACCATGAAATGCGAAAAAAACCCTATAAAAATAACAATATAATTATTTATATATAATTTATATATAAAAATAACGTTATAATAAAATTATTAAAAATTGAAAAATCACTGTAAGAATATCGAAAACACTTTATTGAAAAGAAATCAAAGTTTACTGGATAAAATATAGAAATCGGATTATTTTTTACTAATTTGAAAAATTTGCCTCAAAATGCGAAAAGATTCGCATAAAAAATTAATTAAAAACATTAAAAATTGTCTTCGATATACATGAGTTCAGGCATACAGGTCCTGTCAAAACTTACGGCTACCCCGCACAGCCGTAAGATGGCAAAACGTAGGATCTGGGCAAAACGTAACAAGTCAAAAACGTAAGAAGTCAAACGTAAGAAGGAAAAAGTAAGTCTGAGCAAAACGTAAGATTCCACTGTTTTTTCAGAGTTCAGCGCGCGCGCGCGCGTACTCACACACAGACAAGCTCCTAATCTTTATTATTACAGTCGCATTATGATAGTATAATTTTGACTATCTTGATAAAATTTAGTCTATATTATCATGACCTGCCCTACCTAACATATTGGACACATTCTGTGGTACAAAAATGAATTATCGTAATTTCCGGCCTATAATCCGCGGATCAAACAATAATGTTCGGACCCAGAAATCTTGTTTCCTAAAACTTAACTTGTTAAATCGCGATAAATATTTAACTTCAATAATGGAATAAAATTTGTGGGTCGAAACATGATTGCTTGATTATAGGCCGGAAATTAAGATATTAATGAATATTATAATTATTTATAATATTCTAATAATTATTTATAGAGTTTCCTCCAAAATTTCTTGGGTCAAGCCGGTGATCCCTAAGAAGTCTTGGAGTTACATTCTGAAAAACTTTCGTGCATATATACTGGTGAACCGCATGTATTATCTGAGATTTATCATCCGGCAAAATTTCATCTACAAGACTTTGAAAGAGATAATTTTAGATTTCATGCAGTGTTGTTCCACTGTGCCTATAGAAGTTTCCAACATGATTAAAGGCCTTTTTTAATCTTTATAAGAAGTTAGGGTGCCAAAAGGTTTTACATTTGTGACCACACTTAGTCACTGTCTTATCTCACTACTGTAAGGACATTTACATATCTTTTTTTTTACCATTAGATTTAGTTTTGATGTTTTGAACCCCTTTTCATCCCTCATCACGCAAACAAAAATCGCATTTGAGCTCTTTAAAAAAAATACTACACAATTATACCTTCTAAGATGAAAACCTGTATAAAACGGAAAAATCGATCCGTTTCATGGGGTTCCGTTTTAGTAGGTTTTACTTTATAAGATATTGTTTGTATCTAACATGTTCAGGTTAAAAAGTCTAGGCACCCCCCCCCCCCCGTTCAAAAGGCTGGTTACGCCTATGATTTAGAACTTAATACATCATAAATGGATATCATATACGCATGTTTTATGTGAAATTACGCTGAACAGACATGATTTCAAGTAGAAGAAATAATCATTTACCTGTCATACATTAGCTCATGTTTTTCATTAAGCCTAACATGGCGTTTAGCTACTACGGTCGATTTGCAGACCAGAGTGGTTCGCAACGGCATGGTTACCTACACTTTCCTGCATTGGCATTTTATTATAAGTAGATATATATATATGTGTGTGTGTGTAAAGTATTTTAATTTATTAACCTGACTAAAGAAGATTCTAAATTTTTCCCTTTAAATATCACTATTTTCCCTTTCCGATAGCATTCTTTTCTTTCTCTTTCCAATAATCTAATCGCATTTGCGCACCTTTCTTTTCATTTTGCGTTGCACCAGTAAAAGCTTCTTCCTCTTCAGATTCCCTTTCAAAAATCTTTCCTTTTAATTTTCCTTCGAATTTCCCTCTCTGGTTTTGTTCTGTAATGTTTTTCGAGCCAAAAAGAAACCGAATCACAACGACTTGTACCATCCACGTTTTCTGTGCTCCGTGTTTATAATTGAGAATTCGCTTTGTCATAATGCAGATATTTGCATTCATACGCATTTACTATAAAGCTTTGCTGACCTAGCTCAGACAAACATTTCTGTCAGTGATTTCACCTGTTAAAACATAACTACGACATAGAAAGAAGACTTGACGTTCGAATTATGGAATTTATCACTTAACATTTTACAAAATGTTCCTACAAATGGATTTGAGAGTACTCTATTATTTTAAGTACTAATTGTGTAATAAACAAGTTGAGCTGCAATTATGTGATCTTTTTTTTTTCCTTGTGGAAACTCCAAAATTTCTACATCTCCTGTGATTATATTAATTCATTCGGCACATGGATGGAATGACTGCACTACTTTTTTGATTGACCCATCTTGTAAGTAGTGGTATGCTGCTGTTTTAAATATTTATACAATCTGATTTTATAAATCCTCCCCAGAATTAATAAATATCTGATCAGTGGAATATGCCTGCGTAAATTTAGTTTGTATGAGATTTGTCATGGCTGCTCACTAGCGTAACAACTTCGATTAATCAGTAAATGGATCTTGATTAAATGGAGACTCTGTATATATATAATATATATATATCGGATGAGACAAAAGTTCGTCAGAACTTTAAAAATTCATAAAAAAGGAAGAAATTACGATAAAGAATTGGATTTGCAAGAAAGGACTCACAAGGTGGTCGGATGTATTTTAGCAGCAAAAAAATTTTTAGTTAAAAGGGACACCTATAAATGGCGCTGACATGCTAGAGATTCAGCAGAATTATGCAAATTAATCTTGCAAAAAAAGACCGTGATACACGAGGATTTCTCATTTGCTTTCAGAATGTTATCATTACCCGATCGAGCGTTGTTGGTGAAGTTGTTCTATTTCAACGGAGCGTCAGCAACTATTGCGTTGCGAAAATTTCACGCGTTGAAAGGACTGAAGGCGAAGAATGGCCACATATAGTGTCCTGGACTTTGTAAAGCTTGTCAAACGAAGAAACTAGCTCTTTGGAGGATCGGCCACGAAGTGGAAGAGCCTCGTTGGTGGAAAGCCGAATTACTGCGGCGAAAACTGCTATGAATAATTTAGCGGCGGAATCTTTCACGAGGAGTAGCAATACTGGTAAAGCTGAAGGATATTGTCTATGCCTCACTCATCGGTTCGACGTATCCTTCACGCGATATTGAATCTTTATCACTGCAAACTGCAATCACTGCAGAAGTTACAACCGGGAGACACAGCTCTGAGGGAATCATTTGCTGAGTGGGCTATGGCAAGTATTGAAAACGAACCCCAGTGGTTGTTGAACGCTTTCTGGAATGATGAGCCGCACTTCACACTGTACGGGGATGTCGACACCCAGAACACTCATATATGGGTGACGTCTAATCCTTGTGAGTACACGACGAAATCACTACATCCAGCCGGGTTGACAGTCTGGTGTGGCTTCACTTCATCTTTCATCGTCGGACCATTTTTAGGGTTTCGTTCATCTGACGAAACCTTATTCGTCTCACTCCTCTGTTTGTCTGTCTGCCTGTCCGTCACAGAGCCCGTTCTCAGAAACTATATATGTTGGAGACTTGAAATTTTGCATACTTATAGCTGAACACTTCAAATCAAACGACAAATCATAAAATTTCGAAAAAGTCTCATATTTAACCCTCTGGGCTCTAACTTGTGTATTTTAATCTTTTTGTTCTAACTGAGCCCCTAATTAAGTTGAAGACTTGAAATTTTGCATACTTATAGCTGAACACCTCGCATCAAACGATAAATTATAAAATTTTGAAGAAGTCTTATATGTAACCCTCTGGGCTCTAACTTGTGTATTTTAATCTTTTTGTTCTAACTGAGCCCTTAATTAAGTTGGAGACTTGAAATTTTGCATACCTATAGCTGAACATTTCGCATCAAACGACAAATCATAAAATTTTGAAAAAGTCTTATATTTACACTTCTGGGCTGTAACTTGTGTATTTTAACCTTTTTCTTCCTAACTAAGTCCTATTTAACTTGAAGACATGAAATTTTGCATACTTATAGCAGAACACTTGTGATCACACGAAAAATCATAACATTTTCAAAAAGTCTTATATTATTGACTCCTCCGGGCTCTAATTTGTGTATTTTAAGCAATTTTTCTAACTCAGCCCCTAATTAAGTCGGAGACTTGAAATTTTGCATACTTATAGCAGAACACTTGCAATCACACGAACAATCATAAAATTTTCAAAAAGGCTTATATTATTCACTCCTTCGGGCTCTAGCTTGTGTATTGTAATAAATTTTTCTAACCTCCCCCCATTGCACTCGGTGAGTACATTCCTAACTTTTGCCGACAGACCTTTGATCACTCTTTCATATTATGCACATAGCCTTACATATTTTAGTTCCACTTTTTACTGCCAGGGAGCGTCTATCTATATCGCGTGCTATGGATCCGATCCCCTCAACTAATATATCTATGGATAAGTTGTAAAACGGAGTTTCGTTCGGATAGAGGTTTATGTAGAATAGAGTGTGTCCCCTAGTTGCGAAATGTGGAACTAACAGATTTTGCAAAAGGATAAAGTGTTTTGAAAGGAATATTAAACGAACCCTCTGTGATCACACTTACCCACTTGTTTTTTAAAGAGCTGTGTCACATATTGGGCTGTAAAACATGCGCAGTAACCGCTGAGCGTTATATTACTGTTTTGCGTGACAAAGTCGTACCGCATTAAATGAAAGAGATGCGTTATCTGTAATGCGCTTTTTGCAAGATGGCGCACCGCCACACTATGCCAGTCTAGTAAAACTATTCCTATTGAGTACCTTTGCTGAAGACAGACTGATCAGTCGAGGTTGCGAGATTGCTCGGCCTCCACAATCACCCGACCTCACTCCGGACGACTTCTGGTTGTGGGGCTATGTGAAAACCTTTCATCCACTTCAACATTGACCGAACTGAAAAATTCCACCTGTCGTGAGGTTTCTGCAGTTCATTCCGACATGCTGCACTCAGTTCTATCTTGCGTTGTGAATCGCCTTATTTGTGTCGTAGAATATTCTGAAGGTCATGTTGAACACTTGTTATTGCAAGGATAAATGAAAGCAGCGTATTGTTGTCTCGTTTATTTTGTTTTGGGTCGTCAGAACCCTCTACAGATGGCTTTTTTACCTAAACTTTTTTTGCTGCTAAAAAAAAAAAAAAAATTCTACTACCTTGTGAGCTCTTGCAAACCGCACTTCTTTATCAGAATTTCTCCCTTTTTTATGAATTTTTAATGTTTTAACGAACTTTTGGATCACCCGGTATATACCTATATAGTAAATTTAAACAGGAATATAACAATAAAAATCGTAGACAATAATAATAAGTTTTAGAAAGATGAATTATCTAAATATAAATTAGTCTAGACTGTCGTCAACAGAGTTAAATAAATAACAATAAATAAAAAAAATTAATTAATAACTATAGAACAAATCAATTTATAAAATTTTTTGTAAATAAAAGAAAATAAATTCAAATAAACATTTATTAATAAATCAGCAACTATAGCCGGGTTACCATGTCAGGCAAAATAACGCCATTTTGGCGCCAATTAGGTACCCCGTTGCGTATATGACATCTGTGTCTAATATTTTTCTTTTCGTTTCGTTTAAAAAAAAAAAGAATGAAGTAAAAGCCATTTATTTTAAAGGTTTCAATTTTAAATGAAAGTTTTGTATTAAATAAAATGATAATGAAATACAAATTTAATTATGAATGAAAGTAACATGATGCATTTCTTAGCATACATTTAAGGGAGGCCAAACTCGTCACCAAATTAATTAAAAATAACCTTTTCTAAAATATGAAAAAAAATATCTGTTATGATTAAAATTTGAGTTGCCATCATTAGAAAAAAGTTTTTAAAATTAGAAAAAAATTAATATTTCGAAAACTAATTCGAATTTTAAAATTGTAATACCAGTTTTGAGATCTGTGGATTAATACGGATTTTTGGTGTTAATTTCATCGCAAAGTATTCCATATTTTAGGAGAAATCGCCGTGAAACGTAATCAGTTGTTTAATCAGTCGTTTAATAGAATCGTTACATAAATTCGTTTCAATTCGATTCATTAGGATTTTATATATATAGGGTAGATAAAAATTCCTAATAATACCCAAAGTGCTGCCCTCTATACATCGTGTATGTATACAACAAAGTGTCTGGCGATTCAAGCACAAAAAGTGTACATGTTTGCAGGTGCAAGCAGCAACTCCAAGACAACAATAAGATGATTTTTTTTTCTTTTGCAAGAAAATAAATAGTTAAGAGATTATTTCAAATAATTTTTGTAACTTTATAAAATTACTAGCGGACTTGCCCGGCGTTGCCCGGGTACGTCAAAAAACAGCAGGAATTGCGAAAAAGCTCTGAAAAGCACAATAACATATCGCGAAATTTTTTTAAATCGCTACACAAATTTCAGAAAGAGAAAAAAATTATGTATTGTGTTCGAAGATTGCAAGTTGATCCCTTGCACTAATGTGGAAAAATGGTAGCAAATCGCTAAAATACACTAAAAATCATATACAAAATTCCCGAAAAATTCGAAAATTGCTATACGAAATCCGAATATACTTTATTGAAATGAGGGCAGAGTGTACTTTAAGTCAAAAATGGAATGTCAAAAAATTGCAGCAGATCACGAAGAAAGTAAAAATCGCATTAAAAATCACAAAAAGATAAAAAATTACGAAAGTCAAAATTTACTATAATTGGATAAAAGTTTCAAATCTAATTCCTTTGACCTGTGGGCTTTCCTAAAATTTATGCTTGGGAATTCATGCTAAGCATTGTATAATGTTTCTTTTATTCATAATTAATTTACTTAGACTCCCTTAAATATAATTAATATAATCCCTTATGTTAATATTAGTTTTGTTGCATTAAAATATCTCAATTTGTTGATTTTCTATAAGCAAATAAACACTATTGGTTTACAATGGAAGTCTGTGGGAACTTGGCGAAATATTAGAGAAATATAATTAATATAATCCCTTAAGTAAATATTAGTTTTTGTTGCATCAAAATATCTCAATTCGTTGATTTTCTATAAGCAAATAAACACTATTGGTTTACAATGGAAGTCTATGGGAGCTTGGCGAAATATTAGAGATATCGCCAAGTTGGCGTCCCTTTTGATGACTCATTTTGGTCGCTAAATTTGGCGATGTATCGCCAAGTTGGCGACAAACTTGGCGGTATTTGGCGGCAGAATTGGACAGAACTCCCCCCTACGGTAACCCTCCTTATAGGTATGGATTTGCCATAATTGCTGTTCAATAATCGTATAAAAAATTCGCTAAAAATTCAAAAATCTCTGTACGAATTCCGAATAAACTTTTTTTGAAAAAGGAACAAAATTTACTATATTGGGTTAAAAGAAAGAAATCGTATTTTTTCACTAATGTGGAAAAATCGCCTCGAAACTTAAAAAAGCGCTAAAATCACATAAAAAATTAAATAAAAAAAATCTAATCAAAAAATCGAAAATCGGGCTTCGAGGTGCAAAACTTCATATGTAGACGTACATTTTCTCAAAATTTTGTAGCTCTATTGCAGCGGTCTCTTCAGAACACCGTCGACACACTCACACACTCACACACAAACATTTTTTCTTCTTATTATTGAAGATTTCTTGGAAGAAAATGCCTTTTAAAAGTGAATTTTTATTGTTACGTCAGTTAAAAATTTTAGTGAAAAATTAAGCCTACTCAGAACATTTTATTTTCAGAAAATTTTTAATCCATAAACCTTCTGAAACATTCAAAATCCTTTCAAATGATGTGTAAATTTTTAATTTGATTTGGAAAAAAAAAAAAGACTGTCTAAAATGTGTAACTGACGTAACCATAAAAATGTAACTGACGTAACCATAAAAATGTAACTGACATAACAAAGTACTGGTTACGTCAGTTACACATTTTCTTTTTTTGTTTATACATGTGAATATTCAGGTGAAAATAAATTTATATCTGTGGCGATTCGGTTGTAAAACGCGCTCTGATCGTAGCTCTATGGACCAAGCTGGAGAATGGACAAAGTTAGGCTTTCCCGCAAATATAAGTGCACTGTGCCAAGTATTCGACACCTCCTTCGATATCGTGGTCATCGATGCGAACTTTCAAGGATTGTGTTGTGCTGTATAAGGAGGCTTTACAAGAAGCAAGACATGCTTGACAAGCTTGACACGACAATACAGCTTTTTATTTCGCCGGTAAATGGTAACGATTATAAGCATTGTATTTAAGCTCTGTTGTTTGACTATGAAGACAAAACGACAGCGAATGTGTGTTCACAGGAACTTTACTAACTGTTTAATTTACAGATTTTAAGCAACTGTTTTCGTAGTTTAATAAAAGTTGTTTGTTTCACATTTACGGAGTTTTAACCTTGACTACAAATGTTTTAATTCCCCACTAAGCACAAGTTAGATATGAAATTGCACAGGAAATATTTTAAGAGATTCTTCACTTCAGACGCTTACCTTGACCACTCCTGCAAATCTATGATGTGTGTATTTATTTTCAATTTATAGTGTATTTATATATATAAAAATATCATTATTTAATATAACTCATCACAGTAATGTTTATATATTTTTTTAATCGTTTTTTTTTTTTTTTTGAAATTAGATAATGGCTCCAGCCAAATCTGCTGCTGAAAGAGTGAGAGAATGTAAGCAAAGAATGACTGTGCAAAAGAAAATAAAAATACAGCAGAAGAATGCTGCACAACAAAAAAAGAAAAGAGCAAATTTTAGCATTCGTAAAAAAAAAAGCTGATTCTATACACTCCACGATAAGAAAGAGGACAATGAGTGAAAAAAGAAAAGCACAAACAGAACACTCTCAAGGTACACCTACTGAGGCTTTTTCTAATGTGCAGTCATTTGGCCGAGCAATGTCAAGAGTAAATAAATCGTTTCCTAATAGTTCTAGAAGAAAACGAGCTGTAGTTGTAAAACTTGCTGAAAAGTTTGGCATTAGCTCTTCAACCTCATCAAAACCTAAAAAGGAGGAATATGGTGCTTTATCAGAAGGCATTGTTGAAGCAATAACATCCCACCATAATAGTGATTTAATATCAAAACAATTACTTGAGGAAAAAGATGTCAAAAAAGTAAAAAATGAGTATGGAATTGAACAAAAGTAAAAGAGAGTATTATTGATGACAGTCATGGAAGCATATCAGCTCTTTAAAGAAGAGAAAACGTCCATAAAAGTTGGAAAGTCTTAATTTGCTGCGCTTCGACCACTATCAGTAATACCTAGTTCTGAGAAAGATCAATCCGTATGTTGTTGCCGTTATCACGAGAATGGAGATCTATTAATAACTGGTATTAGTAAAGTCGAGTAGAACCTGCCATTTGACACTAAGGCGTTAGTTGTCAAATCAGGATGTAAATTATTAAAAAATTGCTTTTTTGGGGTGTGTGAAGCGTGCGGTGATATCAGTAATTTTCTTGATGATCTAATTCCAACATGAGACGCAGAAATTTCAGTATCCTTTTACCAATGGAGTACTGATAATAAAAAGGTTTTAACTGAAACCACAGTTTCAAATGCAAAACAAGAAATTTTAAATCAGCTGCCAATGTTAAGGAGACACTGTTTTGTTGCATAAACTCAACTTCAAGAAATCAAATTTTTGAAAGGGAATCTTTCAGAAGATGGAGCTATTCTTCATGAAGATTTTCTGAAAATTTTAATGTTCGGTAGCAAAATGAAATCATGTCAGCTCATTGGATTTCAGAAGGTGTTACCCTTTTCACAGCAATAGTCTATCGAAAACATCTTAATGTTTCTTCTGTAGTTGTCAGTGACGAGTTGGCACGTGACAAATTTAGAGTTATCTGCTTTAACTCAGCTATCTTAAATCATAATATTGGGTGAGTGCAAAAGTTCTTCCCGTTTTGAACAAATGTCAAGTGGAATACGGACGTCACAGTTGACGTTTCGAGGATAGGAAAGTGGCCAATAACGCGTGGCGAAGCTTAGTATTATACACAATGTTTGTCAAAAGAACTCATGCAGAACCGGAAACAAAAACAGGAGCTGCAAAGATCATGCCCGTTCTGGATGCCTATCGGTGATTTCTGACCAGTATCTGGACACATCTATAACAAATTTCTCAGATCTAACCATCGAAGAATTAGAAGAAATGTTCTCGTTGCACAAAATAACAGTCGAAAGACGAATGCATGCGCTCGAATTCATCACCAAGCTCGATCAGTGGGTATACCACATCAGCTTACAGCAAGGAAACAAGAAGAGAGGGTCAGCACCTGTGTTTCTTTGCTTTCCCAAAACAATAGGAAACCGTTTTCGAACCGAATTGTAACAGGTGATGAGAAGTGGATACTGTACCGTAATGCGAAGCATCGAAGGACTGTGTGCCGAGTAGCAGAAAGCACTCCATTGGCCTCAACAGGAGAATTCATCCCAGAAATGTTTTGCTTAGTGTATGGTGGGATGCCAGCAGAATAATCCCCTGGGAGGTCCTCGCACCAAACTAAACGATCAGTGTAGACCTCTACTGCCAACAATTGGACAGATTGAGAGCACAACTCACGTCTAAGCGGTTTGCACTCATCAATCGCAGAGGAGTTCTCTTTCATCACGATAACGTCAGACCTCATGTTTCTTTAAGGACTCGGTAAAAATTACTGGACATTGGTTGGAAAATTTTACCTCACCCGGCGTATAATCCCGAGCTTGCACAATCGGACTATCATATTTTCCAATCGTTACACAACGCCTTAGCTCGCTGAACCTCCAATAATGTGGAGGCTGTAAAAACGGCGTTACAAGAGCTTTTTTATTGTAATACAAAGGAGTTTTGCCTGCGTGGGATTCACTAACTGCCAGACAGATGACAAGAGGTCATACATAATGATGGTACTTACGTGAATTCATAGAGGTTTTACTTTTTGTGTTCTTCGTCTTTCTATTTTCGCCAAAAAACGGGTAGAACTTTTGCACACACCCAGTATGAGTACAGATGGACCTTTTGAAAACATACATTTTTTTTTTCTGATGGAGCTGGAAGCCAGTTTAAAAATAGATTTATTCTTTCTTCAATTTTGAAACCATATAAGCTCCACCCATCCCTTAAATTTGCTGATTGGAGTTTCTTTAGTACAGCCCATGGGAAAGGTGCTATTGACGGTATCGGAGGAACAGTCAAGAGAGCAGTTTCAGAATCGTGTCGTTATAAACACTGTTCATGAATTCTTTGAAGTAGCCAAAACAATTTGCCCTAAGATAAATTTTATTTACGTTTTAGAAGAGAAAATTTAAAAAACAAAAGAAAAATTCGAAAAAGAATTTAGTTTATATCCTCCTAAAAAAATTTGTGATATTCATAGAATTCATTATGTGAGACCAGTCAGTTATCATGAGGTCGAAACTTCTATTGTTAGTCCCTTTTCAAACGTTTTGATTTTGATTTTAAGAAAGTAGAAATCTATCCAAAGGAAGCTAATAAAGAACTTAATTCACAGAATAAAAATATTAATCAATTCAAAATTGGAGATTATCTGCTTGTGAATTATGATACTAAACAATTCCCAGGTATTGTAGAAGAAATTCAAATGTGTGAACTTAAAATAAATGTGATGAATCCTTTCCGCCGTGGTTGGCATTGGCCATCTCGTCCAGACTGTAGATGGTACAACACTGATGGCATTGAGAAAAACCTTCCAGTGCCACAGCCAATTAATTCCAGGTGTACATTTAAGTTTTCAGAAGGCGTTATTTAAATTACTGTTAACAAACTAAATTAAGTGCAAGTATTGTCTTTGCAAAACGATAGCATTACGTCAGTTACGTATAAAAGTTACGTCAGTTACATGTGTAAATGCCATTTTTCTTTTTTTTATTGTTCAAAAATTAATTTAAAAAGTTATAATTCTAATTTGTCATTTCTTAGTCAAATTCTTTTCAACTTGTTGTTTTCCTAACAACATAAAGTATTTTTTTTTTAATTGGATAGTTTTGATAATTTTTACACTTCAATGAAGGCTTCTCTGTTTTATGTTACAGCAGTTACAGAATTTTGAAATGTAATTTTAAGAACTTAAATAGAGATTGAAAAATTTTTCAAAACCTTAATCTATCTATACTCATATTATAAAGAGGAAAAAATTGTTTATTTGTCGGAGATAAGCTCAGGAACTACCGAACCGATTCCAAAAATAATGGTATCAAAATGATGGTGTTCGCCCAACTTAGAACATAGGCTATATCTTATGTCGGTGCCACTATCCCAAAGGGGGTGCAGGAGCACAAAACGTTCTAAAAATGCGGTTTTTGCGTTGCTGAAGGGCCTAGAAATATGAAATTTGGAATATTAGTTACTTATAAGATATAAATGGTGTCTAAGAACAGTTCTAAAACAATTCGAAATTTAAAAGGGGTGAAAATGCACAAAAGCGTTCTAAAAAACGTTCTAAATGGTAGTTTCTACGTAATCTCAGGAAATACCAAACCGATTTCAAAAGTAATGGTATCAAAATGATGGTGTTAGTCCAACTTAGAACATAGGATATATTTTATGTCGGTGCCACTAACCCAAAGGGGGTGCAGGAGCAAAAAACGTTCTAAAAATGCGATTTTTGCGTTACTGAAGGACTAGAAATATGAAATTTGGAATGTTAGTTACTTATAAGATATAAATGGTGTCTAAGAACAGTTCTTAAACAATTCGAAATTTAAAAGGGGTGAAAATGCACAAAAAGCGTTCTAAAAAACCTTCTAAATGGTAGTTTCTACATAATTTCAGGAAATACCAAACCGATTTAAAAAAATATTGGTGTCAAAATGATAGTGACAACGTTTGCTCGAAGATAGGCTATGTTTTATGTCGGTGCCACTACCCCAAAGGGGGTGCAGGAGCAAAAAACGTTCTAAAAATGCGATTTTTGCGTTACTGAAGGGCCTAGAAATATGAAATTTGGAATATTAGTTACTTATAAGATATAAATGGTGTCTAAGAACAGTTCTTAAACAATTCGAAATTTAAAAGGGGTGAAAATGCACAAAAAGCGTTCTAAAAAACGTTCTAAATGGTAGTTTCTACATAATCTCAGGAAATACCAAACCGATTTCAAAAGTAATGGTATCAAAATGATGGTGTTAGTCCAACTTAGAACATAGGCTATATTTTATGTCGGTGCCACTACCCCAAAAGGGGTGCAGGAGCAAAAAACGTTCTAAAAATGCGATTTTTGCGTTACTGAAGGACCCAAAAATATGAAATTTGGAATATTAGTTACTTATAAGATATAAATGGTGTCTAAGAACAGTTCTTAAACAATTCGAAATTTAAAAGGGGTGAAAATGCACAAAAAGCGTTCTAAAAAACGTTCTAAATGGTAGTTTCTACATAACTTCAGGAAATACCAAACCGATTTAAAAAATAATGGCGTCAAAATGATGGTGAAAATCCTTGCTCCAACATAGGCTATGTTTTATGTCGGTGCCACTACCCCAAAGGGGCTGCAGGAGAAAAACGTTCTAAATTGCGGTTTTTGCGTGATGGAAGGGCCTTGAATCGTGAAATTTAGAATGGTAGTTAGTTATAAGATATCAATGATCTCTAAGGACATTTCCTAAAAAAATCGAAATTTAAAACGGGGGTCAAAATGCGCAAAAAGCGTTGTAAAAAACGTTGTAAATTGCAATTTCTATGCAATCTCAGGAAATACTGAACCGATTTCAAATATAATGGTGTTAAAATGATGGTGACAGATCTTGCTACAAGATAGGCTATATTTTATATATGTTTCCACTAACCCAGAGGAGATGCAGGAGCAAAATGAGCGAAAAGCGTTCTAAAAACGTTCTAAATGCCGATTTGTCACCAATATCTCAGGAAGAATCAAACTGATTTCAAAAGTAATGTTAAGAAATTGATGCTGACAGTCTCTGCTCTAACATAGACGCTATTTTATGTCGGTATCACTATCACCTAGACATTGCAGGAGCAAAAAAGCGTTCCAAATTTCGATTTTTGTGATCGGTAGGGGCTAGCAACTTAAAATTAGGCAAGGTACATATGTATTACATATAACCGATCTTTAAGAACAGTTTCGAAAAAATTGGAAATTTAAAAAGGGGTGAAAATGCGCGAAAAGCGTTCTAAAAACGTTCTAAATTGCGATATCTACTCAATTTCAGGAAATTCCAAAGCTATTTCAAAAGTAATGGTTGCAAATCAATGGTGACAGTCCCTGCTATAACATAGGTTATATTTTATGTTGCTGTCACTACCATCTGAGGGTTGATAAAGCAAAACATGTTCTAATTTGCGTTTTTTGCATAACTGAAGGGTCTAACACTTTGAAGTATGGCATGTTATTTACTTACAAGATGCAACTGCTTTCTATGAACTGTCGAAAGAAAATTTCAAATTTAAAAAGATGAAGTGAGAGAAAAGCGTTATAAATTACAATTTTTATGTAACTTTTCAAATACCAAACCGATTAAAAAAATAATGATAACAAATTGTTGGTGATAGAACCTGCTCAAATATAAACTATATTTTATGTCTGTGCCACTATCACCAGAGGGTTGCAGTAGCTAAAAACTTTCTAAATTGCGATTTCTGTGATACTGAAAAGGCTAGAAACGTTAAATATGGCATGGTAGTTACTTATAAAATATAAATGCCCTCGAAGGACTGTCGAAAATAAATTCGAATTAAAAAGGGGTGAAGTGAAGGGGAGGTGCGAAAAGCATTCTGAAAAAGTCCTAAATTACGATTTCTACGCTATTTCAGGAAATATAAACCAAATATAAAAGTAATAGTTGCGAATTAATGGTAACAGTCTTTGATCCTACACAGGCTATATTTTATGCCGATGATTCTACCACCTGGGATTCACAGGAACAACAAACGCTCTAAAAAAGGCCTTTAAAAGCTTTCTAAATTACGTTTCTGTGGAATATTAGGAAATAACAAACCTATTTCAAAAGTAATGTTGGCAAATTAATGGTGACAGTTCCTATTTCAACATAGCCCTTTATGTTGAGAGAGGTGGTACGACTTGGAATTTGACATGATGGTTAATTTTAAGATGTAAGAAGATGGTTTCTAAAAAATTCAAAACTTCAAATGAATGCTGAAATGAGCGTATTAATTGAGCATAAAAGTTTCAAAATATTTTCTAAATTATTATTTATTTAGTTTTATTAATTTAAGTCTCATTTCTGCCTTATGCAGTGTAACAATGTTATTTAATCAAACTGTGTTTTAAATAGTAATTTTTTTAAATTATTCCTAAAAGTAATAAGTACCTCTTAATAAAATAAGATATTACCTTTTAATAAAATAAAAATTTAGTTAGTACCTTTTAATAAAAATTAGACATATAAATATCACTTGGCATATTTCAAATATTACGCGAGCAAAGCCGCGGGGTTCGCTAGTATATATATAAATCCGTTCTCTGAGTGTATGTCCTTTATACAAATCTTCAATTTTTAACCGATTTGCACGAAACTTGATGTACATACGTTTTAAAACGTGGAAAAGATCGCTGTCTACTTAAAAAAATTATCAGACCATTATTTATTCCTTTTTCTACCACCTTCTATAATTTAACATTATAGAAATGTCTCCTTTTAAATTTTATCCTTGTAAGCAGAAAATGCAATTTTTTCTTATATAAATGCACGTTTTTCATACATAAAATAAAACTTTTAACTATAAGTGTGGTAAAATGACCTTATACCTTAATTTGAATGATTTTGAAATTAAAACATCTACTTTAATACAGGCATTTTAATTTCAAGAAAACATTTTATGAAAAAGGAAATAAAAGAAAAGTGCTATGTACGGCGTTACATTCTATCAAATCTTTTCAACGTGTAGTCAAGCTGACTTTAAATAAATGGCTTCTATATTTTATTTACAACTTCGATTGTATACTATAGCCATATCTTATAGTTATGCATTATAGCTAAGTGTTTTATTTATTTTGATGCTGAGGAAACATTTTCTGTGATTTATATTAAAAAGAGAGCAGTTATTTTCCTTTTCAAACAAATTTCACAACTGATGTCACGACTAAAATTACATGAAAAATGATATCACTTTCATCTAATCATTGTACATTTAATTTCTATAAATGAAAATTAAGATTGAAAAAATTAAGAGAAAATTCATTTTTGTTCGGAAACGCATGAAATAGGCAGGTGTTCTCACTCAAAAACTGTGTAATCGAAAGATATTTTCCATTTTTTGGTAAAGGCATAAGATCTTTCAGAAAATACTGTCAAAGTTGGCGTTTCGAACTGAAATTCCGAACGCAACACTGCGATAAAGGAGAAAAACCTGTCGAAACGTGACCATAACTGCTTATAACACGATAAGTAATTTATTTATAAAAAATTGGAAAAAATTGGATTGGGAGTTACGATGGAATTGATCAATAATTTAATGTACATTTATTCCATGCTTAGCATTAGTTTTGTGGCTTTTATCGATAAACGATAATTATGAGTCTATTGTTTAAGTTATACCCCTATATTATATTCTTTCTTGCGGGCATGCCAACGGACTGAATGAATGCAATCTTTTTTCCCATACGCATATTCCATCAAAAACATCTCATGTAAAAAATAAGCAAGTCTTGTTACTCTTTGACCGTAAAAAGTTCTGAAATCATGTTTAGAGCCAAGTTTAGCTCTCTTATTAACTCTTACATTTGAATGAAGAATGAACCAGACACTAACCATCTCCAGATGTAGGAACTACTCGATGAGGACTTTCTTAGATGTGATCAAAATATAACTTTTCAGTTTTAGGTAGCTTTCTTTACAAAAAAGCTACCTATTGCAGCCGTTCGGAGGAAAGCGATTTCAAAAAATTTTGGTATATTTTCATCCATCATGACCCCCAGACCCCGAAACCACCCTCCGTTCAAAATTGATATATATATATATATATATATATATATATATATATATATATATATATATATATCTGACCTATGTCACACTGTAACTCCCGTAATTATGAACCGATTTCGATGAAATTTGGTGTGTACATAGTACATACCAATGTCTCGACCGAGTTCGTTGGCCAGCTTCATCCGCCATTTTGTTTCAAAATGGCGGCCATTTAAAATTTTTTAAAAATTTTAAAACTTGAAATGTGGTACCAAAAAATTAAAAATGGAAAAATATTTTTTTCTTATGTATTTGACCTTTATACAAAGATTCCGGAGCAGTTTTTGTTTCGTCCATATCTTAAAAAATGGCTGAGTTATAGCATTTTGAATTTCTAGCATGGCTGACATTTTGAAACGTCCTGAATTTTGTCACGCGATAAAAGGCGTATTTATGAACCGATTTGGATGTAATTCAGTGTGTACATAGTATATACCAAGCTCTCGACCGAGTTCGTTGGCCAGCTTCATCCGCCATTTTGTTTCAAAATGGCGGCCATTAAAAAATTTTTTTTTAATTTAAAAATTGAAATGTGGTACCAAAAAATTGAAAATGGAAAAATATTTTTTCTTATGTATTTGACCTTTATACAAAGATTTCGGAGCAGTTTTTGTTTCGTCTATATCTTAAAAAATGGCTGAGTTATAGCATTTTGAATTTCTAGCGTGGCTGACATTTTGAAACGTCCTGAATTTTGTCACGCGATAAAAGGCGTATTTATGAACCGATTTGGATGTAATTCAGTGTGTACATAGTACATACCAATGTCTCGACCGGGTTCGTTGGTCAGCTTCATCCGCCATCTTGTTTAAAAATGGTGGCCATTTAAATTTTTAGGAAAAATTTAAATTTGAAATGTGGTACCAAAAAATTAAAAATTGAAAAAATATTTTCTTCTTATGTGTTTGACCTTGATAAAAAGATTCGGGAGCAGTTTTTGTTTCGTCTATATCTTAAGAAATGGCTGAGTTATAGCATTTTGAATTTCTAGCGTGGCTGACATTTTGAAACGTCCTGATTTTTCTAACGTAATAACAGGCGTATTTATGAACCGACTTGGATGTACCTTGGTGTGTACATAGTACATACAAATATCTCGACCGAGTTCGTCGGCCGGCTTCATCCGCCATCTTGTTTCAAAATGGCGGCCATAAAAAAAATTAAAAAATTAAAAAATTTAAATGAGATACCAAAAAAATTGGAAAGTGAAAAAGTTTTTTTTGTATGTGTTTGACCTTAATACAAAGATTCCGGAACAGTTTTTCTTTCGTCTATATCTAAAAAAAATGGCTGAGTAATAGCATTTTGAATTTCTCTTGTGGCTGACATTTTAAAACGACCTGATTTTTGTCACGCGACAACAGGCGTAATTATGAACCTATTTGGATGTAACTTGGTCTGTACATAGTACATACCAATGTCTCGACCGAGTTCGTTGGCCAGCTTCATTCGCCATCTTGTTTCAAAAGAGTTGCCATTAAAAAAAAATTAAATTTAAAATTCAAAATGAGGTATTAAACAATTGGAAAATGAAAAAGATTTTTTTATGTGTTTGACCTTGATACAAAGATTCCGGAGCAGTTTTTGTTTCTGAAAATTTGTTCTTTTGTTTATATCTTAAAAAATGGTTGATTTATAGCACTTTGAATTTCTAGTATGGCTAACATTTTGAAACGATCTTGTATTTGTCACGCGATAACACACGTATTCGCCTATTTCGATGTAAGAAGGCATGTGGATAGTATACATCAACACCTCGACCAAGTTCGCTGGCCAGATTCATCAGCCATCTTGTTTCAAAATGGCGACCATTAAATTAAAAAATATATATATATATTTAAAGTGAGGTGCAAAAAAATTAGAAATTGAAAAAGGTTTCTTTCTTAAGTATTTGACCTTGATATAAGGATTCAGGAGCATTTTTTGTTTGTCTTTACCTTAAAAAATGGCTCAGATATAGCAGTTTCAATTTCTATTGTGGGTGACATTTTGAAAAATCTGATTTTTTGCATGCGACAGCACTCCTATATATTAACCGATTCCGATGTGAGTGAGCATGTGCACAGCAATTACTAAGGTCTCGACCGAGTTCACTGCTTAGCCTCATCCACCATGTTGTCTTGAAATGACAGGCACTTTAAGAAATTGCCGAATACGGCAGCCAAATATATGTTACTTCAAAGAAAAGCAGCTTGGATAAAGCTGACTAATTTCGCGAAATTCTCATTCATTATATTGATAAAAATTTGTATTGAATCTCCTATATTCGGTTTCCACTAAATTGAGCTTCGTGTGTTTGAATGATATAATTTGGCTTTTTTTAAATAAGGATTATGAAAGCTACCTCTTCCTCCCGGCACTGGCCGGAAGGACTTTTTTCCTTTCAAACTTTCTTCGATCAACAAATGTCTTTCGTTGGAATTTCATACAATTTCGCGTTTCCCTCCGTAACCGCACATTTTCAGCACAGATGCACACTAACATCTAGAATTCAAACTTTGCAAAATAAAAAACTGTATCTCCAATATCTGAAATTCAGTTATTTCACTTCTCGATATGCAACACTTACAATCAAGTTATTTTTAGAAATGAGTAGGTAAAAGAATTTTACAATAAACTTTCAAACCTTCATACTTTCGAATTTAAAGTAAATCGTAATATATATATATATATATATATATATATATATATATATATATATGTAACGATATCGGGAGCGTTCCGGACTTGTATAGAGGTAGTCGCGAGCCGTTCACTTTCCGGCATGTGTCCGTACAGCCGGTGACATATATCATGCGGTTGACAGTACTTGTGTATAAATAACTTAGACTCGGGAACCACTTGGTGGACCGAACTCATTTATTTCGCCGCCCATCTTACAGTCCGATCCGCGAGTTCGGCTGGGGGCCCCTCGAGCCAGTTACGTCGCTTATTCCAGGAGTGCTACATGGCCGTAGGTTCGACAGGCTTCTCAAATCTGCAAAATCTCTCGTTGTTGGCGCGGGTTTTAGCTAATATCTTGGAGTTTAACATATTTTCCAGCAGAGGGCAGAATTGTTAATTTGGGAGGAACATTTCTTTAATTGGCTGATTAGCTTTTGATTGATTGCCCGGGCTCAGATGCTAGGCCTGGGCTTGGCCGGCCCGGGAATCGGCTAACCGCAACTGAATGAGAATATTCCGAACGTCAGCATTTTTACTCTTAAAAGATCGTCCGAAAATGATATCTGAAAGTAATAAGATGTATTGTTGGGAAACAAAGTTACAAGGGGTAAAACTGGTTTTAGAATGAGATTTAAAGTTAGGAGAGAGAAACTTCGGATTTTAATTTAAATTTTTGAAATTTAATTTGGAATTTGGAATTTTAAATAGGTTTTTATCCTTTCATACCCCCCCCCCCCCTCCAAGAAGAGGTCCACCAGATTCGCCTGCAAATCTGGGGGGACTCACCCCGGAAAATGGTGAATACAAAATTAGATAAGAAAGAATTGAATTGGGCAACGCTACAGATTAAGGTTAAACTTAAAGTTAATTCTAAAGTAAAATTTAAAGTAAATATAATGTTAAAGTAAAGTTTTCTAAGATTTGAGGGCTGAATTTTGCTGCTGGAAAACATTTAAAATTTAAATTTTGAGTTGTAAACTTTAATGAAAAAATGTAAAGATTTTAAGTTTTTATTCTAAAATATCTAAATTTGGGATAGGGCTCTTGGGACAACCTGACCGAACTTTACATAATACTTGAAAAATTTAATGACATAAAATATAAGAATACTATTAAATATAAAGAAAATCTGAAAAACATAACAATAATAATACTTGATATTATATGGGAATACTATATGGGAAAACACAGTAATAAAGTAATAAATTTTAAGGTAGTGACCATTATTTTCTAGCTTGGAAGTCCTCTGGTCGATAAGTTTGTGCTTTTTGTTAAAGTCTTTGAGCACAAATTTTCACATTTTTATATAGAATTATACTCTAAAAATATAAATTTATGCACAACTATAATATTGGAAATTGTACATAAACATTGGAAAAATATTTACCATAATTATAGAGAAAACACAATATATAGAAATATTTGAAAACATGAAAAAAATTGAAATTCTTCATCTCTTTTAAAAATATGTAAATAGTATTCAAAAGAAAAATAATGTACAGTAAAATATAAAAATATTGAACTTATGAAAAAATCTGAACATTCCTTTCCCTGTTATTTCAAAATGGGAAAACATTAAAAATATGTTGAAATAAAAATATTGAAATAAGTATGAAAATAAAGAAAAATACTATACTGAAGTCTATTTACATGGGAGACTACTTGCAATGTAAGTAGTATTTATCCTAAACCGTTGAAGGTTTTAGCAAATCCTAAACCGTTGAAGGTTTTAGCAAATCCTAAACAATTGAAGGTTTTAGCAAAAATTTAAAAAAAAGAAAAATGACCATGAAGTTTATTTTTTGAGTGAAGATGCAGATGCAATTCACTGGTAAGCAAAGGTATTTACTCTTTTGCAGACTGAGGTATTTATTTCCCTCAGTGGCATTAATAAATCCAAGTCGCAATTTAATAAACTACATCTACATCTCACTGTTAGCTCAGAAAAATTTCCTATTCTAAACAACTCAAAAAGTCAAAAACATTTTTCCTTAAAAATTAAGGCCAGAACGCTTTGAGTTTTCCTTGCTAGTTTTTACGCAAATAGTAAAAATCTTTTAATTTTTAAGTGTTTTAATACTGACTAAGGAAAAAAAATTAATAAATAAAACAGAAAAAAAACTAAATAAAACAAACAAAACATTTAATAAAATAATAGACCCTGGTTCAAACAAATAAGACTATGACACCGCTTTTGAAGTGCATGGCAACCCGTTGACAAATTTTTAATGGTATTTTATGTTGTTGATTGTCTGGACCCCTATTCTATCAACAGTTGCCACATTTGCTCAGATTGCACAAGTTACTGAATCCCGTTTGTCTGTAGAGGGGTGTTTTCAGTGGGAGTTAAATTAAAACAAAATGATTTAAAAGACTTAATGGGGTGGAACCATGGTCATCTTTAAAAAAATGTATGTGTGGGTTTAGACACTATTGGATTTACCACGGTTAAAATGGTGTCACCAAGGCCATGTCTAAACCAGTGATTGAATTATGAAAAATATTTTGAACATGGTGGGGCGGGACCTTCACCTGTTTCCTAAAAGTGACAGGGTTTAAATACCTGCTCATATCTTGTACTTATGAAATGATAAGGATGGGACCTTCCATTTTGTCTCTTACAAGTGGCTGGTGCTTCCAACTCACTTGGGCCTTTAATGTGATTAAATTTATTATTTTTAAAGAAAAACTGGAAAAAAAAATACTAAAAATTAAAAAGTCAAATATTAAAATATAACATAATATAAAATGTAATGTTCATCTATACACAAAAAATATAACATGAGTAATGATGTGCTTGAATTTTATACACAAAAAGAAATACTTGAAAACGTAACTGAGCTTTTCTCACTATGCACAAATAAAAACTCTTATCTACACAAAAAATATTAAAATATGGATTAAAATAACACACAAAATGACATAACTTACTATTTACAAACATGTAGAACTTTCAGGGTGCTCATCTATATTTATAAAAAGAACTACTGGAACAGGACACTAACTATTCAATTGCGCGTGTATTATTTGATAATTTTCTGTTTAAAACATGTAAATAGATCCAATTTATTCTCAGTATGACAAAAACATTAAAATCAAGTGACTTTACTTTTTTTGGTGATCGCACGTATGCGTCACTTGATGAATAAGAAAACAAAACTACTGTTATTTCAGTTTATCACGATTTTAACGCGCATGTAAAATATCAATCCCAAATTTTTCTAAAGTTTTAATAATAAATTTTAAATCTCACAAGAAATGAAAATAAAGCTAATAAAAAATTTAAAATAATAAATTCGAATTTGTTTAAAATCTTTAATATCCCTTTAACACAGTACCCATATTTTAAATAAATTACCTTGACTTCATGAACGCTGTCAAAAATTTTAAATTTACACATTAATAACAGTAAATTTTTGTTGTCTTTTTCATTATAGAATAATTTGCATTCTCGCGACGAACCTTTATTAATTTTCTTTTGCACTTTCGGCAATAAATTCCACAGTCGACATTTACAGTAAAAACTAAAAATAAATGAAAAGATTGTTTAATGTAGCCAAACTGATTTCTTATAACGAAAATATTTCATAACATAAATACTGCAAAGAGAACTCCGCAGTTTTATTTAATTACTTTTACTGCAAAAATTACTCTCTCTCTTTCTTTCTTTCTTTTTCAACTTATGTGTACTTTTAACTTAAAAACATCACTCTGAAATAAAAATAAATAAAAAGAAGCATACCTGTGAATGCAATGACGTTTACAAAAAAACAGAAAGAAAATCTAATAATTAATATATAATATATATATATATATATATATATATATATATATATTATTCAAATGATTTTAGTACCCGGTAGACTAAGCCGCGCTTGGTAGTTTTTTTCAATATTTATTTTTTTCAGTAAATGTAGAAGCGTGATAGATACTATCCGCAAAACTTGAATAAGTTATGGATAATATAGCGGACTCTCGTCTGCGTCTCCGCTTAAGGCCAGGGTTGCAGTGGGCAGCTGGCCGCCCGGGCTTGATTAAAAAAAAAACGGGTTTTTAAAAATATATTTCTGGAAACGAATAAATGATATACTATTTGTTAACAGTTTATGGTTATTTTGTTTTATTTATTCACTTCTTTGAATCTTAGAAAATTTGTACTAATTTACTTGCACTTTTAGACTGGGAACTCTATAATTTTAAAACGTTTTAAATTTTAATTTAAAACGTAAATTTAAGCTTTTCAGTTTAGCTTCAAGAGTATTATATTTACTAAACTTATTATATTTATTAAATTAATAAAAATAGTATATGCAAAGAAAATATTTTATTCTTAGTTATGCATTTGCTAAATAACAGTTGTTTAATAGCAGTTGACAGGACACTGGTCTGATTATGATCTGATGAAATGTTCCATCATCTTTGATTTGAACTTATTAAAAGAAAGCATGCAATGCCATTAACATTAACCAATCAGAGAGCTGGTTTGGAATTTTAAATATAAGTAATGACAATGAGCAGTGATGATAATCCTTCTACGGATTGCATCATTTTTTAATTGTTTTTTATTGAATAGTGAATGCAAAATGTAAATTTTTAAAACTAAAACTAAACAAATAATCATTTGCAAAATTTAGTCTTATTGCATCAGCCTATTAAAATTTAAAGTAATCTACGTTGCGATATATATATGTATTTCATATTTATAGTTCTTTATAATGGATAATACTATTTTTTTAAATTAAAATAAGAATACTCTATTAAGGGTGGTTGTTTACTGCAATTTTTTTAATTAAAAAAGAAATGCATTTAGGCTAAGGTAAAATGGAGGTCACATGGTAATATTAAGTGAAGTTTTTGAATAGGAATAATTTCTTTTTATGAATGGTATTGAAAATTAATAATTTAACCATATGTGAATAGATTATATATACATATAAGAAAATTTTTGTTATAAGATTTTTTTTATCAACATTTGCTAATCTTATGAGGATTTCAAAGGAGCAAGTTTTTTTTTTATATTTTTTTATTAAATAACACACAGTTGATAGTTTGCAATTTAAAATTTGTATTCTATTTAAATTAAAAGGATCATATATATATATATATATAACCATTAATTAAACATAACCTACCACCATCAAATATTATGAATAAAAGCTGTAAGTATATAAGAAAAAAATTATTATAAGAATTATTATAGAAGAAAAAGAAAAAAGTGGACACCGACAAAAAATGGAAAAGCTTATATATTGAATTACGTTGTCAAGGGCACAGAATTCAATGATATAAGCAAAATGGTTGTTTTCTGTGAGAAAAATAAGCTAAAGCTAAAAATTATTTTCCCCTGTGCCCAAACAACCATTAAAATCAAGTGAATTGATTAAAAATGAAAACAGAATAGAAACATATAATATGAAATGGAAGAATCAATAAAACCTATTTAAATATTTATAGGATATAAAATATAAATAATAAACACCATACCGATTAATATTTCAGTATTTTACAAATATTCACGCGCACATGACTACCAGAATATCATAAAGATTAAGGTGAATAAAACAGTTAAGAAATCACAGTAATTGATACCAAAAGATGCGGTTAATACATTTGGAAATAAATTTTGAAATACCTTGTTAAATACATTTAATATAATATAAAATAAATAGATAGTAATTACATTATTTAAAATGCACTATTAAATTAATTAATAACTGTTTAACAATATCGTCAAAATTTAGCTAAAAATACCCCCTGGTGTAGTACATTATAACTGAAATGGAGCTAGAAAAATTAAAATTTAGAGCTATCTTCAAAAGACAAAATTTGGTGCTGCCATCTAGTATTACTTTTATTATTCAACTGTCACAAGATAAATACTTGTAAGCATTTGAATGTAAATATTTTTTAACAGCAAAACCAAACATATCCTTATATATAGATAATTATAAACCCAATATAAACCACTCAATGTATTTAAAAAAAAACGATTGTTAATAAAATTTAAAAGCATACAAAATATTCTATTAGCTAACTTATTTAAACTAAACTAAGAATTTAAATAATTCTATAACATTGATAATATATAGCATATAGCTATATGCTATAAAACAAAATAAATTCAGTAATAATTAATATAAATAATTATTAAAAATAATATAAAAATAATTTTTTAAATCAATTATATGTAAGATAATTATAAAATGAACAGGAAATAAAAAACATATGGAAGTATATAGAAGGTTAATTGATACTTAAATTCCCATTACTTAAAAAGCACAAATATAGAGTGTGGATTATTTTCATACATCCATAAAAATCCAAAAAGTATGAATGTGGGACATTCAAAAACATTAAACAGATAATAAATTGAAAATAGATAAATATTAAAAAGAATAGAGGAATAATAATAAAAATAATTACCCAATTTTAATACATACAGTATAACTATATTTATATTAAACATACTTATATGTATATTAATCACTATAAAAATGGCATACTATTAGTAATTAATATGATATTGTCCTTAGTAAATTAAAATTTAATAACAAATGATTGTAAATAAGATTAATCAATAATTAAGCTTATTATAATATTAATGAAATTCTCCAATTACATATAAAATATCAAATCAACATCCATATAAAATACTTATAAAAATATAGTAATAATACAAAAGCCCCCCCTTTTTTATAATTAACCCTTGCGTATTATCCAGACAACACCACCCTCCTCCGTACTCTAACATCTACCCACCCAATATATATATATATATATGTTATATATATATATATATATATATACAGTAACATATATATATATATATATATATATATATATGTTACTGTGAAAGACCGAAATCTGGAGAATGTCGACTTTCACCGGTGAATGTCAACATTCACATAGTCGCTTGGTGTATGTCCGAAATATTTGTTAAATATCCATATTTCTGACTTACACCGGTGAAAGTCGACATTCACCTTACAATAATGGTGAATGTTGAATATGTCGGAAATCTGCATTTACTTCTCCGTGTTTCAGGCTCGATCATTAATTTTTAAATCATAAAAACATTTTAATTGTCTGTAATCCAAAGGTATGCTGCACGCATATTCACAATGCCTACTCGGTTCGGATTCGACACAGCTATCTCCGTAAATTTTTATGGTATGAAATTTTGAATATTCTGAAACACATAATATACAGACGATTGCTATCTCACACAAGCTTTGAATTATTATTTAACCGGTTGAGTGCGGAGCAGCGCGATAGCACTCTTCTTGTTGTGTGCCAAAATTTCAAGAAGCGCGAGAGTGCACTCTTGTTATGTGCCACAATTGCGGGAAGCGCGATAGCGCCCATTTTAGTTAATGCTAAAATTGAGGAGAGGGTGATAATGCTCCTATTTGTTGCCTCAGTGTGGTGTGCATTTAAGTTGGTTGCACTAGTGAAGCGTGCGATTTCTGTATATATCGTCGGCTTACAAGTAATTTTTTATTATGCAACCCATACACATTCGCATTGTTAAAATATATCCAGAAGATTTGATCCGCACTCAAAAGGTTAATCCATTAGGGGGCCTAACGTCCTATTAAAGGGCCTCAGTACTCTTAAAGCTTTAAAATTTTCGAAACGTTCATTTTTTTGTATGTTAAACTCGTATCTTTTCTCAACATTTTGATATAATTGTTTCCTTGAAATTTCCTTTAGAACAGAAGTTATGGCTTTTAGATAATAGCTTAATAGCTGAAGCAGGGTTTCCGAACGTTTGAAGTCATTTTTCTCGAAATGACGTTTTTGGGTATAATGCACACGATATCTCAAAAACTCCTGATTTTTTTTCATGACATTTTTAAAACATGTGTTTTCTTATTAGTCTGTATAAACTGAACCTAAAATTTCCTTTTTACTGTTCAAAAATATTTTTTAAGTGATTATATTGTTGAAATTTTCTAAATTTTGCATTAGCTAAATACAATTTTGTATAAAAATATAAAAATGCTTTAAATACAAATTTATTTAGGTTCAAGGTAATTATTATAATCTGAAGTATAGACACCAAAATTTTCATTCTAGTTGCAAAATTTCTTTTGTAATCGTGCGCGTAATCTGTTATTCCGATTTTCTGCATCTTTCATTTCAATAAAAATTGTGTCTTAAAATCAAATACATTTTAAGATATTAAATGTTGAAAACGGTCTTTTTTTTTTTTTCATTTTTTCCAATTTTAAGAGTCCTGAGACCTGAAATGATTATGTTTTTCCGCTGAGTATTATTTTGTCTTAACAAGTAGTTTTGTTATTATCTCCATATAATAATGATAGAATCCTAATTCTAGTAATGTATCCATTATCCATTCAATTCTTTTTTTCTTACAATATAGAAATAGTTTACTTAAGTTTTATAAATTTTACATATTTAATGGAATGATTGTGTTTCTGTTTTTTTTTTTTTTTTTTTTTTTTTTATAACCACTGTTTTTTCCTGATAGCATTTTTGCCATAAGAATTCTGATAACAAATAAGTCAAAGCCCGTAAGGCATGATGACGTCACGGCGACGTCGTTGTGAAGTCCCACTGTGATTTTGTGACCGTCGATGTGACGTCACGTGATGTCGATGTGACGTCATAGTGACTAGAATGCGAGGTCGTTTGTGACGTCACATTGTGACCACTCTGTGAAGTTACGGTGTGACAAATTTGTGAAAAGTGTGTCATTTGTGACTATTTTGGCATTAACTTTGTGACGAACCTGTGACGAAAGCGACAATGCTTTGAAGTCACATTGTGACCAATTTGTGAAATATGTGTCATTTGTGACGAACTTGTCATAAACACTGTGATTTCAAATGAAAATCAAATTTCAAATTAATTGCTTAAAAGACGCAAATAGTGAAAAAGATTCCATGCTGGGACTCGAACCCGGGCCTTTAGTACAGCGCACTGACATTCTACGGACTAAATCACATGGAACTATACCCAGGCTGGAAAATTTCTCACTATTACATGATGGCGAGGCTACAAACTCAGCACAAGATGGAATATTTAGCGTGAGCCACCAACATGATGCAAACACGAAACTTAATTAAATCCAGCATAGATTGAAATTATATTAATACTTGGAAATTTTTCCAGAGAGAACAATTCGCCTTGCATACAATATTTCAAATGAAAATCAAATTTCAAATTAATTGCTTAAAAGGCAATTTTAATTTGAAATGTTGTATGCAAGGCGAATGTTTCTCCCTGGAAAAATTTCCAATTATTAATATAGTTTCAATCGATGCTGGATTTCATTAAGTTTCGTGTTTACCCCATGTCGGTGGCTCACGATAAATATTCCATCTTGTGCTGCGTTTGTAGCCTTGCCAACCTGTAATAGTGAGAAATTTTACAGACTGGGCGTCGTTCCATGTGGTTTAGTCGGTAGAATGTCAGTGTGCTATACTGATGGCCCGGGTTCGAGTCCCGGCATGGAATCTTTTTCACTATGTTGGCCTTTACGCCTTTTAAGCAATTAATTTGATATTTGATTTTCATTTGAAATATTGTATATAAGGCGAAGGATTCTCTCTGGAAAAATTTCTAAGTATTAATACAGCGATGAATTTTGAAATAACCTTTTGCTGTAAATATAAAATCTTATCTTTTTACCGTACTTTTTAGCAAAATATCGCTATTTTGGAGTCCTATTCTTCTAAAACATTTAAAATTTTTCCACTTAAAAAACAATGCTTATCAACTGACATATTTTTTTATTCAGTTCTATGCTTGATATTTAGTTCTATGCTTGATATTTAGTTCTATGCTTGATATTGAGTTCAAGCTTGATATTTAGAATGTGTAATTTTTTTAATTTGTTGTGATTTGTCATTGCTTCATTAAATACGAACATGGAGACTAACGGATATTAATACAACTATTATTTATAGAGCGGCATGATAAGCGATATTTATTTAAATTTTTTATTCCCGTGTATATTGTATTTTGTGAATATGAGCTAAATAGATTTGGTATGTTTTATAGGAAAAGACTGATCTGGGAAATAGAAAAAAAAACGAGTAAGAAAAATCATGCGTTAATCATAGATTATAAAATACTTTCCAACACTTTCTGAATGCTTTAACAAGGCATCGTAATTTAGGGAAATGATGTAAATAAGATAACTAAGTAAACATTTTAGAAAATTCATAAAACATTTGAAAAATTGATTTCAGCAGTTACCGTCCATAGCCAAATATGTTTTCCGATTCATTTGAACAGCCCTGTATTTGATCTGTAGGTTGATACACTGAGAAAAATAAAGTACTCAAAAATAAGTAAACCGACGTACTTATATCGAATTGAATATTTTTGGATCAAAAATGAACCCATGCTTTCTCTATTTTGAAACATCACATGTTATCAAACCCAAACAAACGAATAGTTTTGTACCCTGTAATGGTTCATTTCATTTATGGCGGCATAAATGATGTTTATTAATGTAAATATTAAATTATGCACAGCATTTTAAAAATAATTTCAAAGTGCTTGGAAATAATGCTCTTGTCATAAAAATATTCGATTTGAGTATCTTGTTAAGAATTTTGCTATTTTTCTTAATAAATAATCAATTAAACATTTCTTGTTAAGAACTTTGAACGGGAAATAAATGTCAGTACATTTTTACTTTAAATTTTAGGTTTTTCTTTTTTTTTTTGGGGGGGGGGGGGGGGTGCAGTACATAACAATTCATATTTGATCACAACCAATGAATAAAAAATGAGTACATGTGTTTCTCAACTTTGAGTACATTTGGATCGGAGCTATTTTGAGTATGTGACGCATTTAAAATTTAGTACTTTTTACTCAATTTTGACTTCCCATTTTTTTAAGTGTATATATACTATATAATGGGAAAATCTAGTTTAGCAAGAAAACGCCTAACAGGTTGAAATTCTTTTTCAGCAATTTATACTAATGTATGGAAACATACTTGAATACTTTTGTACAACCCTGTAGTTACCTAGAATCTTTATTACACGCCACTATTTAGTTAAAATTTAATTCAAACTAAGACACTCTTAAAACTGTTGAAATCACATTTGCAGAAATTATAATTTATAGACGGTCATGTAACCAATTCTTTACGCGACCCTGTATATCATTTTATCTATATTATAAAAAAATTTCATGGTAAATTAAATGCAGTTCAGCAAAAAAAAGCATAACTCATTTAAAAACCACCTTTAAGCAATTTGCGCCCATAACCAGTAATCCTTACGAATACTTTTGTGTAGCCTTGTATAGGAATTATAGCATTTATATACACCATATACTATGCATAAATATAGTGAATCATAAAAGCGCATATCATAATTAAAAATGCATTTCAAGCAATCATCGCTAATGAACAGTACTTCGGATACAATATAGTATCTGAAATATTTTGTGTGTCCCTGTAAATGCTATATACGTATCATTCGTATTATACATGAAATAATTTATAGTATGTAAACCTCAGCGACATATATCAATTTCATTATATATGAAATAGATTAACATAATTAAAGTATGCCGCAAACAATTCCCTCCAGCCCTATATCATTATGTATTTGAATTCCTTTTTTAGCCTGTAAATGAACAATAACTATTTTTTGCATCGCATAATCAACAGAATGCATATTTTAGTGCACTTCATAAATGCATATAAATTTTATTCTGTTTGAAAGCGTGCGTAAAATCATAAAAAATCATTTGAAACGATTTTTTCCCATAGGCTGTAATATAACGGAAAACTTTTGGCTGTCCCTGTAAATGAACAAAGCATGCTACAAACTTCATTACAAATTATAAAAATCTAGAAACGTAACTACTTCGAAAAAACTGTTTCAGGTATATTGGTTATATTGGCCAATATTTTTAGTCATCGCTAACAGAGTTGGCAATTTAGCGGAAATTCTGGATTCAAAATATCTACCACTTTTTTTTAAATGGCAATTTTCATTATAATTATTCAATGAAAGTCTACCATTAAACAAAGCGAAAATTATTATTAAAAAATTCAGGTATTTCTTTAATATAAAAATACTTTTAGTTTTCAACACTAATCGCTAACATTTGAACTGAAATACCAATATTGATAAAATATTAGGTTTACTTTGGAAATATTTCTAGTGAAACGTGAATGCCGCATAAAGGTTTCTGCATATTGTAATAATCTCTAACAAAACGTCAATATTGTAAAAATACTTATGTTGGAAATATTAATTGTGAAATCGCAAAATATTTTTTGAAAGCACTGCACAAATATGTACAAACTGTAAGTTGAAACATTTGACTCAAAGTAGGTTTTATTTTTATAAGTTTTATTTTATCTCATAGAAACAAATAAAATATGTGAATTTTATTAACTTAAGCGAAAATTTTGCACATTAGGAAAAAAAAAGGAATGTAACGGATAATGAAGTCAAAGGCATTTAATCATATGTTTTAATGTTGACTTCAGTCATACCTTTTCACATTTTCACATGTATAATATTATTAGAATTAGAATAATATCATAACTACATGGAGATAATAACAAAACTAATGGTTAAGGCAAAATAATACTAAATGAAAAGAAAATGAAATGATCTCTTAACCGCTTGAGGGGCGGTGGAATATATTATATCCCACCTAATTTTAATCAAGATTTGCACCAGAAACATATAATTACACATTTATTTTATAATTTTGATGGAAAGAAGTTGTAAAATAGCTTTTCCTTATTTTGAAATTTTTTTTTGTATATTCCGGTGTGAAATCAACATTACGGAAACACAATTATTTGTCCCTGAAAGGTTTAATGGGACACTTCACCCCGAACGAGTCAAATAACAATTTCATGATTCCATGGATAGCGATCGGCTTCATATAATAAGTACTTCAGAATATTCAATATTTATACCAGAAAAATAAACTGAGAAATACATGTGTCCAATCCGAACATTTAAGTATTGTGAATATGCGCGCTGCACTTAGTTTTAGAAGAAAACACTTCAGAAAGTGTTTTAGAGTAGTGTTCTTGAAGGAAAAGTGCTGTACAGATAATTACACTTGTTTATTTCCTATTTAATTTACACCCAAAATTGTTAATTTGTCCAAATCATCCTAGCAACCTCATAGTAAATCGGTATATAATTTTATATACCTTAGATAAATTCAAATAACATAATTTCTTTACAAATCCCCTAATTTGCAAAATATTTATTTAGTACATTTAATATAGTCTGTGACTCTACGTTTCGAAGGGGAACAGCTTCCAGGAATCTCGATGTCGAATCAATTATAATTAAAATGTATCTGTTTTTCCTTAACGTGAGGTTTAAAGGTCCAATGACGTCAGCATGCAGGACTGTACCGACTTCGTGATCTTTCACCATTTTTTTAACAGGGACTTTTATTGTCGTGTGTTGTTTAGATGTGAGGCACTGCACACAATTTGCACAATACTGTTTAATATCTTTGTACATTCCGTTCCAAAAAAGCCTTGTTTTCACATTATCATAAGTTTTTTGAAATCCGAAATGCGCTTTATAAGCTTCTTCTATGGCTGCAATTTTTAATGTATCCGGGGTAATTAAAAGCTCTTTTTTATCTGAACCAGGTTTTAAAATTAATAATTTATTTTGATTTAAAGTAAATCTCTTCGTGCTTCTATTATTTTTGTCTTTTTCGATTTTATTTATTATAATTTTTAATTTTTCGTCTGCGTATTGCTCCGATTTAATATTTTCGTCTGTAAGTGCTATGTTACTTGCAAACAAATTATTTTGGAGTTCTCTGTCTGTTGTAAGATTATCTAAATTCCTGCTCAAATAGTCTGCTGGATTGTTAATTCCTTCGACGAATTCGAAGTCGAAATTAAAGTCTTGTAAATCTGCTACCCATCTGTTTATAATTTCCGATTTATCTTGTAAATGTAAATGCTGAGTTAGTGCTTTTGAATCAGTTAACACAGTAAACCTTCTACCCGAAAGCATATATTTAAAATGCACAATTGCTTCATGCACTGCTAATAACTCAAATTTAATACTCGGATAATTTTTTTCCGGTTCTCTAAGTTTTCTCCCGAAAAATTCAACAGGTAGCAAATGACCATCCTTTTCTTGAGCTAAAACACCTGAAATTGCAACTTTGCTCCCATCCGTGAATAAGAAAAATTCCTTGTTAAAATCGGGGGGTCTGAGTGTTGGTTTTTGTACAATTTCTTCCTGAATTATCAGAAAAGCTTTTTCTGCTTCTGGACTCCACTTGAATTTAACTTTATCTTTAGTCAGTTCTACTAAAGGGTTAACTTTGTCTGAATAGTTGGGTATTAGTGTCCGAAAATAATTCGCTAAACCCAATAAAGATCTGACCCCCTTTTTCGATTTTGGTCTGACTAAATTTTTCACTTTTTCTATATTCTTTTGTGATGGAGAATATCCCATTTGATTCACCCTAAATCCTAGGAATTCTATTTCAGGTGTGCAAATTTGCATTTTTGAAGGTTCGATTGTCATGTTATGATTTATTAATACCTGTAAAACTTCTTCTAAGGTTTTCATCATCTCTGCTATTGTGTTTGCAGATATCAACACATCATCAATGTAGTATGATACTTTGCTTTTATCAAAATGTCCCAGAATTTTATCAATTACTTCTGCAAAAATTGCGCTAGAATTTCGTGTGCCAAAAGCTAAACGAAGCGGCATATGTTTGCCAAATTCCGTAATAAAAGCTAATTTGCTACAATCTTCTGGTTTTAAATTGATTTGAAAAAATGCACTATGTAAGTCTAGCACAGTATAATATTTCTTACCGCTTATTTTTTGTAATAAGTCTTTTACGTCCGGCATCGGATAAGTGTATGGTTGTAAAATTTGGTTCAATAGTCTTAGGTCCGTTGCCATTATTTCTTAATGGTAACTGAGATCCAACCAAAAAAGAAAAGAGAGAAAAAAAAATTGTAATTCCTAAATTTACCTATTATAAATCCCAGAATTATTTTTTTCATTTCTTTTTTTTTTTTTTATTACTAACATATATTATTCATTTTATTTATTTAAATTATTATATGTGTGTCATTATTGTTACAATAATAAAATTAATTTTAATAAAATTTTAATCAATTAAATTTACGTACCTACAATATCTTTAAAATTGTGACATTAAAATAATACTTAAATTTATTTTCCTTTATTATTATTATTATTATTATTATTTCTAATGACCTCAGATGAACGTTCCTGAGTCATAGCACCATTTTACTATAAGGGGGGGGGGGGGATGCTGGACATATAATTACACTTGTTTATTTCCTATTTAATTTACACCCAAAATTGTTAATTTGTCCAAATCATCCTAGCAACCTCATAGTAAATCGGTATATAATTTTATATACCTTAGATAAATTCAAATAACATAAGTGATCGTAATTACGTAATTCTAGTAGAAGAGCAACGCGAATAATTAATAAAATTAAATTATAATCCGCGTAAAACTGTAATTATTAAATTTAATTAATTACGAATAAAATTAAGAGTTTGCGTTGTGATTTATTTAGACGAACTCTTCCACTTATGAATTAAACTAAATTTAAGCTGTAAAAATAAGTTGACACACCTTAAACATTTATCAATTAAATAATTACAGAAACTTTTTAAAACTTGATTAAATATTTTATTTACATTGAACACAACTATATACATATACACATTATATTAATTAAAAAAAGGGAAAGCAACACTTTTGTTTGCTGCTCATTATTACATGTATATTTAATCTTTTTTTAAAAAAAATGTTTTCATTTACTCTTTTTATTATATATTTTTCTTTTTGCAAAAAAAATAATTCTCTTTCATTTTTAAAATACCTTAATTATATTTAATTATTGGTTTTGTTGGATCTCAGATTGCTCTCTACCATTAAATATCATAAAAGGATATTTATAATTCTTCATATAATTTAAAGTGGTAAAGAAAAAGATTAAGGTAATACCTTGAATCATATCCGGGATGGTGGCCTTTATTCATCAAATTCAGAGCTGTCGCGATGCTAAGGATCATCTCCAAACATCCTCCGGATTCATCTTCTTATCAGAGCGGCGAAATCGGGATGACGGGATGCATAGCTACGGATCGCAGTAGAACAATCCATTTTATTTCAACTCCAGGAAGACATCATCAATTAAGCTTGCTTAGGCTCACTCCGATATGTCCATCTCGCCTGGGCATTACTAGGGCTCTCCGGATTCATTACATGGGCTTTCAGGATAGCTCCTGTGTCTTCGACATCTTTTTTTAGACTCTCTCTTTCAAACCTTTTTCTTCTGGCACACCAACTCTTGGCTGTGGGTGGAACTATTTGTCTAGTCCTCCCTTATTGGATGTGAGAAGATTTTGCATTATCCTTCGATATACCTATTAGCTAACAGTCTGCAAATGGCCCCTTTACATATACTTTAATATTATTATATGCCTTAAAGTTTGGGTGGTCTGAAAAGCCATAAATTTATTCCAACACTTTTATTAAGGCCATAAATTTATTCCAACATTTTTATTATTTTACGATTTCTAATTATACACCACTTTCCACTGGCTTGTCATAAAACGACACCATGGCGTCTGGCTATTGTTGTTATCTGAGATCCGAACTATATTCAACATTATACATTCATTTTACAATAAAACAATTTTTTAAAAATATATATTTAATATTTAAAATCAACTTAATAATTTTTGTATGAACTTACACTCCTATTTTACTCGAAAATATAATTATTACTAGAATATAGCCCGTCAGAATGACGTGTTTGCATTTTCAAAAAAATTATATAGCATTGCATTATAAAAAGAATTGTGAAGTAATAAATTTTGTCTTGTCTGATTAATAGGGTCAGGTGGGGTAAAGTAAAAACAGCCCATTTTTCATTGAAATTTAATTGGCAAGAAAATTATTAATTGAATTGGTAAAATACTGATATAAAGTATGCAAATGAACTTCGCTCACAAAATTTGAAGAAATATTTCACAAAAACATTCAAATTAGTACTAATAATGTTATTTTAAAACATATTGTCAATTAACTATTTTATCTGATGGTATGTGGTAAAATAAAAGACAATTCCAACAGAAGGTTTATTTGTTTTTATTAATTGCCAAAATAATAATTATATAACTTAAATTTAAAAAAGTTGAACAGAGAAAATCCCAATTTTTTTTAAACATGCATAAAAGAAACCTGTAATAAATTTTGATAATTAAAAATCATATTTTATCACATAAGTAAATCGCAACTGTTAATTACATTAACAATTTATTTTCCCAAATTCTGTTATTAAATTACAAATTTATTTTCCCAACAAAATACAAAATTTTATTTATTATAATAATGCATTGATATATATACATATATATATATGTAATACACGGCATTACATATTTCTGATATTCTAATTTCATTTTATAAGAAATATTCATTTCCCCCCCCAATGTCTTCAGAATTCAAAAAACATTTTAAAAAGAGAATTTCTTTTTTTTAACTACCGACAGATGGCGCAACAGAGCATATAAACGTTTGTTTTAATATTTTAAAAGTTCAAGACGAATGAATCAATTGTTTGTTTACTTTCATATAGGGATAGATAAAGCTACCAATCTAATTTTAACTCAAGTTATCGCAGCTGAATACTATTAGATAATTGAATGTAATCTCTTATAAATATTAATTTATTCTGAATAATCTGTCTAAAAATGTAACTTTTGCGAATAGTGTAAAAGAAAGCACGTTTTACTCAACGTTTTAAGATTGAAAATCAAATCAACATTCACTCGTGTGTCGTGATGCCACATGTACAACACAAATTCCAAATCCAGAAGCAATTGAATGACTCTTTGAGCGAATCATTAAAAAATACGGTCAACATCCGATTTTGCTGTTTTTAGAAAGGAAACGTTAATGTCTTTACTCTGAGTCCGGTACAAAATAATTCACGGGAATGAATCACCGAATATAGCTATATTCACTGAACACCATAAAGTGTTCTCATTGGTCAGAAAATAGATAGCCTTGAAAAACAGAGGTAATTTTTCGCGATATTTTTAACCGTGTATACTGAATTCAAACTGTAAATAAATGTAAACAAAAGTGAAAAACGTATTTCAAAATATTAATAGGCTTTTGCAAAATATTTTAAGAGCATTTAATGAATAGCTGAAAGAGTCATTCATTTGTTTTTGGATTTGTAATTTGTGCTTATGAATGGCAACGGTAATCGCTTGTATACATCGGAACCCTGTTGTTGGTATCTGGTTATTTTTAAATTAGATCTTAAAGCGTTATAATTGTATACTTTTTGAAGGTTTGAGAAAAATTGAAGAAAAATATGTTACACAACAAATAGATAGACAGATTAAATAAGGCAGTCGGCAAATACGGCATCGGAATACTTAAGCCTAACGTGGCCGCGTTTGGATTATCAGGAAACGGATGAGTTCAACCCCGGAAGCGTTATACATTTTGTGTCATTCTATGTATAATAATTTTACACTCATAATTATGTTTTATAAAAAAAAATTGTACAAACAGAAATAACAAATTACGCAACTGTATTTTGACTTAACCAACATTGGTGCGGGAACATATTATTGTTATATGTTGTCCAGCAAAAAGAAAAAAAAAATTCTCGTTTTCTCTCAATTAATGTATTTAATTTTTCAAAAAGAAAAAAAAAAGAAAAAGGAAAAAAGATCCCGACTCACTGCAGTATTTATTCAATATAAATTAGGATACTGAATGAAAAAATAAAATTTAAGAAAACGTTGCGCGCACTATCAAACCTAGCATAAAACTGACAAACCTGACTGATTCGCAGTAGAACAAAGAATTTGGTGACAGACTGTAGCCTGCTTCTCTTTTCGACCTCCACCAGAATATATGTGTGATTGTCGACATTCACCGGTGATAGTCCGAATGTACAAGTATATAATCAAATATTCGGTCTTTCACCGACGATTTTGCTATATGTTGACATTCACCGGTGAAAGTCGACATTCTCCAATTTCAGTCTTTCACAGTAACATATATATATATTAAACAAAAACAAAATTTGCAGAACAAATTAATAGATAAGTTAAACCAATTGAACATTAAAAAATAAAAATAAAATTCAAACAATATGATACTTTAAACACCCTAAAAACTTTGATTCCGTTCAAATGAAAGCGAAATAAGTCGTAGACATTTTTTAGAGGTTTGTATTTAAGACGTGCCTTATGATTTTATGTACAATTATCAAAAACATAATACAAAATCTGCAATACAAATATTTACAACTAATAAATGGAAAAAGTCTAAGATTTATTTCGCTTTCATTTGAACGGAATCCAAGTTTTTAGAGTGTTTAAAGTATCATATTTGAATTTTATTTTTATTTTTTAATGTTCAATTGGTTTAACTTATTTGTTACAAAAATGTAACATTAAACGTAAAGCTGACTGAATGAAACATCTTAATATCTGTCCCTTCTAGGGCTTAAACAATGTAGGAAATAAATTGTTTTCTTTTTAAATTTGTTCTGCAAATTATATTTTTGTTTAATATGTCAAGTTTTGTAATAACTACTGCATTCAGACAAACTCTCAGATGAACTCATTTCAAAATTAACAAAATGTACCATCATTAAGATTTTATTATCGTATCACAATTTGTGGCTTAATTTACCAATGATTAATTCAAAATGGTTCATGAAAACAATAATATAGGTTGCCGTTGTTTGGAAAAAACTTCAATGTCAAAATTCGATCCAAATAATTGCAGGTAGCTTAGAAAACCTCTCCCATTCCAAATAATTCAACCCTGGTTCCACGTGCTCGTCTTGTTCGGGCCGAATGATTTGAGTGATATCTGGCTTCATATTTCAAGCGGTTTTGACGCATAGTGCATCTCTTATGCATTCTCAAGGTCTTCTATCATAAGGTTGTTCCATTTGAAGGATAGCCAATCAGAGTAGAGCAGGACTGAAACGTCACGTGGCGGACAAGATTGGAGATCGACCAGCCGTCATAAAATAAATGGATGCGAAAGAATGAAATATGATGTAAAATAAATTTTTAAAAAGCAGATCTTCGAAAGTAAATTGAACGAAATCATTTTCCTTAAAATAATTTGTTCGAACACTGATTGGAGTTAATTAAATATAAAATGCATGATGGTTAAATAATATTACGATACGTTTGTTTACATTCAGATACTTGAATAAATTCGCAAAAAAAAAAAATTAAATTCTTAATGTGTAAAAGTACAAATGAAAGCTTTTAAACTATTGTAAAATAAAATGAATGAATGAATTATGAATGATATGAATATGATTACAAAGCAGTAGTATAAAAAAAAACTAGTATTATCAAACAGAATAAATTAAACAAAACTCGCACATTAAAACTTTTAACAATAATGCATTGTCCAATTACTAGATATAAGTTTTCAAAAAATTTCGAATGTCACTATGCTTATTCAGGATCAAAATAATACAATAATATTGCTCTACAATTAAACTAATTCCAGTATGTAAAAAAATATGTACTATGCATATTTTTTACATTATAACATTCAAATAGCACTATCGTAAAATTTAAAACAACTTCAGTAATAAAATATCCATGTTATCTTATGAAACACATCAAATATAACATTTCTCCATACAAATAGGAAACAATAGGAAAAAATATATGGAAGTATACAGATTTAACAATGTGCTAACATTTTCTAAAAAGAAAAAAGAAAAAAAAAAGTAAGAACCAATATCACATTTTCAATAATGCATGTGAATAATACTTTTTACACACTATCATGTTGTAAAATCATTGATCTTCATTATTAATAATCAAAATTAAATTTTTAAATTCTTTAGTTTCAAATGCACATCAATATGATTCAAATATCTGTAGCAATTTATCTATACACAGAGCTTAGTTTCTAGTTAAAAAAAAAAAAAAAAAAAAAGTACTGGAACTCTAATATTCTGCAGTAATAACCGTCCCCTCCACCCGCATATTTATATTTCTTATAATATTTGCAAAATTTAAACCAATTTCGTCTTCAGGATAGAAATTTTAATTATTATTATTATTATTATTATTATTATTATTTTACCATATTTATATGCATTTGCATCTAAGAAAAAATTATAAATGAGCATAGCAAAAACATTAAAAGCAGGAGTGGAGATTTTTCAGAAAATTCTACTCGCCAAGGATTTCTTTGTATCAATCGGTGGGCTTCAGTGCGCAACATTTATAAGCTCCGGTGGATTCCGACTAATTAAATATTCACTAAAAATAAAGAAGCACTGAAGCTACGCTCCTTTGAACTTCGGTGCAAATTAAGCACCGCATGAAGCTAAAAAGTTGAACGAAAAGAATATTTTAAAAATTCGAACAAAAAGCAGTAAGTAAAAACGGTAAATACGGTTGGGATTAATTCTGGCATTCCTCACCGCCGTTCGGAAGCCATCCATACAGTAAGTCATTGAGTCTATATTTGAGAGGCTATGTGTAAGGTAATGAAATGTATCAAATAGGTATGCTCTAACGTTTGCGACGTATTACCTCACACAAGTAAGCAAAGGGCTGGTGTAACCATAGGACAAACGAGGTGGCTACCCAGGGCCCCGCAACAATCGGGGTCTTATTAGGAGCCCTGAGTCTCTCTATTCAATTCAAAATATCGTTTTCTCTGTATAAAATAATGTTTTTGCTCTAGATTTGTTTTTAAACGTTTACTCGAGAGAAAAAGCGAATATTAAGTTTATTTCTTGCAGGCGAGGTTGATATAAATGTCAACGGATGCACTGATTCGGCAATTTCAAAACTAATCGTGGGCTAGAGGTCTGTACGTGCTGCAATCTCCAGGCCCGATCCAAACGTAAACTATCTTGGACCGGCCCGATGTAAAAGCCAGTGTTCAGATACGATGTAACTGTCCGATGCCTATCTCTACGCTGGACATGTTACATACATCTATTGATATTGTCAAACTAACATCATCGGCTCGTGCAGCGCATTTATAATTATTCTCGCGAAAATCATATCCATTGAAAAGGTTTCATATTTTATCGGCTTCGTTTATTTTTTTATATCGGGCGGTCGGGTCGCTTAATTTTTTTGTCGGCCCGGCTCGTTTATTTTCTTTATCGGCCTTGCCCGTTAGAAAATATCCTAATTTTGTCGGCTTAGCTCGTTTGAAAGTTTGCCTTCATTTTGACAGCCCGGTACGGGCCAGTGCTGACTTCTACAGTGGACGCAAAAAATATTTAAAATATTGTAAATGATAGAAGAATTTGCAAAATTAAAATTAATTGTGCACATTATGGGGGAAATTAGTGGCATTTTTCACGCATTTTATTTTCCTTATTATACACAATTCTATGGCATCTACAAATTAAAAATAAATTTCATTAGTCTAGTATTGCAGTATATATGTTGGGCCCCGCTAACGCTTTGACAGAACTCCGCGGACGTTGCGCCAACCCTGTGTAAGCGCTTTGATATTAATGAATACAGAGAATTAGAGTTAAGAGGAAAAGAAAATATAATTTAGGCATCGTTTTTCGGAAACGCTGTTCCTGTTTGCTCCGGAGCGCAGTATTTATGAGCTCCGGTGAATTCCGACAAATATTTAAGTATTCATTAAAAACAAAGAAGTACTGGAGCTGAGCTCTGGTAAGCTCCAGTGCAAATTAAGCATTGCTGTTTGTGAAACAGTTGCGCCTAATAATCCAAAGTACACAATTTTTAGGTTGTGTAATATTTAAACGGAGCTTCTGAGTGCAAAATGGTCAATGAAACATCACTCTTCATTTTGAAAGACTTATCCAGTGATAAGTCATTCAATAGGGTGCGTAAAAAAATTTTTTTTCTCTACCGCCATTTTGTAGTTTACGGCAGCCATTTTGAATTTATAAAAACAAAACCTATTCTATAACCATCGGACGGTTAAGACGAATCGATAGAGACCTCATTCATTAAAATCCACCTTGCCGTTGGGATGTTTCGAGGGTATAAAGAAATCCACATACACAGATACGCGTGAAACACATAACCCTTCTTTTCAGTCGGGTAAAAAAGTAACTAACGCTGTCGCCGCTTTCGCCGCCGCCGGTTTTGAATTTTTTGTGACCGGAGGTCTTTCTTCGTTAATATTAAGAAAAATATTGCATGTAAAAATATGAAAATCGGTGATATTATAGAGAAATGTTTGATAAACACGCTGATGCAGACAGTTTTCATATTGAAGAAATATTTTAAGAGATATTTAATGCTAAAGTTGGACTAAATCGTTCCATTAACCCCTTCGGGGCGGGAACCTTTTACGAAATTTTTAATATTTTGTCACCGTTTTTTAAAAACAGAAATTTGTGTGTTCTTGAATCGAGATAATGCGCTGATTCAATAAGGCAAATTTTACAGTAGTGAGAAAAAACAACGATTCAGAGCGCTTCATGCGGCACGTATACGTGTCGCTCGTCCCCAAGGAGTTAAAAAAGTTTTATAGGAGCAAAAACTATACATGGGAATTTAATCATTTTTAGATCATTTTATGCGTTTGAAGTTCCCGGTGTGCAGACTGAATTTATTTTTTTAATTTGATTCATTTTTTGAGGTCTTATTTCTATTTTAAATTCAAATTTTCATCATTTCGAGAGATATTTTTTACATATTTTAGAAAATGGTATTAATTTAAACTGTTGCCAACTGTATAAACAGCGCAAACAATAATGTTTGCTTCAAATTAAAAATTTATTTACACGTGACTATTACAAACAGAAAATTCTCCTTCAATGCAGGAACTTATTGAATATTACGTCATAAAAACTATAGTTACACGTGAATTTTAAAAGATAAAGGATATTGTAAAATAATAAATTCATTAACATGCGTTTGAAGAGAAGTCTTAAATAGGAGAAATTACGTCATATTTAAAATTAACAAGAAATAATATTGCAAATTTAAAAATTGCGCGAGACATTTATTTGATATTTTGAGATGATCTTTTCAACTATTTTTTGTGATTTCTAAGACAGCGCAAATAATATTTCATTTCTAACAAAATTATTTTCATGTGAATAGTAAAAAGAGAAAGTAAAGTTTTGGTGAAAATTACGTCAGAGTAAAAAAGATACATTTAAAATATCTTATTTTAAAGAACTTTCTTTTCGCTTTGTTAAAAAATACAGGGAGACAAAGACTCTGTTTACTTAATTCATTTTATATTAGCTTATTTTGAAATGTTTAACTGATTTTATTTATTGAAAGAAGAAAACAGCCATTGTATCTTTTAACAACAGCTTATTTGGCATTCCCCAATCAAAGAGAAATGAATAGAAACCCGTATATAGGGACATTGCCATTGTTTTTTAAATTATAATTCAATCTTCCGAAATATTTTTAAAGCCGATCAAATTAGCGTGCTTTTAAAGTCTGCGGTATCTGAACGGGGGTTGACGAGCATAGCTCGTAGGGGGCAGAGCCCCCTAGTGTCTCTATTCTAAAAAAAGTCCTTCCGGCCAGTGCCGGGAGGAAGAGGTAGCTTTCATATTCCTTATTTTTAAAAAGCCAACTTATATTATTCAAACACACGAAGCTCAATTAAGTGGAAACCGAATGTAGGAGATTCAATACTAATTTTTATCAATACTAAATCATTATAAATGAGAATTTCGCGAAATTAGTCAGCTTTATCCAAGCTGCTTTTATTTAAAGTCACTTATATTTGGCTGCCAAATTCGGCGATTTCTTAAAGTGCCTGCCATTTTAAGACAACATGGTAGATGAGGCTAACCAGTAAACTTGGTCGAGACCTTAGTAATTGCTGTGCACATGCTCACTTATATCGGAATCGGTTGATATATACGAGTGCTGTCGCAGGCAAAAAAATCAGATTTTTCAAAATGTCACCCACTTTAGAAATTGAAACTGCTATATCTGAGTCATTTTTTAAGATAAAGACAAACAAAAAATGCTCCTGAATCCTTATATCAAAGTCAAATACTTAAGAAAGAAACTTTTTTCAATTTCTAATTTTTTTGCACCTCACTTTAAATATAATTATTTTTAATTTAATGGCCGCCATTTTGAAACAAGATGGCTGATGAAGCTGGCCAGCGAACTTGGTCGAGATATTGATGTATACTATCCACATGCCTTCTTCCATCCATATAGGCGAATACGTGTGGTATCGCGTGACAAATACAAGATCGTTTCAAAGTGTTAGCCATGATAGAAATTCAAAGTGCTATAATTCAATCACTTTTTAAGATATAAACAAAAGAACAAATTTTCAGAAACAAAAACTGCTCCAGAATCTTTGTATCAAGGCCAAACACATAAAAAAAATCTTTTTCATTTTCCAATTTTTTAATACCTCATTTTAAATTTTAAATTACATTTTTTTTTAAATGGCAACCCTTTTGAAACAAGATGGCGATTGAAGCTGGCCAACGAACTCGGTCGAGACATTGGTATGTACTATGTACAGACCAAGTTACATTCAAATCGGTTCATAAATACGCCTGTTATCGCGTGACAAAAATCAAGTTATTTTAAAATGTCAGCCACAATAGAAATTCAAAATGTTATAACTCAGCCATTTTTTTAGATGTAGACGAAACAAAACCTGTTCCGGAATCTTTGTATTAAGGTCAAACACATACAAAAAAAATATTTTTCATTTTCCAATTTTTTGGTATCCTCATTTTAAATTTAAATTACATTTTTTTTTTTTTAAATGGCCACCATTTTGAAACAAGATGGCGAATGAAGCTGGTCAACGAACTCGGTTGAGTTATTTGTATGTACTATGTACACACCAAGGTACATCCAAATCGGTTCATAAATACGTCTGTTATCACGTGGCAAAAATCAGGACGTTTCAAAATGTCAGCCACGCTAGAAATTCAAAATGCTATAACTCAGCCATTTTTTAAGATATAGACGAAACAAAAACTGCTCCCGAATCTTTTTATCAAGGTCAAACACATAAGAAAAAAATATTTTTTCAATTTTCAAATTTTTGCTACCACATTTCAAATTTAAATTTTTCTTAAAATTTTAAATGGCCGCCATTTTTAAACAAGATGGCGGATGAAGCTGGCCAACGAACTCGTTCGAGACATTGGTCTGTACTATGTATAAACGAAGTTCCATCCAAATTGGTTCATAAATACGCCTTTTATCGCGTGACAAAATTCAGGACGTTTCAAAATGTCAGCTTCGCTAGAAATTCAAAATGCTATAACTCAGCCATTTTTTAAGATATAGACGAAACAAAAACTGCTACGGAGTCTTTGCATAAAGGTCAAATACATATGAAAAAAAATACTTTTCCATTTTCAATTTTTTGGTACCACATTTCAAATTTTAATTTTTTTTAAAAATTTTAAATGGCCGCCATTTTGAAACAAAATGGCGGATGAAGCTGGCCAACGAACTCGGTCGAGACATTGGTATGTACTATGTACACACCGAATTACATCCAAATCGGTTCATAAATACGAGAGTTACAGTGTGACATAGGTCAGATATATATATATATATATATATATTGAACGGAGGGTGGTTTCGGGGTCTGGGGGTCATGATCGATGAAAATATACCAAATTTTTTTCAAATCGCTTTCCTCCGAACGGCTGCAATAGGTAGCTTTTTGTAAAGAAAGCTACCTAAAAAAAGTAACTAACGCTGTCATCGCCGCCGCCGCCGGTCTTGATTTTTTTGTGACCGGAGGTCTTTCTTCGTTAATATTAAGAAAAATATTGCATGTAAAAATATGAAAATCGCTGATATTATAGAGAAATGTTTGATAAACACGCTGATGCAGACAGTTTTCATATTGAAGAAATATTTTAAGAGATATTTAATGCTAAACTTGGACTAAATCGTTCCATTAAAAAAGTTTTATAGGAGCAAAAAATATACACGGGAATTTAATCATTTTTAAATCATTTTATATGTGAGAAGTTCCTGATGTGCAGATTGTATTTATTTTTTTTTAATTTGACTCATTTTTTGAGGTTTTATTTCTATTTTAAATTCAAATTTTCAGTATTTCGAGAGATATTTTTTACATATTTTAGAAAATGGTATTAATTTAAACTGTTGCCATCCATATAAACAGTTTTTTAAATTATAATTCAATCTTCCGAAATCTTTTTGAAGCCGATCAAATTAGCGTGCTTATAAAGTGTGCGGTGTCTGAACGGGGGTTGGCGAGCATAGCTCGTAGAAATTACAGTATAATTACTACCTTGTATTTTTTTCTTCGAGAACCATAATTCGAATCATCATATGGATCTTGCTGATCATCGTTGTAACTTCTTTTCGTAAAACCTGCAAGTAAAAGAAAAATATAATATATGAAAGTTTTTTAAATATTTACAAAAATGTTTTATATGTTTTAGCATATATTTTCAGAATAAGTTTTTGCTTTGGTCAAGTTTATATTTTAGTAAAAAGTTTGTAGTGGATAGCTATTTTTACGCAGGTAGCGAACTTAGTGGGGAATTACATAACTTAAATTTTAAAATGTATTTTTTTTCCGAGATGAGAGCTATTTATACCCTAAGTTAAACTTTGGTAATAATTTTCTGATGTGTTTACATCACCCCTTGGGAGACAATAAGGTTTAAAAATTTAAGTAAAACTTTTATTTTTTATTTTTTACTGTATCACAGCTATAATATTGTTAAATATTAGCAGTAAGGATTCAACACAATTTACCTTTACATTCGTAGCGTTCCTGAGTGGGAAATAGGGTATCTAAATTTAAGTGAAGTTAATTTTTTATGTTTTGATTATAGATTTTTTGCGTTCAGATTAGTAGTTTTTGTCCAAACTACCGCAACCTGCATTGCTATACAGTGGTGAAACATTTTGAATTACACATTGGTAAACTTCATCCCACATTGTGATGCAATACCGCATACATCAAAGCCTGATGATGATACTCTCTATTAATTTTGAAATGCGTTCGTCTGAGTGCATTAGTTATTAAAAAACTTGACATATTAAATAAAAACATAATTTGAAGAACAACTTAAAAAAACAAAATTTATTTCCTACATTGTTTAAGCCCGAGAAGGGACAGATGTTAAGTTATTTTATTCAATTAGTTCTACATTTAATGTTAAATTTTTGTAATAAATTAGTTAAGCCAGTTGAAGATCAAAAAATAAAAATAAAATTCATACAATATGATACTTAAAACATACTAAAATATTAGATTCCGTTCAAATGAAATCGAAATAAATCTTAGACTTCTTCCATTTTTAATTGAAAATATAATGTATTGCAGATTTTGTATTATGTTTATGACAATTGTGCATAAAATTATAAGACGCATGCAAAATACAAAACTTAAAAAAAAGTCTAAAATTTATTTCGATTTCATTTGAACGGAGTCTAATATTTTAGGGTGTTTTAAGTATCATATTGTATGAATTTTAGTTTTATTTTTTAATCTTCAATTGGACTTAACTAATTTATTACAAAAATTTAACATTAAATGTAGAACTAATTGAATGAAATAACTTAATATTTGTCCCTTCTCGGGCTTAAACAATGTAGGAAATAAATTTTGTTTTTTTTTAATTTGTTCTTCAAATTATGTTTTTATTTAATACTATATATGCACCATTCTGATTCTTATAGTAAGAATTCTGAGACTTAATGAAAAAATGCTTCATTTTCGCACAGTCGTAAGTAAATTCTTCAACTCGATGTATAAAAATGGCTCCGTGTCAAAGACAGTTTTTCCCCTTTTTGTCTGTTTCATAGTTTCAATACTTGATTTTCAGTTTTTACCATCACTTCATGATTTTTCGCAAATCGCAAATTTTTAAATTTTTAGAAAGTCAAAATATTGCGAAAATCTGATACTGTAAAACAGATGCAAAACTTTTTTTTCATAATAATTTATTCATCTTTTGTCTTATGCAGTTTTACAGCTAAACATTTAAAATATTGTGTACATTTAAAAACCTTACAATTTTAGACCATAGAAGTTTCTTTAACTGCTCATGTTCTGCCTCCTGCTTCCCCTTTTATATTGTCTATGGGATTCGCCTCGGTGTCCTGTTTTATTTTCGCGGTTGACAAAGCTGGAAATTTGTCACAGATGTATTTAAAACGATCTTTAGCTTCTTTTGATAAGGCTTTGAAAATTGCTTTGGTAGATTTTCACTATTCTTTGACTTTTTAACTTTGAAATTTGCGATGTGAGAAAAATTCTGGCATGATGGTTAAAAATGAAGCTCATTTTCGGATTCAGCGCAAAAAAATACATGTAAGTCAATAATCAAAAGTTAAAGAACACAACCATCACGTCTATTTTATAGTATCAGATTTTCACTATTTCTTGACTTCTTATCTTTGAAATGTGCGGTTTGCAAAACATCATGACGTGATGGTTGAACATGAAGATCATTTTCGTACTCAGCGCTAAAAAATACAGTAAAGCCCCGATTATCCGCGGTGCGGTTTATCCGCGAAGCAATTTTTTTATTTTTTCTATTATTCAAGTCAACAGCAAGGAAAATACAAAAAAGCCCTACTATTAAATATAAACAGAAAAATCAAAGTATTCGAAAGTCATAGAAGAATATTTCTAGATTCGGTTACCATGTTTGAAATATCAGTCTTGATGTCTTTTCTTGATTTTTTTAACAAAACGTAAACACAGCAATTAAAATATTTTACAATTAAATAACACTATTATGATAAATTCCAGAAGAGCATATCAAGAATAACTTCATTTTTGAGATAAAAATTATTCCATACTAAAAGAAAAATAATAGTTTATAATTTAGAATAAAGAAAAGGTGTTTCCAAAACAAAAAGCAAAAACAAGTGAGTGATTTTTTTTTTAAAGATGTAACTCACCTATTTTTGTACAGTATGTACGGCATTGTTTCTTGTTTACTGTTCTTTATTTTAGTGATTTAGACGTAAAGCAAAGGTTTCTGACCCAGTGTGCATATGTTTGTATTTTAAACGTTTTATTATTTGTTTTTTTGTACACTAAAACATAGTTTTTATGTTGAATACTTTTTTTTTTCTCGTGTTTTCACCACATTTTTAGTCTTTTTCGGGTTATCCGAGATTTTTGTTATCCGCGGTGCCCTTGCCACCCAACCCCGCGGATAATCGGGGCTGTACTGTATATAAAAATCCATTATCTAAAATTTAAAAATGCAACCCCCGCAGGTTTGTTCTACCAATCAGTCCTCTGAAAATGAACGATAACTTTTCTATGATCTCCATAGTCTACAGAAAACATGTTGTATTGCAACTTAACGCTCCTTCTGAATTTTATTATGTATCATTAACCCCTTGTATCACCGTGATACACATACCCAAAAGTCAATTCTTACACAGTAAGCTTTAAAAAATGATTTTATTTATTGCTCCTATTTCCTAACACATTAATTAAAATTGATCATAGAATTCCCATCAGGTGGCGACTAAGTTAATGTTTCATGTCAGTGGATTTTTTTTTTTATATTTTATTAGACCCCGGTACGGTATGCTATTTCTTTCTCCCAGCTTATTTTGTGTAGTCTCCAAAAAATAACGTTACCTTACAGAAGCCAGCCATAAAACAAAGCATAGTACGATTAAATACTCTATAGCAATTTTTTAAACTTCTAAGCATCGCACATTTTCAATTTTTATACCGCCGTATTCGGAAAAAAGTATTTTTTAATGCAATTTGTTTGAAAACTACATCTCCATTTATTTTTTAGATTTTTTTTTTATTTTATTTATTTATTGGCAACGGAAGAACTCCATTTCTGTGAAAAGTGACAAAAAAATAGCAATTACATCTTTTTGTTGCCATTTTCTCATAAAAACTGAAAAAAAAATTAATTAAAATACGTGCTATTTAAAAAATATATAAATGAAGGATTTCTGATAAAACATGGAGCTATTAGAAACTAAATTTAATTTTAAATACCTATATTAATAATACAAAAAAATGAAGGCCTATGAATCCTTAGATAGCCGATTTTATTTGTCGAGTTTTTTGAATGAAGAAATCTTTTTTTGTGTGTGTGTGCCTATTATTCAGCGATAGTGACGTCCTAGGCGTACTTTATTGTAGATATTGTTTAACACTGGATCGCAAATGATGAATTCTTCAGCGGATCTGGATGACGTCACTTTATGTAAAATAAAATCGCGTGTTATAAGTTTTAAAACTGAACTACAGTAGAGTCCCGATTATCGGAGTTTCCGCTTTCAACGAGTTATTTTCTTCTAATGGACTGAATGGCTTCAAAAAATATTTTGGCCATTTTTTTTTCTATTCTGACCAGAAAATCAGAGTTCTAACTTTTTATGACTGCTCTTTCATCTTCACCTAACACTTTTTTTCCCCTCTTTGGCACCTTTTGTCCGAGGACTGGAACTATGTGTAGTGAATCCCCGCATGTCGGGGAACCTACAGGGTGGAGCAAATAAGGTCTACACCAGATCCTAGTGATCTGGTGATCTTGATCCACTTAGGCATAAAATAAAATAAAAAAATGACTGTTTCATAATAATGGAAGCCATCAGTCCATCAGAAGAAAATGTTCCATTCCAAAGGTATAAGTTCGATTAACTCGGATAATCGGTACTCTACTGCAACTATATTTATATATGTTTTTTTGTCATCGGGGGCGACACTAAATTCTGAATAAACAGAATTCCTGTTTTCTAGTTATGATCTTTCTTTTTTAAATGTTGCATGTTTACATTTTCAATAGAATCTTGCACCGATACATGAACATAGAATAGATAATCTATTTTATATATCTAATATCTATTCTATGTTCATGCACGGATATATGCATTTTATTAGCACCCGGTACGGTATGCTATTTCTTTCTCCCAGCTTATTTTATGTCGTCTCCAAAAAATAGCGTTACCTTACAAAAGCCAGCCGTAAAACAAAGCAGTACGATTAAATACTCTATAGCATTTTTTTTTTTAATTATTCGAGCAGTTTTACTTCGGTATTGTTAAAATTAACTCTGTAAATTTTGTGAAATTAAAAAAGCTGGAGACGCCCGAAAATAGATTCTTTTGAAAGGTAATTTTGTATATTTTACAATTTTGTATTAGAAAATGGACACTATTGATGCGAGGTATGTGAATTTCTTTTTATTGTAGTTGTAAAAAAAGTATCTTTTAGCCAATAAATATTTCTGTTTTAAGTTTTTTTTTTGTTTGTTTGTTTTTTTTTTTTTTACATGCTTAGAATGACGTATTCTAACATCTGAGAAGGAAGGTCTCCATACGGGCATACTCCGAAAAATCTGAAAAAAATTATAGATTATTCTTCTTACGAAGATAGATATGTTTATAAAAAATAAAATTCGGCGGAAACTGGGTAGTGTCCGTAAAAAAATAATGAAAATTTCGTTATTTGGCGATTTATCACAAATTGGAGATGGAATAGAATTTCAAAAAATACTTTTTTATGTCAAATGCTCTTTAAGGTAAAAATGTTTCATACTGAATTTGTTTAAATAAATTTAATTTAAATAACTTTAGTTTTGTCAGTTTTAGTTTGCTTTAATTATAGTTTTGCCATATATATATATTTGTAATGAAAGTTAACTATGTAATTTTATGAATAAAAACAAAATTTAAATTAATTAAAATTGTTTCAATCTCAAAATTCAGTCCAATTGAGCACTGTTGATTCAACTTTGTTGCTATGGAAACAAAAACTTCTCCGATATATCTGGCCTTTATTTTGGAATACGCTTAAATATATGAAAATATATTTTTCAATATGAAAATATGTTTTATATATGGAATTATTTTAGCAGTGAAAAAATTAAATAACTGCAGCAACAAGCAACATAAATATGTAATACAAATAATATATGTGCATTAAACTCTCTCATTGTTTAAGTTTAAATTCATTAAATACTATTTGCACGCATTCTAAAAATCAATTAACAAGCAATTTTCAGATGCATTAAAATCATTTGCTTTTGACGAGAAATTTGACCTTCCTTGTGAGTAAATATTTTTCAAATCGGAGTTTTTGAGTCACAAAACATTAAAAAGCCTTTTTTCCCATAGATTATAAGCAATGAAATTCATTCGCGTGTCCCTGCAAACCACCTGTAAATGCTACACACTTCATGATATTCGACAATAAACCTCAATAACATATAACAAAAACGAATGACTATGCATCAGACATAGATTATGAAACCCTTTCCAAAACTTCACTATAAATTAAGGTGAAAGGTGATGCAATAAAAAACAATTTGGAAAACCTCATTGAAAAACACATTTGAATACACAATTTCAGGGATTTAGTCCAGTCAAATTAGGTTTTTTTCTGGACATAATTACGAAAGTTTTGAAACTCGGTAATATTGTTTGCAAGGCTCTACTAATAGACATACTAAAAGATGAGATGAAAGTCCAGATGAATGGGGGGGGGGGGGGCGTGTGAGGGGTGGCAGGCAAAAGAAGGTACCTTTTTCGGTTTTTTGTTCATATCTCGTAATCTATAAGTCCTATTGAAAAATTGCTGATGCAAAAGATAAAGACAATTAAATTCTCTACAAGAAAGGTTTTAGACATTTTTCTCTAGAGGCCATAGTTAACGAGATAATCGCATTCGAAAATGAAGACGTTTGCCAAAAGTCACACGAGTGCCAGAGAGCGGGTCAGTGGCACTTACATTGCATGTACTTAACTTAAATTTAAACAAGCGTTAATAAATTTTGTGGTCAGGTGAATGGGAACCTGAACAATAACTTCAACAAATGACATTTTTCTTAACTATAGATTATGTTATATAGATTATATATTCCGTAATCGGGTTTGAAGTCATTTTAAAAAGCGTGGTTTAGCGCCAATTTAATTTCCTTCTGTAAATTTTGTTTGGTAAACTTTTTTTACATAGACTATAGGCATGTTGAGCCATCAATCCGTCATGACTAATGAGAAATACGACAAGTTTGTTCGACAGAGCTAATTCGCGATTCGATAAAATAGAAGGTGATCAGTGAAAAGGTCAGTTGACATACATTATGAAGAACATGTTGTCATCAGTGTTCCCCCAAAACAGTTTCTCTCAAATAAGACCAATAAGACAATGTTGATTCGTCTCATGTCAGCAAAGTCCAAATTATGCCGACACTGACTGTTCAGATTTCTATTGCACTGAGTGAAAGTGACAACGTTAGTTACTCTTGTTGGACAGGATGCGGATATACTTGTTCTTCTCACAGCTTTAATCTTCAGATAAAAATATATGCTTACAAATACAGCTGTGGCAGGGAAATGAACTGTCTCCTGAGCTTTGGGGTTGGAAACGTAAGCTCGTTCATACGTTAGTGCCTATCAGAATCCCTATCCTGTTGCCCCTGAGGCAGTACTAAACCTTATCAGTGTACAGCTGGTTGCAGGCAAAAATGTGGATGTAGAAAAACAGGAATCACATGCACTGCCGCCTGCCACTACAGCCATGGAGACAGCTCAAACAGTCCACCACCTGTTGAGGAGGATGTAATAACAGAAATGGAACACAAATCAACATCTTTTGAAATTTCCCATTGAATCTGGGTTAATCAAAATGATCACGGACTTCAGTATATTGTTTATTCTTATATCATTGTATTTTACGCATTTTTCATTTTTGTATATTTTATGTTAACAAAAATGTAACTTTTTCAAGTTATTGTTCAGGGTTCCATTCTCCTCACCACAACATTTATTAACGTTCGTTTAAGGAAGCTTAGATTAAGTAGGTCAATGTAAGTGCCGTTCACCCGTTCCCTGGCACTGGTGTGACTTTTGGAAAATTTCTTCATTTTATTTTTTCATCTATGTAAAAATGTATACCAAACAAAAGTTACAGAAGGAAATTAAATTGGCGTTAAGTCACGCTTTAAAATGACTTCAAACCCGATTACGAAACATATAATCTGTATAACATAATCTATAGTTAAGAAATATATGTCATTTGTTGAAGTTATTGTTCAGGCTTCCATTCATCTGACCACAACATTTATTAACGCTTGTTTAAAATTAAGTTCAGTAGACACAATTTAAGTACCATTGATCCGCTCTCTGGCTCTGGTGTGACTTTTGACAAACTTCTTCATTTTCGAATGCGATTATCTCGTTAACTATGGTCTCTAGAGAAAAATGTTTATAACCTTTTTTGTATAGAATTTAATTTTCTTTATCTTTTGTATTAGTAATTTTTCAACAGGACTTATACATTACGAGATATTAACAAAAAACCGAAAAAAGGTACCTTCTTTTGCCTTGCCCCCCCCTCGTGCTCACCCCCCCCCCATCCATCAAGACTTTTAGTATGTTCATTAGTAGACTATCCCAAACAATATTACCAAGTTTCAAAACTTTCGTAATTATATCCCAAAATGGCCCCAAATCTGCCTAATTTCACAAGACTAATTACCATCTATAGTGAGAAAAAACCCGGATTCTTTTGTGCAGCCGTATCTATAATCTATAGATTTGTATATATATTACGCAGTACGCTAAAATTTAGATCAGTTAGGAAATGCGTAGTACAGTTGAAAATTTAACTTCAGCAATTTCCATAAATAAATGAAAATGTAATAGAGAGATCTTTTATACTACTTTTATACTAGAACGGAGATCTTTTATACACAGCCGTGTTTATGATATCCCTTTAAGACCGAAGGACTTTTTTTAGAATGAAAAGTGTTGGTGGTTTCTCCTAATTAATACGATCATATTTCATTGAAAAAATATTTAAAAAAATACGCGATGTCAGGCTATACCAAGGGAGGATACACGTAATTCTGTAGGTGCAGGCTCGACTTTAAATCACACAAAAAGAGGAAAATGTTTTTTCTTTTTTTTTAGGATCACCTACACAATTGTGTAGGTCAGGCATTAAAGGGATATATATCATTTTTACACACCGAATAAGATTTTTTTTTTAAGTTAAATCTAGAAATGCGTATTACAACTGAAAATGCACTTCTAGGAATTGTTGTTCATACGCAGTCTGCAACCGGTTTATTTAGTGTTTTCCTGTAATTTAACGATGAATTCTGTGAACATCGTATACGCAGCCCCGATTATGATATCCCTTTAAGACCGAAGGACTTTTTTTAGAATGAAAAGTGTTGGTGGTTCCTCCTAATTAATAGGATCATATTTCATTGAAAAAATATTTAAAAAAATACCCGATGTCAGGCTATAGCAAGGGAGGATACACGTAATTCTGTAGATGCATGGCTCGACTTTAAATCACACAAAAAGAGGAAAATGTTTTTTTCCTTTTTTTAGGACTACCTACACAATTGTGTAGGTCAGGCCTTAAAGGGATATACAGTACAAAGTCTGAAGTTCGGAATCCTCGGGACTTTACGAAGTCCGAACTTCGGATTTTTCCGAACTTTAGGTTATCAAAAATATTGCTCTTCCAACAAAAAGAAAAAGGAAATTCACTATTAAAAACGCAGAATATGACGTTCATATATTAAAAATTGAATATAACAACTATTAATGCCAAATTAAACAATCATTTTCATAAAATAAATCATAACAAAATAAAAAGTACAACAAAAACATTTATTTAAGGAAATTATATTATCGAACTGTGTTTTCAGGGTTTTTTAGGTAGCTTTCTTTACAAAAAAGCTACCTATTGCAGCCGTTCGGAGGAAAGCGATTTCAAAAAATTTTGGTATATTTTCATCGATCATGACCCCCAGACCCCGGAACCACCCTCCGTTCAAAATTGATATATATATATATATATATATATATATATATATATATATATATATATATATATATATATCTATATATATATATATATATATATCTGACCTATGTCACACTGTAACTCCCGTAATTATGAACCGATTTCGATGAAATTTGGTGTGTACATAGTACATACCAATGTCTAGACCGAGTTCGTTGGCCAGCGTCATCCGCCGTTTTGTTTCAAAATGGCGGCCCTTTAAAATTTAAAAAAAAATTTAAAACTTGAAATGTGGTACCAAAAAATTAAAAGTGGAAAAATATTTTTTTCTTATGTATTTGACCTTTATACAAAGATTCCGGAGCAGTTTTTGTTTCGTCTATATCTTAAAAAATGGCTGAATTATAGCATTTTGAATTTCTAGCGTGGCTGACATTTTGAAACGTCCTGAATTTTGTCACGCGATAAAAGGCGTATTTATGAACCGATTTGGATGTAATTCGGTGTGTACATAGTACATACCAATCTCTCGACCGAGTTCGTTGGCCAGCTTCATCCGCCATTTTGTTTCAAAATGGCGGCCATTTAAAATTTTTTTAAAAATGTAAAAATTGAAATGTGGTACCAAAAAATTGAAAATGGAAAAATATTTTTTTCTTATGTATTTGACCTTTATACAAAGATTTCGGAGCAGTTTTTGTTTCGTCTATATCTTAAAAAATGGCTGAGTTATAGCATTTTGAATTTCTAGCGTGGCTGACATTTTGAAACGTCCTGAATTTTGTCACGCGATAAAAGGCGTATTTATGAACCGATTTGGATGTAACTTCGTTTATACATAGTACATACCAATGTCTCGACCGGGTTCGTTGGCCAGCTTCACCCGCCATCTTGTTTAAAAATGGCGGCCATTTAAATTTTTAAGAAAAATTTAAATTTGAAATGTGGCACCAAAAATTGAAAATTGAAAAAATATTTTCTTCTTATGTGTTTGACCTTGATAAAAAGATTCGGGAGCAGTTTTTGTTTCGTCTATATCTTAAGAAATGGCTGAGTTATAGCATTTTGAATTTCTAGCGTTGCTGACATTTTGAAACGTCCTGATTTTTCTCACGTAATAACAGGCGTATTTATGAACCGACTTGGATGTACCTTGGTGTGTACATAGTACATACAAATATCTCGACCGAGTTCGTTGGCCAGCTTCATCCGCCATCTTGTTTCAAAATGGCGGCTATTTAAAAAAATTAAAAAATTTAAATGAGATACCAAAAAATTGGAAAATGAAAAAGATTTTTTTGTATGTGTTTGTCCTTAATACAAAGATTCCGGAACAGTTTTTCTTTCGTCTATATCTAAAAAAAAATGGCTGAGTAATAGCATTTTGAATTTCTCTTGTGGCTGACATTTTAAAACGACCTGATTTTTGTCACGCGATAACAGGCGTATTTATGAACCTATTTGGATGTAACTTGGTCTGTACATAGTACATACCAATGTCTCGAGCGAGTTCGTTGGCCAGCTTCATTCGCCATCTTGTTTCAAAGGGGTTGCCATTTAAAAAAATTAAATTTAAAATTCAAAATGAGGTATTAAAAAATTGGAAAATGAAAAAGATTTTTTTTTATGTGTTTGGTCTTGATACAAAGATTCCGGAGCAGTTGTTGTTTCTGAAAATTTGTTCTTTTGTTGATATCTTAAAAAAATGGTTGATTTATAGCTCTTTGAATTTCTAGCATGGCTAACATTTTGAAATGATCTTGTATTTGTCACGCGATAACACGCGTATTCGCCTATTTCGATGTAAGAAGGCATGTGGATAGTATACATCAACACCTCGACCAAGTTCGCTGGCCAGATTCATCAGCCATCTTGTTTCAAAATGGCGGCCATTAAATTAAAAAATATATATATATTTAAAGTGAGGTGCAAAAAAATTAGAAATTGAAAAAGGTTTCTTTCTTAAGTATTTGATCTTGATATAAGGATTCAGGAGCATTTTTTGTTTGTCTTTACCTTAAAAAATGGCTCAGATATAGCAGTTTCAATTTCTATTGTGGGTGACATTTTGAAAAATCTGATTTTTTGCATGCGACAGCACTCCTATATATTAACCGATTCCGATGTGAGTGAGCATGTGCACAGCAATTACTAAGGTCTCGACCAAGTTCACTGCTTAGCCTCATCCACCATGTTGTCTTAAAATGACAGGCACTTTAAGAAATTCCCGAATTTGGCAGCCAAATATAAGTTACTTTAAAGAAAAGCAGCTTGGATAAAGCTGACTAATTTCGCGAAATTCTCATTCATTATATTGATAAAAATTAGTATTGAATCTCCTATATTCAGTTTCCACTAAATTGAGCTTCGTGTGTTTGCATGATATAAGTTGGCTATTTTTAAATAAGGATTATGAAAGCTACCTCTTCCTCCCGGCACTGGCCGGAAGGACTTTTTTTTTTTTGCAAACGCAATAGATCTTTCAGAAAATAGTGTCAAAGTGAGCGTTTTGAACCAAATTCCCGCACGAAAGAAAAACCATTTAAGGAATGGTGAAAAACGCCTTTGTCACGTCATCAAAATCGCTTATAACTCAATAGGTAAATTATTTATTTAAAAAAAACTGGAAAACACAGTTCGATTCCAAATCGCTTCAATAGTAAGGCCTTCCAATTTTATATCTTTCTGTAAAAAAATGAATTTGTAAATGTGTCAAAATGTTTTGCGCTTGTTGAGCAGAGCAATTGGTAACTTTCTTAACTATTGAACATTTTAGTTAATGTGGGCTGCTTTATTAACGTAGGTATATCATTGAGAAGTGTTTCTTTTATTCTGTGCATCGACATGAATTAAGATTCAGTAATAAGGCTTGTTCTAGACCTTTTTTCTTTCAACAATTTTGTTTTTTCACTTCTTTCTTGAAAACTGCCGCTGAAAAGTGCGAACTTTGGACAATTCCGAACTTTGGGTGTCCGAACTTTAGACTTTGTACTGTATATCATTTTTACACACCGAATAAGATTTTTTTTCTTAAAGTTAAATTTAAAAATGTGTATTGCAACTGAAAATGCACTTCCAGGAATTGTTGTTCATATACAGTCTGCAACCGGTTTATTTAGTGTTTTTCTGTAATTTAACGATGAATTCTGTGAACATCGTATTCTATAGTAGACCTTTTGTAGTAGTACACATCAATTTCAATATGTTTTAAAGGGTGCGTTATCATTAAAATGCAACGCAAAGGATTTTTCCCCTATAAACGGAATGCAATGGAATTCTTTTGTAAGTGCCTGCAAACGAATTATAAATTTTCAATATGAACATGCCACATTAAACCTTAATAAACTATATCAACCGCATGGTAATCCGAGCTTATTTATCGAGTTAGAGCACATAAAGGAAGACAGATACCGGGTGTCTTAAAAAGGATTGACTGATTTTAAAATTTAATAACATGCAAACGGTGACAGATATTTAAAAAATTCTTGCAGGTGGATGAAGTATGATGTCAGGAGTTTTTTTTTACTGTGACTCACGAATTTAGTTCGAATTACAAACAATAGATTGCGTTGTGAGCAATATGTGCTCAGTCCAGGTCCAATTTTTGGTACTTCGGGACCCACTTAAAGCATTTTAATCTCCGTTTTTACTTTCTTCTATCTTTGCAAGAAGAAAGTATTGGATTCGTGCAAATTTTCGAATTCCGGTTTTCGACGGATTTACACGTTTTAGGGGTCAGAGATTCCGAAAAAAATGTTTTTACAAAATGTCTGTCTGTGAGTCTGTGACTCTGTCTGTCTGTATGTATGTGACACAAATTTTGTGGGCGCTCTATCCCAAGAACTATTCAGTTAGTCTCTGATATAAATTGGTGCTGATTAGTTTTTGGTGTAAATCGCTCAACAGGTGGCTCTGCTATGCCGCATTTTTCACGATTTATACAAGAGCCCAATCTCCAGAACTAATGTATGGCTTTTCATCAAACTTCAGATGTAATTAGTCCTTCATATGAGTTGAAGATTTATATATTTTGATATAAATCGCTCAACAGGTGGCGCTGCTATGCAGCATTTTTCGCGATTTCTGCAAGATCCCAATCTCCAGAACTAATGCACGGCTTTTCATCAAACTTCAGATTCAGTTAGTCCTTGACATGAATTGACGATTTATGCGTTTTTGTGTAAATCGCTCAACAGGTGGCGCTGCTATGTTGCGTTTTTTGCGATTTCGATTTATGCGTTTTGGTGTAAATCGCTCAACAGGTGGCGCTGCTATGTTGCGTTTTTTGCGATTTCGATTTATGCGTTTTGGTGTAAATCGCTCAACAGGTGGCGCTGCTATGTTTTGCGATTTCCGCAATAGCTTAATCTCAAGAACTAATGCTTGGATTTTCAACAAACTTCAGATTCAGGTATACCTGGATATGAATTAGAGCAGTTTATGTTTTGGTGTAAATCGCTCGGAAGCCCAGTAGCGTAGTGATCAGGACGCCTGTCTGCCACGCTACAGCCCGTGAGTTCGTTTCCCGGCTGGATAAGGTTCACTCAACCTTTCATCCTTTGGTTGGTTGGTTGATTTTTGACGGCCAATTATCTGCACGAGGGATATAGGGCCAGGGGGGGGGTCTTTCTAAGGGATCCTAACCCGTATTTACGCATGGAAATCCATGACTCGGAGGAAACCACGAAAACTCCGAACGATTAGGCCGACGGGCGCGATTGGGTTCGAACCCAGCACCTCCCGTCTACCAACTTCTAGAGTGGAACATTTCAGCCACTGGTGGGGCATTTCGTCTTTGGGTCGATAAAATGAGTACTAAGCTTGCTTGGGAACTAAACACCGAGGGTCTCGCGTTGGGCTGACCACCTAGCCGGGTCACATGCTGCATAGCACCTCGGGGCCTAGGGTCAAGTAAACGGAGTTGGGCACTGTAGTCCCTGATTCTTCATGGATCGTACAGCCGCAGGTTTTAGTTTAGTTTAGTAAATCGCTCAACAGGTGGCGCTGCTATGCAGCATTTTTCCCGTTTTCCACAATAGCTCAGTCTCCAGAATTAATGCACGGATTTTCATCAAACTTTAGATTCAGTTAGTCCTTGACGTGAATTTACGTTTTATGCATTTTGGTGTAAATCGCTCAAAAGGTGGCGCTGCGAGGCTGCATTTTTTGCGATTTCCGCAATAGCTCTATCTTAAGAAAGACACAAAATATATATGTGTAATTAAAAGACAACAACGGGGCATATCGCTTACTTTATAATGTATATTTTATATATGCTATATACAGTCGTGGGAAAAAAGTAACCCCCTGCTAGCTCTCATATAGAAGAAAAGTTACCAAACGATTGGAAATAAAGTCTATTTTTAAGTAGTATATATAATGCTTGCTTAGGTGCTATTTACAAATAAAAACCAGACCAAACTTTGTTTTTTTTAATGGCAACACCTAATTTTGAGAATATATTTTAAATCTTCGGTTCAAACTGTGCCTAGATACGAAATTTCAACTCATTTAATGATAAACATTCAAAATTTAGAGCTTCTAATGTTAAGTCACATTTTCATATTTTTATTAATATCTCCGGAAATTGTAATCCTAATGTGATAATTTTTTATGTGGTACTAAAAATCTCATACTAAAAAACTCAAATATAAATAAATTGAATTTGTAATTTAAAAATTTTATAATATGAATTATGAAATTAATATTCGAAAAAAAAACATGAATTGAACCTACAATTTTCTGTTACATTTATATTTATTATGTCCTGCTTTATGCGAATTTTCCATTTCAAATTTTTCTTTCAAGTATTTTTCGAATTGTGATTAAACAACGTCAAAATGATGGTTTAAAGGACCGTCGATTATGTGCACAAAAGCATAATTTGAAAAAATATATACATATATTATTCATTTTATTGAAACATTTAGGCTGGCAATAGTCGAAACATATTAAGCGGGTGAAATGCTCATATTGTCAAGAAATAATACATTAATAAAAGTGAAACAGTCAATCTGTAGCTTTTCAAGAATCGAGTACCGAACTTCAATTTGGATATAGTCCCTAAAATAGGCTCATTTTAAAATAATTAGTTCTCTATAACTAATCGTACGAGTTTCATGGAAATTTTTATTTAAGTTAATTGAAGGGTGTAGAATTTATTTATTGCGTCATACGTGGATATTGCTATTGAAAAAAAAGCAAAGTTTGAATTCGTTTTGAAATGTAGAGGGCACCTTAAACAATTTGTGCATACATCATTTAAAAGTAGACATTATTTCCAGTTATTGGTACTAGTCATTTTCATCTACAATAATTTGTTGTAGAGTCAGTAGAGGGTGTTTACTTTTTTCTACAATTGTACATCCGGTTAATGTTCGCTTAATCCATCGACAATCGACATCTCTACGATATGATGCAATATCATGGGAGATGATAGTATCCCGAATGACGCAGCTTTAAGGCCAAAATCGTAGAATGGCAGAACTCATATATACAGCTAATCAAAGGGAGACGATAGTATTCCGAGTGACGCAGCCTTAAGCTTAAAATCGTAGAATGGCAGAACTCACATACAGGGGTTGGATAAAAATATGGAAACACCTAAAAAAAGCATATTATCATGCCCTGAAAATCGCTTCTTACGGAACTCCCTTCTTATTGTTTTGGTACTTACAGGCTTTATGAGCTCAACATTTAGTTCAGCAGTGACTTTTGCAGTTGTCGTCTTCTTATTTTTCGTCGCGATCAACTTTAATGACCGTCTGTCACGATCATCCAACACACACTTTTGTCCGCATTGTGACTTAACGGGTGATGTTTTTCGCTTTTCCTGTATGCGGTATAAATCTTCCATACGGTGCCTTTTGAAATATGAAAAACATCGGCTACCTTGGTAATTGAGGCACCCACCATACGATTACCAACAATTTGTCCAAGTTCTAATTCTCTTAGCTCAGGCGCAAAGCGCTCACAAGTACACAGAACACTGTTCTGACAATGACTGACGCTTGCAATGTATTGAGGGCATTGTACAGGTGGCGTTAGTGGGAAAATACAACAGCGCCACCTACAGGTTTGGGTAGAATCAACATTTACGTTCAAGCATGCATTTCACGGGATGTTTCCATATTTCTGTCCAACCCCTGTATATAGCTAACTCGAAATCAAAGGAATTGCGAAAAGCCGCCATTTAATTACTCTGCAAATATAGTTCATATTGTTCTGATTTTTTTTTTTTTTTTTTTTTTTTTTTTTTTTTTTTTTTTTTTTAACAGTCTTATATCTGCGGTCTCTAATCCTATTCTGAAATTTCTGCATTGCTACGTGCAGTATATTTTGAGATTTATAACCCCATTTTTAGGGTTCCGTACTTAAAAAGTAAAAACGCAACCATTATAAGATCACTCCTGTGTCTATCACTCACAGCCATTTTATTCGTAAACTATGGAACGTGGAAAGTTCAAATTCGGTGAAGTAATAAAGACTATTGACCCGCATATTTTCAGATTAATATACATTCATAAATTTATTTAATAAAAAAGTGGAGGGGATAATTATGCTACTTGAAAAAAGAAATCTTTTCTTTGCATATCATGTGGGGTATCCTGTGAAAGCGTTTGTAACGCTGAACTCAAAAATATATTCCTTTTAATTTTAGGTATTATATTTTCAAAGATATTATTGAAAATGTAGCGCAAAAGTATATCCCCCCCCCCCATCTAATTCCGAATCTACTGAAACAAAAATTATGAAAAAATTAGAGGTAGTAGACGTTAATGTAAACCTTGCCGGAAAATTATAGCGATTACCCTAGGTCACATAGTTTTTGAGTAATTAGCATTTTTCTGTTATACACAAATTTCGATTTACGGGCATTCAGAAAAATTGTTGAACATCGCTGAATATACCTATCGTTGCAGAAGGATAAAAGCATTCTTGATAATGATTTTCGAAAAAAAATCATCAGTAATTAGCCGAGATATTAACCCTTAAAGGAACGGTCAGTTTGGACATACACAAGGACAGGGGTGGCGTACTCTATGCCTAGTTAATAACTTTTAATGATATATATGTGTAATGTAATGTCCAGTAACAGTATAAAATCAATAAACGTCAAATTGTTAAAAACATACTAATTTAAGTGTCTCGGGACTCTAAAAATTGGAAAAAATGAAAAAAAGACCATTTAATGTCTTAAAATGTATATGATTTTAAAACACAATTTTAATTGGGATAAAAAGTTGCAAGATACAGAATTAGTATTTATAGGGGGCTCGAAGCTGTCAGACATTTGTCGAACAAAAAATTGGCATAACAGTTTACGCGCAGGATTACAAAATAAATATTGCAACTAGAATGAAAATTTTGGTGCTTACTTTTACTTCAGATTGTAATAATTTCCCTGAACTTAAATAAATTTGTATTTAAAGCATTTTTATATTTTTTAATGCAATGTTATATTTAGCTAATACAAAATTTGGAAAATTTCAACAGTAAAATCACCTAAAAAAATATTTTTTTGAACAATAGAAAGGAAATTTTAGGTTCAATTTATACAGACTAACATGAAATATATGCTTTGAAAATTTCATGAAAAAATATTCAGAAGTTCTTGAGGTATCCTGCGCGTTATGCCCAAAAAACGCCATTTGGAAAAACAATGACTTTAAAGTTTCGGAAACGCCGCTTCAGCTATTGAGCGGGTATAATTCTAAAAGCCAAAACTTCTGTTCTAATGGGAATTTCAGCGAAACAATTATATCAAAATATTCAGAAAAAATAGGAGTTTAACATCTAAAAAAATTAAAATTTTTTAAATTTTGAAGCTGTAAGATTCCTGCGACCACTTAATCCTTTCCGACACGGAGTAATTCTATATAACCCTTTAAGACCCGATGTATTTGTAAACAAAGCTAATCATGCCTGTAGAAAGTAAAACATGGACTGCAACCGCTACCTGTTGATAAAAAATGATAGTTTACTCTATCTGCAAACCAGAACCATTGTTCGATTCGAGTTTTTATTACATACGACTCAGAAACAAAAATTTAAATGAATGTCTAACCCGCACGATCGTGCGGGTTGGGTCTTAAAGGGTTATAAACTTATGAAATAATGAACTGACACCAGAATTTATAAACGAATTTATTAGAAAATGCGAACTTGCTTATTTTCACGTACATGATAAAAGGAAAATTTTAATTAAATATTATTGGTGCCGTTTGTCTGTTTTGGAATTAAAATTAGGTGTCCGTTTTTTAAGGGCATCGCCCTCGAAAGATTTAATTAGAATGAATCGCATAAATACTGTGGGATTCGCGATAGTTTGCATTGATTGTATCTCTCAATACACCTCGAATAACTTTAAAAGTTAATTAAACACCTATCTGGAAAAACGCGGCACTGACCAAGGCGGCGTTGCAACTTTGAGACCTCAATTCGAAGCGCGCTTAGCACAATGCCAAATTTAAACTTTGAACAAAGGTTTTGTTTTAGCTACACTGTAGAAATAAAGGTTATTACTACGCTGGATTTAGTTTCATGAAATGCCAAATGAAATTTAACTATGCACTCCTTTTATTGTCAGTACCGAATTAAGTTTATCATAAACAGATTAGGATAATATTAAAAAAAAGAGTTATACGAATAGCTATATTTGATATTATTTAGGTTCCATATCTCTTTGAACTTTCATGGTATACCCATTTACACTTTTCTAATATATACAGTTATACCCAACCCTACGTTGTATAGTTTTTTACAAAGTCTTAGTATTCTTTTAGCAACGTTTATATATATATATATATATATATAATGCAATTACAAATTCATATATTTATTCTACGGAACCCTCTGTACGCGAGTAATGCTCGCACTTGACCGTTTATTTAAGTAATCTGGAAAATTTAAATTTGTCCTTTTACTTCTCAGAAATGGCCGGACCGATTATTTTTAAATTAATATATTGTATTAATTTGTTATAGATGAAGCGAATAAAGTCTTAAGGTTTTTCAGGAAAACTTTGTCTTTTGATTTAATCAGGCTCTAAAATAGAAATATATTTTTTCGCCATTCTATGAGAAATTCATCAAAAACGCGTGACAAGACATTACTGTATTCGTTTGTGGCTGGTTTCTTCCAAAGTGGAAAAAAAAATGCGGAAAACACCATGGAAAAAACCGGCTGGAAGAAATAGGTTTCTTCGAAGTGGAAGAAACTTACTCTTTAGTTAGGTATTTAGAATATAAGTTGCACCTTCGTAAAATACAATAAATGCAGTTTTCTTGAGATAACCTTAAGTAAATTTAATTAGACATATAAAAATTTAATTATATGTTAAATTAATAATCATTTTTTAGCAAGATCTCACAGCTTGTCTAAAGATTTTCAATCAATTTTCTGAATACCTGAAAAAAAGAAATTTCATCCAAAACGTATAAAACCCATTAAAAATTAACCATTTCAATTTAACCATCATTTTCTTAAACTTCTTTAATTGATAGTAAGTATGGATATTTACCTACTATAGGATAAGACTTATTTTAAAGATTATTTAATTAAAAGACAATGTTTTTAAATTACAACTATTTTATTAAGGGAACTACTAATATGAAGAGATAATAATACCGAGCAGGTGCGTAAGGTAAGCTCCAATTGAAAGGGATGATAATATGAGATAGTATGATAATAATAAATATGCGATAATATAATAATAAATATAAGATAGTTCCTATGCAAAAAGTTTTAGAACATTAGTCTTTTAAAATCAGCATTGAAATATACATGTTAGAGTAAATAACAACAAGAATGAGGTTCAAAAACCAATTTATTCATTTAATGTGTTGCAAAAAAGTTTTTTTTTTAACTTTTTTTATCTGAAAAATAAAGAATTGGTATTTTTGTTTACAGAAATGTCATAAACAATGTTAAAACATCAACCTATCCCTATAGTTGTAAAAACCATCACTTGTAAGTACCTGCCAAACCTGAAGTTTGTTACTGAAAAAAAAAAAAAAAAAACTTATTTTTCAAAAAATAATATTTTAAACATTAATTAAGTTTTCCACTTTTGATTTAATATAATTATGCTTTGAGTTTAATTCTCTTATACAGTTAACATATTTTAATTTTGAACGTCTGTTTTGTTGTCGGTTGGTTTCTTCCATTTCTTCCACTTTGTTCCGTTTCTTCCACTGTCCTGTAAGAAACCCAACCCTGGTTTGCATACCTCCCTTTTCTACACTTTTGGTGAATGATATCCGTGGAAGATCTTGCTCAGTGGGAAGTCGCTGGGATACTAATCAAAGTGTGTGGGTTTTGTCCTCCTTGATGTTTTAACCTTTTTTTCAGATTTTTGTATTGATCTTTTTTAAGTCAGTTAATAAAGAGTATTTGATCTTTACTATCAGTTCCTTTGTAATTTTTTACTGTCAATTAGATCATTAAATAAAATTTTAATAATTTTTAATTGTAATTAAGGTAATCAAAATTAAATTACAACTAAATTAAATGAAATAAAAATTAATTTTAAATAAATTTCAATAATTAAATTTAAAAATTTATATAGCCTATTTTTTATTATTAAAATGAACATTATAATTCTATAATAATAGCTGCTAAACTTACATTAAATATATTCTTATGTTATAGTTTTAGTAACAGATGATTTATTTATCCTTTTAAAGAGACCTTGATTTAAATTTAGTAGTTATTTTAACTATATAAAATCAGCTGTGTCAGTTTTAAATACTTTGCGTATATGCAAAACCTCAGGTAATGCGAGAGATTCAATAAAAAATGTCCATGATATGAATGTATCATTTATTAAAGACAAGCGAGCAGTTAAATATTGCCGCGGGTTGAACCCCGGTATAAGAGACAGGAACTGCTTTACATCTTTACAGCAGTGCGGTCAGAGATAGAATCTAAAACTCCTAGATAGATTTCATTGTAAGTGTATCGAGCCACAAAAATGTTTGAACCTTGGACAATTATAACCCCAAAGAATACATCTCCTAACGGAAATTTTGAATTCTAATTCAACCCAGCGATTCATTAGCTTGCGTAACCGAAATTTTAACGTACTTATTTGATGCTGAGGCTGAGAAAATGGAGAAGTTATATTTAGAAGCAACCATATAGACATTACTACATTCCTGTCGCCTTCTTCTAGATCTGTGGAGACTCCAAAGAGACTAATTCTTTGAAAGAGGAGATGTGTCATTATCCATGCTATTCCCACCTCTTAATATTTGTTACCTGTAGAACCTATACTATCTGTAACTTTGGTTATTGTAGATCGAGTGCTCTGTGTAATATTTGTTATAAATGTATGATGTTCTAAGCTGTATTATTTCATATGATACAGTAACCTGTGCATCTTTAAGACGGTAAAGGTTTCTATTTAAGGGGCTACTTCAGTTACGCGAAAAAACCCGCTCGCTAATGGAAGACATTTATAAAGACCCGCTCCTATGGAAGACATTTATAAAGATATCGCGGTTGCATTTCAATATTTTTAAATGACTTTTTTTGCATTGGATAGCTGAGATCGATATGTACAAAGGCCGTTTTCTACCTTTTCGATTTTGTTTATTTTTTATTATCTTCGATTATCGTTTATGAGGATGCTTTCACTTTCAAAACTAGTTCCGAAAAAATAAGTGTCCTCATTAAAAATATCTGTAAACAAAATCGAAAAAGTAGAAAACGGCCTTTGTACAGATCGATATCAGCTATCCAATGCAAAAAAAGAAAAAAAAATCATTTAAAAATATTGAAATGCAACCGAGATATCTTTAAAAATTTCTTCCATAGGATTAGGATCAGCGAACGGGTCTTTTCGCTTGACTTAAGTAACGGGGCATTCCACATCAAATCAGGCAGTAAAATATCAATACGTAACCCACCATCACAGATTTTAATGAAACTGCGTGTGTTTGTTCTTACTATTAAGATATGATCACCAGTAATTTTTTTTGCTCCTTGGTGAAATAGTTTCTGAGAAAAAAATTGTCAAAATTTTGAAAAACTGCCGTCAGTTGGCATTCTTGACAGCTCGGTTTTCAAGTGTAGCATGTCATATGTATAATCATATTTCAATATCTACTCTACAAATCATCTTCAAATAATTTATGCACAATATTTAGAGTACGCAGCTTATGAAAAAAATATATTGTTACGCTTATAACATTTTAAGTGTGTCTAAAAAAATATTTAAACTTTGAAGTCGTGAATTTTTTATGAAAAATAATGCATTAACAAAAAAAGCATTATCAACAAAAGGCGGTATTTTTATTAAATTTATTTTTTGTGGGAGATATACTTAAGGGTGTCCTTTACCTGATTCTGAAATAAAAATAGTGGGATTTTGGGTGTTTTTAGTAGTATTTCCTATTTAAAAATATTTTGAGGTGCATTTCAAATCAAATCAAGCAGAGTCATTCCATGTCAGTTCCCCTAAGCCATTTAATCACTGTCACAAATTTCAATGAAACTGGGTTTGTTTATAGCTTATTTTAAGAAGTAATCACCTTTAATTTTCTTGATCCTAAGTAAAATATTTTTTAAGATAAAAAATATCAAAATTTTGAAAAATTGTTTTAAATTTTTTTAATGACAGTTCGATATTCAAAGACTGCATTTAAAAAAAAAAAAAAAAAAAGTCATTTCAATATAAAATCACTAAATAGATTCCAAATAATGTATATGTGACAAATATGTAGGCAGATTATTATTTCTGGTTTTTTGTCATGTTTAAATACTAAGAGTGTCTTTTATCTTGTGAATTTTTAAAATCAAGAATTTTGTCAAAAATAATGTGTTAATCAAAAATTTATTATTAACCGAAGTCAGGGTGTTATTGCTTTTTTTTAATTGTACGTAAAAATAGCTTTTAAATGGTTATAAAATAAAAATACTGAAAATATGAGAAAAAATTATCAAAGTTTTGGAAAAATACCACGAGTTGCTATTAATGATTGTTCAATTTTCAAAGGCCTCATTTTATATATAAAATCATATTTCAATAACTAATAAAGAAATCTTCTTCGAATAATTTAAGCAAGGTACATAAAGTATGTAGATTATGAAAAAAAAATATTGCTGTAATGTTAAAAAATATTTAAATGTGTCTAAAAAATTGTATAATATTTGAAATCAAAAATGTTTTACAAAAAATAATGAAATTACTAAAAAATCTTTTTCAATCAGAGGCGGAGTTTCTATGACTAATTTTTTTATTTTAAATTGTACATAATACTACATTATAACTGGATCTGAAATAAAAATAGTGGGATTTTGGTTGGTTTTAGTAGTATTTAAATCATATTTAAAATTATCAATATTTTCAGATGTAAAATCTATCCAATGCATCATCCCTGGAAATATTTTTATTTATACATTTATTTTATTTTTCAAATTATCTTTTATGTTCGTTTCTTAAGGAAAAAAATAAACAATATTGTCTTTTAGTAAAACTTCTAGGGCGAAGAGCAATTATCCCTTTCCAAAAAAGAGAAAAATAACTAGCTCCTCACCGCCCAATAGAAATTTTCAAAATGACATTCCTAATCTTTAAACTCATATTTGGCTGTTAATATTGAAAATTTAGCATTGAGCTGCTAATATTGAAAAAAATACCAAATTTCACTCTTTTGAAGAAAATTTTGACATATTGTGCTTTAAATATATGCAAAAAATGCATAATCCATTATATTTATATCTTTCAAATAACTATATCTAAAAAAATTATTTAAAACTTAATGAGTTGCACTTTTGTAACTTTATTCAGTTTCTAAATATATGTACCGTAATTTTGGGTGTATAGCCCGCGGATCAAACAATTCAGTTTGGACCCAGAAATTTTATTCAGTACTTGAAGACCAATATTTACTGTGATCTAAAAAGTTACATTTTATTTTTAAAAATTTCTGGGTCGAAACACGATTGTTTGATCCGCGGGCTATACACCGGAAATTACGGTAATTTGATTTATTTCATCACAATATTACTGAAAGATGGATTTTCAACATATATATGTGTGTATATATATCCCTGTTCTCAAACAAATTATTTAAAAATTATTCATTTATGTTTAATAAAGCATATATATATTGTTTATACACTTATAGAAAATACATATAGTAAATTTTATGATATGTCAATAATGTCTAAAAGTAAAGAACTTATCTAATACTATGTAACGAAAAATTTAACATCTGGTGTAATGACAACAAAATTTTATAATTGTTTTACTTAATTTGGATGAATGAAAAAAGCTTACATGTTTATATTTTATTGAAGTACAGGTGAAAATGTCACAAAGACAATCCTATCTCAACAACCACCGAGTATGTCACATTCACACTACAGCTGATTTTTTTTCTTTTTGATCTTTCGGATTTGATTTCAGATGGTAATGAATTAATTAGTTTTGTTAGAAGTGTCATTGCAGTCAGCATATTAGGTTCACTGTTTTTTTCTTTTTTTTTTTTTTTTTTTTTTTATAATTTGTTTTGATTGACTCGATGAACAACAACATTTAAAGGGACCATTTCATGAATTTTCAATTAAAAGCTGATTTATAAATTCATTATGTTGTTTAGTTATTATTATCGTCTTAAGATAACAAGTTGATATTAAGATTTTTAAATGTAGTTTATTTATTATTTGAACAGTTGAAAGTATTTTTCAATAAGAGTGGGCTGTTTTTAAGTCTGCTGTTGAGCAATGTGGTGTTGGTAAAGGAACTGGAACTATTTAATTTAATTTTTATTGCTGTAAATAATATTTGTTATTTTATTATTGTATGTATTATATTTAAGCAAGAGTAGCAATACACGATATCGTAGTCATTATAGTACATCTTAGAATGAAAAGCTTCAATATTTATCATTAAACATTCACATTTTATGAAAATTTTGTTAAAATTGCTCATATTTTCACTATTTTTATTTTATAACTATTGAAAAGATATTTTTACGTACAATTAAATAAAGTAATAACAGCCTGCCTTCGGTTAATTGTAAATTTTTTATTAACACATTATTTTTCACAAAATTCTTGATTTTAAGAATTCACAAGATTAAACACACTCTTAGCGTTTAAACATGACAAACAACAATAAATAATAATCTGCCTACATTATTTGTCACATATACATTATTTGAAACATATTTAGTGATTTTATATTGAAATGACTTTTTTTTATGCAGTCTTTGAATATAGATCTGTCATTAAAACATTTTTTAAAAAATTTCAAAATTTAGATATTTTTTTTATCTTAAAAAATATTTTACTTGGGATCAAGGAAATTAAAGGTGATTACGTCTTAAAATGAGCTATAAACATACCCAGTTTCATTGAAATTTGTGACAGTGAATTAAATGTCTTAGGCGAACTGACATGGAATGATTCTGTTTGATTTGATTTGAAATACGCCTCAAAATATTTTTAAATAGGAAATACTACTAAAAACACCCAAAATCCCACTATTTTTATTTCAGAATCAGGTAAAGGACACCTTTAAGTATATCCCCCACGAAAAATAAATTTAATAAAAATGCCGCCTTTTGTTGATAATGCTATTTTAGTTAATGCATTATTTTTCATTAAAAAAATCACGACTTCAAAGATTAAACATTTTTTTTAGACGCACTTAAAATGTTATAAGCGTAACAGTATTTTCTTTCATAAACTGCGTACCCTATATATTATGCATAAATTATTTGAAGATGATTTGTAGAATAGATTGTGAAATAGGATCATATTTATGTCATGCTACATTTCAAAATCGAGCAATCAAGAATGCCAACTGACGGCAGTTTTTCAAAATTTTGACAATTTTTTTCTCAAAAACTATTTGACCAAGGAGTAAAAAAAAAATACTGGGAATCATATCTTAATAAAAGGAACAAACACACGCAGTTTCATCAAAATCTGTGATGGTGGGTTACATGCCTGCCTGAACTGACATGGAATGACCCTAACCTCTTAAGCTCGGCAGTATCTTTTAAGATCAGCAAAAACATGCCCGTGTGTAAAGCTGATATCATATTGACGATACAACCTGTAAAATAAATTTATCTTACTATTTGCAAATTTATTAACATTGGACAATTTCAATCTTTACACCGTCTTAAAACAATATAAATACAGCGAACTTCCGTAACAGGGCACCGTTTTAAGATGGATTTCTCGTGATTAAGTACAAAAACAAAATCTCCGGTTAAGGTCTATAGTAGGGCTGCACAACGTTTTTAAGAGAAGGACCACTTACAAAAATGTCTGGGTTGTAGCGGGCCACATCGGTAACACAGAGATATAATTCAATCTCGGGGTGGTGGAGAGATCTGTGGTCTATAAAAAACATGGTTTCAGATGAGTGGTAGTTCTACCCCATTAGGTTTCCCTACCCAGTTAACATACCATACCCGATTCAGTTGGCAAAGATATATCAACAGTTTATGTGTGTACAACAGTCTATGTGTGTATCAACAGTTTATGTGTTAGGGGGCTGTGCCCCCTGCAAGCTATGCTCTCCAACCCCCCGTTCAGACACCGCAGAATCTAAAAACACGCTAATCTGATGGGTTTTAAAAATATTAGAAAAGATTGAATTATACTGAAAAAAGCTGTGCAGATCTCCCTGTAAACGGGTTTCCATTCAATTCCCTTTGATTGCAAAAATTTAAGGGCGAATTAGTGTCTGTTAAGACATCCAATGGTTATTTTCGTTTTTTGATTAAAGAGGATCAGTTAAACATTTGAAAAGAAGCTAAAATAAAATAAATTAAGTATACAGAGTCTTTGTCTACCGGTTTTTAAAACAATCTCTATAACAATAGTCTAAGTCATGTGACTATCATCAACAGTTCCAGGCGGACCACTTCGCTTTTTATACTCTAGGTGCAATTTTGGTATTTTAATGTTAGCCAGGCACAAGTGATAAGTCGCCAAATATTATTCTATCGTCATCATTTCCTCTATATAATAATAGTTCAAGTCATCAACTGCCATAAACAAATACGGTTTGATCCCTCCACCGTTCATATGAAAGTTTGGCACAGATGTCATATACGTCCCATATTGGCGCGATTGTTTAACGACGCCAATTTGGGGAACGCATCAACAGCATAAACAACAACAGCCGACTTACCATATCAAGCAAAATAACGATACTTTGGCGCCAGTTAAGTGCCCGTTCCGTATATGACATTGGCGTCAGAAAAAAATCGCACCAATATGGGACCGTAAGTTTTCCATTTTGATTAAGAAATCAAAATTTGTTTTTTTTTTTTTTTTTTCGAATAAAACTACAAAAAATTTGCCATGGTTGCAAAGAATTCTTGGTACTGTTACGCTAGCCGGATGCAAATCTCGCCAATAGCTTTTTTTAACTCACCAGTTAGCATTTTTTTTTTTTTTTTCGAGTGGTAATATTTGGCCAGATGTCATATACGCATAGCAGGTTTGGCGTGATTTTTTTTTTTTTTTTTTTTAAAGAAAATTTGGTGAAAACTTCGTTTTCAAATACCAGTTACATATGCATTTTTGGTATTACTTAGTTATCCCGTCGACCAAAAATCTATCGCCAAACTTTAAGATTAAATGCCAATAATGGTTGATCGTAATTGTCAAGTTCACTTGACTTTAAGCAAGTTACACGTGCTTACGTCATCAAGTGATTTTTATTTCGACTTTTTATTTGTATATTTATTAATGTTATACTAATTTATTTGTTCTTTCGTTATTTATAATAAAAAATTATGTCAATTTGTATAATTTGGCGAGTGTTTTGGCGATTTATATAATTTGGTGAAATTGGTCGACAGAATAACTAAGTAGTACCGTATTTTTTATTTATTTTCTATTATTTTCTAAAGGAAATATAAAAAAATAATTAATAATTATAGAACAAAATAATTTATATAATTTATAAAAAGAAATAAAAGTAGATAAACATTTATTATCAAATAAACAACAATAGCTGTGTTACCATGTCAACCTTTTCTGAAATATGACAAAAAAATATCTGTTTGATTAAAATTTGAGTTACCATCATTAGAAAAATGTCTATAAAATTAGAAAAAAATTAATATTTCGAAAACTAATTCGAATTTAAAAATTCTAATACCAGTTTTGAGGTCTGCGGATCAATGCTGATTTTTTATGATAATTTCATCGCAAAGTGTTCCATATTTTAGGAGAAATCACTTGAAACATAATCAGTTGTTTAATCAGTCGATTCATGTATCCGTTTCATAAATTCGTTTCATATACCCTTTTCATAAATTCGTTTCATTAGGATTTTATATGTATAGGGTAGATATATAACAGAGATATAGCAAAGCTTATTTTCAAGGAGTGAAAATATTCCTTGACTTTATTCGAGGGGATTAAATTTTGCTTTATTAAACGTGTTAAAAAACATAAGAATGAAATGGCTAGTGACGAAAAAAAATGTGAATTTTATGAACGAAGTAGAATTGACGAAACTCTCACTTTTTCTGCAGCTGATCAACAAAATTTTAGATTTTCCCGTGCCTGATTGACAAAAATCGCAACTTTTCTACATCCTTTCAACGGAATTCGCGATTGTTAACTGACTGATAAAATTTTCAATTTTTTCCCGTGGCGAATTGTCGAAATTCACAACTTTTTTTCGCGATAAACTGCCGAAACTCGCGATTTTACCGTAGCCGATCGACGAAATTTGCGATTTTTTTGCACTTAATCGACAAAAATCACAATTTTTCCTTTGCCCGATCAACGAAATTTGCGACTTTTTTTCGCGCCTGATCGACAAATTTCGAAATTTTTCTGCGCTCGATAGACAAAATTAGCGGATTTCCCGCACCCGATCGACAGAACTCGCAATTGTTTTGCTCACGATCGACGAAATTCGCGATTTTTCCGTGCCCAGTCAACGAAATTCTCAGTTCTTAACTGACAGAAACCCTTGGCAAATTGGAAAAATTTGCGACTTTTTCTCGCGATAAACTGACGAAACTCCCATTTTTTCGCAGTCGATAAACGAAATTCGCGATTTTCCCATTTCCGATCGACAAAATTCGTACTTATTCCACGCCCGATCGACAAAACTCGCGATTTTTCAGCACCCGATCGATGAAATTTTCAATCTTTCCGCACGAGATTGACGAAACTCGCGATTTTTCTGCGCTCGGTGAAATTCGCATATCTTAAATGACTGACGAAATTTGCAATTTTCCTGCGACAAATTGACGAAATTTTTCTTGCGATAAACTGACGAAACTCGCGACATTTCCGCGCGCGGTCCATGAAACACTAGACTTTTCCGCGCGCGATCGACAAAACGCGCGATTTTTCCGCGCCTGATCGATGAAACTCACGATTTTTTCGTGCCAGATCGACGGAGCGCTTCATTTTACCGCATTATATCGACGAAATTTGCGACTTTTTCACGTCCGATCGACGAAACTCGATTTTTCCGCGCTCAGTCAACGAAATTCGCAATTCTTAATTGACTGACGAAATTTGAAATTTTCCCGCATCAAATTGGTGAAATTCGTGATTTTCTTCTCGCAATAAACTGACGAAACTCGAGATTTTTCCATGCTTGATCAACAAAATTTGCGACTTTTGCGCGCGCGATGGACGAAACACGCGATTTTTCCGCGCCCGATCGATGAAATTCGAGGTATTTTTCGACTAGCGACCGACAAAATTAGCAATTTGGGAATTTCCTACATTGATACAAATGGTATTGGCTGGGCGATTAATGAAATTCTCTATTTTTAACTGACTGACAAAATTTGCAATTGTTTTCCGCGGCAAATTGACGAAATTCACGATTTTTTCCTCGCGATTTTTCCATGCTCGATCAACAAAATTCGCGATTTTTGCGCGGGCAATCGACGAAATACGCGATTTTTCCGCGCACGATCGATGAAATTCGAGGTATTTTACGACTAGCGACTGACGAAATTAGCAACTTGGGAATTCCCTACATTGACACAAATGGTATCGGCTGGGCGATAAATGAAATTCTCCATTTTTAACTGACTGGGAAAATTTGCAATTGTTTTCCGCGGCAAATTGACGAAATTCGCGATTTTTTCATGAAACCTATGGTCGAAAATTGCAATTTTTGCCAATTATAAATTGATGAAATTCGCGGGCCAGTTGTTAACCCATCGCGGGCCACTTTTGGCCAACGTCGGGCAACGAAATCCCAAATTTTTTTCTATTCTATTTTTAAGATGAAAAGAGTAGAAATCTCGCCTTTGACGTCACGGAGCAGCTGTGACATCGCCGCTCGCACTCTGATAGAGCGCGCTGATTGGCTGATAAGGGGAGGGAGGAAAGGGTTTCAATTCATGCTTTCTCCTGTCCGTGCAGTTCTAATACTTGTGTTCGGGCATGTGATATCACCAACGGTCGGGAGGTTTCATTTTCATTCAGCACCTACTTTTGGAAGAAGAGATCAGCTTCAACCACGTGACCACATGCGGCCAACTTTTCACCAACCAATCAAAATCACCGACCTTTTAGCGCTAAACCGATGGAAGTGGAGAAACACGGGAAAAATTAGTGGGCAAACAAAAAACATTGACGTGTTTGTCAATGTGGTTGCTAGCGGGGCTAACGTAGAGGGCTCCCGTAGTTGAAAGTCACGTGACAGTCGCGGTCTTAACCAATTACGACGCTCAGCTTTTAACAAAGGAATTCTACTACTTTGTTTTAAGTGCTGTAAATACACTTTTTGTTGTGAATAAGTTATTTTAATTTTGTCAAATTGACATTACTTCACTATTTTTAATCAACTTGTAATACGACGAGAGCGTGGATACATCATTATGCTAATCTGTTGAATGTAAGTAATCCATTTTACTGTTCTAGTGTGATTGATGTCTGATGTATTCATATGATTGTTTGTTTTGTATTCTTTAGGTAAACATAATTTATTTTAAATGAATTAATCTTTACATGCACTATTTATACTAAATGTTTTTCATTTTCAATATAAGCAGGAAAAGAAAAAATCCTTAATAACATTCAATAATCATTAATTACATCTATATTATTTGCCTGAACATTAAGCTCGTGATATTACCCTGTGTTGTTTTTACGTTTTGGTTTCATTAAATGATTCATATATTTTTTATGTGTTCATCGAATGAATGTTATTTTCATTTATTTATTTGCAATTTATTTATTTATTTATTTTTCCTTTCAAGAAGGTTTTCTGTAGATGAGATTTTTGTTTTCTTCATGGGTAAATACAAGGATTTTTTACGTTCTGCAACCTTCTGTTAAAATATTAAATTTTGTAACAAAAGATGAAATCTAAATTAAGTATTTATTAACGCTAAATTATATAAATTCTCCTGGTAAAGCTTTCTTTCTAGTGAATTTGTTTAGTTTACAAGCACATTGCTGATAACTTTTATTTTTGCAATAAAGTAGTTCGTAGCTCGGTAAAATTGTAATCTAGAAGATCTAGCAAATGTTTTAGTAGATAATAAAATACGATTCTGGTGTAATTTTCCCAATAACTTAAAATTTTTCTACAGCTGTAAAATGTTTATGTGATAAAAAATCATTCTTAAGTAGTCTATGGTGTGTTTACAATGATTTCTAGCTGACAATTAGCTCAGTTTTTTTTTTTTTTTCACTTTTGATAACTTATACCTATAGTTACAAATTATTTTACTTAATATACATAAAATTATGTCAGTGTTTTGAATTTTTTTATAAGATCTGAAAATCATAATTCTACGGCTTAGAGAAAAAATTTCGATGCGAGAATATTAATTTTTAGATATTCTTGTGTGCTAAAATTGTTTTACTTCCGTTTTTAACTATTATGCCGAAAAATAAATATCGAACACATTTTTTAAATACATAGTTTTGTATTAAAGTTTTTAAAATTTTATATAAGAAATAAAATATGTATCTGACCAGATCATGTATAATTTTCGTGCATAAATATTAATATTTAGTGTATAAAGATCCTGTTTGGGAAAAAAAAACTCTTATTTTCACTTTTCTTTCAACGATCATGTTTTTTTCAATAACTTAAAAGTGTACTACATCTTCGAAATTTTTATTATTATTTTTTTTTAATTTAAAATGTTTATATCTTTGAAATTGTTTAAATCATTATTAAGTAGTCGTGTTTAATTTTGCGGTATTTACAATGTTTATTTATAGGATTAAAATGTCCAGTCGATTGTTTCCCCATTTTTGACTACATTATTATCTCCTTACAAATTATTTTGTTTGATATACTTAAAATGATGCTAGGGATTGAACTTTTTATGAGATTTTACAACCATACGTTTACTGCTTGAGAAATCTTCTGGTTAAAATATTCTAATTTTTAGTTGTTTATAGTGTGCTAAAATTGTTTTATTTTGGTCTTTAACTCTTATGCCCAGGAGTAAGTATTTGAACACATGAAATTATTTTTAAGTACTTATTTTTATACCAAAACTGTTTAGATTATATATTAAATTGAATATGTGTATGATGACCGTGAATAATTTTCGTGCACACATATTGATATTTAAAGTATAAAATGCTCATTTGAAAAAAAAAAAAATTCTCACTTTTTATCTGTTTTTGACAATAGCATTTTTTAATAACATAAATTTGTGTTAAAGCTTTGAAATTTTTATAGTTAAATAAATCTTTCTTAAATAGTCAGTCTTCAATTAACGTTTATTTACAATAATTATTTCTAGAGTATAAAAAGCTGAGTTGAGTTTTTTTACTTTTGACAACATTATGTCTGTTTATAAATTATTTTATTCGATATTCTTAAAATGATGCCAGTGGTTTCGAATGTTTGTAAGATATTACAAGTATAATTCAGGGGTCTCCTGGAAAAATTTTTCGCTCTTTTTTAATTTTTAGGTATTTTATGTGTGAAAATTGTTTTATTTTTGTTTTTAACTATTCGACCCAGAAGTAAATATTAAACACATGTAATTATTTTTAAATACTTATTTTTAGACTAAAGTTTTCAAAATTTTAAATAATTTAGAAGAATTTGTTTTTCAAAATTTTAATCTTTTTACAAAAAGATTAAGTAAAATATGTTTTTAGTGACCATGTTCATGCGGATATATTAACATTTAGTAAATAAAGATCCTGTTTGAAAAAAAAAATCTCACTTATTTTTCTCTTTTCTTTCGACAATCATTTTCTTTCTTTTTTTTCAATAACTTAAAATTGTGTTACAGCTTTGAAATTGTATGCGTTAATTAAATCAGTGAATTTGGCCTGTTTAAAATAATTATTTCTAGGCCATAAAAAGCTCAGTTGATTCTTTTTCACTTTTTACAACATTATAGCTGTTTACAAATGATTTTATTTAATAAACTTAAATTTATGCTAGTGTTTTGGAATTTTTATAAGATGATTGATATCATGATTGCCGCTGCTTGATAAAATAACGAATTTTATTGAATTGAAGAATGGTTTTGATGAGATAGTAATTTAAAGCCGGGAGAATAATCTATTTTGTCAATTGATTTGCGTAGCTCAGCTGAGACCGGGAACGTCACGTGACTGCTCTAAATTGGCGGTAGCCCGTCTTTTTCGTTAGCCCCGGGTTGCTAGGATGTGACGTCAGTTGAAACTGATCTATGAGTGGGGGTGGGGGTGGGGGGGGTTCCCTGAAAGAAAAAAAAAAACAAATCTGGCCTGTGGGTCATCAGTTTGACCTGTCTCTTTTAGTATTGGTACGTAATACCAAAGGTCAAAGCCTAAATTAATAACTTCAAAATTTCTTGTCTAAATTGCTTGTTACTGATTACGTGTAGAATAAAATTTTATTTTTCAATAATTCGAAAACTTGAAATTAAACTTTAGTTAAAAATAACATTTTTTTTTAAGAATTGGGCCAGCCAATACAAGATTATTAATTGTATTATTATTATTATTATTATTATTATTATTGTATTTTTTTTTTAATAACTTCAATCAATCAGTTACTTTAAACATTTTCATTCGTCGAATTCGACTGGTTTCGACTCGTTAAAAAAAAATCATTTTTATTTTTTGCGTGCAAATCTTTTAGTTGAAAATTAATTGCTGTAGACAAATTATCATTACGACTTTTGAATTATTTGCAACAATAAAGAAAAGATGTTAAATTTTATAGGAAAAATGTCCATTGATTCTCAAGGAAAAATGTGAAATTTGAAATTATTAAGAAAAATATTTGAATAATATAAATAAAAATTAGCGTTTTTTTTACTTTCTGAATTATAATTCGCAAAGGCATTTTATTATCTGTTTTGACACCGACGTCAGACAAACATTTTCGCACTTTAAATTTATAATAGTATTAGAATTAGCAGAAGGACATTAGGTCATTAGGGACATTGTCTTTAGGGACAAAACGGTGGAAAGAAATTTTACTATGTTAAATTAACATTGAGAAGTGACACTGGAAATGAAAAAGTATTGCGCTACCGCGCAATACTTAAATTATGCAGTTATATATATTTTTTATAATTTTATAACTCATATTTTATATATTTATAATTATATATGTCCAATTAAAACATAATATTATATTATACACGTTAATGTTATATTCATCTTAAAACATATGAAAACAATATATTTACATAATATTACATCTACAGAAAAATACCGTTTAAAAAAAACGAAAAGTTATAAATTTTTCCGAAAAAGTATGCTAAATGAAAAAAAAAGTTACATAAAACTGCACATATGATAAAGTCCCTTCCAGTGGTAAAAAAAAGCAACACCAAAGACTGAATCGACTGAATATTGCAACAACCACGTCGAAACATTTATCACAAAAAAAGGGGGGGGAACAAGATATGGAATTCTTTCTAAGAAGAAAATACTTCTTCTAACAAGAAGTTAGGTCACAGAATTCAATACTTATTGGCGCCTGTTTGAAAACGTTTTGCGTGTAAGGCTGGCAACCTAAAAGTTTAAGATATTTTTTTGGTGATGACGCGTTTGTTATGACATGATTCTTAAATCGCAGTTTATCTCTATTTATAATTACGTTTTGTTGATATGTTTTTCGTTAGTTAAAAACAATTATGACATTAAACGTTGAAGTGAATGAAAATATGGGTACTTTCGAGTTATTACAGTTGTAAATTTCCAAGTGGGTGAAAAAAGTCCGGGCCAGGATTCAAACTAGGGGTATCTTGGCTGAAGCAACCAATGCTCTACCGACTGAGTCATCTCGGATGAATCTGGAGAACTAATTCACCCAACTAATCTTTAAATCACAGCATCTGATCTGTTATCAGAATCAGCTGAATAGAATAAATCGAAGGTTATTTTTGCAGCTGCAGTAAAGGCTGCATGCGTAATTATATTAGATTCTTTTTAACACAGTTCTTCAATTGGTAAATAAATCATAACAGTTGTAAATTTCCAAGTAGGTGAAAAAAGTCCGAGCCAGGATTTGAACCAGGGATATCTTGGCTGAAACCGCCAATTCTCTACCGACTGAGCTATCCCTGATAATCACAGTTTTAATTTACAACTGTTATGGTTTATATACCAATTGAATAATTGTGTTAAAATTGAATCTACCATAATTACGTATGCAGCGTTTACTGCAATTCCAAAAATGACCTTCGATTTATTCTGTTAAGCTGATTAAGATACCAGACCTGATATTGTGATGATTAAAGGTTAGTTGAGTGAATGAGTCCTCCCGATTCGTCCGGGATGGCTTAGTCAATAGAGCATTGGCAGTTTCAGCCAAGATACTTCTAGTTCGAATCCTGGAACCATACATTTTTCACTCACTTGGAAATTTACAACTGTTATGATTTATTTACCAATCGAAAAATTGTGTATAAAAAATAACCTAATATAATCACGCATGCAGCGTTTATTGCAGTTCCAAAAATAACATTCGATTTATTCTGTTGAGCAGATTCAGATATCAAACCAGATACTGTAATCATTAAAGATTAGTTGGGTGAATTAGTCCTTCAGATTTGTCCGGAGTGGCTCATTCGTTTGAGCATTGACGGCTTCAGCACAGGTATCCCTTGTTCGACTTTTTTCACCCACTTGGAAATTTACAACTGTTATGATTTATTTACCAATTGTATAAATGTGTTAAAAATTAATCTAACTTTGGGGGTATACTACTGACCCTTGAGGATGAAACGTCAAGCGACCAATATTTTTTCGCAAATTATAAAGCATATATGACATTATAATAATATATGATGCATATAATATTTCGTGACGCATTTACCCAGATATAGTCATATATGACACATATACAACGTATGAATATACGACATGTGTATGAGATCAGAGGGTAAAAAATCCAGAAGGTATACGGCGTATACCACCGTACACCCACCACTACATTCCTGTGTATATGATGTATATATGGCATATAAGACGCAAATAATGTGTTTATAATGATATATGTGGCACATATATGAGTATTTGGGGGTACTTTTGGTTTATAGCGGCCTCCCACAAATACTTTTATGCCAAGATTGCTGTTACAATTTCGCCAAGATCATCGCAAAGATTACGTTGGTATATAAAAATAGATTAATGGCTTGTTTATATTAAATAAATTGTATAAATATTAAAAAAAAGTTGTGTATGTGAAACAAGGAATAGGTTGCAAAAAATATGCATAAATTGCTTCTCTCGCCAAGGCCCTTTTGTCTATCTCGTCAAGCCTGTTTTTTCTATCTCGCCAAACCCATTTCCTCTTTATTGCTAACGGATCCATATTGTAAAGGTATCGATAATTTTAACGCATTAATGACGATTTTGAATAATTTTAAAAGCTCTCATACATGTTATTAGGCCAGTAAAATTAGCTCAAAAAAGAGCCGTTTCAAACTATAATTCACGAAAGCTGGAAATCGTTTTAATCGCTTTGTTTTACATACAAATGAAGGGATTTGAAGTTTTTCTCATTTTTCATAGTGAACTTTAGACGTGGCACTACGGAAATCTCAAAGTTTTCGGACTTTTTTCAATACTTCGCAAATAACTCAAAAACCGTTTACTCTACAGAAACAATTCTTATTCATAAATTATAGAACATAATATTCTGTGTGGATTGAGTACCACAGACTAAAAATTCCACCAATATAAAGCGAGATATGATAAATTAAAAAAAAGTGCATTTTTCCAAATTTCCTAAAAAAAAACTCATAAAATCGGTTTTTTGCTTACCAATTATCGGTTAAATCAATTATTTCGCTTACAAAACAGTATAACTGCAAAAATGCTGAATGGTACTGTTTAATTAACAACTTCAAAATTTAATTACATCAATATGGGAATTTCATGAAGCTTTTCAACAGATGATTGCACTTGAAATGAAACCGATATCGCCAAACTAATTTTAATTCTGGCGTCAAAGAAATGTTTCCCTACTTACATTCAAGCGGACATTTCGTCTATGCGAAATCCTTATATTACCTTTACATGGTGGAACTAATGTCGTGTCTGGCCCCGGATCAATATGATCTTTATGTTAATAAACTTTATTTTATAAGAAGACGATCAGACAAACTTTGGTCTGGGATATGTTTCAAACATGACTATTGAGAAAATTCTGATGAGATCGTTAAAGAGTGCTGGAAATCTCTCTCGTGGTAAAGGACTGACCGATAGCATCCTGGTTAAATGCATTACTACGATGCCCATAATCATGGATATTTACCAACAAGTGCAGAAGCTCTGTGGGGTGTCATTTTGTACAACAGAGTAGCACGTTGATTCGAGATTATCTAGAATCCCAAGAGATAACATCGATGTGTATAAGTTTGTTTCATTGTTCCTGTCACATAACCTATTCTCCTCATGTGACTACGTGATGAGGTACAGGAGTGGTTTGGGGCGATAAAATAAATTGTCATCTAGCCAAAGAGATTGGAGTTGCAAGTATTAAAAGTGTCATTAGTGGTGATTTTGCCCATCTGAAATTCAACAGATCCAATCGATTAACTCCAATGAAAAGCTTCATATGTATTGTAAAAATCCCTGATGAGGAGTTATCCGTCGATCCATAGACGATTTTTCGTCGAATTTTCTTCGACAAGTAATCTGAGGAAGAAGTTAGAAAATTCTTTGAATCTGAATTGACTCCATAAACGACTTCTCTGTTTGATAACGTTTGGATAAGAATATACGAAAGTCAGTATTTTGCGATTTGTTAACTCCCTTTGACGATTTAGAACAACCTATACAAACTATCCATGTGATTGATGGTGTCTTCCTGCTTCATTGAGTGTGTTGGGAGCCAAGAGAAATGTTTCGGTCAATTATTTTCAAGTACATTGAAAATTTGAAAAACAACTATGGTAAAACTGCAACCATTGTATTTAACCGTTAGCCAGAAGAATCGTCAGAACATGGCACCAAGTCTTCTGAGCTCTTCCGTCCAAAAAAGTAAATACATTGCAGCAAGTGTTGACTTTGACGAAACTATGTTGCTCATAATGCAAAAAGAGCATTTCCTTGCTAATGGAGGTAATAAACGCCGTTCAATAAAAACGCTCATTGAAAAAACTGGAGCAAGAAAATTTTACAGTGAAGCAAGCTGTCGAGGATGCAGATACGACCATCGTGATGAAAGCCATCCAACTTGATCAGCAGTCAGAACGTGTCATCATAACTGGGGAAGATATTGATCTGCTTTTGCTTTTGACTGCATTTGCTCCCAACTCATCCTCGATATACTTCTTCAAACATGGGGCTGGACAGCCAGACAATGTTTTATATTTACCACTAATTTTCAAGTACTCGCCGATTGTGAAGAATAACGTCCGATTCTTGCATGCTTTTAGTGATTATGATTCTACATCGGTCTTCTTCAGGCAAGGCAAAACGAAATTTGTCAAGCTTTTGGAAAATCCACACTTACAGGATGTTCCAACTGTTTTTAATAAACAATATGCTACACCTCAGGAAGTAACTGCTGCGGGGCAGAAATTTATTGGCACCTTATACAATACCTTATACATAAGACGAAGCCACAACACTGTACAAATTCCGATACAACATATTTGCAAAATACTTTATGAAGACCAAATTTAACATCGCTTCTCTGTCGGCAACTGCAGATACAGCTAAACAATATTCATTCAGAGCTTTTCTTCAGATCAACATTGTGAATGGGAGGATAATGAATCCCACTTCTCGGGGTTGGAAGTCATTCAGTCATGGTATACTTCCAGTCAGCACGATCGTTGTGAATGCACCACCTGAGCTCCTAAACACTCTGTTATGCAAATGTGCAAAGGAGTGCAAAGAAGGTGTATGCTCTTGTACGAAGAACGGGGTTAAATGCTCAACTATACATTACTACTGTAAAAGTATGTCGTGCACAAATACGGAGAAGGAAGATGACCCACAAACCGGATACAACGGAAAAATAGATATGGACGAGGTGGCCTTCCATGTATAGGAAGAGGAAGAAAAATGGACAACTCAAAGTCCAGCAAAAAAATTCTCTAAGCTCGAATACCCTCAAGTAACTTGAGTAGATAGTATTACCATTGCTTTTATATTAATTTTTTTAAAGGAATTTTTTTTCTTGATTTTTTGTTATTATTAAATTGCTCTCTAACATTTTATAAATTACATAGTTTTAAGTACACGTACAATTCTTTCATTTTCCAATTACCTTCCCTTGTATTCATCATTTCATTGAATTGTCAAAATATAAACATTTATGCGCCTCATAAAAAATTTTGCAAATGACAGAATTAAAACTAATTTGGGGATATAGGTGTCATTTCAAGTGAAATCATCTGTTGAAAAACTTGATAAATTAACATATTGATGTTATTAAATTTTAAAATTGTTAATTAAACACTACCATTCGGCATTTTCTGCAGTTCTACCATTTTGTAAGCGAAATGATTCGTTTAACCGATAATTGGTATGCAAAAAAACGATTTTATAAGTATTTTTTAGAAAAATTTGGAAAAATGTCCTTTTTTGATTTATCATATCTCGCTTGATATTGATGGAAGTTTTAGTCTGTAGTACTCAATCGACGCAGAATTTCATGTACTACAATTTATGGATAAGAATTGTTTCTGTAGAGTAAACGGTTTTTGAATTATTTGAAAAGTACTGAAAAAAGTCCAAAAATTTTGAGATTTCCGTAGTGCCACGTCTAAAGCTCACTAGGGAAAATGGAACAAACTTTAAATCCCTTCATCTGGATGTAAAAGAGCGTGATTAAAATTATTTCCAGCTTTCCGCGAATTATCGGATCGTAAAATCCTATTTTTACTGGCCTATTATACATTGATTGTGAAATAAAATAATTTCATGTATTTTTTTCCAACTTTGCCAACGATCGTTAACATTGTTTGTAATATTGCTGAAATGTCATAAAACGGTGTTTCTTACTGCTCACATGATCTTTTATGCATGTATCTTGTTAAATTTGTGAAATAAAATATTTATATGTTATACAGAAAACAATTTCTAAATATGTGTATATATATATGATTCAATATAATATTATGCGTAAGTCTTAAATTATTCGGTACAGATGTCATATACGCACCGGGTTTGGCGCGATTTATTTTACACTAATTTGGCGAAAAACTCGTTTTCGAATACCATTTACGTATATATATTTTTAAATTATTTTCTATTATTTTAAAAAGGAAATACGACTAAATAAAAACAAATTTAATTAATAACTATAGAACAAAACGCTACTTCTTGATTCTCCCATCGACCAGTTTCGCCAAACTATTCGCCAAATTATACAAATGGAAGAATGTTGCCATTCTAAATTTTTAAAATAGGAAAACTGATGACTTTAAATTAAAAAATCACAAAAGAACAGCATTACTTAAATTGTAGTGACATACCAAATATAAAATTTGATTTCTTTAGAGTATTTAGGACAAAAGAACACTAATAGTTTACGTATTTAAATGCAGAACTATTAAACCATAAACAAACAGATATTTTTAAGATATTGTATTTGTGAATTATGGGAGACTACACTGTTAAATTTTTTGCAGCATTCTGGCAGTTCATTTGACCGTTTTTTGAAAAAACGGTTTCATAACCATAATTTAACTGTATTCTGACCATAAAATGGCCAATAATATGGTCAGAATAGTATTAAATTCACGGTTGCGTAACCGTTTTCGGAAAAAACGGTCAAATGACCTGCCAGAATGCTGCAAATTTTTAACAGTGTGGGGGAGGGTTGACATACTTTTTACAAAATGATTTTTAATTTTTTAAATATTGAACGTAGAATAAAGTTTTATATATCATTTTATTCGTTATACAAGCAGTTATCAAAATAAAATTGCTACATAAGTGTAATATATAAGAAATTTGAAAAATGATCGTTTTTAACCATGCGAAAATAATGGGTCAAGGTTCCCACATATGGGAGGCTTGACCCACTTCGTTTTATATTGAAATATTTGTGAAGAGAAATAAAATCTGTTTAAAAAGGCAATATAACTTTATGTTACATGCTTTAATTATTATAAAAAACTTTTTTGGAAAATATGATGCTTAACCCTTTCCGGCACGGACAGTTTTTGTTGTAAAATCATGAAATGATTGACTGACACCGGAATTTTAAAACGACTTTTTTAGAAATTAAAAACATGTTACTTTAACTATTAATTATAAAAGCAAAATTTTACTAAAATATTCTTGGTGCTGTTCGTAAGTATGGAATTAAAATTAGGTATCCCGACCCGGGCACACTGTGCCGGAAAGGGTTAAGAGCCATTATTTTGAAATTCATACAAAAAAGTGATATTTTGATGGTTGTATTTTTTAATTGGCTTGATTTTTTTTATGTTGAAGTAGATCATATTTAACGTATATTGTGCAATTTTGAAGCCCTGAAAAAATTTCCCGTTTCCTGTAGAAAATGTCAAAGTTCAAGATCATGAATCCCTTTTTTCATGAAAATTGAAATGCAAGTATGTTTGGATTGCTATATCTCTGGAAAGCAACAACATCCCAATTTTTTTTTTGTCATAAACTGTTAGTATAACACTACATGCTCAGTAAAATTTACTTGGTTCAATGGGTCATTGTTAATTTTCATTATTATGTTGCCACAAAATGCAATCAAAATGACGTTTTTGTCCATTTTCTGCACTTATTATCTTAGTTAAGCAATAGTACCCCCAGAATATTTCTTATAGAATATGAAAGTTTACTATTGGGGCAAGCTATGTAATATAGAACTTTACCGGGATATCGATGCTGTTAGCACATATAATCTGTTAAATAGTCAAAAGTTTCAAAATCTGCAACTACTGAATTAGTTCTGTCTCAAAACAGCATCACAGTTGAATAAAACAAAATATATCAGGTAGTAGTTGAACATATGTACAAAAACATGGAAACGAAAAATAAGTAGGGTCTCATGCTATTTTCAGAAAAAAATGACAAACGTTACAAAAAGGCAGTGTCAATATCACCCTTTCTCCCTATCAGAAAATGATTTATCCCTTTTCCCTTTCCCTTTCCTATGTTTTCCCCTATGAGGAAATGGAACATCCCTTTTCTCTTTCTCCTTCTAGGGGAAAAGCCTGACCCATTTCACCGCCTTCATGTAACTTTTTAATTTTTTTTTCTCCTGAAAATTTCATGAGACCCCACTTATTTTTCGTTTCCATGTTTTTGTACATATGTTTAACTACTACCTGATATATTCTGATTTATTCAACTGTCATGCTGTTTTGAGATAGGCTAATTCAAAGGTTGCAGATTTTAAAACTTTTGAATATTTAACAGATTATATCTGCTAACAGTATCGATATCCCGGTAAAGTTCTATATTACTTAGTATATTACTTATATTACCTAATAGTAAACTTTCATATTCAATAAGAAATATTTTGGGGTACTATTGCTTAACTAAGATATTAAGTGCAGAAAATGGGCAAAAACGTAATTTTGATTGCATTTTTGTGGCAACATAACAATGAAAATTAACAATGCCCCATTGAACCTAGTAATTTTTACTAAGCATGTAGTATTATACTAACAGTTTATGAAAAAATAAATTTGGGATGTTATTGCTTTCCAGAGATATAGCAATCCAAACATACCGCGATTTCAATTTTCAAGAAAAATGGGTTCATGGTCTTGAACTTTGACATTTTCTACAGGATACAGGAAATTTTTTCAGAGCTTCAAGATTGCACATTATTCATTAAATATAATCTACTTCAACATAAAAAATATATATATATCAAGCAAAACAAAAAATACAACTATCGTACTTCGACTGATTTTCAAAATAATGGCTTTTAAACAAACCTGTTTAGATGCAATTGCAAATCAGAGGAGAAAAATTTTGTTTTAAACAGAATTTCGTCTGAGCAGGTATAACTGTACAGGGATGGGATGACAGGGATGACCGCCCCGGGAACCCAGCTTTCGCTTTAGAGTATAAGTGCAATCCCGGGGGGAGACTCAAATCCACTGCATATGGTAAGATACATTAACAATGACAATATTTTTAAAACAGTTAATAACATACAGAAAAATAAATTCAGTTTGCTGTTTTTGACTCTGAAACTCACAAGGAGTGTCATCAGTACATACATTGACAGCAATTGCACTATGTTGTATACATGCATAAACAATTACAAGACATGTTTTTTGAATATTAGAGCTGAAAAACTTTAAGTGAAATGCATATGCTGATAAATATAATGAAAATACTAAATAAACAAACCATAGGAAATAAGACAAATATTTACATTATGTACAAAACAGGGGCTCCTGTCTGAAATGGGAGCTAAAAACAATGAGTTTGCTCAGCTAGCTCAGAAAGGGAGGGGATTGGTAAATACAAATTCGTTGTCTTCTAAAAATTTCATACAATCCGCTATACGTTGCAGGAGAACTGGACGGTCGAGCAGGTAAGATAGCCAGCCAGGCAGTGTCATCTGTTGTGGCTTTTTAACGTGATAGTGGGACGTTAATGTGCAATGTAAAATATAGTGTAATGATGTTGATAAGGATCCACAAATGCAAAGAGGTGAGTCCCGTTTATTTATGGTATATAAGTGTTGTTGGAAGGGTCCGTGATTTGTGAGAAAGAGATACAGGTATCTGTTACTTATGAAAATGTTTTGTGAGACCTTAGGTATGAAGTCACGCGTGTATTGACCCACCTGCACTGTAGACCAACGTTGTTGCCATCGGTGTAGCATTTGTTTTTTGAGTTCTAATTTCAATGTTGATTGTGGGAATGGAAGAAATGTTAGTGGTAAAGTTAAATCATCGACTGCCGACCTCGCCAGCTGATCAGCCAGTTCGTTGCCCGTTATACCAGAATGTCCTTTAACCCAATTAAAAAAGAACGATTTTTCTGAGGACTGAAGGAGTAAGGTTATGTCTAGAACTAAGTGATTATTGTTATCAAATTTTGAAAGGGCCATTAGACCTGATAAACTGTCTGATGAAATTAAGTATTGGGTGTCAGAGTCCTCTTCTGCCCAACGAATCGCCTCCTTCATAGCAAAGAGCTCTGCCTGGAAGACAGAGTTCCCCGGATCAAGCCTTGCGCGCCAGGAAAAAAAGTGTGAGCTTTGCCTATAAACACAAAAAGCTGCCGCAGTTCCTACTTCTGTTTTAGACCCGTCTGTAAAGATGTGTGTTGATCCGTTAAAGTCTTTTGTTGCACAAATACTAATACCGTTTGAAAGGGAAGAGATCTGATACTTTGAACATTTTGTTGAGTACATTGGGGCAAAATAAGAAATATTAGAAGCACCCAGGCGAGTGATCCGAGCGAACTCAGCCTCCGCTTCTAATTGTATGTCCAATGGAGGAAGACCCGTGAGGACCTGAAGTGCTGCGGTAGAAGTGTTCCTATAGGCTCTGGAGATCAGGAGAAGTGCCCTTCTCTGAGCCGCTAGAATATGGCGAACTCCATGAGACTTCCGCATTCGCGGAAACCAGACTGCACATGCGTAAGCCAGTTGCCGCTGTAGGATGGATGAGTACCAGACTTTAAAGAAGTATGATGGAAGACGACCTGATACTGAGGAGAATTTGTATAAATTTTGCGTGATTTTTATTATTTCTTGACGTTTTGATGCCAGGTGGGGTAAGAATGAGAGGTTTTGATCAATTTTGATTCCAAGATAATTAATTGTTTTTTCTGACTTTATATTTTTACCATGTAGTTTAAAGAGTGGGCCCCGTTGGAGAATTTTCGGTTTACCAAACGTTATAGAGCGCGACTTCTCGAAAGAAATTGTTATTTTGTGAATTTTCGCCCAGTTTTGAATAAAGTCTAGTACTCTGTTCCCTCGTTGTTCAAGTAACGCTCTTGTTGGGCCCCAGACTATAAGTAAAACATCATCCGCGTATGCGACTATCGCACAGAACTCAAACAGAAAGGTTCGCAGCAGAGTCTCGAGGAGAGCCAACCATAAAAATGGCCCCAGACAGGAGACCTGAGGACAACCCCTTGAGAAAAAATACAAAAGATCTGGCAGCTGCCAGTCCACCAGAGCCCGCCTGCCCGACAGGAAGGAAGCAATTACATTAATTAGCTGAGGTGATAAGTTTAAATGGTGTAGTGCCTGTAGTGCTAGGTCCCATGGGAGATTATCAAAAGCCCCCATAAAGTCTAGCGAAATAAAATATGTATAATTTTTATTAGATTTGTTAATATCTATGTAAGATAATGCCTGTTCTTGTGCTGTTTCGGTCTAGTGCTGTTCTTTTAATTGAGTAAAACCGTGTTGTAGGCCTGTTAGTGCGTTGCTTTGAGTTTGTGAATGATTAATTCGTCTTAAGAACATTTTTTCATAGATTTTGCCAAATATCGGGAGTAGCGTTATTGGTCTATAAGAGGTGTGTTCATTTGCTGGTCTACCTTCCTTCCTGAAGTAGACGAGCTCGCCCACCTTCCAGGCCTCCGGGAAATAGTTTAAACGAAGTGCACTGTTATACATGTCTAGAAGAGTTAAGGGTATTTTAGAAAAGAGAGATCTAATCATCCGATGGTCTATTCCGTCGGGACCTGGAGCTTTGTTTTGGTTAAAGCTATAGATTGCATTTCGCAGTTCTTTTATTGTAAAGTTAGGCTGGTCTGCGTGAGTTTGTTGTGAGGTTGCCATATTTGGCTGAGCTGGTGATCCCAGTGATGCACCAAAAATTTTTTCTGTCAGTGTAAACAAAGAAGAGGACCTGGAAGCTGGGAATGACGAGTCCGGCAGATAGCTAATCTGACAGTCTTGAAAGTCCTGAAAAGCCAGTTTTTTAGATTTGCCAAATGGGTCAGTTTGTTTCTTACAAAAATTTACCCAGGCGTCCTTCTTCACTCTTTGAATCAATTTCTGATATTTGGCACGCTCTCTTTTGTAAATTTGATATTCTACCGAGTCTAAGTTCGTCTTCTTTGCTCTTGTATAAAGTGCTTTTACTTTATTTCTTTGAGAACGAAGGTCCGTTGTCCACCTGGAGAACTTGACCTGTCTGAATGGAGGTTTTAGTTTAAAGGATGCTTTTGCACTATTTTGAACAATATTTTGAAAAGATTTGTAAGTCAGGTCAAAGGCCTGACGTGAGTCTACTGAAGAAAAAATTACGGAATTTAAGTAGCATGAGTTTTCAACCATGCCTATGAATTTGTTGAATGGGACATTTTTTGTTCTGAAGCGACGTTTCGGAAGGATCGGGATTGGAAGCAAAAGATCTGTTACGATAGGCCGATGGTCACCGAAAAGCTCAGGGAAGACATCCCATCCTCGAAAGTAGTTGAATAGTGGTTATGTGCAAATTAAGAGGTCAGGACGCCCTTCCCTTTTGCCGGACTCATAGGTTGGTGTACAGGATGGTGAGTTTAAGACAATCAAGTTATTTGCTAATAAAGAATCTACGAGTAGCCGTCCTCTGTCATCGTCACGAGTATAGCCCCAAAGCTGGTCGTGTGCATTGAAGTCACCCAGGACTAGCTGGTACTCACTCTGGCGTGCGGAGCGCAGCCAGTCTTGTACGTCCACCTCAAAATCTGAACGTGGAGGGCTGTACAGGCTGCCTATGCTCAGAATAAAATTTTCTAGATCTAGGTTTACAAAGATGGAATGATCGTTTTTGCCGAGATACAGTGCTTTAAATTTTGATCCAAAATTATTATGTGGCTATTGTTGGAGCGGGGAAAATGAAATTTTAACATTTAAGACAGTATTCCGTTAGAGACAGGTTCCATTTTCATAGGGTTTCATGTATTATTATGCCCGGAATTTATAGGCACTATCCCGCTTTTTTTTTTTTTTTTTTTTTTTTTTTTTTTTTTTTTTTTTGTCTTCTTTTCCTACTTTTTGTGACACTTGACCTGACAACTCTAATTGCCACATATTTTAGCTTCATCTCACTGTATTCATGCAGGTGAAGTTTGTCTACATACCTTTCAAAAGTTTTTCGATCAATGGTATGTTCTTTTGCAGCCGCATGCGTAATTAACTGATCATTATCTTCTTTATCCCTTTCAGTGGCAAAGTACTTTCAGTACTAAAATGTTGAAATAAATGACTGGCACGGGAATTTACTAACAAATTTATTTGGAAATAAGAAAAAAGGTATACTTTATATACATATAGAATGGAAAACATTTTAGCAAAAGTCTGGTGCCATTGTAGCATTTGGGAATTAAAATTAAGTGATTTCATAAGCATACCGATGTCCCTGAAAGTGTTAAGACTGCTTCTTTCATACTTTCTAATCCTTTTTAGTATTATACACTGTTTCTATTTACCTATTGTAGTAATATTTAAATGGGAAAAGTTCCTATCAACTTTCCCACTTATATTTCATTAAATTATTTCTTGCAGTGGATACAATAGCAATTTTTCACATCTTTGTTTAATCTAAACATTTTCTTTTCCATCACCCTATTTTACCGTGGCTTTACAGAATAAATTTACATATTTTTTTTTTTATATATATATCCATTAACCTTTCATTATGCATAGTGTATAATAAAAAGATTTCATCTGCTAAAACCTCCCTCACAATCACAGGGTCAATCCTCCCAGCATAACCCTTTTCTAAAGAATAGCATATTGTTATGTTAAGCCTAACTTACTGTACAATCTTTATGCCTGGAATGTAAGCTCAATATTTCTGCATTAATTAAAACCTACTTGCTTAAATTTTATGATGTATTTTAACCGAAAAAAGCTTACAAAATATTTCTAAAAAACATAAATTTTAGGTTGAAAATCCCTCACAATTGATTTTTTCCACACTATTTCGATTATCTGTATGAAACAAAGACTGTTATTTGAGCATTCCAGTAGCTTTGGTTGGCACCTAATGTTAAAACTCTGAAATTCTTTTAAATATGAAAATTGATGGGTGGGTCAAACCTCCCGTATGGTCAACCCTCCCAAGTCTCCCCTAAACGTAAGTATTTTAAATGTAATAATCGAATTCATTAAGGACACAATGAATATCAATGACTAGCAGACAGGAATTCTGCTTTTAGTGTCGCTCCCGATGGAAAAAGAAATATATATGTATATATAAATAGTACAAACATATTTCAATTTAAAGACTTACAGCACACGCTTTTATTTTATATAAAATGACGTCATTCGCATCCGCTTAAGAATTCCACATTTACGATCCACTCTTAAACATCTACAGTAAAGTGGGCATAGGACGTCCCTATCGTGAAATTATACACAAATGCAGCAAAAAGATGCAGTCATTAAAGAAACTCGACCAAAAAAAAAAAACGGCTGTCTTATGATTAATATGCCTTCATTTGTTTGTAACATTAATATAGATATTTAAAATCAAATATAGTTTATAATAGCTCCATGTTTTAACAGAAATCATTCGTTTATATTTATTTTAAAAAAGCACGTATTTTAATTACATTTTCTTTCGGTTGTTATGAAAAAATGGCAACAAAAATATATAATTAATAATTTACAACTATTTTTCCTTTACTTTCTTTAGAAATGGAGTACTTCCTTTGCCAATATTAAGCAAATAGCTCCAAAAACCACAAAAAAAATTTATATTTCAAAAATAAATGGAGATGCAGTTTTCAAACAAATTGCATTTAAAAGTACATTTTTTCCCAATACGACGGTATAAAAATTGAAAATGTGCGATGCTTAGAAGTTAAAAAATTTGCTATCGAGTATTTAATCGTACTGCTTTGTTTTTCGCCTGGCTTCTGTAAGGTAACGTTATTTTTTGGAGACGACATAAAATAAGCTGGGAGAAAGAAATAGCATACCGTACCGGGGCCTAATAACGGGAAATTGTTAGGTACCTAATGCCCTTTATTCAGTCAAAAAACATAGATGGATACAACAATAAAATGTATGTAAATATTACATATAGGCTTGAAGCAAAAATAATAATAATAATAATAATAATAATAATAATAATAATAATAATAATAATTGGAGTAATTTTTAATTACGAAAGAACAAATAAGTTGGTAAAAAATTTAATAAAAATACAATTAAAACGCAGAATAAAAAAGACTTGATGGCGTAACAAACACGTGCAACATGTTTAATTTCAAGTGATTGGGACATTTACGATCGCCCATTACCGGCATTTAATCTTGCAGTTTGGCGACAGTTTTTTGGTCAATGGGACAATCAAGTAGTACCAACTATACAATTTTAGAAAAGGAAATAAAAGTAAATAACCAATATATTAATAAATAAATAACAAAAGCCAGGCTACCATGTCAGGCAAAATAACGCTTTTTTGGCGCCAATGAGGTACACCGGTGCGTATATGATGTCTGTGCCAATTATTCTTAGCATTATTTTGCCGAAATCGTTTCAACTACTGAAATTTTATCTTCGATATTTCATCACTCTCATATAAAAATGTAAAGCTCTCATAAATATACTTCAACGACATTTTTATTTTTAAGTACACTAATTTTCTTATCTATAACTGTTTAAAAATTCATTATTCTATTTGTTTATTGGAGTTACAGTATGATAAAAGTTAAAAAAAAAAAAAAAAAAAAAAAAGAAGAAGAAGAAGAAGAAAAAGAAAAAGAAAAAAGGGAAGAATTCCGTATTCTGTTCTGGTTGGGGCGATTGGCGAATGAATCCAAAATGGCGCCCAAAGACAGTTTTCACATCTTACCAAATATTTCAAAAACATGGCAGGAAAGCATGGTTTTTAAGTTTTTATAAACATATATTTTTATGTTACAAATGTTATATTTGTATTACTTTTATGTATATTATGTATGTAATTATATATAAATAGATCTAAATTTATAAATACATATATAAATACATATTATATACACATATAAATAAATACTATATACTTATATATATATTTTTTTTATAATCTATATATATATATTATGCTGTCGTATGTTGCACAGTAATCGCGATTATTTGCTAATTGTTTAATGGTAACGCCCGAATGAAACGCATCTCATTGGTTATTGAACAGCATTTAATGCAGCTCCATACCTATAAGGGGGGGTTTAACATAGGGGGACCCTGTTCTGTCACCAAGTGCCGCCAAGTTTACCGCCAACTTGGCGATATCTCTAATATTTCACCAAATTCCCATAGACTTCCATTGTAAACCAATAGTGTTTACTTGCTTACAAAAATCAACAAATTGAGATATTTTAATGCAACAAAAACTAATATTAGCTTAAGGGATTATTTTAATTATATTTAAGGGAGTTTAAGTAAATTAAATCATGAATACAAGTAACATGATACAATGCTTAGCATGCTTTCCCAAACATAAATCTTAAGGGAGACCAAACTGGTCGCTAAGGGCGGCTAGTTTTATATAATTCATATATTATACATTTGGTACTTGTTAGTTAATCCGTCGACCAAATTACTGTCGCCAAATTGTATGATTAAATGCCAATAATGGTTGATCGTAAATGTCACATTCACTTGACAACACGTGTTTACGTCATCAAATGATTTTTATTTCGACGTTTTATTTGTATTCTTATTAATGTTATACTAATTTACTTGTTTTTTCGTTATTTAAAATAAAAATTATGTCAGTTTGTATATATTGGCGAGTGGTTTGGCGATTTATATAATTTGGCGAAATTAGTCGACGGGATAACTAACAAGTATCATATATTTATTATACATGTGAAGTTAAAATATAACATTATATCACAAAGATTAATGCATTTTAAAACATATAAAAATGCGCAAGAAATATAGTTACCAAACATCACAATTACTAAGACTCTTTTATTACATTTGAATTACATTTAATTATTTAAATTGATAATTGAGTAATTCGAGATCTTAGTATTTATTTAATTACAAACAAAAACAAAGAGTTGCTTTATTTTTATATTTAGCACGAGGCGAGAAGTGTTGTTTGAAAACTTCAGAGCTGAAATTAAATTCAAAATCCCTGTTCACGTACAAGTGACGTTCAAAACGGCAGCTTTTTTCTACTACAGTTTTTTCTACTACCTCATTAACACGAACACGCCTAACGCGAATTACTTTTAACACGAACTATTTCCAGTTGTCCCGCCAAGTTCTATATGCATTTTTTGTGATTTTAGTCCTTTTAACAAGAACCCGTTTAACGCAAAATATTGTTTATCACGAACTGAAAAGGATCGGCCGTTGAAATATTTCCTTTCATAGTACGAAGGAAGCAAGTTTTGCCAACTTTTTGATGCAATTGTACTGAGTTCTATTTTTTTAACTCCAAATTTTTGAATGTTAGTTGTAAAATTATTAGGTAATTCCTCCTTCTTACCCACTTCAAAAGATAAAATTATATTGTAATAATTGCTCTGAGGGTGGTGAAAAATTACGTAACGATAATTAAAGATGTTTACATACGTTAATTAAACTGGCAGATCGCTGTGGCGGTGATGATTTTGGTTCGAATCCGCTAAAATAATTCGGCTGTCCTGAGCGTTGGTGGTTTTCTTCGGATGTAATTGGATGATTGCAAATGTTCGTGCCCTATTTTCGATGCATCGAGATTTGAAGTCTACCCAAGTTCTTTTAAATGATGAAAATCAGTCGAATTGTCAATATTTATTCTCTCAGCAATCTCTTCAGTAGTAATACGTGGAGTATTATCCACTAAATCACGGATTAAGTCATTATCAATGCCAGAAGGTTGCCCAGAGCGAATTTCATCGTTTAGATTGAAATCATTTTTAAATCCACAAAACCACTTTTTAAATGTCCTAAGAGCGGGAGCACGATTCAAATAAACGTCTTGAATATTTTTTGCAGCACGTCCAACAGTAACGCCTTCTTAAAACTCCTAATAACATAACAGGACGAAAATGTATCTTTTCATTTTTCATTTTGAATATTAACCTTGCACACAAATTTATTTGAAAAACCTTCTTTTAATGTTATGTTCACTTATGACACATGTAGATATCTGTCAGCTAACAATATGTCTCTAAAAGAAACATTAGAACAGTCAAAATTGCAAGCTACTGCCATCTATGAAAAAGGCCACGAACTTTTGCAATCACCCGCAATAAATACAGGCCAGTACTCCTTGAAAAGACCTGCACCTAGTGATATCCTACGTGTAAGTATGTATTCTTCACGATTCAATCTTAGGAAACAAAATCAACACTAGCAACACAGCATATTATTAAATTTATATTTATTCTTGTTACATTGGATATGTTATATTTTTAAAGTATGCATAACGCGAACTACTTTTAACACGAACGAAAAAATTTTCCCCGTGAGTTTTCGCGTTAGCGACGTTTGACTGTAGTAACAAACCACGCCATAAAATGATGTTTTGCGAAAAACTTCAACTTATGCTTTTTTATAATAATAATAAGTTTATGAGACTGAAAAAAATGTATTTATTTTCGTCGAAGTGGCTGAACTTCTCACTTTGCTTTTGTGTGTTCACTTGGCTTTTTGTTCGGCCTGTACTGAGATTAAGGCTTCTAAACGGCAGTAATCCTACAACGACATGATGCTTTCAAAAGTGAAAATGATGCCGTGAACTTCCATTTTCTGTAATAAAATCTAAATTGTATAATGACTACATTAAAATGATTTATTTTTAACTTTTTGCTCCATCCGTACATATATTAACCCCTTAATCGTCGCGCCTGATAAATGCCGAATACTTTTTTAAAATTCAGTTTGATTGCCACCACATTTTTCAGGTTCAAATATTCTCTTCATTTAATGGCAGCTAAATGTCGAGAGAATAAAGCCAATTGCATTATTTAAAAAAACTGGTGGGAATAAAACAATCTAAATAAAAGAAAAGAAGCCTACACATCCCGTGACAGTCACGTGCGCGACGATTAAGGGGTTAAGACCGTCAGGACGCTGATATTAGTCAAATAAATAGTAATAGTGAGTTGTTTGTGATTGCTTTTCCTTTTATCTAATATTCATTTTAAGATCAATTTTACTTTTAGCCTTATTATTATTTTGACGTATTTTTAAAAGAAACTGAGCAAGATAAAAATAGGTGAAATTTTTGAAAAATGAATTTGAATACCTTGAAGTATTTAAGCTTGACTGGTGAAATTGTCATCATATTTAAAATAACTTCAGTTTTATTCAGAAAACTTAATAACTTGTTATGCATTTACTTTGCCGTAAGAGGACGTTAAAAAGTTTTAAAAAATTGACTTTAACTTCACTCATATAATTACTTCAACTTTCACATTTATTCAAGGGCTTTGCTTTGTTCTATCTTCGTTCATTCTGAATGTATGTGTTTCATTGTGGTGAAGAGAGAGTGTGAATTGGCTCCACCGGGAGTCGAACCAGAGAACGCATGATCAGTAGGCGAGAACGTTAGCATCGAGCAAAAGACCAAGCCAGTTGCTCTAAGCTAGTAATTCGCTTTATACTGCTCATGTGAGATGAGATCGCTACACATTCCATCCCCGGTGAGGAAAACATCTTGTTGGCGTCTGACGAGCGATATGCACTTAGTGATGCTGTCGTGCTCATGGGGGATGCGGGGGTGATAGGTTTTGTGCTGTGAGCGTTTCACAGGCTTTGGGTGCGGGGATGATTTATTTAGTGCTGCCATCTGTTGGTTATGAGATGAGATAATTGCTGTTGAAAGTTGCGTGTTTGTCCGGGTCACGAATAAAGAGAGAGTGTGAATTGGCTCCACCGGGAGTTGAATCATGATCAGTAGGCGAGAACGTTAGCGTCAAGCAAGAGGCCAAGCCAGTTGGTCTAAGCTAGTAACTTGCTTTTTTTCTGATCGAGATGAGATAGCTAAAGGGAAGTGTCGTCCCGTTTTGTAATAAATGTTCTGTAATTTGTTTTGGTGCATTTCATGTCAACCCAAATACAAAATATTATATTGGCGAAGAGGATGGGATGATTTATTTTCATTGCTTTCAAGTGTTTTCTCAAACTGCGATATTAAAATAGGTTGTTACTTTCGATTTCTTCATGATGTCATTCAGCAAGGTCAAAGAGTTTCTGGTAGGAAAAACGAGCTGGACTGAATATAAAGAATGATTAGATTTCTTCTTCACAGCTAATAGCATTACAGAAACTCAAAAAAAGTGGGCAATTCTTCTTAGCGTTGCGGCTCCGAAGTTATATTCCAGAGGTTCCCAAACTGTGCTCCGCGGAGTCCGCGTGACCTTTTCAGGTGTTCCGCGTGACTTTTCCAGGGACTCCGTTGCGCTTTAGGAAAATAATAAAAATTTGAACGAAATCAACACATTGGAGGTTTTGCTTTTGTTTTTTCTAAAGTGTGAACAGATTCTGTTATTAAAAAAATATTTAAAATCTTTATACAGTTATAATTAGCTTCAGCTGTCCGAACTCTTTTAATAAATTAAATTTTTTCTATAAAATATTTCCGGTGCAAATATTAATTTCTACTACCACTCTATTTTTATGTTTTCCGTTCAAAATATGCGATAAATGGAGAGACAAACGTAGATTTAATGTAAGAAAGCTTGAAGATTTGGATATTTGAGTTTTTCAACTCCTCTCAGTGTGACTTGAGGTGAAGTGTATGCAATAACTCCACGTTTCATGCTCAGCCTGCGTCACCAAAGAAACCATTCTGATTTGAAAGGTAAACAGCCTGATTTTTTTCAATATGAAGAGCAAAGTGATGTATGCATGCTTCAAAAGAAACTACCACAGCACTTATTAAAACAAACATCAAATGTCCTAGACATAGTTGCAGACTTCACGATAGCGAAATAGGCAATGGGATATACTTCTACCACTAATTCAATTTTTTCCTTTTGTTCTGTTTAATCCCTGCGTGATTAATTAGGACAAATTTTTAGTTTGCCTGTTTTGACACCGTCGCTGCGTTAAGTCAGCGCCTACGATCAGTGCCCCTTATATAAGGGAAAAAGCCTTGAAGCGTATCACGAAAACGTCACACAAAGCAGGGAAAACAAAAAAAAAAGAAAAAAAAAGCGAATAACTCGCATGTTTCGTTTCCTTTGTCTCGTGGAATTATTATTAGAAAATAAGAATTAATAATTCCACGAGCCAATGATAACAAAACATGCAAGTTGGTCGAATTTTTTCTTTGTTTTCCCTTTTTTGTGACGTTTTCAAGGCTTTCTCCCTTATCTAGGAGGCAATGACCCCGCCTGGCGCCAACCGAATTGTTTAATGAGTCGCTCGACGTAGCATATAATTCCAGAGACTCTTAATAAACCTTTGTAAAATTGATATTGTCAAAAATTTGCTTTTCGAAAAAGTTCTTAATTTAACACTAGAACGCCCGGAAGTAGTCGATCCGACTCCAACCATATGATTAAATGTCAATAGGAACCAGAAATTCTTTCATAAAATAAGTTAAATTTAAACTACGCAGATTTACGTTAAATAAATTAGTCAATGTGAAATAAAAATTCGGGTGTCAAATATTTTTATGAAATTTGAGTAAAATTTCCGGGCGTTCTAGTGTTAATGTCTAATATTCCATTTTCAAACAACATCATTAAAAAAAATAACTATATGGCTGGTGACGTAAAATGACACTTAACAGCCTCTTCACATGTACTAAATTTGCTCTACAAATGTATGAATCTACTGACGCCACTCGATTAGCAGTTTTGTTAGAATTTTCCAATTACATATACTAATATCCCGTTCAGACTAGGGCAGTTAAGAGTCTTAACTTCCTTTTTTAAAGCAGGCACCCGGAACTAGACTTGTCTTCTCTATTACTTCGGTTTTTGAGAACATTAACTTGATTTAAATTAAGTACCTTACTAAAAGAGGTTTCAAAAGCTTTAGGATCATATTGTTTGTAGATCACTGCAAACCAACATACTAAGGGGCGAAATATTTTTGGATGAACACATAAGAAAACACATATGAACATATATAAAGACAACACTAATTATGCGAAAGGAATGATGGATCACAATGCTACAGCCATTGGAAAGCTTTAAAAGATGGCAAAGGACTGAGCGCTTTCTAATGCGCTCTTTATAGATACACGCTATCCCCGAGAAAATGTCTTCTGAACTTATGAAAAGGTTGAATGGTGCCATTAAAATCATAAACTATATAAAATCAAAAACTCTTAAAAGCAAACTTTTTAAACTCTAAACTGAAAAAACGTTTAATAAATGAACATTGCGAATGCTACTTGCATATTTGGCCAATATGTTTAGAAAAATGAATAAATGTATCTATTATTGCAATGAAAATCTGTCACAATTTCCGATGCATCCTTTTAAAATGAAACGTTTATTTGTCGGATTCTGGGGAAAAGGGGGGTATCGATTATGTTCCTCTTGTAAAAAAATACGCAAACAACACCAGATTAAAAAAAAATATGTACAAATAAACATTCAGCGGCATTCCTACATTTTCGAAAAACTCGTTTAAACAATATTTTTCAACAGATGAATAGAAAAGGCTTTGAACGTCTTTAAATGTATACAGAATCTGTTCCAAATTATAAAAAAAAACACTCAGCTTAAACTCAGTGAAACATGAGGTCCTCGTGAATTCAAGATTTGATTTAACATCTCATAGCAAGTTAACACTGAATATACCAACAACCGGCTATTTTGTGGTACTAAACGAAAATATTTCAATTCGAACCAGAAACTTTCATAAAATAAATACGATATGAATGAAACAAAAATAACTTCAACAGTTAAATAGTTTTAAATAAAAATTCTGGTCTGAAATGTTTTTATAAAACTTGAGTAAAGTTTTGGTATATTTAGTGTTAAAGATCTTACTTTAAAAACAAAGCCTATCGGATTTTTGATTTTATTTGTCAGATTAATTTAAAACTTTAACTAAGAAAGCAAAATTAGTTTTGCTGCCTTTTTCAACAACATAAGTCGGTGAAGCAAGGTTTTCGACTAGCCACTAAAACGAAATAATTTTAAATGCAGAACCAAACTTTCGCCTACAACTACTGTGAACTGAACCCGAATTCAGGCATTTGCGCAAAACAATCCAATCACATTAAACGTTTATGCGTTATTGTTCATTATTCTAATAATGTAAAATTTATTGTTAGGTAAATGTTACCATTTCTTGCGTTTTGGAGGTTTTTTAAGTATATAAACTTTTGCCAATCCCATCTGTATTGATGGTAATTGAGAATAAACTCAGTAGTTTGGTAAAAGTTTCAAAATATAATTTTATGTTTAGGACAATGCATAATTATTTAGATTTCTATTCATTCCCTCTTCCTGTGCTCGGTAGCGATGCACCTAAAAATCATTACCTTGCAACATAGGGTACGGTAAGCTTCAGGGGCTTCGTCATAGAAATTCATTCAAAAAAGGGCTCTACGAGTCAAAAAGTTTGGGTACACTGTTATATTCCATCATATGATCTTTGTGTACTCCTAATAATCCACATTCAGTGATTTTCGCAGATTTATTGCCAAGTGAGATGAACATTTTTCGCTCAAACCTGTTGAAATTCTTAGTCGGTTCAAATTTAATAAAAAAGAACCGAAGGAAAAACGAAACTATTTCTGAATTTATGGCAGAATTAAAAAGACTTTCTGAAAATCGTAAGTTTGATACAATATTGGATTCTATGCTTCGAGATAGACTGGTATGTGGTGTTCTTGATGAAGAGATTCAACGAAAACTTCTATCATATCGTAAATTGACCTTGACTTTGTTCACAATATAACCACTCTCATATGATAAATAAATCACACGAACAGTTAATTGTAACATTAATCATTCCTTACAATAACATTTGTGAAATCACAAACGAATAGAATCAGACTATAAATCAAAAACCTCATTATCAAGTATTGCAACATCGAAATGAAACTGTGGTTTTACGAACTTAAAAAATAATTGGTAATAAATTATGAAAGAATGTTTTTCCCAATACATTATGCAACCAATGTCACGTGATTACTGAACAGTACTGAAAAAAAAAAAACTATGACTTTTTTATTCATTATGTTGTCTATTAATCTCTACCAATCTCTATAATAATAGCCTAAGTCATGTGACTGTCATCAACAGTTCCGGGATGATAGCTTCACTTTTTATGTTCCAGGTGGCCATTTTGATACTTTAATGCTAGCCGGGCGCAGATGATAAATTGCCAAATATGTTATATCACCATCATTTCATCTGTATTATAATTGTCCAAGTCATATGACTGTTATAACCAATTACAGGCTGACCTCATCGCTTTTCACATGCCAGGCGGCCATTTTTAATCAAAATTATTTTTTCAAATAAAACTACATAAAAGTTGCCATGATTGCAAAGAATTCTTGGTACTTTTATGTTAGCCGGGTGCCACTCTCGCAAACCTTTTTTAACTCGACAGTTAGCATTTTTATTTTTCGCGTGGTAAATTAAAAGAATTCTTTGGTGTTCAAATTAAATGTCATGGTTTATGGTATTATTTATTATTTTTCTTTTCTTTTTCTTTTTTTTTTTAATAAAGAAATAAGTGAAAGTCATGGATTTTAAATGTTTCAGTTTTAAATTAAAGTTATGTACTTTAAATAAAATGAGTGAAAGCATTATATTTTACATGAAATTAATGAAATACGAAAAAATGCGACGGGAAAAATGATTGGCGATTTGTCCCCTGCGCCAAGCTAACATAACAATACCGAGCCCTTGATTTCTCTATCAGAATCTTCCGATTTGGCAAATGATTGCATAAGAAAATTAAATTATGAATAAAAGTGGCATTATACAATGCTTAGCACACATTTAAGGGAGACCAAACTGGTCGCCAAGGTCGGTTAGTATTATAGAGAATTAAAGTTTGTTTGTTTGTTCGTTTGTTCGTTTGTAGGAGGTAATCTCTGGAATTACCGAATCGATTTCAAAAGTAATGGTATCAAAATGATGGTGTTAATCCCTGTCCCAACATAGGCTATAGCTTATGTTCATGTCACTACCTCAAAGGGGGTGCAGGAGCAAAAAATATTCTAAAAATGCAATTTTTGTGTTACTGGGTGACCTAGAAACATGAAATTTGGAATGGTGGTTACAGTCTAAAATTGGGAGGAGTGAAAACTTCACTCTTTGAAAGAGTGACAGGCATTTTCACTCTTTTTTGGAGTGAATTTTATAAAAATACACTCCTTAAAAAGTGGAATTTTCCACTATCTAGAAAGGAGTGAAATATTTCACTCCGTTGTCGAGAGTGAAATATATCATTCCATTGTCGAGAGTGAAATATCTCACTCCGCTGACGAGAGTAAATCCTGGCATTATGCACTTAAAAAAACTTTCTGTTCAACTTTGAACCAATATATGGAGTAAAATAATGAAAAGCGCCAACATACGTCACTTCTTAAATTTCAAAAACTCCATTTCATAATAACCTTGGAAATTACGTTGATTTGGTACTAAAACGCACTCCTTTTCAAGAGTGAATAGTCACTTCTCTGAAAGAGTGACTAATCACTCTAAGCGGTAGTGAGTATTGTATAGGTATTACTTATCAGCCAATCAGAACAATCTTGTCTACGACGCTTTTTTAAGATAAGAGAAAGACGTCCGCCATTTTAGAATTAAAATATACGGATATTACTAAAGTGATTATTTAGAGAACTTTTTATTTTCATGTGAAATTAAATGTAATTAATTCATAAGGGATACAGAATGATAGAACATTCTCAAATAGCATTCGAAACACTTTTTTTCGGTTTCAAACTAGAATTTTTCTATTGCTGTTAAGTCTGTAGTTTTTACCGAGCGCGTGAAAAGTCATCTTCAGAGTTGAGTCATACGAGTATATGCATTGCTTGCATTATAATTTTTACTCCCGTCTTCACTCTATCATGACTAATAATTATACACAGTGAAGTTCATAGTATTAAATAAAGTGTGTCTCATTTAACGGATAATATTAAAAATTTCCGAAAGAAGAAATGAGATTTCTGAAATATAGATGTTTCGGTTGAGTTTCGATCCGGCCGAATTTTTGGCAGCATTTTCGCCGAAAACGAATTGTTGGCGAAACTCAGATTTTGGGACGAAAACGAAACCGAATTTTCTGTCGTTCACTAATTGTATGTATTCGTATTATTCATCAACTAATCAGAACAGCAAGTCTACGACGCATTTTTTAAGATAAGAGAAAGGCGTCCGCAATTTTAGGATTAACATATACGGATATTATTAAGGTGATTATTTATGGAACGTAAAGATAAGTCTTATTTAATTTTAACATTTTAGTCCTGTAGAGTTTGTATGTTATGATTATGATTATGAGTTATATAGTTTTATGTTATAAAGAAAAAGATTGAGCAGGAATTGTTTTTCTATGAGATTTGTTGAAAATCTGTTAAGATAGTGTGCTGTTGTATTTTGTCCGGTTTTTTACTGTTTTCTGATTATAAGCACTTACAGTATTTATCGTTATTATTGCTGTTGTTTAATAGTACAATTATAAAATACTGATTATTATTTTTTGTGTTTTCGAAATTGGTAGAGGAGATGGGGGATGAATGGGACATTTTCACAAAAATATTTAGTTTCAATACTTTTTTAAGTAATTATCAATATTATATATCACATTTCATACACTAGGTATTTGACTACAACTATGCACAATATTTAGTCTAGATTGTTATTATTATACGGTAAAATATTATAAAATAAAAAAAGTTCCACTCTTTCCCAATTATATGAATGGGACACTAATAGGGATGGATGGGACATAAATATTTTCCTACCTGTATTCAATGTTACTTAATTAAAATTTATAATTAGAAACTTATATATTTAATTATATTTGTGATATATGATCTTATAATATGGTTATTATATATGAGCGTTGCTAATCACTTCTTTTACTGCAGTTTTAACTTGTAATGCAAACTTCGACTGTTTATCTGTTCCTTTTTGCCACTTACGAGCCATTTTAAATATGAAATAAAAGTGAAAAATGTCTTTGAAATGCGTCATAGCTAATATTTTTCATTCACAATTTATTAATTAATATTTAATTAAATGTGTCTTAGATATCATGCACAAATGAAATTATATTAGGGGAAGTGAGAGTAGGGATTTATTTAGGTACAAGTTCAAAATTCAATATAATTTACACCATTTGATCAATAAACATACACTATTTTTAACAATTTTAATTATTTTGATAAAGTTTCAATAGCAATTTTTTAATAAACTATTTAACCTTTATTACAATACAATAATTAAGATTCAATATAATTTTTAATAATAAACAACTTATATAATGCGAGTACTCTTTAATACTAATAATTAATATAAATCATTAATTTATAAACCTCTATAATACTTTTAGTTAATGAATAAATGTTTCAACATCTCTAGGGATGAATGAGACTCTCCCATTCATCCCCATTTGAAAGATGTCCCAATCATCCCTATGATACATAGGTTCAATTGTCCGCCATTTTGTCCAAGAAATTATTTTGTCACATTGGTTAATATTCATTAATTTTAATTACCAATATCGAATCTTTAAATAAATAACTACAACATATCTTATTTGTTTATATTGTATAAACTATTTGACAACTTCAACTGTAAAAAAAGTTACTTTTTAAGCAGAGTTTCAGAAAATGCAACTTTGCAGAAAAATGAAAACAGCCATGTGGTTTTGCTTTAGGTTCTAAAGCACACTATAGTAGTGCTATATATGAGAATAGAAAGCAACTGAAAAAACGTCCATTGCCTGAAATAGTGAGAATATGTCATCCAACCCTTGTTCCATTCATCCCCCAGGTCCCCTATATTTATTTTTTTAAATTGTATGTAAGCATTTTTCTGCTGTTTATGATTTTAATCAAAACATTTAATTATAGACATTCTGAATCAGTTATTAAATTTTCTTCTAAACTCATTTTCTACGTTTTACTAATTTTTTTACAAAAACACAAATATAGGATGCATAACTCAAGTTGATGAAATATTTCATAATATTAATGACTTTGAAAACCTTCAAGAGGAATTTGAAAAGGACTCTCAATTATTTGTTAATTTTATTCAGGCGTCTCAATAAATATTACAACAGAGGAAATTAGATCTATCCTCTTCTGACTTTAAGCTAAATCATCTTGACACACAAAAGCCGGAGAAGCTAAACAAATTATTGTTAGATCATTATGCTGTATTTTCTAAGAGTATGAAAACATTGGGACATACTGACAAATTCAAGACAAACTTAAAATTTATTAATAACTTCCCCATAAAAACTCTACCTTTCCCTTTTCCACAGGCCCTCCAGCAAGAAGCTTCATCTCAGATTAATCAATTAGTAGAGGATGGAATTATCGAACGTAGCTGTTCAGAGTGGGAACGTCCCATCCTTTTGGTTAAAAAGAAACCAGATGGGTCAGGAAAACAAAAATATAGACTTGCACTTGATTTGAGTGCTAAATATCACCATTCAAAGCTCTTCATATTCACTTTCTAAAACCCAGATTATAATCTCAAATCTTTCTAAATATAAATTCTTTGCATCTTTGGATTTTTTGGGCATATCATCACATTAATCTCTCTAAAGAATATCAAGAAAACGTTACTTTTAGCAGTTTGTTTGGTTCATTTAAATTTAAACGTTTATGTTTTGGCTTAAAGAACGCCAGCGCTTATTTCCAAAGTTTAATGGACATGCTGGTAGATGAGATGCAAATTGAAGGTATACATGTATACCAGGATGATCTCATTTTTAGTTTTAACTCATTTTAAGAAACTTCTTAAAAATTAGAAAGAATTCTTCAGATTTCAAAGAAGTACAATCTTACATTATCACCATCTAAATGTTCGTTTTATAATTCTAAAGTTGACTATCTTGGTTTTCACATTGAAAACCACTCTGTTTCCCCTATTAAAGCTAACGTTCAGAAAATTAAATCCTTTCCTGCACCAACTACAAAAAAACAAGTTAAAGGGTTTGTTGGTTTGGAGACTTTTTACAAAAGTTTAATTCCATCATTTTCTGAGCTCATACAATTTGGTATTGATCTAACTAAGCCTAATACTACTTTCAAATGGACTAATTTTCATCTAAAGGTGTTCAGTGATATTCAGAAAAGTGATGTTCTTTCAACATCCCATGGTTAGACTTCCGGACTGGAATAAGACTTTTTATTTAAATACTGATGCCTCAGGTACTGCAATTTCAGGTGCTCTTCTTCAAAAACATAATGATCAATTATTACTTGTCACTCATTTTTCTAAATCACTTAAACCATCTGATCAAAGGTATCCTGCTTTGAAATTGGAACTTATGGCCATCGTTAAATCTATTAATGCTTTTAATTATTATCTTTTCAAACGAGAATTTGTTGTTCTTACTGACAGTGCACATCTACAAAAATATAAAGAGATTTCTAACCCTGCTGATACGATAACTCGATGGCTTATGCACCTTTCAAAATACACTTCCACATTTCAGCATATTCCAGGTTCCAAAAATATATTGGCAGATTATTTGTCTAGATGCAATTTCAATGAAAATAATATTGATACTCTAAATTCTAACCCTCAGCTTATTCACGAGGTAAATCAGGCTTTGCCCATTATTGAAAATGATGTAGATGATTGTGATAAGCAACAAGAAATTATCAATTGTTTAGTGACAGGTAATTCTGAGAGAAAAGACCCTCTTCTTAAAATTTCGAATGAAACTTTTTACAGGAACAATCTAAAGACCCTCAATTATCTAGTATATACGATGAAATTCTTAAAAATGGTTCTTGTGAAAAATTTCCATCTTATTTCATCCATCCAGATTCCAAGGTACTTATATTAAAGAAAAACAATGTTGCTAATAATACTTATTCATACATTATTATTTTCCAAATTCTCTTAAGCCTAAAGTCTTAACTATTTCGCATTTCTCTCATTTTGGACTCCGTAAAACTTATGATGTTGTTGCTTTCCGTTACTGTTGGAAAGGCATGTACAGGGATACATTAAATTTCGTTTCATATTGTGTCAGATGTTCACAAGCTAAACACCCCAGGGCACCTAATGCACCTCTCCAAACTACTTATACACCTAAATTCCCTGGGGATACCATTTCAATGGATTTAGTTGGTCCTTTTCCAAATGGTCAGTCTATCTTAACTGTCACTTATCACTTTTCACGCCACATGGAATTATATCTGTTACACAGTGCTACTGCTTCTAAAATTGTAAAATGTTTATTTCCATACATAACAACTTTCGGTCGACTTTACAGAATTTTGTCAGATTTAGGTAAACAATTTACATCACATGTTTATGAATTAATGATACTTTGGGTATTAATACTTCTATTAAGTATTCTATTAACATGTTAATGCAAGAAGATCATACATGTAAAAATTCTATTGCTATTCACAAAAATTTATATAACGGATCAAAACATTCTTCCACTGCCTTTTCACCAAATTTGTTACACTTTGGACGTGAACTGTCCTTAATTTTTTACACTTATGATTTGTATATTAATCGACCATTTTTGAATCAATGTTTTGAAATTCATAAACTCTTGGATTATTTAAAGGGTATTTACAAAAAAGCACATGAAAACATTATATCTCCACAAGCTAAAAGAAATCAATATCATCAAAGAAAAGCAAAATTAAGACCTATCTGCGAAAAAGACATTGCATATTTGAAATGAGTGGATAAATTTAAGTCAAAGTGCACAGGCCCATACATCATTGTAAAGAAACATTCACCTGTTTCATTTTCCATGAAACATGTAAACTCGCATCACAACAATTCTATATTTAGAGTTTATATTGACAGGTTACTTCTTGCTCCACCTCGCAGTGGTCACTTATTTAAGCTATTCTAATAATAACAGTTCTTCGCAAAGCAACAATTACATCCTTAATCAGCCCCATCCCTATAATATGTGTCCTAGGAAAAAAATCTGTTACTAACTCTGCTCATCCGTCTCTTTTGTATGTAGTATCTGGGCATTGTTTTACTTGTATGTCGTATCGCACGCTTATTTGTTGGTATGTGGCTGGTTCCATATGTCATTTTTTTACTTTATATGCACAGATGCTCCATGCAGAAGGTTTAACATTTTTAAAAGTTCACTCATTAATGAGTTGTTTAAAAAAAAACTATTTTTACAATTGTTTAAATTTCATTTTATTAGTATTTTAAATATTAACTTTGATACTTTTTAATTTAAATTCATTATGGCTAGCAGTAGTTAACAATTTGTAAACATGAAATATAAAAAACTAAAAGAGCTTACATATTGTGGAATTGATTTGTTAAACAAGTATAAATTAAGTAAAAAAAATACAAGAATATAGCTATTCTCGACTATTGCACTTTTCGCTCTCAATACTCTAGATTTATGCCTTTACACATTATTGCATTTTTAGAAAAATAAAATTGATTTATTTTATAGTTTGTTTTATTTTTTCATTCGCTTTTTCATTCGCCCTTGCTGAAATGTGACCCCTTCAAAATTAAATGCCCACATGTGGTCTTCATTTCATTGTATTGAGAGCACACATACACTTTGGAAGTTCGTTCGCCAACTTCACTTATGACAATTTTGTTTAGAAGTCCAGGTTGCTCCAAACATGTCAGAGGATTTCTCTGATTTTGTGCGGAGCGGGGTATTTGCAGATATTAAATATTAATGCCTGTGCGTCCTCCTCCCTTTTACGCTCTGTCCCGTTTATGTTCAAAGCCATAAGCTGCTGTCCAATTCCTTATAATTATACGTTACAAGTTTAAGGGAGATATTTTTTCATTAGATGCCAAATCTATCTCTCCTGTGCGAATTGCACGAATCTTATATTTATATTTTTCACACTTTTTACATATAGTTTTATGTTTTAACTTTTCATTATATGCATACGTATATTATATATTGTGAATGTTAAGTATTATAATACATAATTAGAATATGTTTGTTTATGGTAGATAAAACAAACAAACAAAAATTTGTGTAAGTCCTCTGCAGTATTTTCACCACATAAGAGAAATGACTTTTTATTTGATCTGATTATTGGAAGTCGGAAACAGTTTAATGCAAATTCATATTGTCAGTAGTCGACTACTCAAAAAGTACAATAATAAACTTTTTCAAGTTTTGATTGATGAGCAATCAATTTTATCACGTGATATAAACATTGATATTAACATTTAGTTCTGTGAATTTATTTTTCAAGGAGCTTCTCTTAATTATCTTCAAAGAAACAATAATGATGTGCAACTTTGGTGTTTTATATACTGCTTTTGTTCAGTGTTTGTGCATATTTTTATGTTATTTTGGAGTCAAGCCGTACCGAGAGTCATCGTCTTTTGCAAGTTGTGGGTGGTAATATATGATGAAGCAAGATATATTGTTCTTTTTAATGTAATATTTAAATTAAATTTTATTTTCTATCTATCCTTTTATTTAAAAAGCATAACAGTTATATTCTTTAAAAAGTAATTATTCCTTTCTCATGGCGAAATACATTTTCATGTTCATTTCAGTGGTCGTAAATTTCTCTTTTCTTTAATGCGGGAGTAAATCATAAAAAAACATTAAAAGGATTGGATCATTTTACATGCTGCATTCAAAATACTTAAATTATATATCAAGATTTATGATAATTACTTTCCTATCCTATTCGATATAAATTTAAAGCTGATCGTTTTATTAACAAGAATTATCACCAACTTATACCCTTATATTCAGGTAATAAATTTAACGTAAATGTATGGATGTGAACAATAATGTAAATATATTCTAACGTTTTGTAGATGATTCACCAGGTTACTGGAAGGTGTTTTTGCGATATTGTTCTGATCATATTTTTCGCAAATTCTTTTAAATCTTCCCCGTACCATTTCTATTTAGCGAATAATTTTAGCGGTGATGCACTCTCAAATTGGCTCTGATTTCGTAAGATATTGCCACAGAATGCTTTCTAATTTTGACCATTCTGCTCCTGCCTGCGCATCATGTAACAACTCTTTTGTTTGGCGGGACACCCCGTCAATATATGTTGTCACGAAGTGCAATAAAAGTACACCTTTACCTTTACAATTTGTTTGCAGTTAATTTAATGGTATGAGAGGCCACCTAAATGAGTTCTGCGGATGGATGCGATGTACTGTCATTCGTACATCACCGGCCAAAACTTTAATTTAAATAGTGTGGTGGTAATTTAATACCTCATATGAGGGGTCAAACATTTTGGAACTTGACATGGTAACTACTTAAGAGATGCAAATATTTTCTAAGAACCGTCGAAATAAAATTCCAGATTTAACAGGATGAAGTGAATGAAAAACGTTCTAAAATCGTTCTAAAATACGATTTTTATCCAATCTTATGAAATATCAAACCTATTTCAAAATAATGGTTGCAATTTGGTGCTGATATAACCTGCTCAAACATAAGCTATATTTTATGTCGGTGCCACTACCACCAGAGGGTTTCAGGAGCAAAAAACGTTCTAAATAACGATTTCTGACATACTGAAGAAGTTAAAAACTTTAAATATGGTATGATACTTATTTATAAATACTCTCTAAGGACTGTCGAAAATAAAATTCGAAATTTAAAAGGGGTGCACCGAAGGGAAGGGGTTAAAAGCGTTCTAAAAATGTCCTAAATAATGATTTATATGCAATCTCAGGAAATAATAACCCGATTACAAAAGTAATGATTGCGAATCAATGGTGACAGTCTCTGATCCTACACAGGCTATATTTTATGCCTGTGCCACTACTACCTGGATTGGCAGGAACAACAAACGTTCTAAAAAAGCCTTTAAAATCTTTCTAAATTTCGTTTTCTATGGAATATCAAGAAATACCAAATCGATTTCAAAATTAATGTTGGTAAATTAATCGTGACAATCTCAGTTTCAACATAGGTATTTTTGTTAGTGCTACTACCACCAGAGAGGTGGTAGACCGTTAGATAAGAAACTTGGAATTTTACATGATGCTTAATTTTAAGATGTAAATGTGGACTAAGAACAGTTTCTAAACAATTCAAAACTTGAAATGAACACTGATATGAGCATATGAAATGAGCATAAAAGCTCCAAAATACTTTCTAAATTATCCTTTATTTAGAATTAGCTTTAGTTCATTTTATTAATTTAAATCTCATTTCTGCCTTACACAATGTAACAATGACGTTTACTCAAACTGTGGCTTACTTTAAAAGTGTAATTTCTTCCAATAAAAATTAGACATACAAATATCACTTGGCATATTTCAACTATTACGCGAGCAAAGCTGCGGGTTTTGCTAGTCTAGAATACAGATGTAAAAATTAAACTCTGCCATAAGTGTAGCTTAAAATGTTATTACTTTAATACTTATTATGTAATTTACTTAATATTTAATATATTTGATATATTTAATACAGATCGTCTCATGAGAGATTGTTGTTTTAATGTCTGTAAAATTACTTAAATAAAGGGTGTCCGGGGCTAAAAACTCTAAAAAAAATGCAATTTTTTTTATTGGTTTAAAAAAAAGTACTGAGTTTTTAGCGTTAAATACCGAAAACCGCATGCTTTTATCATCATTAGATCCAGATATATAACACCTTTTGCCTTGAGAAGCGATGCATCAGCTATTCTGTGACGAGAACTTTAACTTTATTTATCTCAGAATGAATTTTTTCACGATTTGTCAACTTTAAAATTATATATCTAAAGTTCCTTGCAAGATATATGCATGAAATTTTCAACATAGATTTTATGCTATATTTCCAACAAATTGTCTTCATGATTTTTAATTTTGAGCGATAATTGTGAAAATATGCTAATTAATGCAAAACTCACTCATAAAAAACTTAATTTTTTTATTTAATTTTTTTTATATAAAATTCATAATCAATATTTTAAGAAATCCTAAAGACAAATTAAAATGACACATTTTCTGTACACAAAAGTGTAAAAATTTTGTAAATCGAATAAGTACTTCCAGAGTTATATAAAAAATTATGTGTTAAAAAATTAAAATTAAAATAAAAAAACATGTTTAAAAATTTTCAGATATTTTTACATGCAATATTCTTATTGTATTAAAGCAAATTTCAGAAAAAAATTTCATAACAAAATCTCTATAAATATAAAAACAAAAATAGAATTTTGATCCCCGGACCCCCTTAAATAATTTATTCATTTATTTTAACTATTCAAGCGCAGACAAACAAATTTAAATAAATGTGGATTAAACAAAATTAAAAGAAACACTTTTCGGCCATACAGAGGAGGAATTGAAGTGATGAAAATGAACAGGTAAGATCTTTAACTATTAGATGTAAATTTCCAACTGGGCGAAAAATGTCCGGACCAGGATTTGAACCCGGGACCTCCTGGCTGAAGCCGCCAGTGCTCTGCCATCTGAGCTATCCCGGACGATTCTGGTCGAAATTTTTCACCCAGCTAACCTTGATGATTACAGCATCTGGTCTGAAACCTGGTTCAGATCAACAGAATAAATCTCAAGTAATGGAACTCCAGAAATCGCTGCATACGAAATTACACTAGATTAATATTAACACAATTATTCTAATTGGTAAACAAATCATATTAGATGTAAATTTCCAACTGGGCGAAAAATGTCCGAACCAGGATTCGAACCCGGGACCTCCTGGCTGAAGCCGCCAGTGCTCTGCCATCTGAGCTATCCCGGACGATTCTGGTCGAACTTTTTCACCCAGCTAACGTTGATGATTACAGCATCTGGTCTGAAACCTGGTTCAGCTCAACAGAATAAATCTCAGGTAATGGAACTCCAGAAATCTCTGGATACGAAATTTGGATACGAAATTACACTAGATTAATATTAACACAATTATTCTAATTGGTAAACAAATCATATTAGATGTAAATTTTCAACTGCTCGAAAAATGTCCGGACCAGGATTCGAACCCGGGACCTCCTGGCTGAAGCCGCCAGTGCTCTGCCATCTGAGCTATCCCGGACGATTCTGGTCGAACTTTTTCACCCAGCTAACCTTGATGATTACAGCATCTGGTCTGAAACCTGGTTCAGCTCAACAGAATAAATCTCAGGTAATGGAACTCCAGAAATCGCTGGATACGAAATTACACTATACCAGAGCTATAGCGCTTAGAATATATAGTGTAGAAATCGGCTATCCCTGTAATACTTAAAAAACGCAAAAATATTGTATCCCTTAAATGTGCAATGATACTGCTGCAATATGCAGATCGCAGCGACATCTGCAGGATATTCTTTACAACTGCAAGAAATTGCTAGTCTATACAATGTAAGACTAGTAATACGATAATCACACAGATGTCGCTGCGATCGACACTTGAAATTTTAGCAGTACTGTCGCACATTTAAGGGATACAAATTTTTAGCACTGTTTGGATAGCATATTTCCACGCTAGGTATTCTAGGTGCTGTACCAGAGCCCAGCAAACTGCCTCCATTAATCAGAACATCGTAAAGTGCCATCATATGTCAGTACACATAAAAGTGCCTCTGTATGTCAGTTTATGCCTGTGTATGCATAGATATACACTGTTAAAAATCTGCAGCATTTGCTGCATAGTCACTCCATCGCTTTTATTGGAAACTGTTACTTGACTATATTATGGAGCATTCTCATTGGTCAGGATAGAGACATTCTATAAAAGCAGTGGAGTGACTGTGTAGCAAATGCTGCATATTTTTAACAGTGTATGTCACAGCAATAACTTCAGTTATCAGATTCGAACTCAACGTCCAATGGATAATATTCCATCTTCGTTTTGATCACGGGGTCAAGTTAAAAATTTCTAGCGTAAAGAAGGGAAGACTCCGTTAAAGTAATGTAAATCCCCGCCAGCCAGTTAAACTACAGCGCCTAGAAGATACAGTGTGGAAAACGGCTATTCCTATAATGCTTTAAAAAGTGCTAGAAACTTGTATCCCATAAATCTCCAACAATGCTCAGCGGCAATATGCTGATACGAGCGCCATCTCGTAACTCTTTTCAATATAAACCCTGTGTTTTCAAAAATTATAGAATGTTAAATATCGGAAACTATAAATATAAGATATTTTAGTCTGTTATAAGCTAATTTAGTTAAGGAATGACGTGAAATAGGTTAAAGAGTCTCTTTTAGAATGACTATCGTTTTTTAATCACTACGATGGCGCTACGATCGACATCTTGTTATTCAGCATCGTTGTACATTTATGGGATTCAATTTTTTAGCACTATTTTGTAGCCGTTTTCCACACTGTATCTTCTAGGCGCTGTAGTTAAACAGTACATGCGGAAAGCAGTAGCAGCCTCCCTTCTTATCCGTTAGAAATTTTTTGGGTAAATGGAGGATATTCCATCTGCGTTTTGATCACGTGATCAAGGTAAAAACTTCTAGCGTAAAGAAGGGAAGGCTCCGTAGACGTGTAATGTAAATCCCCGCTAGCCAATGAAATAGTTCATGAGGCAAAGCAGTAGTATCTTCCCTTCTTATCAGTTACAAGTTCCTTGGGTAAATTACCGGTACCACGTGACTTTTTTCAGACTCGAACGCAGATTTGGAATATAGTCCATTACTGTCGCTCATTTCCGATGCCGTTACTACCTGAGCATAGGGAGCCTCGATATGAGAGTGACGACATACGAGATAGAAAAATTGATTGGTTTATAGATTCTGGACAAAACTTAATGGAGGATATTCCATCTACGTTTTGTTCACGTAGTCAAGGTAAAAACGTCTAGCCTAAAGAAGGGAAGGCTCCATAGATGTAATGAAAAACCTTCGCCAGCCAGTGAAACAGTTCATGCGGAAAGCAGTAGTAGCCTCTTCTTATCAGTTAGAAGTTATTTGGGTAAATTACCGGTATCACGTGACTTTTTTAAGCCTCCAACCCAAACTTGGAAAAAAGTCCATCGCTAACGACCCCATCTGATTTTAGTCCATCTTAACGAGCTTGCCATTATTGCCAAGCTAATGCTTGTTAAACTGTCGGCAAGGGGCTTCCGTGGCCTAGTGGTTAAGACACCACGCTGCTAATCGCTTTAGAACGTAGGAGGCTTGTCGGGTTCGACTCCCGCTGGCTCCATTGCACACTCTTTGTAGAGCTCCCGGATGTAAAAATTCTCTGTGTTGTAAATTTTTCATTGTGCTATCTCGTCCCTGTATATCGACGATGACTTATAAGCGGGCCTTGTTGTCAAGCACACAAATCTGATGTAGGTGTCTAATAAAACAAACAAACAAACAAACTGTTGGCAAATCGTATAACTGAACTTGACAAACCGAGTATCGTCAAGTTCAAAAGTAGAAAATGCTTAATTTTGCCATAGTTTGGACAAAGACGTCTGTATAAACAGAATTCGAGCAAAGTATGTCACCACTGTCATATAGAGGTATCTTACCTGAGGAAACAGTTGATGGAGATTGTTGGAGAGGAAGAATAGGGAATTCTCAACCACATGTAACATTCGTGAAAAAACAATACAAAGATTACTATGTATTCTGAATTTTCCTTCTTGACAACGGAGTCCTACTAAGAATTATTCTTGAATGGAAATACCATTGCAAAGACTGAAAAAAACCCAATTTAAGCCCTGGAATAAACCGGTTTTTTTTTTATGGATAAACCTTTAAAAAAAATAACTGGAATAAATCTGGAAATAAACCGATATTTTACAACTCTAAATATAGAATGCTGTCAATACAATGTATTTTTTAAACAACTATATCATAACTAATAAATGCTAATAAAATCAATATTTCTAATGAAAATACAAAGATTTTATTAAAAACTATTTATTTAATAAATAATGTTTGTAAATTATAATTGCTATTACAAATTATTTATTTATTCAGCAGATATTGAAATCATGATAATTATGTATTACTTTATGAATAATTAAAAAGTAGGAAATAAAATAAACTTTTCAAAAAACAAAATAGTAACCGACTTCAAAAAGCGCGCTAAAAAGATTAAATAATTCTTTAAAATTCTCTAATGACAAAATGATACCCAATAACCACACATCGGATATCATATGTCGGGATAAAAACGTTAAATTTAATATATAAAATTTAATACCCACCAAACATGGATTTTCGAGAGAATATTTTTTACAAGAGATGAATTAAAATATTTATGATTTAATTTACGAATATACATATAAAAAGTAATCTTACTTTTTGAAGCAGGTGCCAAACAATTCCAATCGATAATGATTAAAAAACTAATTTGCTGAAGAAATAAAACATTTTTTTTTCGACTTTGTATTATATTTTCCATCATCACTTTATTCATGGTACTAGGTATAATATATATTCACAATTCTTGCTATACTTAACCTTTAAGTGATGTTACCGGTCTCTCAGACCGCGGCTTTTATTATTAGGTAGCTTTCTTTACAAAAAAGCTACCTATTGCAGCCGTTCGGAGGAAAGCGATTTCAAAAAATTTTGGTATATTTTCATCGATCATGACCCCCAGACCCCGAAACCACCCTCCGTTCAAAATTGATATATATATATATATATATATATATATATATATATATATATATATATATATATCTGACCTATGTCACACTGTAACTCTCGTATTTATGAACCGATTTGGATGTAATTCGGTGTGTACATAGTACATACCAATGTCTCGACCGAGTTCGTTGGCCAGCTTCATCCGCCGTTTTGTTTCAAAATGGCGGCCATTTAAAATTTTTAAAAAAATTTAAAACTTGAAATGTGGTACCAAAAAATTAAAAATGGAAAAATATTTTTTTCTTATGTATTTGACCTTTATACAAAGATTCCGGAGCAGTTTTTTTTCGTCTATATCTTAAAAAATGGCTGAGTTATAGCATTTTGAATTTCTAGCGTGGCTGACATTTTGAAACGTCCTGAGTTTTGTCACGCGATAAAAGGCGTATTTATGAACCGATTTGGATGTAATTCGGTGTGTACATAGTACATACTAATCTCTCGACCGAGTTCGTTGGCCAGCTTCATCCGCCATTTTGTTTCAAAATGGCGGCCATTTAAAAATTTTTAAAAATTTTAAATTTGAAATGTGGTACCAAAAAATTGAAAATGGAAAAATATTTTTTTCTTATGTATTTGACCTTTATACAAAGATTTCGGAGCAGTTTTTGTTTCGTCTATATCTTAAAAAATGGCTGAGTTATAGCATTTTGAATTTCTAGCGTGGCTGACATTTTGAAACGTCCTAAATTTTGTCACGCGATAAAAGGCGTATTTATGAACCGATTTGGATGTAACTTCGTTTATACATAGTACATACCAATGTCTCGACCGGGTTCGTTGGCCAGCTTCACCCGCCATCTTGTTTAAAAATGGCGGCCATTTAAATTTTTAAGAAAAATTTAAATTTGAAATGTGGTACCAAAAATTGAAAATTGAAAAAATATTTTCTTCTTATGTGTTTGACCTTGATAAAAAGATTCGGGAGCAGTTTTTGTTTCGTCTATATCTTAAGAAATGGCTGAGTTATAGTATTTTGAATTTCTAGCGTGGCTGACATTTTGAAACGTCCTGATTTTTCTCACGTAATAACAGGCGTATTTATGAACCGACTTGGATGTACCTTGGTGTGTACATAGTACATACAAATATCTCGACCGAGTTTGTTGGCCAGCTTCATCCGCCATCTTGTTTCAAAATGGCGGCCATTTAAAAAAATTAAAAAATAAAAAATTTTAAATGAAATACCAAAAAATTGGAAAAATATTTTTTTTGTATGTGTTTGACCTTAATACAAATATTCCGGAACAGTTTTTCTTTCGTCTATATCTAAAAAAAAATGGCTGAGTAATAGCATTTTGAATTTCTCTTGTGGCTGACATTTTAAAACGACCTGATTTTTGTCATGCGATAACAGGCGTATTTATGAACCTATTTGGATGTAACTTGGGCTGTACATAGTACATACCAATGTCTCGACCGAGTTCGTTGGCCAGCTTCATTCGCCATCTTGTTTCAAAAGGGTTGCCATTTAAAAAAATTTAAATTTAAAATTCAAAATGAGGTATTAAAATTTTGGAAAATGAAAAAGATTTTTTTTATGTGTTTGGCCTTGATACAAAGATTCCGGAGCAGTTTTTTTTCCTGAAAATTTGTTCTTTTGTTGATATCTTAAAAAATGGTTGATTTATAGCACTTTGAATTTCTAGCATGGCTAACATTTTGAAACGATCTTGTATTTGTCACGCGATAACACACGTATTCGCCTATTTCGATGTAAGAAGGCATGTGGATAGTATACATCAACACCTCGACCAAGTTCGCTGGCCAGATTCATCAGCCATCTTGTTTCAAAATGGCGGCCATTAAATAAAAAAATATATATACATTTAAAGTGAGGTGCAAAAAAATTAGAAATTGAAAAAGGTTTCTTTTTTAAGTATTTGATCTTGATATAAGGATTCAGGAGCATTTTTTGTTTGTCTTTACCTTAAAAAATGGCTCAGATATAGCAGTTTCAATTTCTATTGTGGGTGACATTTTGAAAAATCTGATTTTTTGCATGCGACAGCACTCCTATATATTAACCGATTCCGATGTGAGTGAGCATGTGCACAGCAATTACTAAGGTCTCGACCAAGTTCACTGCTTAGCCTCATCCACCATGTTGTCTTAAAATGACAGGCACTTTAAGAAATTGCCGAATTTGGCAGCCAAATATAAGTTACTTTAAAGAAAAGCAGCTTGGATAAAGCTGACTAATTTTGCGAAATTCTCATTCGTTATATTGATAAAAATTAGTATTGAATCTCCTATATTCGGTTCCCATTAAATTGAGCTTCGTGTGTTTGCATGATATAAGTTGGCTTTTTTTAAATAAAGATTATGAAAGCTACCTCTTCCTCCCGGCACTGGCCGGAAGGACTTTAGTTTAACTTGCAATTTTCAGTTTAACTACAAACACTACCGATATTTCCGTTTGTAACTTTAGTACTATCACCAGATACTTTTGAATAGGTGAATTTTAATTACAACAGTCCTGTACAAAAAGTTTAGTAGAGAAACACCATCCGATGAGTTAGTAGTGCCTTTTATTCATCTTTCGATTGAGCGGTCTCTCAGACCGCTTCACACTAGTTATGTGACAATTTCTGTGACATCAGTTAAAGGTTAAGGTAGTTTGGCACCAACTTCAAAAAGTAATTGACTACTTTTTACATTTGTATATTCGTAAATTAAATACTTTAATTCATCTCTTGTAAAAAATATTCTCTCGAAAATCCGTGTTTGGTCGGTATTAAATTTTATACATTAAATTTAACGTTTTTATCCCGACACATGGCATTCGATGTGTGATTATTGGGTGTCATTTTGTCATTAGAGGATTTTAAAGAATTATTTAATTTCTTTAGCGCGTTTTTTGAAGTAGGTTACTATTTTTTTAAAAGTTTATTTCATTTTAAATGTATGAATAACTGCTTATTAAATTAAAGTTTTTCTGCATTAAATATATACTATAACATAAAAAATAGAAAACTGGTAATCTATAATGTTGATTATCCCTGATCAGAAGTCTATTTTTCTTTTGATCATGCAACAATTAATTCATTATTGCACGTACAGTTTCTTGATCATGGCTTTTCTTCATATATCTATATTTATTAAAGAAGAATTCCAATTTACTTAAATATTACATACATTTTTAAAGAATAAAATAAAAATATCAAATAATTTTTAAATTACTTATGACATTTTTTTTTTTGCATGGAAATTAGAATTTATTTTTTTATTTCAACATACAAATTTATCTAAATTTTCTTACTTTCAATTACATGCTTAAAGCTGCGACAGTGCAGCAAATGAAACTTTGGCAATTTCTTTAATATTAAACAATACTCTTTCATCCTTCTTGCAAAACTTAGTAGCGTATAAATCAATTATTTATCACTGATAAATATTTTAGTACGTGGGATTTCAGAGAAATCAGTTATAAATACTATCTAGATTTACGAATAAATTTTCTGTGGAATAAATTATGAATATTTTGATTTTTGATTGATCTAGAAATAATGCACATTCTCCGTACATGTTATTTTAAACAAAACTTATTAGCTAATTTCTAAATAGTCTAAATTTATTCCAGAAATTCCTTGAACATTATTATTCAAAATTTGATTTTAATAGCCTTTTCCTCCAAAAACCCTCCGACTGTCTTGGAAAAGGGCAAAATTGTAATGTTGTTTTCTCTTCATTTAGTTTTAAATGCTTAAAAAAAAATGATTCTTTGAACATTTTATAAAAAACTTAATAACGAATATGAATGCAATCCTTAGAAGTATTAATCATAGTTCAATGTATTAAAAATACATTAAATAAATAGAATTATATTACTTTAAATATTGCTTGTATTGCAGTGAAACCTGGAGCTTAGTGAACGTATTAACACGGGCTTGTCAGTGAGAGGGTTAATCAATATGATGAAGATTGTAAAAGTAATGTTAGACTCATCTATACTAATCTTCTATACTAATATTATAAAGAGGTAAAAATTTTATTTGTAGGAGGTAAGCTCTGGAACTACCGAACCGATTCCAAAAGTAATAATATCAAAATGACGGTGTTAGTCCAACTTAGAACATAGGCTATATCTTATATCCGTGCCATTTGCCAAAAGGGGTGCAGGAGCAAAAAAAGTTCTAAAAATGCGATTTTTGTGTAACTGCAGGACATAGAAACATGAAATTTGGAATAGTAGTTACTTATAAGATACTAATAATCTCTAAGGACATTTCTTAAAAAATTCGAAATTTTAAAGGGGTGAAAATGCGCAAAAAGCGTTCTAAAAACGTTCTAAAAGGCGATTTTTACGCAATCTTAAGAAGTACCAAACCGATTTCAAAAATAATAATGTCAAAATGATGGTGACAACCCTTGCTCCAACATAGGCTACATTTTATGTCGGTGCCACTACCCCAAAGAGGGTGCAGGAGCAAAAAAAGTTAGAAAATGCGATTTTTGTGTTGGGGCCTAGAAACATGAAATTTGGAATGGTATTTACTCATAAGGTATAAATGATCTCTAAGAACATTTCTTAAAAAATTCGAAATTTAAAAGTTGTGAAAATGCGCGAAAAGAGTTCTAAAAAACGTTCTAAATGGCGATTTCTATGCAATCTCAGAATGCACCCAACCTATTTCAAAATAATGGTTGGAAATTGATGATGACAGCTTTTGCTCCAACATAGGCTCTATTTTATGTCGGTGTCACTATCACCTAGGCGTTACAGAAGCAAAAAACGTTCTAAATTGCGATTTTTGTGTTACTGGAGGGCCTAGAAACTTGAAATTAGGCAGGGCAGTCATTTATAAGATACAAATGATTTCTAAAAATATTTCCCAAAAAATCGAAATTTAAAAGGGTGAAAATGAGCGAAAAGCATTCTAAAAAACTTTCTAAATTGCAATTCTTTCGCAATCTTAAGAAGTACCGAAGCGATTAAAAAAAAATAATGATGTGAAAACGATGGTGACAGCCCTCGCTCCAACATAGGTTGTATTTGATGTCGTTGCCACTTCTGCTAACGGGTTGCAAAAAACGATCTAAATTGCGTTTTTTATAATACTGCAGGGGCTAGCAACTTGAAACTAGGCATGGTAGTTACTTATAAGATATAAATGATTTCTAAGAATGATTTCCTAAATAATTTCGAATTTAAAAGGGGTGAAATTGGACGAAAAATGTTCTAAAAAACGTTCTAAATTACGATTTTTATGCAATCGTATGAAATACGAAACCGATTTCAAACATAATGGTTCCAAATTGATGATGATAGAGCATGCTCAAACATAAGCTATATTTTATGTACGTAGGTGTCACAATCCCTAGAGAGTTGCAGGAACAAAAGAAACTTTCTAAATTGCTATTTCTGCGGTTCTGAAGAAGATAGAAACTTTAAATATAACACGGTAGTTACCTATAAAATATAAATGTCCTCTAAGAACAGTCCAAAATAAAATAGAAACTAAAAAGGGGTGAAGCGTACGGAAGGAGTGAAAAGTATTCTAAAAGAGTCCTAAATTACGATTTCTATGGCATCTCAGGAAATAATAAAACGATTACAGAAGTTATTGGTTGCGAATCAAGAGTGATAGTCTCTGATCCTATTCGGGCTATATTTTATGCCGGTGTCACTAACACCTGGTTGACAGGAACAACAAGAAAGCCTTTAAAAACATCTAAATTCCGTTTTCTATAGAATATCAGGAAATACCAACCGATTTCAAGGTTAATGTTGGAAAATTAATGGTGACAGTCTCTGTTTCAATATTTTTCGAGAGATTCTATTTCAACTCTGTTTCGGCATTTTATGTTGGTGCCACTAACACCAGAGAGGTGATAGACTGTTAGACAAGAAACTTAGAATTTGACATGATGGTTAATTTTAAGATGTAAATGTGTTGAGATGTCTTCTAAAAAAATCAAAACTTCAAATGAATATTGAAATGAGCATATGAAGTTAGCATAAAAGTCTCAAAATACTTTCTAAATCATTTCATTTATTTGGAATTAGTTTTAGTTTTTCTTATTAATTAAGGTCTCATTTCTGTCTGTTGTACTTTTATAATAAAGTTTTGTTAAACTGTGTCTTAATTTGTAATTTTTGAATTATTCCAAAAAGTGTTCTTCTAATAAAAAATAATCATCCAAATATCACTTGGCATATTTCAACTATTACGCTAGCAAAGCCAAGGGGTTTGCTAGTATTTAAATAAATAAACGATCAATACCCAAAAATGTCCGAAATCGATGAGCAACGATTCTACTTTGCCTATTGACATTCCGGAAATGTAGCAGTGCACAATTGCAGATTGTGACGTTGTACTGTGCTATAATGTCTGTACAGATTTAATTTCCAATGCATTTAAAATTTTAGAATAACCTTTCAGAGCCAGAAGAATTCTGTTCGTAAACTGATGAAATAATTGACTGACACCGGAATATTCAAACGAATTTCTCAGAAAACAAAAACCCGCTAATTTGCACTATCATTACAAAAGCAAAATTTTATTAAAATATTCTTGGTGCCATTTGTCAGTTTTGAATTAAAATTAGGTGGCTAGACTATCTAGCCACCGCCCTTGAAAGGGTTAAATCTATGTCGTCGTATTGAAAAAGCTTGCAATAGACGTTCCATGCTGAGAAATGTGCATGCAGAATTACTCTCACGAATACAAACGTGTATCGTGAGCAATAGCGAACTTTTCGAACATACCGAATATTAACTTTTTATCACTGTGATACAGTTTGTCTTTTTTTTGCGTGTGTGTGTGTGTGATGTTATCAAAATGTATCGAGATAAGTACGTATTTATAGCATAAATTGTGCGTATTTCTTCATACTTCTGACTATTCCATTCAAACGTTTACACAAAAAGGAGTGCATTGATTTCGGACATTTTTGTGTAAACAGACGAAGATTAAACTTATCCATGTAAACCAAATGTCGTATTCTATTAATTAACTGATGCTCTAAAACTTTATAACTGGAAATTTTGCTCTACCTTTTTTTCGTTTTTGAGTTGCTGTCGCTTTCTTTCAAATTTTACCAGTAGCGGGTGCTGCTGTCGTTTTCATTAAATCGGGAGTAGTCACTTTACTATACCGTTACCTCACTTGCATAGCTGTAGCTCTCTCCGTTCACAAATATTTTCAGGTTAAAGAGACTTTCCTTTGCACCCTGTATACTAGAAAAGTATAAAAGGATATACCATGAAAGTTCAAAGATATATGAAACCTAAATAATAGCAAATATAGCTATTCTGGATATTTGTTATTCCATATAGGTTTTTAGTTAACCTTTAAAGACATAGTAGGTGTATTGAGGGAGCCACTCAATGGAAACTAGTCGCGAATCCCATAGTATTTATGTGATTCATTCTCATTAAATTATTCTGTTTTTAACAATTTGACGTTTATTGCTTTTATACTGCTACTGCGCATTACATTACATAAATAAATTCTTAAAATTTGTTATCGAGGCTTTAAAACCTGATGGAGTATAGAGTACGACGTCCCTGTCATTATGTATGTCCAAACCGTCCGTGTCTTTAAGGGTTAATATCTCGGCTAATTACCGACGATTTTTTCCGAAATTCATGATCAACAATGCTTTTATACTTCTGCTACAATAGGTAACTCCAGCTCTGCTCAACACTTTTGCTGAAGCCCGTAAATCGAAATTTGAGTGTAACGGAGAAATGTGATTTTCTCAAAAACTATGTGACCTAGGGTAATCGCTATAACTTTCCTGCAAGGTTTAAATTAATGTCTACTACCTCTAATTTTTTTCATAATTTTAGTTTCAATAGATTCGGAATTAGATGGGGGGTGGGGGGACATCTTTTTGCACTACATTTTCCATCATAACTTTGAAAATATGATACCTAAAATTAAATGAAATATATTTTTGACTTCAGCGTCACGAAAGCTTTCACACGATACGATAAGATTATTTTTTTTCAAGTAACTTAATTAGCCCTCTATATTTTTCCTAAATATATTTATGAATATTTATTAATCTGTAAATTTGTGGATCAATAGCCTTTATTACTTCCCCGAATTTGAACTTTCCACGTTGCATAGTTTACGAGTAAAAGGACTGTGACAGACAGACAGACACAGGAATGATCTTATAATGGTCCCGTTTTTACTTTTTAAGTACGGAACTTTAAAAAAGGTAGTTGGAAAAAAATGTTTAAAATTTCTTCAATAGAAATTAATCTGTAAAAAAAATAATAATAAAAGACATAATGAGTATATCATAAATATTTTAAAGTATAGTTAAACTGTAAAAAATTGTATCAGATGTAAATTTTCAAGTGGGTTAAAAAGTGTCCGGACCAGGATTCGAACCAGGGATCTCTTGACTGAAGCCGCCAATGCTCTCCCATCTGAGCTATCCCGAACAAATCTGGTGGAACTTTTTTATCCAGCTTCACCTAGCACTGGCGGCTTCAGCCAAGAGATCCCTGGTTCGAATCCTGTTCCGGACATTTTTCGCCCACTTGAAAATTTACATCTGATATCATTTATTTACCAGTTAGAATAGTTGTGTTAAAATAAATCGGCTTAGACGCGGTATATTCCAAGATGGCCGCCATCTTGGATGTTTTGAGATTTCTTGGCGATTTTATGTTGGCGATCTTTATCTATATGTGGAATCCCGTGTGACGTGTGTGTTCAGACGTGACGCGTTCTGGCAATCCCGTTTTTTATTCGAGATTGTTAAGTGATTGGGCGAAACAAACGGATATGAAGTTCTCATATGACAAATGTGTAGTGTTAAATCTTCGAAGACCACGTTTCCTGAAGAGAGGACCAATATATAAATTGGATGAGCACTCCCTTAAATCTGAAAATACAATAGACTACTTGGGCTTAACATTGGATAAAACACTGTCTTTTCTTCCGCACCTGAATAAAAAACGTATAGAAATTAATCAAATATCACAAAATCTTCTAAAATTCGCCGCTGCATATGGAGGCCTTTCGAAGCAAATTTTAAAAATCTGGTACTTACAAATATTAGAAAAAAAATATCCTATGCCGCTTCATGTTGGTTTCCACACCTACCAGTCTCACATGGCTACAGGCTACTATCGGCAATTCAGACACAATGCCTTTTGCTTCTGTCGAGAGCTTATAGAAAATCATCAACGGCAGCTTTGAATGTATTGTGCGGCATTCAACCATTGGCGATCCAATTAAATACATTAGCAATTTCAGGACAGGTCCTACGTCTGGGGATTCCAATAGAGGACAACTTTCCAGTCTTCTATCAACCGAAAATATCCTCACCCATACCTTCCCCACATCAAGATTATCTTTTACTACAAGAAGGAGTTCCATCCACTTCAACAATAAATATATACACTGGCGGCTCAAAATCAGATGCTGGCACAGCGTATGCTTTCTGTGTTTATAAAGAAGGGAAATGCATCCATACTCATCAAATAAAGTTACAAATATCAAATTCAATCTTTCAAGCTGAACAACTCGCCATATTAGATGCAATATTATGGGCAGACTCCTCAGGGGACGGGAACTTCGTCATTTACACAGATAACCAGTCAAGTCTTGCATTATTGGAGAACGTTTTTAGTACAGATTTTATCACATCAAAAATTATAATAGCCTTACAGAAAACATCTAAATCAATTAAATTTCAATGGGTTCGGGGACACACAGGTGTTAAAGGAAATGAACATGCAGATCAACTAGCCAAAGATGCAATAACAAATATTAAAGTACGAGAAATATTTCATCCATACCCAGCTTCACACCTTAAAAAGAAATTGAAAAAAGAAGCCATAGACAAATGGCAGCAACAGTGGGATTATGGTACCACTGGCAGATTTGCTTACAAATTATGTCCAAAAGTATCAACAGACTTCATGTTAGTACATAGAAACCTGTATATCTTCTCAACTAATCATGGACCCTTCCCGTCCTACCTATTCAAAATAAATAAAGCTCCGTCGCCACTGTGTACCTGTGGTGAAATTGGTAACTCTCTTCACTATGTGCTCAGCTGTCCATTAACATCAACCCTCCATATCCGTAAATCAGCCACAATAGAACACCACCATTGGTTCAAATTTGTGCTGAAAACACCAATGCTATATACTAAAATAATAGATTGTGTGCGGTTACTAGAAAACAATCAACAAATTTTTCAAAACCCACAAATGCCAATAGATGAACAAGATTAGCACTAATGAACAGTAACATGAACTTCAGGCCAAACAGTGCCTAACTAAATCGAGAATATAAAATTTAGAAAACTCTTGTACATAGAACAGCCATACACCCAGGTTATCCATAACCTTAAAGTTATCTCACAACAAAACACTTGAACTCATGATAATAACTATTAAACTAATGCACCTGAGAATATGTAGAGCTTAAGAATGTCTTATTCATCTGCTGCTATTTGTAATTAATCAATCATATTCGTGTTGAAAATAATACACATTTTCGTCTGTAAAGCGCTCAGCTCATCTGTTCTATTATTACTTTTATTATTATATTTATAATTACTATTATTATTATTTGTACTATTACCTTTATTTCTTATTGTTAAAACTATTGTTAAATATTGTAATTTTTTTTTTTTTTTTTTTTTTTTTTTTTTTTTTTTTTTTTTTTTTTTGAATAAACTTGCAACGCGGGATCTGGAAGCCTATGCCAATGGTGGGTTATCCCGCGTTGTAGAAAATGTAAAAATGTTGCGAGTACGCTAGAAGGCCGTTTTTGCTTGTGAAATCGTGTTGTATGTTTCTGTCAATTATTTTTATGTTAAATTTATTGGATGTATTTGATTGAATATGGGTTTTGTAGTCCGTTTAAACGCTCTTGCTGAAGTAATTAAGAAATATGAGGAAATTTTGACGAATAAAGGAGGTTTGTTCACAGTGCGTATTCATAAGCCTATTTTGGAAAATGACGGTGATACTAGCAGGTATTTCGTGCTTGAGCTTTCAAGAAAGCAGAAAGCTGTTAAGGTATGTTTTCTTATATGTATTTTATGTATATTTTGTTGCCTTACGAGTTTTGTACATTTTGAGAATGCTATACAGCGAGAACTGCTGAATTTTGAGATTACTACACAGCGAGAACTGCTGAATCCAGTGATTTTTTTTTTCGGTTAATGAGCAAGTAACGCTCATACGACCTTTAGTGATTGTCACTTTAACGAGTTTTGTTTATTATTTACAGTTTATTTTCGTTAAGCCTAACATGAGTATAAACCAGTACTTGGCGACATTTACTACTTGGCGAAAAAGGGGTTTTCAAGCGAAGAAAAATTCCAAGATGGCGGCCTCGGGAATTTATGACATTTGTTCCAATTAATCTAGTGTAAACAATCGTTCTAGCAGAATTAATATCTTTAGACATTTAGGAAATGTAAATAAGTTCTCAATAAAAATAAATATACTTTCTTATGCTTTAAATAACAACTTGTATTAAGTATTAAAGTATTTGTGATTTAAATACTTAATTGTAGCAAAAGGAAGATAATGTAGTTTCAAAAAATAATTTTACTATGTTTGAAGAATTTTTTTTTATTATCGTTTAATTAAAATTGTCAAAAATAATCATTTTAATTCATTGGGTATATATCCCTTAATATATATATAACCATTATATAATTACAATTCATCATATTTTATATTGGGAGTCCATATGCTTTATTTCTTTAGAAATTAAACACAGCACTTAGTGCCATGTCCATTCTTAGAAAAAATTGGTCTATAAATTTTTGTTACAAAGGAAACTTTGATGTTTTTCATGAAAGTGTGTATAATTTCTGTAAATTCATTTATTGCTATTATCAGTATTTAAAAGTTATTTTAAACAGTATGGTTATCGAATAAGAGTAACACAAATTTATCCAAGAGGTGTTAAAATAAATATGTAGAAGCTTTGCAGACTATAAAATATTTATAAAGTTACATAAAATAAAATGGAATTTTCTATAGCAAATAAATACTTGAAAGAAAAGTAATTGATTGATATTGTCTCTATAATAAAACTTCCACATATTTCTTGAAATAATTAAGCAAGTTTTATTTTAATTGTGGTTTTAGAACTTAAGTAAACATGTTAAAATGACAGTGAGTTCGTGACTGACAGAGAATGAAAGAAAAGCATTGGTGCTCATGTATTTTAGTACATTATGGAAAATGATCATGATTAATCGAATTCAAAACAATAAATTAAAATATTAAAATATATTTATTACAATATGTAAATTATATTAATACAATACATTACAATATATACATCGTTACAATGTTTATACATATAAAAATAGTAGAGGCACAGTAAACCATTTCATTGTGTAGTCCATGTATAGCACCAACTATGCTAATAGTTTGCTGTAGTTTGTCATACACACAGGGTTTATCAACATTAGGTACCTTAAAGAAAAAGTAAAACACATTTAAATTGAACATAAGCATCAAAATAATTTTTCTAAGAAAACATAAAAATAGAAATTGTCATAAAATCATCTTAAGACGGTTCTCAAAATCCCTGCTCAACAGTGCGAAATTTTTTGACTCATTTATTAAACATAAAGGCAAAAAATTATCAGACCTAACTGTTAAAGGGGTTTTGGAATTTAAATGAGTTTTCCATTTGTTTTCAATAAATAAATTTTTATTGAGTTAAAAGAAATTGCGGTACCGTGATGACCGTTTTTTCTCCTTTCTTGTTGTGAGGAAGCCCTGCTCAAAACGCTAAATCTAACAGTATTTTTCGAAAAATTGTCTGGCTTTATAAAAAAAGGAAAAACATCTTTCGATTACATAGTTTCTGAAGAACAACACTTGCCAATTTCATTCATTTCCACACAACAAAAAATTTAAAAATGCGTCGGAATATAGCACCAGTATATTTGAGAACAACTTTAGGCTATAAGTTAAAACAATAATGAAAAAGTCAGAAATGACTAATTGAAAGCACAGTTCTTAGTTCAATACATACTTTATCAGTTATCTGAAAAAGAAAATAAAGAGCTTTTTTATCTCTACATTATCTAGAAATTTTTCCATAATAATATGGAGAGTTGCAACAACAAAATTATTTATGCATCAAATTATGTTATTTCTTTGGAAATTTTATCAAAATCTATAGAAATGCAGAATATTTTTCAAGAGTATAGACCAACTAGCTCACCAAACTAAACCCAATTGAACATGAATGCAATACATTATATAGTCAAAGTTTAAAATGCTAAATGCGTTTGACTATCTGTATTTTATATCAAATATACAATCAATAGAATAATGTCTAGCATCATAATCATTGCTATGGTCTTGCGGTAGCGAAAACAAATTTATTTTATTTTATCTACCAGATTTCTCTGATGAACCATGTTTCATTTTATTGACTACACAGAGATTTATCAACACTGTTAAAAGTAATCTACTTAAAAATAAGGACTTCTATGTACTCGTTTTTTTTTTTTTTTAAGTAAAATTGTTTTAGAAACGAGTACGTGATATTTTCAAATATAAGTGACAATACAGGCTGAAAAATAAGCTTGTAAATAAATATTAATATAATATCTTGTTACTCTATTCGCATATTAAAGAGATCAATAGAACTTATATAGTGAACATCTATGCTATAATGAACGTTATAGCGCGAAGCATATTTAAGTTACGCCCTTTATATTTACGAACTATATCTTGAAGAAATGTGTTACGTAGCGCGGAAGAATACATCGCAAATTGAGTACACAAGTACTCATTCACACCGACCAAAATATTATATTCGATTCTTCACGCAGAAAACTTCAGCGATCGCTATGGATTATGTAAGAAACAAATTAAAAGAATGGAGCTTAATGCATTTTTATATGATCTTTGAAAATAAATAATATAATTTTATTTTTATTAAGCAATAATTGGAAAATAACTGTTATTTATTCTGAATTTGTGTTCTGTAATTCAGACTTAATTTGTTTAGTTAATTCGTTGCACGTGTCTGTATTTTGTAGTATATTATTCTCTTGAATTATTATTTTCGTATAACAATTTCATTTCTTTAATAACTTTTGAATTTTATTAATTCTGATGAAATCAATAACATTAAACCAGGGTTTGTACGGTCCTCAAAAGTGCTTACAGTTTTCAAAAGGAATTTTTGGTGTTTAAAAGAAGTACTTATTTTCATGCAAAATCTGCAAAAAGTCCTTAAAAGTACTTAATTTTATTGTCATATTATTTCTTAAACAAGGGTGAAACTCTTCTGCATTTCTTTTAATTTCTGATTTTAAAAAAATTATCCCCCCTTGCCTCCCCTTTTCCTGAAATTTTACTTCCCCTTTTTGCTTCCTACTCCACAATACAAAGTTTAAAATGTTTAAAACTTATTTTTTTTTCTACTCTATTTGTTACTTTATAGTGAATAAATAATCAGTCCTAAATTTCATTAAGAATTAATTCCACCACATTCATTTCATCAAAATTTCATCTTAATTTCACCCTCAAATTTTCGCTTCCCCGTTTTCTCCCCTACCCCCCCCCCCCCCCCAAAAAAAAAAAAAAAAAAAACTCAAAGTTTAAAAACTCTTTAAAACTGCTTAATAAGAAAAAAAATCTGCTCAATGTGCCATTTTATTGTTTCAGTAAATAATTAATCAAGATTTTTCTTCCCACCCCAAATTGGCATTTTCTTTTTGTTCCCCCCCCCCCCCCCCCAACTTAACGAGCTTACAGATTTTTAAAATCTTTAAAACTCTTTATAGCCCAGTGGTAGAAGAGGGAAAAAAGGCCGAATTTGGAATTAATTAGGAGAAAGCTGGAAATCGTTTTAATAAATTTAGGTTTAGAATGAATCTACTAAGTTTCCCCCCTATTACTAAATGAGCATTAGAAAATATGCAAAGATTTATAGTCGAAAAACAAGTTTTAATTAATTACCATATGAATAGCTAAAAAAACTAACTCTATCAAAAAAACATTGTCAATACTGACGTGGTATAGCTCAAAATTCTGAATAAAATGAGTACCCACACTTAATATTTTTGTTGAATTTTCACAATTCTACAACTAAGTTTTGCCTGAATCGTTATCAAGAGCTTGAAACCAGAAAAGGCAAGGTTATCAGTTCACTCTGCTTCTTTTATATGAATGTATTTTTTTAATTTACAGAGGTACTATTTGAAGTTTTTGTAATTATTTTAGGTCTTTATTTTGGATATTTTGATAATTGTGATTTAACCACTTGATTACGGGGCCCAGTGATAGGAAATTAAAAAAAGGCCGAATTCGGAATTAATTAAGGGAAAACTGGAAATTGTTTTAATCCCTTCGACATAGGTCAGAAATAGACGTACTAAGTTTCTCCGTCAAGCTAGGTGTGCTTTTGCCGCTATGAACAAATTAATAATTTAAAGTACATTTTTTCATGATTTTTAGTGTATTTCAAAAATGATTCGGAAATGATGGGAAATATTGTTTATTATTTCCGATATGGTATTTGAAATATGTGTAGCATTTAATATGACGTATATGGAGTGAATAATTGTGCGTATGTATTAGAATTAAGGAGGTTGAAATAAAGTGCGAGGATTGGGAGGGGGAGGTGGACGAGCGAACAAATGAGTGTGCAGGAGCCTTTCAGCTAGAGGAATTCAAGGTCAACTAATAGCACGATTTTAAACTTCGATTTTTTACGAAGAGGACTAAAATGGTTTTAATAAAAATGATTTTTGACTAGTATAAGATTGAAAAAAAAATTTTTAATCTTTACTTAAAAAACTTTCTTTTAAAACTATGTTTTAAGGTCGGCGGTATCAGTTACAAAATGACATGTAAAACAGCTGTCATTCATGTATCTCTTTCTCGATAATTATTAAATTATAATCCTCAAAATAAAGTCCTAACATAATTACAAAAACATCGTGAAGGCCTCAACAACTAAAAAAAAAAAAAAAAAAATCATGTATGTAACAATTGGAGGCAGGGGGAGTGATAGCTTGATCTCTCCTGGCTTCAAACTCTTGATTAGCGGTTAAAACAAAGTTTTGAAATGGAATTCCAACCTCAATGTTTAACAAAAATATTAATAAGGCTACTCATTTCATTACGAATTTCAAACTATACGTCATTTGTATTGACAATGTTTTTGATAGAATTAGTTGTTTTGAGATATTGTTAAGATAATTGAAAAAAGTGTTTTCGACTATAAATATGTACATGTTTTCTAACGTTCATCTAGTAAGTGGGGAAAGTTAGTACATTCATTCTAGACCTAAACTGGAGGGATTAAATCAATTTCCAGTTTTCCCCTAATTGATTGTGAGTTCAACCTCCTGACCACTGGGCTAAAACTTTAAAACAGTACTGTGACATGTAATGTTCAACAAAAATATTAAGTGTAGATGCTCATTTTACTCTGAATTTTAAGCTCTACAACATTTGCATTGACAAAGTTTTTGATAGAGTTAGTTGTTTTGAGATACTGTTACGGTTTTTTTTTTTTTAATAAATTTATATGTATTTTCTAACGCTCACCTAGTACGAGGGGGAAAACTTAGTATATTCATTCTAGATTTAAACTGAAGGGATTAATCCAATTTCCAGCTTTCATCTAATTAATTCCGAATTCACCCTCTAACTACTGGACTATTAATTTTTCACTTATTTGTAAATTTTTAGCAAGATAAATAAGTCATCTAATAAACTCCCTCCCTCACCACATAAAACAAGTGGGTAAGTGTGATCAAGATCGCACAGAAGGTTTCGTTTAATATTTCTTTCAAAACACTTTATCCTTTTGAAAAATCTGTTAGTTCCACATTTCGCAACCAGGGGCGTTCTCTATTCTAAACAAACCTCTATCCGAACGAAACTCCGTTTTACATACTATCCGTAGATATATTAGTCGAGGGGATTGGGCCCATAGCACCCGAGATAAGTAGGCGACCCCTGGCGGTAAAAAGTGGAACTAAAATATGTAAGGCTATGGTGCATAATATGAAAGAATGGTCAAAGGGGTGTCGGCAAAAGTTGGAAAGGTGCTCCCCGGTGAAAAGGGCGGAGGTTGGAAAAATTGCTTAAAATACACAAGTTAGAGCCCGGAGGAGTAAATAATATAAGACTTTTTGAAAAGTTTATGATTTGTTGTGCGGTCTGGGGTATTCAGCTATACGTATGCAAAAATTCATATCTCCAACTTAATTAGAGGCTCTCTTAGAAAGAATTGCTTAAAATACATATGTGGTAGCTCAAAGGGTTAAACGTAAGACTTTTACAATATTTTATGATTTGTCGCTTGACCTCAGGTGTTCTGCTATAAGTATGTGAAATTTCAAATCTCCAATTTAATAAAGGGCTCAGTTAGAAGGAATTGCTTAAAATACGCATGTGGGAGCCCAAAGGGTTAAATGTACGACTTTTTCAAAATTTTATGATTTGTCGCATGATGGTATTCAGCTATAAGTATGCAAAACTTCACGCCTTCAACCTAATTAGGGGATCACTTAGAAAGAATTGTTTAAAACACACTTGTGGGAGCCCAAACAGTTAAATGTACGATTTTTTCAAAATTTTATGGTTTGTCATTTGATGTGAAGTGTTCAGCTATAATTATGCAAAATTTCACGCCTCCAACCTAATTACGGGATCACTTAGAAAGAATTGTTTAAAATACAAATGTGGGAGCCCAAAGGGTTAAATGTACGACTTTTTGAAAATTTTATAATTTGTCGTTTTATGTGAGGTGTTCAGCTATATGTATGTAAAATTTCACGCTTCCAACCTAATTAGGGGTTCACTTAGAAAGGATAGTTTAAAATACACATGTGAGACCCCAAAGGGTTAAATTTACAACTTTTTCAAAATTTTATTATTTGTCGTTTGATGTGAGGTGTTCACCTATAAGTATGAAAAATTTCACGCCTCCAACCCTCACATAGAAAGAATTGATTAAAATACACATGTGGGAGCCCAAAGGGTTAAATGTACGACTTTTTCAAAATTTTATGATTTGTCGTTTGATCTGAGATGTCCAGCTATAAGTATGCAAAATTTCAAGTCTCCAACATATATAGTTTCGGAGAACGGGCTCTGTGACAGACGGACAGACAGAGGATTTTGACTAGTAGGGTTTCGTCAGATGAACGAAACCCTAAAAATTAAATTCTGCTTGCACTTTTGCCCCCTCAACTTCAAGTTTAAAACCTTAAAAATCATTGCTTTTTAAAACACTTTTCCTGCTCTATCTTTAATTAGAACTTTATTGTTACAATAAATAATCGATCATACAGTTTTAGTTCTTTTCCCACCAAAATTCACGTTTTCCTCCCCCCCCCCCCTCTTTTTACAAGCATACAAAATTTCAAGTCGTTTAAATCTGTTTAATTTTCATTTTTTGCGCTATTTGTAAATCTTTAGTAAGGTAAATTATCAGTCATCTGATAAACCCCCATCCCCCTAAATAATAAAAACAATTATGGTTCTCTTTGCCCCCTCCAAACACAAATCGCAAAATTAAAAATCTTTAAGGGGTCTTGTACCTTTTAAACGCGTCGAAAATTTACGAAAAACTTCAAGTTTGAATTAGTCTATCTTCAAAGCCTTTTTATGTATAAACATGAAATTTTTGATCTTGATTAAACAGATTGTGCTTTGTAATATGCTACCATTGGAAATTTATTAACCCTTTACAGAATTTGTGTATTGCTGAAATCAAAATAGCTCTTTTTTTTACCTCATAAGTCATTGCGCGCATGATATCTTGAGTAAGTATGTATGGATTGGCATGAAATTCGGTAAATATACTAAATATATATGTGTGTTTAAAATGACCTACTCTTAGGCTAAAATTATTTCATTAACTATATAAAAAAATATTTTCGCAAAAAAAAATGAAAAGTTTGTATTTTTAATGAATAAAAATAGTCATAACTAAAAATATTACCATTGTAAATACTAAAAAGTGGATCACTTTAAACACACATATTTGTTTAGTATATTTACTAAATTTCATGACAATCCATACATACTTTCTCAAGATGTCATGCGCGCAATGACTTATGGGGTAAAAAAAAGACCTATTTTGATTTCAACAATACACAAATTCTGTAAAGGGTTGATAAATTTCTGTAAGTAGTATATTACAAAGCACAATCTATTTAATCAAGATCCAAAATTTCATGTTTATAGGTAAAAAGGTTTTGAAGATAGACTAATTCAAACTTTGAAGTTTTTCGTTAATTTTCGACGCGTCTAAAAGGTACAAGACCCCTTAAAGATCGTCATTTTTTTCCTGCTCTATGTGTTACTATATTATAACAACATTTAACCACCTAAAGTCTTCCCTCAATCCAAAATCGCAGCCCCCATTCCCATTTTCCTTGTACACAAAATTTAGTCTTTAAAACTGTTTAATTTAAATTTTTCCTTCCTTCTATCTTTACAAGAAGAAAGTCATGTTTTTACAAAATGTGAGTTTGCGACACACATTTTATGGATGCTCTATCTCAAGAAATAATGCACAGAATTTAATAAAAATTTATACTCAGAATCTGATATAAATTGGTGATTAGTTTTTGATGTAAATCGCCCAGCAGCAGATGCTTCTATGCTGCATTTTTCATGATTTCCGCCATAGCAATATTTCAAGAACGAGCGCATGATTTTTCATAAAACTTCAGATTCAGGTATACCTTAATAAATATGGGTGCTGATTATGGTTTGGTGTAAATCTCCCAACAGGTGGCGCTGCTATGCTGCATTTTTTTACGGATTCTGCAATAGTCTATATATCTCAATATACATATCATATATCTCAAGCACGGATTTTCATCAAACTTCGGATTTAGTTAGACGTTGACAGAAGTTGTTGCTGATTAGGTTTTGGTGTAAATCACCCAACAGGTGGCGCTGTTATGCTGCATTTTTCAAGATTTGCAAGATTTTAGCAATAGTTTTATCTCACGAACTAATGCACGGAATTTCATATCTTTAGAATCTTCATGATGGGCATAGATTGCCATTTAATTTTGGCACTCTGATAGTGAATTCTGAAGTATTTAACGTGTATGAGATAGAAGAAAGTTTTGGGATTCACATCCAACTAGATTTTTCTTCTGCTGTATTCGTTATTTTAAATTTTTCTAAAATTCTACTGCCAGACGCTCAAAATCCCCCCCCCCCCCACCATATCGGCCGTTTGAATGTTTTAAAACTTTTATTTACAATAATGAAACCCTTTATTATTGTTTAATAAATGAGTACTATAATTTATTAGTTAATTTAATTTGTAGGACCTTACAATTTTTTTGGTTTTGGTCCTTGAAAGTCCTTAAAAGTTCTTCCTTTATATTTAAAAAAATGTATGCGAATCCTGTAAAATTTCTTCCATTAAGAATAATAAATTAACAAACTTTCCTTATCTGTTGTAAACAAGCTAAGAAAATGGACAGGAAAAAATATTCTTTTAGTAGTATTGCTAGTATTTGTCAATATTAATAATTATCTAGTATTTTATGTGAACAAGGTTCGTTGATACATATCAATGGATATTTATCATGATATATACTATATCTGATATTTATTTTCAAAATAACAATATTTTTGATATATTCGATATTTTCATATACTTCATATTTATTTTTAAGATATCAAGATGTTTGATATTTTCAGTCAAAACAAATGTAAATGAAATTCTCAAATGTTATTGACTGTATCATTATGTAGATAAAGTGGTTTTGTCTCTGGCAATGACTTTTTAGCCAAAGATCAAAACAAATATCCTACCTAAAGCTTTTACTTTTAAATGTAGCATTAATAATAATATGGGACATAATTAATTCAGAACAGCCATTGAAATATAAACTATCTAATTTAGCTAATCGGTTATTACAGCTTCGGGAGAAAAGAATCTTTTATGGTTTTGATTTTGTGGAGTTTAAATTGTACATGTTAAGGAATAAAAAATAAGACAAGCTTACATACAGTTATATTAAAATTTTTCCATTAAAAATACTTTTGTTTTATAAATGTCTGATTTCTTCATATTTGATACTAAATTGTATAGTTTGTTTTTGTTATAAGCGTATAAAGCAAATTGTTTCTGTTTTCAATTAGTTGATCTTCAATTTTGCTCTGATGTGTGTTTGTGGGGTGGGAGGGGGATTATTAAAAGAAAAATGAATTTGTGTGCGTGCGTGCGTTTTTTTTTTTAAATAAAACTTGTAACGATCTAACTGAAAAAAATGTTTATACACATATATATGTTATATATATATATATATATATATATGTGTGTGTGTGTATATATACACACATATACATGTAATTGTAGGACCAGGGATAAGATTTTTCAAACTTTCTTTTAATTTATCAGAAATTTTATAGCATTTACTTTTTATTTTCATTTGTACCTTAGTCTGTTTTACTTTTGTCTTAAATTTGATTTTATGCATACTTTTTTTCCTATTTAGCAAAGTTTGACCTATTGTATATTTAGTAAATAATTAATAATTAACATAACTCGTAACTGACAAGGCATATTGTATACAGATAAATATTTAATACTCATTTCACAAGTAAACAGAACAGAATTCTCTGAAAATGAATTGTGGGCGGAAAGAAAACTTTGATGCTGCCATCTAGTGTTAATAAATTGAAATACAAACATGACAGATCTCCCCCACTTAATATTGTCTTTCAGGAGCTCTTCTGTACCTACCGGATCGTCTCAGTACCTGTGGAGAAGGAGAAGAAGAATTAGATTTTACAAGTTCAGCAGCATCAACTATTTTACTAGTTAAAATAGAAGGTTTTGGAGAATCAGGATGAAAGTCAGTTGGTGTAGGACCTGAAGTACATGGCTCATGAGAATCAACTGGTTGTGGATCTGCCATACTAAGCTGTATTGTTGGAAAATCACCATGATTCACAATTGCATTTTCACTTCTGAAATTTCCTGTATAGCTTTCTTCAGAATTTGTATCATTAACTAAAGAAATCTCTGAACCTACATTAGTTATTTGATCAACATGCCTTTTACGAATATTCGAACCAACTTGAACTCTATAATGTAATTTTCCTTCTCGTGCTATTATTCGACCAGTTTTCCACTTTGCTTCTGGAGTATAATTTCTTACAGCTACTTTCTGGTTAATTTGAAATTCTTTTATTTTGACTTTGGACTTTTTTGCATCTTGTTTATCATGAACGAAATTTGTAACATTTGGCACTATCAAATCTATTTTTGTTCTTATATAACGTTTTAGAAATAGAGAAGCAGGACTCTCCCCCGTTGTAACATGAGACATCTTCCTATATTGCAAAAGGAAGTTATTTAATTTCATTTGTAAATTACCAGGTTCGGAAGCTAAGGCTTTTAATCCACGTTCAAGAATTTGCACATATTTCTCCGTCTGTCCATTTGTAGCTGGATGGTATGGAGCACTGAACTTATGTTTTACAGCATGATTTTTCAAAAATATATCAAATTCTTCACATGTAAACTGTTTAGCATTATCTGATGACTAAAGAAATTGGAAAACCGTATCGTGCAAAAAGGGAAGAGAGACAAGTAATGGTATTTTCTGAAGTTGTACTAGGAACAATAAAAACTTCTGGTCATTTGCTATGGGCACCAACCGCTAAAAGAAGCATTTTTCCCATAACAGGACCAAAATAATCGATATGAATTCTTTGCCATGGAGCTATAGGCCATTCCCAATTATGTGTATCAACTTTGGCAGGATTATTTTGCAAATTCACACAAGTAGTGCAATTTCGTGCAAGATCCTCAATATCTTGGTCTATACCTGGCCACCATACAAAACTAAGGGCTAAATACTTGATTTTAACTATATGAAAATGACCAAAGACTACCAATTCTTTTAATATTTGGATTCTATGAATTTCAGGGATAACTACCCTACATCCTTTTAAAATACAGCTATGTTGAAGAGGAAATTCTTCGTGTTTACCTCCAAAAAGTAAATTTTTAGGAATTTCAGAACCAGAAATGAGGTGAGGAAAAATTTGACGCAAAAGGGGATCAGATTTTGTAGCTGAAGCAATAGATTTCGAAGTTAATGGTAAGATAGAGAGTTGATTAATTTGAATAATTTCAGATTCATCAATTGCATCATTTGAATTAAATTGTTGAGGTAAATCTTTACTACGTAAAGGAAGTCGTGAAAGAGCATCAACATTTCCGTAATCAGTAGATTTTTTTTATAACGGCTATCATATTGTAACATTTGTAAATAAATTGCATATGGTTGCATTCTAGAAGCCGATAACACAGGAATACTTTTAGAAGGAGAAAAAATGGACACTAAAGATTTACTGTCAGTAAATAAGGTAAACCTGTTGCCATACAAATATTGAAACGTTTTTATGCATTATTCAAAGTTCTGGACACAAACCCAATAGGCTTTTCAGTGTTATCTGGCATTATATGCGAAAGAACTGCAGAGATACCATAAGGAGAAGCATCAGTAGCTAAAACTAAAGGCAACTTAGGATTAAAGTGAGTAAGAACCCCGTCAGAAGTACTTTTTTTTATACTTTTAAATGCTTGTTCACACTTATAAGGCCAATTAAATGTAACATTCTTCTTAAGGAAATTATATAAAAGATTTGCAATAGCAGATAAATTTGGTACAAACTTAGCATGACACTATCGTATTCGTTCATTTGCCATGCTCATGATTCATGCTACATCATTAGATTTTTATGTATTGCTTCAGTTATAGTGTAGTCATCTTAATCTTTTATTTTTTAAATCCCCACATTTTAAAATGTTTTGTATAATTTGTAATAAGACACTTCATTCTCCTCATCCTCTGCGCGACCATATAAGAAAACGGCATCAGAATATTCAATATTGCCCATGCTATCAGAAATACCGTAGGCAGTCTTCAAAAAAAAATTTAACTACGAAAGACCTATTAAAAGATTTTATGTACAGTCGTGGAAAAAAAAAAGTAAACACCCCCTACTAACTCCTCAACAAATTATCGTACACGAAAAGATACTGGTACCGAACCATTGGAAATAAAATCTACCTTTTAATGACGTATATAAAATTTGCTTAGGGGACCATCTACATATTAAAACGAATCCAATCTTCATTTTTTTCAATAGCAATACCCAATTTTAACGCGATATTTCAAATTTTTGGTTCAAACTATGCTTAGACACCAAATTTCAAATCATTTGAATAAGTTTTTTAATTATAAACATTCAAAATTTAGTGCTTCCAATGTTAAATTAAATTTTAATATTTTTATTTATATCTCCAGAAATTATGCTCCTAATGTGCTAATTTTTTGTGTAGCAATAATACTAATATACCCAAACATAAATACGTTGAATTTGCAATTTTTATAATTTTATGATATGAATTATGAAATTAATATTAGAAAAAATTATGAATTGCAACCTACAGGTTTTTTGATGGATTTAGATTTATTAAGTCCTGCTTTATAGAAATCCAAAATTTCACATTTTTCTTCCAAGTAGTTTTCAAATTATGCTTAAAAAACGGCAAAATGATGGTTTAAGGGGCCGTCTATGATAGAAGTGACTAAATATTTTGAAATTTCTTCTGCTGTCCTGTAATCTAGCAGACTTCATTGACTGTTTAAGGTGCCTTGATCAAGAAGGGGGCTCTCTCAGTTAACATTCGATTGCCGAACTTCAATTTGGATACAACCCTTAAAATACGCTAGTGTTAAAATAATTAATTTATCGGAAACTTATCGTACGAATTGCAGAAAAATTTGTTTTTAGGCTAATTGAAGGGTGTAGAGTTCATTTATGCTGTCAGAATTGAGTACTGCTATTGAAAAAAACAAAGTTATTGTTCGTTTTAATATGTAGATGGCCCCCTAAGCCAGTTCCATATACATCATTTAAAAGTAGACGTTATTTCCAATCGTTCAGTACCAGTAACTTTCTTCTACGATAATTTGTTGAGGAGTTAGTAGGGGGTGTTTACTTTTTTTTTCCACGACTGTACATGAAATCCCAAGAACTTCAACAGGATCAACAAATGATCAAAGTTGATTTTATAGTAATACTTTAATTCCAGAAGTCCCAAATCAACCCACTAGCACAGCATCTGCTGCAGATCTGAAAAAAAAAACAATATTTTAGCACTGTATATACAGATTTTCTCCTAATTTAGCAAAAAATAATTTGGATCTCTTTAACGAAAGCATTGTGCAATTTTGCACTGAAGCAATTAGCAAAAAGGGCAATACTTCTGATACTGCAGTCCTTTCCGTCAATCGTACTTCTAAACTGTTAACTGTTACTGTCACCTACTTAAAATCAGAGATATTAAATTCTGTAAATAAAACTACTAATGAGAAAAGCTTACAAAATCTTATAAAAACATTTGATGACTGCAGCAATTCATTGCTTAGTTTTGATTCAAAGCATAAATTTTTTCAAGTACTTTAAAACAAGTAGTCGCTATATAGAACCAGTTGATACTGTAATAGGTATATTCGAAATAAATACATTGAATAAACAAATAAGAGATTCTTTTTAAGGGGACACATTACCCTTCATTCGGCGAAAAATGACGAAAATATCGATTTTCTAATTATTTGCTTAGATTATACTTTAGTACCCATAGTACATTCTGATGAAGTTTCGTAAAAATCCGATTATTACAAATGTAGTTTAAAGTGATTTTATTACATCGCTGTACCTTTAAATGCCACAATCCACTTCACTTAAAAGCGTTTTTTCTCAGTTTGTGTTTTTTCAACGAATAGGCATGATCAAAGTGATAAAACTTTGATGTATATTTTTCAATTCACTAGAATTTTTTTTTTTTTTTTTTTTTTGGTTGTACCTTATAGTCTATTTGATAAAACTAAGAATCGGATTTACAATAAAGTAAAAAGTTTTTTTACACATAAAAATGTAAAATAAATTCAGTTTTTAGTGTAATTTTATACGTATTTGCATATTTTATTTTTTTCTCTCAAACTAATTAACTTATGATAAATCCAATATTTAAAATTATGCAGCACACTTCTGCGAATAGTTTTAAAAAAAATTATCGCAAAATGTTAAAAGTTGTACGAAAAGATACATTTTAAAATTTACTTAAATTTTTTATAAAAATTTTCAATTTTTCGAATTTTGCCAGGAAAATCGAACAGATTCTTGATCGAATCACTTCTCTTCATTGATCCTTTAATTATTAGTCAAAAAAATGTACCTTAAAATGCTTAAATTAAAAAAAAAGTTCTAAGGGTCTCCGTAAGGGGTATACATGACGGATTTTATTATTATTGAAATTCTATTTTCTATTCCTTCGAAACCATTATAATAGAATTATACATAGATGATGTAGGATTCGACATTCCATTGGGATTCCGTACTGGCATCCACAAATTAGGATTTGTGTATTTTTCTGTTAAAGATCTTAACATATTTATACAATCGTCTTTAGATTCAAATTTATTGTAAATTTTCATTCTGCAATTGACGTCCAAAAATATGGATATCGCAAAATTTTTAAGCCCCTAGTGCATGATTTACAACAGCTTATGGAGCAAGGCATAGAGTTTAATGGAAAGATATATAAAATTGCTTTGCGGCAGGTAATTGGAAACAATTTAGCTTAAAATATTTTTTTGTTGTTGTTGAAAGCTTCTCGGCAAATTAGGCAGATCACACACTGAACAGACAAGCAGACAAAACCGTACGACACGAGACAAATTGTTACGTTCAAACCGGTTTCTTCTTTGTTATTAGGGTGAAATGTCTCTTCACTTACGCTTTTTCGTGGCTTGTCTGTTCATTGTGTGATATGCCTTACTCTTGTAGGTTTTGCCACGTGCATAAAAATATTATGCATGAGATGATCAGGGAGAATTTATCTTTATTACGTAGCAAAGATATTCATGAAGAACAAGTTTCAAGAGCACTTGATGGCAGTATTGGATGTGATGTTAAAAGTGACTGTCCTTTAAATGATTTAGGCTATTCCCATGTAACCAGTAATCTAGGTTTTGATGATGTTCACGAATTGTTTGAGGGTTGGTGTGCTACTGAAACACTGCTAATTTTAAATGATTTAATTTGAAGTCAAAATATCTTACATTATCTATTTTAAACGACAGAATTATTAATTTTAGGTACGGTAAAAGTGAATCTCAACACACACCAGTTCCAATTGCACATGAAAAAATAACAAGTGTCTAATATTCTACTGGTCAAAGTGCATTCCCATGTGGACTCCAATAAGAAATTTGCCCCTTTTTAATTGCAGATAAAATCCCACATGATGAAGAATTTTGGCAGTTTTTTCTGTTAATGACAACAATTATAGGTTCTCTAATGACACAAACAATTTCATTCTCTGAAACCTATCAATCGTCAGAAAACATTACAGAGCACCATAAATTATGTTTACAATTTTTTACTCATAGATATCTTATACCAAAAATACTTTTTCCTCTGCATTATCCCAGAATAATGAAACAGTTAGGGCCTCTCATCGGATATTGGAGCATGCGATACAAAAGTAAGCATTTTCTGTGTACAATTTACAGGAAACTTCATTAATGTGGCAAAAACAGTAACACAAACTCTCAAACTTAAGATGAGTAATATATTTCATTCAAAATATTTTAAAACATATCAGTAATAAATGAAGTATTAAGTGCTAAATATGTAAAAATGATCCTTTTAGAGTATCAGGCACTGCTGCAGAGCATGGAAGAAATGAGTGAGAATACAGAATTATTAGTCTGCAACAGTCTCGCTTACAAAGGAACTACATATTCAAAAAATATGATCATATTCAGCAAACATAAAACTGAATTGCTTTTGTTTGGAAAAATTAAAATGTTCTTATTTAATGAAAATGCCTATGCAGTTTACAGTGGTTTTGTATCAACAGAATTTGAGGAACATTTTCACTCTTACATAGTGAAAAAATCAGATAACGAAAATATTATAAATATTAAAAAACTATACAGTTTTGTAACTCTCTATATTATAAAAACGTTCTGCCTAAATGATAATAAAATGTGTATTACCCAGCAAAGAAGAAATTGCTGGCCAGCAGCAAGATAGTTTTTGGCAATGATAGAGAAGTGCTGGCTAGTGGTCCACCACAGCATGACCACTGCTGAACAGCTTTAGTCAACTTTTCTGTTGGAAATCATCAGATAAAATTCTGGTGGGCTTCCGTTTTATCTCATGCGCTGGCCCACCACTACAAGGAAGTGCACGAACTTTTGCAGTATTATTGCTGGGAACCCTTACGCTAGGTGTCGTTGCGAATATCGAAGACATTGAGTATTTGAACACAAATCTGAAATGAATATCTTAACACAATTTAAGCTGTGAAACTAATTTTTTTTTTTTTTTTTTTTTTTTTTTGAAAATGTAAATAATATAGCACCATTGCCACCACCAAACTACACCGCGTCTCAAAAGTTTAGACAATCAATAAAATTTGCATTAACATAAAAAGTAATAAAGTACAATTAAATTTCGTGAGATAGGTAATAAATAAAAGCAGATTTGCTGATATACACATAAAAATTATGATCAAAGGTTTGAACTTATAAAATATACATTAAACTATATAAAAATGTGCTGTCCAAAAAGTATAGACCAATGTAATTTTTTTTTTTTTTTTTTTTGGTTTTACATTTATAAAAGTAACTAAAAACTTACTTTTAATATTTAATTGTATTGTCACGACACTTTATGACATCAAATACACGTTATTCCATAGAATTAACTAAGCATTGCATTACAGAAGGAATTATTTCATACCACGCTTTGTCAATTGCAATTTTTAAGTCGTTTACACATGCATATCGCTTTCCATTTTCATATACTTTACGAAATAAGATCCCCCATATGTTTTTATGGGATTCAAATCTGGACTAAGTGCTGGCCAGTCTAACAGTGTGATATTGTTTTGCTTAATTGTTTTCGATGTGGATGTATGTATGGATGCCCCATCCTGTTGGAAAACACAGTTCAGTCCTGCTAGCAAATCCAAATTACGTGATGATAGAATGTTATTAAAAATGTCTTCAGTTGATAATTTATCTGAGCGTGAAATTGCATCAATTTCCAGAATTTCAAAAAGTACTGTACACAGAAGAATTAAAACTTCAACACATATTGTTTACAGGAGAATGAAAGCAAAACCTTGCTTAAAACACAGATGCACGAAATAAAGATGCACATCTAAAGTGGGTTAGAAAGCATATGTCATACGGTGAAAAATGGATTTCTTACATCTTCAGTGATGAAAACAAATGGAATTCAGACGGCCCTGATGGTCATAAATTTGACTGGAATGACCTAAGAAAGAACCCAAGAACTGTTTCAGCAAGCAACAAAATGGAGGATCCGTAATGACCTCGTAGGGTTTTCTTTCAACTGCCAAACATTTCTAGGATTTATGGACAGAAAAATGAAATCGGAGGATTATCAGGATATTTTACATACTAATTTACTGCCAATTACGGATTTGCCAGCAGGACCGGACTGTGTTTTCCAACAAGATGGGCCATCCACCCTTTTCTACACATCATCGAAAACATGGTTCAGGCAAACCAATATCACACTGTTAGACTGGCCAGCACTTAGTCCAGATTTGAATACCATGAAGAACATATTGGGGGTCTTATCTCATAAAATATATGAAACTGAAAAGCAATCTACATGTGTAAATGACTTAAAAATTGCAATTGACAAAGCGTGGTATGAAATAACTCCTTCTGTAATGCAATGCTTAGTTAATTCTATGGAACAACGTGCATTTGATGTTATAAAGTGTCGTGGCAATACAATTAAATATTAAAAGTAAGTTTTTAGTTACTTTTATAAATGTAAAACCAAAAAAAAAAAAAAAAAAAAATACGCGTGTCTATACTTTTGGGACAGCACATTTTTATATATTTTAATATATATTTTATAATTTCAAACATTTGATCATGATTTATATGTGTAAGGTCAGTCTGCCTAAATGTGATAACCCCTAAATGCGACGATGTTCTTTTACATAAAATCTTAATTCAAGAATCGTAAATAAATGTTATATAATGAAGCATACGAACTTCAGAAACAAAACCCGAAACATTTTTTTGCATGTAAAACGGTTTCTTTAAAAGAAATTTCCCATCAAATACACATCGTTCACTTTACATCGCCACCATGTTTCGTAAATGCGACAAAAATTCCCGAAAGTGACTCACGGTTTTTATTTTTTAACTTTGAAGATCAAATAACATTATAAACGTCAAGAGCTACGTTGTCCGTTTCAGTTACCTGACCAGTTAAACTAAAGAAAGGGCGACCAGTTTCCGGTTTAGAATTTGAAGTGGACTACACGTTTAGGCGAGCTTGTTTTCAGCCTGTGCCTAATAGCGACATACGTATTGTTGTAAATGCGGCGAAAAATTTAGAAGATTAACGAAGATGTTTATATGGGATTTTTTATATATTGTGTTAAAATTATATTTAAATCAAATTTTATGTTTAATTAAGCTGTGTTGACTCAACGTAATCCTCCATTAATGTTTTTCTTTAACCAGATGTCTAATTATGTGTTTAAGACGACCAAAAAAGAAAAATACGCTTCTTTAAAATTTTTAATAAAAAAAAGGAAGAAACGCAGTGTCTATTCCAGTAACATAATATAGGCATATGATTAACCTTTAACTATGATGTTACCGGTCTCACAGACCGGTGCTTTTTTCAATTTTCATAGATTAACTTGCAAATTTCAGTTTAACTACAAACACTACTGAAATTTTGCTTCGATTGGAACATTAGTACTAACACCAGAGACTTTTGAATAGGTGTATTTTAATTATAACACTCCTGTACAAAAAGTTTAGTACAAAAACAACATCGTATGAGTTAATCGCGGCTTTTATTCATCTTTCGATGGAGCGGTCTCACAGACCGCTTCACACTAGTTATATGACAATTTCTGTGGCATCAGTTAAAGAGTGAGGAATTTGCAATAATTATACATAATGGAAATTCTGGAAAATCTTGTGTAGATTGAAAACAATTTCTGTTTATTTTAATGCGGTTAAGTAAGTTAATTTTACCAACATTATACCATTCGGTAGCTTAAATGCTGTCTCGATTAAAGCGTGATGCAATTGAGTTATTCCCTGGTTTAGGAGTCATAATTTTTGTTAGTACTTTTATAAAATCTGATATTTTAATTCTGTTTTCATTTTTTATTCGTTATAATCGGCAATTTCTACTTTTAAATTAGTAAACGATAAAAAATAAATAAACCATGTTTATCTAAATGAATATTTGTTTCCATATACGTATTTTTAAGTACAGAAAATGTTAATTTTTTTGTGAAAGTGCAAGAAAAGTGAAGAGGGGGGGGGGGGGGATGCAACAGGATATCAGGCACAGAGCTTCTCTTTGGCTTAATCAGAATTATCAGAAATATTGTACGATTTTATTTATTTCTAAAGCTGATATATTTATCATGTGACATTTTATAATAATGTTATATGTAATAAATAGTATAGTTAACAATATTATAAATACTCTTTTAAATACTCTTTTAACCCGTAAGCTCCACACTGTGAATTCGCATCGACCGAAATGACGGCGTCTTTAATTAATTGGCATTTTTTATTCACAAAATAAGAATTTTCATAAAATCAAACATTTCATTTGGATTCCTTATTAAATTTCGTATATGGATCATGTAGTTATATTTCATTATCATCAGATTGTCAACAAAATTATGCGGAGTTGAAGTTACGGAAACCCAAATCGCACTGGTGTATAAATTATGGGTTAATATTGACGCGCAAATTTCGCGAATTTTAAACCAGTGTTGGATATGAACGCGTTCATTGGACGGAAACTCACGAACTTAGTTCAATTTCTGTGAACTTTGAGCTGAACTTAACTCAGTTTTTGATAAACGAACGTGAACCGAACAAAAGCTCAAAAAATCCGCGAGTTTGAACGAAATTTACAACTCAAACTCAATTTTTTCATAACTTATTTAAAACTGTTCCAGCCGTTAAGATCACGTTTTCCCCATTCAAATGCCATTTAGAGGCCTAAACGGGCTTGGGGTGGGTCGAGTGTGATCATTAGTTTTTTTGAGTCGTGCTCGAGTCTTGCTCTCTCTGGAGGCTCGGGCCGGGCCGAAAGGACTTATTTTTGGGTTTGTGCTCTATTATTCCTAAAAGTCTGTACCGACAGAAATTTTCTGGCCCGGTCACCCCTGCTTGTATGAAAACTATTGCCCCGTCCCACTCGTGCAAAAATCTGTTTAATGAACAACTTACCTTGGGTCAACAATTTTTTCCGAAAAAATATATATTTTTTAATTAACATCATTCTACAATTAAAATTCTCTTTAAAGAATAGTAGTACATATACATTACTAAGGGGGGGGGGGGGAGGTCATACAATACTGAAAACTCTGTTTTAAGAATCTGTGTATTACGAATTCCTGCTTTAAACGGAAAATTTTCTTGATCGGTGGATCTGGATCTCAGTGTTGCCAGTGGGCTACTTTTTTTTTAATTCAGTTTTCTTGATTGCCTCCACTTTTTTGAAACGGTAAAATTACCTTTGTTTTCGCTTTAATTAATATGGCATTAAGTAAGGTGCATTTTAGCATATCAAAAAATTGGTGCCAATCAAGAATCCGAATTTTAAAAAAGTAGCCCATCTGGCAATACTGCTGGATCTTCCAAATGGATATAATAATCCGTTTGAAAATAAATAATACACTTGCAAGAGACGACAGACCTGATAAAAAAGGAACTTAACTATAACGATTTTTTTTCTCTCTTATGTGTTTCCGTCTTAGAAGGTTTTTCGAGATAGAATTTTCAGATTTTTAAGTATCCAAGCCGTGTAAATGGATTAATGATATTGATAATAATTCAGATATTTACATACTAATAGAGATCCATTAAAAAATTAATAGAGCTTAAAATAAGATATATAGAAAGAAATGTAGTAGAAAAAGTATTTTGGAACGGAGGTCCCTGTACATGCAGCCTATGGTAGAGGTCTGCAAGGGGCCTAAATTTCTAGGCTCGGGCCCGTCCCGATCCATATAAGAAAAATTCGGCCCGGCCGGTATAAACATTAAAAGTTCGGCCCGAACCCGGCCTGACCCGTACAAAAAATATTGGCCCGGCCCGTAGAGAAAATATTATTGGCCCGACCTGGCCCTGTATAATAGGTAAAAGTTCGGCCCGGAAAAAAGTCAAAATCTCTCGGCCCGAGCCCAGTCCGGCCCAAATGAATTGCTACAAAACATCCATCGATTTGGTTAAAAATTTGTCTCGTACGAAGAGTTCTGATAAAAATACTTTTCTTTGATTCTTATTGTCATGTTTCCAGTTTCATTTTTATAAAAGTTATTGCGATATTTATTTATTTTTTATGAATCGCTATTTGTTGTACATAAATGTTTCAGTTATTATCAATATAGTTAATCCATATTCCATGTATTGGAGACTTAGAAATCTAAAGAATGCTATACAGTAAAATCTTCTAAGACCGAATTGCATAGGGGTCATTCCATGTCAGTTCAGGCAGGCATGTAACCCACCATCACAGATTTTGATGAAACTACGTGTGTTTGTTCCTTTTATTAAGATATGATTCCCAGTATTTTTTTTTTTACTCCTTGGTCAAATAGTTTCTGAGAAAAAAATTGTCAAAATTTTGAATAACTGCCGTCAGTTGGAATTCTTGACTGCTCGATTTTCAAATGTAGCATGACATAAATATGATCATATTTCAATATCTATTCTACAAATCATCTTCAAATAATTTATGCATAATATATAGGGTACGCAGTTTATGAAAAAAAAATTCTGTTACGCTTATAACATTTTAAGTTTGTCTAAAAAAATGTTTAATCTTTGAAGTCGTGATTTTTTTATGAAAAATAATGCATTAACTAAAATAGCATTATCAACAAAAGGCGGTATTTTTATTAAATTTATTTTTTGTGGGAGATATACTTAAAGGTGTCCTTTACCTGATTCTGAAATAAAAATAGTGGGATTTTGGGTATTTTTAGTGGTATTTCCTTTTTACAAATATTTTGAGGCGTATTTCAAATCAAATCAAGCAGAGTCATTCCATGTCAGTTCGCCTAAGACATTTAATTCACTGTCACAAATTTCAGTGAAAGTGGGTATGTTTATAGCTCATTTTAAGACGTAATCACCTTTAATTTCCTTGATCCTAAGTAGAATATTTTTTAAGATAAAAAAAATATCTAAATTTTGAAATTTTTTTAAATGTTTTTAATGACAGATCTATATTCAAAGACTGCATAAAAAAAAAAGTCATTTCAATATAAAATAACTAAATAAGTTTCAAATAATGTATACGTGACAAATAATGTAGGCAGATTATTATTTATTGTTATTTGTCATGTTTAAACGCTAAGAGTGTGTTTAATCTTGTGAATTCTTAAAATCAAGAATTTTGTGAAAAATAATGCGTTAATCAAAAATTTATTATCAACCGAAGGCAGGCTGTTATTACTTTTTTTAATTGTATGTAAAAATATCTTTTCAATAGTTATAAAATAAAAGTAGTGAAAATATGAGCAATTTTAACAAAATTTTCATAAAATGTGAGTGTTTAATGATAAATATTGAAGCTCTTCATGCTAAGATGTACTATAATGACAACGATATCGCGTATTGCTACTCTTGCTTAAATATAATACATACAATAATAAAATAACAAATATTATTTACAGCAATAAAAATTAAGTTAAATAGTACCAGTTCCTTTACCAACACTACATTGCTCAACAGCCGACTTAAAATCAACAGCCCACTCTTATTGAAAAATACTTTCAACTGTTCAGATAATAAATAAACTACATTTAAAAATCTTAATATCAACTTATTATCTTAAGACGATAATAACAACTAAACAACATAATGAATTTATAAATCAGCTTTTAATTGAAAATTCATGAAATGGTCCCGTTAAATGTTGTTGTTCATCGAGTCAATCAAAACAAATTATAAAAAAAAAATAGTGAACCTAATATGCTGACTGCAATGACACTTCTAACAAAACTAATTAATTCATTACCATCTGAAATAAAACTCGAAAGATCAAACAGAAAAAAAAATTCAGCTGTAGTGTGAATGTGACATACTCAATGGTTATTGAGATAGGAATGTCTTTGTGACATTTTCACCTGTATTTCAATAAAATATAAACATGTAAGCTTTTTTAATTCATAAAAATTAAGTAAAACAATTATAAAATTTTGTTGTCATTACACCAGATGTTAAATTTTTCGTTACATACTATTATAGATAAGTTCTTTACTTTTAGACATTATTGACATAATATCATAAAATTTACTATATGTATTTTCTATAAGTGTATAAACAATATATATATGCTTTATTAAACATAAATGAATAATTTTTAAATAATTTGTTTGAGAACAGGGATATATACACACACATATATGTGTTGAAAATCCATCTTTCAGCAATATTGTGATGAAATAAATCAAATTACCATAATTTCCGGTGTATGGCCCGCGTATCAAACAATCGTGTTTCGACCCAGAAAATTTGTAAAATAAAATATAACTTTTTAGATAACAGTAAATATTGGTCTTCAAATACTGAATAAAATTTTTGGGTCCAAACTGAATTATTTGATCTGCGGGCTATACACCCGAAATTACGGTACATATCATTGGAAACTGAATAAAGTTACAAAAGTGCAACTTATTAAGTTTTAAATAATTTTTTAGATATAGTTATTTGAAAGATGTAAATATAATGGATTATGCATTTTTTGCATATATTTAAAGCACAATATGTCAAAATTTTCTTCAAAAGAGTGAAATTTTCTATTTTTTTCCATATTAGCAGCTCAATGCTAAATTTTCAATATTAACAGCCAAATGTGAGTTTAAAGATTAGGAAGGTCATTTTGAAAATTTCTATTGGGCGGTGAGGAGCTAGTGATTTTTCTCTTTTTTGGAAAGGGATAATTGCTCTTCGCCCTAGAAGTTTTACTAAAAAACAATATTGTTTATTTTTTTCCTTAAGAAACGAACATAAAAGATAATTTGAAAAATAAAATAAACGTATAAAATAAAAATATTTCCAGGGATGATACATTGGATAGAAATTACATCTGAAAATATTGATAATTTTAAATATGATTTAAGTACTACTAAAACCAACCAAAATCCCACTATTTTTATTTCAGATCCAGTTATAATGTAGTATTATGTACAATTTAAAATTAAAAAATTAGTCATAGAAACTCCGCCTCTGATTGATAAAGATTTTTTAATAATTTCATTATTTTTTGTAAAATATTTTTGATTTCAAAGATTATACAATTTTTTAGACACATTTAAATATTTTTTAACATTACAGCAATATTTTTTTCATAAGCTACATATTTTATTTACCTTGCTTAAATTATTCGAAGAAGATTTCTTTATTAGTTATTGAAATATGATTTTATATATAAAATGAGGCCTTTGAAAATTGAACAATCATTAATGGCAACTCGTGGCATTTTTCCAAAACTTTGATAATTTTTTCTCATATTTTCACTATATTTATTTTATAACCATTTAAAAGATATTTTTACGTACAATTAAAAAAAGCAATAACACCCTGCCTTCGGTTAATAATAAATTTTTGATTAACACATTATTTTTGAAAAAATTCTTGATTTTAAAAATTCACAAGATAAAAGACACTCTTAGTGTTTAAACATGACAAAAAACAAGAAATAATAATCTGCCTACACTATTTGTCACATATACATTATTTGAAACATATTTAGTGATTTTATATTGAAATGACTTTTTTTTTTTTTTAATGCAATCTTTGAATATCGAACTGTCATAAAAAAATTTAAAACAATTTTTCAAAATTTTGATATTTTTTATCTTAAAAAATATTTTACTTAGGATCAAGAAAATTAAAGGTGATTACGTCTTAAAATAAGCTATAAACAAACCCAGTTTCATTGAAATTTGTGACAGTGATTAAATGGCTTAGGGGAACTGACATGGAATGACTCTGCTTGATTTGATTTGAAAAACACCCAAAATCCCACCATTTTTATTTCAGAATCAGGTAAAGGACACCTTTAATTATATCTCCCACAAGAAATAAATTTAATAAAAATACCGCCTTTCGTTGATAATGCTTTTTTTGTTAAAGCATTATTTTTCATAAAAAATTCACGACTTCAAAGTTTAAATAATTTTTTAGATACACTTAAAATGTTATAAGCGTAACAATATATTTTTTTCATAAGCTGCGTACCCTAAATATTATGCATAAATTATTTGAAGATGATTTGTAGAGTAGATATTGAAATATGATTAAGTATATGACATGCTACATTTGAAAACCAAGCTGTCAAGAATGCCAACTGACGGCAGTTTTTCAAAATTTTGACAATTTTTTTCTCAGAAAATATTTCACCAAGGAGCAAAAAAAAATTACTGGTGATCATATCTTAATAGTAAGAACAAACACACGCAGTTTCATTAAAATCTGTGATGTTGGGTTACATATTGATATTTTACTGCCTGATTTGATGTGGAATGCCCCATAGAAAGAAAAAAATACATTATAGACAAGTTCCCATCTTAACAGGTGTAAATGTATTATATGTTCTTTTCTCATGTATTAGCACATCCATTTTGCATGGATCAACATATTTTTCAGGTTAAAAGAGGATTCCGTCATAGGCAGGTTTTTTTTCACACGTTTTACTATTTTTTAATTTAGCTACATTTTAATAACCCTAGAAATGTACTATTCTTTATAAAGAATAAAATTAAATGTTTAATTGTAGAATAACGGCGATTTAAAAATATTTGCATTTTTTGAAAAAATTATTGGGCCATGCTAAATTTTACTGATTTTTGAATGGACCAGGCCACGCCGAGACAATGATTTTCATACGGGTTAGGTCAAAACCGGGACTGAAAATGTAGGCCCGTGAAGACTAGAAAGAATGATACAAGTCCCGGTTTGGTAAGGAAAAAATAAGTTAGGCCCTGCCTGGCCCTTCAGGAAAAAAGTCAGAGCCTGGCCAGGAAAGAGAAGTGACTAGGCCCGGCCCGAGCATTCAGAAAAAAGTATGGTCCGGGCCCGGCCCGACTGCCGTGAATGAAAATAGGACCAAGCCTGGGCCCGGCCCGTGCCGAATCCGAAATGAAATGAAAGGAAATTATGTTTTAATGCAATTGTGAAAAGTAACCTACATTTATATCTCTACTACCAGTTTTATGCTTTTTAGGGAAAAAAGGCAAGTGTTTAATATTCAAATAGTCATAAAATTTATGTTTTAATATTTAAATATAGTAAAACCTCTGAATATTAGGGACATCAGGATTATTGAATAGAGTCTTGCATCGGGTCAGGTTGTATATAAATTTCTGTTTCCATGTTTTAATGATTCTAATATTCTTTTTACGGTTGGGTAGCCTAGAATAACCAATGCTAGGCATAGTTAGATCTTTTGGAAGTCAGGTTGTTTGCATTTTCACAAAAAGTTTGAGCAAAACTGTGTTTCAGAAGAAAATAAATATGTTTTAGTGTATGAATATATTATAAAACATATATTAAATTACTGCATAAGAAATAAAATTTATAAAAAATGCGACCATAGATTATTCCTTCTTTAAGGAACAGTTAAGAACAATTTTTCTTCTCTCGGAATGTGAAAAACGTTGCCAACATTTAATTTTTGATACACAACAAAAAAGTATGTATGATATTTGTCAGGGCCGAAACTAGCCTTTTTTGCACTCGAGGCAAACATGGATTTTGCCCCCTCCCGCTCTACGATGCGAAGAGAATTTTACCAATTTTCTAATAGCCGACTTATTTTAAAATTTAAAACATGTCATAATAAAATATGTAATACTGAACTACGTAATCCACAATGGCGGAACCAAGGAAGAGGTCACGGGTGATCATGACCCCCCCCCCCCCAACCTCTGAACACCAACAAAAAGATTCTAAACATTATTTTTAAAATGAAATATACAGTAGAGTCCCGCTTAACCGAGTCTCCGCTTTAACCGAGTTATTTTCTTCTGATGGACTGGTGGCTTCCATAATTATGAAACAGCCATTATAAATGAAGTATATTAGGTGAAGATGAAAGAGAAAAAAAGTTATAACCATTTTTTTTTTTCTTATTCTGACTAGAAAATCAGAGTTCTAACTTTTTACGTCTGCTCTTTCATCTTCACCTAACACTTCTTTTATAATAGCTGTTTTATAATAATGGAAGCCACCAGTCCATCAGAAGAAAATCATCCATTCCAAGGGTATAATCCTTCATTTGGCACCCCTTCGTTCTGGCGCCCGGGGCACATGCCCCCTCCACCCCCACCCCCCCCCCACCCCCCCTTAGTTTCGGCCCTGATACTTGTGATAGTTTATATACACATACACATGTTACATGTGTGTAGATTGGGAGATGCCCAAATTAGCGATATAAGCATATAAATATATAAGTACCATATTTTATGAAAGAAACGACGCGGCGTTTACGAGTTCAAAAGTTAATTTTTTTTCAAGTGCGGCGTTAACGCCATGTGCGGCGTTTACGATTTTTTTTTTTAAATACCAACTGATTTTCCTTAATTTAAAAATTCATAAAAATACTTAAAATCGGATTTAAATATTTTAAATAAAACTTCAGACATCGTAAGATATTAAAAACGAGGTATCCTACGCCGCTCGGAAAACTTTGATTAAAGTTAGGTCAATGTGACGCTGTCGACAAAAGTAGCGTTCCGACGGATGCGGCGTTTACAACGGGTGCGGCGATTATAATATTTTTAAGCTTATTCAGGCCAATTTGAGGAGTGCGGCGTTTCTACCATAAAATACGGTATTAGGAATTGCAAAAGTGTTCGCTAACTAGATATGTGCTTTCGGGAGTATCCATTATGAAGATCTTATTGTATATAGATTTTAAATATAAAAAAATATTTTGGATATTCTTTTGAAAAATCTGGTCAACCCGAACCCGAATCACAAGAGTTAAAATCCAATCCGAACCCGAAAAATCATAGTCAACTCGACCCGAAACTGACCCCGAACCCGACTCGCAACGAAAAAATATAATGCCCTGGGTCGAAAATATAAAAACCCAATAGCTGCAAACACTTATAATTAGGATCGAAATTTTCCCCAGACCGCATAAACACCTCAATCGAAAAAAAAAAATAGTATTATTTTTCTGTTAGAAATAGGAGAATTTGTGGAACAGATAGTATCTTTGTCCCAGGGGACAGGCTAGTATCAGAAAAGAATAGAGAAAGCATATAAAGGAAAAACTCCACACTAGGACAAAAAGTCATGTTCAGTTAGATTATATAAGCAATGCCATTACAAGAGGAGGCGCCAGAGACTTTTTTTTGTGCTTTGTTGCACAAACTAAGTAATTGGTGAATTTCTTATTATATCCATTTTAAAAGGATGGGGGAAAAAAGAAAACGAAAAAGCCTACGGCTTGTTTGAAGTATCATTTGAGATAAAACGTTCCTAGTCTTGCTAGTGTCGCTACTAGTTTAGTAATCCAATCGTATATCCGTAAACTACTATGGTATGAATAAAACTTGGATTTCCTTGCGTAAATGCGCATTAGGTTCCCTTAGAAAGACCCCCTACGGAGGGCACTCCCTCCCCTTCGGGACCATACCCTTCGTGTAGATAATTGGTCGTCATAAACAACAACTATTGATGAAAGTTGTTGAAAAGGACAGAGGGCGGACGATTCTAGGAGACGAAAACAGTGGGTACGCTTTCAATCAATTTGTCAATTGTTGGAAAGCACCTTCCCTCTTCTTTCGAATCAGAAGCAGTAACCTTTTTCAAGCAGATTTCCTTTAAATTAAAGAGATTTTTTTTTTCGGTAGAAAAATGCTATCAGCTTTAAATTTGGGGATGAATCACAAATCCTTAAATATACAATGATTTATTTATTTAATTAATTTTAATTATTTGACCTTTCTAGCATCAATGTGTTGTATGTATTTATTAGAATAAGAAACTATATGTAAATATAGTTTATACATGTATTTTTTAATGTATAACGCGATGACAATTGATTAATGAAAGATTTTACTTCATAAGCATTCTCTATACGTGAAAAATTGTTATGAAAAATAGCAATTTGAAACGAAAGATGAAATCCACTTACTCAAATATAAAATTTGAACAAAACAAATATTAATTTCTTTAGTTTCATCCGATAAAGTTCTTCTATTTAATAAGAGTGTTTTGTTTGCAAAACTTATTTTTTAAAGATTAACATAATAAATATCATTTATGAAATGTACGATTTCATTAAGGCTGTTCTTAACTGCTCTGCTCAACAAGCGCAAAATGTTTTGACACATTTACAAATTCATTTTTTAACGGAAAAGTATAAAATTGGAAAGCCTGGCCATGGAAGCGATTTGGAATTGAACTGATTTTTTTCCCATTTTTTGATCAATCAATTATCTATTGAGTTATAAGCAATTTTGATCACGTGACAAACACGTTTTTCGCCTGCTTTTGGGTGCTCTTTCTTCCTTCGCGCGGAAATTCAGTTCAAAATGCCCACTTTGACGCTATTTTCTGAAAGATCTATTGAGTTTGCAAAAAAAAAAATGGAAAAGACAGCTCAATTACATAGTTTCTGAACAACACCAGCTCGTTTCATGCATTTTCGAACAAAAATAAATTAAAACTTATGTCAGAAAGTTGCCCTTTTGGATTTGAGAACACACTTAATGAAATGTATCATTAATGAAGTGTAGGATTTAAAAAAAGTGTTCTGAGCTGTGGTATTTATTTTTTAAATGCATCTGATTATATATAAATATCACTGTTACCATTAATATCCTTAATCCACATTCTATGGTTTGGATATTTGAAAAATTTAAAAATTCTATGCAATAAAGTGTTTGGAATTGCATAGGAAAGAAGAAAAATCCGTTGGGAGCTGGTTTCCCTATGAGCAAGTTCATCATCGGTTTAAAATGCATTACATTCTTTTCACAAGTACTGTTATGCTCATTTTACATAGATCTTTTTTTTTGGGGGGGGGGGGGCGGTGTTAAACACGAGATTGCGTCATAGGTAGTTTCTTTTTTTCGAGTTTTACTGCAATTTAATTTTGTTGCCAAGAAATGCACCTACCATCTACCCACCTTAAAGAATAATAAAAATAAATATATATGAATTTTAATTGTGGAATAATAGCTATTTAAAAATGCGAGCATTTAAATTTTTTAAAAATTGGGCCGGTCCAAATTTTACTGATATTTTTACTAGATAGGCCAGAGTAGTGCTGGTCCAGTGATTTTCAAATGAACTGAGTTGGAATGGGGACTAAAAATTTCTGCTAGTTCAGACCTCAAGAAGAATGCAGTCAAGCCCCGGCTTGGGTCGGAATATGAATCCAGTCCCGGTGCCGGCCCATCTCGTTCTGAACCTCTAGAAATAAGTAATCCACAAACCACGCTCGGAGCAAGTATTAGAAAGGAAAATTGGGCCGGGCCTATGAAGACCCTTACATCGAATAACCAAAAGATTTGTTCACAAAATTTTGTAAAGTTAAACAAAAAAATTCTAAAAAAAAAAAAAAGAGTTTTTAGTGAACTTCGCTCACTTTCATAGATGAGTTTGAGTTGAACGAGTTCGTTCCAAAAATTTTGAATTTGAACGTGAACTTGACTCATTTTTGAGAAACTGAGTTTGAGTTTGAATTAGTTCGTTTATTTTGTGAGCGTACCCAACACTGTTTTAAACGATGTTTTCTGTGACAATCATTTAATTGTAGTTATGGCCATAGCTCCTTGGCAAAGAGGGATGAGTTTTTTTTATTAGGAACGCATTTATTTATTTGAGGGTTATTTATATTAGGCATTATACGCAGCATTCAAATAACTTTTGCACATTAGCAGTGCAAAATTGACAAACATCACGGTGCTGCGCCGTGATAAACATTTCAAGAATAATATTGAAAAGTTTAATTATAATAGTCCTGTACTTAAATTTTAGTACAGATACAGTACCCTGTGAGTTAATAGACACTTTCATTCATCTTTTAATCAAGTGGTCTCGGAGACCGCTCACAGTTTGCATTCAACAATTCCTGTCACAGCAGTTAAGGGTTAATTAAATCAAAAATTAATTACAGTTAACCCTTAACTGCTGATAGAGCTGCTTTTTTTAAATTTTTCACAGTTTAACTTGTAATTTCTGGTTTAACTATCGATACAGTGAAATTTTGCTTCATTTGGAGCCTAGTACTATTGTTTGAAATGTTTGAAAAATCGAAATTTCATTAGAAGTAGTACTGTACAAACAACTTAGTGCAAAAACAGTATTTTATGAGTTAATCGAGCATTTTATTCATCTTTCAATCGAGTGGTTTCTCAGACCGCTCACAGTTGTAATGTGGCAATTTTCTGTCACAGCAGTTAATCGTTAAATGAACTTTTTCAGATGGATTGTCATGTATAAAATGCATTATCACATTTAGGACTATGAACGTCTCATTTAGGTTTTAGCTGCCATAAATGCGACAAATATGACCTAAATGCGACAATCCTATATTGTGGTTTTATACTAAAGATAATTATTAAATTTCTACAAAACAAGTTAGTTTTTAACTAAAGGTACAGTATTCAGTAATTTGTTGCTTAATAAAATATACATTTATATAATAAAATCCCAAATATACCCTAAATGCGACAAAACTACGGGGAATCGTGTCTTATTTAGGCAGACTGACCTTATATCAATAAAACTGCTTTTATTTATTACCTATCTCACGAATTTTAATTGTACATTACTTTTTATGTTAATGCAAATTTTATTGATTGTCTAAACTTCTGGGACGCGGTGTAAATGAATAAATAAATAAATTCTTTATTTCAACGCACTTTTTTTTTCTCCTTAAATTTGGTTTTACTAAGTTACAAAGGATTTCAATTTTCATAATTTACACAGTTCAGAATCAATAATAAAAAAATGCCCATAAATATAGGGGAGACTAGAGAGGGTTGGCCCACTTTTTACAAAACGATTTTTTATTTTTTAAATATTGAACGTAGAATAAAGTTTTATATATCATTTTATTCGTCATACAATCAGTTATCAAAATAAAATTGCTACATAAGTGTAATATATAAGAAATTTGAAAAATGATCGATTTTAATCATGAGAAAATAATGGGTCAAGGCTCCCCACTTATGGGAGGGTTGACCCACCATATGAGAGGCTTGACTCACTTTGTTTTATATTGAAATATTTGTGAGGAGAAATAAAATGAGTTTAAAAAAAGCAAAATAACTTTATGCTACATGCTTTAATTATTATAAAAAAATATTTTTTAAAATATGATGCTTCAACAAACCTGTTTAGGCGCAATCACATGTCAGAGGAGAAACTTTTTATTTTGAACAGGATTTTGTCTGAGCAGGTATAATTGTACAACAGGGAAAAGGAAATTTTAACATTTAAGAGTGTATTCCGTTAGAGACAGGTTCCGTTTTCAAAGGGTTTCATATATTATTAAGTCCGGATTTAAGAGCCACTCTCCCGCTTATTATTTGTCTTCTTGTCCTACTTTTTGTGACATTCGACCTGAAAACTCTAGTTGTCAAATAGTTTGGCTTCATCTCACTCTATTCGTTATGTTGAAATTTGTCTACATACCTTCCAAAAGTGTTTCGATCCATGATATGTTCTTTTGCATCCGCATGAGTACTGACTCATGGTCATTAACATATTTTAACCCTTTCAGAGGCAAAGTACTTTCGGTACTAAAATGTTGAAATAAATGACTGGCACCGAAATATACGAACAAATTTATTTAAAAATATGAAAAAAGGCTATATATCACATACATATTAAATTGAAAAGATTTTAGCTAAATTCTGGTGCCATTGTGGAGTTTGGAATTAAAATAAAGTGGTTTCATAAACATACCACTGCCCTTGAAACGGTTAAGACTGCTGCTTTTGTACTTTCTAGTCTTTTTCACTGTTTCTATTTACCTATTGTAAGTAATATTTAAATGGAAAAAAGTTCCTATCAACTTTCCCATTTATATTTCATTAATTTTTTTCGTGCAGTGCAAATAGCAGTTTTTTACATCTTTCTATAATCAGTTTTAAACGTTTTCTTTTCCATCACCCCTTTTTACTGTACATTTGCATAATAAATTTACATTCATTTTCATATATAACCATTAATCTTTCATTATGCACAGTGTATAATAAAAAGATTTCCAAAATCCCTTAATTAATACATAGCCGCCGGGTAATATTTATCAAATCTGAATTTTAAAACAGTAGAAGCTCCTCCCTGATCTGAAAGTCTTTTGTAAATTGGTGTTCTAGATAGATTTCCCAAGTTTATGCATCGTTAAATATATCTTTCAATGAATGAATTTAATATAAAATGTTTTACAATCTAAAAAAAATATAGACAACATGATATAAATGCATTTTCTGTAACCTAGAAGCCACGCTCTTAGTCAATGATTTTTTTTTCTTTTTTATGAAAACGAGAATTCTTGTTTTCCGCCGTGAATGTGTTAAGGGAGCCTTCACCATGTGGTCAACCCTCCCTCACATTGGCTGGGTCAAGCCTTCCCACATAGCCATTTTCTAAAGAATAGCACATTTTTATGTTAAGCCAAACTGACTGTATAATCTTTATGCCTGGAAGGAAAGCTCGATATTTCTGCATTACTTAAAACCTACATACTTAAATTTATGTGATATACTTTATTTTTAAAAAGCTTACAAAATATTTCTAAGAGAAAACAACTTTTAGGTTGAAAACGCCCCAAAATTGATTTTTTCCGCTCCTATTTCGATTATCTATATGAAACAAAAACTATTGTTTGAGCATTCCGATAGCTTTGGTTGACCCCTATTGATAAAACTCCGAAATTCTTTTAAATATGAAAACTGATGGGTGGGTCAAGCCTCCCATATGGTCAACCCTCCCTAGTCTCCCCTATAGGATTTCTATACAATACAATAATTTCTGTACCAGTTTAATGATTGGGAATGTAAATCACAAAAGAACAAACCTGAAATAGTGTAATGAGAGTTTGAAAACTACGAGCGGTCATAGCATACGCAGAAAGTACATGTTGATGTCCCATCACAAAAACGAAACAGCATCGAGCGCGGTTAGTACTTGGGAGGGTGACCACATGGAAACCGCTGCAAGTTCAAATATTTCTATAGACACTTCTACAGATATTTCTATAGCTCTTGGTGAAGCTAGCTTATAGAAAAAAAGCCATAATACTTTGTTTTTTTTATAGAATTGTATAAGAAATTTTTGTAAGGAAACGTGCTGGGCCAGCAAAGGAATAGCAGTGGGATAGGTGCTATCATTGCAGGAAAAGTGCCGGATTGAAGTAATGTGATGGCATACCAATGCTGGCCTGCTGTTGGCCATCACTGATGGGCCAGCTGCATTCCGCTCGGACACTTTTGTACAGGTTTAAGTAATGGCACCATTGCACTTTACCGCTGATGGCAGTGCTGGCTGTAATCATTTTTCCAGCTGATGGCCCACTGTTTCTTTCTTTGCTGGGTAGATTGAAAACAAAACCTTGTTGCGCAAATGACGATATTGATGTAATTTAAAATATAGATTTATGTCATATCCCAACTGTTCTTAACAAATTATTAAATGCGTTATAACTTAAAAGAAAATTTACGTATTATATTTTAATCAAACAAGCTGAAGGCTCATCGTCATTTTACTTCTTTATTATTGATTGTTTTTATGTAGAAAATACAGTATTGTGAGTAAAAATAAACAGTAAATTATTCTTACAGTTATAGTATTTAATTTTATAAATCATTATAGTAAATAAAATTGATTCATTTGTTTTGCTGTTTCCTAAAAAGGTTTCAAAAATTCATTTTTTATATTCACCTTTTTTCTCCTCAAATTTTGTTAGAAAAGTAAAAAGAATCGTTTTAAGATCATTAACTTGTTTAGTACTCAGGCTCAGATATGTAAATCCCCCCCCCCCCCTCCTCCCCACACACACACTTTTTTTTTTTTTTTTTTTTTTTTTTTTTTTATGCTACGAAAAAATTAACCATTGCATTTTTTGCGATTTGAATCTTACTTGTTCATCTAAATGTTCTTGCTTGAAAAGAAAAATGTTTTCTTCTGATTTTGCAAGATTGAATTGTGAAAAAAAAAAAAAAAAAAAAAAAAGAAAAAGAAAAAGAAAAAAAGAAAAAAAAAAGAGAAAGAAACTATTGTTGTTATTTAACTTATGCACTTTACAGTAAATAAAATTGAAAATTTCTAGATTATTAACCATCAGCTTATTTTATGAAAATATAGTACACAAAATTTCTTACTTTAGGTTATAAGGCATTTTAATTTATTAATATTATGCTGTGAAAAGCATAATATGATATTGAATCAACAATAACATAAATTGCAATCATATCTTATTTTTATGCACTAATAATAATAAAATGTTGTGTTTTAAAATGTCTGTGCAACAAAAAAAAACGCTAATAAAGAACTAAAATAATAAGTAAAAATAATGCTATAAATGATTAAAAAAATAAATAAAACGCTTTTCGAAAGAATTTATCATTCCATTTTCAAAATAATACAGTTCAGGAACTTTAATGTTACTTGTTAATCCGCATGGTCAAAAAAATATCACTGCAAGTTGTTAAAACGCAATAAATTTTATCTAAATTATGAAAAAGGTATAATAATATTGATTTTTTTTTTCAGAATAAATCCAAGCAGATATATAAATAATAATAATAAAAAAAAACTCAGAAAAAAATCATTCAGAAATGAACTTCCATATAAGATTCTTTCATAAAAATTCATTTAATAAAACTGGCTTCTTCACAAAATCCATTTTACTAAACTAAGCCCCTTTCACAAAATAATCTTCAATAATTGAATGTTTAAATACTAGTGCTAAATTCAACTTGAGTAAATAAGTAAAATTCATATAGAAAAGCTCAAATAAATGTACTAAAACTACTTGCAGGTGCATTGCACATAATATAAAATTATTTAAGATACATTAGAAATATCTTAAAAATACATTAAAAATTTTAATACATTTTTGAGATATTTCTATTGTATTTTAAAGGATTTTATATTATATGTATGCACCTGCAAGTAATTTTAGTACAGTTATTTGTGCTTTTTTATGTAAATTTTGAAATAATCCTCGTCTTCAGAAAGGTTCCATATACATTCAGAAACCTTTCCGATTCGTAATAAAAGGTTTCCTATACATTCATAAACATTTCTTAGTCTCCAGAAAGATTTCATATGTATTCAGAAACCTTTCCGATCCGTAATGAAAGGTTTCCGTATTCAGAAACCTTTCATTGCGAATCGGAAATGTTCCGTATTACAACCGAAACAGTTTTCTGCTCGAATCTGAAACCTTTCCGTTAGTATCGTGCAGCACAGGTCTCCGTTACTTTCGGAAACGTTTCTGAAAAATTTTTACAGTGTGATATAAGTGAGTAGATTTTTGAAATTTATTCTGCTGTCCTGTAATCTAACAGGCTTCATTGACTTTTTGAGTGGCGCTTAAGGTGCCTTGATCAAGAAGGGGGCTCTCTCTCGGTTAACAATCGAGTACGGAACTTCAATTTGGATACAGCCCTTAAAATACGCTCGCTTTAAAATAATTAATTTCTCGGAAACTTATGGCACGAAGTGCATAAAAAATTGTTTTTAGGCTAATTGAAGGGTGTAGAGTTCATTTATGCTGTCAGGATTGTGTACTGCTATTGAAAAAAACAAAGTTACGGTTCGTTTTAATATGTAGATGGCCCCCTAAGCAAATTTTATATGCATCACTTAAAAGTAAACTTTATTTCCAAGCGTTCGGTACCAGTAACTTTCGTCTACGATTATTTGTTGAGGAGTTAGTAGGGGATGTTTACTTTTTTTTTTTCCACGACTGTACACATAGACAAAAATTTTAAATTTTTAACCCAAATACATTCATTAACGATTCCTCTGTGTATTCAAAAATGAGTACGTAAAATATACATATTTCAGATTTAAAACTTAATATAATCATCATTGATTCATAAATGTATTAATAAATGAGTACTACATGTAGTTCATACATTAAAAAATTGAAATTCTGCATACTTAAACTTGATTTATAAATGTATTCAGAAATGAGTACATATATTTTGTACTTTAAGTCTAAATACTCATGTTTGAGTACTATATTTATTCAAAAATATGAGTATGTGTGTTTATATACATACACATGTTTGAATCTTATATATACTCAAAAATATGAGTATATGTTTTTCTATACATACTCATGTTTGAGTACAAAATATGAGTATGCCTGTTTCTATACATACTTATGTTCGAGTCCCTGTATGTACTCAAAAAAATTAGTACATGCGTTTCTCAAATTTAAGAGTTAAGTACACGGAGCTATTATAAGATCGGAAAGTACTCAAAAATCAGTACAATTTGCTTATTTTTAAGTATCCAGTTTTAAGAGTGTAAGCATTTGCTACTTGATATACGCTGCACATTTCAAATCTTATCGAGATAAAACAAATGTATGAAGAGTACGCTTTTCTGGAACGCAATTACTGAAATGCCTCTATTAAGTGGAATTTTGTAAATTTCACTCTTTTAATAAAGGAAATTTTGGGATGGGACTTTAAGACAACCCAATTTTTCTTCAGAGAACCATCTCTGCTTTATTTAAGTAGTTTTCAAAAACACCAAGTAAAAACGCGACCAAATTTATCATCAATCTTTTCTCTCTCACACATATACATGGCTCTATAAATAAGAAAAAACCTGATAACCTGCAAAAGTTATTGGTCATTAATAAAAACATTTTTGACCTCCCAGATGTATATATTTAATTATGGATTTTCAAAATGTGTATAAACTGTAATAAATATATTCATAGATAGTATATCATGACTAGGCTTCGTTAACACTTTAGTTAAAAAATTATTTTTGAAAGTAATTTAGAAACAGTTGCTAGTTAAGATATTTTGTTTTTATTAAACAGTTATTTCCATGGTTCGATGAAACATATATTTATTTTGAACTGTTATTAACTGTGTTATTATGAAGATGAACTTTTGCACTGGAGATGAATTTTTTAGTTCCCAAAAAGAAAAAAAATATTTCTTAGGTCTTTTGTTTGAAACTGAATTTTTTAAATGCAGAATGAATAATTATGTGGTACAATATTTGCCTAGAACAGCAAAACTATAAACTGTCTAACTTCGATAAGTTATTTACAGCTTCGTTACAAGAATCTATTCTGATTTTGGTTTAGTTTAGTTTAAACTTCCCACAAAAAAAAAAATTTGTTGTATTTAGAATGTATTTTTAAATGAGATAACTTAAAAAGAACATTCTAATTTCAAAAATAAAACTTCCACCAATTAATTGACAAAAAACAGGTGAATATTGAGGTATAATCATTTTCAAAAGAAATATTTCTGCAAACAGTGTTTCTTATACAATGCGAATACGCAAAAGAGGCAACAATATGATACACACAATGCAAGCAAGTTCTAATTTGAATATTTTAAGGCAATTTGTTCTGTTTAATTCAGAGTTGTATAAATAAAAAATACTAGCAGGAATGACCGAGCTAAGCTCGGTCAAAATTAGCTTTCTGTTTATCTCGATATATTTTTCCCACTGAACCATTCTTGTTGTTTTAGATGCAATTAGGTTGACCATGAAACATAGCGACCCAAAATGACCCACTTATCGAGTTTTTTCGAACATCCGACCTATCACAATGCTCTTCTCGAGCCTGAAAACGATGGAATACAAAATTTAGAGAAAATCGTTAGTCGTTTTCTAGGTAAAATAAACTTGATCCACGTTGACTCAAAAAACCACTAACCGAAATTCATCGACAGATGTGAGCTATTTCAATGGTGTTTTTGTGCTGTGAAACGGTATAACAAAAAAAAAAAAAAAAAAAAAAAAAATGCCAAAATTGTTTGAACCTTTTTGAGATGCCGTTAGCTTGACCCCGACCCATTATCACCAAAATGACCCACTAATAGAATTTTCTTGAGCATGCGACCCAGCCCAATGTTTTTATCTTGTCCAGAAACGGGTTAGTACAAAGTTTTGTCAAAATCTTTTGAGCGGTTTTTTAGATACAGTTAGCTTGATCCTGATCCATTAGGACCCAAAATGACCCATTGATTGAATTTTCTTGAACATGCGACCCTGCACAATGCTCTTATCATGCCCGGAAACGGTATTATATAAAATTATGTCAAAATGTTTTGAAGCGCTTTTTAAATACAATTAGCTTGACGCTGATCCATTGTGATCCAAAATGACCCACTAATCGAATTTTCTTGAATATGCGACCTAGCCCAATGGTCTTCTCGAGCCCGAAAACGATAGAATACAAAATTTAGTCGAAATCGTTTAAGCCGTTTTTTAGATACAATTAGCTGGACCCTGACCTACTGTGAGCCAAAATGACCCACTAATCGAATTTTCTCGAGCATGTGACTTAGCCCAATTCTCTTCTCATGCCCAGAAATGGTATACGTAATATAAAATTTGGTCAAAATGTTTTCAGCATGTTTTTAGATTCAGTTAGCTTGACCCTGGCCCATTGTGGCCCAAAATGACACACTAATTGAATTTTCTCGAACATGTGACTTAGTCCAATGGTCCTCTCATGACCAGAAACGGCCATATATTAAAAAATTTCATGAAAACGTCTTGAGCCCTTTTTTTTATATAATTAGCTTGACCCTGATTCATAATGACCCACTAATCGAATTTTCTGGAACACGTGACCCATCCCAATGGTCTTTTCGTGCCCGAAAACGATAGATTACAGAATTTCGTCAAATCGTAGTGCCGTTATCTAGATAAACTTAGCTGGACCCACGGTGACCCAAAAATGACCCACTAATCGAATTTTCTTGAACACGTTACCCATTCCAATGGTTTTTTCGTGACCGAAAATGGTTAGATAAGAAATTTAGTCAAAATCGATTGAGCCGTTCTCTAGATATAATTAGCTTGACCCTGACCCATTATGACCCAAAATGACCCACTAATCAAATTTTCTCGAACACGAGGCCCATCCCAATGGTCTTTTCGTGCCCGAAAACAGTAGGGTGCAAAATTTCGTCAAAATCGTTTGAGCCGTTATCTAGATAAACTTAGTTTGACCCACTGTGACCCAAAAATGACCCAATAATCGAATTTCCTCGAACATGCCTCTGAAATAATATAAAAAGCCAAATAAGAAATTTGTAAAGAATGCTGCCGTTAGTTTAACATTAACTTGTGAGTGTCTTCAAATATCTGGCAATATCAAATAAGTTTTGAGGATTCATAAAATACTTAAAACCTCTTGAAACAAAATGTCTATGAATAAAGTTTAAAATATATTGACTTTATGGGTATTTTTATATTAATAATAAATTGCAAGTAATAAATCGCCAAAAATTGATCCGATTACATTTATTCGTAATACATTCATTTCGCATTTAAAATATAATTTTTTTCATTTATTTCATTTGAAATGCATAGCTTTAACTTAAAACACCTACATTTAAAAAATATATATTTAAAATAAATGTCATGAATTCAAAATACAAAAAATCCTTGATTTTTTTGCAAACGGCATTTGACTGTTTGTCTATATTCTTAGACTATAAAAACATAAAACCACATTAGCCCTGTAGCAGAAAATTACTATGAAATTACTCCTACAAAATTTATTAAGGGGACCGGGAAAGCAAAATTTAGTAAAAAAATCGATGTTTACTTTTTTATATCATTAAATAGTTTAAACTTTTAACTTTCCAACTATGTGTCACACATGTTTATATATAAAAAATAAGTGTTGAAAATATTCATTTTTTCTAAGAATACTTCACAACTTAATGGCCATTTAAAGCTTTAACTGGCTTTTTCTCAAAACCTGGATTTTTCATGTTTGTGTTCCTTTTTTTCAATATCTATTAAACTTAAGAGCTCAGAATTTTATTTACTACTTATATTATGTTATATTGTATACTTTAACACAGGGATTTAATGATTTGTTGAGAATTATTCATTTTAGGCAGTGAAATCTTACCAAAAATGTTAATTTAAAAAGGACTTTCAATAAATAATTAAGAATTAATTTTGAGTTTCACTTAGAAAGAAAATGGTATGTTAAAATACGTAAATCATGTTATTTTAACTACTCTAAAAAATCTAGACCTCTATCTTTCACCATTTCTGAGAAAAAGGTACATAAAATTGGTGAATTTAACATGGCGGAGATAGGGCTTTCCCGGTCCCTTTAACACCATAATCTTTCTGCATGAAGAGTGTCAAAAGTCAAGACGAAAATGATAATATGGCAAACTATGAAAAATTAACACTTTGCTCCCTTGCCTCATCGTCATATTTAGAAATCTGTCTTTGGTAATTTAGAATGATTATTTTTAGTTGGTCCGAAGTAACTAATAAGACAAGAAAAAGAGAACAGGAATTCTGCTTTTTCAGAATTTAGTGTCGCCCCCGATGAAGAAAGAATATATGTATATATATATATATAGATAGATAGTACAAAATATATTTCAGTTTTAAGATTTAAAACATACGCTTTTACTTTATATAAAGTGACGTCATCCGCTGAAGAATGGAGGATATTCCATCTACGTCATGATCACGTGGTCAAGGAAAAAACTTCTAGCGTAAAGAAGGGAAAGCTCGGTAGACGCAAGGTAAATCCCGCCAGCCAGTGAAACAGTTCATGGGAAAAGCAGTAGTAGCATCCCGTCTTATCAGTTAGAAGTTCTTTGGGTAAATTACCCGTACCACGTGACATTTTTCAGCCTCGAACCCAGATTTGGAATATAGTCCATTCCTAATTTGCAATCCAGTATTAAACAACATCTACAGTAAAGTACGCATATGACGTCATTATCGCTGAATGCCAAGAAACCCGACAAAAATATCGCTATCTAATGATTCCTATGCATTTATTTGGGAAGCAGGACGTTTCGGTCCCGCCATTTCGGTCCCGCCGTTTCGGTCCTGAGACATTTCGGTCCCGAGACATTTCGGTCCCGAGACATTTCGGTCCCTAATTGTTCTAATTGTCGTGGTCCCGCCAAACGCTGTAAATTCAACAATTCCCTTTAAAAAAAATTTATCACCTCCCTCCCCCTCCCCCTCCCCCTCAAATTTTATCTAAAGCTGAATATAACAGTCCGATAAATTTAAACTTTTATAACTCGTGATTATGAAATCACAGCAAGCTGAAAATTTGTTTGATTGAATAATGTGATATAATTTTACAGGGGACATTGTCTTTTTTTTACTATTATTATTTAACCGAATGGATTTTTTAAGTTTTATTATTTATTATTATCATTAGGTATTTTATGTATATTATAAACTGCTATAAATGATTTTTTGGTTGTTTTCATACATTTTTAGACCGTTCAAATTATCATTAATTAAATAATTAAACTATGCTTATTGTTTTTCTTCTTCTAATTAGATTAATCATAAATGTCTTGAATAATTCAATTAGACACTTATAAGCTATTATAGGTATTTCTTCAAATCTTCCCTCTACACCCTCTCTTTTAATAATTCAGAAATGAGATATATTTATTGAAGCACAAATTTAATTTTTATTATTATTTTTATAATACAAAGTTGCATCTTATAAATTTGTTTTCATAAGTTACTTTACCATTATAAACATTGGGAAAACAATAGTGATTTGGTAACTAGGCGTGCTATGAAAAATATTTTGTTTTCAGAAAACTCCACCCACCACTTCATTTTTTTTTCTCTTTTTTTAAATAATTATTGCTTGCAAATTTTCAAGTCTTCTCACCCTTTAAAGACGATTTTTGTGAGCTAATTTTATCGAATTCTATTTCTTTGTAAGAAATGTCTTAGATTATTATTTCTAATTTTATGTAATAATGTAACTATTATTTTAATTAATTTTATTTGAAAATTTTAATTGACAAAACTAAGCTTTTTTGTATTTGTCGTTTATTTATTTATTTTTTTATATTACCTTTTCCCTCCCACTTTCCCAGAAAGAAAAATAATTTTTTATTTTAGTTTTATTGTTAATTATATTAATAGTTTTTCATTTTAGTAACTTTAAATATACAAATAAACAGGTAAAGGATAAATTTCAGTTTATAACTACTATAAAATATAATGATAAAATGAATATAAAATATATTATGTATTTAGTTTATTTTGAAGTAAAAATTTTAACGTATAATAATAATGTTATTAATTTAATAAATTAAGGATACATTAAATTAAAAAATATATCTTTAATGAAATATTAATTTAATTTTTATACTAAAATTACTAACTGCATTGAGAATTAATTAATAGCAATTATTCATCACTTAAAGTTTTTATTCAAAATTTTTGATTTATTATTTTCAAAAAATAAAATAGAAATTTTTTGAAAAATCAGTCAAAAACATAAAGTCTAAGTAATAATTAATTAATTAAACATAATAATAATAACAATAATAATAATGCAATATTGTACAAATACATAAAATTAATTTTTAATAGTGTTAGGTGACATTATTGTCCAGATGCAGATTTAAATGTTGTATAAGCACAGTTATAGTTTACAATTCGCAAAAAGAAAGATATTAAGTAATTATAATTAAAGAGCAGGAAAAATAATATAAATTAACTAATAAATAAATAAACAACATATTTATCTTCAGAATCCTTATCATTTATATACATCCCAATGAAGTTAATAACATTATAATAACCAAAAATTTAAAAAATATATTTGCATTTACCCTAAAATAACTATTATATAGTTCATGTAATAGTTTTTAAACAAGTAATTGATAAATTAGTTATATAAACAATTAATAATTAAAATTATTTTGAATTGTTATTAATAAATACGTTTAATAAAAACAATTTAATTTTTGAGAATTTTTTTATTTAACAATTTAACTATGAATGTTTTCAGTTTTTCTAAGAGGATATTAATCAATTAAAGGTGTTCCCAAATCCAAAAGGGTAGCATTCTGACATAAATTTGAATTAATTTTTGTTCGAAAATGCATGAAACAAGCTGGTGTTGTTTTTCAGAAACTAGGTCATCGAGCTGCTTTGTCCAGTTGTTTGCAAATGCAATAGATCTTTCAGGAAATAGTGTCAAAGTGGACGTTTTGAACCGAATTTCCGCGCGATAGTAGAATAACCAACTCAGAAGGGGGTGAAAAACATGTTTGTCACGTGATCAAAATCGCGTATATCTCAATAGGTAATTTATTGATCAAAAATGGAAAACACAGTTCAATTCCAAAACGCTTCCATGGCCAGGCTTTCCAGTTTTATATCTTTCTGTTAAAAAATGAATTTGTAAATGTGTCAAAACGTTTTGCGCTTGTTGAGCAGAGCAGTTAAGAAAAGGCTTAAAGAAAAAGCAGCCAAATAGTATGATAAGATGAAGTATGATAAGGCGAAGATGTAGTTGATATTTTTCCTGGAATTACCTTTCAACCAATTAATCCTTATTACTGGAAAGCTGGAGAAATTCTTATCTATCTTTACTTGTCACTGTTCGAGAGGGGATTTAAAAGTGGGCTCCATTTGAAAGCTTGTTCTGTCATCATTCAACGCTTTTCTGGGAAACCAATCCTTTTTAACCCTTTAACGGTTTATTCACAATAGGAGGGGGAGGTAGCAGGGCCGAAACTAGCCTTTTTTGCGCCCGGGGCAAACATGAATTTCGGCGCCCCCCCCCCCCTTTCTTCCTCAAAGTATAGTATTTACAAAGAGAATTTTACTAATTTTCTAATGGCCAACTTATTTTAAAATTTAAAATATGTAATATTGAACTACAAAAATTGAATGTGATGTTTGTTGCAATTATAGTTCGTTCACATAAAAGAATTCGCATGTATTACCGGCTATTTACAGTGTTTGCTTATACAGTAGAGTTCCGATTATCCTAGTCCCGCTTAACCGAGTTTCCGCTTTAACCGCGTTATTTTCTTCTGGTGGACTGATGGCTTTCATTATTATGAAACAGCCATTATAAATGGAGTGTTAGGTGAAGATGAAAGAGCAGTCGTAAAAAGTTTGAACTCTGATTTTCTGGTCAGAAAGGGAAAAAAAATGGCCATTTTTTTTCCCATTCTGACCAGAAAATCAGAGTTCAAACTTCTTACGGCTGCTCTTTCATCTTCACCTAACACTCCATTTATAACGGCTGTTTCATAATAATGAAAGCCATCAGTCCATCAGAAGAAAATGATCGATTACAAAGGTATAATTTTTCATTTGGCGCGCCCCTTGCCTCTGGCGCCCAGGGCACATGCCCCTTCTGCCCCCCCCCCCCCCCCCTTAGTTTCGGCCCTGGGAGGTAGAACAATGCTGGGAAATAAGAAACATTGATTTCAACTTGAAGGAATGATCGTCCTCTTGCATGATCTCCCAGGATTTTCTTTTTTAAGCCATTAAAGATGAAATGCCGCGCGGCCACAAAAAAAGCGACAGCTGACCAGAACAAAGAGTGCGCGAGAAGAATACTACTTCTATTTGGGGCTTTATTTAGCATAGTCAAATGGGGGAAGTCAGGCAATCTACACTTGACGTAGTACAGAAATATCTATGTATATATATATATTCTTTTAAATGAAAAATATATCGATAAAAAAAAATTAAAAAAAAACAATGTTTCTAAATTACCAAATTTCTTCATTGAAATATAATTCACCATACAGTACTATTTTGAGATTCTATGTTATTTTTTTTATATTTATATTTATATTTTTTATTTGTCATTAAAATATGTGCGCTGTTTTAATTTTAAGTATATAAGTCAAATAAATAATAAGGAAATATTTGAAATGCAGAATTAATTTTAAATACGAAAAAAATATTTTATGATTATTAGAAATTTGAACCTTTGTGTCCCAACTTTACAGAAAAGTCATTTCTTTAACACTATTTCTAGCGGTGTTAAATGACGCCTTTTAAAAATTTTTGATTTATGTTTATTTTGCTCGTAATTTTTGAATGTAATAAGCATAAAAAGTCTTAAATGTATTAAAAAGGATTTGTAATTGTTGCAACTTAAAAATTACGAATGAAAACCTTAAATCGAAATCTTCTTAAAGGTGTCATTTCACACCGGTAGAAATAGCGTTGATATTAATGTTACATAAAAAAGATTAATGCAACCTTTTAAATTGTTTTTTAAATAGTAAATTAAAATAATTATTAAAATTAAATAAAAAGTTGTAGTCTGTTCCGATGCAGAATTAAAAAAATAATGTGTCTTTATCACAATTCAATGTTAAGAATTCCCTTTTAAAAAATATGTAAAATACAATATTCATCTAAAATTCGCATTCATTGAAAAATAGAATCAAATAAAAATTTATGAAAATATTTGCAGATTTTTTTTCTTTATTAATCACATAGTGACCAAATTATATGCAATTGCATATGTGCACTGCATGGGCATTTGCATACGAAAATTAAAGCTCGACTTATAAATGTTTTTAAATTGTCTGGACTTTATATCTATGATAGGCTAAAATATGAGGAGCTTCTATAAAGAATCCACAGAACTCCCCTTCCACCCACTCCTAAAAACGATTACTTCTACCATATGAAATTTGCATGGGGTGCTACAATTTGGATCCAAGTTATAAGTGTTTGCGGTTTTCGGGCCCTGATATTCGGGTTATACTAAAATTTCGAGGGTTCAGTTTAAAAAAGTCCTTCCGGCCAGTGCCGGGAGGAAGAGGTAGCTTTCATAATCCTTATTTAAAAAAAGCCAACTTATATCATGCAAACACACGAAGCTCAATTTAGTGGAAACCGAATATAGGAGATTCAATACTAATTTTTATCAATATAATGAATGAGAATTTCGCGAAATTAGTCAGCTTTATCCAAGCTGCTTTTCTTTAAAGTAACTTATATTTGGCTGCCAAATTCGGCAATTTCTTAAAGTGCCTGTTATTTTAAGACAACATGGTGGATGAGGCTAAGCAGTGAACTTGGTCGAGACCTTAGTAATTGCTGTGCACATGCTCACTCACATCGGAATCGGTTAATATATAGGAGTGCTGTCGCATGCAAAAAATCAGATTTTTCAAAATGTCACCCACAATAGAAATTGAAACTGCTATATCTGAGCCATTTTTTAAGGTAAAGACAAACAAAAAATGCTCCTGAATCCTTATATCAAGATCAAATGCTTAAGAAAGAAACCTTTTTCAATTTCTAATTTTTTTGCACCTCACTTTAAATATATATATATATTTAATTTAATGGCCGCCATTTTGAAACAAGATGGCTGATGAATCTGGCCAGCGAACTTAGTCGAGGTGTTGATGTATACTATCCACATGCCTTCTTACATCGCAATAGGCGAATACGTGTGTTATCGCGTGACAAATACAAGATCGTTTCAAAATGTTAGCCATGCTAGAAATTCAAAGTGCTATAAATCAACCATTTTTTAAGATATCAACAAAAGAACAAATTTTCAGAAACAAAAAACTGCTCCGTAATCTTTGTATCAAGGCCAAACACATAAAAAAAATCTTTTTCATTTTCCAATTTTTTAATAACTCATTTTGAATTTTAAATTTAATTTTTTTTTAATGGCAACCCTTTTGAAACAAGATGGCGAATGAAGCTGGCCAACGAACTCGGTCGAGACATTGGTATGGACTATGTACAGACCAAGTTACATCCAAATAGGTTCATAAATACGCCTGTTATCGCGTGACAAAACTCAGGTCGTTTTAAAATGTCAGCCACAAGAGCAATTCAAAATGCTATTAGTCAGCCATTTTTTTTTAGATATAGACGAAAGAAAAACTGTTCTGGAATCATTGTATTAAGGTCAAACACATACAAAAAAAATCTTTTTCATTTTCCATTTTTTTTGTATCTCATTTAAATTATTTTATTTTTTAATTTTTTTAAATGGTCGCCATTTTGAAACAAGATGGCGGTTGAAGCTGGCCAACGAACTCGGTCGAGATATTTGTATGTACTATGTACACACCAAGGTACATACAAGTCGGTTCATAAATACGCCTATTATTACGTGAGAAAAATCAGGACGTTTCAAAATGTCAGCCACGCTAGAAATTCAAAATGCTATAACTCAGCCATATCTTAAAATATAGACGAAACAAAAACTGCTCCCGAATCTTTTTATCAAGGTCAAACACATAAGAAGAAAATATTTTTTCAATTTTCAATTTTTGGTACCACATTTCAAATTTAAATTTTTCTTAAAAATTTAAATGGCCGCCATTTTTAAACAAGATGGCGGGTGAAGCTGGCCAACGAACTCGGTCGAGACATTGGTATGTACTATGTACACACCGAATTACATCCAAATCGGTTCATAAATACGCCTTTTATCGCGTGACAAAATTCAGGACGTTTCAAAATGTCAGCCACGCTAGAAATTCAAAATGCTATAACGCAGCCATTTTTTAAGATATAGACGAAACAAAAACTGCTACGGAATCTTTGTATTAAGGTCAAATACATAAAAAAAAATATTTTTCCATTTTTAATTTTTTGGTACCACATTTCAAGTTTTAAATTTTTTTTTAAATTTTAAATAGCCGACATTTTGAAACAAAACGGCCGATGAAGCTGGCCAACGAACTCGTTCGAGACATTGGTATGTACTATGTACACACCGAATTACATCGAAATCGGTTCATAATTACGGGAGTTACAGTGTGACATAGGTCAGATATATATATATATATATATATATATATATCAATTTTGAACGGAGGGTGGTTTCGGGGTCTGGGGGTCATGATCGATGAAAATATACCAAAATTTTTTGAAATCGCTTTCCTCCGAACGGCTGCAATAGGTAGCTTTTTTGTAAAGAAAGCTACCTAAAATCCGATAATGTCCCTCCTTTTATAAAGATTACGTTTACCATACAAAATATGAGTGTTTTGCGATAATTATAGATCGAGTTATAAATGTTTTAATTTATCAGGACCTTATACTTATGATACACTAAAATATAGAAAATGTCAATTTCCCCCTCCCCTGCTTTTTAAACTGATTAGCATACGAAATTTGTGTGGGCTATTACTAAAATTTAAAGACCATTCATTAAAAAAACTGTACAATGTCCCCTATAAAATTATGTCACCTATTTCAAGTGCACAAAATTTCAGCTTACTGGAAAAGGGGCCGAAATGGCTAGGGACCGAAATGACGCGGGAACGAAATGACTCGGGACCGAAATGGACAGGGACCGAAATGTCTTGGGACCAAAATGTCTCGGGAACGAAATGTCTTGGGACCGAAATGTCTTGGGACCGAAATGTCTCGGGACCGAAATGTCTCGGCACCGAAATGGCGCGACCGAAGTGTCGGGACCGAAATGTCGTGTACCCATTTATTTGTGTGTAACATCAATATACTTAAGATTAAATTTAGTTTCTAATAGCTTCATGTTTATCAGAAATCATTGATTTATATTTTTTCAAAATAACACGCATTTTAAGTACATTTTTTCAGTTTTTATGAGAAAATGGCAACAGAAAGCTATAATTGAAATTCTCCAACTGTTTTTCATTCACTTTCTACAGAAATTGAGTACTTGAGTTGCCAAAATTAAACAAATGTCGCTAAAATCTACAAAAAAAATTAATATCTCAAAAATAAATGGAGATCCAGTTTTAAAAAAAATTGCATTTAAAAGCACTTTTTTTCCCAATACGACGGTATAAAAATTTAAAATGTGCGATGCTTAGAAATTAAAAAAATTGCTAAAGAGTATTTAATCGTAATGCTTTGTTTTACGGCTAGCGTCTGTAAGCTAACGTTATTTTTTTGAGACACAAAATAAGCTGGGAGAAAGAAATAGCATACCGGGGACCGGGGGCTAATAATAAGGACACAAAGGCAAGACAAACAAATAGAGCAATTTAAAAAAATATATTTTAACTTTCTCTACTGTCGGAGGGGAAAGTAGACATTTTAAGAGATAATAAGAAAGAAAAAATAAATAAAATTATCGTTTATGAAATGTAATAAATAGAACAAGAAAACTCAATAAGAATTTTAAATACTTTAAAATTTGTATGTTAAGGGATAGGGAGAAGCAAGCATTTCTCGAAAAGAGGGGAGTAAATGATCATTTATTTATTTTTATTTCAAAATAATAAATTGGGCAGATTTTCTTTTATTAAATGGAAGTGTTAAAACATTTTAAACTGTATGATAATGCAGCAAAGGGGGGATGAACAGAATTTATAAGAAGGAGGAAAGCGGGAATCTAGATGAATGTTTATGTATTAACATTTCAAAGTTAAAAAATAAAAGAACTGAAGCTAGAGAATAAACTAGGCATATTTAGCGTGGTACGGCGGCTTGAGATTTTTTAAGTGTGTCGTGTGATTTTTTTTTAAGTGTGGTTTGTTATTTTTTAAGTGTGCTGTATTATATTTTAGATGCTCTGTGCTATTTTAAAAATCTATTGATGGTTTTCTAAGAACGCTAAGCTGATTTTCTAAGAGCGTGAAATGATTCTGTTCGATTTTTCTTTTGTAAATTTAAGTCATTCAGTTCCAAAAATTTTAAAACTCTATCATCAGTCTGAAAATTTGGACATAAAATATTTATATATATATAAATATTAACATAAAACCCTCATAATGGATATTAACTACGAGACAGTTGTATTTCTGTGAATATTTACATTACGAATTCCTATTCTCAGATGCAGAGGCGCCATTTCAACAGGTCTTTTTTTTTCGGGGGGTGGGCAGGGCCCGACTTAGACAGTGCGGCCCCTGGGGCAAACATTATTCGAGGGGCCCCTTCGATCTTTTGAAAATTTTCGTAAATTATTTTGAAATGACTAAAACTAAACTTCATACTTATTGTATGTAGATTTAAATTTCATACCAAGTACTGTTCCCATCTGTATGCAGTATAGTACAAGAAAGATAACTTTAAGAAACTATAGCATACATTTTTTTTTTTTTTTTTTTGGATATAGGAATATAAGGATAAATGTGAGCAGTTAAAATGTAAATACAGTTCTCTCAGGTATTATTGGCTGTTTGTGTTAATACTTTTCTATTTAACTTAATCTTTGTATTCAATCAACATGCATTTGAGTGACTCCATCATATAGAAAGGCAAGTAGTGGCATGCATTTAATAATAATAGCAACAAATTTCAATACTTGTTATGTTGTTACTGCATTCCCCACGATGCCTTAAAGTACTTTGGTATAACGTTTCATAATATGAAAACAGAAAGCAACCGATAGCAGATGTATGATATTACTGTAATATTTTAATCAAAATTATGTATTTAAAAAAAATTATGAAATCAGTAAGGAAGAAATTAAGTATCATAAAATGAAAAACACATTAAATTAGAATCTGGTCACTTTTGGATATTTTTTATCATTTGGCTCTTCTTTAACTAAAACTTATATCTGCCCTTGGGGGGCGGGGGGGGGCCTCAAATCGGGGGTCCCGGGGCAGCTGCCCCGCATGCCCCTGCATTAATCAGTCCCTGGGGGTGGAGGAACAAAGTTTTCATTGAGGACAGGATTTCCAATAGCTTACAGGATTGCACGAAATGTGCACAAAATAGGAAAATTCCGCATAAAAAAAGATGCTATGTAACATTTTACCTTCATTAATTCTTTTACAGGTATGTGATTCTTCGGCCAGTCTCTTAAATTTTATGACGAAGATCGTGATTTCATTCATTCTGCGGAATTTCACAAAATCAATTCGTGTATTTCTTCAAACAATGGTGGGAAAATAGCGTGATTTTTGTAAAACATCTCAGAAATACAAAGCGATTTTCTTCAATTGGTCCTTGAAAAAAAAAAGTGCAAATTTCAATAATTCCTCCCCCCCACCCCCCATCCACCCCCCCCCCCCCAAAAAAAAAAAAACTAGTTGGATATGCAAATCCTAAAACTTTCTTCTATCTTCTACATCTTAATATTCCAAAAAATAATTACAGATGTTAATACTGCAATATTATTAGTTCAATACTAGGGATGGGCATTATTTAACGTATTAGGATAAAAAACCCTGTTACTATGCGTGAACCTAACATTGAATTATTATGTTACCGAAAAGTCCCTGTTAATTAAATAACATATGGTTTTAAATGGCAGCTGGCAGCGTCTTTATTTATTTGCCTTAATCAAGAATTCAATTTTGTGCCTTTAAAATAGAGCAATATTAACAAAAAACATCTTCGATCGTTTCTTTTCAGACGTGCGCTCCCAGTTTGGCCCATCTTCACCCTCTAGTTATGGGCAACTCTGTTAGGTATGTTGTGTTAAAAATTTATTTTGTATTTCACCAAACCCTAATGCATGAATAGTAATGACTTGCAGCACTAATTAAACGCTTTTTCGGCTTGATGCCTGGTGCTGGGTCATCAGCATCATCACATACTCTCACCGATTCTGATGGCACAAATTAGAACATAAACGAAGCACTGGCGCAAATAGTAAATCAGGAAAACATCTGAAAATTTCTAAGAAAAAAGCTCATGCTTGACATGTTTTGTATTCATGAAGCGTAGATATTGTCTTCATTTAGCATTTCCATAACGAAAAGTCAAATTTGACTTATAAAACCCATGAAAGTTTTGTCTAATCTTTGATCTGAGCAATTTCTTTTCAACTAAAAATATATTTTCGTACTTTTTTTGTGTGTGTGTGTGTGGGGGGGGGGGGGGGGCGCTTGATTCTAATTTTCAACGAGTGATTTTTGTTGAATTTTGCAATATATTTCATTTATATTATTAAATGAAAAAAGCATTGATTCCTCCCCCCCCCCCCCCCATTTAAAAAATGCGGTGAAACAGGAGTTCAGATTCATTAAATTTATAAAAAGTACCTTTTTGCAATATTTAAATAAAATACATTTATTTATAATTTTATCTCTTAAAAATTTTAATTCCCGATTTTGAATAGGAAATCTATTTCCAAAAATAACAAAACATTGTTTAGCTACTAAAACTTCAATTGATTTCAACTGAGAGCAGCTGAAACTAACCGCAGATTCCTTAATTCATTCTGAATCACGCCATCAGTAAATGAAGTTCTTGACATATAAAAAGTTCTTTCATCGCTTAATAAGCTTTTGAATAAAGAAAGATATAGAACATCTTTGCAGTTATTTATCTGTTAAAATTTTCTGCGGTCAATGTATCATTTACTTATTTCGAAACATTTGGTACAACAGTCTTTTAAATTGAAAAATACGCTGCAGGATAAATTTATCTAAATAGGTAATTTTTTCGGAGTGAAATGACATTTGACTAAGAGTTTTTATTTACTCTTCATGTGTTTGTAAAGAATGGAGCGTTCTGTGTTGGCGGTTTATTTGAATATTTAAAGGGTTTTTACTATGTACTCATGGAGTTTGTTTTTTTAGGGGATAGGGTGGGGGCGAAGGGGATTCCGACACTATAAATTTTGTTTTTTGGCAAAGTTTTTTTTATTTTTGTTTTGTCATTTTTTTCAATTTGCTGGAAAAAAAAGAAAGAAAAAAGCCTCCTATAATTTGTGAGAAAATTTAATTTTAGTACAATTGTAATTAATTTGAAAAACATAATTGTACAAACGAAATTTGTTTGGATGAATTGCATTTGATTAAAAGTATATAAATAATATTTTTGTGTTCTTGTGAAATTAGCTTTGAATATGTGTTGATAGATATGGCTGAGATGAAGTCGGGAATCAAATTTCTATTTTTTAATACTTTCCAACGTAATTGAAAAGTGTTTATGAATTCAGATTGTCTGTCCGTCTGCCTGTCCTTTCTTTAACTCGTGTAAATATTAGGCCGACTGCCATGAAATGGATATATCTTATTTGGGTTTAGTATGGCATGTTCGGTATTGTAAAGGAAGTGTGTATAAGCATACTTGGTTCATTTACAGGGCCACTCAAAAAATTCCGTTACATTACGGTACATGGGGGGAAAATCGCTTGCTGTGTATTTTAATGATATTACAGTATTTAAAACATATTGAAATTGATATAAATCACTGAGGTGTACTACAAGGTTCTTATTATAGAATAGGGTGTGCATAGAACTTATCGTTTATTTACAGGAACACACAAAAGTATTTGGATATCGAAGAAAATGAACAATAATTGAACTTTTGAAGCCACGAACGATAATTGCTAGGAAGAGCGTTTTCAATTGTGGTATGCGTTTTTAAATTTAGCTATTTTTTAAATATTACTTGGTGTGTATCAATTCCAGATCATATACAAGGTCGAACAACAGTTCTCAACAACATTCGTTTATTGGTTGAAATTGCTGAGTGGAAATTTTAAAATGTATTATGCGTTTAACTGAACTAACTTTTTGCATACTATGTAGTATACATACATATCTGAAGATCTTATACAGGGCTGAAAAAAAAAACCCATATATTTTAATGACTCTTCATGGTGATGGCAGAAATCGTGTTTTCAAATACATTATGTGTTTTCCAAATTTTTCATTAAAACGTCATCTTCCACCTTTGTCAATTGTGATGTTTTGTTATGGTATTCTGAATGTGTTGGAAAGTGCTTCATAATCTATGCTGTATGCATGATTCTTTTTTTTTTGGGGGGGGGGGAGGATTAGAAATCGTGTTGTTAAAACTGTGTTAATTATTATACAGGATATCTCCAATAACTAATTTCTAAACCGTTAGTTTTAAAGGTATATTTGTTCTGCATCAATTGTTTGCAATTGCAATTTGTTCTGCATCACATAAAAATCGATTTACATTACAATAATTACTTTTCAAATAGATGAGAAATTACAAATGTTATACAATGCCTCTGTCCTATAAGTTTTATTTAGAAAACTTTTTTCCATGTTCTAACAAGTAAAACAGCAAAAATGTATTCTTTTATGGTCAAAATTTACTGAGTTATGATACTTAGAATTTTATGAATTTTCAATGTTTTAATCACCATAAATGGGAAAACACGTTTTTAGTGTCAGAAATCGCTAAAAATGCATGAAATTCAAAGTATCATGACTGGGTAAGTTTTTGTCTTGCAAAAATTACGTTTTTAATCACAAACTAATTTTGATTCATCTCAATAGAAAACAGCATTTATAATTATGTCAAAAAATTATTCCAAACATTTTGTTTAAAAGCCTTCTTATTAAAACATCCGTTGACCGGATACGCACGATTAGTTACATGTTATAAAAATAACAGGTTGTTGGAACCTGTTACCTGTACAAGTGTGGAACGATGTAACCTGTTAACCAAAAGTAACTATATTTCCCATCTCTATTCAATACTATACCAACTTTGATTTTCATCTTAAATTTCTGCTTCAGTCAGTTAATCGGATTAAAAACGAGTAATTTCAATCATGATATTTATTAAAATCAATAGTTTTTCGTTATTGAAGGGAGACCAAACAGGTCACCAAAGGCGGTAAGTATGCTATAGATTAGCTGTTACAGCTAATAAAATCACCAGTCAGCTAATGCACCAACAGCAGTTGTTGACATAGCAACATCATACGTCTCGCGGCAATGTGAAATGAATGGAAACCCGATTACTGATGTCTTTGAGTCCGAGTAATATCGATAATCAAGTTGCCATTCATTTCATATTGAGTCGTGGTGTGCAACGTTGCTACGGCAACACTTCCGCTGCTGCGCCAACTGAGCAGCAATTCCGATTTATTTGCACCATTCTATTCTAATCCATTACTATTCTAAAGAATACTAGCCTCACTTGACGACCAAGTTCTTCAGCGACCAGTTTGACCTCCCTTAAAATTTATGCTTGGGAAAGCATGCTAAGCATTGTATCACGTTACTTTTATTCATAATTTAATTTGCTTTGACTCCCTTAAATATAATTAATATAATCCCTTACGTTAATATTAGTTTTTGTTGCATCAAAATATCTCTATTTGTTGATTTTCTGTAAGCAAGTAAACCCTATTGGTTTACAATGGAAGTCTATGGGAATTTGGCGAAATATTAGAGATATCGCCAAGTTGGCATCACTTTTGGCGACTAATTTTGGTTGTCAAATTTGGCGACATTTGGCGACAGAATAGGGTCAGCCCTTATAGGTATGGAGATGCATTAAATGCTGTTCAATAACCAATGAGATGCGTTTAATTTGAGTGTTGCCATTAAACAATTAACAAATAATCGCGATTTCTGTGCCACATACGATAGCGTAATGTATATATAGATTCTGTTGTACATCAGCTGTTTGCGAAAACCCCGCTTAGCTGGACGCAAGTTCCCGTCGCTACACGAGCCGTCAATGCCCAACAGAACTACAAAAAACTGAAAAAATTATACAAAATCGCTATCACAGTGCCCTTTTCCGGCGGAATATTTCCAAATACAAGGAGGACCTGCTAAAAACATACACAAAACATTTGGTTCAATTATATTCACAACTTCATACAGTTTTCGATGGTAAAAGAAAGCAAATGGCACAAAATCGCTATTATAGCAACCCCTTCCGGCAGAATATTTTCAAATTCAAGAAAAAACTGCTGACCACAGCCAAATACATACACAAAAAATTTGGTTCAATTCTATGCATTACTTCATACACTTTTCGATGATACAATAATGAAAATGGCACAGACATCGCTATTACAGCGCCCCCTTCCGGCAGAATATTTCTTAATTCAAGGAGGATCTGCTTGCCACAGTCAAATACTTACACAAAAAGTTTGGTTCAATTTTATGCATAACTTCATACACTTTTTGTTGGTATAATGGCAACACACACACAGACATTTTGTATAAACATGTTTTTTGTGGTCACTAACCTTCACCCCTAAAACGTGTAAATCCGTCGAAAAAAATTTCGATTACAACACTTTTAGTCCAGGGGAAATGTACATTTTACCTTGCAAAAGGTCGGGTATAAGATTTTTTTTTTCTGAATTGTTTTTAATGATGCCAACATGGAAAAACCAAGTTTTCTAACAAAATTTCTTAAGGCTAAATTTTCTGTGGCCAAAAAACAACAAAATTCCGGGGCCTTTCTTGATTTTTTTTTTATAAATATATCGAGACCCGTTGCCGTAGCATATAATTTATCAATTAGAAAATTAAAGAGGACAAAATTCTCTACAACTTCATATTTACAACTTTTTTATACACCAATAGCAAGTGCAGTACGCTATTTCAAAAATAAGACATTTTTTTCAATTTTCTTAAAAATAGTGAAAAACGTAATTTTGCCCCGATTATTCAATGTTCCCTCCGGATTTAATCCTGTATGACGACTTCTAAAAATTGATAGCAGTAAATTATCTATTATTTGCACACTCACGTCTTTATTTTAATCTCAACAGACATTTTACAGCCTATAAATTTATATAATTTTTAAAAAAGGCCAGAGTGCAGATGAACGAGACAATTTTCATATTTAGGCAGCAACTTTAAGTGTATACAATGTTAACTTCAAAGCATTGTTTAAAAGAACACTTCAATACAGGGTGTCTCAAAAGGTCGATTACAAACTTAACATGCTGGTCTGTCATATCATGAGGAACAAGATCTAGATAGGAACTTGTGTTCAAAATTGCAAACTGCGACCGCTAGAGGACGATGAGCGCGGTGTGGAGGGGAAGAAAGAAAGGCTATCGAAAGAGGTATTAATATGACTTTTATTAAAGAACATGGTTTAATTTGCAGAATTTGTTCAAAAATCCTTCCATTCGCCGCAATGCATGCTTCACAACATCGACGCATGGATTCACGTTCCCTTTCAAAATGGGCAGGTGCGTCACGGACACGTGCCGCGGCTTCCACGATCCTGGCGACGAGATCCATGTCCGATGTTACGGGCGACTCGTACACCATGGACTTCATGTGTCCCCACAGATAGAAATCCAAGGGAGTCAGATCAGAGGATCGCGGTGACCATGCGAATAGTCCGCCTTTGCCAATCCAGCGATTTGGATATGTCATAAAGAGGTATTCTCGCACAGTGTAGCTAAAATGAGCAGGCGCTCCATCGTGCTGAAACCAAATGTTTCGGCGTGTAGCGGCTGGAACGTCACCCATCATATCCGGCAAGACTCTTTCTAAGAAAATGCGATAGGTATTCCCGTCGAGACGCTGAGGTTGTAGGTAAGGACCAATTAACATGTCACCGGTAATACCAGCCCAAACGTTTACGGCGAAACGTTGTTGACGTGCATGGGCACGTGTGGACCTTGGGTTTTCGTGCGCTCATATGTGCATGTTGTGCAGGTTCAGGAACTGTCCTGTTTAAGACAGGATTCATCCGAAAACAAAATCCACGATGGAAAATCCGGCTGTGCGACCCGTTGTTGCAAATATCAGCGCGCGAATACAACGCGTTGGGGATAATCGTCAACGTACAATGCCATTACTCTTTGTAAGTGGTAGGGGTGTTGCGTGTCCTCGTACAGTATGCGCATAATGCTGAACGATGTACGTACACCCAAGACGCGTTCGCTTGGAGACTTGTTTGCAGGTTCCTGTCAAATTCCCGTAGCACGGTTTCCTCTACGACAGATGTGCGTTCTTGACCAATGTGGCTACGTTGGAAATCTCCTGCTTCACGCAATCTGTGGTGCAATTTTCCATCGAAAACATGACTTGGCTGACGTCTGCTTGGGAAACGCTCAAGGTACATCCGTACCGCGGCTTGTGCTTTTCTATCCGCGGCGCCATATACGTAATGCATATGGGCCAATTCTGCGTTACTAAATCGATTCATCTTTCTCCTGCAACGTCTTCGCCTAAAATGATTACGCTTCCCACTCTCCAGTAAGCCTGCGCTTCGCCCTCTAGCGGTCGCAGTTTGCCTTTTCGAACACAAGTTCCTGCGTAAATCTTGTTTATCATGATAAGATAGATCAGCATGTTAAGTTTGTAAACGACCTTCTGCGACTGTATACATATTTAGTAACTTATTGACACGATAGTTTCAATTAAGAAAGAATTCTTGTTTAATTTTAATAATTTTTTAATAATTTTATAATTTTAATTATTTTTATAATGCATATATATTTTTCCAGATATCAGCGGAATAGGCATGAAAATTTGAAAAACGTTTTATTCCGCACTACAATGGTATATTTTATTTACCAATTATTGATAACATATATTTTATTGTTTTGTTATTTTAAAGATAGCAAACATTGGATGGTAGCTCCATATAAAAGGGGGGACTCAAAAAATAAATATATTTTATGTAAGATATACTTCTTTACCTTATAAAATAGCTGCAATAAAAATGACAACAGATTATTTCACTAACTAATGTTAAATTGTAAAATTTAAAAATTCTGTCAATAAAATATTTGAGATCACAAGTTTCATAAAAATATCTAAAAGATTAGTTTTAAAAAATATTGTCAAAATCCCCCCCCCCCCCACACACACACTTATATCAATATAAATATAACAAGAGATTATATCATTATCGAGCTTGTATGTAAGTTGGAAAAATATCTTTATTTTTGAAAGGCCGTATTGCACTTGAAGAAGAGAGCGTTCAAATAACACAAAGGGCCAAAACTAGGGAGGTGCAGAGGGGGCATGTGCCCCGGGCGCCAGAACGAAAGGCAAAGGGGCGCCAAATGAAGATTTTATTTGTCGATTAATATATATATATATATATATACTAATATTACAAAGAAGTAAAAATTGTTTATTTGTAGGAGGTAAGCTCTGGAACTACCGAACCGATTCCAAAAGTAATGGTATCAAAATGATGGTGTTAGTCCAACTTAGAACATAGGCTATATTTTATGTCGGTGTCACTACCCCAAAGGGGGTGTAGGAGTAAAAAACGTTCTAAAAATGCGATTTTTGAGTTACTGAAGGGCCTAGAAACATGAAATTTGGAATATTAGTTACTTATAAGATATAAATGATGTCTAGAACAGTTCTTAAACAATTCGAAATTAAAAAGGAGCGAAAATGCGCAAAAAGCGTTCTAAAAAACGCTCTAAATGAAGATTTTTACGCAATTTCAGGTAGTACCAAACCGATTTAAAAAATAATGGTGTCAAAATGATGGTAACAACCGTTGCTCCAACATAGGCTACATTTTATGTCGGTGCCACTATCCTCAAAGGGGGTGCAGAAGGGAAAAAAACCGTTCGAAATTGCGATTTTTGTGTTGCTGAAGGGCCCAGATACATGGAATTTGGCATGATCGCTACTTATTAGATCTAAATGATCTCTAAGAACATTTCTTAAAGATATTTAATAGGGGTGAAAATGCGCAAAAAACATTCTAAAAAACATTCTAAATGTCGATTTTTACGCAATCTCAAGAAATACCAAACCGATTTAAAAAATAATGGTGTCAAAATGATGGTGACAACACTTACTCCAACATAAGCTACATTTTATGTCGGTGACACTACACCTAAAGGGCCTGCAGGAGCAAAAAACGTTCTAAAAATACGATTTTTGTGTTACTGAAGGGCCTAGAAACATGAAATTTGGAATAGTAGTTACTTGTAAGATACTAATGATCTCTAAGGACATTTGTTAAAAAAATTCGAATTTTAAAAGGGGTGAAAATGCGCAAAAAGCGTTCTAAAAAACGTTTTAAATGGCGATTTTTACTTAATCTGAAGAAGAACCAAACTGATTTTTTTAAAAAAAAGGTATCAAAATGATCGTGACATCCCTTGCTCCAACATAGGCTAAATTTTATCTCGGTGCCATTAACCGCAAATGGGGTGGAGGAAGAAAAATATGTTCGAAAATGCGATTTTTGTGTTACTGAAGGGCCTAGAAACATGAAATTTGGAATGACAGTTACTTGTAAGATATAAATGATCTCTAAGAACATTTCTTAAAAATTCGAAATTTAAAAGGGGTAAAAATGTAAAAAGGGGTAAAACAGTTCTAAAAAAGCGTACTAAATGACGATTTCTACGCAATCTCGGAAAGTACCCAACCTGTTTCAAAAGTAATGGTTGGAAATTGATGACGACAGGCGAGCGAAAAGCGTTCTAAAAAACTTTCTAAATTGCGATTGCAACGAAATCTCAGGAAGTACCGAAGCGATTTTAAAAATAATGGTGTAAAAACGATGGTGACAGCCCTCGCTCCAACAGAGGGCTGTATTTCATGTTGGTGCCACTACCCTAAAGGGGGTAGGAGCAAAAAACGATCTAAATTGCGTTTTTTGTAATACTGCAGGGGCTAGCAACTTGAAACTAGATATGGTAATTACTTATAAGATATAAATGATCTCTAAGAACATTTCCTAAGTAATTCGAAATTTAAAAGGGGTGAAAATGGACGTAAAACGTTCTAAATTGCGATTTCTACGCAATCTCAGAAAGTACCCAACCGATTTCAAAAGTAATGGTTGGAATTTGATGATGACAACCCTTGCTCTAATATATCTATTTTATGTCGGCGTCACTACCACCTTGCGGTTGCATTTTAAAAAACCTTCTAAATTGTGATTATTTTGATACTTAAGGGGCTAGCAACTTGAAATTTGCATGGTAATTACTTAAGAGATGTAAATGCTCTCTGGGAAGAGTTCCTTAAAAATTTGAAATTTAAAAGGTGTGAAAATGAACGAAAAGCGTTCTAAAAATGTTCTAAATAGCGATTTCTACGCAATTCAGGAAATATACACCGATTTCAGAAGTAAGGGTTTCAAATTCATGGTGGCAGTCCCTGCTCCAACATAGCCTATATTTTTCGTTGTTGCTACTACCACCTGGGGGTTACAGGAGCAAAATAATTTCTAAATTACGTTTTTTGTGTTACTGAGGGGGTCTAACATTTTAAGTTTGGAATGGTAATTACTTCAAAGGTGCAAATGCTTTCTAAGAATTGTCGAAAAAAAAATTCCAAATTTAAAAGGATGAAGCCAGCGAAAAGCGTTCTAAATTACGATCTTTATGCAATCGCATCAAATACAAAACCGATTTCACACATAACATAAGGAATATTTTATGTCGGTGCCACAACCCCTAGAGGGTTGTAGGAGCCAAAAACTTTCTAAATTGCGATTTCTGAGGTACTGAAAAAGCTAGAAACTTTAAATATAGCACGGTAGTGACATAAAATATAAATGTCCTCTAAGAACAGTCGAAAATAAATTTAAAATTAAAAAGGTGTGAACCGAAGAGAAGGAGCGAAAAACATTCCAAAAGAGTCCTAAATTAGGATTTCTATGGAATCTCAGGAAATAATAAACCGATTACAGAAGTTATTGGTTACGAATCAAGAGTGATAGTCCCTGATCTGATACGGGCTATATTTTATGCCGGTGTCACTACCACCTGGTTAGGAGGAACAACAAGTCCGCCTTTAAAAAAATCTATATTCCGTTTTCTATAGAATATTAGGAAATACCAACCGATTTCAAGGTTAATGTTGGCAAATTAATGGTGAATCTCTGTTTCAACATTTTTTGACACATTGTATTTCACTAACACCACTGTTACGCAAGACACTGTTAGACAAGAAACTTGGAATTTGACATGATGGTTAATTTTAAGATGTAAATGTGTTAAAAGGGTTTCTAAAAAATTCAAAACTTCAAATGAATACTGAAGTGAGTGTATGAAATGAGCATGAAAGTCTTAAAATACTTTCTAAATTATCTTTTATTTGGAATTAGTTTTAGTTCTTCTTATTAATTAAAATCTCATTTCTGTCTATTGCACTTTTATAATGAAGTTTAGTCAAAGTGTGGCTTAATTTCTAATTTTTGAATTATTCCAAAAAGTGTTCTTCTAATAAAAAATAGTCATGCAAATATCACTTGGCATATTTCAACTATTACGCGAGCAAAGCCGCGGGGTTTACTAGTATATATATAATTTGGATAAAAATGTCTCGCAGCAGGAAAACTAACAAAAAGTAAAACTAATAATAATAATAATAATAATAATAATAATAATAATAATAATAAATAAAAACTGTAACCAAAATAACCAAAATAGAAAAAGTAAACATTAATCCGGTTAGAATTGAACGTCAGCAATTCTAAGCCAAAAAAATCATTTAAAACTATTAATTTGCAAGCGAGGGATTATAAAAAGAATGCTCGCATAGGTTTAACATTAGCGTTCCAGTTTCTTCGCGTGACTAGTGTAATCTCACGCGAAAATATTTGCACGCTAATGTTGAAACTATGGGAGAATTCTTTTCAGAATTCTTGCTTGAATTTCAATATTTAATTTTTTTTTCATATGATACCTGAGGTCGATATCTAATGTAGTTAACTATTAATTTTTCGAATATGGTTGCAATATTTTTTTTATGAAGATACTTTAAATTTCAGAACGGGTTCCAAATAGTTTTCCAAAAAGGAAAGTATCCAAACATTTGATTAAAAAAAATGCAGCCAATTAATGCCGAGAAAGCATAAAAGCACAACATTAAATATTGATCTCGGGTATCCCATGAAAAAAATTTATTTAAAACTAATGAAATGCAAGTGAGATATTTGTCAATAACACTCCCTCAATGCCTCAATACTATAACTAATTTAAAATCTTTGAAAATGAAATCTGTATAAACGGAATCCGGTCTTTAAAGAAAAAAATCATATATTTTCAAGAAAAAGAATATAAATAATTATACCTGCTAAGATGGAAACCTGTTTAAAGCAGAATATATTTCAGTTCGCTTTTCAAGGTTTTAATAAAAATATATTTACAAAGCTGATTACGTAGTTCAGCTTTACGTATTTAATGATTACACACTTAAAATCTTCAAAATCCAGTTATTAGAGATTTATTAAAAATTCTCGTAGTAAATTTTCTTTTTAAGGGGGAAGAGGGGGAGGGGAGACGCCAAAATCCGTGTTTTTTACGGGTGCGAAAAAGGCTAGTTTTGGTCCTGAAACACATTATTTATTTATACTAATATATAGAAGTTGGCATACACGATTAAATCCGTGGCAAATAACTGAATAATCGGAGCAGAACTACGTTTTTCGCGGTTTTTAAGAAAATTGAAAAAATTGTCCTATTTTTGAAAATAGGACAACACTCAAGCGCTATTGAGTGAATGAAAAAGTTGTAGATATGAAAGTTGTGGAGAATTTTATCTTCTTTAATACTGTAACTGACAAATAATAGGCTACGGCAACGGGTCTAGAGATATTTCAAAATTTTTTTGATTTTTGGCCTCAGAAAATTTAGCCTTAAGAAACTTTCTTAGAAAACTTTGTTTTTCCATGTTGGCATCATCATAAACAATTCAGGAAAAAAAAAAAACTTCTACCCGACCTTTTGCAAGGTAACCCCCTTTTTTGGTACATTTCCCCTGGACTATTTCTTCTATTGAAGATAGAAGAAAGTAAAAATTAAATTGAAAATTATGTCAAATGATCGCAAATTTTATCAACCGTTCGTGGAAAAAAGGCATGAAATATCGAAAAACAATCAAGGATGAATTTCATAAAAAACACAGAAAAAAATAGTAAATTTTGTCAGTTATATAATGAAAAACATTAGGAATTTTATCAATCGGCCGTGAAAAAGAATTTCGTCAATCGATCTCAAAAAATTAAAAAAGTGAATTTCGTCAAAAAAGCGCAGTAAAAAACTGGAATTTCGTCAAATGATCGTGGGGAAAAAATCTTAAATCTTGTGGAAAATTCATATCGAGTCAAATAAGGAATTTTTTCCATGGGTCCTTTTTATTTTTTCATATGTACGTTTGATAATCTTAGTTTTTATTTATAAATTATCTTTGAATTGAAGGAAAATATGTATGTGGGGGGAGGGGGGAGTTCAGTATGTTTTTGCAATATTGTTCCGTGTTTACCAAACTTATTTTTTAGCATTATTTATGCTTTTTTTCTCCAATGTCATGTTTTATTCTCATAATGCTTTCATTATTCTTATGTGTGCCATTTTTTTCCCGCCATGCTGTACATTTTTTCATATAGAATAAATGCTAAATGCAAAACATTTTTTTAAGAAAAAAAAAAGAGAGATTTTTAAAATAAAACTTGAGAAATTTTTAAGATTGACAATTAACCCTTAACTGTTTTAGTGGTCTCACAGACCATTTATTATTCTTTTTTGTTGTTGTTTGTTTGTTTCACTTTTCATAGTTTATTTATAGACTAGCATATGCCCCCGTCAAAAATGACGGGAAAGTGTTATTTTAAGCTTAAAACATTAAGTCAGACTCATTTAAACAGGTGATTATTATGCATGATTATTCAGATAGTGGCAAGTCATAAAAATCATTAAAAAAATTGTGTTTGTAAAAGTCAACCTTCAGAAGAAGAAAATATGAACGGCCTCACATCCCCCCCCCCCCCAAAAAATGAATTTTTCCCAACAACCCTATGGCGAAATTCTCGCTTTTTCCGCAATTCTTTGATGAAATTTGTGTTTTTCTTTTTCACGATTTGTTAAAAAAAATCACGTTTTTTCCGTGCCCTTTTGACGAATTAACGGGACAGGGTGCATAAGCAGTTTAAACGAAAATGGCTGGGAACAGTGCTCTTTAGAAAACATCAAATGGGAACACTAAAAATATGCATAGTTGAAACAAAAGTTTAAAATAAATCAAAAAAGCTGTTGTATTTTTCAAACAACAAAAAATAATTCACAGAAATACATTAAATTCAGCTCAAAATATACATAGATGAAATAAGAAATTTAAAAATAAAACAAAAAACATGTTGCATTTCTTTAAAAAATCAGATGTTTATTTTTAGATTAAACTCTTAAATTTCATTCATATATGTGGCCAAAACAAACACCATTATGTGCATCATTCAAAATAATACACATACATAAAGCTATGTTTTTTAACGGTGCAAAAATTTAGTCAAATCTGAAAAAAAAAAAAAAGTGATTTTCCTTTTTAAATCTTTTAGTATAATGAAACGTTCCTGTGAATGATAAATGCATTTAAAAATCTGAATGAACATGAACTTAAAATATGCATGGTTTAAATAAATAAAAAAATAAACAAAAAAGCTGTTGTATTTCTTAACAGCACAAAACAATCACAGAAACATAATATATTGTATTCAGCTTAATATGCATAGGTCACATAAGAAAGTTAAAAATTCAACCAAAAAGAAAAAGTAAACAAATTTGCATTTCTTAAACAGTACAAAAAATACACTGAATTCGGCTTATCTAGCCCCCCCCCCCCCCCCATTGCTATCCTGTTTAAATTTTAGAGAGATGCAGCACAAAATAATTCACAGAAATATATTTTAGCAGTACAACAAATTTAGGTACAGATGTCATATTCGCCCCATATTGGCGCGATTTTTTTCGGTTGCCAATTTGGCGAAAACATCAACAGCATAAACAACATAATCCAGGTTACCACATCAAGCAAAATAACGACACTTTGGCGCAAGTTAAGTACTTGTTGCCTATATGATATTGGCGACAGAAAAAAATCACGCCAATATGGGGCCAATATGACATCTGTACCCAAATTTAGTAATGTAAAACCAAATCATGATGATTTTTATTCACACTGTGGTCAAAACTAAAACACCCTTTTTTGGATTGTTTAAAGCAATTCACATAATCCTATGTATTTTATTGGTAAATAATTATTAGTCAAATTACAAAAACAAAATAACTTTCATTTTAAAACATTATTATAACGAAACCTGTGGATGAAAATGATTTTAAAAATTTGAATGCAAACTTAAAATATGGATAGTTTAAATAAAAAGTTAAAATAAAACAAAATGACTGTTGCATTTAAAAAATATATATAATATATTGAATTCAGCTTAAAATTTGAATAGGTTAAATAAGAAAGTAAAAAAAATCTGTTGCATTTCTTAAACATAAAATAATTCACTTAAATATATTAAAATCAGCTTTTTGAAAACTGTCGGCATGTATAAAAATGATAGTCACATTTTACAGATTCAAATAACATTGACAATGACGGGTTATCTGGTCAGATGACACTATAGACAGGTGGTCACATTACCGGACAATTCTCATATTTTATCTGATCAAATTACAAAATTTTGCATAAGCGGTTTATTACCAAGTTATTACTACCAATGTGGTTTAATACCATCTAGGACTTAGGAACAGATGTTTCCGACAGATTGAAAATTAATTTCCTTTCATTTAGTGATTTTATTTGATAATTAATATTCTCTTCAATATACTTTTATATATTTTTTATTTTTTTAAAGATAATATTATTCTGCATCTGTGACACAAATTTCAAATCCCTCCATCCAAAACTTTTTTAAATTTCAATATGTTTTTTAAAAAATCATCCCTTTTTGGTAGTCGTGCGCGAGCCTCGCATAAGGGTTCATATCTAATCAGCTTGTAGTTTTGAGGAAATAAATACATTTTTTTAATTGGGCCGTTTGATGAGGTTTTAATTAATATCCCAGCTAATTATTAAAATTTCAAAATTCTGAGCCTCGGGCGCAACAGGAGAAGCCTTAGACTACCCTCACCCACATTTTCAGCCTTGTACGTGCGGTAGATTTCGTTAGACTTCGCGGACGGACGCATACATAGACACAACGAAAATGTCTTTTGTTAGTGTAGGTAAATTTCTGCAGCTTTCTTGACAATAGCTATTCGCAAAAACTTTTTCTAGTCATCGCAAGTCAGACAAGAACTTTATTGTGGATTATTTTCAATCGAATAAATGTCATTATACATACATATGCTGATCTAAAGAGATTCGAAATGATTTTAGCATCAGATCGTAAATTCGAAACCCGTTCTGCAGCTGTTTAATTTAACATCCACGCTGTCTGTTTTCACTTGCGGGGTCTCATGAAATGAATTTCAGGACCTCGTATGGATTACAGATTTCGGTTTTGCAGAAATGACTTTACAATTTACTTCGCGTTGAAAAATTATAAATTATTATTGGTTATTAATTTTAAGGAATAAAGGATTCGGTCGTATTAAAATGGGTGTTCTGTGACCCATTTAAACTTTTATATGCTGACTACGAGGTTTCATTTACATTAAAGATGCACAACCTGTGGCCCGCCATGAGTTAACTTGTGGCCCGCGATCACAATTTATATAATTTCTTCGTTTTTTTTTTTTTTTTTTTTTTTTTACACAATTTCGTCAATTTATAACAGGGAAAATTGCAATTTTTTGTCGATATGTCGCAGGAAAAAATCGAGAATTTCGTTAATTTGTTCCGGGAAGAAATTGCAAATTTCATCAGAGCCAATTAAAAATCGCAAATTTTCGATGAGTCTCAGAAAAATCTCAAATTTCGTTGATCAAATGGGGAAAAAATCTCGAGTTTTGTCAGTTTATTGCGAGAAAAAATCGCTAATTTTCTCAGAGTCAGTTAAAAATCGTGAATTTCGTTGATCGGACGCGTTAAAAATCGCGAAATTTGTCGATTATGTAAGCCTTGATCGGTTTCTGAAAAATCGCGAGTTTTGTTAGTTGATCGTGAGTAAAAAATCGGAATTTTGTCAATTTGCCTCTGCAAAAATTACAAATTTCGTCAGGGTCAGTTAAGAATCGCATATTTCGTTCATCGGGCGCGGAAAATTTTCGAATTTTGTTGATCGCGAGAGGAAAAATTGCGAATTTTGTCGACTCGGCACGGAAAAGTCTCAAATTTCTTTAACCGGTCACAAAGATATCACGAATTTTGTCGATGAGGTACGGAAAAATTGCAAATTTTGTTGATCGGCTGCGGAAAAATCGTGAGTTTCGTCAGTTTATCGCGATAAAAAATGTCGAATTTCATCAATTAGTCGCGTAAAAATTACAAATTTCTTCAGAGTCAGTTAAGAATCGCGAATGTCGCTGATTGTACGCGAAAAAATAGCGAATTTTGTCGTGGCGCTGCGGAAAAATTACAAACTTTCTTCATTGGCTACAGAAAAATCGCGAGTTTCGTCAGCTTATTGCGGGAAAAAATCGCAAATTTCGTCAATTCGCCACGGAAAAAATTACAAATTTCGTCAGGGTCAGTTAAGAATCGCATATTTCGTTTATCGGGCTCGGAAAATTTTCGAATTTTTTTGATCGCGAGAGGAAAAATCGCGAACTTTGTCGACTCGGCGCGGAAAAGCATCAAATTTCTTTAATCGGTCACAAAAAAATCACGAATTTTGTCGATGAGGTACGGAAAAATTGCAAATTTTTTTGACCGGCTGCGGAAAAATCAAGAGTTTCGTCGGTTTATCGCGAGAAAAAATGTCGAATTTCATCAATTAGTCGCGTAAAAATTACAAATTTCTTCAGAGTCAGTTAAGAATCGCGAATATCGCTGATCGGACGCGGAAAAATAGCGAATTTTGTCGAGGAGCTACGGAAAAATTACAAACTTTCTTCATCGGCTACGGAAAAATCGCGAGTTTCGTCAGCTTATTGCGGGAAAAAATCGCAAATTTCGCCAATTCACCGCGGAAAAAATTACAAATTTCATCAGAGTCAGTTAACAATCACGAATTTTGTTAATGGGGCACAGTAAAATCGTGAATTTTGTCGATGAGGTACAAAAATTGCAAATTTCGTTGATCGACTGGGGAAAAAATCGCGATTTTGTCAATCTGTCGGGGAAAAAATCACGAATTTTGACAATTGATAGAAAAAATTACAAATTTTCTCAATTGGTCACAAAAATATTGCGAAATTTGTCAATCGCTCGTGAAAAAAAATCGTGAATTTTTTCCAAAATTCGCGAATTTCGTGTAAAGCTCATGGAAAAAATTACAAAATTTGTGTGTCGGTCCCAAAAAATATCATGAAATAGAAATCCATTGGTCGCGGGAAAAAAAATCGCAAATTTCATCGATTGTGCGCGTAAAAGGAATCACGATTTTCGCCAATTTATTGCGCGAAAAAAATCGCAAATTACATCAATGTATATCAGGAAAAAATCAAGTTTCGTCGATTGGTCATTGGAAAAAAATTGCAAATATTGTCAATCTGTCACGTAAAATATCGCAAAATTCGCCAATCACTCATGAAAAAAAAATCGCGAATTTTGTGGAAAAAACTTGCATATTTCGAAGATCGATCGCAGAACAAAAAAGTCATGAAATAATTCGATCAGGGGCGGAAAAAATCGCAATTTTCGTTGATCCGTTGTGGAAAAAACATCGCGAAATTTGAAAATTTATCGCTGAAAAAAATAGCGAATTGCGCCAATTTATCGCAGATATCGCAAATTGGTTGTTTGAAAAGATTGCAAATTTTTCCAATCGGCAATGGAAAATTACCGCGAAATCTGTCAATCGGTCGTTGATAAAAAATCGCAAATTTCTTCAATCAGTCGCACTTGACTGACAAAAGAAAAAAAAAACGAGTTTTCTTAATAGTCCGCAGAAAAAAATAACATAATTAGTCCATCATGCCTTGTTATTTCAAAAATAAGTTTCCTTTTATTTTAAATGAAGTTATTCTTCAATAATTTTATTTTTTATAATTTTAAAACAACGTTCAATTATTTAGAAATTTTGTCTTAACTTATTACCCCCCCCCCCCCCACTACCTCCCCGATAGAATTTTCTCTGTGTTACTGATGTGGCCCTCGACAACCCAAACATTTTTGTAAGTGGCCCTTCTCTTAAAAAGGTTGTGCACCCCTAATTTACATTATCTATTTAAAAAAGAACAAAATTCATTGTTGATTTACTTTGTTAACAAACAATCATTTTTACGATATATTTTTCAGTGATTCTTCGCATGAAGTCTGACATTTTGAAATATTTTTTTTAATTATATGCTGAGTATATTTAATTATATGTCGAAGATGAGTGTAGCAATTTTTTGTGTAAGTTTATTTTTCTGAAAACGACAACGTTTTGTTTTGTTTACATGTTTTTATTCTGTTCTAAAAAGAGTTCTGAAACCATGAGGGTTTAAGTCATAGAATAAAGAGAACGAATAGAGATGAAGTATGGTGGCTTTGGGTGACGCTAAAAATGTAACCCCAAAATCCGCTATGTTCGGCCCAGACACAACCACGTGCTTTCGAAAAAAAAGTAGAAAACTTTTAGTAATACAGTCCGGGCCCGATTAATCTCTGAATCTAGGGAAAGCACGGAATCATTTTGGGGCCCCTTCCATTTACGAAAAGTTTTTTAAATTCTACTACATACATGGAAACTCATCAGTGCTACTAATATTAGACATTAGTTATTAGTTACTAATGCTACTAGTTCGTTAAGTGTACTTAAGCAAAATATTAGTGGATTTTCTGAAGTAATGATAGTTTATTTAATTACAGATAAATTAGATAAAAATACGAGATATTGGTGGGAAAGAATTGAAAAAGGAGGAGGTGGGAACTCTTGATAATTTATTATCTTTTATGAAGAATCACGCTAGAACCCTTCAAAACAACAAATCCTCAGTTAAGGAAATAAAAAAAAAAGGTAATTCAACGACATTGTTGTCTGCTTGTAATATTTGTTCAGCATGCAAAGAATCACATCCATTGTATAAATGTCCTAAGTTCTTGCAGTTAAATGTACATAAAAAGAATAGAATTGATTAGAAGAAACAACTTGTGTTACAATTTTTCTTTTAGATAAACATCACCATGCAAAAATATGTAAGAATTTAAGTAAATGTAAAGTATGTCATAAGCCTCAACATACAATTTTACATCTTCCGAGAGACCCTAAATCTTTTTCAGATTGTGTTAATGAAACACCGATTGGTCCTCTTTCTTCGAAAGCACCAGAATTTCAGTATCGATCAAATGAATCATTAAATGAAACTTCTTGTACTAGCAACTTTTAATTTCGAAACAATTCTGTTTCCGGATTACATTCATTGCAAAATAAGCAAACTCTGCTTTGTACAACAATGATTAAGGTTATTGACTCACTGGGTAATCTTGTAAACTGTAGCGCTCTGCTGGATAGTGGTAGTGAAGCCTCTTTCATAAGTGAGCATTGTTTGCGCAAATTATGTTTGCAAAGGCAATCTACTAAAGTACAGATTACATGTTTATGTTATAATGTTAAATCTAATGAAGTGGTAAATTTAAATTTGACTCCCCATTTTAATTCTGAAGTGAGATTTGCCATTAAAGCATTTGTGACAAAAAGAATCACATCAAATGTGTCTTATAGCTCTATTCCTTAAAATATTGTGAATAATTTTAATGATTTAGTTCTAGCAGACCCATTATTCTTTGAATCAAGACCAGTAGATATCTTATTAGGAGTTAACGTTTTCTTTACATTGCTTAAAGGGGAAGTTATGAAAAGAGGGGGAACTCTGCCGTTCGCTGTATGTTCTAAACTTAGTTGGATTATTACGGGAACAACCTTTTTGATACAAGTCAATGTACATTTTCTGCTAATAATATTCAATTACAACTAGATAATTTAGTTCTAAAGTTTTGGTCTTTAGACTCCATTCCTGAGCTAATTCGAATTTCTAAGCAAGAACAAGAAAGTGAAGACGATTTTAAGCGCAATTATTTTTTAAAGAGTTCTGGAAGATTTGTTGTGAAACTTCCATTTAAAGATTCTCCCTCGCGATTAGGTGATACTAAGGATCTGGCCATGCAGTGATTTCGTTCTTTGGAACGCAGGCTTTCAAAACAACAGTCTGCTTACGGAAACCATCGAGAGTTCATGAAGGAATATTCGGACTTGGTCCATATGGAACGTATATCCGAATCGGAAAGGATTCCCCCATTTCTTTGTTATTTACCTCACCATGTGGTAATTCGTGAATCAAGTACGACGACAAAATTAAGAGTTGTTTTTTATGCCTTTGTTAAATCTGCCTCTGGTGTGTCTTTAAATAATATTCTAATGGTCGGACCTCACATACAACAGGAACTTTTTCCAATTCTTTTAAGATTTAGAACCTTGCCTATTGTTGTACGCGCAGATATAGAGAAAATGTTTAGACAAGTCTTGATTAATCTACAAGATTATCACTGGGTAATCTTCTAAACTGTAGCACTTGTTTTTTCGGGATTCTTTGGAGAGAGAGTTCCCAGGATCCTAGAGAGGAATTTCGTTTAACAACAGTTACTTATGGTACGGAATCTGCCCCGTTTCTCTCTACTAGAACTCTTTATCAGCTAGCCTTAGATGAGAAAAATGATTTTCCTTTGGCATCTGCAGCCGTGTTGAAAGATTTTTACGTAGATGATTTTTTCTCTGGCGGCCAGAATGAAGAAGAAGTTGTGGAATTAATTAGTCAATTGACATTATAATGAAACGAGGTGGCATAAATTTACGAAAATGAATTTCAAATGTACCTGGAGTACTGAAAAATATTTCTAAAGAATGTAAGGAAGTACAGAGTCATTGTTTCTGACTAATGATAGCGGGATAAAAATTTTAGGAATTCAATGGAATTTAACGGGTGATTTCTTCTGTTTCACTGCTTTAGAGCATGATAAAAAGAACAGTTATTCTAAAAGTTTGTTCCGTTAGGCTTGCTGCCCCCTGTGTTGTTTTCATGAAGGTACGGGGAAATTTTCACTTACCTGGGACGAGTCAATTAGTGAAGAACTGAGTAAATGGTAGACATCTTTTCGAAATGACTTAAAGGTAATTTCTAAGTTAAAAATTCCTCGATTTGTATTATCTGCAGATAATATAAAACTTTAAATTCAAGCCTTTTGTGACGCATTGGAAAAAGCATATTTTGCCGCAATATGTATACGTTCTGTTTCTCAGAATGAAAAAAATCACCGTAAATCTCTTGACATCTAAAACTAAGGTCTCACCCATTAAGATTCAATCAATTCCGAGGAAGTGTTCAGTTTTTCTTTTGATAAATTTGCTAAAAGTTGTTTTGGATCACTTAAGTTTCAAAGAGAGTGAAGTATTTGCGTGGACTGATTCTAAGGTTGCATTGGCATGGCTTTCTTCAGAGCATCATAAATGGCAAATATTTGTAGCAAACCTTGGTGCTAAAGTCCAAGAAACAGTTCCTAATATTTCGTGAAATCATGTTCTTGAGCTTGAAAATCCAGCTAACTGCGGAACAAGAGGTATGCTACCATTTGAATTAGTGAATTGTGAGCTATGGTTTCATGGTTCTAAATGGTTGCTGCTGCAAGTAACCATTTAGAAGTTACAGCCATGGAATAAACCGTCTAATGAATCATTTGAATGTAAGGATGTACAAGAGATTATCCTAAAGGAAGAAAAAATAAATTGTTTTTAAATATTACTAAACTTAATGATAATCGTCTGATTTTCAGATATTCTTCTTAGAATAGATTAGTATGAATCGTCTTATTGTGCTTAAGATTTAATGCAAGGAATTCGTTATCAAATTGAGTAAATACTTTGCTTTCAGTCTTAGAGCTTTCAAATTCCACAACAAGAATTCTGAAAATAGTCCAACACCAGTGCTTCGAGATGAAATATTTGATTTAAGTCATCACAAGTCTTTAAAATCTCCAAGTAAACTTTTGTTGTTAAACCCATTTTTGGATCATAATTGTATTTTGCGTATTGGAGGAAAATTGAGACATGCTAATGTCTTAGAAGATCAGAAACACCCAATACTATTGCCTAAGACACAAGAGAAACCGCAGAAATAGCAAGTCGTTTAAGAGTTATATTGCTATTTTTGTTTGTTTTTCAACTCATACTATTCATCTAGAATTGGTTTCGGATTTGTCAGCTTCCACATTTTTGGCTGCTCTGAAAAGATTTGTTGCCCGTAGAAGTAAACCAGCTGAGTTAATCAGTGTGAGAATACTTCTCACAGTATTTCAATTTAGTTTATTTTTTCTCTTTCAGCTATTTTTTTGCATCGATGTCTATTTAAATCCAGCCGTTACGATCGACTGCAATATTTATTTTTTATCCACCGCAGTGTAATCCGAGAGTCCGTTTTCACCGCCGATATTTTTATCTCTGCTTTGGGAGCGATTTGGCGATGTTGCGCATGCGCGCCACTCCACGCTTCTCTCAAGATTTTTCGGAGCACATTTCTGGGGCTCGTCGGCATGCATTATGATGACGTCATTGAAATGCTTGGCGCCTCCCTCTTATGACGTAGTCGTTACACGATAGCTAACAGGTGGATGTAGGTTTCGCTTTCCCAACAGTGATATTCTTTTTAAATCCACGGCTTGTAATTTGAGTTTCATTAATTTACCGTAACTTTCAATTTAACTAATCTATTTAAATTCTGCCTTTTAATTACTTTGTCAGTCCCCGTATTCATCGTTTATAAGCAAAAACTCGTTAATTTTTAAATCAGAATTGGGTTTGATGTTGTGTTATAAAGATGTAGTTTTTCAGCACAGTGCTGGAACGCGGGCATTCGCCTGTCGTTCGAAAGCCTCTAAGTTTCCTAAAAAAGTATTTCCGTACTATGGATCATGATGTGGATATGATCTTGCTCAAAATTTAATTTTAACTAAAGATGTGCTGCTCGCATCAAAGGAATCCCATGGAATATGTCTACATTTTTGTTATTTTTCTCTTCTATAAGAGAATCCTTTTATTTTAACTTGGTGACCAAAGCAAGAATCCTTCGTAATTTTCTTCAACTAACGTATGAAAAAATAAAGAGAATATTATTTCTACAAAGTTCTGCTTCTTCACTGTCTACCTGTAAAGTAAGAATATTCCATTTTTATTATTTCTTTAACGATCAATAGTTTTATTAAAAGAACTTCGCAAATGTACTTTACCTCCTTCTACACTGTAAAAAATTTTCGGAACGTTTCAGGAAATTATCCTGAAACATTTAGCATATTTTACCGGAATTTCGAATTTCTTTATATCTCAAGTCAATTACGGCAATAATTCGTGTAATATTTTTGAGAGGTTTCATTTTTTCCGTAAACTACTTTCTGCGCATGCGTACTTCATGTTTTATTTCCCATTAGCCATTTTGATAAATAAAGAAGAATATAAAACAGCTGCCTAGGTACTTAGAGACAAATGTATTCTGAACAAATGCCATTCTTTGTTTGGATATCAACAAATAAAGTAAGTAACTAGTTTAAACCTTTTTGAAGTACATTGATTATTTTTTATGATGTCTGATTATGAAATAATTATTCTTTGTAATAAAAACTGAATGTATCTCCGAATTGAGATTTTTTTAAAATTAAAATGTATAGATAAGTAATATTTTTCAATTTCGTTTTGAAATAATCTTCCTATATTTAATACGAGTAATGCATTAATAAGTTTAAAACATTATGAAATTATTTTTTTAAGATAAAACTGATATAATTGACTGATATAATTAACTGATATAACTGAGATAAACTAATAAAATATATTTTAAGATTAAATATATTTTATTTAAAAAAATTCACAGAATTGCAGTATAATTAAATTCCATTATGCTGTTAAAAATTAATATTTTTAATAATTTATGAAATAAAGCATGTTTAAATATTCCACAAACGGTTTTTGTAACGTTTGTATTGCTTCATGAAATTTAGCTTTTTTAACCCTTTAACGGGTGGCGTTTGCACGGTGCAAACACCAAAAATTTATAGTAAAATACTGGTTGTAAAACATCGTAATTTTGACATATACCAGTGCCCTTCAAAGAATTAATGCATGGAATCATAGAGCAGATGCTACACGTGTTTTTATTTATTTATGTATTTTTTAAATGAGTAATAAAATCAAGTCCATGTTCATCTTTTGTTATCTTTCAAAAATTTATATATTTTATTAATCAGCTTTTGTACTTTTTTTAATTTATAAATTAAATAAAATGGCCTTTAAATACATCATTAAGCCTATGTTATATGTAAATTGTTTTCAAAAATCTTATCCGCTGATAGAACCATATATTGTCCTTTTTTTCGTTTATTTAATTATAAACAAAATTATTGTAATAAATTTGTGCCGTTGGGGCAGTTGAAATAATTTTAGAATTTTTAATGTACTACCTTTCCTATTTATAAAATATGATATATGCAAAATAAGTGTAATGTACTATTTCTCTCATTTTATTATGTAAAATTTGGAAGAAAAAAAATTAACACATAAAAGTAGTTTTTGCACGTTTTATACTTATCTTTTGTATTGCTTATCGAAACTTCTAGCAAGGATGTAAATTATTCAACCAGAAAAAAATTGATCAAAAGGAAATTTTATATTTTCTAAAAATTATGATTTTAATAAAGGAATAAAAATAATGTTTGCATTTTTTTTAAAATATAATTAACAGTTTTACAGTTTATTTACTCTCATAATTAACGGTTTTACACTTTATTTACACGCGCAAGTCCGAGCTCGGAACTCATTTTTAGCAAATACTTTTAAAAACGGTAGAGCTAATGTGCCCACAGGTTCTGTATGCACGTACGCATGTATGTATGTACGTAACGCGATAACTCTCGATAGAAATATCCGATTTGCTTCATTTCTTTTCTAGCAGCATTCTGATAAGGTGCTTCCCTGATTAGTTTTGGGGGTTCATTGGTTAAGTATAAAGATGGGGTACGGGGGGGGGGGATAATCCCCCCCTTAACTTAGATAAATTGGTTTTTCATGCAGAATTATCAGATTTGCTTCAACTTTGGTATGCCGGTTAATTCTGATAAGGTACTTCCCTGCCTAGATTTGGAGATTCATTGTTTAAGTATAACCAGGGGAATGGGGGGCTAATACCCCCTTAATTTAGATAAATGTGTTTTTCTATCCGATTTGCTTCAAATTTAGTATACCGGTTTATTCTGATAAGGCGCTTACCTGATGAGATTTGGAGGCTCATTGGCTAAGAATAAAGATGTGAAACAGGGACGGGGGGGGGTTAGTCCCCTTAATTTATTTTTCGAGGGGCATTATTTTTTGAAATAAGAGTATAATGTACAATTAGTGCGAATAGCCTGTGAGCTCAATGCCATCACTTTAACTGGACACTTTTTTAATTATATATTTAGTCATGAGTTTCGATTAATATATTTTTATTGTACAGCTTCGATTTTGTTACCTGATAAATAAAAAATAATAGTTTCAGAATTAATGCGCTTTCAGCTTGATTCTAGTGTTACATTTTAAAACTAACACTAAAGTTTAATTTTGTACGATGTATGAGAATTACATCAAACAAAATATGTTAAAACTATATAAAGCGAAAACTATTACTTCAGAAAGGAAACCAATAGAGCTAATAGCATGTAAAAACTGAATTATTAATATTAATTAGCTATAGTGATAAGCAGTTTTAGAAAGTTTAAAATCACGCTGCCTCGCGCCGCCGCCGACGAGGAATTTTACCCGGCGCACACCTGTAGTTGCTGCCCATAGCAAAGCTGCAAATCCAAGACAGAAAAAATAAATTCTTATTTTATTTTTTATTTTTTTTTATGTTTCCCAGAGGTTGAATTCTTAAAAAAATAATGGTTTATCAATATGAAATTAAAATAAACAAGTTGAAATTGCACATCGAACTTGGCAAATGACGTGCTTTTGTACTCTAACAAGTTTTATAAATATTTTGACACCACGTATTGTACTGAATGTATATTTTAGTGCACTTCATAAGTGCATATCCATTTCATTCTGTTCGAAAAGCTGTAACATCATTAAAATGCACTTGAAATATTTTTTTCCCACTGGCCGTCATGTAACGGAAAATTTTTGGCTGTCCCTGTAGTTAAATTATGCATCCGATTTTCATAAAATTTGAAGTGACTCGACAAAATTTTGCAACAATTATATATTTAAAATTTCAGACTATTCGGTTGGATAGTTTTTGCTCTGTTATATGCGGACGGTAGGTGCTACATATTTATATAATTACGAACGCACCTAAAAAGGTATTTGAAATTTATTTGGCATATTTAATGTTAAGAAAAGCGATAGATCTGAAAATAGTGTTCCCTTTTCTTTATTCACATTTTTTATGTAATATTTTAACGTTTCATAACAAGATTTTTTTTTTTATTATTGAAAAAATTCTTTTTTTTCCTCCAAGCTTGCAATGAACTAATATAATACTCTTATAGTGTTTGTTAACCTTAACTGTAAAAAAATTTCCGGAAAGTTCCGGACAAAAGTGGTGTCATTTAGATGCCACGGCTTTTTGCTGTTACGTTTCGCAACAAAGTAGTGAAACATTCCAATTTTTCAGAAACATTACGTACCACAGAAACAATAGAGAATTCAGAAACAATACTACTTTGTTGTGAAACGTAACAGCAAAAAGTCGTGGCATCTAAATGCCACCACTTTTTTCCGGAACCTTCCGGAAAATTTTTTACAGTGTACGATCACACTCTTTCATTATCGCCACAGTCAGTGATTGTACGAGAAAGGAATTGCGTGAGTTATACAGTTCCGTAACTTAAATTAGTAAGGATAAAACATTACAGAATTATGTGGCTAATGAAGGTATCATCTGGAAATTTAATACCTTTCTGCTCCACATTTTAGTGGCCTATGGGAGGCTAACATAAAATTTGTGAAATACCATCTACGCAGAACAATGGGAAATTCGCTATTTACAATTGAAGAATCTCTACATTATTGTCACAAATTGAAGCCTGTTTGAACTCTAGACCTTTATGTCCTGTGTCAAATAATCCAAGTGATCTACAAGTCCTGACACCAGGTCATTTTTTGACTGGTGATGCCTTGACAGCTCTTCTAGAATCTGACGTTTCTTAAATTCACCTAAGGGGCCCTTCAAATATTACGTAAGCACCTAGAGGGGGGGGAGGGGGTTAGCAATTTGCTTATTTTTGCTGACAAGGGGGATGAGGGGGTTTGAATGATGCTTACGTAAGACATTTTCAAAATCTCTTAACTTGTTAAAAAAAAAAACTATTAAAAATTTCAAATTAAAAAAAAAATAATAGCAAAAGAACATTAAACTTGAAGTTCTGATGTCAGCTATTTTGACCGCATAAGGGAAACATAAACGATCTCTTTTATCTAGAGGTGATTGCTCATGTTTGATGCATGAGGGCTTATTATCTCTGAGAACTTATTACTATTTCCAAATGTGAGAATAGAATAGAATTGAATGGACCGATGTGATATGTTGTAATGTGACATTACGAGTTTTCCGGGAAAGTTTCCAAAACACAAGTAAAATTCCATCTTCTTTATTCCCACTTCTCCTCTGTCAAGTGGTTGAACCCCATAACCATAGCGATCGACTGCTCTACTGTCTGATGTCTCGTGAGTTTTGAAAACCTTTCAGTACTGTAGTGTAGTGGTGTTTAAAATAAATGAAATCGTAAATATGTCTTCATTTCGAGAAATCTTGTATAAAAAACTCTTTGGAAGTTTCAAAAAGTCTGCATCAGATAAACCTTTGAAGGATATCCAATGTAAAACTAATGATGTATGGTGGCAGTACAAAAAATGTTCTAAAACTGACAAAGAGTTAAAGGTATGGTGCTAAAAAGAACTGAGGACGAATTGCAAAAGGCAACCAAAAATAAATCAGTCTTTCTTGATTATGTTATAAAGGTAATTATAATAAATTTATTCTTAAAATTTTAAATATATTTTATCATAACTTTAAGTTTACCTAATTACTTGTAAAAATTGGAAAAAAAATAGATAAGATAAAATGACACTAGATTAATATTAACACAATTATTATAATTGGTAAACAAATCATATTAGATGTAAATTTCCAACTGGGCGAAAAATGTCCCGACCAGGATTCGAACCCGGGACCTCCTGGCTGAAGCCGCCAGTGCTCTGCCATCTGAGCTATCCCGGACGATTTTCGACCAAAATCGTCCGGGATAGCTCAGATGGCAGAGCACTGGCGGCTTCAGCCAGGAGGTCCCGGGTTCGAATCCTGGTCGGGACATTTTTCGCCCAGTTGGAAATTTACATCTAATAAGATAAAATGACCTTGGCGAAACATGGTCAGTATGACAATAAATAAAGACCAAGGAAATGTCAAAAAACGAGTTATTACTTTTTAAATATGGCGTAGCCAAGCTAAACCTTATTTTTTCTTTTCAAATAACTCGAAAATTAATGCATCCATGGGGGAAAAATTAAAAATGTGTAAATTTTGTAGCAGATAATCTTCTAACCCTTTCAAACTTTGTACCTTACTAAAAATGAAATGTAATCCAATTGAATTGAAAACAATGTATCTTATACTTCTACTATCTTAAACATTGCGCACATATGTTGTTAACCCTTTAAGACCCGATGTATTTGTAAACAAAGCTAGTCATGCCTGTAGAAAGTAAAACATGGACTGCAATCGCTACCTTTTAATAAAAAATGATACTTCTCTCTATCAGCAAACCTGAACTATCATTCGATTCGAGTTTTTATTACATACGACTCAGAAACAAAAATTCAAATGAATGTCTAACCAGCACGATCGTGCGGGTTGGGTCTTAAAGGGATAAACTGCCACACATGTTGATTCAGGCGAACCAGATCCAATGGCGAATCTAAGGGGGCGGGGGGCGCCCCTTGAGCGAATAAAGGGTTTGCAAAACGGCATTATACACCCTCACAGGAAATGACTTAGGGCGAAGCTCGAGCCCGGCGCGACCCGGGTCGGGTCGCGCCATTTTAAAACCACGATACTCGGCCTCGGTAAGGTCTTTTCTCTTTTAGAGCCGGGTCGTGCCCTGATCTTAAAATTTTTCTGCAAATTCGGGTCGGGCCAGACTTCCAGGTTTCTTCCAGGTCGAGCCTAGCCTGGACTTCATTTTTCCTAGAGGCCTGCACTGGCCAAAATTTTCAGGTCGGGGCTCGGCCCGGAATAAAAGCTAAACGTTCGATCCGTTTCAGTTCGTATGATAAACAGTATTGGTCAGACCGCGAACCGTGCACTTCTCTAAATTCTTCTCTCCGAGCCCAAGTTGGTTTGGCATTTTACTAATTTGTTATTCGTAAAAATTATATTGTACATTTGTTTAGCGAAATCTTTAAAAATTCAATTTGAATTAATAAGTTACAGAGATGCATTTTTAAAAATCTACTTTTTTTCTTTGTAGAGCTTTAAAATTGTGATTTTCTTTTATTATCTGTTTCTTTCATTTTAAACTGATTTTCTTACTGGATTTTCATTTGAATGTATTTGTCTAAGTAATGATTTTTATGTAGCGTTTATTTACATAATTGCCTAAATAGTCACTAATATTAATGTTTTTCTGTATTCATGAATTTCGAACAAAATCTGAAATGAAATATGAGCGTAAGTAAGCGCACTTTATGAATAATTTTAATTGCAAAATCCAGGCTGGGCTTGAGTCGATTTTTTAGCTTTAATTCCGGGCCGGGCCAATAATTTTTTTTATGCGGGTTAGACTTAGAAATTTCAGCCCAGGTAAATCTCTAACTGACATATCGAAGCCAGCTTTAATTATTATTTTAAATGCTTCTTTCAGCCACCATCCCATAGCTACTGAATATACCGGATGTCCTAATATGGACTGACGGATTTTAAATACAATTCAATCACTTGTAAATGGCGACAGCTATTAAAAAAAAAATACTTGAAGGGGGGTTATGTAAGATGTCAGGAGAAGGGGTGATTCTGTTCCTAATTTTCCGAAATTTTAACCCTCTCGCTGCGCATCCCCCGATTTCCACGGGCAATGTAAAAGTGGCAAAATTTGCGCAACCCGCAATCTCCGAAGCAAATCTTTTTTATATGATATAATTCTATTTAAAAGAGAAACTCTTTCAAAAAGATTTTGGACATATTCGAATTCTAAAATATATGCAGATTTGAAATATGTAATAAACTAAATGCGCAATATATATATATATATGTGTGTGTGTGTGTGTGTGTGTGTGTGTGTGTGTGTGTTGCAGTTATAATTTGCTGCTAAATTTATTAAATTAATTATTGTAATAGGATGATGATTTGTAATTATATATATATATACGCAGCGAGAGGAGCACAATCCGAAAATTCGGACATAAAAATAATCGCGAATTTTGACAAATGGCCGCCTTAAAAAATTATTTCGTCAATCGTTCGGAGAAAATACGTTCAATTTCGTCAAAGAATCGCAGGAAAAATGTTAATTTGGTAAAAAGGGCCACGGAAAAAACGCGGATTTTTCTTCAAATGATCACGGAAAATGCGAATTTCTTGTAAGGATCGCGGAGCGAACGCGAATAATGTAAAAAACAACAACAACAACAAAAAAAACCCCCTCAAATTTCGTTAAAGGATCGCGAAAAAAAATTCAAATTTTATCAAAGAATCGCGAATTACATCAAAGGGTCGTGAAAAAAACTCCAATTTCGTCAAAAGATCGCGGAAAAAAGCGAATTTCTTCAAAGAATCGCGCAAAAAAGCGAATTTCGCCAAAGAATCCTTTAAAAACGCAATTTTCATCAAAGGATCGCGGAAAAACGAGAATTTTATCAAAGGGTCGTGGGGAAAAAATTTAAATTTTATCAAAGGTCTACAGAATTACACTAATTTCGTCAAAGGGTTGCCGAACAAACGTAAATCTCGTCAAAGGGCAATGGAAGAAATGCGAATTTCATCAAGCGGCTACGGAAAAACGCGAATTTTATCAAATGGCTGCGAAAACATGCAAATTTCGCCAAAGAGTCGCGGAAGAAATGCGAATTTTATCAAAGAGTCGTGGAAAAATTACAGTGGTCTCTTTAGAAAACAGCACACATACATACACCTATGTTTATTATTATAAGTATAGTTTTTAATCTGAAATAATATACTGAAGTAACTTTTGAAGAAAACGGGTTAACCCAAACCCAATTTGCAGAAATCTACAATCAGGCTGAAATCAACCCGAAACGAAAACAGCTAAAACGACCTGCAACAAAAATAATTAGTGCCAGGAGGGAATTCCCCCCCCCCTTACCTCTCTGCCGTAACATTTCAGAAAATTTGCTTTTAATTTCAGAATTATTTTTTTTTTACTGAGAATCTGCGATTCTTAATTTTAGTTTAAAATACCAACGACAGATGGCGCGGCAAACAATAGACGTTAAATTGGGCATCGATTTAGTGTGCTATTGTGAAGCAAAATCAAGAATCACAGTGAAAAATCTGCTGACATCTTACATAATCCTCCTGCAAGATTTTTTTTAATTGCTGTTACCATTTGCAAGTTACAGAATTTTAAATTCAGTCCATTTTAGGACACCCGGTATATTTTTTAATAAGTTTCAAAGCATTCTCTACTGAATTACAACTGAACTTAGATATAAAGAGACAAGCAGTTTTATACAAATTAGTATTTTTTACATAATCCTGGAGATTAAAAAGAATTATTAAATAATTGTTTGGGCGTGCCCGTTATGGAGCTTTTACTGTATGTGGCTTTTTTATCTTAAAATATATTTAGACTTTCTTTTCAAAATTAGGGTCGGCTCGAGCCCTTCTCGCGAGAGTAAACCCAACCCGAAACTGACCCAAACCCGAAATAATACATGTCAATCTGCCCCAAACCCAACGCGCTAGTCGCAGTTAAAAAGTAGAAGTGAACCTGACCCGCTGCAGAAAAGTAGAAGTCAACCGGACCCAAACCCGACCCGCCGCAAAAAAGTAGATGTTAACACGACCCGCATCAAAAAGTAGAAGTCAACCGGACCCAAACGCGACCCACAGCAAAAAAATATGTTAACCCGACCAGCAGAAAAAATAGAAGTCAACCGGACCCAAACCAGACCCACAGGAAAAAGTAGAAGTAACACGACCCGCAGTGAAAAAAATTAGGCTCGACCCGCGCATCAGATTGGAATCTCCAAATTTCCAAAATCGCCCCCCTCCCCCTTGAGGACTCTCCAGATCCGCCCTTGACCAGATCTCTTGGTTATGACTTGGATTGGTATTCGAAGCACGTACAAGAAAGTCCATACTTGCTGCAAATTGTAAAATGTGAAGAAAAGAATTGTTGCTCTCCTGCACGCAGTGAATATTTAGTATATTAAAAGGACGATTCAATTCCTCCTCCAATTAAAACGATACAATCGTCAAATGACATCATTACAAGTGAGGAGGGGAAATTTATAGATTTAAATCTCTGTCTGGCCTTAAATCTGAATATTACAGCAAAGGAATTTTTAAAGATGCCGTATGACTATTTTTGTCCTTGCATAAAGTCGTAATTATCCGCAAGAATTTGTGGAAGCTGTGGCCAATAGCATGCATCTCAGAAGTCAGAAAACAGACAAAAAAATTCAACACAGTGAAAAGCAAGAAGGCCTGCCTTATACGACCATTGAGAATTGCTGCTCGTCGAGCAAATGAACTTATGTGCGTCGTAAAATTCGTGGAAGATATGGAAGATGTTGAGTGGATCAATGAAGATGAAGTTGATCAAGATTGCATCCAAAAAGAAAGCGATGAAGATAATCAAGTAAAACTGGAAACCAGTATCATAACAGATATGGAAAAATGGCTTGAGCAACCGTGGTCAGCATCGGAATAGATATGGGCATGTTCAAATTTAAATTTTACAGATGGCTAAGTTCTTCTAAAATTGTGATCTAAGAAATTTTCTTAAATAGAATTGTAAGGAAATAAAACAAGCATTTATTATTATTTTTTTAAGTCGAGTAGAGTTTGTTTTTTTTTAATTTGAATTAAGTCCTAATTTTTTTAAATTAAATTATCACTGTTAAAAAAAAGTGGGGGGGGGGCGGGTTGCAATTTGCTTACGTAATTATTAAGGGGAGGGGGGGTTGCGATTTGCTTATTTTGCTGACAAGGGGGTAGGGGGTGTCAAAAATTGCCAAAAACATGCTTACGTAATATTTGAACAGCCCCTAATACACTTCGCTGTTGGCAATCAACCCAGAGAGTATTCCAGCACTTCAGAAAGCGATGGAGTGGAGAATGTTTGTCTTAACTCCAGCAACGTCCTAAGTGTTCGACAGCAAATTTAAATATCGGCGACTTCGTACTCATAAAGTATGAACTTCTTTCTCCTTTTCAGTGGAAGCTGTGAATAATTATTCAAACATTTCTAGGCAGTGATGGTCATGTGAGAGTAGCCATAGTAAAAAATTCTACCAGAAAATTTGAACGAGCTATTCATAAACTCTGTCCTCTACCTTTTACTTAACAGTAAAACATATAACTCTTTTCTTTGTACCCCTTGAAGGTTTCAAATTTTTACGATATATTTTTCAGCGATTCTTCGCATGAAGTCTGACATTTTGAAATATTTTTTTAATTATATGCTGAGTATATTTAATTATATGCCGAAACTGAGTGTAGCAATTTTTGTGCAGTTTATTTTTCTGAAAATGGCAACGTTCTGTTTTGTTTACATGTTTTTATTCTGTTCTAAAAAGAGTTCTGAAACTATGAGGGTTTAAGTAAAGCGTTGTACAGTTCACTTGTATATTTAATGTGTTTTGAGTTATTGATGAGTCCGTATTTATTTAATTCAACCAGCGCGCTAGCAATAGTTTTCAAATAAATCGACTTTCATGACTTCCATTCTACAACTAACGATTGGGATAAATTTCAATTGCTGAATAAACCGACACCGTGTTTGCACTAAAATCACCGTATTAGGTTTCATTGATGCATATTATTAATAAACAAATATTCATTGTTGCGTGATATTTTCTAGTAATTTTTCACAGCAAATCTGAAATTTAATTTAATTTTTTTTTTTCATTACATTTCCACATATTTATCAACCACGGTAACAACATAGCCAAAAGTTACATGCAATCATTGTAACAGTTGCCTTAAGTATACTTATATAAAATAATAATAAACTAATCATTTAAACGAAAACCCGCGTGTTTTAAAACGCAATAAAAAAGAATATTTTTCATCTTTTAAGCCTTTTCTTTCTTTGTCAGATGGCTGCAAAGTTTCTGAGTCACAAAGATCCGAAGAGAAAAATAAAATTGCAAACTTCTCCAGCGACTCCGCTAACTCCGCAATTTAATTTTCGACTTCACTATTTTTTTTTTTTTTTTTTTTTTTTTTACAAAAAAACCCTACTCTGATGAGTCATGAATTCCATTCTACAACTCATGATTGGGATAAATTTTCCCTTACTGAGTAAACCCATTTCATGTTTATACTTCAATAACTGTATTAGATTTCATTATTACTTCACATTGATAATAAAAAAAACATTGTTTCGTGATATTTTCCATCAATTCCGGTGTACATTCAAAGATTAAAAAAGGACGGCCGCGTAGGCCGCCTGTACCGCGAAACATTGACAGATTCCCACCCAATCCCGACAGTCGTCTAGATCTATAATGAGCACGAAGCCAAAACTATCATCCAACATATTAAACGCCCCGACCCATCCCAGACCATTAGGTCGATGCATTAAACTTATTGAATTTAACTTCCAAGTTTTTCTGTGTACTGGTTAGTCAGTTAGCGATTAAAAAATGCACTCTAAGAAATAAATGTGTAAATTTACACATAAAAAGTTATATCGATGACGCAAAACGATTTGTCTATATGTGTAAAGTGATGTGTAAATTTCCAAAATACACGTGTAATGTGTAAATTTCGAAATGCACATTTTAATGTGTAATTTAATGATAACAATCAGTGTGTAAATTTTATCTGATCACTCTTGAAATACGCACTTTAACGTGTAAATTGCACAAGAATACACATATTTCTGTGTAATATTCTTGCACATTTTTCTGTGCAATCTTCTGCGATTACACGTAATTTTGTGTTATATCTAAATTACAAAGTTTTTTGTGTAATATGTAAAATACACATATATGTGTGTAATATGCAAGAATACATATATTTTCGATTAATATTCTGTTATTACACATATTTCTGCATACTATGCAAAACACAGATTTATATAATACTCAAAATACATGGATTTTTATCTATTCCAAATACACAGAATTTTTGTGTACATTAGCTTATTTTACCTTTATACTTTGGTATGTTTAAATTGTGAACCAAATGCATTTCAATCGCATATGCTGGATATTAGGGTGGAGCGAAAAAAATTAATTTTTTAAAATCAAAAACGGGTAGGTGCCAAAAGTTGCCTTTATACTAGTACATCATCTGTGTGCAATATTACCGCTGAAAAAAAATGGCTTGAGTCTGCGCTTTTGGCCCAAAAGTCGAAATTTTGGGTAAAATTTGACATTTTTTTCAAAAATTAAAAAAAAATCTATAGAGATGGTTATTATTTAAAAGTGTTATTTAAACTTTTATTATTGATGACTTAACATATTTAAGCGATAAAACGATATCTTTGTTCTGTATAACTGGAACGATACTGACAACTTTTGGTGAAAAAAAAGGCGTTTTCACTCTGTTGTGCCATACAACTAATTGTTGTTTAGAATACAGCTCTTACCTAGTTGCTTTCAAAACTACCCAGGTGGTACCGTGTGGAGGTGACTGCATTTCATGTCACAACAGGGCATAGCTCGACCACCCTACCATCTGAACCCAATGTTTTATTTATACATTGAATTGTGATTTTTTATCAAAGACTGGCATAAGTTTTCTATGTATCAACCTGGTACATCTCTTCTTTGGATCCACAGACTTTGAATGCTGCTGCTGTGATCTCCTTTACGTATTTTTCTACTGCTTGTGTAAGAGAAGACAAGCAGTGTAATGCAGTGCGGATGATATTAAGGTAATCTATTCAGCCTTCTATTATCTTCACCAAGATTGCACATGATAAATGCATATTGATTAGAGGTTCTCTTACCAGAACACTTTTCCAAAGAATTAGATTTATATAATTATCCGCTTCAAAGTTGATTGTCGATATTTCCGATTTGCATATGCCATCATTTACTCTCATCTTCCAACTATTATGTGCTGAGCAGCTAGCTGTTTAATGTGATGGCAATCGTCAGAGAGCACTGAAATAAGAATTTCCTCTGTGTATGCAAAGCAACCATTGTCCTAAATAACCCTTTTTTTAGTATTTGTTTTATTCCGTTTTGTTTGTTGTTTAGTAGCCGAGTTGTTTTTGTATCAGCCGATTTCCCATGAGTTTTCAGATCCATTCTTTAGCTGTGGATTACATTTGATTGTAAACTATTCTGGGGCCAAACTTGGATAACGTAGTACTTTTTGATTGAATGTAGAGACACTGATTGGCAGTGAATGCTCGTTTGAAGGCGGATAATTCTATTAGTCGTTGTCATCCATTCTGCGAGGGACATGTTTAGAATGAAACATTACAATTGATCATATGCCACCTCCAAGTCCAGTGAATTTCCTCTGCATCATTTATTAGGTAAGATCGTTGGCAAAAATTAGATTCTAATCCACAGGGATGCGTCGGACCAATAGGAAAATCTTTGTCCACGTGCTTATTCCCTTCTTATTTCAATTTTTGAAGCCATGGAGAGTAATTTTTAAACATTATTTCCTGAAATCGAGAAAAGGGTACTCAGCACATACCAGAAATACCTGATAGATATTTGCAAAGTTATTTCATCAAGATATTGCTCAGAAGAACTAGCGAATAGGAACCCAAGAAACTTGTCCTATGCAAGATGGCTCACAACGGCGCATAAAATTATTCAACTTTATATAAGCACTGATTGACCTTCAGAGTCTGGTTCACTCACAAAGTATGTAATCCAGGTTTATGCCGCAGGATGGTTTACACAAAATAAAATCCACATCTAAAAAATTAATCTAAAAACTTATGGGAAATTACTCGGCTACTAAGCATCACAGAAAATGGCAAAAAACAAATACACTACAAAAATTTATTTAGGACAATGGTAGCTTTTCACATCGAGAGCAAATTCTTATTGTAATGTTGATGACGATCGCCATCACATTAAACAACAATCTTATCAGCATATAAAAAATGCAAGAGGTAGAGTAAATGATGGCATACTCAAAGATGAAATGCCTAAATGTTGTAAAATGTTGTAGGAACAGAACTCCCAATCACTATGCAGTAACTGGATGTAATTTTGGTGAAGATACTAGAGGGCTGAATAGATTCCCTAATTCCACTGCATTACTCTGCTTGCCTTATCACACACAAGCAGTAGAAATATACGTGAAGAAGTGTCACAGCAGCATCACCCAACGTCTGTGGATACAAAGAAGAGATGGATTAGGTTGATACATAGGAAACTTATGCCAGTCTTTGATAAAAAATCACAATTCAATATATAAATGAAACATTGTGCTCAGATGGAAGGGTGGTGAAGCTATGCACTGTTGTGTCATGAAATGCAGCTACCCCCACGTGATACCTCCTTGGTAGATTTGAAAGCAACTACGTAAGAGCGGTATTCCAAATAACAATTAGTTGTAAGACACAACAGAGTGGAAACGCTTTTTTTATCAAAAGTTGTCAGTTTTGCCCCCGTTATACAAAACAAACATATCGTTTTATCGTTTAAATATGTTAAGTCATTAATAATAAAGGTTTAAATAACACTATTAAATAATAGCCAGCTCTATAGGAATTTTTTAATTTTTTTGAAAAAATATCAAATTTTACCCAAAATTTCGACTTTTGGACCAAAAGCGCAGACTCAAGCCATTTTTTTTCAGCGGTAATATTGCACGCAGATGATGTACTAACATAAAGGCAACTTTTGGCACCTACCCGTTTTTGATATTAAAAAAATAATTTTTTTCGCTCCACCCTACTGGATATGTTTGTTCTTTCAAGTAGATTTGTTTTACAACCACAAAATAGTGTAAAAAATAGTGTACCTACAATTTATTTTGCCAATTTACTTTAAATGTAAAGACAAATTAATTTTTTTATCTTGGATATACCTAGTTTCATATAAAACAGGATAAACTGAAATTATAGTCACTACAAAGCATCTTTCTGTTAGAGTAGGTGTGGAATCCTAAAATCGTATAGTAGCAATTTATGCGCAGCAACTGCGTAATCAGAATTCCACATACAGTGCAAGACTGTCATCTAAATTAAACAAAAAAATAAAAAATAAATTCCCTCACAAAGTCTTACAACTGTAACAGCTGATGTTATTTTTAATATTTTAAAGTTTTTTTTTTTCAGAAATATTTATGCATTTTCGCCCCCCCCCCCCCCCCCCCACACACACACATACCGAAAATTGAATAGCTTTAACTTTAATTTATAACTGGCACAAAATATTATTTAAGCAGAGAAATTTTTTAAGAAGTAGTGAAATTTTACTCCGTTTTATATAAATGCTTCTGAAACTCAGATTAACTTTTTTATAACTTTTTCTTTTTGATGCTATAACAAATATATCTTAATTTGAAATATTTCTAAAAAAAATAATTCGAGTAAAAGTGTTTGATTTGCAACATAGTTAATTTAAGCTGTTTCCAGAGAACGGAAAATGTAGGCAAAGGGATTATAAAAGTTTTTATTATATTTAGCTATCAGAGCTTGATTTTTTTTTTTTTTTTTTTAGGTGATTTAAGAATTTTTTTCTGAAACAATTTCATTAAAATATTTTTCTTTCGTCTTCTAATCATTTTGGAGCCCTCGTGATAAATGGAAATAGCCTAGTTAATGTATGAAATGTATCAGGAATAATGATCATAGATGTAGTAGAGGGTATACGAAGGTATACGCGCCCTATATCGTCTACATTTAAAAAAAGTTTCGTATACTCTCTAATTCTCAAATAACTCTATAGCACATAATCTAACCATGCACTTTCACGACTCTGGCGTATTTTTTAGGGTTCCATACTTAAAAAGTAAAAACGGAACCATTATAAGATCACTCCTGTGTCTGCCCGTCCGTCTGTCTGTCTGTCACAGCCATTTTACTCGTAAACTATGAAACGTGAAAAATTCAAATTCGGGGAAGTAATAAAGACCATTGACCCACATATTTTCAGATTAATAAACATTCATAAATATATTTAGTAAAAATGTAGAGGGCAAATTATGCTACTTGAAAAAAAAAAATCTTTTCTTTGTATATCATGTGGGGTATCCTGGGAAAGCTTTCGTAACGTAACGCTGAACTCAAAAATACATTCCTTTTAATTTAAGGTATTATATTTTAAAAAATATTGTCGAAAATGTAGCGCAAAAATATGTCCCCCCCCCCCCCATCTAATTCCGAAACTACTGAAACTAAAATTATGAAAAAATTAGAGGTAGTAGATGTTAATATAAACCTTGTCGGAAAATTATAGCGATTATCCTAGGTCACATAGTTTTTGAGAAATTAGCATTTTTCTGTTACACACAAATTTCGATTTGCGGGCATTCAGAAAAAATGTTGAGCATCGCTGGATATACCTATCGTTGCAGAAGTATAAAAGCATTGTTGATAATGATTTTCGAAAAAAATCATCAGTAATTAGCTGGGATATTAACCCTTAAAGATAGGCCAGTTTGGACATACATAAGGACAGGGGCGGCGTACTCTATGCCTAGTTAACAACTTTTAATGATATATATGTGTAATGTAATGTCCAGTAACAGTATAAAAGCAATAAACGTCAAATTGTTAAAAACATACTAAGTCTCAGTCAGGGGTCTCAGGATTCTAAAAAGTGGAAAAAATGAAAAAAAGACCCTTTTCAACATTTGATGTCTTAAAATGTATATGATTTTAAAACACAATTTTAATTGGGATGAAAGATATAAGTATGTTCTTTCATTTCATGTATTTAAAAAATTGCAAGATGCAGAATTAGTATTTATAGGGGGCTCGAAACTGTTAGACTTTTGTCGAACAAAAAATTGGGATAACAGTTTACGTGCCGGATGACAAAATAAATATTGCAACTAGAATGGAAATTTTGGGGCTTACTTATACTTCAGATTATAATAAATTCCCTGAACTTAAATAAATTTGTATTTAAAGCATTTTTATATTTTTAATACAATGTTGCATTTAGCTAATACAAAATTTTGAAAATATCAACAGTAAAATCACTAGAAATAAAGTAGAGAGTAAAATAGAGAAAGTAACTAGAGTAAAATCATTAGAAAATGCGAACTTGTTTATTTTCACGTACATGATAAAAGGAAAATTTTAATTAAATATTCTTGGTGCCGATTGTCTGTTTTGGAATTAAAATTATGTGTCCTTTTTTTAAGAGCACCGCCCTCGAAAGTTTTAATTAGAATGAATCGCATAAATACTGTGGAATTCGCGATAGTTTGCATTGAGTGTATCTGTCAATACGCCTCGAGTGACTTTAAAAGTTAGTTAAACACCTATCTGGAAAAACGCGGTACTGACCAAGGCGGCGTTACAACTTTGAGACCTCCTTTCGAAGCGCGCTTAGCACAATGCCAAATTTAAACTTTGAACAAAGGTTTTGTTTTAGCTATACTGTACAAATAAAGGTTATTACTACGCTGAATTTAGTTTTATGAAATGCCAAATGAAGTTTAACTATGCACTGCTTTTATTGTCAGTACCGAATTAAGTTCATCATAAACATATTAGGATAATATTAAAAAAAGAGTTATACGAATAGCTATATTTGATATTATTTAGGTTCCATATCTCTTTGAACTTTCGTGGTATACCCATTTACACTTTTCTAATATATACTGTTATACCCAACCCTACGTTGTATAGTTTTTTACAAAATCATAGTATTCTTTTAGCAACGGTTTTTTTTTATAATACCATTACAAATTCATATATTTTTTTCTACGGAACCCTCTCTGAGCGAGTAATACTCGCACTTGAACGATTATTTTTTTTAACGTTAACAACAGTGGTGAGGTTAAATCTAAGATTATAAATTATTATATTTCATTACAATTCCCAAGATATTCATATTTAATCCTTCTTCTGATCCTCACAAAATAAATAAATATATAAAATTCATTTAAATTAAGTCAGGAGCAGTGATGTTGTAAGGGTAAATACCCGGCGGGTAGGTATTTATTTTTGGGGTAAATACCTGGGTATTTACCCGAGGTTTCGGTAAATACCCAAAAACTGCTTATTTTCATATTTCACTGTAAAAAATCATAATCTTGAAAAATTTCTTGAATGACAGGTTACAATGCTTCAAACATGATAGCAGCTTTCACTTTAGTTAAAGAAAAATAGCAGCATGTTGTCCGATTGAGCCTTGCCCATCTTTTTTATTTACTATGTTCTGATATTTTAAGATACCAGTCAATTAAGCATTTTTAACACTTTCCAACAAAGTTAAAAAGTGTTTATGCATTCGGTTTGTCTGTCCGTATGGCCGTCTGTCCGTCTGGTTGTCTGTCCACGCTCTAATTCCCGTAATTATACTCGGATTTTCATGCAATTCATAATTCATATTTAGGGTCATTTAACCGTGTTTGGTAATGCAGATGAAGTATGTGGGATTAATATTTCATTTACAGGCCTACACAAAATAATTTCATTACATTATGGTATATGGGGGGAAATCGTTTGCAGAGTATTTTAATGACATTATGCTGTTTCAAATGTATTGAAACTGATATAAATAACTGACTTTCACTACAAGATGACTGCGACAGAATAGGGCATTCATCAGTGGCGTAGCCAGGATTTCGTTTCGGGGGGGGTCCAAAATTTTTCCTTCAGGTTATATATATATATATATAGTAAAACCTGTCAAGATGAAATCGTAAATATTGCTGGAAAATTCCGTTTTACACAGGTTTTCGTATTATTAGGTGTATTTGTATAGTATTCTTTTCCGTAGCACGGAAGATTTATGTTTAAGGCAGAATTCCGTTATAGGCAGTTTCCATTTTTACAAGTTTTGTGTATTTATATAAATATACTTATTTATGTCATACGAATAGAATAAAACTTGTTAAAATAGTAATTGTCTGTAACAGGATCCTGTCTTTAACGGAAGCGTTACATGGTATTAATATGAATTGCGATACAATTAAATTTGCTGAAAACCTGTCTGAAAGGGGATTTTCATTGTTCTTTAGTGAAACATAGTGAAACCTGTGAAAGTGGAATCTTTCTATAACGCAATCCTGTCTCAAACGGAAGTGTTTCAGAATCCCTGCGAAACGGACAATGGATCTTATTGAGGTTGTGTATCTTAGAAGCATAATTAATTACACTTCTTTCTATGGAAACCTGTCTAAAATGGAACTTTTTACCAGTCCCTTTGAATCTTGTCTTGACTGTGTATGTATAATAGAAGTATTTCGAGTAACTTTAAGAATTTAGGTATAACCTTATTTAATTTCTTAATTTAAAAAAAAAAGCATTGATAAAAAATGTAAGGTCAATCTCTATAACTGCAACTAATAATACATTGAAGTTACATTAATATTTACCAATGAAAAAGATTCACTATGATGAAAAAAGCTGAGAGCATACTGAAGAGTTAAACGTAATTAACCAATTCGCTGTCATCCACGAGTATACTCGTGGCTTTAATTTATTAATTACTTTGTCACCACTATTTTAGAATTTAAAAAAATGCCTCATTTATTCGCAGAAACTTCGCTGTATTAGTAAAGCGAAATTTACCTTTCTGAATTTGTGGTTGTAAACGACTTTTAACAAAAAAATTGAAAATTATTACTTTATAGTTTTGGCAGCGAATGGGTTAAATCAAGTTTCATATTACATAACATTTGCCTAGAATAAAGTTAGGATCAAGTGGTTAAGTTTAAAACAGCAATTTCCATGTTTAATTTCTTGCCATTGAATTAAGAACTTGTGCTGTAATAGATATTGGATAATGATTTCACATAAGTGTCAATCGCATGAGACATTCATGCGATCCGCCGCGCTCCCCATGCGAGCTTTTGAGATAACCCAGATAGCATGAACATTAGCAGCAAGCTTATTTTTTCTGATATTATCTTGCCGTGACAAATTCGAATAGAGAAATTCGCAGCAAATCTCCCGCAAGGTATACCATCACCCACTTGCATGAGTAGTTTGTTGTGAAACTGATGCAAAACTGTCTTTAATTCACGAAAGTGACGAAAGCAAAAAATCCCTCTGTTGAGAGAATAGACAATCAGCATATACACAGAAATTGCAGAAATTTTATTCGGTAGGCACCGCTTTTTCTAAGCGCTATACTTATTAAATACCAAAAAATGCTCGAAATGAAAAGTACAAATATTACCTAAACTTGTTTGTGGTGATAAAACCGAGGCATGCACCTTCTGACGGCGCTTTCGCATAACTAGACTTGATCAGGTCTATGGACCCCTTCGAAGGGGTTAAACTTATAGTGTGACATGGAAAGATTACTACTTTGCAGTAAGTCTGCAGCATTTTTGATTACTTGTTTGCCGTTAGTTTGCAATGAATTTGATACAGTATGAATTTAACTTGCACGACAAGTTAGCTGCAAGCTCAAATTGTGGTGACTTCGGAGTTTGGGTTATCTTGTTATGACCTTTCAGTCTTGTCATGCTACGCTTACTGCAACTTTGCAGGTTTTCAAAGCAAAACTGTTGCAAATTTTCTGCAAACTAAAAATGCTATGTGGGAAGGTTTTAACTTTAAGAAAAATATCTTGTATTTTCAGCTACAGAAACTAGTCATGTAAGAAGTACACACATCAAATATAGTTCATGCTGGAAAAAGCAGTTTTGTTACAATTGTCTTATTCAGCCATAATTCTTTTGGGTTTCCATGTTTCATGTCTCGCCACTTTTGATACCATATTCGATCTAATAGTTGCTTCCGACATCTGGTCGTCTTTAAGGAAGTTAAATTTTTGTAAGAAGTTTATTTGTGATGGATTATTTGGAAGTATTAGAATGTGTAAAAAATGGTTCATGGTGGTTTCTGTTTTTGTACTTCCCAGCCAAGTTATTTTAGATGGTTCAAAACAGTTTTAGAACATTCTCCAAGTTCAGCAGTAAGCTTCGGACGGGTCGGATTTATGCAGCTCTGGAAGGGATAATTAGGAGTTCCGTGGAAGGGGGTAGCGCCCTTCTAGATCATTATAATCATAAAATTCCGAATCTCCCGATTGCAACCTTAAACAACTTGACAGGAGAGTCAAGAATCTCAACTCTGTATATTTCAGCATTCACAGTTGCACTGGTAAAAATGTGTCGGTCACTGCGGCCATTCAAAATGATGTCCGTCTATACCACAATTTCACGACCTTGTATCGATGCCTTTCACGGATGTTTGCAGCCTTATTGCATGTGATTTTCTCCCTCCATATGGTAACACATCTGTGGTAACTCTCTCAACAAAGTCGGAATTCATCGGTAAAGAGAACTCGGCTCCAGTTCATGGTACTCCAATGACGATGATCTCTGCACCACTTTAAAAGGGCGCATTTCGCTACTGGAGTTAGCGGAACACAAATTATAGGTTTCCTTGCATGCAGCCTGTCACTCACAGTAAACCAGGATAGTCGAGTTCTTGTTGCTGCAGCAAACTCCCTGCAATCTGAACTGACGTCAGTTGCCTATTTCTTTTAGCAATCGTTGGCAAATTACAGTCCTGAGAGCCTATTGGGGTGCGTTTTCTACCTTGACCTGGTTGTCTGTGGACATTATACCAGTGTCTTTAAACCGTTTACAGATTCTTGACATGACGCTTTTGGCTATTTATAAGTCTTTACAGACCCCTAAGAGTGCCTGTCCTGCTTCCATTCTCCCTATCGCACGCAATTTCTCAAAATCGGTCAAATGTCTTCTGGACGACATATTCTACCTATTAGAAGCAAAGTTTTACCTAATTTCACGTACATTCCTTAAAATTAGACTTCAAATTACCCACGTGCGCTCCTTTTCACACGTGAACCGAAAGAACGGGCTAAGGCTGAAAAATTTGCATATATTTCTGTAGCGAATGTTAATCCCATTCGACTACGTGATAACGTTGACATTGAGTTACCTTTCTGGAAGTTCCCTTAATAGAATTAACATAAAGCACCTTTTTATGGTTGTTCCTTTATTTTTTCTCGCCAGTGTATTTTGAAAGTGGTAACAAAAAACCGGTTCAAAAATATAGTTACTTTTATTAATTGCAGCCAGTAGATTTAAAGTAATTGTTAATATTGTCCGTTATAATGTGAACAAAGATAAGGGTCACGAAACTCAACCAATGTACCGTTATTGCGTTCGTATAAACTCGTTCTTTCCCATAAGGGTCGACAACAGAACCCCATCGAAGTCCAAGATAAAGAAGTTTTACGTTTAATCTAGTTACAATAAATTTGTGTAAACAGAATAGCAGGTATACTTGTTTAGTTATCCTTCCGTCTCAGGACATTAAAATGTTTTTTTATGAGAGGATTCCGTGTTTTCAGAAAACCTGCCAAGAAGGATTCACAATTGGAGCAAATTTCATTTCAGATAGGTTTCAAACGTTAGCAAGCACAAATATATAGTGTTGTTTTCGTCGAATCTTGAATTGTTTTCATTTGAGATAGGTCATCTTCACACATTTTCCTGTAATAGATTTATGCTCTTCAGAGGTGGTGTTATAGCAGCGGTTTCCAACCTGCGGTAGCGTACCCCTGGGGGTACGTGGCGGGTCTGCTGGGGTATGTGAAAATAATATCGGTAATGGAAGTCACAAAAATGTTAGGAATGTCAATGTAATTTGCATCGATTTATTATATGGTTGTGATAAGAAGATTACTAATGGAAAAAAGCATGTTTACGTTATCTCCTTGAGTGGAGGGGGGGGGGGACGTGTTTATGAGAAATGGGGGTACTCCGAAATGAAAAACCTAAGAAAGGAGTACGTGAAAGAAAAAGTTTGGGATATGAGATCGTTTTAGCAGTTTTAAGGGATACTGTGAAAACGGAAAGTGTTTATCACGGAAACCTGTCTAAAACGGAAAAGTTCATAGTCCCGAAAAAAGACATACCTTTGATTTATACCTTCTAAGACGAACACCTCTATAAAGCGGAATTTTTTATAGATCCTTTGTGATTCTGTCTTAGCAGTTTTTACTGTTGTATTTGTATCCATGATTCAGTAAACCAGGTCTGCTTTCGGGGGGGGTCCGGACCCCCTGGACCCCCCCCTTGGCTACGCCACTGGCATTCATAGCATTTGTCGTTCATTTACAGAGGCACACAAAAGAAATCGGTTACAATACTGTCTGAATAATAATTGCTGAAGTGAGTTTTCAGTTTCGGCTTGCGCTTTTAAATTTAACTGTTTTAATCATATACATTGCTGCTCAAAGTATTCGACTAGTTTTCGGATTCTAGAAGGGAACAGCTGAAATTGGGTTCTCAAATGTGTTATGCGTTTCCATAGGGTTGAATTAGACATAATATTTTAATTTATTAAACTGTGAAGTTTTGTTACATTATTCTGAATGTGTCGGGAAGTGTTTCATAATCTATGCTTGACACATGATTTTCTTTCTTGTTTTATATATATATATAAATGCAATTGATATAGTGAGGATTAGAAGCATCAAACGAAGTAACTGTTTACATGCAATTTTCAGTCAAATTTAAGATGGAAATGGAAAAAAAAAACCGATTCCTTGAAATTGCCAGGAAAAACTAAATGGAAAGTTATTTGCATTGCCTTAAGCTTTAACGCTCAGGCTATTTTAAAGTTTACAAATGTAAGTAAGTACGAATAATAAGTCTTAATTACGTCCACTAATAACCATATTACATATTTAATATAGTTATTAGTGGACGTAATTAAGGTTTATTACTCGTACTTACTTACATTAGTATCTTTCACCTATGCTGGATAAAAATGAAGTCTTATGGTTGTTTATATGAATTCAAATGCAGTGACATGAAACTGGAAGATGGTGCTTCAGGTACGTTCTTCACTCTTGGTTTTTTACTGGATCTGGGTGCGTTTCAATGTTTTAAATATGAAAGATTGCGGTTAGACAGAGAGCTTCTTAATATGCGCTTTCTTAACATCTGTAAAGTTTTAAATATTACTCAAAAAATTTTGAAAGTGAACAATTGGTTTATGAATCATAACTGTACGCATATGGTGAAGCAATATGAACAGAGGTGTTTACGATCTTATATCAGACAAAAATATGCATTAATTAATTCACATTCTATTAAAACAATGGAACCCTACGAAAGAATGCATGACATTTTACCCCCCTCTACACTGTAAAAAAAGGACTAAAAAACGGAAATACTACTGGCAATCTAGACGCCAGTACTAGTTTCGTTTTTTTACGGGAATTTTTACCCATAAATTACAGAAAATTTTCCGTTTTTAATCAGAAAAACGGAAAATTTTCTGTAATTTATGGGTAAAAATTCCCGTAAAAAACGGAACTAGTACTGGCGTCTAGATTGCCAGTAGTATTTTCGTTTTTTAGTCCGTTTTTTTTTTTTTTTTTTTTTTTTTTTACAGTGTATTGTTTGATATTTTATTCAAAAAAGGGGTATGCTATAGAGAGTTACAAAATAAGAGGAAAATGATAGCACAGAGTAACAAGATTTATAGATTAAAAGTGAATTCTCCAATGAAAAACAATAGAAAAAGAGTTGAATATATTAATTTATCCGATCATAAGTTTACTCAATATAAAGGTAATGTTTTACGGCTTGGACCAAAGTTTATTTTCGAAAGACGTCCTAATGTTATCGAAGTGTTACTGAATGCGAACATATCGTTCAGGCGGCTCCTAGGGATGATAGAGAAGAAGTAAGGAATATACTTTTTAGCGCAGCTAGTAAGTTTAATAAACATTCTAATGCTCCTGTCAATATACCATATAAATCAAAAAATGAAAAACAGATTAAAACCATTAAGAGAATAAAGTCATACAAAGATATTTCCATAATAGAGACTGATAAATCTAATCGCTTGGCTATCCTTAATAGGAAAGAGTACATTAATAAAATGCAGGATTGTATCGAGAAAATGAATTTAAAACCGTCAAGCATAACCCATTACGTAAAATTTGTGACAAAACCAAAGAGATCATTGAGAAAGGAAATGGCCGGATTTCATGAAAATTAAATTGAGGTTAAATAAATTAGCTGTCATACCTAGATTAGTGGGTAAAATGAAAGATCATAAACAAGATTGTCCTCTTCGCCCGATTGTAACAAAATGCCAAGGTCCTACCTACTTCTTGGAAAAAGCGTACATTCCCCTACTACAGCAGTTGTTGCCTCCTTCCGTATTTACAGTGGACTCTACCACAGATTTCATTGAGAAAATCAAGAAGATCAAAATCTATGAAGACTGCATTTTACCAAGTTTAGACATTGTTTCCCTTTATCCATCCATAGATACAATTGAAGTTACCAAGAACATCGAGCATTTTATTGATAATACAGAAACCTTTGATCTGCCCATGAAGAACACTTTAAAGAGTGGTTTAAACTTAATTACTTCAAGTAACTTTTTTATTTTTGATAATGTTATTTATGAACAAGCATGTGGTACTCCGATGGGATCCCCAATATCTGGCCTTCAGGCAAAATTTAAATTACGCCCCCTCGAATCTAAAATTTTCAGCATTTTTGAGGTAGTTCCTTTAGTATGGGTACGGTATGTAGACGATATTTTTATTGTTCGGCGAGGGAATATTGATGAGTTAATGATTTTCATACAGCAATTAAATGAACTTGATAATAATATTAAATTTACTTTTGAACTAGAAACAGAGGGAAAATTACTTTTTTTAGATGTTTAGTTACAGAGAAAGGGGAGTGAGTTAATTCGTTCAGCTTACCGAAAACCTATCGCAGATTTAAACATTATACCTTCCGATGCATGCACCACAATATCTTATAAATTATCCACCTTCAGGTTCCTAATTAATCGTGCTTTCAGGATTTCTTTCGGCATAAATCTGGGGGATGAATTAGAAAAAATTAAACATATAGCTATTGATAATGGGTATCAGGTAAAATTAATTAACCAGAGATGGGCAAAATAGGCCGAAAAACTATTTTTGATACAAAATACAAAATACGCTGGTTTTAGAACCTAAAATACAAATTACAAAATACTTTTCAAAATTAAAAAAATCCAAGTACAAAATACATTTAAAATATAAAATACATTTCGAAATTTCAGAAAGGTATCGATGAAAAGGGTTGCTTTGGGAGGTAATTTTACAGTTTAAAGGAGAGGGGGGAGTATTATTATGGTCGGGTAAGAGAGTGTCCTAACGGGCTACCCAACTGGTTGTGAATAAGTCACTGAATTAAGGCTGTTCTCAACTGCTCTGCTCAAAAAACGCAAAACATTTTGTCACATTTACAAATTCATTTTTTAACGGAAAGATATAAAATTGGAAAGCCTGACCATGGAAGCGATTTAAAAACGAACTTTGTTTTCCATTTATTGATTAATCAATTACCTATTGAGTTATAAGCGATAATGATCAGGTGACAAACATGTTTTTCACCCTTTCTTTCAGTGGTCATTCTACTTTCGCGCGGTAATTCGGCTTAAAACGCCCACTTTGACACTATTTTCTGAAAGATCTATTGCGTGTGCAAAAAAATGGAAAAAACAGTACGATTACATAGTTTCTGAACGACAACACCTGCTAGTTTCATGCATTTCCGAACAAAAATAAATTAAAACTTTATGACATAAAGTTGCCCTTTTGGATTTGAGAACAGCCTTAAAATTACTTAAACGTTCATAAAACCCAATCGCGCCCGTCGGCCTAACCGTTTCGGAGTTTTCGTGGTTTTCTTCGAAACCTTGGATTTTCCATGCGTAAATACGGGTTAGGTTCCCTTAGAAAGACCCCCACGGAGGGCACTCCCCCCCTTAGGGCCTATATCCCTCGTGCTGATAATTGGCCGTCATAAATACAACCAGCCAACCAACTAAACATTCATAACACATTGAATTTCGTAATCATTTATAGTTATACAAACACATGCACAGCACATACCCACATACACATCATGATATCTCTTTGTAATATGTATGTACTTGTGATTAATTAAATTAATAACATATTTGTATAATACATACTAGCAAACCCCGCAGCTTTGCTCGCGTAATAGTTGAAATATGCTAGTGATATTGCATGACTATTTTTTATTAGAGGAACTCTTTTTGGAATAATTAAAAAATTACAAATTAAGCCACAGTTTGACTAAACTTCAAAATAAAAGTGCAATAGACAGAAATGAGATGTTAATTTATAAGAAGAACTAAAACTAATTCCAAATAAATGAAATGATTTAGAAAGTATTTTGAGACTTTTATGCTCATTTTATACGCTCATTTCAGTATTCATTTAAAGATTTGAAATTTTTAGAAACCATCTTAACACATTTACATCTTAGAATTAACCATCATGGCAAATTCCCAGCTTCTTGTCTAACAGTATACCACATCTCTGGTGTTAGTGGCACCAACATAAAATGCCGAAACAGAGTTGAAATGGAATGTCTCGAAAAATGTTGAAGCAGTGACTGTCACAATTCGCTCACTTCATCCTTTTAAATTTGGAATTTTCTTTCGACAATTCTTAGAAAGCATTTGCATCTTTGAAGTAATTACCGTTCCGATTTAAAATGTTAGGCCCCCTTTTTAACACAAAAAACGCAATTTAGAATATTTCTTGCTCCTGTAACCCCCAGGTGGTAGTGACAACAACGTAAAATATAGGCTATGTTGGAGCGGGGACTGTCACCATCAATTTGAAACCTTTACTTCTGAAATCGGGTTATATAATTACTGAGATTGCGTAGAAATCGCTATTTAAAACGTTTTTAGAGCGCTTTTTGTTTATTTTCACCCCATTTAATTTCAATTTATTAAGGAACTCTTCTTAGAGAGCATTTACATCTCATAAGTAATTAAATGCCAAATTTCCAGTTGCTAGCCCCTTCAGTATCACAAAAAATCACAACGTTAGAACGTTTATTTCGAATGTTTTTTAAAATGCAACCGCAAGGTGGTAGTGACGCCGACATGAAGTAGATCCTATATTGGAGCAAGACTGTCATCATCAATTTCCAACCATTATTTCTGAAATCGGTTGGGTACTTTCTGAGATTCCATAGAAAACGAAATACAGAACGTTTTTTTAGAATGACTTTTGCACATTTTCACCCCTCTTAAATTTCGAATTTTTTTAAGAAAAGTTCTTAGACATCATTTATATCTAATAAGTAACTACCACTCCAAATTCCATGTATCTGGGCCTTTCAGTAACACAAAAATCGCAATTTCGAAGGTTTTTTGGCTCCAGCACCCCTATAAGGGTAGTGGCACCGACATAAAATGTACCCTATGTCGGACAGCGTATGCATAACACATCCTAACCTCATCGTCCCGTATTTCTCTAAATATATACAAATTGATTCAATTTTAATATACAAATGAACAAAACCAATCGGCAAACTAGGCGAAAATCCGCTACTTATTATTGAATGAAAACTCGCGGTTATGTGATTAATTCCTGAAGTTCATCTCATTTAGTAGATTTTTAACAAACAAACAATTCCCCGAAGAAGTATTTCGTTAAACGAGATTAAAAGTAATATTTTTCATTATAAAAACGGAAGAAATAATGCATATGACTGCGAAATATAAACACGATTCTTATAACAACTGCTTTAGTATGCTTGCAATTAAAGCGGAAATAATAAAATTATGTTAAACTAGCATCTTTCCTCCGTTGGATCCCTTGACACAGATTTGGTCACGAAACATCTGCCTGCTCCTCAACTCGTTAGAGAAAGTGACACCCCCTCCTTCCTTGTCACAATTTCAATACGGTTGACAAGGTGGCAAAAACTGGCTGTTTCCAGCCAATTAGGCCGCAGATGAATTCTGTTAGTCGCCTCCGCATCAAGTTGACAGAAAACTGGTCTTTTCCATCAGTGTGACCCCTTTATTAATGCTTTTCATCTGTCAGATTTTAAATTTCATTTTTAAAATTATTTTATATATTTTATTTTATTTTAATTGAGAGATATTCATAAATGTTACAGTTTATATTATTCAATATGTTCTAACATTGAGATATATTTCATTATTATATGCTTTAATTTATGTCTGTATGAATAATAAAAAAATTTTTGTTTATGTCTTTTTTACGTTTATATATTTATTTATTTATGTATTTTTATTTTCATTAATTACTATTTATTTTCTATTAATTTATTTCTTCTGTTTTATATTATAGATATTGAAACATTTTCTTTGTATTTTAGTATATTCTTTCTATTCAATTGTTCGTGTTTATGTTCCTGTTAGTTTTTTACAACATTCTTATTACTATATTAATCCTATTACTTATATTCTAGTTATTTATTAATATCATAATGTAATATTTCTCTTAATATTTGAATTTTTTATTTATTTGAATTTTGATTTCAATGGACTTTAGTTATATAAAAAAAAATTATATAATAAATTTTTTTAGAATTATTAATTTTACATTATTATTATTACATTAATAATAATTATAATAAATATAGTTTAATTCGATTATATAGAATTATAACTAATTTCTATTAATTCATAACAATAATTTTTTTATTTTTATATTTCATTATAAGGGTTAAACGTTAATTTTTATTTAGATATTACTAAATATTTATATTGATTTCAATAGTTTTTAGATATTATTTGATAATTTTCTTAAGTTTAATCACACTGATTTCAAGCCAATTGGTCATACGATCACAACGGTTCCCACCCTCCAGATGCTTAATGCTATGATTAATATTATCTAACAGATCCCATCCTCATTGTCCCGTATTTCTCTAAATATATACAAATAGAATTAATTTTAATATACAAATCAACAAAACCGACCGGCAATGTAGGCGAAAATCCGCTACTTATTATTAAATGAAAACTCGCGGTTATGTGACTAATTCCTGAAGTTCGTCGCATTTAGTAGATATTTAACAAACAAACAATTCCCCGAAGAAGTATTTCTTTATACGAGATTAAAAGTAATATTTTTCATTATGAAAACGGAAGAAATAAAGCATATGACTGCAAAATATCAACTCGATTCTTATAACAACAGATTTCGTATGCTTGCAATTAAAGCGGAAATAATAAAATTATGTTAAACTAGCATCTTCCCTCCGTTGGATCCCTTGACACAGATTTGGTCACGAAACATCTGCCTGCTCCTCAACTCGTTAGAGAAAGTGACACCCCCTCCTTCCTTGTCACAATTTCAATACGGTTGACAAGGTGGCAAAAATTGGCTGTTTCCAGCCAATTAGGCCGCAGATGAATCCTGTTAGTCGCCTCCGCATCAAGTTGACAAAAAACTGGTCTTTTCCATCAGTGTGACAATTTTATTAATGCTTTTCATCTGTCAGATTTTAAATTTCATTTTGAAATTTATTTTATTTATTTATTTCATTTTATTTTAATTGAGAGATATTCATAAATGGTACAGTTTATATTATTCAATATGTTCTAACATTGAGATATATTTCATTATTATATGCTTTAATTTATGTCTGTATGAATAATAAAAAAAAAAATATTTATTACTTTTTTACGTTTATATATTTATTTATGTATTATTACTCTCAATAATTACTATTTATTTTCTATTAATTTATTTCTGCTGTTTTACATTATTGATATTGAAACATTTTCTTTGTATTTATATTTTGATAATTTTAGTATATTCTTTCTATTCAATTGTTCGTGTTTATGTTCCTGTTAGTTTTTTACTATATTCTTATTACTATATTAATCCTACTACTTATATTCTAGTTATTTATTAATAGCATAATGTAATATTTCTCTTAATATTTGAATTTTTTATTTATTTGAATTTTGATTTCAATGGACTTTAGTTATATAAAAAAAAATTATATAATAAATTTTTTTAGAATTATTAATTTTACATTATTATTATTACATTAATAATAATTATAATAAATATAGTTTAATTCGATTATATAGAATTATAACTAATTTCTATTAATTCATAACAATAATTTTTTTATTTTTATATTTCATTATAAGGGTTAAACGTTAATTTTTATTTAGATATTACTAAATATTTATATTAATTTCAATAGTTTTTAGATATTATTTGATAATTTTCTTAAGTTTAATCACACTGATTTCAAGCCAATTGGTCATACGATCACAACGGTTCCCACCCTCCAGATGCTTAATGCTATGATTAATATTATCTAACAGATCCCATCCTCATTGTCCCGTATTTCTCTAAATATATACAAATAGAATTAATTTTAATATACAAATCAACAAAACCGACCGGCAATGTAGGCGAAAATCCGCTACTTATTCTTAAATGAAAACTCGCGGTTATGTGACTAATTCCTGAAGTTCGTCGCATTTAGTAGATTTTTAACAAACAAACAATTCTCCGAAGAAGTATTTCTTTATACGAGATTAAAAGTAATATTTTTCATTATGAAAACGGAAGAAATAAAGCATATGACTGCAAAATATCAACTCGATTCTTATAACAACAGATTTCGTATGCTTGCAATTAAAGCGGAAATAATAAAATTATGTTAAACTAGCATCTTCCCTCCGTTGGATCCCTTGACACAGATTTGGTCACGAAACATCTGCCTGCTCCTCAACTCGTTAGAGAAAGTGACACCCCCTCCTTCCTTGTCACAATTTCAATACGGTTGACAAGGTGGCAAAAATTGGCTGTTTCCAGCCAATTAGGCCGCAGATGAATCCTGTTAGTCGCCTCCGCATCAAGTTGACAAAAAACTGGTCTTTTCCATCAGTGTGACCATTTTATTAATGCTTTTCATCTGTCAGATTTTAAATTTCATTTTGAAATTTATTTTATTTATTTATTTCATTTTATTTTAATTGAGAGATATTCATAAATGGTACAGTTTATATTATTCAATATGTTCTAACATTGAGATATATTTCATTATTATATGCTTTAATTTATGTCTGTATGAATAATAAAAAAAATTTTATTTATTACTTTTATACGTTTATATATTTATTTATGTATTATTACTTTCAATAACTACTATTTATTTTCTATTAATTTATTTCTGCTGTTTTACATTATTGATATTGAAACATTTTCTTTGTATTTATATTTTGATAATTTTAGTATATTCTTTCTATTCAATTGTTCGTGTTTATGTTCCTGTTAGTTTTTTACTATATTCTTATTACTATATTAATCCTACTACTTATATTCTAGTTATTTATTAATATCATAATGTAATATTTCTCTTAATATTTGAATTTTTTATTTATTTGAATTTTGATTTCAATGGACTTTAGTTATATAAAAAAAAATTATATAATAAATTTTTTTAGAATTATTAATTTTACATTATTATTATTACATTAATAATAATTATAATAAATATAGTTTAATTCGATTATATAGAATTATAACTAATTTCTATTAATTCATAACAATAATTTTTTTATTTTTATATTTCATTATAAGGGTTAAACGTTAATTTTTATTTAGATATTACTAAATATTTATATTGATTTCAATAGTTTTTAGATATTATTTGATAATTTTCTTAAGTTTAATCACACTGATTTCAAGCCAATTGGTCATACGATCACAACGGTTCCCACCCTCCAGATGCTTAATGCTATGATTAATATTATCTAACAGATCCCATCCTCATTGTCCCGTATTTCTCTAAATATATACAAATAGAATTAATTTTAATATACAAATCAACAAAACCGACCGGCAATGTAGGCGAAAATCCGCTACTTATTATTAAATGAAAACTCGCGGTTATGTGACTAATTCCTGAAGTTCGTCGCATTTAGTAGATTTTTAACAAACAAACAATTCTCCGAAGAAGTATTTCTTTATACGAGATTAAAAGTAATATTTTTCATTATGAAAACGGAAGAAATAAAGCATATGACTGCAAAATATCAACTCGATTCTTATAACAACAGATTTCGTATGCTTGCAATTAAAGCGGAAATAATAAAATTATGTTAAACTAGCATCTTCCCTCCGTTGGATCCCTTGACACAGATTTGGTCACGAAACATCTGCCTGCTCCTCAACTCGTTAGAGAAAGTGACACCCCCTCCTTCCTTGTCACAATTTCAATACGGTTGACAAGGTGGCAAAAATTGGCTGTTTCCAGCCAATTAGGCCGCAGATGAATCCTGTTAGTCGCCTCCGCATCAAGTTGACAAAAAACTGGTCTTTTCCATCAGTGTGACCATTTTATTAATGCTTTTCATCTGTCAGATTTTAAATTTCATTTTGAAATTTATTTTATTTATTTATTTCATTTTATTTTAATTGAGAGATATTCATAAATGGTACAGTTTATATTATTCAATATGTTCTAACATTGAGATATATTTCATTATTATATGCTTTAATTTATGTCTGTATGAATAATAAAAAAAATTTTATTTATTACTTTTTTACGTTTATATATTTATTTATGTATTATTACTTTCAATAATTACTATTTATTTTCTATTAATTTATTTCTGCTGTTTTACATTATTGATATTGAAACATTTTCTTTGTATTTATATTTCGATAATTTTAGTATATTCTTTCTATTCAATTGTTCGTGTTTATGTTCCTGTTAGTTTTTTACTATATTCTTATTACTATATTAATCCTACTACTTATATTCTAGTTATTTATTAATATCATAATGTAATATTTCTCTTAATATTTGAATTTTTTATTTATTTGAATTTTCATTTCAATGGACTTTAGATATATAAAAAAAAATTATATAATAAATTTTTTTAGAATTATTAATTTTACATTATTATTATTACATTAATAATAACTATAATAAATATAGTTTAATTCGATTATATAGAATTATATTTAATTTCTATTAATTCATAACAATAATTTTTTTATTTTTATATTTCATTATAAGGGTTAAACGTTAATTTTTATTTAGATATTACTAAATATTTATATTGATTTCAATAGTTTTTAGATATTATTTGATAATTTTCTTAAGTTTAATCACACTGATTTCAAGCCAATTGGTCATACGATCACAACGGTTCCCACCCTCCAGATGCTTAATGCTATGATTAATATTATCTAACAGATCCTATCCTCATCGTCCCGTATTTCTCTAAATATATACAAATAGAATTAATTTTAATATACAAATCAACAAAACCGACCGGCAATGTAGGCGAAAATCCGCTACTTATTATTAAATGAAAACTCGCGGTTATGTGACTAATTCCTGAAGTTCGGCGCATTTAGTAGATTTTTAACAAACAAACAATTCCCCTAAGAAGTATTTCTTTATACGAGATTAAAAGTAATATTTTTCATTATGAAAACGGAAGAAATAAAGCATATGACTGCAAAATATCAACTAGATTCTTATAACAACAGATTTCGTATGCTTGCAATTAAAGCGGAAATAATAAAATTATGTTAAACTAGCATCTTCCCTCCGTTGGATCCCTTGACACAGATTTGGTCACGAAACATCTGCCTGCTCCTCAACTCGTTAGAGAAAGTGACACCCCCTCCTTCCTTGTCACAATTTCAATACGGTTGACAAGGTGGCAAAAATTGGCTGTTTCCAGCCAATTAGGCCGCAGATGAATCCTGTTAGTCGCCTCCGCATCAAGTTGACAAAAAACTGGTCTTTTCCATCAGTGTGACCATTTTATTAATGCTTTTCATCTGTCAGATTTTAAATTTCATTTTGAAATTTATTTTATTTATTTATTTCATTTTATTTTAATTGAGAGATATTCATAAATGGTACAGTTTATATTATTCAATATGTTCTAACATTGAGATATATTTCATTATTATATGCTTTAATTTATGTCTGTATGAATAATAAAAAAAATTTTATTTATTACTTTTATACGTTTATATATTTATTTATGTATTATGACTTTCAATAACTACTATTTATTTTCTATTAATTTATTTCTGCTGTTTTACATTATTGATATTGAAGCATTTTCTTTGTATTTATATTTTGATAATTTTAGTATATTCTTTCTATTCAATTGTTCGTGTTTATGTTCCTGTTAGTTTTTTACTATATTCTTATTACTATATTAATCCTACTACTTATATTCTAGTTATTTATTAATATCATAATGTAATATTTCTCTTAATATTTGAATTTTTTATTTATTTGAATTTTGATTTCAATGGATTTTAGTTATATAAAAAAAAAAATTATATAACAAATTTTTTTAGAATTATTAATTTTACATTATTATTATTACATTAATAATCATTATAATAAATATAGTTTAATTCGATTATATAGAATTATAACTAATTTCTATTAATTCATAACAATAATTTTTTTATTTTTATATTTCATTATAAGGGTTAAACGTTAATTTTTATTTAGATATTACTAAATATTTATATTGATTTCAATAGTTTTTACATATTATTTGATAATTTTCTTAAGTTTAATCACACTGATTTCAAGCCAATTGGTCATACGATCACAACGGTTCCCACCCTCCAGATGCTTAATGCTATGATTAATATTATCTAACAGATCCCATCCTCATTGTCCCGTATTTCTCTAAATATATACAAATAGAATTAATTTTAATATACAAATCAACAAAACCGACCGGCAATGTAGGCGAAAATCCGCTACTTATTATTAAATGAAAACTCGCGGTTATGTGACTAATTCCTGAAGTTCGTCGCATTTAGTAGATTTTTAACAAACAAACAATTCCCCGAAGAAGTATTTCTTTATACGAGATTAAAAGTAATATTTTTCATTATGAAAACGGAAGAAATAAAGCATATGACTGCAAAATATCAACTCGATTCTTATAACAACAGATTTCGTATGCTTGCAATTAAAGCGGAAATAATAAAATTATGTTAAACTAGCATCTTCCCTCCGTTGGATCCCTTGACACAGATTTGGTCACGAAACATCTGCCTGCTCCTCAACTCGTTAGAGAAAGTGACACCCCCTCCTTCCTTGTCACAATTTCAATACGATTGACAAGGTGGCAAAAATTGGCTGTTTCCAGCCAATTAGGCCGCAGATGAATCCTGTTAGTCGCCTCCGCATCAAGTTGACAAAAAACTGGTCTTTTCCATCAGTGTGACCATTTTATTAATGCTTTTCATCTGTCAGATTTTAAATTTCATTTTGAAATTTATTTTATTTATTTATTTCATTTTATTTTAATTGAGAGATATTCATAAATGGTACAGTTTATATTATTCAATATGTTCTAACATTGAGATATATTTCATTATTATATGCTTTAATTTATGTCTGTATGAATAATAAAAAAAATTTTATTTATTACTTTTTTACGTTTATATATTTATTTATGTATTATTACTTTCAATAATTACTATTTATTTTCTATTAATTTATTTCTGCTGTTTTACATTATTGATATTGAAACATTTTCTTTGTATTTATATTTCGATAATTTTAGTATATTCTTTCTATTCAATTGTTCGTGTTTATGTTCCTGTTAGTTTTTTACTATATTCTTATTACTATATTAATCCTACTACTTATATTCTAGTTATTTATTAATATCATAATGTAATATTTCTCTTAATATTTGAATTTTTTATTTATTTGAATTTTGATTTCAATGGACTTTAGTTATATAAAAAAAAAATTATATAATAAATTTTTTTAGAATTATTAATTTTACATTATTATTATTACATTAATAATAATTATAATAAATATAGTTTAATTCGATTATATAGATTTATAACTAATTTCTATTAATTCATAACAATAATTTTTTTATTTTTATATTTCATTATAAGGGTTAAACGTTAATTTTTATTTAGATATTACTAAATATTTATATTGATTTCAATAGTTTTTAGATATTATTTAATAATTTTCTTAAGTTTAATCACACTGATTTCAAGCCAATTGGTCATACGATCATAACGGTTCCCACCCTCCAGATGCTTAATGCTATGATTAATATTATCTAACAGATCCTATCCTCATCGTCCCGTATTTCTCTAAATATATACAAATAGAATTAATTTTAATATACAAATCAACAAAACCGACCGGCAATGTAGGCGAAAATCCGCTACTTATTATTAAATGAAAACTCGCGGGTATGTGACTAATTCCTGAAGTTCGGCGCATTTAGTAGATTTTTAACAAACAAACAATTCCCCGAAGAAGTATTTCTTTATACGAGATTAAAAGTAATATTTTTCATTATGAAAACGGAAGAAATAAAGCATATGACTGCAAAATATCAACTCGATTCTTATAACAACAGATTTCGTATGCTTGCAATTAAAGCGGAAATAATAAAATTATGTTAAACTAGCATCTTCCCTCCGTTGGATCCCTTGACACAGATTTGGTCACGAAACATCTGCCTGCTCCTCAACTCGTTAGAGAAAGTGACACCCCCTCCTTCCTTGTCACAATTTCAATACGGTTGACAAGGTGGCAAAAATTGGCTGTTTCCAGCCAATTAGGCCGCAGATGAATCCTGTTAGTCGCCTCCGCATCAAGTTGACAAAAAACTGGTCTTTTCCGTCAGTGTGACCATTTTATTAATGCTTTTCATCTGTCAGATTTTAAATTTCATTTTGAAATTTATTTTATTTATTTATTTCATTTTATTTTAATTGAGAGATATTCATAAATGGTACAGTTTATATTATTCAATATGTTCTAACATTGAGATATATTTCATTATTATATGCTTTAATTTATGTCTGTATGAATAATAAAAAAAATTTTATTTATTACTTTTTTACGTTTATATATTTATTTATGTATTATTACTTTCAATAATTACTATTTATTTTCTATTAATTTATTTCTGCTGTTTTACATTATTGATATTGAAACATTTTCTTTGTATTTATATTTCGATAATTTTAGTATATTCTTTCTATTCAATTGTTCGTGTTTATGTTCCTGTTAGTTTTTTACTATATTCTTATTACTATATTAATCCTACTACTTATATTCTAGTTATTTATTAATATCATAATGTAATATTTCTCTTAATATTTGAATTTTTTATTTATTTGAATTTTGATTTCAATGGACTTTAGTTATATAAAAAAAAAAATTATATAATAAATTTTTTTAGAATTATTAATTTTACATTATTATTATTACATTAATAATAATTATAATAAATATAGTTTAATTCGATTATATAGATTTATAACTAATTTCTATTAATTCATAACAATAATTTTTTTATTTTTATATTTCATTATAAGGGTTAAACGTTAATTTTTATTTAGATATTACTAAATATTTATATTGATTTCAATAGTTTTTAGATATTATTTAATAATTTTCTTAAGTTTAATCACACTGATTTCAAGCCAATTGGTCATACGATCATAACGGTTCCCACCCTCCAGATGCTTAATGCTATGATTAATATTATCTAACAGATCCTATCCTCATCGTCCCGTATTTCTCTAAATATATACAAATAGAATTAATTTTAATATACAAATCAACAAAACCGACCGGCAATGTAGGCGAAAATCCGCTACTTATTATTAAATGAAAACTCGCGGGTATGTGACTAATTCCTGAAGTTCGGCGCATTTAGTAGATTTTTAACAAACAAACAATTCCCCGAAGAAGTATTTCTTTATACGAGATTAAAAGTAATATTTTTCATTATGAAAACGGAAGAAATAAAGCATATGACTGCAAAATATCAACTCGATTCTTATAACAACAGATTTCGTATGCTTGCAATTAAAGCGGAAATAATAAAATTATGTTAAACTAGCATCTTCCCTCCGTTGGATCCCTTGACACAGATTTGGTCACGAAACATCTGCCTGCTCCTCAACTCGTTAGAGAAAGTGACACCCCCTCCTTCCTTGTCACAATTTCAATACGGTTGACAAGGTGGCAAAAATTGGCTGTTTCCAGCCAATTAGGCCGCAGATGAATCCTGTTAGTCGCCTCCGCATCAAGTTGACAAAAAACTGGTCTTTTCCGTCAGTGTGACCATTTTATTAATGCTTTTCATCTGTCAGATTTTAAATTTCATTTTGAAATTTATTTTATTTATTTATTTCATTTTATTTTAATTGAGAGATATTCATAAATGGTACAGTTTATATTATTCAATATGTTCTAACATTGAGATATATTTCATTATTATATGCTTTAATTTATGTCTGTATGAATAACAAAAAAAAATTTATTTATTACTTTTTTACGTTTATATATTTATTTATGTATTATTACTTTCAATAATTACTATTTATTTTCTATTAATTTATTTTTGCTGTTTTACATTATTGATATTGAAACATTTTCTTTGTATTTATATTTTGATAATTTTAGTATATTCTTTCTATTCAATTGTTCGTGTTTATGTTCCTGTTAGTTTTTTACTATATTCTTATTACTATATTAATCCTACTACTTATATTCTAGTTATTTATTAATATCATAATGTAATATTTCTCTTAATATTTGAATTTTTAATTTATTTGAATTTTGATTTCAATGGACTTTAGTTATATAAAAAAAAATTATATAATAAATTTTTTTAGAATTATTAATTTTACATTATTATTATTACATTAATAATAATTATAATAAATATAGTTTAATTCGATTATATAGAATTATAACTAATTTCTATTAATTCATAACAATAATTTTTTTTTTTTATATTTCATTATAAGGGTTAAACGTTAATTTTTATTTAGATATTACTAAATATTTATATTGATTTCAATAGTTTTTAGATATTATTTGATAATTTTCTTAAGTTTAATCACACTGATTTCAAGCCAATTGGTCATACGATCACAACGGTTCCCACCCTCCAGATGCTTAATGCTATGATTAATATTATCTAACAGATCCTATCCTCATCGTCCCGTATTTCTCTAAATATATACAAATAGAATTAATTTTAATATACAAATCAACAAAACCGACCGGCAATGTAGGCGAAAATCCGCTACTTATTATTAAATGAAAACTCGCGGTTATGTGACTAATTCCTGAAGTTCGGCGCATTTAGTAGATTTTAACAAACAAACAATTCCCCTAAGAAGTATTTCTTTATACGAGATTAAAAGTAATATTTTTCATTATGAAAACGGAAGAAATAAAGCATATGACTGCAAAATATCAACTCGATTCTTATAACAACAGATTTCGTATGCTTGCAATTAAAGCGGAAATAATAAAATTATGTTAAACTAGCATCTTCCCTCCGTTGGATCCCTTGACACAGATTTGGTCACGAAACATCTGCCTGCTCCTCAACTCGTTAGAGAAAGTGACACCCCCTCCTTCCTTGTCACAATTTCAATACGGTTGACAAGGTGGCAAAAATTGGCTGTTTCCAGCCAATTAGGCCGCAGATGAATCCTGTTAGTGGCCTCCGCATCAAGTTGACAAAAAACTGGTCTTTTCCATCAGTGTGACCATTTTATTAATGCTTTTCATCTGTCAGATTTTAAATTTCATTTTGAAATTTATTTTATTTATTTATTTCATTTTATTTTAATTGAGAGATATTCATAAATGGTACAGTTTATATTATTCAATATGTTCTAACATTGAGATATATTTCATTATTATATGCTTTAATTTATGTCTGTATGAATAATAAAAAAAAATTTTATTTATTACTTTTATACGTTTATATATTTATTTTTGTATTATTACTTTCAATAATTACTATTTATTTTCTATTAATTTATTTCTGCTGTTTTACATTATTGATATTGAAACATTTTCTTTGTATTTATATTTTGATAATTTTAGTATATTCTTTCTATTCAATTGTTCGTGTTTATGTTCCTGTTAGTTTTTTACTATATTCTTATTACTATATTAATCCTACTACTTATATTCTAGTTATTTATTAATATCATAATGTAATATTTCTCTTAATATTTGAATTTTTTATTTATTTGAATTTTGATTTCAATGGACTTTAGTTATATCAAAAAAAATTATATAATAAATTTTTTTAGAATTATTAATTTTACATTATTATTATTACATTAATAATAATTATAATAAATATAGTTTAATTCGATTATATAGAATTATAACTAATTTCTATTAATTCATAACAATAATTTTTTTTATTTTTATATTTCATTATAAGGGTTAAACGTTAATTTTTATTTAGATATTACTAAATATTTATATTGATTTCAATAGTTTTTAGATATTATTTGATAATTTTCTTAAGTTTAATCACACTGATTTCAAGCCAATTGGTCATACGATCACAACGGTTCCCACCCTCCAGATGCTTAATGCTATGATTAATATTATCTAACAGATCCTATCCTCATCGTCCCGTATTTCTCTAAATATATACAAATAGAATTAATTTTAATATACAAATCAACAAAACCGACCGGCAATGTAGGCGAAAATCCGCTACTTATTATTAAATGAAAACTCGCGGTTATGTGACTAATTCCTGAAGTTCGTCGCATTTAGTAGATTTTTAACAAACAAACAATTCCCCGAAGAAGTATTTCTTTATACGAGATTAAAAGTAATATTTTTCATTATAAAAACGGAAGAAATAATGCATATGACTGCGAAATATAAACACGATTCTTATAACAACTGCTTTAGTATGCTTGCAATTAAAGCGGAAATAATAAAATTATGTTAAACTAGCATCTTTCCTCCGTTGGATCCCTTGACACAGATTTGGTCACGAAACATCTGCCTGCTCCTCAACTCGTTAGAGAAAGTGACACCCCCTCCTTCCTTGTCACAATTTCAATACGGTTGACAAGGTGGCAAAAACTGGCTGTTTCCAGCCAATTAGGCCGCAGATGAATTCTGTTAGTCGCCTCCGCATCAAGTTGACAGAAAACTGGTCTTTTCCATCAGTGTGACAATTTTATTAATGCTTTTCATCTGTCAGATTTTAAATTTCATTTTGAAATTTATTTTATTTATTTATTTCATTTTATTTTAATTGAGAGATATACATAAATGGTACAGTTTATATTATTCAATATGTTCTAACATTGAGATATATTTCATTATTATATGCTTTAATTTATGTCTGTATGAATAATAAAAAAAAAAAATATTTATTACTTTTTTACGTTTATATATTTATTTATGTATTATTACTCTCAATAATTACTATTTATTTTCTATTAATTTATTTCTGCTGTTTTACATTATTGATATTGAAACATTTTCTTTGTATTTATATTTTGATAATTTTAGTATATTCTTTCTATTCAATTGTTCGTGTTTATGTTCCTGTTAGTTTTTTACTATATTCTTATTACTATATTAATCCTACTACTTATATTCTAGTTATTTATTAATATCATAATGTAATATTTCCCTTAATATTTGAATTTTTTATTTATTTGAATTTTGATCTCAATGGACTTTACTTATATCAAAAAAAATTGTATAGTAATTTTTTTTAGAATTATTACATTTACATTATTATTATTACATTAATAATAATTATAATAAATATAGTTTAATTCGATTATATAGAATTATAACTAATTTCTATTAATTCATAACAATAATTTTTTTATTTTTATATTTCATTATAAGGGTTAAACGTTAATTTTTACTTAGATATTACTAAATATTTATATTGATTTCAATAGTTTTTAGATATTATTTGATAATTTTCTTAAGTTTAATCACACTGATTTCAAGCCAATTGGTCATACGATCACAACGGTTCCCACCCTCCAGATGCTTAATGCTATGATTAATATTATCTAACAGATCCTATCCTCATCGTCCCGTATTTCTCTAAATATATACAAATAGAATTAATTTTAATATACAAATCAACAAAACCGACCGGCAATGTAGGCGAAAATCCGCTACTTATTATTAAATGAAAACTCGCGGTTATGTGACTAATTCCTGAAGTTCGGCGCATTTAGTAGATTTTTAACGAACAAACAATTCCCCGAAGAAGTATTTCTTTATACGAGATTAAAAGTAATATTTTTCATTATGGAAACGGAAGAAATAAAGCATATGACTGCAAAATATCAACTCGATTCTTATAACAACAGATTTCGTATGCTTGCAATTAAAGCGGAAATAATAAAATTATGTTAAACTAGCATCTTCCCTCCGTTGGATCCCTTGACACAGATTTGGTCACGAAACATCTGCCTGCTCCTCAACTCGTTAGAGAAAGTGACACCCCCTCCTTCCTTGTCACAATTTCAATACGGTTGACAAGGTGGCAAAAATTGGCTGTTTCCAGCCAATTAGGCCGCAGATGAATCCTGTTAGTCGCCTCCGCATCAAGTTGACAAAAAACTGGTCTTTTCCATCAGTGTGACCATTTTATTAATGCTTTTCATCTGTCAGATTTTAAATTTCATTTTGAAATTTATTTTATTTATTTATTTCATTTTATTTTAATTGAGAGATATTCATAAATGGTACAGTTTATATTATTCAATATGTTCTAACATTGAGATATATTTCATTATTATATGCTTTAATTTATGTCTGTATGAATAATAAAAAAAATTTTATTTATTACTTTTATACGTTTATATATTTATTTATGTATTATTACTTTCAATAACTACTATTTATTTTCTATTAATTTATTTCTGCTGTTTTACATTATTGATATTGAAACATTTTCTTTGTATTTATATTTTGATAATTTTAGTATATTCTTTCTATTCAATTGTTCGTGTTTATGTTCCTGTTAGTTTTTTACTATATTCTTATTACTATATTAATCCTACTACTTATATTCTAGTTATTTATTAATATCATAATGTAATATATCTCTTAATATTTGAATTTTTTATTTATTTGAATTTTGATTTCAATGGACTTTAGTTATATAAAAAAAAATTATATAATAAATTTTTTTAGAATTATTAATTTTACATTAATATTATTACATTAATAATAATTATAATAAATATAGTTTAATTCGATTATATAGAATTATAACTAATTTCTATTAATTCATAACAATAATTTTTTTATTTTTATATTTCATTATAAGGGTTAAACGTTAATTTTTATTTAGATATTACTAAATATTTATATTGATTTCAATAGTTTTTAGATATTATTTGATAATTTTCTTAAGTTTAATCACACTGATTTCAAGCCAATTGGTCATACGATCACAACGGTTCCCACCCTCCAGATGCTTAATGCTATGATTAATATTATCTAACAGATCCCATCCTCATTGTCCCGTATTTCTATAAATATATACAAATAGAATTAATTTTAATATACAAATCAACAAAACCGACCGGCAATGTAGGCGAAAATCCGCTACTTATTATTAAATGAAAACTCGCGGTTATGTGACTAATTCCTGAAGTTCGTCGCATTTAGTAGATTTTTAACAAACAAACAATTCTCCGAAGAAGTATTTCTTTATACGAGATTAAAAGTAATATTTTTCATTATGAAAACGGAAGAAATAAAGCATATGACTGCAAAATATCAACTCGATTCTTATAACAACAGATTTCGTATGCTTGCAATTAAAGCGGAAATAATAAAATTATGTTAAACTAGCATCTTCCCTCCGTTGGATCCCTTGACACAGATTTGGTCACGAAACATCTGCCTGCTCCTCAACTCGTTAGAGAAAGTGACACCCCCTCCTTCCTTGTCACAATTTCAATACGGTTGACAAGGTGGCAAAAATTGGCTGTTTCCAGCCAATTAGGCCGCAGATGAATCCTGTTAGTCGCCTCCGCATCAAGTTGACAAAAAACTGGTCTTTTCCATCAGTGTGACCATTTTATTAATGCTTTTCATCTGTCAGATTTTAAATTTCATTTTGAAATTTATTTTATTTATTCATTTCATTTTATTTTAATTGAGAGATATTCATAAATGGTACAGTTTATATTATTCAATATGTTCTAACATTGAGATATATTTCATTATTATATGCTTTAATTTATGTCTGTATGAATAATAAAAAAAATTTTATTTATTACTTTTTTACGTTTATATATTTATTTATGTATTATTACTTTCAATAATTACTATTTATTTTCTATTAATTTATTTCTGCTGTTTTACATTATTGATATTGAAACATTTTCTTTGTATTTATATTTCGATAATTTTAGTATATTCTTTCTATTCAATTGTTCGTGTTTATGTTCCTGTTAGTTTTTTACTATATTCTTATTACTATATTAATCCTACTACTTATATTCTAGTTATTTATTAATATCATAATGTAATATTTCTCTTAATATTTGAATTTTTTATTTATTTGAATTTTCATTTCAATGGACTTTAGATATATAAAAAAAAATTATATAATAAATTTTTTTAGAATTATTAATTTTACATTATTATTATTACATTAATAATAACTATAATAAATATAGTTTAATTCGATTATATAGAATTATAACTAATTTCTATTAATTCATAACAATAATTTTTTTATTTTTATATTTCATTATAAGGGTTAAACGTTAATTTTTATTTAGATATTACTAAATATTTATATTGATTTCAATAGTTTTTAGATATTATTTGATAATTTTCTTAAGTTTAATCACACTGATTTCAAGCCAATTGGTCATACGATCACAACGGTTCCCACCCTCCAGATGCTTAATGCTATGATTAATATTATCTAACAGATCCTATCCTCATCGTCCCGTATTTCTCTAAATATATACAAATAGAATTAATTTTAATATACAAATCAACAAAACCGACCGGCAATGTAGGCGAAAATCCGCTACTTATTATTAAATGAAAACTCGCGGTTATGTGACTAATTCCTGAAGTTCGGCGCATTTAGTAGATTTTTAACAAACAAACAATTCCCCTAAGAAGTATTTCTTTATACGAGATTAAAAGTAATATTTTTCATTATGAAAACGGAAGAAATAAAGCATATGACTGCAAAATATCAACTAGATTCTTATAACAACAGATTTCGTATGCTTGCAATTAAAGCGGAAATAATAAAATTATGTTAAACTAGCATCTTCCCTCCGTTGGATCCCTTGACACAGATTTGGTCACGAAACATCTGCCTGCTCCTCAACTCGTTAGAGAAAGTGACACCCCCTCCTTCCTTGTCACAATTTCAATACGGTTGACAAGGTGGCAAAAATTGGCTGTTTCCAGCCAATTAGGCCGCAGATGAATCCTGTTAGTCGCCTCCGCATCAAGTTGACAAAAAACTGGTCTTTTCCATCAGTGTGACCATTTTATTAATGCTTTTCATCTGTCAGATTTTAAATTTCATTTTGAAATTTATTTTATTTATTTATTTCATTTTATTTTAATTGAGAGATATTCATAAATGGTACAGTTTATATTATTCAATATGTTCTAACATTGAGATATATTTCATTATTATATGCTTTAATTTATGTCTGTATGAATAATAAAAAAAATTTTATTTATTACTTTTATACGTTTATATATTTATTTATGTATTATTACTTTCAATAACTACTATTTATTTTCTATTAATTTATTTCTGCTGTTTTACATTATTGATATTGAAGCATTTTCTTTGTATTTATATTTTGATAATTTTAGTATATTCTTTCTATTCAATTGTTCGTGTTTATGTTCCTGTTAGTTTTTTACTATATTCTTATTACTATATTAATCCTACTACTTATATTCTAGTTATTTATTAATATCATAATGTAATATTTCTCTTAATATTTGAATTTTTTATTTATTTGAATTTTGATTTCAATGGACTTTAGTTATATAAAAAAAAAATTATATAACAAATTTTTTTAGAATTATTAATTTTAGATTATTATTATTACATTAATAATCATTATAATAAATATAGTTTAATTCGATTATATAGAATTATAACTAATTTCTATTAATTCATAACAATAATTTTTTTATTTTTATATTTCATTATAAGGGTTAAACGTTAATTTTTATTTAGATATTACTAAATATTTATATTGATTTCAATAGTTTTTAGATATTATTTGATAATTTTCTTAAGTTTAATCACACTGATTTCAAGCCAATTGGTCATACGATCACAACGGTTCCCACCCTCCAGATGCTTAATGCTATGATTAATATTATCTAACAGATCCCATCCTCATTGTCCCGTATTTCTCTAAATATATACAAATAGAATTAATTTTAATATACAAATCAACAAAACCGACCGGCAATGTAGGCGAAAATCCGCTACTTATTATTAAATGAAAACTCGCGGTTATGTGACTAATTCCTAAAGTTCGTCGCATTTAGTAGATTTTTAACAAACAAACAATTCCCCGAAGAAGTATTTCTTTATACGAGATTAAAAGTAATATTTTTCATTATGAAAACGGAAGAAATAAAGCATATGACTGCAAAATATCAACTCGATTCTTATAACAACAGATTTCGTATGCTTGCAATTAAAGCGGAAATAATAAAATTATGTTAAACTAGCATCTTCCCTCCGTTGGATCCCTTGACACAGATTTGGTCACGAAACATCTGCCTGCTCCTCAACTCGTTAGAGAAAGTGACACCCCCTCCTTCCTTGTCACAATTTCAATACGGTTGACAAGGTGGCAAAAATTGGCTGTTTCCAGCCAATTAGGCCGCAGATGAATCCTGTTAGTCGCCTCCGCATCAAGTTGACAAAAAACTGGTCTTTTCCATCAGTGTGACCATTTTATTAATGCTTTTCATCTGTCAGATTTTAAATTTCATTTTGAAATTTATTTTATTTATTTATTTCATTTTATTTTAATTGAGAGATATTCATAAATGGTACAGTTTATATTATTCAATATGTTCTAACATTGAGATATATTTCATTATTATATGCTTTAATTTATGTCTGTATGAATAATAAAAAAAATTTTATTTATTACTTTTTTACGTTTATATATTTATTTATGTATTATTACTTTCAATAATTACTATTTATTTTCTATTAATTTATTTCTGCTGTTTTACATTATTGATATTGAAACATTTTCTTTGTATTTATATTTCGATAATTTTAGTATATTCTTTCTATTCAATTGTTCGTGTTTATGTTCCTGTTAGTTTTTTACTATATTCTTATTACTATATTAATCCTACTACTTATATTCTAGTTATTTATTAATATCATAATGTAATATTTCTCTTAATATTTGAATTTTTTATTTATTTGAATTTTGATTTCAATGGACTTTAGTTATATAAAAAAAAAATTATATAATAAATTTTTTTAGAATTATTAATTTTACATTATTATTATTACATTAATAATAATTATAATAAATATAGTTTAATTCGATTATATAGATTTATAACTAATTTCTATTAATTCATAACAATAATTTTTTTATTTTTATATTTCATTATAAGGGTTAAACGTTAATTTTTATTTAGATATTACTAAATATTTATATTGATTTCAATAGTTTTTAGATATTATTTAATTATTAATTTTACATTATTATTATTACATTAATAATAATTATAATAAATATAGTTTAATTCGATTATATAGATTTATAACTAATTTCTATTAATTCATAACAATAATTTTTTTATTTTTATATTTCATTATAAGGGTTAAACGTTAATTTTTATTTAGATATTACTAAATATTTATATTGATTTCAATAGTTTTTAGATATTATTTAATAATTTTCTTAAGTTTAATCACACTGATTTCAAGCCAATTGGTCATACGATCATAACGGTTCCCACCCTCCAGATGCTTAATGCTATGATTAATATTATCTAACAGATCCTATCCTCATCTTCCCGTATTTCTCTAAATATATACAAATAGAATTAATTTTAATATACAAATCAACAAAACCGACCGGCAATGTAGGCGAAAATCCGCTACTTATTATTAAATGAAAACTCGCGGGTATGTGACTAATTCCTGAAGTTCGGCGCATTTAGTAGATTTTTAACAAACAAACAATTCCCCGAAGAAGTATTTCTTTATACGAGATTAAAAGTAATATTTTTCATTATGAAAACGGAAGAAATAAAGCATATGACTGCAAAATATCAACTCGATTCTTATAACAACAGATTTCGTATGCTTGCAATTAAAGCGGAAATAATAAAATTATGTTAAACTAGCATCTTCCCTCCGTTGGATCCCTTGACACAGATTTGGTCACGAAACATCTGCCTGCTCCTCAACTCGTTAGAGAAAGTGACACCCCCTCCTTCCTTGTCACAATTTCAATACGGTTGACAAGGTGGCAAAAATTGGCTGTTTCCAGCCAATTAGGCCGCAGATGAATCCTGTTAGTCGCCTCCGCATCAAGTTGACAAAAAACTGGTCTTTTCCGTCAGTGTGACCATTTTATTAATGCTTTTCATCTGTCAGATTTTAAATTTCATTTTGAAATTTATTTTATTTATTTATTTCATTTTATTTTAATTGAGAGATATTCATAAATGGTACAGTTTATATTATTCAATATGTTCTAACATTGAGATATATTTCATTATTATATGCTTTAATTTATGTCTGTATGAATAACAAAAAAAAATTTATTTATTACTTTTTTACGTTTATATATTTATTTATGTATTATTACTTTCAATAATTACTATTTATTTTCTATTAATTTATTTTTGCTGTTTTACATTATTGATATTGAAACATTTTCTTTGTATTTATATTTTGATAATTTTAGTATATTCTTTCTATTCAATTGTTCGTGTTTATGTTCCTGTTAGTTTTTTACTATATTCTTATTACTATATTAATCCTACTACTTATATTCTAGTTATTTATTAATATCATAATGTAATATTTCTCTTAATATTTGAATTTTTAATTTATTTGAATTTTGATTTCAATGGACTTTAGTTATATAAAAAAAAATTATATAATAAATTTTTTTAGAATTATTAATTTTACATTATTATTATTACATTAATAATAATTATAATAAATATAGTTTAATTCGATTATATAGAATTATAACTAATTTCTATTAATTCATAACAATAATTTTTTTTTTTTTTATATTTCATTATAAGGGTTAAACGTTAATTTTTATTTAGATATTACTAAATATTTATATTGATTTCAATAGTTTTTAGATATTATTTGATAATTTTCTTAAGTTTAATCACACTGATTTCAAGCCAATTGGTCATACGATCACAACGGTTCCCACCCTCCAGATGCTTAATGCTATGATTAATATTATCTAACAGATCCTATCCTCATCGTCCCGTATTTCTCTAAATATATACAAATAGAATTAATTTTAATATACAAATCAACAAAACCGACCGGCAATGTAGGCGAAAATCCGCTACTTATTATTAAATGAAAACTCGCGGTTATGTGACTAATTCCTGAAGTTCGGCGCATTTAGTAGATTTTTAACAAACAAACAATTCCCCGAAGAAGTATTTCTTTATACGAGATTAAAAGTAATATTTTTCATTATGAAAACGGAAGAAATAAAGCATATGACTGCAAAATATCAACTCGATTCTTATAACAACAGATTTCGTATGCTTGCAATTAAAGCGGAAATAATAAAATTATGTTAAACTAGCATCTTCCCTCCGTTGGATCCCTTGACACAGATTTGGTCACGAAACATCTGCCAGCTCCTCAACTCGTTAGAGAAAGTGACACCCCCTCCTTCCTTGTCACAATTTCAATACGGTTGACAAGGTGGCAAAAATTGGCTGTTTCCAGCCAATTAGGCCGCAGATGAATCCTGTTAGTCGCCTCCGCATCAAGTTGACAAAAAACTGGTCTTTTCCATCAGTGTGACCATTTTATTAATGCTTTTCATCTGTCAGATTTTAAATTTCATTTTGAAATTTATTTTATTTATTTATTTCATTTTATTTTAATTGAGAGATATTCATAAATGGTACAGTTTATATTATTCAATATGTTCTGACATTGAGATATATTTCATTATTATATGCTTTAATTTATGTCTGTATGAATAATAAAAAAAATTTTATTATTACTTTTTTACGTTTATATATTTATTTATGTATTATTACTTTCAATAATTACTATTTATTTTCTATTAATTTATTTCTGCTGTTTTACATTATTGATATTGAAACATTTTCTTTGTATTTATATTTCGATAATTTTAGTATATTCTTTCTATTCAATTGTTCGTGTTTATGTTCCTGTTAGTTTTTTACTATATTCTTATTACTATATTAATCCTACTACTTATATTCTAGTTATTTATTAATATCATAATGTAATATTTCTCTTAATATTTGAATTTTTTATTTATTTGAATTTTGATTTCAATGGACTTTAGTTATATAAAAAAAAATTATATAATAAATTTTTTTAGAATTATTAATTTTACATTATTATTATTACATTAATAATAATTATAATAAATATAGTTTAATTCGATTATATAGATTTATAACTAATTTCTATTAATTCAAAACAATAATTTTTTTATTTTTATATTTCATTATAAGGGTTAAACGTTAATTTTTATTTAGATATTACTAAATATTTATATTGATTTCAATAGTTTTTAGATATTATTTGATAATTTTCTTAAGTTTAATCACACTGATTTCAAGCCAATTGGTCATACGATCACAACGGTTCCCACCCTCCAGATGCTTAATTCTATGATTAATATTATCTAACAGATCCTATCCTCATCGTCCCGTATTTCTCTAAATATATACAAATAGAATTAATTTTAATATACAAATCAACAAAACCGACCGGCAATGTAGGCGAAAATCCGCTACTTATTATTAAATGAAAACTCGCGGTTATGTGACTAATTCCTGAAGTTCGGCGCATTTAGTAGATTTTTAACAAACAAACAATTCCCCGAAGAAGTATTTCTTTATACGAGATTAAAAGTAATATTTTTCATTATGAAAACGGAAGAAATAAAGCATATGACTGCAAAATATCAACTCGATTCTTATAACAACAGATTTCGTATGCTTGCAATTAAAGCGGAAATAATAAAATTATGTTAAACTAGCATCTTCCCTCCGTTGGATCCCTTGACACAGATTTGGTCACGAAACATCTGCCAGCTCCTCAACTCGTTAGACAAAGTGACACCCCCTCCTTCCTTGTCACAATTTCAATACGGTTGACAAGGTGGCAAAAATTGGCTGTTTCCAGCCAATTAGGCCGCAGATGAATCCTGTTAGTCGCCTCCGCATCAAGTTGACAAAAAACTGGTCTTTTCCATCAGTGTGACCATTTTATTAATGCTTTTCATCTGTCAGATTTTAAATTTCATTTTGAAATTTATTTTATTTATTTATTTCATTTTATTTTAATTGAGAGATATTCATAAATGGTACAGTTTATATTATTCAATATGTTCTGACATTGAGATATATTTCATTATTATATGCTTTAATTTATGTCTGTATGAATAATAAAAAAAATTTTATTTATTACTTTTTTACGTTTATATATTTATTTATGTATTATTACTTTCAATAATTACTATTTATTTTCTATTAATTTATTTCTGCTGTTTTACATTATTGATATTGAAACATTTTCTTTGTATTTATATTTCGATAATTTTAGTATATTCTTTCTATTCAATTGTTCGTGTTTATGTTCCTGTTAGTTTTTTACTATATTCTTATTACTATATTAATCCTACTACTTATATTCTAGTTATTTATTAATATCATAATGTAATATTTCTCTTAATATTTGAATTTTTTATTTATTTGAATTTTGATTTCAATGGACTTTAGTTATATAAAAAAAAATTATATAATAAATTTTTTTAGAATTATTAATTTTACATTATTATTATTACATTAATAATAATTATAATAAATATAGTTTAATTCGATTATATAGATTTATAACTAATTTCTATTAATTCATAACAATAATTTTTTTATTTTTATATTTCATTATAAGGGTTAAACGTTAATTTTTATTTAGATATTACTAAATATTTATATTGATTTCAATAGTTTTTAGATATTATTTGATAATTTTCTTAAGTTTAATCACACTGATTTCAAGCCAATTGGTCATACGATCACAACGGTTCCCACCCTCCAGATGCTTAATTCTATGATTAATATTATCTAACAGATCCTATCCTCATCGTCCCGTATTTCTCTAAATATATACAAATAGAATTAATTTTAATATACAAATCAACAAAACCGACCGGCAATGTAGGCGAAAATCCGCTACTTATTATTAAATGAAAACTCGCGGTTATGTGACTAATTCCTGAAGTTCGTCGCATTTAGTAGATTTTTAACAAACAAACAATTCCCCGAAGAATTATTTCTTTATACGAGATTAAAAGTAATATTTTTCATTATGAAAACGGAAGAAATAAATATATGACTGCAAAATATCAACTCGATTCTTATAACAACAGATTTCGTATGCTTGCAATTAAAGCGGAAATAATAAAATTATGTTAAACTAGCATCTTCCCTCCGTTGGATCCCTTGACACAGATTTGGTCACGAAACATCTGCCTGCTCCTCAACTCGTTAGAGAAAGTGACACCCCCTCCTTCCTTGTCACAATTTCAATACGGTTGACAAGGTGGCAAAAATTGGCTGTTTCCAGCCAATTAGGCCGCAGATGAATCCTGTTAGTCGCCTCCGCATCAAGTTGACAAAAAACTGGTCTTTTCCATCAGTGTGACCATTTTATTAATGCTTTTCATCTGTCAGATTTTAAATTTCATTTTGAAATTTATTTTATTTATTTATTTCATTTTATTTTAATTGAGAGATATTCATAAATGGTACAGTTTATATTATTCAATATGTTCTAACATTGAGATATATTTCATTATTATATGCTTTAATTTATGTCTGTATGAATAATAAAAAAAAATTTTATTTATTACTTTTATACGTTTATATATTTATTTATGTATTATTACTTTCAATAATTACTATTTATTTTCTATTAATTTATTTCTGCTGTTTTACATTATTGATATTGAAACATTTTCTTTGTATTTATATTTTGATAATTTTAGTATATTCTTTCTATTCAATTGTTCGTGTTTATGTTCCTGTTAGTTTTTTACTATATTCTTATTACTATATTAATCCTACTACTTATATTCTAGTTATTTATTAATATCATAATGTAATATTTCTCTTAATATTTGAATTTTTTATTTATTTGAATTTTGATTTCAATGGACTTTAGTTATATAAAAAAAAATTATATAATAAATTTTTTTAGAATTATTAATTTTACATTATTATTATTACATTAATAATAATTATAATAAATATAGTTTAATTCGATTATATAGAATTATAACTAATTTCTATTAATTCATAACAATAATTTTTTTTATTTTTATATTTCATTATAAGGGTTAAACGTTAATTTTTATTTAGATATTACTAAATATTTATATTGATTTCAATAGTTTTTAGATATTATTTGATAATTTTCTTAAGTTTAATCACACTGATTTCAAGCCAATTGGTCATACGATCACAACGGTTCCCACCCTCCAGATGCTTAATGCTATGATTAATATTATCTAACAGATCCTATCCTCATCGTCCCGTATTTCTCTAAATATATACAAATAGAATTAATTTTAATATACAAATCAACAAAACCGACCGGCAATGTAGGCGAAAATCCGCTACTTATTATTAAATGAAAACTCGCGGTTATGTGACTAATTCCTGAAGTTCGTCGCATTTAGTAGATTTTTAACAAACAAACAATTCCCCGAAGAAGTATTTCTTTATACGAGATTAAAAGTAATATTTTTCATTATGAAAACGGAAGAAATAAAGCATATGACTGCAAAATATCAACTCGATTCTTATAACAACAGATTTCGTATGCTTGCAATTAAAGCGGAAATAATAAAATTATGTTAAACTAGCATCTTCCCTCCGTTGGATCCCTTGACACAGATTTGGTCACGAAACATCTGCCTGCTCCTCAACTCGTTAGAGAAAGTGACACCCCCTCCTTCCTTGTCACAATTTCAATACGGTTGACAAGGTGGCAAAAATTGGCTGTTTCCAGCCAATTAGGCCGCAGATGAATCCTGTTAGTCGCCTCCGCATCAAGTTGACAAAAAACTGGTCTTTTCCATCAGTGTGACCATTTTATTAATGCTTTTCATCTGTCAGATTTTAAATTTCATTTTGAAATTTATTTTATTTATTTATTTCATTTTATTTTAATTGAGAGATATTCATAAATGGTACAGTTTATATTATTCAATATGTTCTGACATTGAGATATATTTCATTATTATATGCTTTAATTTATGTCTGTATGAATAATAAAAAAAATTTTATTTATTACTTTTTTACGTTTATATATTTATTTATGTATTATTACTTTCAATAATTACTATTTATTTTCTATTAATTTATTTCTGCTGTTTTACATTATTGATATTGAAACATTTTCTTTGTATTTATATTTCGATAATTTTAGTATATTCTTTCTATTCAATTGTTCGTGTTTATGTTCCTGTTAGTTTTTTACTATATTCTTATTACTATATTAATCCTACTACTTATATTCTAGTTATTTATTAATATCATAATGTAATATTTCTCTTAATATTTGAATTTTTTATTTATTTGAATTTTGATTTCAATGGACTTTAGTTATATAAAAAAAAAAAAATTATATAATAAATTTTTTTAGAATTATTAATTTTACATTATTATTATTACATTAATAATAATTATAATAAATATAGTTTAATTCGATTATATAGATTTATAACTAATTTCTATTAATTCATAACAATAATTTTTTTATTTTTATATTTCATTATAAGGGTTAAACGTTAATTTTTATTTAGATATTACTAAATATTTATATTGATTTCAATAGTTTTTAGATATTATTTAATAATTTTCTTAAGTTTAATCACACTGATTTCAAGCCAATTGGTCATACGATCACAACGGTTCCCACCCTCCAGATGCTTAATGCTATGATTAATATTATCTAACAGATCCTATCCTCATCGTCCCGTATTTCTCTAAATATATACAAATAGAATTAATTTTAATATACAAATCAACAAAACCGACCGGCAATGTAGGCGAAAATCCGCTACTTATTATTAAATGAAAACTCGCGGTTATGTGACTAATTCCTGAAGTTCGGCGCATTTAGTAGATTTTTAACAAACAAACAATTCCCCGAAGGAGTATTTCTTTATACGAGATTAAAAGTAATATTTTTCATTATGAAAACGGAAGAAATAAAGCATATGACTGCAAAATATCAACTCGATTCTTATAACAACAGATTTCGTATGCTTGCAATTAAAGCGGAAATAATAAAATTATGTTAAACTAGCATCTTCCCTCCGTTGGATCCCTTGACACAGATTTGGTCACGAAACATCTGCCTGCTCCTCAACTCGTTAGAGAAAGTGACACCCCCTCCTTCCTTGTCACAATTTCAATACGGTTGACAAGGTGGCAAAAATTGGCTGTTTCCAGCCAATTAGGCCGCAGATGAATCCTGTTAGTCGCCTCCGCATCAAGTTGACAAAAAACTGGTCTTTTCCATCAGTGTGACCATTTTATTAATGCTTTTCATCTGTCAGATTTTAAATTTCATTTTGAAATTTATTTTATTTATTTATTTCATTTTATTTTAATTGAGAGATATTCATAAATGGTACAGTTTATATTATTCAATATGTTCTAACATTGAGATATATTTCATTATTATATGCTTTAATTTATGTCTGTATGAATAATAAAAAAAAAATTATTTATTACTTTTTTACGTTTATATATTTATTTATGTATTATTACTTTCAATAATTACTATTTATTTTCTATTAATTTATTTCTGCTGTTTTACATTATTGATATTGAAACATTTTCTTTGTATTTATATTTTGATAATTTTAGTATATTCTTTCTATTCAATTGTTCGTGTTTATGTTCCTGTTAGTTTTTTACTATATTCTTATTACTATATTAATCCTACTACTTATATTCTAGTTATTTATTAATATCATAATGTAATATTTCCCTTAATATTTGAATTTTTTATATATTTGAATTTTGATCTCAATGGACTTTACTTATATCAAAAAAAATTGTATAGTAATTTTTTTTAGAATTATTACTTTTACATTATTATTATTACATTAATAATAATTATAATAAATATAGTTTAATTCGATTATATAGAATTATAACTAATTTCTATTAATTCATAACAATAATTTTTTTATTTTTATATTTCATTATAAGGGTTAAAGGTTAATTTTTACTTAGATATTACTAAATATTTATATTGATTTCAATAGTTTTTAGATATTATTTGATAATTTTCTTAAGTTTAATCACACTGATTTCAAGCCAATTGGTCATACGATCACAACGGTTCCCACCCTCCAGATGCTTAATGCTATGATTAATATTATCTAACAGATCCTATCCTCATCGTCCCGTATTTCTCTAAATATATACAAATAGAATTAATTTTAATATACAAATCAACAAAACCGACCGGCAATGTAGGCGAAAATCCGCTACTTATTATTAAATGAAAACTCGCGGTTATGTGACTAATTCCTGAAGTTCGGCGCATTTAGTAGATTTTTAACAAACAAACAATTCCCCGAAGAAGTATTTCTTTATACGAGATTAAAAGTAATATTTTTCATTATGAAAACGGAAGAAATAAAGCATATGACTGCAAAATATCAACTCGATTCTTATAACAACAGATTTCGTATGCTTGCAATTAAAGCGGAAATAATAAAATTATGTTAAACTAGCATCTTCCCTCCGTTGGATCCCTTGACACAGATTTGGTCACGAAACATCTGCCTGCTCCTCAACTCGTTAGAGAAAGTGACACCCCCTCCTTCCTTGTCACAATTTCAATACGGTTGACAAGGTGGCAAAAATTGGCTGTTTCCAGCCAATTAGGCCGCAGATGAATCCTGTTAGTCGCCTCCGCATCAAGTTGACAAAAAACTGGTCTTTTCCATCAGTGTGACCATTTTATTAATGCTTTTCATCTGTCAGATTTTAAATTTCATTTTGAAATTTATTTTATTTATTTATTTCATTTTATTTTAATTGAGAGATATTCATAAATGGTACAGTTTATATTATTCAATATGTTCTAACATTGAGATATATTTCATTATTATATGCTTTAATTTATGTCTGTATGAATAATAATAAAAAAATTATTTATTACTTTTTTACATTTATATATATATTTATGTATTATTACTTTCAATAATTACTATTTATTTTCTATTAATTTATTTCTGCTGTTTTACATTAATGATATTGAAACATTTTCTTTGTATTTATATTTTGATAATTTTAGTATATTCTTTCTATTCAATTGTTCGTGTTTATGTTCCTGTTAGTTTTTTACTATATTCTTATTACTATATTAATCCTACTACTTATATTCTAGTTATTTATTAATATCATAATGTAATATTTCCCTTAATATTTGAATTTTTTATTTATTTGAATTTTGATCTCAATGGACTTTACTTATATAAAAAAAAAAATTGTATAGTAAATTTATTTAGAATTATTACTTTTACATTATTATTATTACATTAATAATAATTATAATAAATATAGTTTATTTCGATTATATAGAATTATAACTAATTTCTATTAATTCATAACAATAATTTTTTTATTTTTATATTTCATTATAAGGGTTAAAGGTTAATTTTTACTTAGATATTACTAAATATTTATATTGATTTCAATAGTTTTTAGATATTATTTGATAATTTTCTTAAGTTTAATCACACTGATTTCAAGCCAATTGGTTATACGATCACAACGGTTCCCACCCTCCAGATGCTTAATGCTATGATTAATATTATCTAACAGATCCTATCCTCATCGTCCCGTATTTCTCTAAATATATACAAATAGAATTAATTTTAATATACAAATCAACAAAACCGACCGGCAATGTAGGCGAAAATCCGCTACTTATTATTAAATGAAAACTCGCGGTTATGTGACTAATTCCTGAAGTTCGGCGCATTTAGTAGATTTTTAACAAACAAACAATTCCCCGAAGAAGTATTTCTTTATACGAGATTAAAAGTAATATTTTTCATTATGAAAACGGAAGAAATAAAGCATATGACTGCAAAATATCAACTCGATTCTTATAACAACAGATTTCGTATGCTTGCAATTAAAGCGGAAATAATAAAATTATGTTAAACTAGCATCTTCCCTCCGTTGGATCCCTTGACACAGATTTGGTCACGAAACATCTGCCTGCTCCTCAACTCGTTAGAGAAAGTGACACCCCCTCCTTCCTTGTCACAATTTCAATACGGTTGACAAGGTGGCAAAAATTGGCTGTTTCCAGCCAATTAGGCCGCAGATGAATCCTGTTAGTCGCCTCCGCATCAAGTTAACAAAAAACTGGTCTTTTCCATCAGTGTGACCATTTTATTAATGCTTTTCATCTGTCAGATTTTAAATTTCATTTTGAAATTTATTTTATTTATTTATTTCATTTTATTTTAATTGAGAGATATTCATAAATGGTACAGTTTATATTATTCAATATGTTCTAACATTGAGATATATTTCATTATTATATGCTTTAATTTATGTCTGTATGAATAATAAAAAAAAAATTATTTATTACTTTTTTACATTTATATATATATTTATGTATTATTACTTTCAATAATTACTATTTATTTTCTATTAATTTATTTCTGCTGTTTTACATTAATGATATTGAAACATTTTCTTTGTATTTATATTTTGATAATTTTAGTATATTCTTTCTATTCAATTGTTCGTGTTTATGTTCCTGTTAGTTTTTTACTATATTCTTATTACTATATTAATCCTACTACTTATATTCTAGTTATTTATTAATATCATAATGTAATATTTCCCTTAATATTTGAATTTTTTATTTATTTGAATTTTGATCTCAATGGACTTTACTTATATAAAAAAAAAAATTGTATAGTAAATTTATTTAGAATTATTACTTTTACATTATTATTATTACATTAATAATAATTATAATAAATATAGTTTATTTCGATTATATAGAATTATAACTAATTTCTATTAATTCATAACAATAATTTTTTTATTTTTATATTTCATTATAAGGGTTAAAGGTTAATTTTTACTTAGATATTACTAAATATTTATATTGATTTCAATAGTTTTTAGATATTATTTGATAATTTTCTTAAGTTTAATCACACTGATTTCAAGCCAATTGGTTATACGATCACAACGGTTCCCACCCTCCAGATGCTTAATGCTATGATTAATATTATCTAACAGATCCTATCCTCATCGTCCCGTATTTCTCTAAATATATACAAATAGAATTAATTTTAATATACAAATCAACAAAACCGACCGGCAATGTAGGCGAAAATCCGCTACATATTATTAAATGAAAACTCGCGGTTATGTGACTAATTCCTGAAGTTCGTCGCATTTAGTAGATTTTTAACAAACAAACAATTCCCCGAAGAAGTATTTCTTTATACGAGATTAAAAGTAATATTTTTCATTATGAAAACGGAAGAAATAAAGCATATGACTGCAAAATATCAACTCGATTCTTATAACAACAGATTTCGTATGCTTGCAATTAAAGCGGAAATAATAAAATTATGTTAAACTAGCATCTTCCCTCCGTTGGATCCCTTGACACAGATTTGGTCACGAAACGTCTGCCTGCTCCTCAACTCGTTAGAGAAAGTGACACCCCCGCCTTCCTTGTCACAATTTCAATACGGTTGACAAGGTGGCAAAAATTGGCTGTTTCCAGCCAATTAGGCCGCAGATGAATCCTGTTAGTCGCCTCCGCATCAAGTTGACAAAAAACTGGTCTTTTCCATCAGTGTGACCATTTTATTAATGCTTTTCATCTGTCAGATTTTAAATTTCATTTTGAAATTTATTTTATTTATTTATTTCATTTTATTTTAATTGAGAGATATTCATAAATGGTACAGTTTATATTATTCAATATGTTCTAACATTGAGATATATTTCATTATTATATGCTTTAATTTATGTCTGTATGAATAATAAAAAAAAAATTATTTATTACTTTTTTACGTTTATATATTTATTTATGTATTATTACTTTCAATAATTACTATTTATTTTCTATTAATTTATTTCTGCTGTTTTACATTATTGATATTGAAACATTTTCTTTGTATTTATATTTCGATAATTTTAGTATATTCTTTCTATTCAATTGTTCGTGTTTATGTTCCTGTTAGTTTTTTACTATATTCTTATTACTATATTAATCCTACTACTTATATTCTAGTTATTTATTAATATCATAATGTAAAATTTCTCTTAATATTTGAATTTTTTATTTATTTGAATTTTGATTTCAATGGACTTTAGTTATATATAAAAAAAATTATATAATAAATTTTTTTAGAATTATTAATTTTACATTATTATTATTAAATTAATAATAATTATAATAAATATAGTTTAATTCGATTATATAGAATTATAACTAATTTCTATTAATTCATAACAATAATTTTTTTATTTTTATATTTCATTATAAGGGTTAAACGGTAATTTTTATTTAGATATTACTAAATATTTATATTGATTTCAATAGTTTTTAGATATTATTTGATAATTTTCTTAAGTTTAATCACACTGATTTCAAGCCAATTGGTCATACGATCACAACGGTTCCCACCCTCCAGATGCTTAATGCTATGATTAATATTATCTAACAGATCCTATCCTCATCGTCCCGTATTTCTCTAAATATATACAAATAGAATTAATTTTAATATACAAATCAACAAAACCGACCGGCAATGTAGGCGAAAATCCGCTACTTATTATTAAATGAAAACTCGCGGTTATGTGACTAATTCCTGAAGTTCGTCGCATTTAGTAGATTTTTAACAAACAAACAATTCCCCGAAGAAGTATTTCTTTATACGAGATTAAAAGTAATATTTTTCATTATGAAAACGGAAGAAATAAAGCATATGACTGCAAAATATCAACTCGATTCTTATAACAACAGATTTCGTATGCTCGCAATTAAAGCGGAAATAATAAAATTATGTTAAACTAGCATCTTCCCTCCGTTGGATCCCTTGACACAGATTTGGTCACGAAACATCTGCCTGCTCCTCAACTCGTTAGAGAAAGTGACACCCCCTCCTTCCTTGTCACAATTTCAATACGGTTGACAAGGTGGCAAAAATTGGCTGTTTCCAGCCAATTAGGCCGCAGATGAATCCTGTTAGTCGCCTCCGCATCAAGTTGACAAAAAACTGGTCTTTTCCATCAGTGTGACCATTTTATTAATGCTTTTCATCTGTCAGATTTTAAATTTCATTTTGAAATTTATTTTATTTATTTATTTCATTTTATTTTAATTGAGCGATATTCATAAATGGTACAGTTTATATTATTCAATATGTTCTAACATTGAGATATATTTCATTATTATATGCTTTAATTTATGTCTGTATGAATAATAAAAAAAATTTTATTTATTACTTTTTTACGTTTATATATTTATTTATGTATTATTACTTTCAATAATTACTATTTATTTTCTATTAATTTATTTCTGCTGTTTTACATTATTGATATTGAAACATTTTCTTTGTATTTATATTTCGATAATTTTAGTATATTCTTTCTATTCAATTGTTCGTGTTTATGTTCCTGTTAGTTTTTTACTATATTCTTATTACTATATTAATCCTACTACTTATATTCTAGTTATTTATTAATATCATAATGTAATATTTCTCTTAATATTTGAATTTTTTATTTATTTGAATTTTGATTTCAATGGACTTTAGTTATATATAAAAAAAATTATATAATAAATTTTTTTAGAATTATTAATTTTACATTATTATTATTAAATTAATAATAATTATAATAAATATAGTTTAATTCGATTATATAGAATTATAACTAATTTCTATTAATTCATAACAATAATTTTTTTATTTTTATATTTCATTATAAGGGTTAAACGTTAATTTTTATTTAGATATTACTAAATATTTATATTGATTTCAATAGTTTTTAGATATTATTTGATAATTTTCTTAAGTTTAATCACACTGATTTCATGCCAGTTGGTCATACGATCACAACGGTTCCCACACTCCAGATGCTTAATGCTATGATTAATATTATCTAACAGATCCTATCCTCATCGTCCCGTATTTCTCTAAATATATACAAATAGAATTAATTTTAATATACAAATCAACAAAACCGACCGGCAATGTAGGCGAAAATCCGCTACTTATTATTAAATGAAAACTCGCGGTTATGTGATTAATTCCTGAAGTTCGTCGCATTTAGTAAATTTTTAACAAACAAACAATTCCCCGAAGAAGTATTTCTTTATACGAGATTACAAGTAATATTTTTCATTATGAAAACGGAAGAAATAAAGCATATGACTGCAAAATATCAACTCGATTCTTATAACAACAGATTTCGTATGCTTCGAATTAAAGCGGAAATAATAAAATTATGTTAAACTAGCATCTTCCCTCCGTTGGATCCCTTGACACAGATTTGGTCACGAAACATCTGCCTGCTCCTCAACTCGTTAGAGAAAGTGACACCCCCTCCTTCCTTGTCACAATTTCAATACGGTTGACAAGGTGGCAAAAATTGGCTGTTTCCAGCCAATTAGGCCGCAGATGAATCCTGTTAGTCGCCTCCGCATCAAGTTGACAAAAAACTGGTCTTTTCCATCAGTGTGACCCTTTTATTAATGCTTTTCATCTGTCAGATTTTAAATTTCATTTTTAAAATTATTTTATTTATTTTATTTTATTTTAATTGAGAGATATTCATAAATGTTACAGTTTATATTATTCAATATGTTCTAACATTGAGATATATTTCATTATTATATGCTTTAATTTATGTCTGTATGAATAAAAAATTTTTGTTTATGTCTTTTTTACGTTTATATATTTATTTATTTATGTATTTTTATTTTCATTAATTACTATTTATTTTCTATTAATTTATTTCTTCTGGTTTATATTATTGATATTGAAACATTTTCTTTGTATTTTAGTATATTCTTTCTATTCAATTGTTCGTGTTTATGTTCCTGTTAGTTTTTTACAACATTCTTATTACTATATAAATCCTATTACTTATATTCTAGTTATTTATTAATATCATAATGTAATATTTCTCTTAATATTTGAATTTTTTATTTATTTGAATTTTGATTTCAATGGACTTTAGTTATATAAAAAAAAAATTATATAATAAAGTTTTTTAGAATTATTAATTTTACATTATTATTATTACATTAATAATAATTATAATAAATATAGTTTAATTCGATTATATAGAATTATATCTAATTTCTATTAATTCATAACAATAATTTTTTTATTTTTATATTTCATTATAAGGGTTAAACGTTAATTTTTATTTAGATATTACTAAATATTTATATTGATTTAAATAGTTTTTAGATATTATTTGATAATTTTCTTAAAATTAATCACACTGATTTCAAGCCAATTGGTCATACGATCACAACGGTTCCCACCCTCCAGATGCTTAATGCTATGATTAATATTATCTAACAGATCCTATCCTCATCGTCCCGTGTTTCTCTAAATATATACAAATAGAATTAATTTTAATATACAAATCAACAAAACCGACCAGCAATGTAGGCGAAAATCCGCTACTTATTATTAAATGAAAACTCGCGGTTATGTGATTAATTCCTGAAGTTCGTCGCATTTAGTAAATTTTTAACAAACAAACAATTCCCCGAAGAAGTATTTCTTTATACGAGATTAAAAGTAATATTTTTCATTATGAAAACGGAAGAAATAAAGCATATGACTGCAAAATATCAACTCGATTCTTATAACAACAGATTTCGTATGCTTGCAATTAAAGCGGAAATAATAAAATTATGTTAAACTAGCATCTTCCCTCCGTTGGATCCCTTGACACAGATTTGGTCACGAAACATCTGCCTGCTCCTCAACTCGTTAGAGAAAGTGACACCCCCTCCTTCCTTGTCACAATTTCAATACGGTTGACAAGGTGGCAAAAATTGGCTATTTCCTGCCAATTAGGCCGCAGATGAATCCTGTTAGTCGCCTCCGCATCAAGTTGACAAAAAACTGGTCTTTTCCATCAGTGTGACCATTTTATTAATGCTTTTCATCTGTCAGATTTTAAATTTCATTTTGAAATTTATTTTATTTATTTATTTCATTTTATTTTAATTGAGAGATATTCATAAATGGTACAGTTTATATTATTCAATATGTTCTAACATTGAGATATATTTCATTATTATATGCTTTAATTTATGTCTGTATGAATAATAAAAAAAAATTTATTTATTACTTTTTTACGTTTATATATTTATGTATGTATTATTACTTTCAATAATTACTATTTATTTTCTATTAATTTATTTCTGCTGTTTTACATTATTGATATTGAAACATTTTCTTTGTATTTATATTTCGATAATTTTAGTATATTCTTTCTATTCAATTGTTCGTGTTTATGTTCCTGTTAGTTTTTTACTATATTCTTATTACTATATTAATCCTACTACTTATATTCTAGTTATTTATTAATATCATAATGTAATATTTCTCTTAATATTTGAATTTTTTATTTATTTGAATTTTGATTTCAATGGACTTTAGTTATATATAAAAAAAATTATATAATAAATTTTTTTAGAATTATTAATTTTACATTATTATTATTAAATTAATAATAATTATAATAAATATAGTTTAATTCGATTATATAGAATTATAACTAATTTCTATTAATTCATAACAATAATTTTTTTATTTTTATATTTCATTATAAGGGTTAAACGTTAATTTTTATTTAGATATTACTAAATATTTATATTGATTTCAATAGTTTTTAGATATTATTTGATAATTTTCTTAAGTTTAATCACACTGATTTCAAGCCAATTGGTCATACGATCACAACGGTTCCCACCCTCCAGATGCTTAATGCTATGATTAATATTATCTAACAGATCCTATCCTCATCGTCCCGTATTTCTCTAAACATATACAAATAGAATTAATTTTAATATACAAATCAACAAAACCGACCGGCAATGTAGGCGAAAATCCGCTACTTATTATTAAATGAAAACTCGCGGTTATGTGACTAATTCCTGAAGTTCGTCGCATTTAGTAGATTTTTAACAAACAAACAATTCCCCGAAGAAGTATTTCTTTATACGAGATTAAAAGTAATATTTTTCATTATGAAAACGGAAGAAATAAAGCATATGACTGCAAAATATCAACTCGATTCTTATAACAACAGATTTCGTATGCTCGCAATTAAAGCGGAAATAATAAAATTATGTTAAACTAGCATCTTCCCTCCGTTGGATCCCTTGACACAGATTTGGTCACGAAACATCTGCCTGCTCCTCAACTCGTTAGAGAAAGTGACACCCCCTCCTTCCTTGTCACAATTTCAATACGGTTGACAAGGTGGCAAAAATTGGCTGTTTCCAGCCAATTAGGCCGCAGATGAATCCTGTTAGTCGCCTCCGCATCAAGTTGACAAAAAACTGGTCTTTTCCATCAGTGTGACCATTTTATTAATGCTTTTCATCTGTCAGATTTTAAATTTCATTTTGAAATTTATTTTATTTATTTATTTCATTTTATTTTAATTGAGCGATATTCATAAATGGTACAGTTTATATTATTCAATATGTTCTAACATTGAGATATATTTCATTATTATATGCTTTAATTTATGTCTGTATGAATAATAAAAAAAATTTTATTTATTACTTTTTTACGTTTATATATTTATTTATGTATTATTACTTTCAATAATTACTATTTATTTTCTATTAATTTATTTCTGCTGTTTTACATTATTGATATTGAAACATTTTCTTTGTATTTATATTTCGATAATTTTAGTATATTCTTTCTATTCAATTGTTCGTGTTTATGTTCCTGTTAGTTTTTTACTATATTCTTATTACTATATTAATCCTACTACTTATATTCTAGTTATTTATTAATATCATAATGTAATATTTCTCTTAATATTTGAATTTTTTATTTATTTGAATTTTGATTTCAATGGACTTTAGTTATATATAAAAAAAATTATATAATAAATTTTTTTAGAATTATTAATTTTACATTATTATTATTAAATTAATAATAATTATAATAAATATAGTTTAATTCGATTATATAGAATTATAACTAATTTCTATTAATTCATAACAATAATTTTTTTATTTTTATATTTCATTATAAGGGTTAAACGTTAATTTTTATTTAGATATTACTAAATATTTATATTGATTTCAATAGTTTTTAGATATTATTTGATAATTTTCTTAAGTTTAATCACACTGATTTCAAGCCAGTTGGTCATACGATCACAACGGTTCCCACACTCCAGATGCTTAATGCTATGATTAATATTATCTAACAGATCCTATCCTCATCGTCCCGTATTTCTCTAAATATATACAAATAGAATTAATTTTAATATACAAATCAACAAAACCGACCGGCAATGTAGGCGAAAATCCGCTACTTATTATTAAATGAAAACTCGCGGTTATGTGATTAATTCCTGAAGTTCGTCGCATTTAGTAAATTTTTAACAAACAAACAATTCCCCGAAGAAGTATTTCTTTATACGAGATTACAAGTAATATTTTTCATTATGAAAACGGAAGAAATAAAGCATATGACTGCAAAATATCAACTCGATTCTTATAACAACAGATTTCGTATGCTTCCAATTAAAGCGGAAATAATAAAATTATGTTAAACTAGCATCTTCCCTCCGTTGGATCCCTTGACACAGATTTGGTCACGAAACATCTGCCTGCTCCTCAACTCGTTAGAGAAAGTGACACCCCCTCCTTCCTTGTCACAATTTCAATACGGTTGACAAGGTGGCAAAAATTGGCTGTTTCCAGCCAATTAGGCCGCAGATGAATCCTGTTAGTCGCCTCCGCATCAAGTTGACAAAAAACTGGTCTTTTCCATCAGTGTGACCCTTTTATTAATGCTTTTCATCTGTCAGATTTTAAATTTCATTTTTAAAATTATTTTATTTATTTTATTTTATTTTAATTGAGAGATATTCATAAATGTTACAGTTTATATTATTCAATATGTTCTAACATTGAGATATATTTCATTATTATATGCTTTAATTTATGTCTGTATGAATAAAAAATTTTTGTTTATGTCTTTTTTACGTTTATATATTTATTTATTTATGTATTTTTATTTTCATTAATTACTATTTATTTTCTATTAATTTATTTCTTCTGGTTTATATTATTGATATTGAAACATTTTCTTTGTATTTTAGTATATTCTTTCTATTCAATTGTTCGTGTTTATGTTCCTGTTAGTTTTTTACAACATTCTTATTACTATATAAATCCTATTACTTATATTCTAGTTATTTATTAATATCATAATGTAATATTTCTCTTAATATTTGAATTTTTTATTTATTTGAATTTTGATTTCAATGGACTTTAGTTATATAAAAAAAAAATTATATAATAAAGTTTTTTAGAATTATTAATTTTACATTATTATTATTACATTAATAATAATTATAATAAATATAGTTTAATTCGATTATATAGAATTATATCTAATTTCTATTAATTCATAACAATAATTTTTTTATTTTTATATTTCATTATAAGGGTTAAACGTTAATTTTTATTTAGATATTACTAAATATTTATATTGATTTAAATAGTTTTTAGATATTATTTGATAATTTTCTTAAGATTAATCACACTGATTTCAAGCCAATTGGTCATACGATCACAACGGTTCCCACCCTCCAGATGCTTAATGCTATGATTAATATTATCTAACAGATCCTATCCTCATCGTCCCGTGTTTCTCTAAATATATACAAATAGAATTAATTTTAATATACAAATCAACAAAACCGACCAGCAATGTAGGCGAAAATCCGCTACTTATTATTAAATGAAAACTCGCGGTTATGTGATTAATTCCTGAAGTTCGTCGCATTTAGTAAATTTTTAACAAACAAACAATTCCCCGAAGAAGTATTTCTTTATACGAGATTACAAGTAATATTTTTCATTATGAAAACGGAAGAAATAAAGCATATGACTGCAAAATATCAACTCGATTCTTATAACAACAGATTTCGTATGCTTGCAATTAAAGCGGAAATAATAAAATTATGTTAAACTAGCATCTTCCCTCCGTTGGATCCCTTGACACAGATTTGGTCACGAAACATCTGCCTGCTCCTCAACTCGTTAGAGAAAGTGACCCCCCCCCCCTCCTTCCTTGTCACAATTTCAATACGGTTGACAAGGTGGCAAAAATTGGCTGTTTCCAGCCAATTAGGTCGCAGATGAATCCTGTTAGTCGCCTCCGCATCAAGTTGACAAAAACCTGGTCTTTTCCATCAGTGTGACCATTTTATTAATTCTTTTCATCTGTTAGATTTTAAATTTAGTTTTAATTTTTTTTTTTTTTTTTTTTTTTTTTTTAAATTCAGAGATATTAATAAATGTTACAGTTTATATTATTCGATATGTTCTAATAAACAGATATATTTCATTTTCATATGCTTTAATTTGTGCCTGTATGAATAATAAATATTTTTTTCTGTTTATGTCTTTTTTATGTTATATATATATTTATTTATTTATGTATTTTTATTTTCTTATGTCTGTATGAATAATAATTTTTTTTGTTTACATCTTTTTTATGTTATGTATATATATTTATTTGTGTATTTTTATTTTCAATAATTATTATTTATTTTCTATTAATTTATTTCTACTATTTTACAGTATTGATATTGTAACATTTTTTATTATTTATCTTTTGATAATTTTGGTATATTCTTTCTATTCTATTGTTCGTGTTTATGTTCCTGTTAGTTTATTACTATATTTTTATAACAATATTAATCCTATTACTTATATTCTAGTTATTTATTAATATCATAATAAAATATGGTCACATTAATGTAATATTTTTCTTAATATTTGAATTTTTTTTTATTTTAATTCTGATTTCAATGGATTTTACTTATATCAAAAAATTTTATATTATAATTTTATATTTATAATTGTTACTTTTATAATAATATTATTACATTAATAATCATTATAATAAAAATAGTTTAATTCGATTATATAGAATTATAACTAATTGGTATTAACTCCTAACAATAATTTTTTTTACTTTTATATTTCACTATAAGTGTTAGACACTAATTTTTATTTAGATATTACTCAATATTTATATTGATTTCAATAGTTTTTATATATTATTTGTTAATTTTTTTTAAGATTTATCACACTGATTTCAAACCAATTGGTCATACGATCACAACGGTTCCCACCCTCCAGATGCTTAGTGCTGTGATTTATATTATCTAACAAATCCTATCCTCATCGTCGTCAATTCTCTAAATATATACAAATAGAAATAATTTTAATATACAAATGAACAAAACCGAAAGTCTAGGCGAAAGTCCGCTAGTTGTTATTAATTGAAAAGTCGCGGTTATGTGATTAATATGTAATAAAATCTAACCTTGGGAATCCTTGCGTAAATACGAGTTAGGTTCCCTTAGAAAAACCCTCATGTGGGGTGCTCCCCCTCGGGTAGATAATCGGCCGTCAAAAATCAACCCAACCCAATCCGTCATTTTAAAACTCCAATCTTTTTATTTTTCAGTTTCTAAAATAAAAGAGAAAATCATAAAACACACATACTACAATATATAATAAAGCACACACAAATAATGCCTGCATTCAACTGTTAACAATATATATAAATATTATCCAGACATACATAAAATAAGTACAGTAAACCGAACTGGGGTGAAAAATTAGCCAGAGCAAGGAATCGAACCCGGGACCACAGCATTCCAGGTTGTTGCTCTAATCACCGAGCTATTCCGACCGATACCCGAGTCTGCAGTTTTTCACTAACAAACCATGTTGGGAAAGTCACCAGCCAGTACGACAGCCTTGGATGACCGGACAACGATGAATAGATTTTACTATTACATCGATCTACTATATATAATAAAACAGACATACTACAATATATAATAAAGCACACATGAATAACGCCTGCATTGAACTGTTAACGGTATATATAAATTTTATACAGACATACATACAATAAATACAATAAACCCAACTGGGGTGAAAAATTAACCAAAGCCAGGAATCGAGCCGGGGACCACAGCATTCCAGGCATCCATTTGGGTTTATTGTATTTATTGTATGTATGTCTGTATAATATTTATATTTCTGTTCAAAGAGAAAATCATGTATTATCCAATTTTCGACTGATAATTAGAAGAAATTTAACTTACTATATAAAGTTCCGTCACTCTTAAATTTTGATTGCTGATTTGAATTTCATTGTTAATTTATATTGTTATTAAACAAATAATCACTGTTACGTTATCATTTCCGGAAGTCCGATATATTGAAATGTTTTTGTATTAAATTCCGCAGATTTATTTTTCAGTCTCTGAAAGAAAAGAGAAAACTATTTATAATGCAACCGACTTACGCTACTTCCATTCTACAATTGAGATTTGAAATAAAATTTTACTTACAAATTAATTTACGTTTCTGTTTACTTCGAATACTGAATTGAATTTCATTGTTACTTTACATTATTATTTTGCATAGTTAAGAAACAATTAATCATTGTTACATCATCTTTTGAAGGCGAAAATTTTGAAATGTTTTTGTATTAAATGTTGACAGACATATTTTTTATTCTCTGAAATAAAAGAGAATAGCATTTATCATTTCACCGATGGCTTTGATGACATGCATTTTACAACTAACGATTGGAATAAATTTTCATTTACCAAATAACCTTTCGTCTTTCTTAATCCTCTATTGCTGAATTGAATCACTATTTTATTATGTAAACTTAATAAATAAATAAACACTGTTAATCATCCTTTCCAGCAGTTCTTTCCATGAAGTCTAAAATTTTATATTAAAACTCTACGGATTTATTTTTCAGTCTGTGAAAGAAAAGAGAAATTGTCTAATATACAATCGACTCTTATGACTTTTATTCTACAGATTTTCGCTAAGACGTTATATATTCCCGCGGCCGCCATCTTGGATTTCTAGGCGATGTTTTGATGGCGTTTATCGATAAGGCAAACCCGACGAGTGACGTGTTCTGGCAACCCCGTTATGCCTAACATGCGCATAAATCTGCTTGGCGATATTTACTTGGCGGAAAAGGGATCTTCACGCCAAGAAAAAATTCAAGATGACGGCCAGGGATTATATAACATCTGTTCCTAAATTTTCACTTAGAGAGTTAAACTTCCTTTCTTGTTTAAGTTAGATTACTGAATTGAATTTCATTGTAACTTTACATTAACATTTCGTATCTTCTTTATTATCTATAATAATAAAGGAAGAAGTTTGTGTGTGAGTGAGTGAGTGAGTGTGTCGACGGTGTTCTGAAGAGACCGCTGCACGTAGAGCTACAAAATTTGGGGAAAAGGTACGTCCATATATGAAGTTTTGCGCCTCGAAGCCCGATTTTCGATTTTTTGATTAGATTTTTTTTATTTAATTTTTTATGCGATTTTTCCATATAAGTGAGAAGAACGTGGTTTCTTTTTTTTTAACCCAATATAGTAAATTTTGTTCTCTTTTCAAAAAAGTTTATTCGGAATTCGTGCAGCGATTTTTGAATTTTTAGCGAATTTTTTATGCGATTATTGAACAGCATGTAATGCATGTCTATATGTATGCAATGCTATAAGGGGATTTACCGTAGGGAGGGAATCCAGTTCTGTCGCCAAATAACTACAAGTTTATTGCCAACTTGGCGATATATCGCCAAATTTGGCGACCAAAATGAGTCGCCAAAAGTGACGCCTACTTGGCGATATCTCTAATATTTCGCCAAATTCCCATAGGCTTCCACGATAAAACAATAGGGTTTACTTGCTTACAGAAAATCAACAAATTGAGATATTTTAATGCAACAAAAACTAATATTAACTTAAGGGATTATATTAATTATATTTAAGGGAGTCCAAGTAAATTAATTACGAATAAAAGTAACATAATCTAATGCTTAGCATGATTTTCAATACATAAATTTTAAGAGAGCCCACAGGTCCAAGGAATTAGATTTGAAACTTTTATCCAATTATAGTAAATTTTGACTTTCGTGATTTTTGAACTTTTTGTGATTTTTAATGCTCTTTTTACGTTCCTATCTATAATAATAAGGAAAGAAGTTTGTGTGTGAGTGAGTGAGTGTGTCGACGTTGTTCTGAAGAGACCACTGCCCGTAGAGCTACAAAATTTTGAGAAAAGGTACGTCTGTATATGAAGTTTTGCACCTCGAAGCCCGATTTTCGATTTTTTGATTAGATTTTTTTTATTTAATTTTTTATGCGATTTTTAGCACTTTTTTAAGTTTCGAGGCGATTTTTCCATATAAGTGAGAAGAATATGGTTTCTTTCTTTTAACCCAATATAGCAAATTTTGTTCTCTTTTCAAAAAAGTTTATTTGGAATTCGTGAAGCGATTTTGAATTTTTAGCGAATTTTTTATGCAGCTATTGAACAGTATTTAATGCATTTCCATATCTATAAGGAGGTTACCGTAAAGGGACATAGTTCTGTCGCCAAATGCAGCCAAGTTTGTCGCCAACTTGCCGGTATATCGCCCAAATTTGGCGACCAAAATGAGTCGCCAAAAGTGACGCCAACTTGGCGATATCTCTAATATTTCGCCAAATTCCCATAGACATCCATTGTAAACCAATATGGATTACTTTCTTACAGAAAATCAACAAATTGAGATATTTTAATGCAACAAAAACTAATATTAACTTAAGGGATTATATTAATTCGATTTTTCCACATTAGGAAAAAGAATGCGGTTTCTTTCTTTTAACCCAATATAGTAAATTTTGTTCTCTTTTCAAAACCGTTTATTCGGAATTCGTGCAGCGATTATTGAATTTTTAGCGAAATTTTTATGCGATTATTGAACAGCATGTAATGCATGTCCGTACCTATAAGGGGGGTTACGGTAGGGGGGATCCAGTTCTGTCACCAAATAACGCCAAGTATGTCGCCAATTTGGCGATATATCGCCAAATTTGGCGACCGAAATGACTCGCCAAAAGTGACGCCAACTTTGTGATATCTCTAATATTTCGCCGAATTCCGATGGACTTTCACTGTAAAACAATAGGGTTTACTTGCTTACAGAAAATTAACAAAATGAGATATTTTAATGCAACAAAAACTAATATTAACTTAAGGGATTATATTAATTATATTTAAGGGAGCCCAAGTAAATTAATTACGAATAAAAGTAACATGATCTAATGCTTAGCATGATTTCCAAATCATAAATTTTAAGAGAGCCCACAGGTCAAAGGAATTAGATTTGAAACTTTTATCCAATTATAGTAAATTTTGACTTTCGTGATTTTTGAACTTTTTTGTGATTTTTAATGCGATTTTTACGCTTTTTCGCGATCTGCGGCAATTTTTTGACATTCCATTTTTGACCGGAAGTACATTCTGCCCTCTTTTCAATAAAGTTTATTCGGATTTCGTATAGCAATTTTCGTATTTTTCGGGAATTTTGTATGTGATTTTTAGTATATTTTAGCGATTTGCTACTATTTTTCCACATTAGTGAAAGGTATCAACTTGCAATCTTCGAACATAATATATATATTTTTTTCTCTTTTCAGAATTTGAGAAGCGATTTAAAATTTTTTCGCGATATTTTATTGTGATTTTCAGAGTTTTTTCGTAATTCTTGCTGTTTTTTGACATACCCGGGCAACGCCGGCAAGTTCGCTAGTAGTTAATAAACATATAATCACTGTTACCTCATCTTTTTCAGCAGTTATATTAATGAAGTTAAAATTTTGAAATGTTTTTGTATTAAAATTCGACAGATTTATTCTTGCCTCTTAAAGTAAAGAACAAAACAAAATCATTTACCATGCAATCGACTACGATGACTTCCATTCTACGACTGATGATTGGAATAAATTTAAACTTTCTATGTAAACTCCTGTCATTGTTAAAGTTTGATTGCTGAATTGAATTTCATTGTTACTTTACATTGTTATTTTGCATAGTTAAGAAACAAATAATGATTGTTACGTAATCTTTCCAGCGGCTCTATTAATGAAGGCGAAAATTTTGAAATGTTTTTGTATTAAAAGTTGACAGATTTATTTTTTTATTCTCTGAAATAAAAGAGAATATCATTTATCATTTAACTGACGACTTTGCTGGCTCCATTCTAGAACTACGATTGGAATAAATTTTCATTTACCAAATAAACTCTCATCATTCTTAATCTTCTATTGCTGAATTGAATCACTATTTTATTTTGTAAAGTTAATAAACAAATAAACACTGTTAATCATTTCCAGCAGTTCTTTCTATGAATTCCAAAATTTTATATTAAAACTACAGATTTATTTTTCAGTCTCTGAAAGAAAAGAGAAATTGTCTAATATGCAACCGACTCTTATGACTTTTACTCTACAGATTGAGATCCATTTTCGCTAAGATGTTATATATTCCCGCGGCCGCCATCTTCGATTTCTTGACGATGTTTTGTTGGCGTTTATCGATAAGGCAACCCTGACGAGTGACGTGTTCTGGCAACCCCGTTAAGCCTAACATGTGCATAAATCTGCTTGGCGACATTTGCTTGACGAAAAAGGGGCCTTTACGCCAAGAAAAAATTCAAGATGGCGGCCGCGGGAATATCTAACATTTGTTCCTAAATTTTTCACTTAGAGAGTAAACTCCCTTTCTTGTTTAAGTTAGATTACTGAATTGAATTTCATTGTAACTTTACATTAACATTTCGTATAGTTAATAAACATATAATCACTGCTACCTCATCTTTTCCAGCAGTTATATTAATGAAGGTTTAAATTTTGAAATGTTTTTCTAGTGAAAATCGACAGATTTATTCTTCCCTCTTAAAATAAAGAACAAAACAAAATCATTTACCATGCAATCGACTATGATGACTTCCATTCTACGACTGATGATTGGAATAAATTTAAACTTACTATGTAAACTTCTGTCATTGTTAAAGTTTGATTACTGAATTGAATTTCATTGTTACTTTACATTGTTATTTTTGCATAGTTAAGAAACAAATAATCATTGTTATTGTTTTGTATATTTAATAAACATATAATCACTGTTGAAATGTTTACCTATTAAGTTCCGCGGATTTATTTTTCCGTCTCTGAGAGAAAAGAGAAAATTATTTATAATGTAACTGACTTCCGCGACTTCCAGTCTACAATTGACTATTCAAATACACTAGCCACCTCTGGCGACCAGTTTAGTCACCCTTAAATGTATGCTAAGCATTGGAACATGATACTTTTATTTATAATTTAATTTTTTGCTTAATCTTTCGCCAAAACGGAAGATTCTGACCGAAAAATGAGAAGTTCTTTAAGATCATGGTAGCATTTCTTATATTTTTTGATGTTATGTATTTCATCTTTCTTGTCAAAAACCGCTTAACTCACTTAGGCATTTTGTTTAATGTCCGTCTGCATATCAATTGCAATACGTTCACTAATGCGGAGATTTTAACATTTTAAGTAATCTTCAGTAATTGGGTCCTCTGCCTATTGGCGCATTTCAGCTAATACAGCACCAAAGGGATCCAGCGTCAAGGTAAACAAAATTACTTTGAATTTATCATTTAAAATGCAAAATTTACTGAGAAATGTTCGTAGCCTGCATCTCAAAGAAAGTGTTTACGTATGATTTCATGTTACAATTTTGATGCACCTCTTTCAGCATCAAATAAGTACTAAATGGTAATATCCACCTCAGAATCAACTGAGAATGTGAGTTGCAGTGTTAACAAATAGTATATTTTCGAAATATAGCAAATAAGTTGTTTCGATACGATTAAGTAATAATAATAATAATAATAAATGATTCACGTTCAATGAATGGCGAGCTCAATTTTAAATCTAAAATTTTGGTTAAATTAAAAAATCGTTGATTCATAGGCGAATGACGTCACGAAGAAAGCTGCATTCTGTCTCATGATTTGACAGCTGTAAAAATCACAATCAGTTTAATTATTTTAAATTCCTCTCTTGAGAACTCGCTTTACGAATAATTACGTTCATGGCTTAATGTTTTTAATCGGCAAAATGAACGAATCTCTATTGTTTGTTTACTTTTATCGAATGAGATGTTGAGTTGTCATTCTAATTTCAACTGAAGTTGTCTCAGAATATATCCATATTTGAATGTAATTTATCGCTTAAACATCAATTATTTTTCGCTAAGATGTTATATATTCCCGCAGCCGCCATCTTTGATTTCTCGGCGATGTTTTGTTAGTATTTATCCATAAGGCAACCCCTTTAAGACTAACATGCGCATAAATCTGCTTGGCGACATTTACTTGGCGGGAAAGGGGGTTTTCACGCCAAGGAAAAATTCAAGATGGCGGCTTCTGGAATATATAACATCTGTTACGCTAAGATGTTATATATTCCCGCGGCCGCCATCTTAGATTTCTCAGCGATGTTTTGTTGGCGTTTATCGATAAGGTAATCCCGACGAGTGACGTGTTCGGGCAACCCCGTTAAGCCTGACATGCGCATAAATCTGCTTGGCGATATTTACTTGGCGGAAAAGGGGTTTTCACCACGACATATATGCTGAGAGTAATGAATGACTATGTAAATATGAGTAATGTAAATGATATAATGATGATTTTATTGTCAAAGCTAGATTACTTTATTTATAGGCATTTAAATTCTAGTAAGACACCAATATATATATATATATATATTTTTTTTTTTGACAAAGAAGATAAATATTTTCTTATTTGTTTGCGTATTTATATTTTCCTATTGTTATATGCATGTTTTATTATATAATTTTTTCATTTATATTTCGAGTTTTTTATGGCCTTATCGTCTGCTTGTGCTTTCCCGTATTTTAACTTGATTAAAAAACAAACGCCAGATTTTCCCCAAATTTGAATATCTTTCTCAAGTTGACCACAGTATCTTTCTCTTCGAAAAGGGATCAACATAATTTCTTCCTTTTTGTTTTTTTTACAGATAAAAAAAATAATAACAAAATAAATATATAATGTGCTGTCCTCTAAAAAAAACCCACTTTTTTAATTTCTCACTATATAAAATTTAATAAAAAATACAAAACAATTTGAAGTAGCTACATTTTCACAGCCTGTCCTGACTAAGATTTTAATGTATAGTATTTTTTTTTCTATCAATATATTACAAAATGGCAGCCAATTAAACAAGACTTTGAAAAAAACCCACTTTTTTCTAAAAATAACCCACATGTAAAAACACTTCTAGAAATCAAAATATTAAACAGCAAAGTTTTTCTTTCCTTATTAATTAGTTTTAAAACACAATTCTGCAAAAAAAAAAAAGAAAATAAAATAATAATATTTTAATAATTGTAAATTGAAGGATTTACAAATGAAAAATTATAAATGTAATTTTTTATTTAGTTTTTTAAAAAATAAGCAAACACTAAAGTAATTTTAAATGCTTTTATTATTGTAAATGACATATAGAAACAGGACAAAAAGAAATTTTGATTTCTGTGATTTTTTTTGATTAAGTTCTAGGGTGGGTTTTTTTTAGGATACATTTTCCTGTGGGTTTTTTTTAGAGGACAGCACTATAAATAAATAGATGATCATCTTTGATCAGCTGTTACTTTTAGAAAAAAATACAGTTTTAACTCTAAAACTTTAAAAATGAAACCATTTATATATTGGTCTTAAGGCTGTTCTTAACTGCTCTTCTCAACAAGCGCAAAACGTTTTGATACATTTACAAATTCATTTTTTAACGGAAAGGTACAAAATTGGAAAGCCTGGCCATGGAAGAGATTTGGAATTGAACTGTTTTTTTCATTTTTTGATCAATCAAATACCTATTGAGTTATAAGGAAGTTTCATCACGTGACAAACACGTTTTTCGCCCGCTCTTGAGTCTCTTTCTTCCTCCGCGCGGAAATTTGATTTTGTTTATCTTGAGAAGACTTTTTTTTCACTTATTATAAGGGAAATTTTAGCACTAATCTGAATTTATCAGGAAATTTTGATACCTATAGTATTTGTGGCCATCCTAAATTTATATCTGTTTAATATCTTTTGGTGTGATTTTATGAATGTCCATTTTCGCTAAATAATGGCTGCGTGTATCAGAGTGGTATTTCGGAAAGAATTAGGAATTCAAGGCCATAGCCAATGGGGGGGAAGGGGGGGGGATCATCAGGGTTTGATCTCCCTCCGAAATTTCTATCAAGATGACTATAAATATGCCATTAACTATCAGTCAAGATTCGAAAATCAACTACAGCAGAGTCCTACTCGGATAAACCGAATTTACACAAATCGTCATCAACTAAGGAGATGAAATATAAATTTTCACTTAAGGGTGTTCTTAACTGCTCTGCTCAACAAGCGCAATCCACTTTGACATATTTATAAATTCATTTTTTAACGGAGAGATATAAAATTGGAAAGCCTGGCCATGGAAGCTATTTAGAATTGAACTGTTTTTTCCATTTTTTGATCAATCAAATACCTATTGAGTTATAAGCGAATTCGATCACGTGACAAACACGTTTTTCGCCCACCCTTGAGTGCTCTTTCTCCCTTCGCACGGAAATTCGGTTCAAAAGGGCCATTTTGACAGTATTTTCTGAAAGATCTATTGCATTTGCAAAAAAAAAAAAATGGATAAAACTGCGCAATGACATAGTTTCTGAACAACAACACCAAAGTTGCCTTCTTGGATTTGAGAACAGCCTTAAGGGTGTTCTCAAATCCAAAAGGGCAACTTTCTGACATAAGTTTTAATTTATTTTTGTTCGGAAATACATGAAACTAGCAGGTGTTGTTGTTCAGAAACTATGTAATCGAGCTATTTTTTCCTTTTTTTTTTTTTTTTTTTTTTTTTGCAAACGCAATAGATCTTTCAGAAAATAGTGTCAAAGTTGACGTTTTGAACCGAAGTTCCTGAAGAAAGCAGAAAAACAAGTCCGCGAAGGGTTAAAATCGTGTTTGGCACGTGACGAAATCGCTTATAACTCAATAGGTAATTGATTGATCAAAATATGGAAAAAACAGTTCAATTCCAAATCTCTTCCATGGCCAAGCTTTCGAGTTTTATATCTTTCCGCTAAAAAATGAATTTGTAAATGTGTCAACACGTTTTGCGCTTGTTGAGCAGAGCAGTTAAGAAAAGATTTAATTCATTTATTTTTAACGTACTAGCAACATCTTTTTGATGTACATTTCCGTTACTTTTAAGAAAAACGGGGGATGAAATTGTTTATTTGAAAAAGAGCTTGATAGCTTTTTGTTTGTCGGATGTCAATTTTGCTGCAGTTTTTTTTTTCTGCTGCAGCATTAAGCTGCTGCATAGCTATCAATTTCTAAGATTTTTCCTTACCACTAAAACTTACCAGTAATTTTTTCCTAATTCAATTGCCAAAATCTACCATTTGTCAACGATTAAATATGGCAAGAATTCGTATTAAATTTTAGAGATAACAAAACCGTAGAAATTGGCAGCTATGTGATTCTATTAGTGTCATGGAAATTTCAGGTGTAGCTTCTTCTTTCTGCTCAAAGTGTATTAAAACGTTTTTACCCATCGAACTTATACCTTTGGAATGGATCATTTTCTTCTGATGGACTGATTGATAGCTTCCATTATTATGAAACAGCCATTATAAATTAAGTGTTAGTTGAAGATGAAAGAGTAGTCGTAAAAAGTTAAAACTCTGATTTTCTGATCAGAATGGGGGGGGGGGGGGGGGGAAACGGCCATAACTCTTTTTAGTTCTAACTTTTTCATCTTCACCTAACACTTCTTTTATAATGGGTGTTTCATAATATTGGAAGCCATCAGTCCATCAGAAGAAAATAACTCGGTTAAAAATGAAAAATAAAAAATGAGATAATGATCAAATCATGATCAAATCCCTCTACAAAATATTTTTCTGGCTACGGCCTTGTAGGAATTTATGCTATTTTAAGGCTGGCTTGGAAATATATCATTGACATAGAGAATTGTAACTCAAGATGTTTGTAACCATCCTGAAGAAAGCACATTTCCTTTACCCAGAGAAACGGATCAGAGTCGCAAGTGACAGTGATAAGGGCAGATTAATCCGCCCTTATTATTTTATTCCCATGTACACTTGTACAGTCGTGGAAAAAAAAAAGTAAACACCCCTTACTAACTCCTCAACAAATTATCGTAGAAGAAAGTTACTGATACCGAACGATCGGAAATAATGTCTATTTTTAAATGATGTAAATAAAATTTGCTTAGGGGGCCATCTACATATTAAAACGAACCATAACTTTGTTTTTTTTTCAATACCAGTACACAATTCTGACAACATAAATGAAAGCTACACACTTCAATTAGTCTAAAAGTTTAGCTAAAAACTAAAAACAAATTTTAACAAAAACAAATTGTAGCTAAAAACAAATTTTTATGCAATCCGTACCATAAATTTCCGAGAAATTATTTTAAAAAGAGCGTACTTTAAGGGCTGTATCCAAATTGAAGTTCGGTACTCAATTATTAACCGAGAGAGCTCCCTTCTTGATCAAGGCACATTAAGCAGTCAATTAAACCTGTTAGATTACAGAATAGCATAAGAAATTTCAAAATATTTAGTCACTTCTATCATAGACAGCCCCTTAAACCATCATTTTGCCGTTTTTTAAGCATAATTCGAAAACTACTCAGAAGAAAAATGTGAAATTTTGGATTTCCAAAAAGCAGAACTTAATAAATTTGAATCCATCAAAAAAATTGTAGGTTGCAATTCATAATTTTTTAAATATTAATTTCATAATTCGTAATTCATATCAGAAAATTATAAAAATTGCAAATTCAATGTGTTTATATTTGGGTATATTAGTATTATTGCTACACAAAAAATTAAAACATTAGGATCATAATTTCAGAAGTTATAAATAAAAATATGAAAATGCAATTTAACATTAGAAGCACTAAATTTTGAATGTTCATAATTCAAAAACTTATCATTCAAATGACTTGAAATTTGGTGCCTAGGCATAGTTTGAACCAAAGATTTGAAATATCTCGTTAAAATTGGGTATTGCCATTGAAAAAAATGAAGATTGGATTCGTTTTAATATGTAGATGGCCCCCTAAGCAAATTTTATATACGTCATTTAAAAGTAGACTTTATTTCCATTCGTTCGGTACCTGTGACTTTCGACTACGATAATTTGTTAAGGAGTTGGTAGGGGGTGTTTACTTTTTTTTTCCACGACTGTACAAACAAAACATGCAAACTCGGCGTAAAAGCAAAAAAAAGAAAGAAAGAAAAATAATTTTTTTTATATATATAAGGGGGGGGGGGGAGAAAATAGCATTCTAATATTATTTATAAAACTATCATTATATAAAAGGATCTAAAATCTAGGTCGTAAAAATGAAATTTATAGGTGGCCAAATATGACTAACGACAGCTAAGTTCGACATTCCCTGGAAGAGGGGGGGGGGGGGGATAGTGGATTATTGTCATCTGCATCGAAATAGACGCTGTCTATAGCATATATATACCCTCTACTTTTTAACGCTTTCCACCAAAGTTGAAAAGTGTTTGTGACTTCGGTTTGTCTGTCCGTCTTTCCGCGCTCTAACTCCCGTAAATATACTCGGATTGTCCTGAAATTTTTAGATGTTATTAATGTTTACCATAGCACGTTCCCTATTTCAAATGAAATTTCTAGAATGCATAGTTCATTTACAAGGACGGTCAATAGTTTTCCGTTACATTACGGCCTATGGGAAAAAATCGATTAAAATGATTTTTAATGATGTTACATGTTTTCAAACACAATAAAATTGATATGCATTTATCAAGTGCACTAAAATATGCATCCTGTAGAATATGCAGTACAAAGAATAGTTATTATTCATTTACAGGGCCACACAAAATAATTCCGTTTCATAATAATATAGGGGTGGAGGAAATTGTTTGCGGCGTATTTTAATTATGTTAAACTATTTCACATACAATGAAACTGATATACGTCGTTCAGGTTTACTATAACTTATTTCATGTATAATACGAAGTGCATAGCATTTACAGGGACACACAAAAGATTTCAGATACTACATTGTATCCGAAGTATTGTACAGTAGTGATGATTGCTGGAAATGCATTTTTAATTATGTTATGTGCTTTTATGTTTCACTATATTTATGCAAAGTATATGGTATGTATAAATGCTGTAATTCATATACAAGGCTACACGAAAGATTTCGTAATGGTTACTGGGTATGATTGCAAATTGCTTAAAGGTGGTTTATAAACGAGTTATGCATTTTTACGTTGAACTGCATTTGATTTACTAGGAAATGTTTGTAGAGAACACAGATAAAATGATATACAGGGTCACACAAAGAATCGGATACATGGCCGTTTATAAATGATAATTTTTGGAAGGAAATGTTATTTCCGTAACCTTAAGAGTGTTTTACTTTCAATTAAACTGTAGCTAAATAGTGGCGCGTAATAAAGGTACTAGGTTAACTACAGGGTCGGACAAAAGTATACAAGTATGTGTCCATCTATTAGTATAAATTGCTGAAAGAGAAATTTCAACCTGTTATGCGTGTTCTTGCTAAACTAAATTTCCCCATTATATAGTATATATATCAACCTACAGATCAAATACAGGCTGTTCAAAAGAATTGGAATACATATTTGCTATGGACGGTAACTGCTGAAATCCATTTTTCAAATATTTTATGCTTTTTCTAAAATGTTTCTTAGCTCTCTTATATACCTTATTTCCCTAAATAACGAATTTTTGTTAAAGCATTCAGGAAGTGTTGGAAAGTGTTTCATAATCTATGCTTAGCGCATGATTTTTTTACTTGTTTCTTTAGGACAACAGAATTGCAGACGGGACAATTGAATATTTTGTATAAGTTTTTGGATTGAATAAAAATTCGTTACAGATTTAATCTTAATGAATTTTTTTTTTATTATTATATTTGACTTTTAACATGACTATTAACGAAGAACGAATGCAGATATAAACTTTTGTGCTCCCCAATAGTCAATATTCAACTGAGTCTAAGTATCCGAGAACTGTAAAAGACGTGCGTATTTTTTGTAAAGTAAAATCAAATAAAACAACCGTAGAAAGAATTTAAAGATCTGTTAATAGATGGCGCTAGTATACTATCTTAGACTATAAAAATAGCTGAAAAGGAAAATCGAATCCCTGGGCTTTTAGTCCAGGGGAAATGTACATTTTACCTTGCAAAAGGTCGGGTAAAAGATTTTTTTTTTCTAAATTGTTTATAATGATGCCAACATGAAAAAACCAAGTTTTCTAACAAAATTTCTTAAAGCTAAATTTTCTATGGCCGAAAAACAACAAAATCTTGGGACATTTTTTGATTTTTTGGAAATATCTCGAGACTCGTTGCCGTAGCATATTATTTGTCAATTACAATATTAAAGAAGTTAAAATTCTCTACAATTTTCATATTTACAACTTTTTTATACACTCAATAGCAAGCGCAGTACGCTATTTCAAAAATGGGACAATTTTTTCAATTTTCTTAAAAACCGTGAAAAACGTAGTTTTGCCGCGACTATTCAAATGTTCCCCGCAGATTTAATTGTGTATGTCGACTTCTAAAAATTAGTAGCAGTAAATTGTCTTTATTTTCATCTCAACAGACATTTTATATGCAATAAATTTATATAATTTTAAAAGTAGGGCACAGTCACAGTGAAGATGAATGAGACAATTTTCATATTTAGACAGCAACTTTAAGTGTATACAATGTTAACTTCGAAGCATTGTTTAAAAGAATTTTTCAATCTATAGTAACTTATTGGCACGATAGTTTAATTAAAAAAGATTTCTTGTGTAATTTTAATAAATTTTATAATTTTAATAATTTTTATAATGCATACATATTTTTCCAGGTATCAATGAAATAGGTGGGTCATTTTCAAAATCTGTCCATGTTTTGGAGTAACAAAATCAAATTTTTAGAAATAATCAGAAAATTTTAATTTTTTGTAAATAATTACTTTACCTCATAAACATTAATATACAAGCATCAGCAGAGACCAAATTACTAACTTAACATTCTAAAACTAATTTTTAAATTTTAATGCACTTGGTATAATGACATAAGTGAGCACGGTAAAGACAAATTAAGCAAAATATTTTTATTTTTCCCCCAGGCATAAATAGCAGCCATTATATCTTCTGGCCCATACAATGGTTTTCTATTTCTCATATAATGAAAGCAGATTAAGAAATAACAGTTCATTTAATTATCAATTAGAATTGGGTACGGTAATGACTTACAAAAGAATACTCACCAAAACATTCAAAGTCTTTGCTTGTTTTATTGAAACTATAAAACTATTTACTCTATTCACCTAAACCAGATAACAAGTTGACTTTTAAGGAGTACTTTTGCCTTGATAAAAAGGCATGTACTGTCCTCTAAAAAAATCCAGAGGAAATTTTTGTCAGAAGCATGGCAACGGCACTCTTTCTCGGGACACGGTTTTAAAAAAATATTAAGAATTATAGATAAGTTTAATTAATGAAAATAAGTATTTTTTAATTAGTAGCATCTTAATAAATAAAAATGTATAAAAAAATTATAACCATCTGTTTTAAATAGAACTTTGTCAAATCTTTACATAATAAATTGCTTGCTGGGACAACCTACGGGAATGATATTTTGACTACAAAAAAATATATTTCTTATTTTTAAATTTTTTATAAATAATAATATACCTGTAAATTATCATTAAAAAACATGATAGTTAAAATGCAATAATTAAAATTATGATATTTAATTATTTTTCTGTGCAAATGTGAAAGGACAGTAAAATATGAGACTTTTTTGAAAATCACCCAGGTATGAAAATTTGCGAAAAACATATTTTATTCCACACTACAATGGTATATTTTATTTACCAATTATTGATAACATAAAATAGCTAAAATAGAAATGACACCAGATTATTTCACTAACTAATGTTATGCATTTATATCTTGTAAAATTTATAAATTCTGTTAATAAAATATTTGAGATCACAAGTTTTATAAAAAATATTTAAAATATTAGTTTTAAAATATATTGTCAATTTTTTCCCACTTATATCAATAAATATAACAAGAAACTATATCATTTTAGCATGCAAAAATATGTAAAACTTTAAGATTATCTATTGATTGCTTTAAAGCTCAAACAGGATACTTTAAATTTCAATTCCAAACAGTTTTCCAAAAATGAAAGTGTCCGAATATATTTAAAAAAAAAAAAAAAAAAAGGCAACCAAACCCGAAAAAGTACAAAAGCACAACATTAGATATTGATCTCAGGTATCCCACGGAAAAAAAAAATATATTTAAAAGTAACAAAATGCGAGCGAGATATTTGTCAAGAACACTCCCATAGGTTTAATGTTACTTTGCGAATGTCTTCGTGTGATTAATTTGGTCCTATAATTCATGTAACTGTGACTTTAAACGCCTCAATACGACAACTACCGTAAAATATTTGAAAATGAAATCTGTATATACGGAATTCAGTCTTTAAAGAAAAGTATATATTTTTTCAAAAGAAAGAATATGAACAATTATACCTGCTAAGATGGAAACCTGTTTAAAGCGGAATATATTTCGGTTCCTTTCGGTACGGTTTTCAAGGTTTTAATGAATCAATGTTTGGCAAATCTGATCACTTAGTTCAGCATTACGTATTTAATAGTTACACACTTAAAAATTTCAAAATCCGGCTACTGAGATTTATTAAAATTCCCGTGGTAAATTTTCTTTTTAAAAGAGGGGGGTAGGTGGAGGGGGCGCCAACATCCATGTTTGGCACGGTTGCAAAAAAGGCTAGTTTTAGCCCTGAAACACATAATTTACTGCTACTAATATATAGAAGTTGACATACACGATTAAATCCGTGGGAACATTTCAATAATCGGGGCAGAACTGCGTTTTTCACAGTTTTTAAGAAAATTGAAAAAATGTCCTATTTTTGAAATGGCGCACTTCGCTTACTATTGAGTGTATAAAAAAGTTGTAGGTATGAAAGTTGTAGAGAATTTTATCCTCTTTAATATTGTAATTGACAAGTAACATGCTACGGCAACAGGTCTCGAGATATTTTTTTTTTTAAAAAAAGGTCCCAAAAATTTCTTGTTTTTTGGCCACAGAAAATTTAGCCTTAAGAAATTTTGTTAGAAAACTTGGTTTTTCCATGTTGGCATCATCATAAACAATTCAGAAAAAAAAAATCTTTTACCCGACCTTTTGCAAGGTAGCCCCCTTTTTTTGGTGCATTTCCCCTGGACTATTTGTGCGAGGCTTTGTGCTAGAGATCTGCACGGGCCGACCACGGGCCGTTTTTCATTCACGGCACTCGGGCCGGGCCGGGTTTAACTTATATTTTCTGTACAGAGCCGGGACGTGTTCCATTTAGTCTTCCTGGCCCAAAATTTTCAGTCCTAGTTTTGACCCAGCCCGTATGAAAATCATTGTTTCAGCGTGGCCTGGTCCATTCTTTGTTCAGTAAAATTAGGCCTGGCTCAAAAATTTTTGAAAAAAATGGATAAATTTTTAAATCGCTATTATTCTACACTTAAACATTAAAATTTATTCTTTTTTAAAGAACAGTAGATTTCTACGCTTATTAAAATATAGTAAAGCGTGTGAAAAAGAACCTGAAAGAAACGGAACCCTTTTTTAAACTGAATAACGTGTTGATCCATGCAAAATTAATATACTAGTACGTAAGAAAAGAAAATACTATAATGCATTTACTCTTGCTAAGAAGGGAACTTGTCTATAACGCTTGTTTTTCCTTTTCTAAATTCCGTCTTAGAAGACTTTACGGTACTTTTCGGTTAACCGGGCGCCAATGTTATGTATACATATATATCTATGCATACATTTATGTATGTATACACCCAGTAGCACAAAATTCTCCAAGTGTCTGCGACAGATACTTCAGAGACAAAAAATAATCTGCAGGTAAAATATTTTTATAGTTGAAGCGTTTATTAAACAAGCAATCAAAAATAACTGTAGCGTTTTTAGGCATTTTATAAATTTTATTAATATTATTAACATTTTGTATTAAGTAATAAAGAGCTAAACATAATATGAAGCAAAATGAAGGTTCAATGAAAAGGAATCTGCAAAAGAGAATAGAAAATCTGCGAAGCCCGTCTCCTGTCTCAAACTTTCTGCTACCGGATGCATACATATGTATGTATATGTTGCATATACACCGTTGTATGTACACCGTTGTATATACCGGGTGTCCCAAAAATGACTGATGGATTTTAAAATTTAATAACTTCCAAACGGTGACAGAAATAAAAAAATTCTTGCAGGAGGGTTACGGATGATGTCAGGAGTTTTTGTACTGTGATTCCTAATTTTAGTCAAAAATAGTCCAAATATAGTCCAAAAATAGTCCAAATTTCGCAATTAAGCAAAATGAAGGTTCAATGAAAAGGAATCTGCAAAAGAGAATAGAAAATCTGCGAAGCCCGTCTCCTGTCTCAAACTTTCTGCTACCGGATGCATACATATGTATGTATATGTTGCATATACACCGTTGTATGTACACCGTTGTATATACCGGGTGTCCCAAAAATGACTGATGGATTTTAAAATTTAATAACTTCCAAATGGTGACAGAAATAAAAAAATTCTTGCAGGAGGGTTACGGATGATGTCAGGAGTTTTTGTACTGTGATTCCTAATTTTAGTCAAAAATAGTCCAAATATAGTCCAAAAATAGTCCAAATTTCGCAATTAAGCAAAATGAAGGTTCAATGAAAAGGAATCTGCAAAAGAGAATAGAAAATCTGCGAAGCCCGTCTCCTGTCTCAAACTTTCTGCTACCGGATGCATACATATGTATGTATATGTTGCATATACACCGTTGTATGTACACCGTTGTATATACCGGGTGTCCCAAAAATGACTGATGGATTTTAAAATTTAATAACTTCCAAACGGTGACAGAAATAAAAAAATTCTTGCAGGAGGGTTACGGATGATGTCAGGAGTTTTTGTACTGTGATTCCTAATTTTAGTTCAAATTTGAAACAATAGATGGCGCTGAAGGGAATAGGCGGTTAGTCCAGACCCGATTTTTGGTACTTTGGGATCCATTCAACACATTTCAATTTCCTTTTTTCGCATGGAAGAAGAGAGAGGCCGAAAAATCGAGCCTGGATTTAGCGGTTATTGCTTGCAGCGTCATCTATCGATGCTATTTGTAACTCAAACTGAGAATCGCAGCATAAAAACTCCTGCCATTTTACATAACACTCCTGCAAGTGTTTTTTTTTATAGCATTTTTCAGATTTTCAACACTTTAATACATGCAATATGGATTACCAATATTAATGATAACTGAAACATTTACATACAAGAAATAGAGATTCATTAAAAAATTAAATATCGCAGCCTGCGGCACTTCTATAAAAATAAAGATTATAAACATGAAAAAAAAAAGATAAATATTTTTGGTCAGAACTCCTTGTACAAGACTAATTTTTAACCTAACTGATGTAAAAATCAATGTTTTGTAGAAATTCACTCGGGCCGGGCTCGATTCAAGATTTTAACTTTTTTCTGGACCGGGCCGAACTTTTAAGTTTTTTATCGGGCAAGTTCAAACTTTTAAGTCTTTTAAAGGGGGCGGGCCAATATTTTTCTTCTACGTGCCGGTCCTGAATCGGACCGAACTTTAATTTTTTTTCTATGAATCGGGCCGGGTCCGGGCCTGGAAATTTCGGCCCGTACAGACCTCTTCTTTGTGCTTTGTCCGGACCGTTCCATTCGGGCCAGGCGCAGTCGGTCAAACCTTTTTTGCGGGTCTGGAGTTTTTCTTCCCAGTTCTGTACCGGCAGAGTCTGCAAATTTTCATGCTCGGTCGCGACCCAACACGTATAGAGTACAGGCATCCCTCGACTTACGTAAATTCGTACTTGCGTAAGAAATTTCGAAAATTTCATTTATGAATATACTAGCGCGTTTCATACGCATTTGCATACTTTTGATAATTGTTTTATAAATAAAATATGCAGATAGAAACCACAACAGTAATATAGCTTTTTATTTATTAGATACTATTTTTATTGGAATATACTATCAAATCTTTAACAAAACAAACAAAAATCTGATGAAAATGAGCCAAAAAAAAAAAACTCTGTTTAACCGTTACAATTTTGTTAGCTGAATTCAAACCATAACGAAACCTAATTTTAAAGTTTCGGTGAAGAGGAACGAGTGCATTTTTTCTTCCAACTTCAGAGCTGTTTCTTTGATGTAGATTCAAAATTGACAAATTAATTCATCAATGTTAAATTTATAAATCCCATACTCCACAAGATACTTTTTATTTGAAAAGTGTTCTTTCAGTTTGTTTTTATATTTTTTCATACTTTTATAGTTTATATCCAAGTAAATACTGCTGTATGCTACTTTATTTATAAAATAGTATTGTGTAAATAATGTATATATTATATATAAGTTACCTGTACCCAATATGGACACCCTAAGGAAAATTGATTTTTTTCACCCCTATGTATACGTCATAGGTCTCCAAAAATACATGACCACTATCCCTGGACTGTTGACTATCATTATTAAAATTAGCGACCTTGTTATTATTCTGGTTTAATTTTAATGATAAAAACAAAAATTGTTTACAAGTGTCCAAATAAGGAACCACCTGCCTCTATTATGGACATGCATGTCCATATTAGGGACAGGTGGCTCCTTATTGAACTACTACACAGGGTGTATGGAAGAGCCACTATTCCAAGGGATTTTAGAGGAGAGAGGATAAAATAAATGTATCTTAAAGTACTGCGGCATAGGGGAGCACATTAAATATCTTCAGAACATGCACTTTAGAAAGGGTGGGGGGGGGGGGGTCATTTTCGGTCGTGGCTCTTCGAAGACCCATGCAAAGCACCTCAGTTACTACAAATTATTATGAAATAATATATTTGGTTTTGCTTAGATTTATTGCATCTGTCTGCAGAATTTACATCTGTTGTTACTCAGTCCTAACAGGATGGACAAATAAAAACTTCTTCATCATGGGCGGTAAGTCCCACACAGTCCTCATGGACATATCTGCCGCATGTGATGCATAGCCGCATGTCTGTAACAGCACCAGTATTGCGTAAGAAGCAGTACCAGCTCTCCTTTGTTGAGGAAGTCATACCGCTGGTACCTGCGATTTCGCCAACAGATACCCTACTGAGGGGAGGCTTCCTTTGATTTTCCTGCAAGAGCTTTTTGGACGATTTTTTTTTTCTTGGAGGATTGGAGGATACAGCAAGTGAATCTGAAGATTCATTTGCTGTATTTCCAATGTGGACATAAGGTGTCCATATTAGGAATCGGGCATAGTTTTACTAAATCTTGTAATAAATAAACAAAGAAAGCATTTTTAAGCAATATATGCAGTAGCAATCGAAAATATGTTTTACCAGCTTTCTAAAACACTCCACTTTTCAATATTTAAAGTAATTTTACCATAACTAATAAGAATTTAAACTTACCTGTAATTACGATCATCACACCACGAAACAATAAGTTTCCTTCCAAATGGCGAGCGACGCGCTTTTTTGCAATTTCAGGCTTAATTATCTTTTCAACTATGCTTTTCTTCACGGACATATAGCGCCATCTTCCGATCAAAATTGTTACTTTTAAAGATATTAGGGGTGCCCATATTGAGAGCACTGTCCATATTGGGTACAAATACCTTATATAATAAATATTGCAGTTTCTGACGAAATTTTACCAAAGGAATTTACAAATTCGGCATACGCAAAAATGTTTACGGAACGCATTAATTACGTAAGTCGGGGGATGCCTGTATAGAAATTAGTGGCCATTCTTACTCTCGCAAAGATCAGTAAAATGTAGCCCGGCCCCAGCAAAAAATCCGTAAAATGAGGGACAACCCAATATTTTTTGAAAAAAAAAAAGAAACGTATATTTTTTAAAATCAGAATTATTTTCTTTCAGATCAGATGAAATTTCTTTTACAAAAATATTACATGTATTTCTAGGGAAAGAAAAAGAAAAACAAATAGTAAAACCTATGAAAATGAACCTGACCGTGATGGAATCCTGTTTTAAACGGGAAAATGTCTTGATCTGTACAAAATAAATATAATAATCCCTGCGAAAAGAACATAATACATATATATTTACAAGAGACGATGAACCTGCTGAAAAGGGAACCTGTCTATATCGGATTTATACACTATATGGCCAAAGGTGACCGGTCACTTGCGATTTCAGACGTTTTGTTAAATATCTAGAAAAATACATGAGGAATTAACCTGAAACTGCAGCTGTGTAAACAGTATAGTACAGGTCATATATTTCCGCCAAGATTTTTTCCCGAAACCCCATAGGGGACCGTCCACAAATTGAAGAAACACGAATATCTTTTGGATAACCCTGTAGAAACCAATGTAGCAAAAGCGTTCAAACTCGAGATTATTAATAAGTGGCTTATTGTAATATACTGTGTTCTTTTTTATGAGGATAGCATGTATACTTGTAGAGAAATTAAGCTTTTTATAAAAACAGTCCTAAATTTCGCCAAGTATTTTGCTTATAATTTGCAGAGTTCTTAATATAAAAAAAAGTTCTTTTCAGAAAATATGACAAACAACATGGTACATAATACTCTGCAATCAGAATTAAAAAATAATAAAAATTGGTTGAAAAATGAGCAGGTTTACTAAAACATGTTTCACTGCGCATGCGCGAATGCAATCAAAATATAATATGCATAATGTATTAGCTAAGTATATAGAGCAACTTTTGTGGAAGTCTTAAAATCATTGCTTGAAAATTCTGAAAATGATCGTTGGTAGAATAAGATCGAAATCCGTTGTTCCCAAAAGGAAGCAAAAAGATGAGTGGTTGTATCCAAATGTAGTAGTACGTGCAATATTATGTACGCTATCTTGACACTAATCAACAGATATTTGATACAACCCCTCATATTTTTGCTTCTTTTTGGAAACAACGGATTTCGAGCTTATTCTATCGACGATCATTTTCAGAATTTTCAAGCTATGATTTTGAGACTTTCACAAAAGTTGCTCTGTATACTTAGCTCATACATTATGCATATTATATTTTGATTGCATTCGCGCATGCGCAGTGAAACATTTTTAGTAAACCTGCTCATTTTTCATCCAATTTTTAATATTTTTTAATTCTGATTGCAGAGTATTGTGTACAATGTTGTTTGTCATATTTTCTGAAAATAACCTTTTTTTTATATTAAGAACTCTGCAAATTATAAGCAAAACACTTGGCGAAATTTGGGACTGTTTTTATAAAAACCATAATTTCTCCACGAGTATGCATGCTATCCTCATAAAAATGAACACAGTATATTACAATAAGCCACTTATTAATAATCTCGAGTTTGAACGCTTTTGCTACATTAGTTTTTACAGGGTTATCCAAAAGATATTCGTTTTTTCAATTTGTTGACGGTCCCCTATGGGGTTTCGGGAAAAAATCTTCGCGAAATATATGACCTATACTATGATGCTGTTTACACACCTGCAGTTTCAGATTAATTCCTCATGTATTTTTCTAGATATTTAACAAAACGTCTAAAATCGTAAGTGACCGGTCACCTTTGGCCATATAGTGTATTCTCTCTTATGCAATTCCGTCTTTGAAGATTTTAAGATATAGCCTTTTTCAGATTTTTAAGTGTCGAAGCATGGAATATGGATGAACGGTATTAATGATAATTCAAAGATTTAGATATAGATCGAGATTTATTAAAAAATCAAAACAGTTTACATGGGCACCAGCAGAGAGAAATCTAGGGAGGCATTACAGAAAATGTGTTCAATATTCACCTCTGAGCATAATAATAAAACCAAAATAAAATAATATTAACGCACAAAATAGCAAAATATTAATATTTTTTCACCAAAATATTTCCCAGGCAACGGAATCGTGTTTTTCAAATCGCATGAAAATTTCAAAACATTGGAATATTTTTACCCGACTGCCAAGAAGGGTTATGTGTTTCACGTGTACTTGGATATGTAGATTTCTTTACACTCTCGAAACATCCCAACGGCTGGATGGATTTTAATGAATGAAGTCTCTATCGATTCGTCTTAACCGTCCGATGGTTATAGGCTAGGTTTTGTTTTTATAAATTCAAAATGGCGGCCGTAAAATTAAAAACGGCGGTAGAGACGAAAATAGCATTTTACGCACCATATTGAGTGACATATCATTGGATAAGTCTTTCCAAACGAAGACGATGTTTCATTGTCTATTTTACAGTCATAAGCTCAAATTAAATGTTACATAACCTGAAAGTTGTGTAGGTAGGACCTCTAGTTTTATTTCAACTCTAACCTTCATAGACATCTATAGGCCTCATCAAAACAGTGTTTATAGATAGGAACTAACAATTAAACTCAACGTAAGAGTCACCAATACAAGTAAATAAAAAAAATAGGTAAGTAATATAAAAAATAGTTTCACATTGATGAGAAATAATTAATTAGTTCGCTTTTTACGCAGCCGGGTTTTTTGATTTTTTTAAATTTAATTTTTCCTTGTTAAGTATATTAACCGTCTAATGCCCGCTATGATAGCATTTATGCTACCATGAGTGTTCCCGATTTAGTGGATTTTTTTACTCACATATTCCGTTTTCGTAACAGGAAATTAAAATAGGAATTTTCTCTTTATTTAATAACGGACCATTTCGTTATTAAATAAACTGAAATTTACTTTCCGATTCTCTGAATTACGCTATTTCTGGAACGCATTCTACTGGGGTTAAGAAAATAATTTATTGCCAGGCAGAGAGTCATAAAAAGTGAAAAAAAATGAAAATATTCAATTAAGCACTTTATAGCCTAGAAATCATTTTAAATACACCAAAATTTAACATAAACTGCGTAGGAAAGATTTATATAAAATTTTAAAGCTCTAGCGCAATTTTAAGTTATTGAAGAAAAGTACAACTGTCAAAAGATTAAAAGAAAAAAAAAAAATGAGATTTTTTTTTTTTTCACACATGTCTTTTACACACTAAATATCACTATATCTTCACTAAAATTATACACGGTCATTGCATACATATTTTATATAACATATAAAATTATAAAAGTGTGTATGAAAATCACTTATAATTATCTTAACTAAGCTAAAAAAAAGTCCCTGCCGGATCGGCCTATACAGGCGCAGGTAGATTTCGAGGTTAAGTGCTAGTTTCAATAACAAAAATTAAACCATGATTAGAGATAAACCCACTTTAACAATTTTATCTAGCCGCTTTTGACGAGTTTTTATTTCCTTTTTATATAAGAGCTGGTTTTATCAGAATCATGTTACGGCGGTATTCAAAAAAATACTTTTCCATGCTCAACAACTCGAAATTTTCTGGCACATTTTCAGATTCATATTTCAAAGAAAAAATATGAAACTTGCTGACGTGATTTTTGAGGAGATTTATAAGCGACTTGTGTTTTTATTTTTCGTTCAATTAATTGGAACTTGATTTATAAACAATTATTTTCTCAGTAGGACAGTATTTTTCGTTTCCAACGCAATCGCTTCGGGAAATTTGGTTCAAAATGCCCACTTTGACATCATTTTTTGAAATATATTCTTCCTCTATCAAAAAATCGACCATTACGGTACATTATATAGTTTCTGAGTAAGAGAATCTACCAATTGGATGCGTTTGAGAGCAAAAATGAATTTAAAAATGAGTCAGAAAATAAATAGTTTAGATTTGAATGCACCCTTAATACGGCGATTTGTTTTCTTCAACCACTATGTATTTTTAATTTGTGTTTGCTGTAAGAGTTGGTCCTATTAAAAACGTGTCAATATAAATGTTGCATATAATATTAAGAAGATATATAATAAATTCATGCGGATTTTTATATCTTGTGAATTGGCGAAGTTGTGGATTTTTTTTCTTCTTTACCCCCCCCCCCCTTTTTTTTGTTTTCGTTTTTATTTATTTATTTATTTATTTTTCTTTTTGCGGTACGAATCGATCCTATCAAAAACTTGTCAACATAAATTTGTAAATAATATTAAGAAGATTTATAATAAATTTAATTGGATTTGATATCTTGAGAATTGACAAAGTTATGAATTTTTTTCTCCTTAAATTTTTTTTGCGCCCATTGAGCCCATTTTTAATTTTATCAAAAATCTGTGATACATAAAATTTTGACCCTATTTTTAGAAGTAATAAAAACTTTAAACTGATTTGATGTGTACAAAAATTAAGAAGTTATGTTTGTTTTTTTCGGTTTTCACAAACCCCCTCCCTATTACTGCCGCCTTGGACCGATTTTGCCCATTAAGGGTGTATTTCAATCCAAACTGCTTATTCTCTGATTTATTTTTAAATTCATTTTTTCTCCCAAACTCATCAAACTGGCAAATTCTCTTATTTAGAAACTACATAATGTGCCGTCCTTGTTGATTTTTTCATAAATGCAGAAAATATTGCAAAAAGTGCTATCAAAGTCGGCGTTTTGAACCGAATTTTCCGAAGCGGGAGATCTGGGAATGAAAAAAATGGTCTGACTGAGAAAATAATTGTTTAAAAACCAAATTCTAATTAATTGAGCGAAAAATAAAACCACACGGCCTCTTATACATCTCTTCAAAAATCACCTCAGCAAATTTCATGTTTTTACTTTTAAAAATGAGTCTGAAAATGTATCAGAAAATTTCGAGCTATTGAGGGTGAAAAATTATTTTTTCGAATACACCCTTAACGAACTTGACAGAAATTTTATGTATCAGTTTGGAAGGATTTGTGCAGAATTACGGAAGTTATCGTGTCCATAAAAAGTTTTTTACTGAGGGTGGTTTTGGGTTCTACGGGTCATGATCGGTGTAGATCTGCAAAAATTTTCTTGAAATTCCAAGGGGAGAATGTAATAGGTAGTAATTCATACGAAATCTACCTAAAATTGTTAAAAGGGATAAAAAAAAAAATACACTTGAAAGGCATATAAATAACCATTATCCAAATCAACATACGTTTTATCGCTCATACGGCGACATTTTGAAGTTACAAATCGTTGTTGATACAAATATTTTCGCAAACATTTTTAAAAGCAAGAAATTGGTAAATAAAGTCGCAAGACCTCATGTGCAATATTTTATATGTGTACACATATAATAAATACATATTTTCTATTATATTAATTAAATAATATTATATGAGTTTTTTTATAACGTCGATCTCTTATTATAAACTAATTACTCTTAACTAAGGAAGAATGCATAACTATAATATTACTTATAGTTTATTATATACATTATTTACAGCAGCTGCTAAGCGCAGCTCTCAGAACAAAACACATCTTACAACTGCGCAGAAATATTCTCGGCTACGTGCAAAGCCTTACAATTCCAGACTGTCCGTGTATGGTGCTGCCATCTATTAATACAGATCTCAACTATTATTGAGATATGACACCCGTCCCCTCATAGTTCAAACGAACTACAGGCAATCTTGTTCTATGACTTCTTCGAACTGGAGCACTTTTCTTACAGTCCTCGTCATTGTTTTTAGTCAAATTTTCTTTTACAGTTTTATCTATCGTAACATCATTTGTATTACTCACAACTGTACCTGCCACAATATCATGCGAAGGCTGAGATTGGCTTGGTTCTATAGTATCATCATTATTAAGCTGTTCTTTTATTTTTCCATTAATTCCCGAAAAACGGTTTTGGTAAACCCTTTCATACCTATCATAATTACTGTAATTTTTATCGCTATGTCCCATATTTTCAACTTTGTCTGACATTAGTTTATCATTTCGATTTATCTCTATAACTCTTTCTGGTATTTCATAACTTATTTCTTTATTACGTTTCAACTGATCAACGTGACGTTTACACATTACTCCATCACATCTATTTACTAAAACCCATCTACTCCCCAATAATTTCATAATTTTTCCTTTTACCCATTTCTCCCCTTTTCCAAAATTTTTAACAAAAACTAAATCATGAAGCTTATATTTGTGAAGGGGTTGCTGTATTTTAGGTTTTGATGGTAATACCAAGTGAAGGGCTGTTCGAACTGGCCTTCCAAACATTAATTCAGCAGGAGTTTTACTCTGATCTATATACATAAAACCATTATACACTGAGAAAAAAAAATACCGTCTTCACCTAGAATGAATAGATAGTCCTTTTCTGAATCCTTGAACTAGAAATATAGATTTCCGAGCTATGCGAATAGGGTAAACAACTAAGCTGAATAGAAGAAATGATCTAGAATTTCGAGTCTCTTGTTTTCTAGGTTACTAAACGATAATGAATCGCTTCTGTAGCGAGAATTTATCGCTTCATTTCTGGAATGGTTTCATAAACTAGAATTATTGTTACTAAAGCTAACCTCTTGTGTTTGTGTCTATTTGCAGAGATTTTTAAATAAGTTTGACCACGAGAATATAGGAAAACGCTCTTGAATTTTAGTAATAGATTCTAGAACTCTCTAGCAAAGGGAGCTAGAATTTATAAGGATGACATGAAACTATTTTCACTACAGCCCCAATTTAGATTCTAGATGCCAAAACCATATTTTTTTCTCAGTGTAAACCAATTCAAATTACCAACAACTAATATGAATGTATAAATAATAAATGAATTTATGCTAATTAAAAATGATGTATAAACCATTATGAAATTCCATTAAACAAATCCTTATAACAAGAGCAATATGGAATTAAAAATACAGTAACCATTGAAAAAAAAAGGGAAATATTTGTGGAACCTAGGCAGAATCATCATGTATATATCATATATATTATATATCATATAATATGAGATAAAATTGAAAACAAATATTAATATTAATTAATATATATTCCAAAATATTAATATAATAAATTATAAAAGCGTATAAATAACGTATTAGCTTGGTTTGGACATATAAAATTGTCAGAGCTTTAGTATGAAAATAAGTATTTAAAAAACATAAAATGTGTTGAATATTCACCTCTGAGCATGAGAGTTAAAAACAATGTTAACACACAAAATAGTTAAAAATTAATATTGTTTCCTGGAAATATTTCACTGGCAACAGAATATTGATTTTCTGTTCGTATAAAGTTTCAAAACAATGCTATAATTTTAAGAATATTAAGTAAAATAATTTGTAACCAGGTACAAAGTTATAAAAAGTGAACAAAAAATATTAATGAAAATATTCAACTGAGACCTTTGTACCTTAGAAATCATTTTAAGTACACCAAATTTAAAGCAGATTACTTAAGAATAATTTATTTAAAATATAAATTTCTTGAAGTTGTAGCACAATTTTAAGTTATTGGGGGAAAGTACGATTGTCGAAAGAAATATCACCCCCCCCCCCTCTTCTTTCCAGTAAAAAAGTTTTTTTTTAATACAATAGATTTTCTCGAATCTGCACAGCTTGGGACCAGATGTTGTGCGGATTTTAGAATTTTGCGGATTTCTGGTCATTACTTTGTCTACATTTTTAAACAGTGATTTCAATGTAATTATACAATCACAATTATAATGAATGTTTACAGTATAATAAAATATTAAAATAATTAAATAAATTAATAAACTAAACTAATTAAAATTACAATAAATTTTAAAGTGATGAAATTATTAAAAGCAAAGATCAAATAAATAATTAATAATGTAGAATTAAATATGCATAATAAAGATGATGTACATTTATCTTGAATTATTCAATGAAACTTACCTCATACCCTACTAATTCACATAAAAATCCTAAAATAAGGAAATTATATTTCACATTTAGCCAGACTTAATAGCAAAAAGAGCTTGATAAATACATAAATATATTTAGTAAAAAGAATGTTCAGCAATATCTTGAATTTTTTCAAAAATTAATTTATACTTCCTTCATGAAAAAACACGTGTTCAGTCATATTAACAAGAACTGCATATTAAAATACCTACAGTATGATACAAAAATAAAAAAGTTTGTAATTTTGTCCCTACATCTGAACTGAAAGCTACATTGTTAACATCTGTGATGATGTGAGGATTTTAGGCATTTGTGTTTTTTATAGTTGCGGATTTGAGGGAGTCTACTGTACAAAAAATACAGTAGAGCGCCGATTATCGGAACTCCAATTAACAGAACTTCCAACTATCTAAACAGCCTATTTCTCTGTTTTTTTTGTTTTTTTTTTAACTGAACTTCTAATTATCCAAACAGCTTATTTCTCCCCAAAAAATTTTTAACCGGACTGGCAATTATCCATTGGCTTGGGATAAAATTTTAAATAAAGAAAAAACTGACAGCGGATCCGAAAATTAGGAATGTAAAACAATAATGGAGATGGCAAGAATCATAAATTATGAAGAAAATTAAATTAACGGGTGGTTAAAAAGTGAAGTACATGAGCCTGGATATGAGATTTTAAATGATGATGAGATTGTGGATGAGATTCATAATGAAAAAGAAATTGAAGAAAATGAAAACGAATGCTCTGAAAATAAACAAGGTCCGTCACATAACGAAGCCTATAAATGTTTGGAAACAGATATGAAATGGCTTGAACGGCAGAAGAACGTTGATCCTATTCAACTAACCTATTTAAGAAGAATTAGAGATTTGACAGCATTGAAAAGAATGTCTTCGTTGAAGCAAGCAATAATCAAAAGCTTTTTTGCTTAAATTATAATCTCTAGAGTTCAGAAAATGATAAAAAAGAAAATATATATAATGATAAAAATGTGAAAAAAAAAATATTTTTAAACATGCCAGCACTAATTGGTGCTGCCAGTCCTACGCTTAGATAACGTGGTGAAGGTTTTAGTATAGTCAGAAACATCCCTTAAATTGTCTGTCCATTTATCCGAACTAGGGTAGGTCACTACTTGTTCGGATAATCGACGCTCTACTGTATCAATATATCTGCATCGATGTTATACAAGGTCATAGAATATATATTTCGTGCAATGAAATTTTCAAAGTTTTAGTATAAAAGTAAGTATTTTAAAAAAATAAAATGTGTTCATTACTCACTTCTGTTCTGAGAAGTGTCAGTTCAAAGTATTGTGTTCAAAGAGTTAAATACTGAAATAAAATAATATTAACACACAACACACAAAATATCAAAAAATTAATATTTTTTAACCAAAATATTTCCCAGGCAGCGGAATCATGATTGTCAAATCGCAAAAAATTTCAAAACCCTGGATTAATTTTAAATAAATATTAAGTAATTTGTATATAATATTATATAAAATGTATATAAAATAATGTATAAAATAATAATAATATATAAAATAATAATTTATACAATAATAATACTATATAAAATAATAATAATATATAAAATGATAAGTAATATATAAAATTATTTGTAACCAGATATAGAGTTGCCAAAAGTTAAATGAAAACTAGAAAACTAGTTAAAAAGCAGAAAAACCAACGTTTAAAATGCACAAATAATATATGAAAAGCAGCAAACAGCTGTTTCGAATCTACTAGCGAGATTCTTCTTCAGTGCAAAAGGAACAGCGTGCTAGAAAAAGCAAGGCTGAGCTAATTTTATAGAAAACTAGTGCAAAGCATAATTCAGTTTGAAGAGATAAAACACGCGCTTTTATTTTATATGAAATAACGTCATTTACATCCGCTGAAGAATTCCATATTTACGATGGAGTCTTAAACATCATCTACGTAAAAGTATGCATAGGACGTCACTATCGTAGAATAATACACGAATCCAGCAAAAAAGCTTTATCATCGTTGAAGAAACTCGACAAAAAAAAAGAAAAAAAAAGGGGGGTGTTCTAATGACTAATATGTTTGTAACATTAATATGGATACTTAAAATTAAATATAGTTTATAAGAGCTGCATGTTTTATCAGAAATCATTCATATATATTTTTTAAACATAGCTCGCATTTAATTACAATTTTTTTCAGTTGTTGTGGAAAAAAGGCAACCAAAAGATATAATAATCTACTATTTTCCAACTATTTTTTATTTATTTTCCACAGAAATGGTGTACTCCAGTTGCCAAAAGAAAAAAAGTGGCATTAAAAACTACAAAAAAATTAATATCTCAAAAATAAATCCACGCTCAATTAACTCATTCGGGACCATGGGTGAATATATGCATCTTCAAAAATGATTTTCCTCCCCTTGACTTTCTTGGAAATACTAATCTCTTTCAGAATTAGATAAACTCATTATAAATCAAGTTAACTGTTTTTCAAAAACACTTTATGTCTGTCATAAACAAGATTTGATTACTCTTTCAACGATCATGTCAGGAAAATAGAAAATGACTTCCTTGTTTGTGTAATATGTCAATCAAAAACTGATAAACATTTAGATTAAAAGAATGCAATTTTTAACAGCTGAAAGAACTATATTAATAATCTAAGACTTTAAATGTTATTTAGTGTTTTGTTAATATAAGTAATCAAGAATTTTTATTTATGTTATTTAATCAAATATCAATAATGTTTTTTCGTATGTTATAATTTTTTCAATGTGGGTGTAAAACTGTGACTAGATAGGAGCAAAAATGTATGCCCCAGTTTGTGATTTTAAAGATATATAAAATATAGTACTTTAAACTAAAATTCTGAAAAATTCATGGGATACATTATGCATAAAAAACCCACATAAGAATAAAAGAAAAACCAAGGTTTTTTTTACAGGATAAACGTTCAAAGATAATTTACATAACAAATGGATATATAAAAGCCCACATTGGATATGATGCAGAAAGTTCCGGTTTTATCGTGGATAATCATGAACCAAAAGGTAAGAAGATTTACCTTATCTTTATTTTGTGATTTAATGTGATTGTTATTATTACACGTTAAGTCTCATTTTTTATCTAACAATGATTATGAGACTGACGCGTTGCCTTCCTTAAATGTTAAATATAAGTATATGATAATTTAATAAAAGGGTTTATTTGAAAATTAAAAGGTGGTAACAGAAGTTAATAGTGAGTTCAGCAAAAGATGCACAGATAGTAGAGAAGATCAACTCGAATAATTATAATGTTTGGAAATTTAAAATCGAGATGCTTCTCATTAAAGAAGATCTTTTTGAGATCATTACTGATGAACCCCCAAACCCAATTACGACCGATTGGTCTAAAAAAGACCGGAAGGTAAGGGCTATAATTAACCTCACCATTGAGGATAGCCAGATCGTCCATGTAAAAAATATTCAAAATGCTAGAGATACATGGAGCAATTTAAAGGCAATTCATGAAAGAAGTAATTTGTCAAGCGAGCTATACCTTTTACGCAAGTTGTATAGCACAACCTGAAGGTGGTGATATGGTAAAGCATATCACAAACATACTTGAGTTGATAGATAAATTATCGGCAATCGGGGAAACTATAAAAGATAATCATATTTCAGCGTTTTTACTGTATAGCTTACCAGCTTCATACGACACACTTATAACGGCACTTGAATCCCGAAATGAAGAAGAATTGACACCTACTTTTCTTAAAAGTAAGTTGATTGATGAATATAATCGCAGAAGCAATAGTTCGGAATCATCTGAAAATACCGCTAGAGCATTCAAAACTACGAAGAAATTTAACAATGCAGGATATAAATTCAATAATGCGGGATATAAAAAGGAACAAAAATACTGTTCGAATTGTAAATTAAAAAACCATAACACTAAAGAATGCTGGCATAATAACAACTATAAAAATAAACAAAACAATCCTTCACATGGTATGAATTACAAAAAACACTACAAAAGAAAATTTAATTCATCGCTTGTTTTCCAAAAGGATGATAAAACTGTTAGAAATGATTATGTATCAAATTCAGATAAATATGCCGATTACAGTGAATATGAAAGTCATCAAGGTAATAAACATTGTGCGTTTGTAATAAAACCACGCAATAACAAAGCAGGATAGTTGACAGTGGCAGTTCTAGTCACATAACAAATGATCAACATTTATTTACAGAAATTAAATCAAATGAAAAAACTAATGTTGTTATTGCAAATGGAAACAAATTAGTTTCTTATGGATCAGGAAATACACTAATAAAAACAATAACTTCAGACGGTGAAACACATACATAACACTTAAAGATGTGTTGTTTGTTCCAGATATTGAATCAAACCTATTTTCCGTTAGTAAAGCTACAGAAAATGGATGCGAGATTTTATTCAAAAATGATAAATGTAACTTAACATTTAACGGAATAACCAGGGCCTGATTACCCACGGGGCACACTTACACCAATAAATTTAAAAAGAATAGTTCGACTTATCTAAACGCCGTATTCATGTAAAATTTCTGCCATGAATGAGGCAAAATTTTCTGTTTATTTTTAGTGGTAGGAATTTGCCCCGTTGGTAATCAGGCTCTGGGAATAACCCGCCTGGAAGCGGTAAAGAAAAATAACTTATATGAAATTCAATTAGCTAATGAAAGCGCAAACGTAAGCTATGTAAATAAAACTTACATCTGTAAGGATAATAATTGCATAGAATTATGGCACAGAAGGTTTGGCGATAAAAATTTTGCATCGATAAAACAAATCGAAGAAAAACACCTAGCGAAAGGAATACAAATAAATAAATATAAACATATTTACACAAGTGGTAAAGAAATAATAATTGCCAGAACAGTAAAATTTCTAGAAAACAAAAATACACACGAGAAGGTAGAAACACAATTAAATTTGAGAGAAAAAAAATGTGATGAAAATGACAAATCACAGAATAAAAACTTTGTAGAAATTGAAGTCACAAACACTGAAGACACATCAAGTGAGTCTAAAAATTTAACACCGGAACCAAGACGGTCGGATAGATCAAATAAAGGAGTCCCTCCAGACAGATTTATTTACATAACAACACACGAACATATAAAAGAACCAGAAAATTTTAATGACATAATGAATATTGAAAATCCAGAAGAAAAACAACATTGCTTAAATGCGACACAAGAAGAGATAAATTCTCTTAATAAAAACAAAACATGGACACTAGTTGATCCCCCACAAGGTAAAAAAATAATTGGATCCAGATGGATTTTTAAAACTAAATATGATGGAAATATAAAGCGAGATTAGTGGCAAAGGGATATTATCAAAATGTGGCGTAGACTACGAAGAAACTTGCCCCTGTTGTTTCATATACGACACTTAGATGTTTTATAGCAGCAGCAGCTTACCACAAATTAAAAATTAATCACATTGATTTTAAAAAGGCTTTCCTGTATGGTAATTTAGATGAAGAAATTTACATAACTCAGCCAGAAGGCTATATTATTCCAAATCAGGAAAACAAAGTCTGCCGATTAAATAAATCCATTTACGGTTTGAAACAAGCAGCCAGGGCATGGCACACTAAGATAACAAAATCATTAAATGATTTAAAATTTAAACAGTCTAATTCAGACACATGTTTATATAATCGAAATGAAGGAGAAAGCAAAACGTATGTTATCGTTTATGTCGATGATATCCTGGTAGCAGGAAAAGATGACGAAATTGAAGAAATAATAGAAAAACTTAAGCGAGAATATGAATTAAAAAATCTAGGAGAACTAAGTTATTATTTAGGAATTAAAATAAAGAAAACAGCAGAAAGTTACGAATTAAATAAAAAGGCTAAAATCGAAGAACTAGTAAAAAAGTTTAATTTAGAGGAAGCTAAGCCAGTCGGTACTCCGATGGAACCTAATTTTAATAGATTAGAAGATAATGACAATTTATTGCCAAATAATGTTAAATACAGACAGGCGATAGGTATATTGCTTTATATCGCATCTGTCAGTAGACCTGTCATTTCTGCTGCTGTGAATATATTAAGTAGAAGAAACGAATCCCCGCGTCAAAAAGATTGGATGGCAGCTAAAATAATAATACGATATTTAAACTGCACAAAACAACTAAATTTGCGCATTGACACTAAAACTGAACCGATTTTAAAAGTTTTTGCGGATGCCGACTGGGCAGGAGATACTAGTACAAGAAAATCAACCAGCGGCAATATTTTTACCTTAGGTAATAATCCAATTCAATGAATTACAAAAAAACAATCATGCATCGCCCTTTCATCAACAGAAGCTGAATAGGTGTCAGCCGCAAGTGCAGGGCAAGAAATTATTTATTTATTGAAACTCCTGAAAGATTTAGACTTAGCACAAACAAAACCTCTCTGTTTATATGAAGACAACCAGAGTTGTATTAAAATGGTTGAAAGTGAGAAGTTTTCAAAAAGGAGTAAACACATAGAGATTAGATTTCACGCAGTAAAACAACTCAAAGAAGATGGAATAATTGAATTAAAGTACTGTCCATCGAAATATATGATTACTGATGCACTCACGAAACCCATTCCCAAGACTGAATTAGTGAATCACAGAAATTCAATGAACTTCTTTGCCTCATCAATCTGAAGAGATTAAGGGGGCATGTTGGAAACACTAATCTCTTTCAGAATTAGATAAACTCATTATAAATCAAGCTAACTGTTTTTCAAAAACACTTTATGCCTGTCATAAACAAGACTTGATTACTCTTTCAACGATCATGTCAGGAAAATAGAAAATGACTTCCTTGTTTGTGTAATATGTCAATCAAAATCTGATAAACATTTAGATTAAAAGAATGCAATTTTTGACAGCTGAAAGAACTATATTAATAATCTAAGACTTTAAATGTTATTTAGTGTTTTGTTAATATAAGTAATCAAGAATTTTTATTTATGTTATTTAATCAAATATCAATAATGTTTTTTCGTATGTTATAATTTTTTCAGTGTGTGTGTAAAACTGTGACTAGATAGGAGCAAAAATGTATGCTCCAGTTTGTAATTTTAAAGATATAAAATATAGTACTTTAAACTAAAATTCTGAAAAAATCATGGGATACATTATGCATAAAAAACCCATATAAGAATAAAAGAAAAAACAAGTTTTTTTTTTTTTTTTTTTTACAGGATAAACATGCAAAGATAATTTAGATAATAAAAGGATATATAAAAAATTACACTGGATATGATGAAGAAAGTTCCGGTTTTATCGTGGACGATCATGAACCAAAAGGTAAGAAGATTTACCTTATCTTTATTTTGTGATTTAATGTGATTATTATTATTACACGTTAAGTCTCATTTTTTATCTAACAGATTTTATATATCAGTTTGGAAGAGATTTGTGCAGAATTATGGAAGTTATCGTATCCATAAAAAAGTGATACATATATAATAGATAGATAAAGTTTTGAACTGGGGTTAGTTTTGTGTCTAGGGCCTAGGTGCCATGATCAGCGTAGAACTGCAAAAAAAATTTCAATAATTCCAACATAATGGAGAATGTAATATGTAGTATTTCTTACGAAATCTACCTAAAATGGGCCTTCTGACGTTGTGGAATCCTTTGAAAAGACTTACTGGTAAAGGAAGCTTAGTAAATGATTATGATTTTAATGCGTGAGATTTCAAAGCAGTTCAGAATATCAGAATAAAAAGCATACTTTTCCAGTTACCAAGTAACTTACTTCATGAAATATCAGTAATTCCGATCAACCTTGAAGGAACTGACCGTGGTAAAACCAATCACGATTTCCACACTGCTGCTTCAAAAAATCTTGATCAAACTTCGAAAATAGAATAACAATAAATTTTAATCTAAATCTGGCAGACACCCTCGTTTATACGGTGTGGAACTATCTGATCGTTCATGGTCAAGGCTGTTCTTTGTCTAACATTTCAAAAACGTATTATCTGGCATCCCAAGCATAGAACGGCAAGTTGTTCCATTTTAACCTGAAGTAGAAAAACTTTCCATTTTGCCTTTCACTATTACTCAGAATTAGATAGATTCAACAGAACAAACATATTCACTATTATTCAGAATGAGAAAGATCCAACAGAACATGTTAAAGTTTTCAACATCGTTTTCAATCTTTCAGTTATTTATTTACTGTGCCCCGAGTTCCGATTTAATTTTATATATGTTTCACTGATAAAATGTTTAGTTTATAGGATAAGAAAATTCTTAGCTTAATTTGCACATTTTACCCACAAACAGGGCAGTAAAGAAAGACCGCGGGCCCCGATAATAATTTCAATGAGGATCTCCTTCTCTCCCAACACACACACATACGCCATAATGACGGGAAAATGTTCCAAAATGACATACTTAGGTAAAATGACATACCTTATGTTTCTATTTACTATATTGTCGCTAGAGGACAGCACTTAACGATACACAGTTATGTTGCGGAATCGATCAGCTATGATAAGCATTTAATGGCGAATGTTTCAAGTTTGCATTTTACATTATTTACAAAGAAATTGTTTAAACCTTCATCAGAAATTTCGGTGTGAATTCACGTCTATTTCCTTTCAATGATTACATATCTGAAGTATGAGGTGACGACGTATTTCTTTCTAGATTATTCTCTGTATATGCAAAAATTTATATATGTATGTAATCTTGAATACTACCTCTGTATAAAAAATATGGTGACTGTAGGTAAAATGGCATGCCGGTTTTTGATAAATGGAATCTATCCCATGAACCCAGACATCTTTCCGATTATGTTTTCTGTGTTTCAGCGTGACAGAAAGTTCACTGGAAAATAAGGACAGCAACACAATTCTTACAGATAACAGCCTATATAGACCTAATCCGTCATTTTCCACATTTTCAATGCTACCCCATCCAACTCCAACGCCGATAACATCTGTTTCTGATACTCGAAGACGTATGTAACTTTTCAACAGGCAGCATTTTCAAGTTCATTATCTTCATTCATCAGACCACTCCATGAACATAAATAGAGAAGGACTTCCCACGAAATAGGTTATAGAAGAAGAAAACCGTTCCTTGAAAATTTGTCTAATAGATGGCACTGTGTCGCACGGTTGTACTCGGTTTCGTCTGCTTCAATATATATCTACCAATAACTTCTTTGATCATTGAGATCCAGCCAATGAACGTTGTCCGCTAGAGGCGCTGGTATGTACACGGTTGTATTCTAACCGTTGCCATCCCCTCATTTAAGGCCAAAATCGCGACACGATATTCACACTATTTCGTGATAAGTCCTTCTCTATTCTATGTTCATGGACCACTCTATGTGCCTCCATTTCACTGTGCACCTCATGTTAGATCATACTCTAAAAAAAGGAAGCATGAAAGTGCACTTATCTGACTAGCAGTCCTAACATTGCCGAAGCGAAGGCAAAAGCTGCAGAGAAACTTAATTCACAATCAAGATGTGCAGCTCTACCAGCTAAGAAGGAAATTCGCTTTTTTAGATCCAATGATAATGACAGAGACATGGACCTCTCTATAGATGATGATTGTCAGGTTCTGATGAACATATACTATTTAGAACTATTGTTATGTATTATGTTATTGCTTATGTATTGTCTGTGTACTGGGAATTGTAAATTAGTATTCTTTTCTTATCTGGAATTTAATCCGAGCTAGTGAGTTAGATAATATTAGTTGAAGGAATGTAGTTATCCATTGAATGGGCGTTTCTCCTGTCATTCAAAGTGCATACCTGAAGATAAGTCAGACAAAAGGGTTGTCACTCACTATCTAGGGAGGTAATGGATATCACGGAATGTGACATTGGTGGGGACGAGTCCTTGCTGCCAGATAGGTATCCCCACAGGTGGGTCTCTTGGGGGTGACACCTGGGATAGAGGTCAGTTAATGCTTGGAGCTGGAACTGGGTAGTGAGTTGTTCCAGAGAAGAGCTCTTGGATAGAGCGTGATTAGGTGGTGTGAAGCTCTTGGGGTATAGAGCTAAGGTGTTGTGAGATTAATAGGGATCCCGGATAATTCTAATTTAACTAGCATAGGGTGAGAGGAATCCAGAGTAGTTTAACAGTACACAGAAAGTATTTACTGTGTTTTAATGTTGGACCGGATCATCTATATCCGAGTTCTTAATTGTAAATATTGTCTTGTTATCTGTAAATAATGTGTAAATAAATTGTTAGTTAGGTTTAATTGAAAGAGTTGGTATTCTTTTCAACAATCCTCTCATAGGGTGACCGATATCGCGTAATCATATCGGTGGTGGTAGCATATAAAAAGTAAAGGAACATTCTTTAAAGTTGTGTGGACTTAGAGGAAACCCGACATGATAATGAAGCATGCCTTTATTGTAATTTGCATGATGAGTTGCTATTTGAAAATTTAAAGTTAGTGCAAAATGTAGACAACTTTTATTTGAAAATTTATATTCATATTCGGAAAATAGACAACTTTTATTTGAAAATTTATATTCATATTCGGAAAGTAGACAACTTTTATTTGAAAATTTATATTCATATTCGGAAAGTAGGCAACTTTTGTTTGAAAATTTATATTCATATTCGGAAAGTAGACAACTTTTATTTGAAAATTTATATTCATATTCGGAAAGTAGACAACTTTTATTTGAAAATTTATATTCATATTCGGAAAGTAGGCAACTTTTGTTTGAAAATTTATATTCATATTCGGAAAGTAGACAACTTTTATTTGAAAATTTATATTCATATTCGGAAAGTAGACAACTTTTATTTGAAAATTTATATTCATATTCGGAAAGTAGGCAACTTTTGTTTGAAAATTTATATTCATATTCGGAAAGTAGACAACTTTTATTTGAAAATTTATATTCATATTCGGAAAGTAGACAAAATTTTAAATCCAAAGGTACAGTCGTGGAAAAAAAAGTAAACACACCCTACTAACTCCTCAACAAATTATCGTAGACGAAAGATACTGGTACCGAACGATTGGAAATAACGTCTACTTTTAAATGACGTATATAAAATTTGCTTAGGGTGCTACATATTAAAACGAATCCAAACTTCATTTTTTTCAATAGCAATAACCAATTTTAACGAGATATTTCAAATCTTTGGTTCAAACTATGCCTAGACGCCAAATTTCAAGTCATTTGAATGATAAGTTTTTTGAATTATAAACATTCTAAATTTAGTGCTTTTAATGTTAAATTACATTTTCATATTTTTATTTATAACTTCTGAAATTATGATCCTAATGTTCTAATTTTTTGTGTAGCAATAATACTAATATACCCAAACATAGATACGTTGAATTTGCAATTTTTATAATTTTCTGATATGAATTATAAATTATGAAATAAATATTTAAAAAATTGTGAATTCCAGCATAGAATTTTTTTGATGGATTCAGATTTTTTAAGTCCTGCTTTATGGAAATCCAAAATTTCACATTTTTCTTCCAAGTAGTTTTTAAATTATGATTAAAAAACGGCAAAATGATGGTTTAAGGGGCCGTCTATGATAGAAGTGACTAAATATTTTGAAATTGCTTATGCTATCCTGTAATCTAACAGGCTTAATTGACTGCTTAAGGTGCCTTGATCAAGAAGGGAGCTCTCTCGGTTAACAATCGAGTACCGAATTTCAATTTGGATATAGCCCTTAAAATACGCTCGTTTTAAAAGAATTAATTTCTCGGAAGCTTATGGTACGAATTGCATAAAAATTTGTTTTTAGACTAATTGAAGGGTGTAGAGTTCATTTATGCTGTCAGGGTTGTGTACTGCTATTGAAAAAAACAAAGTTATGGTTCGTTTTAATATGTAGATGGCCCCCTAAGCAAATTTTATATACATCATTTAAAAGTAGACTTTATTTCCAATCGTTTAGTACCAATAACGTTCTTCTACGATAATTTGTTGAGGAGTTAGTAGGGGTTGTTTACCTTTTTTTTAACACGACTGTACCTCTCGAATCCCTTGAGACAATTTGAAGATTAAAACTTAAGAGGTGATCTCTCTCTCTCTCTGTCTTTTTCTTTTTTTTTTTTTGACAACTATATGTTAACGACTGCTTTAGAAATTCATTTTGACTTAATAAATTAAACAGAAATATTTTCAAAAATCCACTTTTTTTCCTTTTGAACTTCAAAAATATGACTTTTTTTAATCATCCTTTTCTTTCCTTCTGGACTAATCAATTTTAATGAGTCTTCATTTGAATGTAATTGTCTTATGTGAGCATTAATATTAAGGATCGACCGAAATTGCTTTTTAAGACAGATACCGAATTTCGGTAATCTTCCTAGATAATACATACATAAATATACATAATTATTAATTAATTATACGTGTGGCCCAAGTTGGCTCTCTGTGTCTCTGAGCAAAACTTTTTATTTTCATGTATAATTGACTGGGAGACGACAGCACAGACAATCACCTCATCGAGTTCACGGCTGAAATTCCAGAATTAGCTGAAACTCGATTCGCATATTAAAAAATCCCTGCCGGCCCGGCCTACAGGCAGAGGTAGATTTCGAAGTCAAATATACTAATTTCACAAACAAAAACTAAATCATTATAAGAGATACATCCATTTTATCTGGCCGCTTTTGACGAGTTTTTAATTCATTTTTATATAATAGCTGGTTTTATCAGAATCATGTTAGGGCGGTATTAAAAAAAAATACTTTTCCATGCTCAACAACTCGAAATTTTCTGGCATAATTCCAGATTCATTTTTAATTAAAAAAAAAAAAAATATGAAAATTGCTGACGTATTTTGGACAATATTTTTCGTTTCTAACACAATCGCTTCGGGAAATTCCGTTCAAAATGCCCCCTTTGACATAATTTTTTAAAATATATTCTGCCTCTATCAAAAAATCGATCATTACGGTACATTATATAGTTTCTGAATAAGCGAATCTACCAATTAAATGCGTTTGAGAGCAAAAATGAATTTAAAAATGAGTCAGAAAAGAAGCAGTTTGGATTTGAGTGCATCCTTAATACAATGATTTTTTCAACACAATCCGCTTCGGTAAATTCGGTTCAAAATGCCATTTTTAATAGCATTTTTTAAAATATATTCTGTCTCTATCAAAAAATCGACCATTGTGGTGCATTATATACACTGCTCAAAACAATTAAAGGATATTGCAGTTTTAGGTGGATTTTGTATCTGGTAAACTGTTTAGCTGATTGATACATGGTCGACAGACATAGTAGGTTATATGAGAATAAATTACACATGTTTGGCAGAAAAAAATGCATTTTATTGCGCATTTGTGTACTAAAGGAAAAAAACACAATTTGTGCATATGAGAAAAAAAAGAATAAGAAAAGGTGTTTTCTTCAAAGAAAATCATTTTCAGTAGGGGGTATGGTTTCCACGGGCGGCCAGCAACGTTGAACACCTTTGAGGCATGGACTCAATGAGGCTATTAATGACGAGTTGGGGTATTCTGTCCCACTCTTCCAGAAGAGCTCTTTCCAGTTCTTGGAGAGTTTGTGGGGGTTGTTGGCGGCCAGAAACTCGTCTTCCTAGAGCGTCCCAAACGTGCTCGATTGGATTCATGTCTGGAGAACACGCTGGCCATTCCATTCGAACGATTCCTTCCTCGAAAAGGAAATCCTCCACCAGGTTTGCACGATGTGGCCTGCAGTTATCGTCCATTAAAATGAAGTTATCTCCGATTGCTGCAGCGTAAGGGACTACAATAGGTCTGAGATCTCATCCCTATATCGGTGACCAGTCAGAGCTCCATCTCGAATGATGTAGAGGTCAGTGCGCCCGTCAATGGAGATGCCACCATACACCAACACTCCTCCACCGCCAAATCTGACACTTTCGTGCACGAACGCAGGATTATTCCTACTGCCACGGTCCCTCCAGATGAAAATACGCCTATTATCCGGATGCACAGAAAAACGGGACTCGTCAGAAAACAGAATATTGCTCCATTCATTTCTCCTCCAGTTGACATGCTCGGTTGCCCACTCCCTGCGGTCGCGACGATGCCTTGATGTTAATCTAACACATACCATCGGTCGGCGAGCATACAGACCTACAGCATGGAGCCGGTTTCGGACAGTCTGAATTGAAATCATGGTGCCTGTAGCCGAGTGAAGGTGTTGTTGGAGAAGAGTAGCGTTCATGGTTCGGTGTCTCCGAGCTGTTAACGCTAAATACCGATCTTCATTGGGCGTTGTTGCCCGTCTACGACCTTGCCCTGGTCTTCAGCCTGCACATCCACTCTCCAAAAAACGGTTCCAGATCCTGGAAATGACACTTTGTGACACTCCAATGGCTTGCGCTACTTCGGCTTGAGTTTGGCCTCCTTCTAACCTACCAACAATTCTCAAAGCTTCTGAATCTGTCAAATGACTTCGCTGAGACATCGTACTCATCGAAACAAAGCAATCACTGAATGCGATCATCCTTATCTTCATTCTCTTTTATCCAGTTGAAAGTCAAATTTCATTCGCTGCCGCTGAAGCGACGTTTTTGACGTCGAACTCAAAATTTGCATACTCCACAGTTTGAAAACCAGAAAAATTTGGATTTGTGATTCTCTTCTTCTATTTTCGGCAAAAAAAAAATTCGTTTGTATCTTTATTTTATATAAAACTTCAAATATCCTTTAATTGTTTTGAGCAGTGTAGTTTCTGAGTAAGAAAACCTACCAATTGGAAGCCTTTGAGAGCAAAAATGAATTGTAAAATGAGTCAGAAAATAAGCAGTTTGGATTTGAATACACCCTTTCTAAGATGATTTTTTTCTTCAACCGCTATGTATTTTTAATTTGTTTTTGCTGTAAGAATTGGTCCTATACAAAACTTGTCTATATAGATGTTATGGACAATATTAAGAAGATATATGAGAAATTCATGGGGATTTTATATCTTTTGAATTGACGGAGTTATGGATTTTTTTCTTCTTCAAACACCCTTTTTGTTTTGGTTTTTAATTTTTTTTTTTTTTTGCGGTACGAATTGGTCCTATCAAAAACTTGTGAATATAAAAGCTGTAGATAATGTTAAGGAGATTTATAATAAATTTAATTGGATTTGATATATTGAGAATTGACGAAGTTATGAATTTTTTTCTCCCAAAAACCCTATTTTTTGCGCCCCTTGAGCCCATTTTTAACTTTATCAAAAATCTGTGATACATAAATTTTTGGCCCTATTTTTAGAAGTAATAAAAACTTTAAACTGATTTGATATGTACAAAAATTAAGAAGTAATGGGGGGGCCCTCCCTATTTCCATCCCCTTGGTCCGATTTTGCCCATTAACGAACTTGACCGAGATTTTATGTATCAGTTTGGCAGAGATTGGTGCAGAATTACGAAAGTTATCGTGTCCAGAAGAAAGTGATATAGATAGATAGATAGATAGATAAAGTTTTTTACTGAGGGTAGTTTTGGGTTCTAGGGGTCATGATCGGTGTAGATCTGCAAAAATTTTTCAGAAAATTCCAACATAGGAATCCCAATAGGTAGTATTTCATACGAAATCTACCTAAAATGCAATCGATTTGCTAAGTCATATCTTGGTGGAAAACACATGAAAATCCGATTTTTCTGATTGAATCATAGGTTTACCATTCTGTTTTCCTGCTCCCAGTCCTCTATGTTTTCATACTTTTGGAAGCAGGAAAACACAATGGCAAACCTACGAGTCAACAGCTAAAATCGAGTTTTCAGGTGTTTTCCGCCAAGATATGACTTGGCAGACTGATTGCGTTTTAATATGCTAATCGAGTTTTAACTAATTCTGGAATTTCAGCCGTGAACTTGATGAGTTGATTGCCTGTTCTGCCGTCTCCCGATCTAGAATTAAATGTAATTATTTCATCAACGACACAGAATGGTTTTCTAATTATACGAATTCCATCTAATTAAAAAATGTTTTATGTGTAATACCTCGATTTATCTTTTATAATGATTTTTGTAAATGTTCATCTGTTACACTAGAGACTAGAACTTTTTCAAAGAGTATTCCAAACACTTCTGCGGTTCCAAGCTAAAAAAAAATCTATTACTGTTAAATCTGCAGCTTTTAATGAGCACGTGAAAAGCCTCTTCAAAGTTTAGCCATATATGCGTTACTTGTTTTATAATTTGCACTCACGTCTTGAGTGAGTGATGACTGATAATTATAAACAGTCAAGTTCATAGCAAAATACATAAATTGAGCCGATACAGCTCAAATCAGTAAGTAAAGTTCGAATTTCGAAATAATTAACGAGATTTTTGGAATACTGATAGTTTCGGTCAGGCCGAATTTTCCACAGCATTTTCGTCGAAAACGAATTTTCGGCGAAACTCGTATTTTGAGCCGAAAACGAAACTAAATTTTCGGTCGATCTCTAATTAATATTGTAATTCCGCATACCATGACTTGAGTAATTTGGTATGAGGAATTTGGTTTACCGTTCACGGATACTGTATTGAATCTGAAAAATACTGTACTATGTTCGCTTTCATATGTATCCGTTTTTTGTTTTTTTTTAATTTGTAATAATTTTTACTTTCTTCTATCTTCAATAGAAGAAAGTATTGTAATCGAAATTTTTTCGACTTCCGGTTTTCGACGGATTTACATGTTTTAGGGGTCAGAGATCCCAAAAAACATGTTTATAGAAAATGTCTGTCTGTCCGTGTGTCCGTCTGTCTGTCGCCATTGTACCATCAAAAAGTGTATGAAGTTATGCATAGAATTGAACCAAATTTTTATTTTAAGTTTTTGGCTATGGCAAGCAGATCCTCCCTGAATTAGGAAAAAAATTCGCCGGTATGGGGCGCTGTAATAGCTATTTTTGTGCGATTTTGAATATTGTACCATCCAAAAGTATATGAAGTTATGTATAGAATTGAACCAAATTTTTATTTTAAGTTTTTGGATATGGCAGTTAGGTCCTCCCTGAATTTCGAAAAAATTCACCGGTAGGGGGCGCTGTAATAGCGATTTTGAATATTGTACCATCCAAAAGTATATGAAGTTATGCATAGAATTGAACCAAATTTTTATTTTAAATTTTTGGATATGGCAGGTAGGTCCTCCGTGAATTTGAAAAACATTCGCCGGTAGGGGCGCTGTAACAGCTATTTTTGTGCGATTTGGAATATTGTACCATCCAAAAGTGTATGAAGTTACCCATAGAATTGAACCAAATTTTTATTTTAAGTTTATGGCTATGACAAGCAGGTCCTCCCTGAATTTGGAAAAAATTCGCCACTAGGAGGCGCTTTAATAGCGATTTTGCATATTGTACCATCGAAAAGTGTATGAAGTTATGCATAGAATTGAAACAAATTTTTATTTTAAGTTCTTGGCTATGGCAAGCAGGTCCTTCCTTAATTTGGAAAAAATTCGCCGGTAGGAGGCGCTTTAATAGCGATTTTTGCGCCATTTTAAATATTGTACCATCGAAAACTGTATGAAGTTAAGCATAGAATTGAGCCAAATTTTTTGTGTTTCTTTTTGGTCATATCATGAAAGTCCTCCCTGAATTTGGAAAAATTCCGCTGGAAGGGGGCGCTATAATTACGATGTCTGTACCATTTTCTTTATTGTACAATCGAAAAGTGTATAAAATTATACATACAATTGAACCAAATTTCTTGTGCATGTTTTTGGCTTTGGCCAACAGGTCCTCCTTGAATTTGGAAATATCGCGCGGTAAAGGGGCTCTGTGATAGCGATTTTTGTATACTTTTCTTGATTTTTCGTACTTCTATTGTCCATCGGCGGCTCGAGCAAAGGCGGGAACTCACTTCCTGCTAAGCCGGTTATTCGCAAACATCTGATAACAACAGAATAAGGAAAAACTATTAATTTGAACAAATATCATGATATAGATTAATTCGTTTTTAGTTCATTTAATTGACTGAAGCAGGAATTTAAAATGAAAATCAAAGTTGGTATAGTAATGAACTAATAATATTGAAGTATTAACATGTGTAACTAGTTTTTGAAATATTAAGATGTATAAGATAGAAGAAAGTTTTGGGATTGGCACATCCAACTAGTTTAGAAATAGTGTCATTTCAGTCCTCATTTTAATAATGTTTGCTCGGTTCAGGTCAAAACTGAGCTTTTAGCTTTTACATCGTACCGGACAAGGATAGCTTCCTCTACAGATCGAGAGACGGCTACACAAACCATCATCTCATCGAGTTAACGGTTATAATTCCAGGGTTAGTTAAGACTAGAATCACATATTAAAATGCAACTGGTCTGCTAAGTCATATCTTTGTTGAAAACACCTGTAAACCCGATTTTAGTGGTTGACTGATAAGTTTACCATTGTGTTTTTCTGCTTCCAGTCTACCCAGTGCTGGGGCATTCTCACAATCTTTTGACTTTCATGTCCCTGAATAATAATTTTTATTTTAATACACTTTTTTGTGTTTTTTTTATTTCATATACTTCGAAACATCCTATTGCATGATTGCACAACAATGTTAACGATATAAATAAGTTTTGGACGATGTTGGGGATCCAAACACCTGGAAAAACTCCTATACCGTCCCGTGTCCCTGATGCTGGTTTTTAAGTTTGGAGCTGTCTGGATAAAATTGTTTCAATAAAAATAATTCGATGTAATTTTTTTCTGAAACTGGAATTATTGTTTTATAGAAATAAGTAGCAAAAATTAGCCTGCACATATTTTTAGGGTTGGTATTATTTTTTTAAACTCTGTCCCTAGGTTTTAGATTTTTTACCATCCCTCTTCTAAAATTATATAGAAAATCACTTCAGATGCAGCCACAGAATTTTTTTCAAGTTTTTTCTCATGCAGAAGTATGCTAAAGAAATAATGTCTAAAATTCTTTGGCAGGAAATTTACTGTAGAATTTAAATATGAATTTCAAGCACCGTGGCTTTATTGGTAGTCTCACCGTCCCCAAGGTTTATTCCTGCACTTTTCGAGGTAAATTATTTTTTTTTTTAATTTAATCCAATGTAAAAAACTGTTTCTAAAAATCAATGAACATTTTGGCTACCACTTAGTCTTAACATGATCTGCCTAAAATAGGTGGTAATTTTCCTTGCTGTTCCATCTTTACCGTTCCTTTTTTTCCTATTTCGTCCCTTTTTTCCTATACCATCCCCCTTTTTTACATTACCGTCCCTTCTTTAATACCACTTTAAGACAATATTATACCAAAATTTTTTACTAAAAATACTACATTGTCATTATTTCCTATTTGAAAATCCTGTGGGTACTATGCAAATTCATTATAAGTAAAAATTTAGAAGAAAATAAAAAGTTTTAGTGGTAAAATGGTAAGGAAAATTAAACTCGCAAGTTTAACTTAAACCTCAGTTAAATAAATTTTTTTTTCGCTGCACACCATTTTTTCTTTATTTTGAATCATTAAGTCATTCGTCTATCACATTACCATGTTATTTTAGCAAATTTATTTCGCCAGATTTTTTTCCCCAAAAGTCAAATGATTGTGAGAATGCCCCTGCTGTAGTTGAAAAAAAAAATGTCTGTGGGAACTCACCTTTTCATGGATTTGATATTGATGCTACCAGATTTTTGCTTAACCCAAAAATCGACTTTTAATTAACAATTATAATTATTATATTCTAGTTTTTATAGCATTGTGTTTCTATAGCATTCATCTAAAAGCAATATTTAATGAATCTCATAGTAACATTTTCCATTATAAATCAAAATAAACTGAAATAAAAGAAATAAATCCATACGTACTGGCACATCTATCCTAGAAGTTTCCAAAAGAACGACGATCATAGATATTTTCTGTGCTCTCTGATTTATGACAAGTTGTCTCATCTTCTAATTTTCTTCATGATCACTGCCAAGATTTCACGTATGGTTCCGGACAAAAAAATTTTAAGGGAGGTTCTACACGGCTTATGAATAAGCGAAGCGGATCTTTTTAAAGCTAGCATAAATTATCGTTTCGCTTTAAAAAAAAAATTGTGCTCGTTCGCGATATTTTTTTTTAACCATTTGGAAAAACGGTTATTGTCCTCGTCAGAGTAGGAAATCAAAAGTATATCTGAAGCGTTTTATTGGTTGAATCCGCATTTTATTCGTTTTCTGATGGGCCTATACATTAATCTGTATTTTCCCTTTATTTTCAACAGAGATGGATACTTCTGTTGCCACTATGACAAAAAAGTAATAAAACTACAAAAAAAATTAGTAACTCAGAAACAAATTGAGATACAGCTTTCAAACAAATTGCATTTAAAAGTACATTTTTTCTCTACACGACGGTATAAAAAGTAATATTGTGGGATGTTTAGAAGTTTAAGAATGAAATTTTATTTAAAATGGGTCGTCAGATTTCTGGGAAATCTGACGATGGAAAAGCCTTTTCCCGGACAGCCAATGAAATGCTTGGATAATACGTAAGTTTCAGGAAATCTGACGAGTCGCTTGCAATTTTTTACGTGTAATAACACTATTAATGTTTAATCCATGGCGTACGTAATGTATGATCAACTCCGTGCGAATTTTTATGACTTAAATTTTAGTCTGTGAAAAAATCATTTTCCAAATGGTCGTTGTAATTTGTTAAATAGCTTTTTTTTATTTTTTTTTTTTATTACGCCAACAAACCAAATATTTCTAGGAACTGCGTTCCCACCCAACTACAGCACTGAGTCCTCCATGTTTTCGTACCTTTGTGTGCAGGGAAACAAAATGGTAAACCTACCGATCAATCACTAAAATCAGTTCTGCAGGTGTCTTCCACCAAGATATGATTTGGCAGACCGGTTGCATTTTAACATGATAATCGAGTTTTAACTAATCCTGGAAAATTCAGTCGTCATCTCGGCGAGATGATGGTTTGTGCAACAGCCTCCCGGTCAACTAGCCTGGGAAGAATCTGCGTCTGAAAATTTCGGCCCTTTAGTATATTTGCATGGCATTCATGAACAGTCAATTAGAGATTAAAATTATGCGAAATCAAGCAATTTTTAAAACAATTTGGTGTAGAAAATTATTAATTCCTTTCTGATAATTTAAATAGAAGCACAAATAATCAGTAATGATTAATATATTTATGTATTTGACTACTGAGGGATAATTACGTCCCACGGGCCAATAACAAGGCTGCCACTCTCAAGTATTTTTATATTCAATTAGTACAACTATTTATGAAAAATTACGCTTTTGGTTGATTTCTCTTGAAATTGTCGTAAAAGTATACGACAAAGATTAAATATTATTTTGAAAATTACTACAAATAGATTCAAAATAAATAGTCGGGATTTCTAATAATTTCCAATGGAAAATAAATTCTTGGTCAAAGGGTTAATCGATTAAATTACTCGATCAGTCCACTTCATATTATAGCAGCAGATAAACTATTATTTTAACACAATCAAACTGATTGGTAAAGTTATCATACGCATTGAATAATTGAATAATATTCAATTCGTATGAATTTGATAAAGATGAAATTTTTATTGCAACATGTTCAAAAGTTTTGATGTAATTAGCAAATATTAAACACATTAATGTTTTTAATTTAATAAGGCAATTTAAAAATAGGAAAAAATATGTGAACTAAAGTCAATGCTTCCCGAAATTTTATTTCTCCTAAGAATCTTTAAAGCCATTAACCTTTCATAATTTTTGGAGACTTTAAATCTTTAGTTTTGTCCCTATGTCTAGGGGACGGGGATTTCAGCACCTGATATTTATGCACGTGGATAGGAACATCGATATTAGTGTAATAAAAAGAGAAGATTGCACGGCAAGGAAAGCAAATCTATGTTGTTACTCATACATTCCAAATAATCATTAAAATAATAGTGAGCAGTTCGTCAGAATCATCAGCAGCACCGAACTCTTAACAATTCACATTCAGTTCATGCGACTGTCCAGATTTGTTGAGCGCCTGGAGCTGCCTAGGATAGAGTGTAACAATGTCTATAGATTTATTATATAGGGTGTCCCAAAAATCCCTGACACATTTTTAAACTCAATATAAAATCAAGTAATTGTCGTACAGGAGTGCGGTTCGGACTAACCTGCTTCTCACAATAGAAAGTTTCTTCAAGCGAATGAAAATAATTGGTTCCAAAGTTCGATCATAGATGGAGCCGCTTGTCCATATGTTTGGTTTCAAAACATGCGTTTTTTTTTTTCTGATTTTCAGATTAGTTCTGATGCTGTGACACAGAAATGACGACTTTCATTCTTATTCCCTTGTTCAGTCGTCATTTATGTGTCATAGCGACAAAATTAATCTGAAAATCAGAAAAAACGATTTTTGAAACCAAACGTATGGACATGTGCCGCTATCTATAATCGAAGTTTGGAACTATTATTCTTTTCATTCGCTTGAAGAAAACTTTTCATCCTGAGAAGCATTTTACTCCAAATCGCACTCCTGTACGACAATTACTTGTTTTTATATTGAATTTTAAAATGCGTTAGAACCTTTGGGGACACGCTGTAAGATATTACTATATTCTCTTCTCGAGTATTCACAACCTCCATCGAACATTTTATTGAATAAACATTTTATATTTCATAATTAAGCATGTTTAAACGTATAAATTTTATTATGCAATAAATAATTCTGAATAAAACTAATAATAAATGTTTAGCTTTTTTGAATTAAATATTTTTTTAGGCGCGGGGTCCTGTGCGGCCACACCTGTCGTTATACGTTTTCAATTTATTAATTTTTTAGGTTAAAATTCTTTTCTTTTATGTTTCAATAATTAAAGGTCTAGTTTATAAGGCAGATGTAATTTCTTAGTTTCAATTTTTATGGCTTACTAAGAAAAATTTCGCTGCACGTTATTTTTTCTAAATCCCTAAACGAGAAATATAGATTTCCGAGTTATGCGAATAAGGTAAACAAATAAACTGAATAGACGAAATGATCGAGAATTTCTAGTCTATAGTTTTCTAAGTGATGAAACGATACATTATATTATGAATCGTTTGAATTGCGAGAAATTAATCACTTGATTTCTAGAATTAATTCATGAACGAGAAATTAATCACTTGATTTCTAGAATTAATTCATGAACGAGAAATTAATCACTTGATTTCTAGAATTAATTCATAAACTAGAATTATAGTTATTAAAACTCACTTCTTGTGTTCCCATTTATTTTCAGAGATATTTAAATAAGTTTGACCACGATAATATAGGATCACGCCCTTAAATTTTAATAGGGATAACTAACACTCTATAGCAAAGAGAACAAGAATTTATAAGGATGATATGGATCTTTTTTTTTCTAGAGTCACAATTTGTTTTCTAGATGCGAGTGGGAGAATTTTTTCTCGGTGTATCGAAAATCGTTTGTATGTTTTCTTGTTTATTTAATAATGACAGATATAAGTTCTAAGTTTTTTTTTATACGTTTTAACCACAAAAGCTTCGTATTCTAAAATCCCTATTGAGTAAAAAAAATGTTAATCTAGATGTTAATTACCAACTCGACCCGACTAGATTCGGGTAAATTTGGACCCGATGCAGGACTCTAACGAGTGATTGCGATTTGCTACAATTTGTTGCATCTTTATTCATTACTTTTCAGAAGGAAACATTACTTCCGGAATGAGTCATATAGCAATGATGCACAAACCTCAAAATGATTCATTCAAAGCCCGAGGAAATGCTTCATCTCTCACTGAGTTCAAGAGTCGCAGATTCAAACTTCTGACACCAGCGTGTAACACCTTTGTACATAAAACAATTCTTCGCACATATATTAGGGTGGGTCACAGTAAGCTGCAATATTTTTTACCATACCATTGAAGAATGACGGTTGAAATTCGGTTGGCGCGCCCGTGCTCCATGAAACTGTCATTCTCCTTCGTTGAATCTCAGAGATCTCGTAAAAAAAAGAGAAATTATCTCTGATTATAAATGTTCAGTTTAATTCTTTTTAGTCCTTTGCGTTTTAATCTGTAGTCAAATTCATGGCACAATATTAGAGTCCATAAAATGAAGAGACCATGAGAATATAATTAAATAAAATTGCAACTTTATATTTTACTCTAAAAATTCCTAACTTATCTTAACTTGAAATGTCATCTTTTCACAAGCTTTCAAAGAAAGAAAAATGGCAGTGTTATTTTACCCTAAAAGGATTTCGAGCCTATCCAATATTTTTCACACTGAGAAAAATGAAGAACTCAAAAATGAGTAAATCGATGTACTCATATCGAATTGAGTATTTTTGGATCAAAAATGAACCTATGCTTTCTCAATTTTGAAACATCACATGTTATCAAAACCAATCAAAACGATAATTTTGTACCCTGTAATGGTTTATTTCATTTATGGCGGCATAAATGATGTTTATTAATGTAAATATTAAATTATGCACAGTATTTTGAAATAATTTAAAAGTCCTTGGAAATAATGCTCTTGTCATAAAAATATTCGATTTGGGTATCTTGTAAATAATTTTGCTATTTTTCTTAATAAATAATCAATTAAACGATCCTTTTTAATAACTTTCAACGGGAAATAAATGTCAGTACATTTTTAATTTATTTTTTAGGTTCAGGGGGGCAGTACATAACATTCATATTTGAACACAACCATGAAATCTAAAATGAGTACATGTGTTTTGCAATTTTGAGTACATTTGGATTGGAGCTATTTTGGGTATGTGACGCATTTAAAATTGAGTACTTTTTACTCAGTTTTGAGTACCCATTTTTTTCAGTGCAAAAGTTGGCGACACTGGACGCAGTTACAGGCTTTTCGCCATTTCCCAAAATTTGATTTTCTGGACAAGACGGGTTTTGAAACTCACGTCCTCATATATTAAATTTCAAACCATTTGGTTGGGTAGTTTTTGCGTTGTTAAATGCGGAAAGAAGTATAGACAGCCAGATGGACGGACCATATGACCAAGCCCGTAGCCAGGATTTCCCTTCGGAGGGGGCTGGAGCTTGGAATTTTTTCTGATCTGACAGCAATAATTTGCATAATTTAAAAAGTAAACAATGCGTAACTTAAGGTATGTTCCTGTATAGGATACGTGATGTCCATGTCAAAAATTGTTAGTTCATATTTTTTATAGTTCTGTTACAATTTATGATTGCAAGAGCAGTTGTATTTTCGAAACCAGTTCGGAAACTAGGCGTGTTTTTAGAGGAAAAAATGCACAAAAATAAAATAGCTCAAACTAGCAATGTTTGAGATGGGCCTCATGCATCCTATGAAAAAAAGTTAAAAAAAATTGAAATGCAAACAAGTAATTATGTAAAACACAGGGTTAATATTAGCGTGTGCGTTCCTCGAATTACGAGGGCAGAGTCTTAAAATGATTAAGCAATATATGAAGTTAATTACACGTATTATTTTTCAAAAGAAAAAATTAATTGCTACAGATATATGTAACAATAAAATTTATATTTTTATTTCACATTCTCTGGTTACATTAATTATAAATGCAGTACTCGTGGTACAATAAATTTACTAGTGCTGCTGAAGCAATTTCCATGACTTCTTTTCAGCCATAAGGCTGATTACATTATCAGGATCTACTGGAATGTCTCAATGAATGCAAATTATTGTAAAGTTACCCATTCTCTTATTGGCCATAACGCTCCGAGGCAAAAATTCAATTCTTTTCAATGTCGAAAAAGATCTTTCACTTGTTTTTGTTATCGGGCTTGTAGCCAAGACTGTCAGCAAGTATTTGATCATATTGTATGTACTACGTTGAATTACAGTACTCTAAGACTGCCAGGAGCCCTGCGTTTGTTTTAACATTAGCAGTTCTCTCTCACCATAATTCATACTCAGCTTTCATTTCTGACATGAACACTTTATCGTCAAAATATTGAGCGATTCTCTAATTTTTTTATTCTTTCGAAGAAGCAAATCCTAGAAGTACATGGAAATCTGTTTCAATGTCTTAATTCGAAATGATTCTATTATTCAAATTTTGAATAAGACATTCTGCACAGGGAATAAAGAACACGACTCTGCAATACTCTTCAGTGGATGTAATTTGAGGGTTTGCACGTGTTGTCTGTCTAAATGTTAATCGGGATCTTTATTTCAATTTAGAAGACATCTTTTCCAAATTTTGATGCAGAATCCATAGTTGCCAACCTTCCGATATTTTAAATACCAGTAAATTCTTACAAAAATGTTCGCTTTATTTAATTTCAGATCTCGTGAGATTTATAAAACAGCTATACTGCATAAATATATATGTATTAAAAATATCGGGAGGTTGACAACTATGAGAATTAAACATCTCGTGAAAGATTTCCAGTGCATTTACTGTATGTTTCTGTATGATAATTAGGACATCCTTAATATGAGTTACAATTGATATCACATCACAAGATTTTCTTGAAAAAAAATTGACAATGGTTTGTCAGACTGAAAAGATTGTTACAAACAAACAGGCTTATGAGAAAATCCCTAATCTCCATGACTGCCAATAAAGCTTTAGCTGTTGAAGAAAACTTCCATGTGTTTTCCGAAATATTTTCTAAGCTAATGCAAATGCATTTAAACAGCTCAACGAAAGTTAATATGCTTCCATGCCTCTCGATGAATCTTGTGCCGCAAAGGCGGAGAAGTCGTTCTCGTCTGTTTACTGGGTCATATGATAAATTGCTTATTTAATGGCTAAACTTGCCTGGGGGTGATTTCTAAAAACAATTGTCATTTCATCAACAGTCCCAAGGCAGTTTCAGATGGCAAGAATCAGCTTGCGGTTCGATAATGCAAGGTTTAACCGGTGGCTTGCACAATGGACGTATCTAATTTTGAAATACTTCTGACCAATTCTAGACTCGACCCCACTACCATAACCAGCCATATTAGCCGCTCCATCAAGCGCCTGTGTAATACATTTAGACATATCAATACATAGTTCATCAAAACGTTGTACTATTTCTTCTGTTATATTTTCGGCGGACAAGTCATTTACTTATATGAAACCGAAAATATCTTGCCGAATTATTGGGGTTTGTGAATTTTATAAATAGTACACATATCTAACTCGAAGGGGAAGCTATTGTGTGCTTGAAATGCCCATAGTTTCATCAGAAATCAGCCTAAAACAGATCGCGTTATTTAGTTTGGTAATCAGCTCTTCGGGAACTGTATCCGAGCATATTTGAATGACTTCATTCTGAATGTCTGGGCTGAAGTAAGTAGCATTTCTATGGCTGTTTATAACATTTCAATTCATCATCGCCAGACATTGCTCTAAATCTTAAAAGAGCTCTTAGTTTACCATCTTTTATATCGGTCCTCTAACGTTACATGACTAGAAGACCGCTATTATGATCACCACTAAGTAGCATTTCTTGTTCTGCACAAAATAAGATTGTTAGAATGTTAGATATCCCCTTCTAGAAAACTCTTTAAGGGGCGCTGTGAAAAACTGCCAAAAAATCCCTACACAGGCATATCTATTCCTGAAGTTGATAATTCTACAAAAGGCAAAAAAAAACTTTCCCACGCAAACATACTACTCTGTTCACATTTTCTTTCTATTAGAGATTCAATTGCAATCTATTTAAACCAAAGTTATTCAATGAAGAGCCGGGAAAGGCTGACCGCGATGACGCCTTTGAAAGTTTATCGATACCCTATCGTCTTTCTTTGCACCATTCCTTTTCTTAATTTCCTGCTACTATTTTTTTTTTAAGACTGTTTTCAAATCCAAAGTGTCAACTTTCTGACACAAGTTTTAATTAATTTTTGTTCGGAAATGCATGAAACTAGAAGGTGTTGTTATTCAGAAACTATGATATCGAACTGTTTTTTCCGTTTTCTTGTAAACGCAATAGATCTTTCAGAAAATACTGTCAAAGTTGACATTTTGAATCGAGCTTCCGAACGAAAGAAGAAAATCCAGTGAGTAAAAGGAGAAAAATGCCGTGTCACGTGATCAAAATGTAAATGTATCTGTCAAAACGTTTTGCGCTTGTTGAACAGAGCAGTTGAGAATAGCCTTAATAAAAAGTCTTTTACAGTTCTAGCACCATTTTCAAAGATGCTTTCTTAAAAATTATTATTTTTCACATAATTTTACATTACAAGGGGCTATTTAAGTTTTTGACACCTTTCTCTACAAAACATTTTAACACTGACCACTCTAAGTTTTCATTATATCCTGATATAATGATGATAGAGGAAATTAAGAAAGATCGTAACATACAAGTAAATGTTTTATATTTGACTCCTAAAGTTAAATTATATGCCATGTGCGTATTAAACTTACTTAGTGAAATTCATGATATGGAATTACACTTATCGAATTTTACTGTGCTTAAAGTTTACGCTTTAATGCCCATGGTAGCATTTATGCTACCATTACTGTTTCCAATTTAGTGGAATTTTTAATCCAGATTCCCAAATTCATACCATAAATTTAAAACAGCAATTTTCTGGTATGAATTCAGATTCTCTGAATTACGTTGAACGTACTTTTATCATGGGAATTAGAGGGTTAAAATGGCGTTTTAAGAAATACTGATATCTTTAGTGGTAGATACGTATAAAAAACAATATATCCGAATGAGCGATATAATGAGGAATTGCTATAACTTTAATTGAATAAATTTATAATTTACAACTAAAAATATACGTAGTTCTAATATAATGGATGTTAAAAACAACAAAAAAAATCACAATTTTTATTATCATTAGACGTCACTTTGCAAAATCTTTTTAAACTTTCGGGAGGGGCTTCAGACCCCTTAGCCCCCCTCCCTGGCTACGTGCCTGCATATGACGACTATAGGTGGTAAGTATTGATATAATTACGGAAACACCTAAAAAGGCTGGAGACTTTCAAAAATTGATTTTTTACAAGGTAAGTTCGTATGCTTTAGAATTTTGTATTAGAAAATTAACAATATTTATGAGAAGTATGTAATTTTTTGTACATTGCAGAGGCTAAAAAAGTACCATTTAGTCAATATTCTTTTATTTTTATGTTCTAATTTTTTTATTATTTTTTGCATGCTTAAAATAATGTATTCTAACATCGAGTAAATATTTTTTTCACATCGTAGTTGTCGAATCACAAAGGGTTAAGGGCAAAAATTATATTTTAGCATTTTTTTTTAATGCAGTAGAACCTCGATTATCCGAAGTAATTGGGACCGACCATTTTCGGAAAATCAAAATTTTCGGATAATCGAGAATACTTCAATTTTAAGATTAAGGGAAAATATATGAGCTATTTCTTATTATGGTAACAAGTACTTAATAAAAATAAAGCAATAGAAAATAGAAACAAGAATAAATTACCTGAATTTTTATTTTGAAATTAAGTACCTTTTACAAATTTCACAAGGGTTTGAAACAATGATTTATTTGTCGCAGTTTCGATTGCATTTCCTTTGAAACTCTATCACGAAGTTTTTTAATATTATTAGTTCACGCGTATCACAGCCTTTCTGGTGCTCCAGCCATGCCAAACCTTTTATAAAACATTGAAAAGTTTAAGAATTGCTAATTTGCTCGTTTTGTTCGTCCCACTACTACGAGAGCTCAAGTTAAATTCAAAAGAACTCTAAGAAAGGGGATTGAAAATATTTATACGTACTCGTAGTTTGGAATGGAGCGCTTGCACACAAAGAATTTGATAGTTTAAAAAAAGAAAAAATAATCTTTGAAAATGGATTTTGTACACAAGGAATGTGATACTAAAAAAAAGCGGTACTTACGTATTAACGCCATCGCATCTTACTCATCTATACTTCTATATTCATATTATAAAGAGGAAAAAATTGTTTATTTGTCGGAGATAAGCTCAGGAACTACCGAACCGATTCCAAAAGTAATGGTATCAAAATGATGGTGTTCGCCCAACTCAGAACATAGGCTATATCTTATGTCGGTGCCACTACCCCAAAGGGGGTGCAGGAGCAAAAAACGTTCTAAAAATGCGATTTTTGCGTTACTGAAGGGCCTAGAAATATGAAATTTGGATTATTAGTTACTTATAAGATATATATGATGTCTAAGAACAGTTCTTAAACAATTCGAAATTTAAAAGGGGTGAAAATGCACAAAAAGCGTTCTAAAAAAACGTTCTAAATGGTAGTTTCTACATAATCTCAGGAAATACCAAACCGATTTAAAAAATATTGGTATTAAAATGATGGTGACAACGCTTGCTCCAAGATAGGCTATATTTTATGTCGGTGCCACTACCCCAAAGGATGTGCAGGAGCAAAAAAAGTTCTAAAAATGCGATTTATTTGTTACTGAAGGGCCTAGAAATATGAAATTTGGAATATTAGTTACTTATAAGATATAAATGATGTCTAAGAACAGTTCTTAAAAAATTCGAAATTTAAAAGGGGTGATAATGCGCGAAGAGGGTTCTACAAAACGTTCTAAATGGTAGTTTCTACATAATCTCGGGAAATACCAAACCGATTTAAAAAATATTGGTATCAAAATGATGGTGACAACGCTTGCTCCAAGATAGGCTATATTTTATGTCGGTGCCACTACTCAAAGGGGGTGCTGGAGCAAAAAAAATACGTTCTAAAAATGCGATTTATGTGTTACTGAAGGGCCTAGAAATATGAAATTTGAAATATTAGCAACTTATAAGATATAAAGGGTTTTTAAGAACAGTTCTTAAACAATTTGAAATTTAAAAGGGGTGAAAATGCGCGAAAATCGTTCTAAAAAACTTTCTACATGGTGGTTTCTACACAATCTCAGGAAATACCAAACCAATTTAAAAAATAATGGTGTCAAAATGATGATGACAGATCTTGCTCCAAGATAGGCTATATTTTATATCTGTTTCCACTACCCCAGAGGAGATGCAGGAGCAAAAGGCGCGAAAAGCGTTCAAAAAACGTTCTAAATGCCGATTTGTCAGCAATATCTCACGAAGAATCAAACTGATTTCAAAAGTAATTGTAGGAAATTGATGCAGGCAGCGTCTGCTCTAACATACACGTTATTTTTTGTCGGCATCACTATCACCTAGACGTTGCAGGAGCAAAAAAGCGTTCTAAATTTCGATTTTTGTGATCGGTAGGGGCTAGCAACTTAAAATTACGCAAGGTACATATTTATTAGATATAAATGATCTTTAAGAACAGTTTCGAAAAAATTGGAAATTTAAAAAGGTGGTGAAAATGCGCGAAAAGCGTTCTAAAAACGTTCTAAATTGCGATTTCTACTCAATCTCAGGAAATACCAAAGCTATTTCAAAAGTAATGGTTGCAAATTTATGGTGGCAGTCCCTGCTATAACATAGGTTATATTTTATGTTGCTGTCACTACCATCTGAGGGTTGCAAAAGCAAAACCTGTTCTAATTTGCGTTTTTTGCACTACTGAGGGGTCTAGCACTTTGAAGTATGGCATGGTATTTACTTACAAGATGCAACTGCTTTCTAAGAACAGTCGAAAGAAAATTCCAAATTTAAAAAGATTAAGTGAGCGAAAAGCGTTATAAATTACAATTTTTATACAATCTTATCAAATACCAAACCGATTAAAAAAAACAATGATGACAAATTGTTGGTGATAGAACCTGCTCAAACATAAGCTATATTTTATGTCTGTGCCACTACCACCAGAGGGTTGCAGGAACAGAAAACTTTCTAAATTGCGATTCTGTGATACTGAAGAGGCTAGAAACTTTAAATATAGCATGGTAGTTACTTATAAAATATAAATGCCCTCGACGGACTGTCGAAAATAAATTCGAATTAAAAAGGGGTGATGCGAAGAGGAGGTGCGAAAAGCATGCTAAAAAAGTCCTAAATTCCGATTTCTATGCAATTTCAGGGAATATAAACCGATTATAAAAGTAATAGTTGCGAATCAATGGTAACAGTCTCTGATCCTACACAGGCTATATTTTATGCCGATGATTCTACCACATGGGGTTCACAGGACCAATAAACGTTATAAAAAAGGCCTTTAAAAGCTTTTTAAATTACATTTCTGTGGAATATTAGGAAATTACAAACCGATTTCGAAATTAATGTTGGCAAATTAATGGTGACAGTTCTTATTTCAACATAGCCCTTTATGTTGAGAGAGGTGGTAGGACTTGGAATTTGACACGATGGTTAATTTTAAGATGTAAGAAGATGGTTTCTAAAATATTCAAAACTTCAAATGAATACTGAAATGAGCATATTAATTGAGCATAAAAGTTTTAAAATATTTTCTAAATTATCATTTATTTAGTTTTATTTCGTTTTATTAATTTAAGTCTCATTTCTGCCTAATGCAGTGTAATAATGATGTTTAATCAAACTGTGTTTTAAATAGTAATTTTTGAATTATTCCAAAAAGTAATAAGTACCTTTTAATAAAAAAAACCTTTTAATAAAATAAAATATTACCTTTTAATAAAATAAAAATTTAGATAGTACTTTTTAATAAAAATTGGACATATAAATATCACTTGGCATATTTCAAATATTACGCGAGCAAAGCCGCGGGGTTTGCTAGTATATATATATAACCATAATATATAACAAATCGTCATCGATTTCCAATAATTGAAATTAAATTTATAGTATAGCAAATATTCATAACTCAGACATTTAACAGAATAGAGAAGGAACATGTAACTAGTAATACAGAATTTTATTAAATGCAACAAATTCACTAGCATGTTGCTGGCAATAAATCGATATGAAACATATGAGAAAAGAAAAAAAAAACAATTTTTGATAGAGTCTGATTAAAGACAATAGATAATAAATCCAGCTAAATAATGTTGAACCAGAAAAAGCCGTAACATAAACATACAAGAGATAAAATGGATGAATGAAGCCGGAAGCTTATAAGGTATTTCACTTGATCACGGGCACATAAAATACATTTATAAGCGAAAAACATAGTCGATTTCTGTAACGGAATTCAGCAATAAGCAAATATTGAATTCCATTATGCACCCGATCGACTAAGCACCAGAGAATATGAAACAACCATGTAAAAAATTTAAACAATGTGAAATCCACTACCATAAAAACAATTAAAAAATGAAACAAATTAAATCTTATACATATATATATATATAACCATAATATAATTACAAATCATCATCTATTCCAATTACGATATTTCATCAATAAAAATGCAAAATCACCATAACTCTGGAAAGAAGGTGTATATAAGCATTAACTATAAAAATCCCAAAACTTTCAAAAATTCATGTAAAAAACAAAACCCAGGCAAAAAATTGTTTGTTCTTCATCAGTGGGAGGACAGACAGACCTAACTCCACCCCCACTGTTAACAGCTAGCAGGTTTCTGAACATACGTCCATCCTGCACTCAATACAGAAAAAAATATTGTCATTTTAGAAATAAAATTTAAAAAGGCTAAATAAACCAAATTTAAACAAAAAAGTAATATAAACAAAGCATAATTAAATTACAAAAAGAAAATAATAATAACAATAAAATGTCTTTTAGAAATTTACTTTAAAATTGCAATTTAAATATAAAGAAATAAAATAAACTTAACATGCATGAATGCAGAACGACGTGCACCCTCCCAAACTTACAAGAAAAATACAAAAACATGAAACAGAAGTACCTGTATAATGTCCTTCACCTGTCAATAATAACAAACTGTTAATTCTCCCTCCGAATACATTATCAAAAATCTTTAAAACCAAATCTGCAAACCTCCATCGATTCAAAACATCCATGTCAACTCGTTCTTTATACAAGACTTTAGAATTCACATTTCATATGGAATGTTCAGGAAGGATGCTATCATATGTTGCTCATTGCGAGTTACACAAAACAAAAATATTTTTAAAAGAATGATTTCTTTTGACTTTGCATCTTTTCAGCTTTCTTGGTGTTGGGGGAGAGGATTTTTCAATTCGGATTCAGATATAGGATTCGGATTCAGAAAATATATAAAATAAAATATTTGAGTGGGGTTATAAATATTGCACAAAACCCTATAAATTCAAATTTAATGAATCCTTTTAAATCCTTCAATCTTTCTAATATTTATTAAATGATTATGTACAGTACATCTTCTAATTAGTCCAGGTAATAGGGAATTTTACCTAGCAAAATTAATGGTAGCTCTGGAAATCGGCTTACATTATGTTTTTTGGGTCGCTGAATCCGAATTTGTAGCTTCCCACCAAAATTTCCCCCGGCAACCCCCCCCCCCCCAAATTTTGGTAAAAAGCCCCTTAAAAAAGGTTTTTATTAAAAAAAATCATTTTTTTTTTATTGTTTTAGGAGAAAAGTATCCAGAAATTCAGAAAGTAGACAAAATTTGCAACAAATTATACAGATGACATTATGACTTAGGATGAAGGGGAAGGGGGGGTCTGCCTCGGAACATGCGCGCGGTGCTGCGCGGACTAGATTGCGCAATTCCACTTAACCACTCACACGTTAACATTCGCCCTCCCATCTCCCCTCCGATCTTTCCTTATAAGGTTTACTTTAAGTTTTTTGGGTCGCTGAATCCGAATTTTCAACTTACCCCCAAAATTTCCACCCCGAAAATCCCCCAAAAGAGTTGTTATTAACATACATTTCTTATTGTTTTAGGGGGAAAGTATTATGAAATTCAGAAACTAGACAAAATTTGCAACAAATAGGATATATGACATTATGACGTAGGATAGACGGGGAGAGAGGGGGCTGCCTCGGAACATTCCCCGCGCGCTTTTCTCAAAAACGAAATTTTTTCAAAAAATCAATTTTGTGGGGGGGGGGGGGGTTGCCGGGTGAAATTTTGGTGGGAAGTTACAAATTCGGATTGAGCGACCCAAAAAACTTAAAGTGAGTCAAAATCCAGAACTAGTATTAATTTTTCCAGGTAAAATCCCCTATTACCTGGACTTCATAACTTAGTGCACGTAGCGCCGCAGTGCATGTTCTGAGGCAGCCCTCCCCCTCACCGTTCATCCGACGTCATAATGTCATGTCATATACCCTATTTGTTGCAAATTTTGCCTAGTTTCTGAATTTCGTAATGCTTTTCCCCCTAAAACAGTAAGAAATTTAAGTTAAAAAGTTAAGTTTGGGGGGGGGGAATTTTGGGGGAAGTTAAAAATTCGGATTCAGGGACCCAAAAAACTTAAAGTTCGTACTATAACTAGTTTTATAAATATATCTGATCGCATATTGTACTGAATGTATATTTTAGTGCACTTCAATAAGTGCATATTCATATCCATTTCATTCTGTTCGAAAGGCTGTAATATCCTTAAAATGCACTTGAAATATTTTTTTCCCATTGGCCGTCATGTAAACGGAAAACTTTTGACTGTCCCTGTCATTAAACTATACATCCGATTTTCATAAAATTTGAAATGACTCGACAAAATTTTGCAGCAATTATATATTTAAAATTTCAGACCATTCGGAAGGCTGTAACATCATTAAAATGCACTTGCAATAATTTATTCCCATTGGCCGTAATGTAACGGGAAAATTTTGACTGTCGCTGTAATTAAACTATACATCCCGTTTTCATAAAATTTGAAATGACTCGACAAAATTTTAGAACAATTATATATTTAAAATTTCAGACCATTCGGTCGGTTAGTTTTTGCTCTGTTATATGAGGACAGACGAACTGAACGACGACTATAGGTGCTACGTATTTATATATTTACGAACGCACCTAAAAACTGGCTTAAAAATAGGCATGCAAACCAATGCCCGCAAATCTAGCGTTAACCTGTATGATTTACAGTGTAATATTTACAATGTCCCACGAATTTTAACCTTGTATTATACGTTAATTACGCAGTAGCAAACTTATCAGGTTTCTTAGTTTTCCATGTAATTTTTATTGATGATGAGAAAAGTTAACATACTTTGACATAAATCCTAATCATTTTACTTCGTAAGGATTCTCAGGGGATAGTCGGTATAACTCTAAAGCTTTAATTGTTATTACAGTAGGTAGTGGAATGTGAAAACTAAGAAGTCCAGTCAAATGACCATTATTTGAAGCCACCGTATCTAAAATAACCAAAATAACGGACTTAAGGGGTCTCAGGATTCTCGAAGTTGGAAAAAACGAAAAAAAGACCATTTTCAACATTTAATATCTTAAAATGTTATATATGATTTATAAACACAATTTTTATTGGAATGAAAGTTATACGTATATGTTATTTCATTTCGTGTATTTAAAAAATTGCAAGATTTAGAATTAGTATTTATAGGGGGCTCCAAACTGTCAGTCATTTTTCAAGCAGAAAATTGGTATATCGGCTTACACGCAGGCTTACTTCAAATTATAATAATTACCCTGAAGCTAAATAAATTTGCATTTAAAGCATTTTTATATTTTTAATACAAAGTTGTATTTAGCTAATACAAAATTTTGATAATTTCAACAGTATAATCACTTAAAAATATATATTTTTGAACAATAAAAATTAAATTTTATGTTCAGTTTATACAGACTGTTATGAAACGTATGTTTGGAAAATTTCATGAAAAAATATTCAAAAGTTTTTGAGCTATCCTGCGCGTTTAGCCCAAAAACGTCATTTGGAGAAAAATGACTTCAATTTTTCGGAAACGTCGCTTCAGCTATTGAGCGGGTATAATTCTAAAAATCATAACTTCTGTTCGAATGGGAATTTCAAAGAAACAATTGTATCAAAATCTATAGAAAATATAGGAGTTTAACATCTAAAAAAACTAAAATTTCGAAAATTCTGAAGCTTTGAGAGTCCTGAGACTCCTAAACATTTCAGTGAACAAACACCTTTTAAATTTCACAACGGGAGGACGCTCATCGTACCTTTTGACAACACAATTGTTTTGTGTTGTAATACCGTTACAACATAAGACATTTCAACATCTATATTATAAAGGACAAGCGTGTCCGTGCGTAATACTGACGCCATTTTGACGGTGGCAACACCAAACGACTAAATTTAACTTTTACGGCAACTTTTTTTTAAACTTCTAAACTTCGCACATTTTCTTTTGTTTACACCGTCGAATAGGGGGAAAATGTACTTTCAAATGCAATTTGCTTGATACATGTATCACAATTTCTTTGAAAAATGTATCACTATTTATTCAATTTTTATCATTTTAAAAATAATTTTCAGGCATGATTTTTTTTTATCTATGCCCATCGTGGGCAGACGATTTACATAAGATAAATCCGTTTGTAATTTAAATTAATATAAATAGCTCAGCGTTTGTTTCTAGCTTATATGAAATAACGAAATTAAAAACATTCATTCATCAATATAGATAAAACAATAAAATATAAATAAAATACAAATTTAAGCCATGTGATCAAACTATGCACTGAAACCACTAAAATGATCAGAATAAAAAAAGTCTGATTTTAAATAGGGATCTTTGGTGATTTCTTCTGTCGTTAACTCTTGGCGCGAGACCAATACAAAAAAGTCCTTCCGGCCAGTGCCGGGAGGAAGAGGTAGCTTTCATAATTCTTATTTAAAAAAAGCCAAATTATATCATTCAAACACACGAAGCTCAATTTAGTGGAAACCGAATATAGGATATTCAATACTAATTTTTATCAATATAATGAATGAGAATTTCGCGAAATTAATCAGCTTTATCCAAGCTGCTTTTCTTTAAAGTAACATATATTTCGCTGCCAAATTCGGCAATTTCTTAAAGTGCCTGTCATTTTAAGACAACATGGTGGATGAGGCTAAAAAGTGTACTTGGTCGAGACCTTAGTAATTGCTGTGCACATGCTCACTCACATCGGAATCGGTTAATATATAGGAGTGCTGTCGCATGCAAAAAATCAGATTTTTCAAAATGTCACCCACAATAGAAATTGAAACTGCTATATCTGAGCCATTTTTTAAGGTAAAGACAAACAAGAAATGCTCCTGAATCCTTATATCAAGGCCAAATACTTAAGAAAGAAACCTTTTTCAATTTCTAATTTTTTTGCACCTCACTTTAAATATATATATTTTTTTTAATTTAATGGTCGCCATTTTGAAACAAGATGGCTGATGAATCTGGCCAGCGAACTTGGTCGAGGTGTTGATGTATACTATCCACATGCCTTCTTACATCGAAATAGGCGAATACGTGTGTTATCGCGTGACAAATACAAGATCGTTTCAAAATTTTAGCCATGCTAGAAATTCAAAGTGCTATAAATCAACCATTTTTTAAGATATAAACAAAAGAACAAATTTTCAGAAACAAAAACTGCTCCGGAATCTTTGTATCAAGGCCAAACACATAAAAAAACCTTTTTCATTTTTCAATTCTTTAATACCTTATTTTGAATTTTAAATTTAATTTTTTTTAAATGGCAACCCTTTTGAAACAAGATGGCGAATGAAGCTGGCCAACGAACTCGGTCGAGACATTGGTATGTACTATATACAGACCAAGTTACATCCAAATAGGTTCATAATTACGCCTGTTATCGCGTGACAAAAATCAGGTCGTTTTAAAATGTCAGCCACAAGAGAAATTCAAAATGCTATTACTCAGCCATTTTTTTAAAATATAGACGAAAGAAAAACTGTTCCGGAATCTTTGTATTAAGGTCAAACACATACAAAAAAAATCTTTTTCACTTTCCAATTTTTTGGTATCTCATTTAAATTTTTTTATTTTTTAATTTTTTTAAATGGCCGCCATTTTGAAACAAGATGGCGGATGAAGCCGGCCAACGAACTCGGTCGAGATATTTGTATGTACTATGTACACACCAAGGTACATCCAAGTCGGTTCATAAATACGCCTGTTATTACATGAGAAAAATCAGGACGTTTCAAAATGTCAGCCACGCTAGAAATTCAAAATGCTATAACTCAGCCATTTCTTAAGATATAGACGAAACAAAAACTGCTCCGGAATCTTTGTATAAAGGTCAAATACATAAGAAAAAAATATTTTTCCATTTTTAATTTTTTGGTACCACATTTCAAATTTTAAAATTTTTTAAAAATTTTAAATGGCCACCATTTTGAAACAAAACGGCGGCTGAAGCTGGCCAACGAACTCGGTCGAGACATTGGTATGTACTATGTACACACCGAATTACATCGAAATCGGTTCATAATTACGGGAGTTACAGTGTGACATAGGTCAGATATATATATATATATATATACATATATATATATATATATCAACTTTTGAACGGAGGGTGGTTTCGGGGTCTGGGGGTCATGATCGATGAAAATATACCAAAATTTTTTGAAATCGCTTTCCTCCGAACGGCTGCAATAGGTAGCTTTTTTGTAAAGAAAGCTACCTAACTATCGTTTTTAACACGTTAAGCGCCACGTCGGTCACCGGTGACTGACACCAAACTTTCCGTTTAGAACGCGTCATTCACGATGACTGACGCTCTAAAATATTATATAAAAATAAATATATATATATTGTTTTATGCGCAATTACTGAAAATTTAATTAAAATTTACTTACCTTTTATTTATTACAGGATTATACTTTCTTAAAAAATTAAAAAATTACTTAAAACATTGTAAATTTTTCAGCTTTAGTGTCAGTCACCGCGGCGCTCAACGTGTTAATAAATTTCAAAACTTTAAGTGGGCGCAGGAGGTTTAAACTTTCAAAGAATATGCAAAAAGCCCCATTCAAAAATCTACACTATTTCTTGCGTTATAATCATTTATAGACGGTGAGTGCAACTGAAGGTCCGTAGATATTGGAACTTTCACACTATACCATTGTCAAATGATACCGTTTTAAAGTTTTGATTTATGTTTATTTTGCCCGTATTTTTTAAATGTAATAAGCGTAAAAAAAAGTTTTCAATGCTTTAAAAATGATTTGTAATTGTTTCAATCAAAAACTACAAATGAAAAACCATAAATCGAAATCTTTTAAAAGGTGTCATTTGACACACAGGGAGAAATAGTGTTAAAACGCGTTTTTCAGATTAGTAAATTTGGAGATGGTGCGTACTATTACTTTCAATCTATGTACACTACAGCTTTAAAAAATAAACCAAATATTCGTTTCCTTGTAGACTAACTACATGCTAAAACAAAAAAAAAGAAAAAAAAAGAAAAAATCACAATTTTTTTTTTTTTTTTTTTTTTTTTTTTTTTTTTTTTTTGCACTAGCCTCTTTTTTTTTTTTTTTTTTTTTGAAATTTTAGCCTTTTTTTTTGTGTTAAAATTAAATTTTAAACAAACCGTTTTGTATATATTTTGTTTTTAATTTAGAAGTAAGTATGTTATGATTCTATTTTGTTCAAAAATTGTTTTCTTTATGCGTAATTTAGTGTTTTATCATACGCACAGCATTTAAGAATATGTACAGTCGTGGAAAAAAAAAAAGTAAACACCCCCTACTAACTCCTCAACAAATTATCTTAGAAAAACGTTATTGATACCGAACGATTGGAAATAAAGTCTACTTTTAAATGATGTATATAAAATTTGCTTAGGGGGCCATCTGCATATTAAAACGAACCATAACTTTGTTTTTTTCAATAGCAGTACACAATTCTGACAGCGTAAATGAACTCTACACCCTTCAATTAGTCTAAAAACAAATTTTTATGCAATTCGTACCATAAGTTTCCGTGAAATTAATTATTTTACAACGAGCGTATTTTAAAGGCTGTATCCAAATTGAAGTTCGGTACTCCATTGTTAAACGAGAGTGCTCCCTTCTTGATCAAGGCACCTTAAGCAGTCAATTAAGCCTGTTAGATTACAGGATAGCATAAGAAATTTCAAAATATTTAGTCACTTCTATCACAGACGGCCCCTTAAACCATCATTTTGCCATTTTTTAAGCCTAATTTGAAAACTACTTGGAAGAAAAATGTGAAATTTTGGATTTCCATAAAACAGGACTTAATAAATATGAATCCATCAAAAAAATTGTAGGTTTCAATTCATAATTTTTTAATATTAATTTCATAATTCATAATTCATATCAGAATACTATAAAAATTGCAAATTCAACGTATTTATGTTTAGGTATATATTAGTATTATTGCTACACAAAAAGTTAGAACATTAGGATCATAATTTCAGAAGTTACAAATAAAAATATGAAAATGTAATTTAACATTAGAAGCACTAAATTTTGAATGTTTATAATTCAAAAACTTATCATTCAAATGACTTGAAATTTGGTGCGTAGGCATAGTTTGAACCAAAGATTTGAAATATCTCGTTAAAATTGGGTATTGCCATTGAAAAAAATTAAGTTTGGATTCGTTTTAATATGTAGATGGCCCCCTAAGCAAATTTTATATACGTCATTTAAAAGTAGACTTTATTTCCAATCGTTCGGTACCAGTTACTTCCGTCTACGATAATTTGTTGAGGAGTTAGTAGGGGGTGTTTACTTTTTTTTTTTCCACGGCTGTACTTTAGGTAGAAAGGGAAAATAAGATTTTAATTGCATATTAATTGTGCTTTGGTACTTTGAAAAAGGCGATGTTTTTGATAGTTTTGACAAACTCAAAGGTCCTGGATCCCCTTAAACTAATTACTATTTTTTATACAAATATGAGGTTTGGTATTGTTGGTGCGTATTCTAAAATATATATCAAATGTAAAAAATCTGAAATAGTTATCAATCAAGTTATCTTTCATCTGTATTCTGTAACCCCCAGAAGCTCGGACATATCCTCTTGTACTAATAAAATACATTCAACATGCAATTATCCATATTAATACAGAAAATTAAATTTTAATAATATTTATATGAAGACAAAAATTACCGAAACTTTTTCTTAAAGAAGGTAGGTATACCAATTATTAGTGATGAAACAATAAAAGTTTTTTCATTAAAAAACTAGTATAGTGTGACCATCACAGGCCATAACCAACATTAAGGTATGTGCGTACCTTCGGGGCACTTTTTTTGAAAAATATGAAATTTTTGTCAAACACATGTGTTTTTAGTTAAAACCCTTAATAAAACTATGAATTCACATAAATTTTTAATGGAATTTTAAGTAATTTTTCAAATTTAGGCAATCTTTAGTCAAAATTTAGTAAAGAATTGCATTTATGCCAAACTTTCTTTAACGAAATCTATTTAATATATTTCACTTTTTTTCAACAATATATTAGCAAACCACTTACCTGTGTTATGAAGCGAAACATTTGCAATACCTCTTAAATTTACTATAACATATACCAAATTTTGTAGACAAAACATGATTTTCCTTTTTAAATGTGTATTTCTCAATAAAAATTGATCTTAAATTAATATATACAAACTTACAAGCTATATTTTGCTTTATAACATACCAATAGATGAGCATAGAACCGTGTTATAAAATTTTATTTCAATAATCTTAAAAACTTTTTAAGAAATGATGTTTCTTCTAAACGTACATAATCAAAAACACAGTTTTCTACAAAACGCAAATTAAGATTTTGATATAGCACAAAAAAAAATATGTATAGAGTCTACAACTTTAAAATCCACCCTATTTGCAGGTGTTTATACATTTGTGTAAATATTATATATTATAGAAAACATCCTCTAATCCGGCATCCTAAAGTCCGGCATGTTGGATAATCCGGCACAACTTTTGGAAAAAAATAGTAAGATAGTATTCCTTGTAGTTGTCCCTATTTTATTTTCGAAAATTATACTTGAACAGATTAAAAAAAAAAAAATACTCAATAATCTAAAGTAGAACATATGTACACGAATATAAAATGAAAACATGCACTGTAGCACTAGATTAATATTAACACAATTATTCTAATTGGTAAACAAATCATATTAGATGTAAATTTCCAACTGGGCGAAAAATGTCCGGGCCAGGATTCGAATCCGGGACCTCCTGGCTGAAGCCGCCAGTGCTCTGCCATCTGAGCTATCCCGGACGATTCTGGTCGAACTTTTTCACCCAGCTAACCTTGATGATTACAGCATCTGGTCTGAAACCTGGTTCAACTCAACAGAATAAATCTCAGGTAATGGAACTCCAGAAATCCCTGGATACGAAATTACACTAGATTAATATTAACACAATTATTCTAATTGGTAAACAAATCATATTAGATGTAAATTTCCAACTGGTCGAAAAATGTCCGGACCAGGATTCGAACCCGGGACCTCCTGGCTGAAGCCGCCAGTGCTCTGCCATCTGAGCTATCCCGGACGATTTCCTCCGGCTTCAGCCAGGAGGTCCCGGGTTCGAATCCTGCTCCGGACATTCTTCGCCCAGTTGGAAATTTACATCTAACAGGCACTGTAGGCCTACTCGTAGAAGCCATCTTTAAAAAATCTCAAATATCTGTTTGCTTGCCAGTCACTATAAAATTCTTTTCTAAAATGCAAAAAGTAATTAATTCAGATGATTAAAATGCATTTTTCCTTTCTACAGTTTGATTTCGCAAATTATCTACAGAAATGTTTTTTCCTTGACACCTCGTCGACGTGGTGATTGAGCTATTTATAGATTCGCAATTTTGAAACGTTTGTAATGGGTTGTTACGAAATCCCTCATTCTGAAATTCCATTGGATTATTATAAACACCGAGATTGATTAAAAAGGAATACTATATTTTTTTCCGAAAGTCTTGCCGGATTATCCAGCATGCCGGGCCTTAGGATGTTTACTATACTACTGAGTACTTAAAACTTACTTTTTTTATAGCACGCATCTTTTTGTTTTCTATTTTAATCAAAATTTCGGGTAATCCGAATTTCTTGTAATCCGAACTGGCACCGGTCCCAATTAATTCGGATTAGCGGGGCTCTACTGTACAGTCGTGGAAAAAAAAAAGTAAACACCCCCTACTAACTCCTTAGCAAATTATCGTAGAAGAAATTTGCTGGTACCAAACGATTGGAAATAAAATCTACTTTTAAATTATGTATATAAAATTTGCTTAGGGGGGCATTTACATATTAAAACGAACAGAAACTTCATTTTTTACAATGGCAATACCCAATTTTAACAAGATATTTCAAATCTTCGGTTCAAACTATGCGTAGACACCAAATTTCAAGTCTTTGAATTATAAATAGTCAAAATTTAGTGCTTCTGTTAAATTAAATTTTCATATTTTTATTAATATCTCCTGAAATTATACTCCTAGTGTGCTAATTTTTTGTGTAGCAATATTACTAAAATTCCCAAATATAAATGCATTGAATTTGTAATTTTTATAATTTTATGATATGGATTATGAATTATGAAATTAATATTCGAAAAAAATATGAATTGCAATCTACAATTTTTTTGATAGATTTAGATTTATTAAGTCCTGTTTTATGAAAATCCAAAATTTCACATTTTTCTTCCAAGTAGTTTTCAAATTATGCTTAATAAATGGCAAAATGATGGTTTAAGGGGCTGTCTATGATAGAAGTGACTAAATATTTTGAAATTTCTTATGCTATTCTGTAATCTAACAGGTTTAATTGACTGCTTAATGTGCCTTGATCAAGAAGGGAGCTCTCTCGGTTAATAATTGAGTACCAAACTTCAATTTGGATACAGCCCTTAAAGTACGTTCTTTTTAAAATAATTAATTTCTCGAAAACATATCGTACGAATTGCATAAAAATTTGTTTTTAGGCTAATTGAAGGATGTAGAGTTCATTTATGCTGTCAGAATTGTGTACTGCTATTGAAGAAAACAAAGTTATGGTTCGTTTTAATATGGACATGGCCCCCTAAACAAATTTCATATACATCATTTAAAAGACTTTATTACCAATCGTGTGGTAACCAGTAACTTTCTTCTACGATAATATTTTGCAGAGTTAGTATGGGGTGTTTACTTTTTTTTTCTCACGACTGTACATTTCTTAGGTTGTTTGCCTTTAGAGAATCCCATGTCACAACTGCATCAAGAAGAAATGTTGGAAGAAATGAATTGAAACAGATTTTGATGAGCCGACAGAGGAAATTTTGGCCATCATTCAGACATTCAGAGTTTTATGTTTTATCAACACAACAGCCCCTAAAGACTTCGACTCTGATGAAGATGATGTGGACGAAACAAACAACATCAGTAGGGATCAAGCAGCCGATGCCTTGAATACATTTATCAAGTTTTCTGAGCGGAGTATAGTTCGTTCAACGATTTGTATATTATGAAACTGCACATAATATGAAATGACTTCCTAAAAAAAAGAAGAGATGAAGACTACTACTAAACAAACCGATATTCGAAATCTGTTTAGTAGGTCATGTACATATGTTGTACGTTACATTATTGAGTATTTTTTTATTCTATTCAAGTTGTTTAAAGAATAAAAAACATGCTTTACTATCAGTTTTTGTTTAATTCTCACGCCTATGCGTTTTTCTCGACATTCATCCTGTAATCCGGAAAATTTAGTTATCTGGCATGCTTCCAGACCCAAACATACCAGATTAGAGAATGTTTATTGTATATATATGTGTAATAAAATATATTGTTTACCTTTCTGTGTTTTTTTAAACGGTCACTTCCTGTTTCAGGAAGTTTATTTCTAGTTTATATTTTGGGCCATAACATTGCTTCTAATTATCGCTGAACGAAAAGTAAGACATTTTTGGAATCCTAAATGTTTGAACTTTAATTTAAAAAAAAAAAATGGAATTTTTCACAAAAACAGCGATTTAAGGTAAATACATACCTTAAATATTCGTTCTTGAGATATAGCTATCAAGGAAGTCGTGAAAAAAACAGAGGATAGCAGCGACACCTGTTGGGCGGTATTACAACAAAAGCCTAATCATCACCAGTTTAAGTAAAAGTCTAACGGAATCTGAAGTTTGGTTAAATTCCGTGCATTAGTTCTTCAGGTTGAGCGCCCACAAAATTTGTGTCACACACAGACAGCCAGATTCATTTTCTAAAAACAATCAAATAGTGTTCAGGACTTCTGAAACGTGTAAAACCGTCGAAAATCGGATATCGGATATTTTCACGAATGCAATATTTTTTTCCTGTAAACATAGAAGAAAGTAAAAATATAACAAGCAGGATTTAATACAAGAGGGCAAAGATAAGAAAAGTTTTATCTCTTTATTCTAAAACTAGTCGGGTGGGCCAATCCCAAAACTATCTTCTATCTCAGACACGTTAATACTTCAAAAATCGTTATCACAGTGACAAAATTAAATGACAATCTATTCCCAACATGCAATTCTAAAGTTATAGGTTTGTTGAATTGTGTGCATTTAAAAAGGAGATGGAAGCATCGAATTTTTCCACCAAAATCATTGAATTTCGGCATCCATCCTCTTAGATGTCTGCAAATAAAATTCCACAGTCAAAGAGCATAAAAGCGACGTCAGTATACACCCAAGCCTGATAAGGCTCTATTTATGTGAACGTGTAACAGAAAATGAAATTTGATTAAATTCCGTGCATTAATTTTTGATATATAGTTGGTTGGTTGATTTTGACGGCCGATTATCTACTCTTGGGATATAGGCCCTAGGGGGAGTGCCCTTCGCGGGGGTCTTTCTAAGGGAACCTAACCCGTATTTACGCATGGGGATCCAAGGTTTAGAAGAAAACCACGAAAACTCCGAAACGGTTAGGCCGACGGGCGCGATTGGGCTCGAACCCAGCACCTCCCGTCTACCAGCTTCGAAAGCAGAACCTCTCAGCCACTGGTTGGGCTTTTGATATATAGCTATCGCGAAAATCGTGAAAAATGCAGCATAGCAACGCCAACTCAACTGTAAAAAAAATGTTGGGATTTTCCATCCACTTTATGTTGTAATTTTTAAAGCACCAATGCTGTGAAATCGAATTCAAGCACCGATGCTATGAAAGCGAATTTAAGCAACAAGTGAATTCTTTCTATCATGTGCATTAGGCAACAAATAGCAACGCGACTTTCCCCAGACTTGAGAAATTTTTTTTACAGCAACTGTGTTGGTAGCCGGTGTGCCATCATCTTTTGTTGTAAAATACAGGATTTTTTCTGGCGCTTTATGTTGTAATTTTTCAAACACCGATGCTGTGAAGTCGAATTCAAGGACCGATGCTGTGAAAGCAAATTCAAGCAACAAGTGAAGTAAAAATCGCATTCTTTCTTGTCACGTGCACCACGAGCCTATAGCAATTTGACTTTCGCCAGATTTGAGAAATTTTACTTTTAAAGACAACAGTTTGTAAATTTTGCAGCAACTGTATTAGCAGTCGGGGTGCCAGCATCTTTTGTTGTAAAATACAGATATATATATATATATATATATGATACGATTTAACTCGTATCATATAAATATGTAGATCTTAAGCACCAGCATACCCACATTATTTACTCAATGAAGAAATCATTGTTTTATGCAGTCGAACAATCGTGATAGTGGAAGGAGAGAGGAAGGTCAGGCTGTTGTCCACTGGAATGTTTCCCGAAGCATAAATAATCAAAGCCAATTGATAAATCAAAACGTTTATTAATCGATCTTATAATGCACCAATTCCACTAGTTATAGGTGATCCATGTGCGGGCAGTCGCTACGTAATAAATTGTACCACTAGATGTTACGAATAGAACAAATGATGAAGATTCAGGAAAAAAAACACTCTCCAGGTGTCGTGGTTTTATTAGGCAACTCAAATATCGTCAAATTCTGTCTCTCCTAGCCCATGCAACTGGTTATGTACTCCGAAAAACAGCGCGTGGATGGATACAGAAAGATAGAAAACCAATGCTAACAGAGAGGTGGGGAAGGATGGGACATGAAACAGATTACGATAGGACCTAGCTCCAGGGGGAGGAGGGAAACGCGAGTGACGACGATGCGATCTCTTTCGCTTCGGCGTCAGAATTATTGCGCAAAGAACGGCTGGCGGGAGGCAAAGAACTGTGGGTAAAAAGAACATCATCGAATAATTCTATTAAAAAAAACGTTCAAAAGAAAAAGAATTTATTTTTAGAATAAAATGAAAAAGTAATTTAATGAGTTTTATAAGATGAGGCGAATGGATTAAGGTTTTTGAGACTAATAAAAGAATACGCAGTTTTAAATGCATGAAATAAAAGACGAAAAATATTAAGATATTATTAAAGATAGGTAAAAAAGGAAAAATGTTAAGAATTTGGAATAGTTTTACTAAGATAAAAGGGAGAAAATTTTTATTATTACATATATATATATATATATATATATATATATATTTCTTTTTTTTTTTAACAGCGCTTTTTACACGAAAACCTAATCAGCACCAACTTATGTCAAGGTGTAACAGAGTAAGAAGTTTGATGAAATTCCGTGCATTAGTTTTCGACATATGACTATCGCTAAAGTCGTGTAAATCCTGAAAAATGTAGCATAGCAGTGTCATCTGTTGGACGATTTACGCCAAAACCTTATCAGCAACAACTTATGCCACCGCAACCAGAATCTGAACTTTGATGAAAATCCGTGCGTAAATTCTCGATGTAGAGCTATGCAGAAATCGTGAAAAATGCAGCATCAGCGACACCTGTTGGGTGATCTACACAAAAAAACTAATCAGCATCGATTTATATCAAGCTATAACTGGATCTAAAGTTTTGTTAAATTCCGTGCATGAGTTCTTGTGACCGCCCACAAAATTTGTGTCACATATATAGATACAGACAGACATTTTCTAAAGCAGTCAAATCGTGTTCAGGACCTTCTAAAACGTATAAATCCGTTGAAAACTGGTAGACAAAAATTTTCACGAATTCAATAACTGTCTTCTTCTAAACATACAAGAAAATAACTAAGTTTAAAGGATCAGAATCTATATTTAGAAAAAAGATTACGCTTTACTCTGACTACTTGGATCATTTCAAAAATAACGCTCAGGCGAGACATTATTTTGAAAAATCAGGCCGACCCGAGTCCGACTCGCAAGTGTCGAAACCAACCCGAATCAGAAACAATAAAAGTCAACCCGACCCGAATCCGACCCGCAGCAAAAAAAAAAAAAAAAAGTATAAATCAACCCGACCTGAAACGAAAAAATATAGTGATATAGTGTCAGCCCGTCGGGTCGTGTGCTGGTAAAATAACACGACGCGATACAGGACTCTAACCCCAACCGTGTAGGGCTCTAGCTTGTGCTTACACTATAGCTTCAATCGCACTCCTCAGATGCGCCAAAATATTTGTGATATGTACGGACTTAAACAATATGTCTAAGGGTCTCAAAACGCTTAAAGTTTCAAAATTTTCGATTTTTTTTTTTTTTTTTTTTTTTTTTTTTTTTTTTTTTTTATGTAAAACGAACTTTTACCTTTTCTGAACATCTTCACATAGTAATTGTTTCCTTGAAATTCAAATTAGAACAGAAGTTCTGACCTTTAGAGAATTGTACCCACTCAATAGCTAAAGAGGCGTTTCAACTTTAAAGTCATTTAGTCAAAATGACGTTTTGGAGCGCCCAGGATATCTCAAAAACTTCTTAATATATTTTCATGAAATTTTCAAAATATAGGTTTTCAAGCTAGTCTGTATAAACAGAACCTAAAATTTCTTTTTTATTGTTAAAAAAATATTTTTTTAGCTGATTATACTGTTGAAATTTTCAAATTTTTGTATTAGCTAAATACAACTTTGCATTAAAAATATAAAAATGCTTTAAATATGTACAAATTTATTTAGGTTCAGGGTAATTATTATAATCTGAAGTATAATTAGGCACCAAAATTTTCTTTCTAATTGCAAAATTTGTTTCTGTAAACCTGCGCGTAAGCTGTCATACCAATATTCTGTTCGAGAAATGTCGGACAGTTTCAAGCCCACTATAAATTTTTATTATGCATCTTGTAATTTTTTTAAATGCATGAAATGAAAGAACATACTTATATCTTTCATCCCTCTAAAATAGGGGTGCACAACCTTTTTCAGCGGCGGGCCACTTACAAAAATGTCTCGGTTGTCGCGGGCCACATCAGTTATCGGACGGACAGAATTCCATTTCGGGAAGGCGGTGATCTGTAGCCTACAGTCAGATAAAAAATATGGTTTCAGACGGGGGTGGGTTACTTCCCTAGGTTCCCCTACCCATTCAACATATCCAATTCAGTTGGCAAGAATATATCAACATTTTGCGTTTGTATATATAACACAGACATAGCAAGGATTGTTATCAAGGTGTGATAGAATTCTTTGTCGTTATTTGGGGGAGTAATTTTTTTTTATTATAAGTGCTAAAAAACAAACATAGGCATGAAAGTGTCTAGTGCAGAAAAAAAATACGAACTTTATGAACGAAGAAGAGAGAAGGAGTCAATCAACGAAATTTGAGATTTTTTCAAGCCTGGTCGATATGATTCACGATTTTCAAGCACCCGATCAAAAATCTTTGCGATTTTTACGCACCTGATCGACAAAATTCTCAATTTTTCTGCAGCCGATCAACAAAATTCAAGATTTTTACGCACCCGATCGACAAAATTCGCTATTTTTCCGCACCCGATCGACAAAATTCGCTTCTTTTTGCGCCCGATAGACGAAAAGTTTCGATTTTTCCGCGCATGATTAACAAAATTTGAGATTTTTCGTGCCCGGCCAACGAAATTCGCGATTCGTGGCTGACTCTGACGAAGTTTGCAATTTTTTCTCGCGGCAAATTGACAAAATTCGCGTTTTTTTCTCGCGATAAACTGACGAAACTCACTATTTTTCGCTGCCGATCAACGAAATTTGCAATTTTTCCGGTCATCATCGACAAAATTCGTGATTTTTCCGTGCCCGATCAACGAAATTTGCGATTTTCACTCTTCTGATCGACAAAATTCGAAATTTTTTTCGTGTCCAACCTACGAAAGTCGCGATTTTTCGGAGCCCGATCGACAAAACTCGCGTTTTTCCGTGCCTGATTGTTGAATTTGCGAGTTTTCAACGCTCGATAAACGAAATTTCCAGTTCTTAACTGGCTCTGACAAAATTTGCAATTTTTTCACGCAGCATATTGATGAAATTTGCGATTTTTCTGTGCACGACCAACGAAATTCGCGATTTTTCTGAGCCCAATCGACAAAACTCATGATTTTTCCACGGCCGATAGGCGAAATTTGCGATATTTACGCGCCTGATCTACAAAATTCGCAATTTTTCCGAAGCCGATCGATTAATTATGCGATTTTTCCGCGACTGATCGACAAAATTCGCTATTTTTCCGCACCAAATCGACAAAATTCGCGATTTTTTCGTGCCCGACCAACGAAATCGTCATTGTTTGGAGCCCGATCGAAAAAACTCGTGTTTTTTATGTGCCCGATCAACGAAATTTGCGATTTTTTCGCCCCTGATTGACGAAATTTGTGATTTTTTGCGCCCGACCAACGAAAATTGCAATTCTTAACTGACTGACGAAATTTTTTTCCGCGGCAAATTGACAAAATTCGTGTTTTTTTTCTCGCGATAAACTGAAGAAACACAATTTTTCCGCACGTCACCGACGAAATTGTCCATTTTCCGCGCCTGATCGACAAAATTCGTGATTTTTTGGAGCCAGATCGACGAATTTGGAATTTTTCCGAGCCTGAACGACGAAATTTTCGATTTTCCACCCCTGATAGACAAAATTCGTGATTCTTAAATGGCTGACGAAATTTTCAATTTTTCCCATTGCAAATTGACGCAATTCACGATTTTTTTTTTGCGACCTATGGACAGCAATTTTTTCCAGTTATAAATTGATGAGATTCGCGGGCCACACGAAAACCCATCGCGGGCCACTTTTGGCCCGCGGGCCACAGGTTGTGCATCCCTACTCTAAAAGTTGTGTTTTAAAATTATACACATTTTAAGATATTAAAATTTAAAAATAGTCTTTTTTATATCATTTTTTCCAATTTTAAGAGTCCTGAGACCCCTTAATATTTATGCACTCAGTTGCCCCTAGCGGGGCGTTAAGCAAAAACGGGACATCCGGCAAACCTGGGAGCAATATTCTTTTTTAGAAGTTATACTAACGGGAAATACATAGAAATGTAAATATCTTCCTTAATAAGTACAGCAACAGATGCAAATAAATGATAAAAAAAAATACAAATAAAAAACGGAAAGAAAGAAACAAGTTAAACAACACATGAAAAATGTCAAAATCCGTTGTTAATAGGTAGTGTCACATTCTTTCATTGCATAAGTTGAGGAAACAAAAAACACATTTTACGAAACCAGATCTGTACTAAATCACTCGCGGTCAGGTTAATAGCTGAAAAAGAGCGGAAGAAACGGGTTTCGTTTACGGAGCACTAAATTCATAATATTTTTTTCTGTTATTTTACAGTCATTTTATTCACAAACGGTACATGTAAAACAAGAAGTTTGGAATTAGCATTTAATTTCGTGGCAACAGCACGAAGTTAGAGAGTGTTTCGTGGTGAAATTATTTAGCAAACGGCTTTATCACGATGGCTTCGCTGATAGAGCGCTGGAATTTCCTAAATAAATTACGTAGACTTTGGAAAGAGAGAAGAAATGGTGTTCTAAGTTCCAGGATAACTAGCAAAATTAAAAAACAAGTAATTGAAAAAATAAATTCTCACTGATATTCATGTATTGCACGACAAAATATATATTATTTGAAATTAATTTTAAGAAATATGATTTGTAACTAACAAATTTTTTTTAGCAGATATCGATTTCTAGAAGGTTTATATAAGCAAATTCAAAATTACAGCTTATTCGTGCAAGTAGTTTTTAAATTATCCTGAAAAAAAACTAGTCGCATTAGAGCACTGGAATTTCCTAAATAAATTATGTAGGCTTTAGAAAGAGGGAAGAAATGATATTCTAAATTCCAGGATAATTAACAAAATTAAAAAAGTAATTAAAAAAAATAAATTTGCTCAGCTATACATTTATTACACGCCTAAATATGTATTATTTGAAACTAACTTTCAAAAACATGATTTGTAACCAACGGATTTTTTTTAATAACAGACATCGATTTCTAGAAGTTTTAAATATGCAAATTCAAAATTACAGCTTATCCTGGCAAGTAGTTTTTGAGTTATCCTGAAAAAAGTAGTCGCGTTAGAGCACTGGAATTTCTTAAATAAATTATATAGACTTTAGAAAGAGAGAAGAAATAACATTCCAAGTTCCAGGTTAATTAACAAAATTAAAAACAAACATTTAAAAAAATAAATTTGCACAGATGTTCATTTATTACACGCTAAACTAAATACTACCGTCTTCCATGATATTATTTGAAATCAGCTTTAAAAAATATGATTTGTAACCAACGAATTTTTTTTAGAAGATATAGATTTCTAGAAGCTTTATATAAGCAAATTCAAAATTACAGCTTAGGCTGTCCATTAGTTTTTGAGTTATCCTGAAAAAACTACATGCATTAGAGCATTGCAATTTCCTAAATATATTATGTAGAGCGTAGACTTTAGAAAGAAAGAAGAAATAATATTCTAAATTCCAGGATAATTAACAAAATTAAAAAACAAGTAATTAAAAAAATAAATTCGCACTGATATTCATTTATTACACGCCAAAATATATATTACTAGCTGACCCGCCCGGCGTTGCCCGGGCCCATAAAATATTCGTAAATGAATCTGAAATTTATATTAGTTGAGATGGGGGCGGTTTTAAGCAAAAATTTAAGATATTTGCTGAAATTCCTATTCGAATAGTGGTAAGTAAACTTTTGAAATTTTTAAACTAATTAAATAGCATTTGTCTCAGGACTCCGGCAAAAATACCGCACCTAAAACGGTAGAAAACGCTACGATTTAAAAAATTAGTCCCCCCCCCCCCCCCCGAAATCTGACGCGCCCTCCTTTTTTAAAAAAATTATTATGTTTTATAAGCTATCTTAAAGTTTCAAAAAGATCACCTTGTTATATTTCCTAATTTAAATGAAATCGCGGTCTGTTAGTTCCAAATTACACCACCAGAGAGTTCACTATTTGCCGAAATTACCATTCGAAAATAGTGGTATCAATATTTATGAAATTTTTATATTGAATAAGCAACATTAATCTCAGGACAACCCATCCGTAGATATAAATTTTAACAAATTCGCGTTATTTATTTATTAATAAAGCAGTTCTTTTTCTTTTTAAAAATCGATTTTTTTTTATAAAACAAACACTTACTGCTCGAAATTTATAAAATTTAGATATTAATGATCAGCGTCGAAAGATGCTCCTAGATCTAGAGCTTTAAAATCTGTAAATGCTATATTTTTAAAAATTTGACACCGTTCTGAAGATTCCTAATATAAAAATTATTTGTGATTCCTTTTTAAAACAACAGTTTGAAACAAATAATCCAAGTAATTAAATAATAATTAATATCTCAACTCAGCACCTAATTTAGACTCCGTCGTGAAATTTATATATTTGAAATCAGCGAAAAATTCTATTTATGCATGCATAAAAATTATAAATGTAATAATTAAAAAGTTTTACATTCGTTTTAAATCCTCCAATCCCCAATCGGCGCCTGCTGTCTTCCGATAAAACATCTGAGCTCGCTCCGGAATGATTTCAACAGCTGCCTTTCTTTTGAATGAAATAAAGATTTTATAAATCCATTTTTCCTTGATTTTTTTTTCCTCAACCTACACGCAGCAGAATAGTTATTAGAATTTCTGAAAGTAGATTTTTTTTTCTGCTTCTGGCTGTGCAATTTTCGAGTTTTTAGGCGCCGTAGATTTTTAGATGGAGCCTTCTTTAAAAACGCCCTGTAGCTTTTATCGCTTCTGACGGTCCCGTCTTTCTGGCAACCGTTCCCCCTCTTTTCGGGTTTTTCGAAAATGAATAGTGTCGTGATGCGTTAATGAGTTTGTATGTATGCGTACGTATTTCCTTGATCGGAGATCAAATAAATGACTTTTTGATGAGAGTGAGTTGCGATTGTTAATTAATTATTCAGCTAATAATTAGCATTTAAAAGATCTGAAATGCAGGTACATAAAGAGAGGCCTTCGACTATCTTCACAAAAAATTTCAGCCTCGTACGTGCCGTAGATTTCGCTAGCCATCGCAGACACACATACACACACACAGACAGAGCGATTTTATTAGTATAGATTTGAAATTAGCTTATAAAAAATTATTTGTAAACAACGAATTTTTTTAGCAGATATCGATTTCTAGAAGGTTTAAATATGAAAATTCAAAATTACAGTTTATTCTGGCCAGCAGTTTTTAACTTATCCTGAAAAAAAAAAAAATCTAGTCGGATATCAATATGTTTTGCGATGATTAAAAATGTACTCCTCATAGTCCAGGCAATAGAGACCGTATTGGGGCTCTACCTAGCAAAATTCATGGTAGTTCAGGAAAAAGGCTTAACTATATGTTTTTTGGATCGCTGAATCCGAATTTTTAACTTCCCACCAAAATTTCCCCCGGCAACCGTCCCAAATTTTGGTAAAATGCCCCCAAAAAAGGTTTTTATTAAAAAAATCAATTTTTTTATTGTTTTAGGGAAAAACTATCTAGAAATTCAGAAAGTAGGCAAAATGTGCAACAAATTAGATATATGACATTATGACTTAGGATGAAAGGGAGGGGGGGGGATCTGCCTCGGAACATGAGCGCGGTGCTGCGTGAACTAAGTTGCGCAATTCCACTTAACCACTCACACGTTTACATTCGCCCTTCCATCTCCCTTCCAAACTTTCTCTATAAGTTTTCTAATTAATTTTTCAACTACATTTCTGCAGTGAAATTACGCTTAAAATTATTGAATATTAATGATGTGAATTATCACATTGCTAACAAAGCGTAAACCAACTTAGTGAAAAATGTCCAAGCCGGGAATTGAACCCGGGTCCCTGGAATAGATCTCCAGTGTTCTACCACTAAACCACAAGGACGATGTCCAGCCTGCCATTTCTCACTTATATAAGTCGGTAAGGCTGCAACCGCAGCACAAGATGGAGAAGTCTTCATGAGCACACATTCCTAGCGGCGTAACATGAGACGCAAACAAACCCAGCATCGGTGAATATCCAATTTTAATTAATTTTTCAACTACATTTCTGCAGTGAAATTACGCTTGAAAATTGGATATTCACCGATGCTGGGTTTGTTTGCGTCTCATGTTACGCCGCTAGGAATGTGTGCTCATGAAGACTTCTCCATCTTGTGCTGCGGTTGCAGCCTTACCAACTTATATAAGTGAGAAATGCCAGGCTGGACATCGTCCTTGTGGTTTAGTGGTAGAACACTGGAGATCTATTCCAGGGACCCGGGTTCGATTCCCGGCTTGGACATTTTTCACTAAGTTGGTTTACGCTTTGTTAGCAATGTGATAATTCACATCATTAATATTTCTCTATAAGGTTTACTTTAAGTTTTTTGGGTCGCTGAATCCGAATTTTTAACTCCCCCCCCCCCCCCCCAAAAAAAAAAAAAAAGTTGGTTTTAACTTAAATTTCTTATTGTTTTAGGGGAAAAACATTACGAAATTCAGAAACTAGATAAAATTTGCAACAAATAGGATATATGACATTATGACGTAGGATAAACGGGGAGGGGGAGGGCTGCCTCTGAACATGCACTGCGGCGCTACGTGCACAAAGTTATGAAGTCCAGGCAATAGGGGATTTTACCTGGAAAAATTAATACTAGTTCTGGATTTCAACTCACTTTATGTTTTTTGGGTCGCTGAATCCGAATTTGTAACTTCCCACCAGAATTTCACCCGGCAACCCCCCAAAAAATTGATTTTTTGAAAAAATTTGGTTTTTGAGAAAAGCGCACGGTGAATGTTCCGAGGCAGCCCCCTCTCTCCGCGTTTATCCTACGTCATAATGTCATATATCCTGTTTGTTGCAAATTTTGTCTAGTTTCTGAATTTTGTAATGCTTTTTCCCTAAAACAATAAGAAATTTAAGTTAATAACAACTGTTTTGGGGGGTTTTCAGGGGAGAAATTTTTGGGAAGTAAGTTACAAATTCGGATTCAGCTACCCAAAAAACTTAAAGTGAACCTTTATAAGGAAAGTTCGGAGGGGAGATGGGAGGGCGAATGTAAACGTGTGAGGGGTTAAGTGGAATTGCGCAACTTAGTCCACGCAGCACCGCGCGCATGTTCCGAGACAGATCCCCCCTTCCCCTTCATCCTAAGTCATAATGTCATCTGTCTAATTTGTTGCAAATTTTGTCTACTTTCTGAATTTCTGGATACTTTTCCTCTAAAACAATAAAAAAAATTGATTTTTTTTAATAAAAACCTTTTTTAAGGGGCTTTTTACCAAAATTTGGGGGGGGGGGGTGCCGGGGGAAATTTTGGTGGGAAGTTACAAATTCGGATTCAGCGACCCAAAAAACATTAGGTAAGCCGATTTCCAGAACTACCATTAATTTTACTAGGTAAAATTCCCTATTACCTGGACTAATTAGAAGATGTACTGTACATAATCATTTAATAAATATTAGAAGGATTGAAGGATTTAAAAGGATTCATTAAATTTGAATTTATAGGGTTTTGTGCAATATTTATAACCCCACTCAAATATTTTATTTTATATATTTTCTGAATCCGAATCCTATATCTGAATCGGTATTTTCTGGGAAATTGTGTCGGGTCTGTTTTCATTCAATTTTTTCACGGCTGGGCCTGTTTTCACTAATTTCGGGCCGGTTCTGGAAATTCCGACCCGTGCAGACCTCTAACCCGATTACACAGGAGGTCCGAATTTTCAGGAACTCCAAGGCCTGTCCCATGTAACCACTGCGCGGGAGGCCAAAAGTCCCGATTTTTCATGTTGCATGCATTCTCTTAAATTTCGTTTAGTACCATGCTATTCGTTAATCTGCATCGAGTGGAATTGGATACAGTAAAAACTGCGAAGGCAAAACCTGTCTATAACGCAAAAAAATATATATATATAGACTCCCTGAGCGATATACCTTACAAAATTACCTGCCTAGACTGAAACGCCTATCTAAAACGGACTTTTTGCGGTTCATAGCTATTCTGTTTTCACATGTTTTACTGTACTTTTTTCAGTAGACCTTGTGAAAACGAATCTTTTTCATAATGGAATTCAATATTAAAAGTAAAAACTTCATCCTCCGAGACTCCGCTTTCACAGGTTTTATTGTATAAGATTGTTGTGTTTATTTAGTATAGTAAACCTGCTGAGACGGAATCGCAAGAGATCGAAGAAAATTCTGCCTTAACCCTTTGTGTACCAAATTATGAATTCATTAAAATTTCATCTTCTAAAGCATTTTTCGTGAATTTTTGAAACTACAATTGCAGATTTACACAATCATTTAATAAATTTTAGAAGGCTTTTGCCAATTAAAATGAATTAATTAAATTTGAATTTATTTGGGTTTTGTGCAATATTTATAACTCCACTCAATTCTTTTATTTAAAATATTTTTTAGTATTTTGTAGAATTAGAAAATGTACAAACATAACGTTCTTATACAGTAGAAATATAGAAATATTTCCAAGCTGACACCCCCCACCCCCTCTTCAATCTCCCAGCGTCAAGAAAGTTGAAAAGATGCAAAGGCAAAAGAAATTATCCTTTTACAAATACTTTTGTTTTGTGCAACCAATAATTCTAATTGGAACAAGATAACGTAAAGTATCTATAACTCATTCAAAACTGTATTACTACTAATCAATGTATTAAATGAATTTTATAACGAGTTATTTTAATGGTACTTTAAAGTAATGTCGGGCATAAAGGGTTAAACAAGCTTATCAGGTATTCTTACCGCAGAAACAACGAAATTTAAACGTTTAAAAAAGGTTTCGTTATATACAGGTTCCATTTTAGTAGGATTTACTGTATTTTTATGTACCGATTTAGAAGTCACTGTTGCGCGTTTTTTGTCTCCCTGTTTCACTTTTTTGTGAAACTGGACCTGATAACACTATTGGGGGGGGGGGGGATATCCTTTTCTCCTATCGACTTTCGACGACTATACATTGTTGAAGATTATGTGGTGGGTTTGAACCAAATTTTGGTGCTGCAATAGTTGCAACAATAAGATGGTGAAAACACGTTTTAACATTTGGAGTTATGGTTCAACCGAAGCTCCAAATGTTGGGATAGGGTTTCACCATCCCAGGGTTGAAGCTAATGCAGCGCCAAAAGTTGGTTCAACATATACCAAATTTTTTAACAGTGTACATTCAAACCTTGATACAACTGATAAATTTAACGATTTGTTAAAAGATTACTGCAACAATTAAAATTATTGATCATATTTACGATATTTAGAATATTAAGCTAAGATAAGAAAAATGTTTGAAGTTGTGAAAGTGACTGTGTTGTATGTAACTTTGCTCCGTGGAGGCCAAGAATCCCCACCCCCCCACCCCCCACCCCCCTGATGATGGTTCATTAGAAAGAGCATGAAACGTTGGGTTTAATTTTAATGTTTTTTTAATATAGTTTTTATTTATGTTGTACGCTGATGAGTATCGTAAGAGTTTTTAATCATTAAGTAATTAAGATAAGAATTTGGAACGTCATGGATCTTAAGAGAAGTTACTGACGACTTCAATCCTAAAAGAGTTCGGGATTTAAAGGTAATAAATACTTTTTAACACTTTCCAACATAGTTGAAAAGTGTTTATGACTTCGCCGTCTGTCCGTGCTCTAACCCGCGTAAATATAGTCAGATTGTCATGAAATGGATATATGTTAATTGGGTTAACTGCGATACGTTCGGTAATTGAAACGTGCAGCTTTTACGGTTCATTTACAGGAATACTCAAAACAATTCCGTTACATTACGGCCTATGGGTAAAAATCGTTTGCTATGTATTTTAATGATATTACATTATTTTAAACATATATATATATATAGATAGATAGATAGATAGATAGATAGATAGATATGGGGGGGGGGGATTTCGTAAGTAACACTTGCATCAGACTGAATGTCCCCGACTCTGTATTCCGCTTCGAGATTAAAAAGGTAACGAAGCTGTGGGAAGTGGAAATGCAGAAAAAAATAAATAGAACGAGAAAGAATCGGACGACGGCGGTTTTGTTAAAAGGAACAGAATATTTTCGGCGAAATAAGATAGAAGATTTAAATGACGTATGAAAATCTTAGAAATATTCGACAATGCTAAGTAAATGAAGCCAAAGTTGTTGCTTTTAAGCTAAATATAGATTGAGAAGAGTGCTTTTAACTGTATTTTTGTTTTGTCTTCGTCTTAATAAATGTCAGTGTTCGTCTTAGTAATGAGTTATTATTTATAAATAGAGTCTCATCCCACATATATATCACTGAGGTTTACTGTGTGTATATCATTTATCATTCATTTACAAGGAAACTCAAACGAATTTGGCTACAGAAGAAATTGAACAATAATTGAACTATTGAAATCTATGAACAACAATTGCTGGAGGTGCATTTTCAGTTCTGGTACGCGTTTTTAAACTCAACTTTTTTTTCAACATTGCTTGGTGCGTATAAATTCTATAGATTATATACAGGGCTGCACAAAATGTTCTCAAGTACATTTTCGTTTATTCACGGAAATTGCTGAATGGAAATTTTCAACTGTGTTATTCGTTTAACTGAATGAAATTTTAGCATACTATGTAGTATACATAAAAATCTATAGATCATATATACAGGGCTGCGCAAAAAGAAAACTGATATTTTTCGCGATTAATGATTTTAATAGCAGATATTGTGTTTTCAAATGCATTATGCATTTTTAAATTGAATTATTTCTTAAAATAATAGTACTTGGTGTGTATAAATTCTGTAGATCATATACAGATATGCAAAAAAGTTCTCAAGTACATTTCTGTTTATTCGCGAAAACTGCTGAATGAAAATTTTCAATTGCGTTATTCGGTTAACTGAAGTAATTTTTTGCATACTATGTAGTATACATAGACTATACTATAGATCGTATACAGTGCTGAACACACACACACAAATCGTATATTTTCCCGACTTTTATAGTAATAGCAGAAATTGGATTTTCAAATGCGTTATGATTTTTTTTCAAATTGTTGATTTGGACATCATCTGTCACCTTAATAAACTATTAAGTTTTGTTACAGAATTCTGAATGTGTTGGAAAGTGTTACATAATCTATGCTCGACGCATGACTTTTCGTTTCAGTTTAGCTTTTAAATTACTTTTATCATGAGCTCTCCATACTTAAAAAAAAAAAAAAAAAAAGATAAAAGAAACTCTTTCCCTCGCATATATACTTTTACGTATACACATATTACATACTTATACACAGTATAAACTTCAAAAATCCGGCATCATCGAGACCGGATTTTGCCGGCACTATGCCGGATTTTTGAAAATTCCGGATTTTTAAAGGAATATCAATAGTAGTAACTAGGAGTATCAAAAATAGTACTATATTCTTAATGGTGCCTTTAGCCATAATTTAATTCATTATTAAGTGATAATTATGTAAGGAAAAGATGAAATTAAATATAAAAAAAAATTACTTTATATGATATTTTCTATGTTACAGAAAAAAAATCTAATAAAGATTGAAAGTATTTCTTCTCTTGTAATTTCGGAAAGATTCATGCCAATTTTGTTTGCTTCAATTTTTTTAACCGTTCTTAAAAAAAAAAAAAAAAAAAAAAAAAAAAAAAAAAAATTGTACTTTATACAAATGAAGAATGTTTATTTCGGAAATACAGTCTTGTTCCTCTGAAGTATATATTAATACACCAGTCAAATTTATGCATTTTTCTAGTGACACATTTTCTTCTGCCGGTTGTTCATCCTCGTCTTCTGAGATGCTACTAGCATTATCGGCGGTTCTATTTAGCACAGCGTCAGCGATCTCGCTGTCCGTAAAATTGTTAGTTGTTGATGCATTTTCGTCAATGATTAGCCAATCTTCTCTATTCCCTTTTTTTCGACACTTAATGCATTTTCAGATGTTGCATGTTCAACAGCTCATAAATTGTTGCCTTTCACCGCAAATTTGAAAGCCTGAAAATTCTTCCTCGTCATTGATGTCGACGTTGCCGAAAATTCGTTCCAGCCATATATTGCGCCGTGCATTCGACAAAGTTGTCCCCAAAGTTATTCCCGTTGCTAAGCAACAGTGCAGCTCCCAGAAAATTTGTTCAGAAAATAATCGCCTCTGACAAATGTAAAAAAAAGTCAAATATTCTTTTTTTGCATTTTTAGTTTCGATCTTGAAGTTTTTAATTCATAAAGAATTGCTATTTTTCTTCTCCCATAACATGAAAGTGTAACAGAAAAAGGAAGGGAAAAGATGGTTTTGGTGCCGGATTTTTGAAGTTGCCGGATTTCTGAATGCCGAATTTTTGAAGTCACACTGTATGTTTTGATTGAGGAATGAGCAGAATCAAAAATATATAAGTTGATATTACTTTAAACTAAAGTAATATGTTAAAAAATTGAAGAATAAAGACAAATTTTTTAACGGGCAGGGGCGGGCCGATAAAAACAATTAAATGGGCCAGTCCGAGCGATATAAAGAGCCCCACCAGTGGCCGAGAGGTTCTGCTCTCGAAGCTGGTAGACGGGAGGTGCTGGGTTCGATCCCAATCGCGCCCGTCGGCCTAATCGTTCGGAGTTTTCGTGGTTTTCTTCGAGCCGTGGATCTTCCATGCGTTAATACGGATTAGGTTCCCTTAGAAAGACCCCCACGGAGGGCGCTCCCCGCGGGCCTATATCCCTCGTGTAGATAATTGGCCGTCAAAAATCAACCCAACCCAAACCAACCCGAGCGATATAAAAATTAAGCGAGACGATCGGAGCAATATTACAAATTTAAAAGAATCAATCTAAGCCAATAAAATATTAACAATTTTCAATGGACATAACTGTGGCAAGAATAAGTATAAATGAAGAGCTAAGTGGAAGAACATGTTGAGTAACAAAAATTACGTTTGAAGAAATTTGATGTGAAAATTTTTGTTCTCAATTTTAATGATTTATTTTCTGTTTGATGTCATGTGTTTAAAATATAAACAGGCGTGGTATTAAACCCTATCAAAAAAACTTATTCAGATTTAATTTTTAAATATTAAAAAATATTAATATTATTTGGATTATTAAATATTAAAATATTAAATATTAATGAATAATGTCTTAAATCTTCAAGGCTAAATAGAACTTTGGTATTTTAGCTTCACCAGGTGATAGAATACCTGATAACACCTTCGTCCAAACGATAAAATCATTTTAAAGAAAATGTAGCATAACATGTTCTTCCACTCAGCTCTTCAAATGTGCTGCACGAGCCGACACTAGCTTGACAACATCAATACAGAAATATAACATGTCTGGTGTAAACAGGGGCGGATCCAGACACTTGTTTTGGGGGGGGGGGGGCGATACCGGATGGATGATATACAATCAACACAGTCACAGTTTCTATTGGTTAAAAAATTCCTTACAGTTAATTATTATATGAATATGAAATAATTAATGCTATTTACAATAATTATAGGCTCTCGATTATCCGACGTTCAATTAACCGACACAGTCGGTTAACCAACCCTTTTATTAATATAATAGGGTGGGCCGAAAAAAAACTTTTTTTCGATTTTCGATGATGAGTAGTGTGGAAAAGTTACCACTGGTGGCACTAAGTGTACACAAAAAAATTGAGATTTTTCGGACAATTCCTTTATTTGCCGCAAATGCCTTGAAGTTTTGCTCAAATGCTGATTTTTAAAGTTTTTTAGCAAACATTTTTAAAATGGTAAATTAAATTTGTTTTCGCTGAATTTACTTGAAATGTCATATTTAGTGTACGAAATGATTAAATAAGCTCTGACTATCTATTATTTATTAGTTATGTGTATTTTGAATTAGGCGATTTTTATAGCCTTTTCGCGTATAACTGAGCAAAAATTGTAAGTATTGTTTGGTTCGTTCGTTGGTTTCTCTCTTTTGTCTTTATTTTGTTCCTCGCTCTTCCTTCGGTTTTTTGATACGTTCAGAGTCATTTATTTGAATGCCGGACCACAGCATGTCTTGACAGCAATTCTGGAAGGTGAGGAGATATGGAGTAGAAACCAATGAAAAGGCAATCAGTCATCACAAGGATGAGGGGGGAAATTGGAGATGGTAGTAACTATGCGAGATGGGATTTTAATTATTTTTCTGCCCTAAAATACAGCTATTTGTCAGAAGATTAAAAAAGTGGGAACTATGAAGCAGGTAGTTGAATCAGAATTTGAACCAGGGCCTTCAAAAGCAGACACTCCCAAGCGCATATCCGTTTCTCAAACAGCGTTCACCAGATTTAGAACTGGTATAGCATATAGGTAAACTGCGTTAAGAGCTTCATCTGTGCTTCAGGATGCAGGAATTGTGACAACCAGGAATAAAAATCTCGTCATCGATAAAGACTTGGCCAGGAGACAGAAAATGAAACTCGAAAAAAGAAGATATAGGAGGAGGAATATCTTGGAGGATGAAAAATTACAATCATATTTTTTTATAGTAGAAATAATAACACGATCTTTATAGAAAAAAAGGGATCAAGCGGCACCGTCGAGAGAAGTACGATGCACATAATCCCTAATGGCGTACGAAAATATACTTGTCCATTTTTACCAGCCTATTCCTGTTTCATGGACATCAAAAATGCAAAAGGCTGAAGATTTGAGTACTCTATTAATCTAGCTCCGTTTCAGTTAGTAAAGGTCTTAGGCCAAGTGGTTCTACCATCTAGTTTAGACAGTTGATGTCGCTGTCAGAGTGAGAGCTCGTTCGTATTAAGAATACATATCAAATGTTGCAGTTCCCTTCTTGATTTTTTCCAAAGCAGGCTTTATTCTGGCTTAGAAAATTATATAATGATTTTGCTATTTCCCCGCAGTGGTCAGAAGGAGGTGTCAAATGACCCAAATATTCCAAACCACGTTCAGATAACATGGTGATATTTGTTTCGTCTTTCTGTCGACGATCTGCTAGTCCCCCTTTTTTATGAAGATCGTTTTATTTTTTCTACTATCAAAAAAGATGCTTGTAATTTTTCTTCCTCTAAGATCTTCCTCCTCCCGTATCTTCTTTCCCAGTTTCTTTTTCTGCCTCCTCACCAAGTCTTTACCGATGACGAGATCCTTATTCCCTGTTGTCACAATTCCTGCAATTTTTGCTCACTTATACGCGAAAAATCTATAAAAGTCACCTAATTCAAAATGCACATAACTATAATACATAATTAGAGCTTATTTAATCATTTCGCACACTAAACATATTTCAAGTAAATTCAGCTAAAAAAACTTAAATTTAATATTTTTGAAACTTTTGCTAAAAAAGTTCAAAAATCAGCATTTGAGCCAAACTTCAAGCCATTTGCGGCAAATGAAGGAATTGTCCGAAAAATCTCAAATTTTTTGGGTGAAAGTGCCACCAGTGGCAACTTTTCCGGCCTATCCATCATCCAAAATCGAAAAAAAGTTTTTTTCGCCCTCCCTATTATATAAGCCTCCTCTCCTCAAAATATGACTTATTGTTACTAATTGTGCCGAAAAATTAAAAATGTTACCATAGGATTTACTTATTAAATGCCTTATATTTATTCTTTTCCTTTTTACTCTGGTAATTATTTATCTTATCGGTTTATTCAAAAAAGGGACTGAATAAAAATCTCAAGGGGTCTTAACATCCTTGAAAAGCCAAAATGTGTCATCTAAGCGGTGCGTATACTTCTTCATAATCTACTCATTATTAGTCCATCAAGGTTAACATTTGTTACTGAGACCTAGGTCTGTTTCCATAGCTTCTCTACAAGAGGTAGAAAGATAGCGAAAAATGGTAAACCAAACAATGAATGATGGATGACAGTAGAGCGGCATTTTCTATTCAAATCACCTAGAATTCCTTTCATTAAGTAAATACATAAAGGAAGAACTGGTTTACCAAGTTGGCTTTAAAAAAATTAACACACCATATGCATTTTAGCTTTTAACTGACTGAGACATAATCCTTTTTTGTTCATTCATCAAATACCCCTTGAAATTCACCAATGTGGGTGGCAATAGCAGTATTTCTTTTTAAAACATTAGTTGCTTTTTTCAGAAAATATTAAGATGCTTGAAGTTTTAACAGGTCCTTTCTTTTTCTTGTTTCTTTCTTTCTTTGAAAATTACTACGAATCCCATTCTTTTCTCAAACAAAAGAGCTCTCTGCAAGAATATTATTACAGAAATTAGAAGTGCAGTTTCTTTAAAAAGATGAAAAAGTTTCCACACTTTAAAGGGATCCGCATAACGGTGTCAATTTTCTGTTGTAGAAGTTCAACAAAAGGTACACGAAGTGGCATCGACCTCCACATCAACCCATAGTGTCAAAAATTATGGCTCCATATGCCTTTTGACAGGACATAATCCTTTTTTGTTCATTAATTGGCGAAACGTCAGTGAGACTTACCATTGACACCCGAAAAGTGTTTGGTTTTCGTTTGCTTGTCTGCTTGTTCCGGGAAAACTGCCGTTGAAGCGTTGGATTTATACCTTGGGGGGGGGGGGAGGAACCGCCCCGATCGCCCCCCTGGATCCGTGCCTCGGAAAATCTCCTCCTGGCGCTAAATATGCATTTTTTTCGCGGCCCTTTGATAAAATTTGCACTTTTTTCAGCGATTCTTTGGCGAAAATCGCGTATTTTTTTCGCGACCCTTTCACAAAATTCGCCTTTTTTCCGAGATCTCTTGACGAAATCTGCGTTTTTTCTGCGTTTCTTTGGCGAAATTCGCGGTTTTTCTGCGATTTTTTGACGAAATTTACGTTTTTTTCTGCGATCTCTTGACAATTTTTTGTTTTTTTCGCGGTTCTTTAACAAATTTTTCGTTTTTTCGCGATTCTTTGACGAAATGCGCGATTTTTGGACGAAATTCGCGATTTTTTGACGAAATTAGCGTTTTTTGCGCGATGCTTTGACGAATTTGTTGACTTTTTTCTGGAAACGAATGACGAAATTGATTTTTTATTTCGGCGACCATTTTTTGGAATTCGCGATAGGCGGTGGATTTATACGTTTGGGGGGGGGGCGATCGGGGCGATCGCCCCCCCCCCCCCCGTGGATCCGCGCCTGGGTGTAAAGATCGACATCTGACAGATACATTATGTCTGATCCCGGAGTTAAGTTTTTAAAATAGGGTGACATCGCCGTTAATTGATACCCTCCAATAGTTGATCAAATTTTTTAAATATTGCCTCATTTCAGGCGGGAATAAGTTTTACACGTGGCACTAGACATAATATTTTTGTTTGAATGTTTGGAGCACCTGTTGTCACATTGTTGTCGGCTGTCTACTGTAAGAGAAGCAGTTTTATGATTTTTTTTTTTTTTTTTTTTTTTAGAAAATATAAAAATTTATTTTTTGATTAGTTGGAGGCTATTACGGTAAGTTAAAATAATACATTTCCACCTTGCTCATTTCAACTAATAGTTTTATATGAATTACTGTTAATCACAGCTTAAGCATGATATTTTAAACATTAATTTTGGAATTTTCGACTGATTTCTTCGATTGATCAACTACTGGGAAAATAGCAGTGAACGAAACTATTTGCTTGTAATTTTGTTGCTATTTAATTTCAGCAGATTTCATTTTTGCCCATGGTAGGACATTCATTAAGTGTTGTAGCAATCGTGTTAGTTTACTTCTAAAACTTAAAAGGAAGGAAATATTATAAAAACCCCGTAGCACCGACTTTATTTGATCAACTACTAGCTCGGTTACCCTAGTATTTGCAATTATGAATTTCTGTTAACGGAATCTTCGGAAATATACTTTAATAAACAAGTAAAAATTAAATTTAAAAAATCAAAAAACCCGACTGCGTAAAAAGCGAACTAATTAATTATTTCTCATCAATGTGAAACTATTTTTTATATTACTTACCTAATTTTTTTTATTTTCTTGTATTGATGACTTTTAAGTTGTGTTTAATTGATTGCTCCTATCTATAAACACTGTTTTGATGAGACCTATAGATTTCTATGAATGTTAGAGTTGCAGTAAAGCTAGAGATCCAATATGCACAACTTCCAGGTTGTGTAATATTTAAACGAATCTTTTGATTGTAAAATAGTCAATGAAACATCGTCTTCATTTTGAAAGACCTATCCAATGATAGGCCACTCAATAGGGTGCGTAAAAAAAAAAAATTCGTCTCTACCGCCATTTTGTATTTTACGGCCACCATTTTGAATTTATAAAAACAAAACCTAGCCTATCAGTGGCGTAGGAACTTTGTACAAACAGGGGGAGCCGGGGCATATTGCGGAAAGCTAGTGGCACGGATCATTTCGTTCATTTTGGAGGGTTCCTTCATAGTGTTGCACGTTTTACAAACAGAAGTATAAAATAGAAGCATATCAAAAGATCGCCAACTCTTTAATCCAGTTACAATAATTTTTAATAGATATTACTTGATACATAGAAACTTAATTTATGTGCGATCCCGAATACAATATTCAAATTTAAGGCTTCTCCCACTTCCATTTAACAAAAATTAAAGTGCTATTCTGTTGTTTTGCTTACAAATTTTATACAAATCTCTTCCAAATCAATTTTAAAGGCCTCTTCTTTATAAATATGTTATCGGTGCAGGTAATTTGTAGTAGACCTACTCTCTTAAAAAAATTCAGCGATTTTAACTCCGACGGAGTGTATTTTCACTCCTTTTCAATATTGAAAATGCACTTATCCTGTAGGAGTGAATTTCATCCATCTTGCGGAGTGGTTTTTTTTCATTCATTTTTGATAAGCTGTTTTCGCTCTTTTTTTCGACTAAATTAATAGGCAAAACGAGTGACTGTACTCATTATTGACAAGTCATTTTTAAACCCCTTTTTTTGTCAAATTTAATAGGCAAAATACATTATTTTCCTCTTATTTTCAAATTTTTTTTTTGTTTGTTTTTTAACATATATAACTCCCCAGTTTGCAAAATGTATTACTTTTAAAACTCCATATTGTTTTATTTTAATCTAGATGCAGAAGAAATTTTGTTTTTCATTTCCAAAAGATAAATTAAATAATAATAATAATAAAAGATAAGTTCGCGCCGTAACAAGACAAGATTTTCTACCTTGTCAATATCCTGAAGTGCGCTTTTTTTACTTTATCTTTCTTATTATGATTTTTTTTTCTTTTTAATATTTTCACATTGTATATATAATTTTAACGTTATTAGTTTTAATCCGGAAATGTCGATTTCTTTAATTATTTCTGATATTATTATATCTTATTAATATATTTTGCTTATGACACAGATAAATAATTATGGAATATAGAACTCATGTGTTACATAACTGCAGACTTTTGTTTAGTTAAACTTTTGAATATGAACAGAGCGAAGTATAACACAAAAATAAAAATTCACAAAATTATAATTTAAAAAAAAGGTCAAGCTAGTTGTGTCATAAAATAAATTGATAATATTTTTTACTAATCTATTATTTTCTAATACTTTTTTAAAATTATCTTTAACATTTCGTACTATTTACATAATACTGTGGCAATTAAAAAAATAATATTTAAAGTGTAGATGTGTACAACTATCTGAATGAACACAATTTATTAAATACTTGTACTTACTGAAACATAAAAAAAAAAAAAAAAAAAAAAAAAAAATAGAACATATATTAGAAGTTAATAATAATTTAATAATTTTTATAATCATGGGTTGTGTTCCGGAAAGATTTCTGAGTGTCATGAGCAAAGTAGTATATTAATAATCAATAATATAAGCACAAAATGATATATGTTTAATAAGGTAAATACCAATTAGCGTAATTTTACACAATTTGAATACAAGAAAACTACATATCTAAGTGCATTTTATTGATTATAAAAATTATGGAACAGATGTATTAAAAAAAAAAAAAAAAAGAAAAGAAAAGAAAAGAAAAGAAAAGTAATTTAAGAAGTTCATGTTTCCGGTTTAAAAGTATTAACGTTAAATAACGCAAAAAATCATATATACAATGTGAAAATACAACAAGGAATGGCGAAGGAATTACAAGAAAGATGAAGTAAAACAACGTACTTTACCTTAGAATTTTCAGTATTAGCATAATCCTAGAATCACCGGTAGCCATCTTGGTTTTAGCTGGGAAACAAAAACGAAATTTATCCAATTCTTTGTGATGATCCCCCCCCCCCCTGCTTTAGTGGGCATAATCCATCTATCTTATTCTATGCCATTTTTAAATCAATCACATTATAATTGTAATAATGTTTTAATCTTGTAGGTAACGCTAAGCTTTGATGCTTGAAACAAACAAGCGACTCCCTTTTCAAAGCGATTCTCGATTCTTCCTCTGCCAAACTATATATCGCGTTACAGGATTTCAACCAATAGAGAAGCTTCTTAAACCGCTCTTTTAGAGATATTTTTCTGTTCCGGTCTGAAATGAGCAGTCCTGGGGATGCTACTCCTAAAAGGATGATTTGGTAAACCAGTTTTTTGTGGAAAATGTCTCTTTTTGATAAAACAGATGCTCAGAAAGAACAAAAACACGCGTAAAACTTTTCGTTCTTTTGTTGAGTTAATAATTCGTTCTTTTGAATTAAGAGTGTATATAAGACCCCTTTTTTCTGGAAATCGGGAAGGTTTTATACAATGAGAAAACGGGTGAAGGCACAAACAAGTTTACTCACCACCCCCTCTCTCTCTTCTCTTTGTTGTTTATTATGTGAATTTCCTAGAAAAAGTTTTTTTAATTCAGCAATGTATCGTAAACAGATGAGGTGTGAGAATTTCTCCCGGGGGAGCTGAGCCCGTCTGAAATATCCCAGGGGGAGCCACAGCTCCCCCAGCTCCCCCGGTTCCTACGCCCTTGTAGCCTATAACCATCGGACGTTTAAAACGAATCGATAGAAACCTCATTTATTAAAATCCATCCAGCCATTGGGATGTTTCGAGGGTATAAAGAAATCCACGTACCCCGATACGCGTGAAACACATAACCCTTCTTGGTAGTCGGGTAATTACAGAGTAAAATTTTCAAACCCCTACTTTTTTTTATAATGCAGATTCACAAGTTATGATATTTTTAACCACCTTTTTTTCTTTTATTCTAAACAACATTAATTTTTTATGAGTCTTTATTTGAATGCAATAGTCTAAGAGTCTAAGTGATCATTAATGTTTCTATTCTGCATTCTATAGCTTGCGAACATATAGTAATCTAAAATATACCGAACATAACAGTATAGTAACCCCGGGAGAGTCGCCGCATACGGGATAAATGACGCACCCCTTGTATTTTTTGTAATTATCGATAGATGATCGTCAAACGCACAGTATAGGTTCGCAATGAGATTACTTTAACCAGTGTATAGCGTGAATCCCATTTCGATGTTTACTTGTAGAAGTACAATCCTTAATTTGACGTAAGTGCATGATTTCACTGTCCAAACTTTTAAACACGTTATGTTTAAATGCTTTTCATGCACTAATTACTAAATGCATGCATGATTTCGAAGTCAAAACTAAATGTAGCCTTTGTATAGAGTACTGTGTGTATGTTTACGACATTCCCACCGATTGCAGGTAACTGTGATGGCTTATGTCTGCACCATGAAAATGGGATACATGCCTCACTGCTATTCCGGTATACATGCCGCAGTTTCTTTTGTACGGGATGATTAAGTGTTATTAACTTTTCCTTTTCTTTTTGCACAGACTAACCATGTTAGGCATGTTATCAAGTTTTCTAAAACCAAAGGAGAAAAAGGGGGAAATAAAAATTAAAAAGGGCAAGAAAGATGCAAGTCACGATGATAATAATGAAAAATTGGATTACGCGTAAAGCAGACGTTCTTTGCAAACTACTCCAAAAAAGAGGACGTGTAATTAGCTTCGTTGTATTATGTGTTTAAATGTAGTAACATAAAGACTGTACTTTTTCGACACTTTTTCTGTAGATTGTAGTCGAAAAAACAGGTCTCTTAGCACATTCGGGACCGTAGGTGCATATAAGCACCTTCATAAAGAGGTTACAAAATTTGTTTCTGGCACCACTAAAAAAAAAACTAATATTTGCTTTGTTTAATTAGAGCATTTTCATGATTATTTAAGTAAAGGGAACTTCTTTTAAAAAGTGGTACAAACCGAATAAAATTTTTGTAAAAGCCTATGTCCCGAAAGGGTTAACAAATAAATTATGTAAACACAATTTTACTTTTTTTCTTTTCCCTTTCTAATACGTTACGTTTCTAATATGTTACGTTGTTGCTGAAATAATAATTAAAATTTAATGTAAAAAAATAAGTCGATAATTTTAATAGTGAAAGTAGGCAGCAATTTTTGATTTGAATCTACTAATACGTTTCATTGTACTCATTTAGTTTCATTTTGTTATTACATCGTTAATTAAAGCCCAGATATGATTTTTTTTTAAATATTTTTATTTATAATTTCATTCTGTTCTTATTATAAGCGCGGCATAACTACCGCACAAGTGCGGCGTCTCAGCCTGAATGTGCGGGTGACCCGCCGCAGTGCAATGTTTTAGAATTTTTTTTTTTTTTAAATATTAAGAATTTGTTTTGATTTTTTTTGTCGCACTACACGCGTTGTATATTTAACATTAAATAGCACAGCATGATTTTTTTATTTTATGTCCACCATGGTACTTTATACACAAGTTCAAAAAAAGTGAGGCATAAATCCCGGAATTACCCTAATCTAAAAAATACCGAATATATAGTAACTAGTCTAAAATTTTCAAAATAAATGCGGATGCAGTTTTCCTTAAAATAATCTTAATTGTATGTTTAAAAAACAAAAATCGGAATTTTTAACAAAAACAAAGTAGGGTCAGGCCGGGTCTGTTTTAATTGACTTTTGAACGGGCCGGTCCCGGTCCTGGAAATTTCGGCCCTCACAGAACTCTAGTGTGTAATGTGTTTGTGTTCTGGAGAAGGATTTAGAAACTTATGAGAATGTCCATTCATCGATGGAGATACACTGAAAGAAATGTGATTCTGATTTTAATTACATCTTCTTTGGTTATCATTTTAATTACAACTGCGTATATTAGTAATTATGCAATGAGAAGTTATAGCTAAATTAGTTTTCGTAGATCAAAGATGTTATTACTTTCTTCTATCTTTAAAAGAAGAAAGTATTGGATTCATGAAAATTTGCGAATTTCGGTTTTCGACGGATTTGCACGTTTTAGGGGTCAGAGAACCCGAAAAACATGTTTTTACAAAATGTCTGTCTGCGAGTCTGTGAGTCTGCCTGTGTGTGACACAAATTTGTGGGCGCTCTATCTCAATAACTAATGAACGGAATTTAATAAAAATTAATATTCAGTTAGTCCCTGATATAAATTGATGCTGATTAGTTTTTGGTGTAAATCGCTCAACAGGTGGCGATGCTATACAGTAATTTTCACGATTTTCACAATAGCTCAAGATCCAGAACTAATGCACGGATTTTCATCAAACTTCAGATTCAGTTGGTCCTTGACATGAATTGACGTTTTGTACATTTTGGTGTAAATCGCTCAACAGGTGGCACTGCTATAGCACCTTTTTGCGATTATAGGAATAGCTCTATCTCAAGAACTAGTGCTTGGATTTTCAACAAACTTCAGATTCATGTATACCTTGATATGAATTACTGCTGTTTATGTTTTGGTGCAAATCACTCAACAGGTGGCGCTGCTATGCTGCATTTTCAGAATTGCCGTTGTAGCTCTATCTCAATAACTAATGCACGAATTTTCATCAAACTTCAGATTCAGGTATACTTTGATATCAATTAGTGCTATTTATGTTTTGGTGCAAATCGCTCAATAGGTGGCGTTGCTATGCTACATTTTTCACATTTTCCGCTATAGCTCTATCTGAAGAACTAATTCACGAATTTTCATCAAACTTCAAATTCAGATATAATTTGATATGAATTGGTGCTAAATTGACGTAATTTCTTGTATTATTTAAATAATTTAATTGACGTGACTTATATAGAAGAAAGTTCTGTGATGGCCACAACATACTAGTTTTTTGCAATAAAATAATACCTGAAAAATATTGAAGATAATTTCGGATGTTTCAAGTTGAAAATTACACAAGGAAATCCACATAAAATAGTAACATTATAGATTTCAAGACTATAACACTTGTCAAATTACCATTAAAAGATAAATTTTGAAGTGACTTTATTCATGAGTAACCATTTGGAAAGGATAAAGAAATTCTGCTACAATATATCTAGCTAAATGCAGACACCTTGAAACTTGACATAAAAAATCCGCTCAGTTAACAAGCAAGAAGGCATCGTTGTCCCCTCAATCAAAAGAATATACCTTTATGTTTTTCTTTTTTTATCGGGCAGCGGTGGCAATTGTTTACACTTTTGGCCCAACTATTGTGACGTCATGCGTTGCAGATATTGTAAAGTAATAAGGATTAATGCGCTTGGTTGAAGATGTTTAACTTTTAGTCAATGAATATCATTCTATAAAAAAAAACTTTCTTATAACTTATGTAAGCTGCAGATTCAGATTATAAAAAGTAAATGCATATTTAAGAATTTATTGTGCAGCTCCCAACAAAATACAGGTTTAAATGAATATAATTATGCGTCTGTTTTGGAGTAGCTTACGTTTATTTCACATGACGCATAAAAATAACGAAAAACGTTGCCTGAAGGCGAAAACTTAGATCTTTAAACATAGCTGAATAAACTTGATTTTAATAGAGTGATTTAAATCAGAGATTAAAATAAAGATACTTAGATTTGGTAAGATAGATAGATCCGTATTTGTTTCGAAATTAGCAATATTTCTATTCTTACACAGTTTAAGGTAGTTATCGCGATATATCACCAATATCGATATTAACTCTTTGATATATTGCGATATTAAATTTCTGATATCGCCCAGCCCTGATTGCGCAATAATTGCTGAAATCTGTTTTTCAAATATGTTATGCGTTTTCAAAAATGTTTCCTTTGTTATTTTCTTTAATTTTTTAAACGAAAAAGTTTGTTGAAATATTCCGGAAGTGTTGGAAAGTGTTTCATAATGTATGCTTGATACATGATTTTTATTTCTTGTTTTTACAGTGTACATATCTTTAACACCGTTTACAAAGGTCACATTTGATATCAAAAACAAAAGCACAGTCAAGCGTAAATAAGGACTGACTGGTCTAAAGCCAACAACACTTTTAGAATAAGTTGAAATGTGTTATAAATTACACCTAAAATTTAAAAGGAACAAATAACGTGCTTAGATTATCCAAGACAGAGATGGGTAAAGCAGGGCGTCAACATTTTTTTCCTTTTAGTACAATGAATGAGAACAAAAGGTGGCAACTTATAGAAGGACACTAAGTTTAGTAATTAGGTGTGGTGGAATTTAAATGATAAAAAATGAAACGTGTTACAGACTCCTTTTATAACGTTTTGTTAAACCTTTAATTAATAGGTGTTGCTGCAAAAATTGAGAACTAAAAAAAAAATGTTTGCTACTTTTTTTCAGCAAAAATTGAAAAAAAAAGTTTGTTGCATTTATTATTTTTTAGTTTTATTTCTTTTTTTGTGGACTTTTCTGTCGTCTTGAAAAATTCATACCTTCTTTTTGGATGACAGTTGGAAAATAGTAGCTACATTTAGAAAAATATAACGATAGTGGCAACGACTAGTGCTGTGACTTTCGATTTTATTGCTCTTATATCACTGACAAACATCGCATATTTTTAATTTTTTAGTTTATTGAATAGGAAAAAATATGTCTTTTGAATGAAATTTGTAGTTCTATCTAATGACTTATTTTGCCTTTTTAAAAATAATTTTCGAGCATGATTTTTTTTTCTTAATCTATCTCAACAATGAAGATTGGCTTGTTACAACAATGTTCAGTAGTTTGTGACAAATGAGTTCCCACAAACTGCAGAGTAAGTTACAGAGGCGTTTTTTACTTTCTTCTATCTTCAATAGAACGACGAATTATAATCGAAATTTTTTATTTTTTCGATTTCCAGTTTTCGACGTAATTTCACGTTTTAGGGGTCAGAGATCCATAAAAACATGTTTATACCAAATGTCTGTCTGTCCGTCACCATTGTACCATCAAAAAGCCTATGAAGCTATGCATAGAATTGAACCAAATTTTTTGTGTCTGTTTTGGGCTATGGCTTGCAGGTCTTCCATGAATTTGGAAATATTCCGTCGGAAAGAGACGCTGTAATAGTGTTTTTTGTGCCATTTTCATTATTGTACCATCAAAAAGTGTATGAATTTATGCATATCCTCTTGGAATTTCGAAATATTTCTGCTGGAAGGGGCTGCTGTAATAGCAATTTGAGTATATTTTTTTCGATAGGGAAATTACAATCAGCTGATGATCTTTGCATCCGCCAATCACAACTGCCCTGTTGACCACCAGCCGCGCCCATAACCCTCTTAGCCACCAATCACAACTGCCGTTCAACGGTTGTTTGACTTCTAACCTCCCCTTCCCCTCACCCCACTTCCCCCACCCTTTGGCACATTTCTATATAAATAAATATGTAAATGTTCGTTTGTACAAAATCTTAAATCTCCAAAAGTTCTTCACCTATTGTTTTGAAATTCACTGTTTGCGTTGCTTTCGAATACACGCGTGCTTTTATATGCATATTTTGAATTTCGCATTTATCGTTTATTTACAGGGACACATAAAACATTCCTAATACAACGTTGTATTGGAAGTATTGTCTATTAGATAAGATTGCAGAAAGTACATTTTCAGTTATGGTATGCGCTTTTAAGTTAAACTAATTTTTTGCATGCTACGTAGTGTGTAAATTTTATAGACCATATACACGGCTACACAAAAGAATTTGTAAGCAATACTGAAAATGAGGGTGAATTGTTTAAAGATGTCTTTTGATTTAGGATATGCATTTTCAAGCTCGACTATACCTAGTATTCTACTAGATGTTTGTAAAATATAAATAAAATAATATACAGGGTAATACGAAGAACTGTATACATGGCCGCCTGTGGATGATAATTTTTGGAAGTATGATTTCAGTAGTTTTAAGCGTGTTTTTGCCTGAATTAAAATTCAACTTAATGTGTGACGTGTATAAAAATTTATAGGTAATATACAGTGAGGTACAAAATAATTCAACCACGTTTCCAACTATTGGTAGTAATTGCTGAGGTGAATTTTTAACTGTGTTATGCGTTTTCTTACTATACTAAACTTTAGTTTACTATGTAGAATATATACAAATCTATAGATCATATACAGAGCTATACAAAAGAAATAAAGTATTTTTCCGGCTATCGACGGCAGTTACTGAAATATCGTTTTCAAGTGTGCTATGTGTTTCTAAAATGTTTTCTTGGGTATCTTATTTATATTATTATATTATCTTCTTTACATTATTTATTAGTTTTGTTAAAGTATTTTGGAAATGTTGGAAAGTGTTTCATAATCTATGCTTGACGCATCATTTTTTTCGTTTTTTTTTTTTTTTTTTTTTAATTCGTGATATGTGACATCTTGATGAAATAAAATAAAAACAATTGTATTTTAATGAAAAAAATTAAATGTCAAGTGCAAGTATTGCTCGTGCTCACAGGGTTCAGTACAATAAATATATGAATTATTAACTGTATTATTAAAAAAAATCGTTGCTAAAAGAACAATAAGGCTTTGTAAAAAACTATACAACGTAGGGTTGGGCATAGCTGTATATACTAGAAAAGTATGAATGGGTATACCATAAAAGTTCAAACATATGAGGCCTAAATAATATCAAATATTGCTATTCTTTATAACTCTTTTTTAATCTTATCCTAATCTGTTTATGATGAACTTAATTCGGTGCAGACAAAAAAAGTAGTGCATATTTAAACTTCTTTTGGATTTTCATAAAACTAAATTCAGCGTAGTAATAATCTTTTATTTTTACAGTGTAGCTAAAACAAAACCTTTGTTCAAAGTTTAAACTTGGCACTGTGCTAAGCATACTTCGAAAGGAGGTCGCAAAGTTTCAACGCCGACTTGGTCCGTGCCGCGTTTCTCCAGATAGGTTTTTAATTAACTTTTAAAGACACGGGAGGCATATTGAGAGATCCACTCAATGCAAACTAGTCGCGAATCCCATAGTATTTATGTGATTAATTCTAATTAAATTAGTCTGTTTTTAACAATTTGACGTTTATCGCTTTTATACTGCTACTGGACATTGCATTACGCAAATATATCATTAAAAGAGTACACCGCCCCTGTCATTATGTATGTCCAAACAATCCGTGTCTTTAAGGGTTAATATCTCGGCTAATTACCGACGATTTTTTTTCGAAAATCATTATCAGCAATGCTTTTATACTTCTGCTACGATAGGTAACTCCAGCGCTCTTCAACATCTTTGATGAATGCACGCAAATCGAAATTTGTGTGTAACGGAAAAATGCGCTTTTCTCAAAAACTGTGTGATCTGGGATAATTGATATATTTTCCTGCAAGGTTAAAATTAAAGTCTACTACCTCTAATTTTTTCATAATTTTCGTTTCAGTAGATTCAGAAATAGAGGGGTGGGGACATATTTTTGCACTACATTTTCCACGATACCTCTTAAAATATAATACCTAAAATTAAAAGAAATTTACTTTTGAATTTAGCGTTACGAGAGCTTTCACAAGATACCTCACACGATATACGAAGAAAAGACTTTTTTTTGCAAGTAACTTAATAGCCCCTCTACAATTTTCCTAAATATATTAGTAAATGTTTAATAATCTGTAAATATGTGGGTTAATAGTCTTTATTATTTCCCCCAATGGGAACTTTCCACGTTCCACAGTTTACAAGTAAAATCGCTGTGACAGACAGACACAGCAGTGACCTTATAATGGTTTCGTTTTCACTTTTTAAGTACAGAGCCCTAAAAGCCCGAACATTTTATAGATATCAGATATTATTACTTTTTAAATAAAGCTAAAATTAAATAATTTTTAATGTTTAAAAAGGAAATTTTAATTAAAAAAAATAAAATTCGAAAGGAAAATGTATATATAAACTGCATTTTAATAAAATAGAAGAGTAAAAACTATTTACAAAATATTTTAAAATAATAATAAAAAAAAAATCTGGAGTGCTATACGCAGGAGAAAAAAACAAACAAACAAATAAACGCAGTAACTTCAATGCCTGACCTTCATTTTTCCTTCTAATTATGCTTCAGGAAGAACTACACAAAACGAAAACAAATTATACCATACACAATGCAGGGGCAAAACATTAAGGAAAACTTTAAAAGTCATTTTTCCATGCAAAATTATTCACTCATTATTATAAAAGCATGCCATATCTTTTAGACTAGGAAATAATCTTTGGAAAGTCTGGTAGACAGGATTTCGATAGGCTTTTATTCACAGATAAATTGTGATAATCTGGATTAAATTACGAATATATTATTCTAAATATCCTTATTTGTGATAGTAATGTTGAGTTAGATTGAAACTGATCGTAATAGTGACAATTTTTTCCCGTTAGTAATCTTATTGTGTTTACAGTAAATAATTTTTTCAGTATTTAAATAGCATGACGGTTGCATTAATTATTATTAAGAAAGAAGATAAAATTCATATTTACTAGCCGCCCTTGGCGACCACTTTGGTCTCCCTTAAAATGTATGTTTGGGATAGCATGCTAAGTATTGTATCGTGTTACTTTTATTCATAATTTAATTTACTTGGACTCCCTTAAATATAATTAATATAATCCATTAAGCTAATATTAGTTTTTGTTACATTAAAATATCTTAATTTCTCGATTTTCTGTAAGCAAGTAAACCCTATTGGTTTTACAATGGAAGTCTATGGGGATTTGGCGAAATATTAGAGATATCGCCAAGTTAGCGTCACTTTTGTTGACTCATTTTGGTTGCCAAATTTGGCGATATATCACTAAATTGGTGACAAACATGGCAGAATTTGGCGACAGAACAGGGACCCCGCTACTTATAGGTATGGAGATGCATTAAATACTGTGCAATAAACAATGAGATGCGTTTCATTCGGGAGTTGCCATTAAAAAATTAACAAATAATCCCAATTTCTGTGCGACGTACGATAGCGTAATATATATATATATCATCATCATCATCATCAACCGTTTTCAATCCACTGCTGGATGTAGGTCTCCCCCAGATTTTTCCAATGTTTTCTGTCTAGTGCTTTAGTCATCCAATTTACACCGGCTACTTTTCTGATTTCATCACTCCATCTTACTTGAGGTCGTCTTCTTGGCCGTTTTACATCTCTGGGATACCACTGTAGGGTGTTTTTGCTCCATCTATTGTCTTGTCTTCTTGCAATGTGCCCAGCCCATTTCCATTTTAGCCGTTTAATTCTTTCAATGATGTCAAAAACTTTCGTCTGACTTCTTATCCAGGTTATTCTTTTTCTGTCTCTTCTAGTTATACCTAGCATACATCTTTCCATACTTCTCTGTGTTGTTTGTAATCTTTGTACCATCCGTTTTGTTAGCGTCCATGTTTCTGCTCCATAAGTTAGCACAGGCAAGACACATTGGTTAAATACCTTTCTTTTCAAACAAAGGGGCATGCTACTCTTCAGAATAATATTGTTCTTCCCAAAAGCACTCCATCCATTTCTTATTCTTCTATTGATTTCATTCATGATACTATTATCTGATGATATTTCCTGCCCAAGGTACACATAACTTTGCACTTCTTTAATTTCAGTGTTGTTGTAGACAATTTTCTTTTTTGATGCAAATGAATTGAACATCACCTTAGTCTTTTCCAAGTTTATTTTTAATCCCATATTAATGCTAGCTGCTGCCAACTCTTTTAGCATATTTTCCAATTCTTCAGGACTGTTACTGAAAATTACAATGTCGTCAGCGAATCGGAGATGACTTAAATATTCCCCATTTATTCTAATCCCTTTGTTTTCCCAATCCAGCTTCTTGAAAATATTTTCTAAGACAGCCGTAAAAACTTAGGCGAAATGGTGTCTCCTTGTCTTATCCCTCTTCCAAGCTTGATCTTTGCTTTTCCTTTGTCCAAGCGGATGGTTGCTGTTGCTTTCTTGTAAATCTTCTTTACAATATTGATGTAAGGTTTGTCTATACCAATGTCCTCCAGAGATTCTGCTACTGCTGATGTGTAGACCGAATCAAATGCTTTTTCATAATCAATATAGGCAAGGCAAAGAGGTAAATTATATTCCTTATGTTTTTCAATGAGCTCCCTTACCGTTTGGATATGATCCATTGTGCCGAATCCACTTCGGAAATCCTGCTTGTTCTCTAGGTTGAGCTGAGTCCAGAGCTGATTCAAGTCTTGTCGTTAAAACTTTGGAGAAAATTTTATAAATCACTGATAGTAAGCTGATCGGACGGTAGTTTTTAATGTTTTCCTTCTCTCCTTTCTTGTAAAGTAGCACCATCACAGCATTATTCCAATCTTCTGGCACATCTGACTTCTTGAGACATTTGGAAAACAGTAAGGATAGCATTTTTGCAAATTCTTCTCCTGCTTCTTTGATAAGGTCGATTGTAATTCCATCTTCTCCTAGGCATTTACCTTTTTTCATAAATTTAATGGCTTGTAAAACTTCGTCTGTCATCACTGGGATTATGGCTTCGGTTTCTGTTAAGTTTTCTCGTGGATCATATAGGTTGATTTCTCTTTGGTCTTCACATTTGTATAAATCGTTATAGAATTTTTCGACAATGTGTACTATTTCTTTATTGATTTTGGTGATTGTTCCATCTGCCCTCTTTAGTGCAAAAATACCTTTTCTTCCAACACAAAGTTTGCGCCTAGCTGATTTTAAACTTTTGTTATCATCTAGAATTTTCTTGACAAGATCAGAGTTAAATTTTCTGATATCTTCTGTAACACATTTTTTACCGTTTTACATAATTCAGCATATTGAACTCTTGATTTAGGATCGTTTTTCTTTATTTTAAATTCTCTGCGTTTCTTCATCAATCTTCTTGTTTCTTCTGTTATTTTCTTTGTCTGCTTTACTTGTGCATCGCCGGCTATCTTATTTGCAATATCTTGTAGAGTATTGGTTAGTTTCTTGTTCACTACTGTAACATCTTGCTCTTCTTCTAAAGTTGATTGAAGTACTTGGAAACGGTTTTTAAGTTCCAAATGGAATTCTTCTTTATGTTTCTGGAGATTATTTATATCGATTGATTTCTTTGAGTGTTGCAAAAGCTTCATTCTTTCCACTTTAGTATTTAACAGCAGTTTGCATCTAACCAACCTGTGATCACTTCCTGTATTGAAGTTATTGAGAACGCTGCAATCCTGAATAAGATGCTTTTTGTTTGTTAAGATGTAGTCGATTTCACTTGTTGAGCCATTTGCACAACGCCATGTCCATTTCCTTTGTGGCTTTTTCTTGAAAAATGAATTCATGATATACAACTGTTCACATTCTGCAAACTCAATCAATCTGTTTCCTCTTTCATTTCGCATCCCATAACCATGATTTCCTACTGATAACTCGCCTTTCTCTTTTTCTCCAATTCTAGCATTCCAGTCTCCCATTATTAATTTTATGTAGCATTTTCCCTTTTGATGCATTGAAGCTACTTCTTCATAGAAATCTTCAACTTCTTCATCAGTATAGCTTACTGTTGGTGCATAAACTTGGGTAATTTGCAGCTTGTATCTTCTGGACACCTGTATTACTAACCTTGCAACTCTATCTGATGCACTATCATATTCTACGATGTGATTCTTCCACCTTTTATGAATCAGAAATCCCACACCACTTGTTCTTCCATCTTCTGTGCCTCTGTAGTATAATACATGCCCGCTGGCAAGATCTATCTTCTCTTCTCCTTTTCTTCTTACTTCACATAATCCTAGGATGTCCTAGTTGATTCTTTCTAATTCTTCTTCAAGTTCCTGTAAACGATTTTCCGAAGATAGGGATCGTCCATTATACGTAGCCAAGGTCATCAACTTATGGCAGCCTAGCCGAGCCCGGTTATCCTTAGCACCCTCTGTCTTCATGTCTTTCTGATCGCTGCCGTAACCAGGAACATTCAGACCGCCGGGAATTAAGGGCCGTGATTTATTTTGTGAATTCATGGTAAAATAAGGGGGGTAGTTGGCCAAATTCCTCCACGCTGGCCAAGCGGGTTGGAGGAAGCCCATCCGCGTTCGTTCCCCATGCACTAGGCAAGAGTACTAACAGGCTGCACCGGTGGAAGGTGCGGATTGGACATGAAGTCTCCGCTCCCAGTCGATTCCTTTAAGTCCTCCTAGAAGGCAATTAAAGGGTCTTCTCCTGGTTAATAAGCAGAGGCTATTAAACAGCCCAATATATATATATATATATGTAGATAGATAATTTATGATTGTTTTAGAATTTAACTATACGCCTCGAAGACTGTTACTTGTATCTGCTTTTTTAACACTTTCCAACATAGTTGAGATGCATTTATGAATTTGGTTTGTCTGCCGTCTGTCTATCCATGCTCTATCTCGCGTGAAAACATTCGAATCGTAATTCATATATGCTACTTAGGTTTACTATGTCATGTTTGGTACTGAAAACGGAGTATGTACTATTTATAGTTCGTTTACAAGGACACTGAAAATAATTCCGTTACATCTATGGTGAAAAATTGTTTCCGGTGTATTTTAATGATGCTACACTTTTCAAACGCATTGAAATTGATATACATCACTGAGGTACACTACAAGATGTTTACTAGAATGTGGTATGTGTCACATTAGTCGTTCATTTACAGGGGCACAAAAAAGAATTTGGTTACAGTACTGTCTCTGACCAATAATTGTTGGAAGTACGTTTTCTGTTGTGGTACAGGTTTTTAAATTTAAATTTTTTACATATTGTTTATTGCGTATAAATTCTAGAGATTCTAGATCAGAGATGCGCAAACGATTTGGAGTTACATTTTCGTTTACTGACTGACTAATTAGAAAACCATTCTTTGTTATTGATCCCTTAGTTACAAATTACTTTATATGAAAATAAGAAATTTTGGTCAGAGGCACAATGAGCCAACTTGGGTCCCGGAGATAAAATTTTTAAACAGGTGCGCCATTTCAAAACTTGTGTGGATGACAAAGTTTTTTGGGGGGAGTGAGCAAATGTTTATTTTGATTTTGTTGTTCACATCTGAGAAAAAATTGACACATTTTTATTCTTACATATATTTTTTAAATTCGCTAAAGAACTCAATATTTTGAAATATGTTATGTTAAATGTGTCTCACTTTGAAAATGTTTAAATGGAAAATAAAATTTATAATTAATAGTTTCTAGGCTTAAAGTGTTGTCGTAATGTTAATGTTCCCGTTTTAGTCAAATTTAACACGTTATTTTCACTTTTGTGCAGTTTTTAAAAATCTTATTTATAATGACTAATCCATTCTTAACCATATTCTTTGAGGAGAAGCACCCCCCCCCCCCCTTAGCCTTCCCAAATAGCACTCCTGTTTGTAAAGAACATATGTATTCGCATAAAAGGGAGTGAATCTAAGAGGTATAATGAAGATATTTCAGGTATATCCACGAATTTCACTTTATATCAGAATTCAGGATATTGTTAAAGGGAGAGCATTGTTTAAAGAATTCACGATTCCGTTTAAATCATATTAAAGTCATCATATTTCACAACTGAAAGTTTTTACGTTGGTGTTGTTCAATGTAAATAATCACAAGAAGATTAAAAACTTTGCTAATTCCATTTTTTACACATTTAAATATATTACAGCTATTTACAGCGAAACATTTCGCTAATATTTGTATAAATACATATAAATTCCTCTCTGGGGAATCGAATTAATATTTTATAAAATCAGGAACATTTTATTTTCTTCCACTTTTGGAAGATCAAGAAATAAAACTGCAGCAAGCATGCTGCTATCGAATTTCAAACTCTATTTACATCATACTTTAATACTTGAAAATCACTTGTTCCTCTCTGGGAACCCACGTATACAATTAAAATTTCAGCAACTATTTTCTTCTATTAAGAAGCCATGATAAACAATAGCATGATTTCATGCTCGAGATAAATTTCCTTTTTAAAATTTAAACAATCTTTCTTCTATTTTTAGAAGACCAAGAAAAAAAATGCAGTCTTCATGCTCCGTTCGAATTTACTTTTTTACTATAAAACTAAAGAACAAGAAAAATGTTTTTAATATCAATTATCTAGCCGAATCACGTGACTATCGGCGCCATTCCAGTCTAGCTGAAAGGGGTCCGGAAAGAGATTTGTGAAATATTCCACGAGGTATTAAAATTAATACTATCGATTGAGTTCCATATTTTTAAATTACATTATTTTACAACCATTGTATATATTTATAACAACTTAATTAAACATTCATTATGGAATTTGTTCTCCACTTTTTAACTCCATTGTTCATTAATTATTGATAAATACCTAGGATTATTGGTTGGCGTAAAGCAGTGGTTCCCAACCTTTTATTGGCCACGCCCCACCAAAGCATCTGAAAAATCGCGATGTCCCCCCTACTCACACACAAATTCTGTAAGATATATATTTCTTATTATTTGAAAAGCCTAACAGATATGTAACAATAACTATTCATTTCCTATTATTTAACTTATCATGGAGGTGAATTTTCTGCCACAAATGTGTTTTTAGTACAATTTTATAAATGCAATGAGGCTATAAATCTTCACTTTTATGCTAAAATAGATTTGTTGTGCCTTCCCAACTTAACTCAATGTTTAACAAAAGTGTTATCATGGTTCGTACGCCTCCTTGAATTTTGCAGACCAGAATTTTTTTTTTTCACCAGTATTATCTTAGAGAAAATCTCTTCTTAAAAGAAGGCGAAATTTTGCACGTTTGACTTGGATTTCTTTTTCCATAAAAAGATACTGGCGAAATAACGGTATCCGTACGAACCATGGTTATATGGTCTGCATTTTTATTTTCAGAAAATGATTAAAGAGATTCTCATATTTAAAATTTAGCATTAAAATTGAAATAATGACACATTTTATATTTCATTTTAGTAACTTATTGAGAGTTGTAGGAAAATCTTTGGAACCCAATTTTCTGTCTATGGATTAAAAAAAAAAAAAATACAGAGGAAGCATTTCAAGATTCTGGCCTTTATTAAGTTTAAGTAGCCGTTATTCCCATAAAAAAAAACGATCATTTCCGTCCCCGATTATCGTTTATTAAAAGCCATGTATTATCACATTTTCAAATTTAAAGTGTATATGTTATGCATTCATTTACCGTGTAGGAGGCCTGCACTACAGCCATAGATATTTACTATTTATCCATTTCATTTTTTAAGGATATTAAAAAAAAATTATAAAGTTGGTAATACCACATTTAGTTATTTCAAATATTTTTTAGGTTACGTTTGTTAAAGACAATAAGATTTAGGTATACTCTGAAGTAATTTCAAGTGTAAAAAATTTTCATGCTACATACAGCAGAGCGAATAGATAAAAATAGCCCATTCAATAACTCATTGAGAAAAATTGTAGAATACATTAGTGACCAGAAAAATTATAGAAATTTTTAGAACTAAAAAAAAGAGAAGAAGGAACTGGTAAAACCTTTAAAAAAATTGTTTATATAATTATGCTGGAATGTATTCCATTTTAAACATTCTGATTTGAAACATTTTTGAAATTCAACAACAACAACACAAAAAAAAGCTCATTTATTTTTTAATTTTGCATGTTTTACTTTTATTTTTAGCCTAAAACATTGCTTTTCTAAAAATAAAGGACAGCGAATGGGTGAGTTATAAATTTGAAATTGACCCCTCGGTGGGGCGTGCGCCCTACATTGGGAACCACTGGCGTAAAGTAATAAAGTAATAAAATATAAAAATTGTATTTTTTTTAAACTTATACACACACATATATATTTTGTTTGAAACGTATACACCCACATACATATATTTGTTACATTATTAGATCTAATTCCGCGATTTCCTTATCTTATTCTAAATTACTACTTTATATTCACTATATAAGCAAAAATATTACGTCTGAATTCCATTTTTAAAATATTTACATTAAAAACACAGACAATACATTAAACAATTAAAATTATTACACAAAAACACTAAAAACACATTAAAAATTGGGACGTTTCAGATCATCACGATCCCTCCTCAGCCAATTATAAACGTTGAGTCAATACTATCAACAGTTACAAGAAAAACACAACAGAAAGTCATCAATTTCAGGTCACAGTTAAAATAAAATAGAATACTCGGCCGGCACAGATGCAGCTTCGGTAATCGCTAAATTCTTGGTTTTAGTATGCCAGACCTCTAAAAACACTCTCCCTTGTTGCAGCCGGATCGGATCACAAAAGATTTATTAAAATCCGGAAAATGGTCGGTTGCAATAGTATGCTGAACGATCTTTGAATTCAAATTTCTACATCTAAATGCCTGTTTATGCTCTTTAAGTCGTATTTCAAGCGTCCTGCTAGATTCACCAATGTAAACCGCTTCACACTGCTCACACGGAATTCCGTAAACGATGTCTTTAAACTGCAGGATGGAATATCTATGCTTAAAATTACATAACAGATTCTTAAGAGGATTTTGGGGAATGAAAGATGTATGAATGAAAGATTTCGCATTGTTTGAAATCAGTTGGTGTTATGTTCAGTTGGAAAATGACTTTCTTCCAATTGTCACCCATTGCCATGTACTTCTCGCAATATTGCAAACGCGGCTGCTTGTGACGCAGAAGTATAACTTTGGACTAGGCTTCATTTTCGACCATCTCAAGCTCCATGAAGAATGTAAAATTTTCCTAACTCCTGAATAAATAACAGGAAAGGATAGATCTACACAAATCTGCTTTGAACTGTGACCGGCTTTCGATGCAAGTTGAAGAATTCCTCTTTTCTCTCTCTTACTTAATTGTGGATTACCTTTTTTGTTAAAATTTTTGCCGTAATTTGCAGGATCTTTTCTATAGTTATATATCACACCAACTGATCGTTTAATTAATTTAATAATTTCCGAAACAGATTTTCCACATTCTAGATATGAATCGATTTTAGCTCTTTTTTCCCCAGACAACATCTTTCGTTTACCCATCGTGAAAAGTATGATTGAAACGTATTGCTTCCACTATATAACGCTTTTTATGTCTACTGTGCATGTCACGTTACCCTTTTTTATGCAAATTTTTGTCATATTACTTCAGAATAGCCAATGAAATGTGATATTTCATAAATCAATTTGCACGTTTGCATATTACGAAAATCCAATTTTTGACTTTTTGTTTATATTTAATATTATATATGAAATTATATTATTCTAAATTATTTGTTATACATACTATGTATATTCCATGAAATTTCATTCATTTTTAATGAATATTATAGAAGTTTTTGTTAAAAAAACCGTGTTTTCATAAATCAATTTCCACCAGTGTACAAGGAAATGCAAGTAACGGGGGGAAAAGGATCAGTCAAAGCTCATATGTTGTGAAGGAGGAAAATTTAATTTACATTGAAAGTATGTTGAGGCCTAATTAGGCATAAAACATGCAGTCGATACTAAACTTTGGAATAAATGCAAAATAAATGTTTTGCTAGCACAAAATGTGCAGTAATGGGTAAAAACTAGGTGTATTAGGATCTGAAAAGTGAAAGATTAAAAAATGCATTCTAAACCACAATTTGTTTTAAATAGAAAATAAAATTTGCGATTCCAATTTACCCTTAACCCAAAAACTCTATGATCGTATTTACCCCGAAAATGCTATTTCTGGGGTAATCAGGATCGTGCAGATTATTAACAATATGCTTCGTCTTTTGCAAACGTAACCATTTCCTCTTAAAAACAACCTTTTTATTAATTTAAATCCATAGCTATATTTCAATATTCCTACATTTTTTTAAACAGGACCTTTTTGACTAAAACATTCTAATTTTGATGGGTAACATTTTTCTTTGTGTTCTGGGAAAGCAGTGATTACTTCTCAGGAACATACATTTTCACTCCAAGAAAATTGCACATGTAGATTATTGCAGACTTCATAATTAGCATGGTCATTTTTTTTTATTTGTTGCAGATTGCCCTGAAGTGCCCCTGATTCCAATTACCTTTGATCCTAATTACCCCTACCTCCCCTATTCATTTCATCCTTTTTAACACTTTCCAACAAAGTTGAAAAATGTTTATGAATTCGGATTGTCTGTCTGTCTGTCCGCTTGCCTGTTTGCCGTATGTCTGTCCGTGCTGTAACTCACGTAAATATAGTCCGATTGCCATGAAATGGATATGTCTTATTGTATATCACTATGGCATGTTTGGTATTGAAAATGAAGTGTGTAGTATTTAAGGTTCAATTACAGGGACAATCAAAAGAATTCCGTTACATTACAGTATATTAAAATTGTTCGCGGTATGTTTTAATGGCATCACGCTATTTTAAACATACTGACAATTATATATGTCACTGAGGTGTAGTAAACGGCTGTTACTGTGGAATATGTTGTGAATAAAATGTATTGTTCATTTACAGGGACAGACAAAAGAATTTGGCTACTGAAGAAATTGAACAATAATTGCACTATTGAACAGGGTTGAACAGTTTGGCCTCCACTTTTATAAAAAAAAAAAAAAATCGAATGCAAGACGTATTTCCAGATTTATTTAATGTCAGACTTTTAGTGATTACTTAAAGTAAAAACTCTTCTTCAAAAGCATCCGGTATGAAGTCGAAACTTCGGAATAAAAATGGAGGCCAAACTCGCAACCCTGCGATTGAAATCTATTGAACAGTAATTGCTGGAACAGTGCTTTCATCTGTGGTACGTGTTTTTAAATTGACCTATTTTCTTTTATTTTTCTTTTATAAATTCTCTAGATTAGGGATGCACAACCTGTGGCCCGCGAATTTCGCTAGTTTATAACTGTAAGAAAATTCAATTTTTGTTGATAGGACGCAAGAAAAAATCGCGAATCAGGCGCGGAAATATCGCAAATTTCATTAATCGAGCATGACAAAATTGCGAATTTGGCGATAAGGCGCGGAAAAATCTCAAATTTCGCCGATCGGCCACGGAAAAATTGCGAGTTTTGTCGATCGGGCTCGGAAAAATCACGAATGTCGTTGGTCGGGCACGGAAAAATCGTGAATTTTGTTGATGATGCGCAGAAAAATTGAAAATTTTATTGATCGACTACGAAAAAATCGTTGGTTTCTTCAGCTGTGAGAAAAAACCGCAAATTTCATCGATTTATCTGGGGAAAAAATTGCAAATTTCGTCAGTCAGTTAACAATTGCGAATTTTGGCCATTAGGAGGGGAATAACCTCAAATTTCGTTGATCGGCCGTGGAAAAATCGCAAGTTCGTCTGTTTATTGCGAGAAACAAATCACGAATTTCGTCAATTTGCCGCGGAAAAAAATTACAAATTTTGTCAGAGCCAGTTAAGAATCGCGAATTTCGCTGATAGGGCGTATAAAAATCGTAAATTTCGTCGATCAGGCTAGGAAAAATTGCAAATTCTCGATCGGGCACGGAAAAATCGCGACTTCTGTCTATCGGGCTCCGAAAAATCACGAATTTCATAAGTCGAGCACGAAAGAATTGCGAATTTTGTTGATCAGGCGCGAAAAAGTTTCAAATATCGTTGATCGGGCACCGAAAAATCGCGAATTTTGTTGATGATGCACTGAAAAATTGAAAATTTTGTTGATCGGCAGTGAAAAAATCGTGAGTTTCCTCAGTTTATCGCGAGAAAAAAATACGAATTTTGTCCATTTGCCACGGGAAAAAATTTTCAAATTTCGTCAGTTTGTGAAGAATGGCAAATGTCATCGATCAGGGGCGATAAAATCAATTCGTCAATCGGGCACAAAAAAATCGCGAATTTTGTCGATGATGCGCGGAAAATTTGCAAATTTCGTCAATCGGCAGCGGAAAAATAGTGAATTTCGTCACTTTATCGGGAGAAAAAAGCGCGAATTTTCTCAATTTGCCGCGAGAAAAAAAATTGCAAATTTCGTCAGAGTCAATTAAGAATCGTGAATTTCGTTGATCGGACGCCGAAAAATCGCGAATTTCGTCAATCAGGGGCGGAAAAATCGCAAATTTCGTCGATCACGCATGAAACAAATCGAATTTTGTTGATTGGGTGCTGAAAACTAGCTAATTTTGTAGTGCGGCTTCGGAAAAATTGCGAATTTTGTAGATTGACGTCGAAAAGATTGCGAATTTTGTCGATCAGGCGCTTAAAAATAGCAAAGTTTTTTAATCGAGCGTGGAAAAATCTCAAATTTTGTTGATTGACTCCTTCTGTCCCCTTCGTTCATAAAGTTCACATTTTTTTTCGGCACTAATCATTTTCATGTCTATGTTTGTTTTTTAGCACTTATAACCAAACAAAATTTACTCCCCCGAATTGAGCCAAGGAATATTATCATTCCTTGAAAACAATCCTTGCTATGCCTGTTTTATGTATACAAACGTAAACTGTTGATATATCCTTGCCAACTGAATTGGAAATGTTGATTTAGTAAGCTAACCTAGAGAGGCGGCCGCCCTCCCTCCTCCGAAACCATATTTTTTATCTGATTATAGGCCACAGATCACGTCCCCGTCCCCAAAATAAAACTATCTGTGTGCTTCTCATGCGGCCCTCGACAACCCATACATTTTTGTAAGTGGCCACAGGGCCCGACTTATGCAGGGGCATGCGGAGCAGCTCCCCCGGGACCCCCTTTTTAGCCCCCCCCCATGAGAGTAATCAAGATTTTCATTAAAAGGTGTCAAATGATTAAAATTAGCCAAAAGTAACGAAAATTCATATATTTTCAAATATTTAGGAAGGGAGTGCAGTCTCCTTTCCCTTATCTGCTTCCAGTACCCCCGCCACCTATGCGAAAAAAAAACTATATCATTAGAAAACTAATGATTAAAATTCTATTATGACAACTTAGTATTCCATTGTTTTCAAAAGAAATACTTTATTAACATTTTCCACGTAACATGGAAAGTTAAAACCATTCCTTATCACCCATTTGGGGCATTTTCTTTTTAGACATCTTATAACATACATAGATAAGCAAAGTAAAAGTTTGCAAAGAAATACTTGTGTAAACCAATCTATCCTTTTTTTCTATTATTATCCTACTAGCATTTTTTCTTAAAGTTGTGACCATTTTTTGTGATACTCTGTATACAGATGTGAGCAGTACAAAGGTACAAAATTTATGCATATTTACAATATGTATGAAGTTTAGTACTAGCTACTTGCACATTATTCGCAAAAAAATTCTATAGATAGATAGAAGGAAGCCCCCCAGAATGATTCTTGCCCCGGGCCCCCCCATATCCTAAGTCGGGCCTGAGTGGCCCTTCTCTAAAAAAGGTTGTGCACCCCTACTCTAGATCATATACAGGGCTGCACAAAAATTCTCAAGTACATTTCCGTTTATTCACGGAATGAACGAACTTTATAGCACGCTGTATGCTGAAAGTTCGAATGCTAAATCTATAGATCATATACAAGGCAGCACAAAAAAAAAAAAAAAAAAAAAAAAAAAAAAAATCTGAATTTTTTCCGATTATTGATGGTAAGAGCAGAAATTGGGTTTGCAAATGCGTTATTTTTTTTTTTTCAAATTATTTATTATACATATTTCACCTTACTAAACTGTAAAGTTTTGTTACAATATTCTTAATGCGTTGAAAAGTGTTTCATAATCCATGCTGGACGCATTATTTTTCGTTCCTGTTGTATCATCATAAGGAAAGTGTGCCACTGAAATTTTATCTACAGCTTTAAGTACATACCGTGAAATAAAATGATTGAAAAACACTGCTTTAAGCTATTGACTATTAATGATGCTAATCCCAGAATAAATTTTTGAATATTCAAAACCGGATAAAAATAAATAAAAATAAATAAAAATGAAAACAGGTAGGAAAATTCTCACGTTCACTGCTTCGAATCAATGAAATCAAGCGAGGTTAATGACTCTACAAAACCCATCCATAACGAATGAGAGTTAACTACGAAGGTTAATGCCGGCCTGCTGACTTTTGAACCTCCAGAAGCGCGAGCCAAAAATACATTCATATTTGTTCATTAACCCACCCCGGGGAAGTTCTGAAGGGCAGGTAATTTATTCGAAGGTGAGAAACGTGGGTGTTTATTTTGACAACAAACACCGGTCTATCACAAGATGGATTAGAAAAAAGGTAAGGAAATAGGCTTGGATTCATCAACTAACCACACAGCAAAGAGTGGAATATTTAACATTCCACAAAAATGACTAGATATGCATTGTGTTTAGTTAATGTGGCAACAAATTTATGAAATGACTAGATATGCATTGTGTTTAGTTAATGTGGCAACAAATTTATGAAATGACTAGATAGTATGCATCAAAACTGACGGTAAACAACTTAACCCTTTATGTACTGAATTATGAATTCATAAAAATTATATCTTCTACAGAATTTTTCGTGAATTGTTTAAACTACATTAGAAGATTTACATAATCATTTAATAAATTTTAGAAGGATTTAGAAGGATTAATTAAATTTTAATTTAGAGAGATTTTGTGCAATATTTATATTCCTTTTACTTTAAAAATAAAATCTTTTACTTTAAATATTTTTCTTAGTATTTTGTAGAATTAGGAAATGTACAAATATGATGTTCTTACAATAGAAATATAGAAATATTTCCCAATTGAAAATCCCCCCCCCCCCCCCCAAACGCGAAGAAAGCTGAAAAGATGCAAAGGCAAAAGAAATCATTCTTTTAAAAATATTTTTGTTTTGGGTAACCCATAATGCTTTTGGAACAAGATAAAGTAATGTATCTATAACTCATTCTAAACTGTAATACAACTAATCGATGTATTAAATGAATTTCATAACAAGTTATTTTAATGGTACTTAGATGTACCGTCAGAAGATAAAGGGTTAAAGATTCCACAGAAAAAAAGTTCATTCATTAAAATGTCACAATTTTTTACGTAATATTTATTAGCAATAGTTAAAAAAATAAAAACCTCTCCTTTTATCGGCTGCATATAGGGCCCTGGCAAAGCAGTTAGTGAGGCCCAACGTTCACTGCAATACTGGACTAATAAAATTTAATTTTAATTTGTATAAATCATAGAGTAATATAAAATATAGATAATGACCTTTCAATTTTACTCCACCACTGAGACAGGGGCTCATTTACCTCCTTACTTAGTGCTCAATGTCGGTTCGCAACTTTGTATTATTGTAAAGTGGGGACAGATGCCGCAGTTTTTCTTTTCTTCTTGTAAAATGTACAATAAAGCAAAAAACAACAAACTAAGTACCAGAAATCATTGATCAAACCCTTTATAATCTAATTTCTATGTTAAACAAGTTAAAATCCTCTTAATAATGTAGGCATAATTATTTTTCCATAGGTCCTTTTTTAACAGCATTTTTTATGTGCTGGATAAGATGCCGCATGGGGTGTGGGACAGATGCCGCATGGAGAAAAATGCCAGGCTGTTTATTTTTTTTTTCAAGCAAATCACTTTTTTATTTTCTCAAACTACTTAAAATGAAAATAAATAACAGTAAATTTACAAAAATTATATATATCACTAAATTGTGAAAAGTTGCATGAAAAGTGTAAAATGCAAAAGTGTAATCTCTATAAACAAAACTTAAGACAAAAAGTGAAAATGAAAAGAAAATCATTTGAATTTACATGAATGGATAGCATAATTACGGGAAACAATAGACAGCATAATTCCAAAAAAGATATAAATCACTGGTTTATATCCAGGCGAACATTGCAGTTTGCTCTTAATGTAAGTATTAGTTCTATTCTATTTAGGCCCTAGTCTGTTTATTTTTGGCCTTTCTTATCATTCTTTGATTTTGTATTTCCATTCGCCCCCAATCACACCACACTACCCGTTGCAAAAGTAAAGTAAGTGTTTTTCATGCAGCTATCGATTCAATTTGATGCACTGAATCCTGCCCGCTTTAGACTTTGCTCCTTGATAAGACTCCAGCCACTCAACATATGCAGAGTCATCAAATTCCAACCCAGTTCTGCCATCAGAGCCCATAAGAGGAACAATTTACCCATTGTCGGAAGATGACTTATATTTTAGTTTTTTCCTCAAATAAGGCGTTTTCAACTTGATCTTTCCCCTCCCTATTTTACACATTTTATTTCCGCCAAGTTATCGTTCTTTGACGCTTTCTAGTTTCTTTTGTTTTTCATTTCCTTCTTCTCTTTTATTGTTTATAAACTCTGTGCTTGTAATATTTGCATACTTTTACTTTCTCTTACTTGGCTGTATAGGTCTTTTGACCATTGGAGTAGGAGATATTTTGTTTAACAGTTGAGATGGTGAGAATTGCAAATGGCCTACGTTTTATTTATTCACACATGGTGAACCAACATTCTTGCTGAGAATATTTTAATAAGTAGCAGAATGCGCTAATATACATTCATTTAAATGTAAGTTCTACTTAAATCGCAGTGATGAATTTATTGAACCGAAAAACAAAAATATATTTTGCGGCATCTGTCCCTCAACCTCGGTGCGGTATCTGTCCCATAGTGGCGGGTAAGATGCCGAGCCGGCATTTTGTATCATGTGAGCGACGTGTGAGAAAGGCAAGCACATGTCTATATTCTACGAGGATCTAGTCTATAGTTGCAATCGATTTTGGGATGAAATCTCTGTTTATTTTTCTTAAAATATGTAATAAAACTTCATTAGAATAATTTTAGCAACTTACCACGCAGATTCGAGCCATAAAAACTGGCATAAATATGTAAATAATGACAGTTAAGCGGTGGAAACGCATACAACACATCACACAGCACAGAGGAATACTACGAACTTCTAAAATTGGTCTAGGGAACGCTAGTGTCGCCTACACAATTTTTGCGGCATCTGTCCCACCGCGGCGTCTGTCCCCACTTTACTATATATTATCTTTATTATTTTTTGTCTGTGTATTGTCATTTTACAAATTTTATTATTCTAAAATTTATTTGCATATTGTATACATCACTCCCGCCCTCTGGCGGGCTTACTGGCGGGCTCAGCTTTGGCTGAATTTTGTATTTTATTAAAGACCTCAATAAAGAAGACCGGGAGGGTCATCTATGCTCCACAGAGTTTATTCTTAGTTTGAGCAGTCTCTCTCGGGAAGTAAAAGTAAAAAATATAGATATTGAAATGTATGAAAAATACTGTTTGTTTCACATTTATTATGCATAATTATTTTTAATTTCGCAAAATCTTCTATCGTTTGCAATATTTTAAATGTTTATTTTTTGCTTTCAAAGTTTTTTCCCAACAATTATATACATTCCTTGACAGTTGTACCAACTTTTCCTGAAAGAAATAATATTAATACTCGCTTTTTTCTCAAGAGGAACATTAAAAACAAATTAAAAAGTGTTTAAAAGCAAATCTAAAGGGGAAACTATTATTTTATACAGAAGAAACATTGTTTCAAATTGTATAGAGAGGCTTGAGGCATCTCTATACAATTCCCTAAGACCTCGACTAGCGCGGGGCACCGGGCAGCCGATGGTTGTGCCGGCCCTGGCTGCATATTACATCTATTTACACACATACAGACAACAAAACATTTACCAGAGAATTCAATTTTCAGATACAAAACGAGCAACTGCAATGTTTTTTTGATAAATTTTATAAATAAAGAAGTTTTTGAAGCTAAAATTTTATTAGTTTTTTCCTCAAATATAAACATTTAACTGCAAAGCAATATCAATAAACCACATATTTATTTCCCTCATAAATATATATATTTTTTTCTTTTAACGGAAAATAATTACCTATTTTTTTCGTATATATGACTTATTGAGCAATTGTAGTAAAAAACATGCCAAAAATTGTAGGTCATTTGAATTTAAAATAGATAATTACATCCCTAATTAAAAATTAAATTGGGGACGATAAATTTGACAATGATAATAGAGGGAAAAAATAAAATCGATAACTTTCCCTTCTGAAATAAAATATAATTTACATTATTAAATTGAGTTATCAGAACACTAACAATATCAGAGAAACATCTTAGACAGGAGCAAGGTTCGAAGCGACACGGCACCTTAAAATACAAATTGCACATTGTCAAAGAAACAAAAATTGGTCTTAAACATTAGCCTCTGCGCTTTAAATACTAGATAATACACGTTAAGGAAAAAAAAAAAACTTTTTGTATAGGAAACGAGGGTCGCAATTAATGTTTCCATATCCATTGTCCTAAAAAAAAGGGACATGGAAATAAAAAAAAAGAGGGACTGCGGTATTTAAATCGGCACTTAAACTGCATTTAACTTGTGGTTCTAAACAATTCTTTAAAGGACGCAGCATGTAGTTAACTCAATATTACTAATATTTGGATTATTTAATAAAATTTTTGAACAACTAGTGAATGAAACTTAAAAATAACATAACATTTATGAAAATAACACTTCAGAAATACATCAAAGGCTTAAAATTTTCTATATGTACTACATTCGCCACCCCCGTTTACACACCGCAGACTCTTAAAACACGCTAATTTGATCAGCTTTAAAAAAGGTTACGGAAAACTGAATTATAATTAAAAAATCAGTGGCGATCTCCCTGTAAACAGGTTTCTATTCATTTGCCTTTGATTGGGGAATTTTAAGGTCGAATCAGCTGCCGTTAAACATCTAATGGCTATTTTCGTGTTTTATTAAATCAGATCAGTTAAACACTTGAAAATAAGCTAATATAAGATGAACTAAGTAAACAGAGTTTTAGCCTCCCGGTATTTTTAACATCGCTATAAGCAAATTGTTTTAAATGCAACATTTTAAATTTATCTTTTTAAATTTCACGCATTACCAGTTTTCTTTCTCTGTTTATATTCACAGGAAAATACTTCTGTTGTTTGAAAGGAAATATCATTAATTGTGCTGTCTTAGAATTGACAACAATAGTTTAAAATATCATCTGGAAATACGAAATAAATGTCTGATGTAAATAAATTTTAACTGTTAAATAAATTAAACTGTTTGGCAATATTATTATTTGGCCATTTTAAATATGACGTAATTTACCGCCTTTACCTAAAAGGTCTTTAATCTAAAGCTGCATCTTTGTCAAATCACAAAGATATCCCGGTAACCGTGTTGCGTATTACTTTTTTCGTATTAGAAACAGAATTTTTACTTATGTCCCTTTTCCCTCCGAACACGAAAAATTCGTGAACCGAAAGTGAATTTTTTTTTTTTTTTTTTTTTTTTTTTTTTTTAAATTCTGCAGACAAAAAACGGAAATTTCTTCAAGTAGCAGAAAAAAACTCTTCCAATCATAAGGTTGTTTCGGCAACTCCCTGCATGTACTTTACTTTTTTTGACAATTTCCTTTTTTTTTTTTTTTTTTCGTTTTAGAGTGCACCTTTAATTAACCATCGACTGAAAAACTTTTTAAATTAAAGTGCACTGCAGATCATCATTCTATTTTTTAAATTTTGTAGTCTTAAATATTTTCAGGAAAGTTTTTTTTTAAAGATTAATTTCCATTTTAAATTATTATATTTGATATTGTTCCACTTTACGCGAAATAACAAATAGTATGGTACGGGAAAAAAAAATAATAATAATTTGTGCCTTATGGAAAATCGGGAATTTTTACGTAATGCCCTTTTTTCCTCCAAGCACGTTTTTCACGATTTTTTTCTTTAGAGTGTACCTTTAATTAACCATGATTGAAAAACTTTTTTAATTAAAGGGCTGTTAAAATGCCATTCTACTTTCTTAATTTTTGTAATCTTAGGAACTTTCATGTTTTCTTTTCCTGATTAATTTCTATTTTAAATTATTTTATTTAGTATTGTTCGACTACGCAAAATAACAAAGAGTATGGTTTAAAAAAAAAAAAAAAAAAAAAAAAAAAAAAAAATGTGCATTATGAAAAATCGGGACTTTTTTTTGTGTGTGTAAATCGGGACATCCGGCAACACTAGTCGCGATCCATTTATTTAGTCAAAAACACAGCTATAAAAAAAAATCGTTAAAATACGGAAATTGTACTGGTAATCGAAATGCCAGTACTATCTCCGTAAATTTTGGGAAAAAACGAAACTTTTTCTGGAATTTACGAAAAAAATTCCGTTAAAATACGGAAATAGTACTGGCGTCTCAATTGCCCGTACAATTTCCATATTTTAACGGAATTTTTTTTACAGTGGCATATCTCACTGCAATCCAAACCAGTATTTTTTGTTTCTTTGTTTGTTTAAGTAGTTTTAATAATATTGTCAATAGAATAGAATAGAATTGTCTCAAAGAAATTGTCAATATTCTCACTTTCTTTTCTACAAAATATAATGATATCAGGAGAAATAGTGGAAGTGGTTATCATTTGCATTCAAAAGGTGCTGAAGTAGACATTCCACATTTTGACAGTAGTTTGCATTACTTGTGCCATCACTGAACCGAACTACTGAGCATTTCCTTCGTAATGGAGTTGTGTTTTGCACAAAACAAGGTTTGAAATTTCTGTTAAAATATCATTATTATTATTAAAATTATGAACAAAACACTGGGTTCTAGTTGGAGTGAGAAACCCTGAACTTTTGAATGAACAAGTGGATTGTAATTCTGAATTCTCGATACAAAAGTTGTTTATCCTGATTTGTATTGTGACTTTTCAATTTGTGCCTCGTTAACTTAACTGTAAGCTTATTATATATTTTCTATCTTTTTTTTTTTTTTTTTTTTTTTTTTTGGGGGGGGGGGGGGAGGGGGGTGCTTTTAGGTAGATTCCGTATGAAATACTACCTATTACATTATCCTCTATGTTGGAATTTCTGAAACATTTTTGCAAATCTACACCGATCATGACCCCTAGAACCTAAAATACCCCCCCCCCCCCCGTAAAAAACATTATATATATATATATATATCACTTTTTTATGGGCACGATAACTTCCGTAATTCTGCACAAATCTCTTCCAAACTGATGCATAAAATCGAGGGGTATAAAATCTCGGTCATGTTCGTTAATGGGCAAAATCGGACCAAGGGGATGGAAATAGGGAGGGGTTTTGTGAAAACCGAAAAACCCCCATAACTTCTATTAATAAATTTTTGTACATATCATTCTATAATAAATTGTATATATCATTTCTATAATAAATTTTTGTACATATCAAATCAGTTTAAAGTTTTTATTACTTCTAAAAATAGGGCCAAAAATTTATGTATCACAGATTTTTGAGAAAATTAAAAATGGGCACAAGAGGCGCAAAAAATAGGGTTTTAGGGAGAAAAAAAATTCATAAATTCGTCAATTCTCAAGATATCAAATCCAATTAAATTTTTAATAAATCTTCTTAATATTATCTACAACTTTTATATTGACAAGTTTTTGATAGGATCAATTCTTACAGCAAAAGCAAATTAAAAATACATAGAGGTTGAAGAAAAAAATATCGTATTACTCAAATCCAAACTGCTTATTTTCTGACTCATTTTTAAATTCATTTTTCTTCCCAAACACATCCAATTGGTAGATCCTCTTATTCAGAAACTATATAATGTATCGTAATGGTCGATTTTTTGATAGAGGCAGAATATATTTCAAAAAATGATGTCAAATTGGGCATTTTGAACCGAATTCCCCGAAGTGATTGTGTTGGAAACTAAAAACATTGTCCTACTTGGAAAATAATTTTTTATAAATGAAGTTTTAATTAATTGAACGAAAAATAAAAATACAGGTCGCTTATGAATCTCTTCAAAAATCACGTCAGCAAGTTTAATATTTTTTCTTTTAAAAATGAATCTGAAAATGTGCCAGAAAATTTCGACTTGTTGAGCATGGAAAAGTATTTTTTTGAATACCGACGTAACATGATTCTGATAAAAACCATCTCTTATATAAAAATGAAATAAAAACTCGTCAAAAGTGGCCAGATAAATTTTTTAAAGGGTGTTTATCTCTAATCATGATTTAGCTTTTGTTGTTGAAATTAGCACTTAACTTCGAAATCTACCTGCGCCTGTAGGCCGAGGCGACTGGGATTTTTTTTTATATAAAGTAGTATCACGTCACACAATGGCATATTTTCTGGAAATCTTCCCCAAAACTCGTTTTTATTATTATTATTATTATTTTATTTGATATTCTTTTTTAAAAAATCTGAATTAAGATTATCTTAGTGAAATGTGCCCACCGGTTGTTGGTCCAGGTAATATGTTGAGCGATTGCAATTTAAGTCGAAAAATCTTTTTCGACTCTCTGCAGCCTGGGCATTTTTTCTCTCAGTTCTGAAAAAATCTGTTCGCATTATTATTCGTAGTCACTGGAAATTTATCCGAATCGAAACGTGTTTTTGGATTTGAACCATGTTTCTGAGGTATATCATGGAAGACGGTAGTATTCCAGTGACGCAGCCTTAAGCCTAAAATCGTATCGTATCGTATCGTAGAATTCGTAGATGGCGGAAATCATATATACACCTAACTCGACTTCAAAGAAAATGCGAAAAGCCGCCTTTCAATAACTCTTATTATTCTGCAAATATAGCTCTTATTATTCTGATTTTTTTAAAAACAGCCTTATATCTGCAGTCTAATCCTATTCTGAAATTTTTAGATTTCTACGTGCAGTATATTTTGAGATCTAAATACGCATTTTTAAAGCAAAAGCGATGTCAGAAATTCCTAGTTTCGATTACGCGAAAACGGCCCGGGCGATTTTCTTTAAATTGATATATAATATAAATCTGTTTTATGTGAAGAGAATAAGATAACAGTTGTTTCCGGGAAAACTCTTATTATTATTTTTTAATTCACATTTTTTTCCCTCCGAAAATGACATGGGCGATCTTATTAAAATTAATATAATATGAATCTATTTTAGATGAGCGGAATAAGACCATGTTTGTTTCCAGGAAGACCCTTATTCGTTATATAATAAGCATGAAAAATCGCACTATATTTTCCCGCCATTTATGGGAATTTCACTGAAGATGCGCCACTGTATTCGTGTGCTTAATTTCTTCTGATCAGCTTTTAGTGGAAAGTTTACGTACCTTGTGTAGCTCAGTCGGTTAAGCGCTGGCCTTGCAGTTTACAATTTGCGATGTCTGTCCTCTTTGAAGCAGTAAGTGCCTTTTTTTTATCCTTTTTAAGTCAGTTAATAAAGTAAATTTGATCTTATGTTTCTATAAAATGTACTGGTTTATTTTGATTTTTTTTTCTTTAAGAGTTTCACATATCACTATTTCGTGACAATTTTTCAGACAGTAAAAATACTGTAAAATCTGTCTATAGCGGACTCTGTGTAAGCTGGAAATCTGCCTACCGCGGAAAGACTTTCAAGTCCCGGCGAATTCATTGAAAATAAGATTAATGCGTGCTCCATAGGCCGAAATCTGCCTAACGCGGAAACGGAAAGGTTTTTAAGGTCCGCCGAAAGCCAATTTTTACATGAGACGAAAAAAAGAATATTTTAAAACCGAAAAGCATTCGGTAAATGGAACTTTAGAACTGATAGATATATCAAATACATATAATAAATAAATACATATAATATACAAATATAAATAAAAGTAAATTTTTACGCATTCATTTGTTTACAGAGAGAGTATTTTAATTCTGAAATTTTTCAGATTTAATAATAAGGAAAAGAAAATACGCAGCTTGTATTTGTTCAGTCCACAACAGTTTCTTTTTATTTACAATTTTTAACACAAATAAATTTCTGTTTTTCTACGGTACATAAATTTAAATTATGCGTTTTTATTTTTTCCATTACCCTTATAATAAAAAAAGAAGAAAACAGGCCGTTATTCTTCCATTACCTTTATAAAAAAAAAAAAAAAAAAAAAAAAAAAAAAAAAAAACGCCGTTATTTTAACTGTAAATAGAAGACTACGATATTTTAAAAAAAATGTCATACATTCAAAATTTAAAAAAGTAGATTTTTAAAAATCATATATATTTTTTTAATTTTTAGGATAATTAAAAAAAAATTAAAATTGTATAGTTTATTTATATGTATCGTATTTCAATCCGTTTCGCTGAGGAAAATACGAATTTTTATGCGTAAAAAAACTGTAAATAAAACGAAAATGTCGATTGATCAAATAAAAATGCCCACATTTTTCTCTTTTACTTTTTATTAAATTCATAAAATGGAAACTTCATACTTTGAAATCTCTCTATGTGTAAAAAAAAAAAAAAAATTATAAATAAATGCACAAGCTCGTGGTTTTTTTTTTTTGTTGTTGTTGTTACAAACTTAAGAAGTATTACTAATTAATATTTCACTTTAAAAAACGGTACTGAAGATCACAAACGCAAAAAATACCCGACAGTTTTTTTTTTACCAATTTGCATGTTTTATTTTGTTATATATTTAGCAAATAATTAATAATTTTCAAATTTTTTAGCTATATCTAGTAAAATCAATCCCATTTACATTTCTGAATTATTGAAATTAGTGTTTTCTGGTACTGCCATCTGTCTTTCAAATGTAAAAATAATAATATTCCATATAACACCTCTTCCGTACATTTGCAATTTTAAATACTGGTAAATAGGCCCCAAACATTTTAATTTGGGTCTCGAAAATTCAGATTAGTACCAAGCTTCAGTATCTTTTATGAACTGCAATTATATTTAAGAGATTTAGTCATTTATCGTTGCTTTACCATGATATCAACGAGATTGCATTTTGGCGAGGTCTTGCCGATTTAATGTTACCAGTTTACTTTGGCAACATTTTTCTTATACTGGAATTTCATTTACTGCTGTGGAAGATTGATCCTTTCCTGTGCTTTCTGTATGGAATGTATGTATATTCGAACTGTTGCTAAATGAAAATGGATACTCAATTATTAAGCAAAAAATTGTAGGTTAGAATTTGATTTAGATAGATTTATTTACTTTTATTAGTGAGCAATTATTGTAATTTAAATAAAAAGGTTTAAAGAGTAATATTTTTTGATATTCTTCTTAAAAAGGTAAAGCTTTTTATGTAGTAAAATTTAACAAAGCTTTATATATATGAAACAAACCATAAAAAAAACCCATTTTGTATGTAGGTATGTTTTTTAAGAGGTGGGAGGGGGGGGGGAAATTAAAGATGAATGAAAATCACGATTATGAGTTGGTCCATTGGCCTTTAATTTTTTTTGTTTTAATCTTTTTATTACTGACCTAAAAAAAGTAATGATATCAGTACAAAAAACCCTTAACGGGTTAAAAGTTTGTGACGCAGCACTTTATCTTACTGATATAAGAATTTTAAATATGGAACTTAAAAATAATGATATCAAATTTTAAGTGACGCTATGCTATTAATTAATGTATATGTACACATACATTTATATTATTTATTTCACCATTTTATTTTTGTTTTATTTATAATTGCATGTGTAAGAATTATGTTAAATTTAAAAGGATGTATAAAAATTTATTCATTGATGCTTTATCATTCACATCTTTCATAAATTCAAAATATGAGTTTTAAAAGATATGATATCAAAATTTAAGTGACGCCCTGATGTAGCTTTAAACAATGTTTTAAAATTCAATTTCAATTGTTTTCGGTTTGGCTAAATATATTTACACATGTAACCAAAACTTTTAATTTACCAATACACTGTTAAAAATATCACTCTCACTGAACCTATACAATGCACTGCAATGCATTTATATGAAAAAATTTGATTTATCTTTTGTGCCACGCTATCCAAAATCAAAAGTAAAGTTTATGTAAATGATTTCTGTGCGTCATTGTATCCAAACTAAACGAAACGTATGGGAATGGATAATATGACGCACAAAAATCATTTACATAAATTTTACTTTTGATTTTTGATAGCGTGCCACAAAGGATAAATCAATTTTTTTCATATAAGTACATTGCAGTGCATTGTATAGGTTCAGTGAGAGTGATATTTTTAACAGTGTATTGGTAAATTAAAAGTTTTGGTTACATGTGTAAATATATTTAGCCAAACCGAAAACAATTGAAATTGAATTTTAAAACATTGTTTAAAGCTACATCAAAGCGTCACTTAAATTTTGATATCATATCTTTTAAAACTCATATTTTGAATTTATGAAAGATGTGAATGATAAAGCATCAATGAATAAATTTTTATACATCCTTTTAAATTTAACATAATTCTTACACATGCAATTATAAATAAAAGAAAAATAAAATGATGAAATAAATAATATAAATGTATGTATACATATACATTAATTAATAGCATAGCGTCACTTAAAATTTGATATCATTATTTTTAAGTTTCATATTTAAAATTCTTATAGCAATAAGATAAAGTGCTGCTTCACAAACTTTTAACCCGTTAAGGGTTTTTTGTATTGATTATTTTACATTTATAAATGGATAATCATACTGTGCATAACTTCTTTTTACACGACAGCAGAAGAAAACATAGCTGTTGGACTTTTATAAGTTATCGTACAACAAAAATCAAAAATATTATTAATTCATATTTGTACATAAAACCATCCTTGTGATGGATGAAATTTGTGCTTTGAAGATGAATTCTTTGGATTAAAATGTAATTTATTTAGAGGTAGGAAATATACGTTATACACGCACATTAAAAAGAAGTTAAAGAATCAAAGTTAATGAAAAAGGTTTAAATAATTATAAGATAACTAGGGGACTCAGCTCCCTGCTCGCTAACGCTCACCAACCTTCGTGAATTCCAATGCACTTCACATTGGGACTGGGACCACTACGCGATCACAGTTAGTTTGGCTCCCTCGCCACTATTTGCATCAACTCTAGCCAGAATGAGTATTATTATAAATAATTTTGACATATGAAATTTACACATATTTTTAATGTATAAAAAAATAATGAAAATGAAAGTAAATGAAAGTAATAACAAGAAAGAAAAAAATCCTGCGTCAAGCATATATTATGAAACACTTTCCAACACATTCAGAATAACGTAATAGAACTGCTCTGTTTAAAAAATTAAAACATTACGTCTAATTCAACCATATGGAAACGCATAGCACATTTCAAAGCCCAATATCAGCTGCTCCCATCTACAATCGGAAAATTAACCGAATTTTTTAGCAGCCCTGTATAGGATATATAGATTTGCTTCTATTAACTACATGCATGCCGAAATTTAGTTCACTTAAGAGATACATATACTTCAGTTGAAAATTTCCCTTCAGCAATTTCCTCTAATAAGGAGAATGGTACGTGAATACTTTTGTGCCGCCCTGTATATGAGATATAGAAATTATATACGACGAGTAACATACAAAAAATTGATTTAATTTAAAAGTGCATACCGAATTTTAAACCTTACACTCCAGCAATTATTAATCAAAGACAGTACTGTAACCGATTTCTTTTGTGTGTCCCTGTAAATGAATAAAAAAATGCCATGAAGGCCATGTTCTAACGTGATCGTAGTAAAATTCAGAGATTTATACGAGTTTCAATTAGGGATTGACCGAAGCAGCAATTTTGCCGAATACCGAATACCGAAATTTCGGTCAAAGTGTACACCGAATATTCGGTATTCGGCAACCGAATACTTAAAATTTTTTAATACACATTTTTGCATATATTAGCTTTTTTAATAAAGTTTAATTAACATTAAATTCTTAATAATTTAATTCAATTACATTTTATTCTTAAATATAATTACACAAAAAAATTTAATGGCTTCTTTCCACTCACAAATTCATTAACCCATTACTTATTTTTTATTATTTTATCACTAGTCAATACCCAAAATAACCTATGAAAATATTAAACTATACAGGCTACTATTAAGGATAAGAATTGTCAGAAAAACAAAAGTTCATCCAAATAAAAAGAAACAATGTTGTCAAAGCTGATTTACTGATTCTCTAATTACAGTAGAACCTCGATTATCCGGGACCGACGATCTTTCGGAAAATTAAAATTTTCGGATAATCGAGAGTGCTTCAATTTTAAGATCAAGAACAAATATATGCGGCCTTTCTTATTATGATAACAAGTGCTTAATACAAGAATAAATTTCCTGAATTTTAAATTAAGTACTTTTTGCATATTTCACAAAGTTTTGTTTGTCGATTTTCAGCTCTATCACGAAATTTTTTTTAATACTATTGCTTCAACAGTATCACAGTCTTTCTGCTGCTCCAGCTATGCTAAACCTATTGTGAAGCATTCAAAAGCTTCAGAATTGCTAATTTGTTAGTTTTCTTCGCCTGCTAGACTACAGTCACACATTCCGGTTGTCCTTCCTCTTACTGTGTTCTAGTTCACTCCGCAGTTTACGGGTGCTCAAGTTAAATTCAAAGAAATTCTAAGAAACGGGATCCAAAATATTTATCTGTACTCGTGGTTCGGGAAGGACCGCTTGCACACAAGGAAAGTGATAGTAAAAAAAAAAAAAAAAAAAAATGTTTTAGAAATGGATTTTGGTTAACCAAGAACTTCGGTTAAAAGAGGTTCTACTGTATAAACATATGGAATAGGAATGTTTTCAAATACAAAAGGTATCATATCAATATGTACATTTAACTATTTTCTGTCAAATTACGGATATACTTATTTATATTTTCATTGATATTTTAACATTGTGGTGATGAAGATAACAAATTTGAGCGATTTTAATTTAATGATTATAAAAGCTATAGGATAGGCATAGTGGTATACTTATTTGATGTGTGTATTTCCTTTAATATACACCTTAGATATACAGAGATGATTTCTGATATACTTATTTAATGTGTATATTAAAGAAAATACACATTAAATAAATTTAAATTACGGAAACTAATGTAGAAATAATTAAAATTAAATGATAAGGGAAAGATGCCCATCTTCCTTAATATTTTTTTTTTGGCTTGTTTTTTATTATGCAGCTGAACTATGAACTCATGCACACAATATTAAAACTCATTATTAAGCTTATTCTACTTCTAAGTAAAAGAGAATTTTTACTTCTAAGAAAATACTTATCCACAATTATTCGGCCGAATATTTTTAAGTATTCGGCCGAAGCCGAATATTCGGTTTACATGCCGAACCACCGAATACCGAATCGACTATTCGGTATTCGGTCAATCCCTAGTTTCAATACATTTGAAATAGTGTAATATCATTAAAGTACTCTTCAAACGATTTTTCCCCATACACCATAATGTAATGGAATACTTTTAAGTGCCACTGTAATTGAACTATTAATCCTACACACTTCGTATACAATACCAAACAAGCTTTGATGACCCTAAATAACCTTTATCAATTTCATGAAAATCCGAGTATATTTACGGGAATTAGAGCGTGGACACACGGACAGACGGCCAGACTAACCGAATTCATAAACACTTTTCAACATTGTTGGAAAGTGTTAAAAATACATTTTTTCGCCTATAATATTGCACAGCACGGTTTAAATTCATTTAAAACTCTTTGAAAAACACTATTAGGGACGCTATGTATGAGGCTAACAAAATGTAAACCAAACGTTTTCTGCTGTGTCCAAAAGACAATTTTGATCAGAAAACTGATTCGCTGAATGCACACGTCATCGTAAAATGAACCAATGGTATTGTTATTCATGTATCGATCAAACGATCTGTCTTTAAAAAGGACATTCTCACTTAATTTTGATTTACTGAATCGATCGGGTTATGTGACCGTAAATTAACTGAAAATCGTCGTTGTGGTTGTTGCCAATTGGCAACCTGCAAATTCAGCCTCATTTTTGCGCCTCGTAAGAGAAATATATACATATATATATATAAATAGATAGATAGACAGATAGATGTTTGAAAGCCCAGAAAATTTATTGTATTGGCAATCTCTTACCTTTTTTTAACACATTAGAGGAAACTTAAAAAAAAAAAAAGGTATGCTGTGTCATTTATACAAACATCTGTGGACTAAACTAATTTTGATACACTAGACCAGAGTCGGCGAATCTTTTCACGTACGCGTGTCGAAAATTCACAAACAATATCTATCAACAATGTAATGTGCCAAACTTATACAAAAAAAATTTTAAGAGTACTATTTTTATACGAAAAACTGGTTATAAAATCAGTTGCTGTCATGCATTTATAATTAAATTAATTGGATGTGCCAATCCCAAAACTTTCTTCTATCTTATACATCTTAATATTTCAAAACCTAGTTACACATGTTAATACTTCAATATCATTAGTTCAATACTATACCAACTTTGATTTTCATCTTAAATTTCTGCTCAAGTCAATTAAACGGACTAAAAACGAGTTAATCTATGTCATGATATTTGTTAAAATTATTAATTTTTCCTTATTCTGTCGTTATCAGCTGTTTGCGAATAGCCGGCATAGCAGGAAGCGAGTTCCCGCCGCTGCATGAGCCGCCGATGCACAATAGAACTACGAAAAATCAAGAAAAGTATACAAAAATCGCTTGCACGGAGCCCCTTTACCGCGCAATATTTCCAAATTCAAGGAGAACCTATTGGCCAAAGCCAAAGACAAGCACAAACATTTTGGTTCAATTGTATGCATAATTTTATACGCTGTTCGATGGTACAATAATGAAAATGGCACAGAGATCGGAATTATAGCGCCCCCTTCTTTCGGAATTTTTTCAAGTTCAGGGAGGACTTGTTTGCCATAGCCAGAAACATGCACAAAAAATTTGGTTCAATTATATGGATAACTTCATACACTTTTCGATGGTACAATAATGAAAATGGTACAGACATCGCAATTATAGTGCCCCCTTCCGGCAGAATTTTTCCAAATTCAGGGAGGACCTTCGTGACACGACCAAAAATAAACACATGAAATTTGGTTCAATTCTATACATAACTTCATACACTTTTCGGCGGTACAATATTCAAAATGGCACAAAAATGGTACAAAAATCGCTATTACAGCGCCCTCTATGAGCGATTTTTTTACAAATTAAGGGAGGACCTCCTTGCCATAGCCAAGAACTTAAATTTTTTTTTTGGTTCAATTCTATGCATAACTTCATACACTTTTCGATGGTGCAATATTCAAAATTGCACAAAAATCGCTATTACAGCGCCCCCTAACGGCGAATTTTTTGCAAATTCATGGAGGACCTGCTTGCCATAGACAAAAATTGATTTAATTCTATGCATAACTTCATACACTTTTGGACGATACAATATTCAAAATCGCACAAAAATCGCTATTACAGCGCCCCTACCGGCGAATTTTTTCCAAATTCAGGGAGGACCTGCTTGCCACAGCCAAAAACTTAAAATAAAAATTTGGTTCAATTCTATGCATAACTTCATACACTTTTCGATGGTACAATATTCAAAATCGCACAAAAAACACATTTACAGCGCCCCCTACCGGCGAATTTTTTCCAAATTCAGGGAGGACCTGCTTGTCATATCCAAAAACTTAAACTAAAAATTTGGTTCAATTCTATGCATAACTCCATACACTTTTGGATGGTACAATATTCAAAATCGCACAAAAATTGTTATATCAGCGCCCCCTACCGGCGAATGTTTTCCAAATTCCGGGAGGACCTGCTTGCCATAGCCAAAAACTTATAATAAAATTTTGGTTTAATTCTATACATAACTTCATACACTTTTTGATGGTACGAGGGCGACAGACAGACGGACAGACGGACGGACGGACAGACGAACAGACATTTTCTATAAACATGTTTTTTGGAATCTCTGACCCCTAAAACATGCAAATCCGTCGAAAACCGGAAGTCGAAAAAAATTTCGATTACAATACTTTCTTCTATTGAAGATAGAAGAAAGTAAAAACATTAAAAATCAGAATTCGGTTTTTCTATATACTGCAATCAGCCCTTATGCATTTATAATTAAAAAAAATTTTAAATCAGAATTCGATTTTTCTATATACTAGAATCGGCCATTATTTAATTGCTGATTCCAGTATACAGAAAAATCGAATGAATATCTATTTCAGAAATAGAATTCATTTATGCAGTATGTACTGTAACCGCATAATAAGGGAGAAAATATGAGTTTTTATTTCATTAATTTTTAACTTATTATTAATGCAACATCTCGGTTATAATTTTCAAGTTGCATTAAACGATCTACTAATAATGCATTGATGAGATTTTTGCTATTGTACGTTCGATGAAAAATGCTTTATATCTGGTTCGGATTTTGTTATTTTTACAAATATACATAGCTAAATTGCATCCATTTGCCATTTTATTGCAGTGACTGTCAAACGAAATTCAATTGTAAATTGTATCTTTTTAAATTCTTATAGAAAGGTAAACGTGTCAAAAACGCTACATAACATGATAGGAAAAGAAAATTATTCTGATGTGATAATTGATATTGCATTATTTGTGATTTGTCCATATGGATAAAATTTATTGGTTATAACAGAAATAAAAAATGGATTTTATCTGTATAACGATTACCAAATTAAAATTTTCTACGTGCCAGAAAAAATAGCTTACGTGGCAACTCAGGCACGCGTGCCATAGGTTCGCCAACCCTGCACTAGACAGCCTTGTCTACATTAAAACAGAGAAATTAAATTAAAAATACTTAAAAACATTTAATTAAAAACAAAAATATACAAAAATAGACGTTTCGCTGTGCAACGCACAGCCTCATCAGTACAAACATCAGTAATAACAGAATGTCGAACATGTCCTGGACACAGTCAAAGTCAAAGTTATTCTTTCAAAAACACAAAATATTCCTTCGGAATCGAACCAGACTTGTTGAGCGTGTAAGGGTGTCTAGTGAACCAATTTTCCATGAATAATCTATAATGATAAGCGTTGCAGTTATTTTTTAATATCAATGAATTTTTGAATGATGGGGTGTCGTCCTTTCCAAAGGCATGCTGTACGAATTTAGAATTTAATTTTCCATTTTTAAAAGCGCCGACTGCTCTTTAAGTCTTATCTCCATCGACCTACCAGTCTCATCTATATATCCGTTGTCACAATCACGTGGAATCATATAAACAACTCCGGTTAATTTTGTTATATCATATTTATATTTGTGGCTATTTTTAATCTGTGGTCCATTTTATTATTGGTTGCGATAGTTTGCTTCTTTTTCCTTTTTTATAAATGAAGATTTTCAGTTTAAAATAAATATCAAACAATTTTCCAAAAGAAGTTCTGTCTTTATTTTTGCTTCTAAACAGAACAAGACGCATTATTGTATTTCATTAAATATATCCACTTCCACATCTGAACATGACACAAACTAATGTCTGGAACATCCTTCGGTTAAATCTAATACATATATCTGATTGTTCCCATAATAATAATTATAAATGCAATTAAAAAGAAAAACATACTTTAATTTAAAAAAAACAGAAATATGGATTAATAGATTTAAATATGAATTTCGTCAAATTAGTCAGCTATTGCAAAGATGGCTTCACATACAGTAACTTACTTGTATCGCCAAGTTGGCCTAAAAAATGGCGCTATTGGGGTAACCCTGCCATTAGTACTTTTCAACAATTACTCATTGTTGAAGCTGCTACCGATTTCTCATAAGAAATCAAACTATAATGGAGTAACCATTAAGTTTAAGCAGTACTAACCTTAATAGTGTTAGTTTAACCTTAGGTAGTGTTTTTGCGATGTTTTTCCAAAAACGGAGGGCGCTTGGGGAAATAACCCGTTTTCCTTAGACCCCTTAGGGGTCGAATTTTGAAAAATTCCGAAACGTGTATTTACTAATTTTAGTTACACTATAAACATGTCACGTTTCAAGATTTTATTTCCATTGGTTTATGAGATATATGATGGTTTTCTTTTTATCCCCCCCCCCTCTTTGGCCCCCAAGGTTCGGATTTTTAAAAATCAGTTTTTTATTCATGTATTGTCATCAGGGATATATATGCATTTGAAATTTCAAAGTTCTGTGCTAACAGGAAATGGGTGAAAAATGAATAACAAGATTTGACTGCCACATACTAACGAACAGAACTGTATATTAAAAGAAAGCATGTAATAATAAGCAGGAAAAATCTTATTAAGGGGGATATTTTTGTGTGTATTATTTTTCTTCGATTTGTACTACGTCATTCGTGGAATACCGCATGCAGATGCGATTATTTTATGCAAAGTTACAAGTGTTTTAATTTCGTTCACAAACAATATTTTGGCCTTTTAATGCACTTTAAATCTGTTTTTCTCAATACTGATGTTTTAGATTTTTTTTAATTTTTTAAATGCTCCTTGATATTTAATTTTTGATCAAAATTCCTGAAACTGATAAGGAAAAATCCTGATATTGCTTTAAAAAAAAAAAAAAACTGTGCATGCGTTTTAAAATTCGACTTCATTAAGACAATTAAATTTGATTTTTAATTTATTATAAGGCAGAAATTTTGATGAAAATCGATAGGGAAGTCAGAAAAATATCTCTAAAAAATTAACTATTTAAGAGATTAAAAAATTGATACACAGATTTGTTTGTAGTAGAGTTTTACGTGATTAAAATCCAAAATCGAGGCAATATCTAAAAAAATTAAGATGCAAGGAGCATTTTAAAAGTTAATTTTAAAATTTTAAATTCTTAAAAAGATCTTAAAATTAAAATAAGATTGGAAGTTTCTTTTAAGGTGTTCTATATACTTACGGTGAAATATATAGTGGCACAAAATTTCAAATCTCTATTATGAAAATTAAAAGAAATTTTTTTAAACGTCCACCATCCACTTAAAACCCTCAACGATTAAACGAAAAATTTACCATAAATAACATTTTCTAAGCTATGTCAAAATAAATAAATAAATAAAATAAATAAAATGAAAATAAAAATAGAACAACTATAAACGCATTGCAAAGAAAGTTGCAGATTTTCAAAGTAGGCGGGGAACATATGTATCTTATTTCGTCAAGATCAAGAGCAGAAATAGAGAACTGAGCTTTCTGTTCCATTTTTCTCATGTAAATGCAGCTGCATATGAATAAATAAACACTGTTCCAGGAATTAAACAGATGGTGACACACCTCTCCGAGATATTACATGATTATACCTCCCTAAATACCGCACCTCCTTACCATTTTTTTCCATGAAAATCGTGTGTAGTTTTTAACTTAACTTGTAAGTAGTTCAGAAATAATACCTGTCCGAAAAGAATCAACATCAAACTCCCACTACAACCTTAAAAAGAAAGAAAGAAAGAAAGAAGAAAAACAGAACGACCACCTGGCAATATTGAAAAGAAAAAAGTTTACATGACTTGTTTTCTATCATATAAATAAAAGTAAGGATTGACCGAAGTAGGTTTATAAGGCCGAAACCGAACTTCAGTAATCTTTCTATTTTCGGCCGAAAACGAAAATGTCCAAAATTTTTTTGTAGTAATTAATACATACATAAATACACATAATTATTAATTAATTATACGAGCTTATTAAATATACATAATTATTAATTATTATACGTGTGGCCCAAATTCGCTCCTGTGCCTCTGACCAAATCTTTTTATTTTCATATAAAATAGAATGTAATTCATTCATCCTCGACACAGAATGATTTTCTAACTATACGAATTTCATCTAATTAAAAAATGTTTCAGGTATGCATACAACTCGAATTAGCTTTTGTAATGGTTTTTGTAAATGATCATCTGTCATATTACAACTTTCTCAAAGGGTATTCGAAACACTTCTCCGGTTTGAAATTAAAATTTTTCTATTACTGTTAAGTCTGCAGCTTTTAATGAGAGCGTGGAAAGCGTCTTCAAAGTTTAGACAGATATGCATTTCTTGCTTTATAATTTGCACTCAAGTCTTGAGAAAATCATGACTTAAATTATAAGCAGTGAAGTTCATAGTCATAAATAAAGAGTGTCTCATTTCAGCCGATACAGCTCATATCAATGAGTAATGTTGAAAATTTCCGAAAGAAGAAAAGAGATTTTTGGAATACAGATAGTTTCGGTCGAGTTTCTGTCCGGCCGAATTTTCTACAGCATTTTCGCCGAAAACGAAACGGAATTTTGGGTCGAAATAAAAGCATCGAGTACTGAATAAGTATAAATAGAATATTTAGAAGACGGAATTTATTTAAAGTGTCTTTATGCCTTCAGAGTAATTTTTTTTTAATTTTTGTAAATTTTAACTTTAAAAGTGCTACTTATTATAATAAATGTTGTAAAAATATGACATAAAGATACAACTCGGTAATTTAATTTTTTTCTAATTTTTAATTATAAAAAATAGTATAAAATTATCCGAAAAATTACTATTTTCATAATCTATTTGAATTTAAAGAATATAAATAAGATTAATTGGGGCAACTGGGCCATGATTTTACAATGTGACTCTGGAGCTTCCGACAATTCAGCTTCAAAAAGCTAATGTTCATTTGAATTAAAGTCTGAACTTCTGTAAATGTGTTCAGTTAGGTTCCTTCTATCAGACAGAAATGCTCAAAATTACATTTTAATATTTAAAAATAATAAAAATATGCAAATTTCATCTTTCTTTCCTCATGAGTTCAGTTACCCCATAAAAATGGGGTAAGTGGACCAGGAGGGTCTATGTTCCACACGCGTTTATTTATTTTATTTTTTTTCATAGGGGATATCAGGTCCTGTTTGAAAAAGTGTAAACAACTTAAAAAAAATTAAACCAGACAGATCATGTAAATTATATGTCAATAAAGAGCGTTGTAAGGGAATCCGTTGCTGTCAATGAGTCTAAAAAAAGCAGTAAAAGTGAAAATATTAGATTTATTTATACCAAAAACATAAAAATTAAGTAAGTACTTATGTACTTTAGTATAGGTAATAAGTATAAAAGTCACATGGGTATTTTAAAGGGAAAAATAGCATGGTAAATCTATGAACAAACGGCTACGTAAGTACTTAAGTACTTTATCTGTATCATCGTACAATTTCAAGGTATGGCTATCTCGCTTTCAGGGTCAAGGTACTTGCATTCGTAAAATGTTGAAATCATTTAATGACACCAGTATTTGCAAGAGAATCTATTTGAAAACAAGTAAAAGTATATTTTCGCGTACTTAATAAAAGTGAAATTTTTATTATAAAATTCCGGTGCCAATATGGCAATTAGGAATTAAAATTATGTGATTCCATAACAGCATCGCCGCCTCTCAAGGAGTCAAGAAATTTGGTTTGATACCACCCAATATGCTTCTTTTAAATTTTATTACGTAATTTTAATAAGGTATTCTATAATTTTCTTTATTGTGAGTAAAAAACAATGGAGAAATTTACTTCCCGTTGTAAGAGAAACTCAAAAAAATTATTTATAACTATTGGGGTAACTGGATCCAGCATGGTCCAGTTACCCCGGATACATGTCCCAGTTACTCAATTCTTGAAAAAATTATGGGGTAACTGGGACACCGGGCTTACATTTGAAACATGAAGTAAATATGTATAGACACCTAATAATATTAACGTAGTTATATACCTAATCTTTAAAAAAAAAAGATTGTTTAATAAAAGTACTTACAGTATTTTAATAAAAAGCCGAGAAAGTTCAACCAAATGGACGTTATTTTTAAAAAAAGAAACGTAAATTTTCGACAACCTATCACAGCAAAGAGAGAGTTATGATTGAATTGATGCACGTTGTTTTAAGAAGTAGAGGTTAAGAGGCATTGTTCACAAAAGCTAAAACTTAAAATACATCAACGGTTTTTTATAAAATAGCCTACGGCCCAGTTACCTCGTGTGTCCAGTTACCCCAACTAACCTTACATTAATGTTATACAAGAACTATACTGTTTTTATAACAATAACAAACGATTTAAATGCAAAACTATTAAATATTATTTCGTTTTATGAATTCCATAATAAATATAATAATGTTATACAGGAACTATACTATTTTTATGACAATAACAAACGATTTAAATGCAAAACTATTAAATATTAATTCGTTTTATGAATTCCACGATAATTATAATAATGTTATACAGTAACTAGATTATTTTTATGACAATCACAAACGATTTAAATTAAAAACTATATTAAATATAAATTCATTTTATGAATTCCATAATAAATGTAATAATGTTATACAGGAACTATACTATTTTTATGACAATCACAAACGATTTAAATTTAAAACCATATTAAATATAAATTCAATTTATGAATTCCATAATAAATATAATAGTGTTATCAGGGGTATTCGGAAAACGAATTTTCGGCGAAACTGAGATTTTGAGCAGAAAACGAAAACGAAACCGAATTTTCGGTCATCTTTAGTTATTAGTCACAAATGCTGCCCACAGTCAAAAGGTTAAACATAAAATTTACAAGTTCGAGACTGTTCAATATGGTCTTAATTTGATTCAACTTTTTGATTCGGCCATATTTTATGAATAATTTCGAAAACATATTTAATTGTTATTGATGTAAACAGAGATACAACATCTGGTAAAGCCATGACGCAATTCCACAGGAAATGAAAATTTCGAAGATCATCTAAAAATTGATAAGCAGATTTGAAACTAGGAATAGATTCTTCGATTAGAAGTCGGAGCAAAGTTAACAAGTGGATAAGTGTGATCACAGATCGCACAGAGGGTTTCGTTTAATATTCCTTTCAAAACACGTTATCCTTTTGCAAAATCTGTTTTCGCAACCAGGGGGGCATTCTATACTAAACAAATCTCTATCGGAACGAAACTCCGTTTTACAAACTATCCGTAGATAAATATAAGTCGAGGGGATCGGGCCATAGCACCCGATATAGGTAGGCGCCCCCTGGCGGTAAAATTGGAACTAAAATATGTACGGCTATGGTGCATAATATGAAAAAGTGGCCAAAGAAGTGTCGGCAAAAGTTAGAAAAGTGCAACCTGGGTGAAAAGGGTGGAGGTTAGAAAGTTGTTAAAAATACAGAAGTTAGAGGCCGGAGGGGTAAATAATGTAAGACTTTTTGAATTTTTTATGATTTTTCGTGTGATCGCAAGTGTTCTGCTATAAGTATGCAAAATTTCACATTTCCAACTTAATTAGGGGCTGAGTTAGAACAAGTGCGTAAGTGTGATCATAGATCGAACAGATGGTTTCGTTTAATATCCCTTTCAAAACACTTTAACCTTTTGCAAAATATGTTAATTCAACATTTCGTAACCAGGGGGCGCACTTTATTCTACACAAACCTCTACCCGAACGAAATTCCGTTTTACAACCTCTCCGTAGATATATTAGTCGAGGAAATCGGGCCCATAGCACCCGAAATAGTTAGACACCCGCTGGCGGTAAAAAGTGGAACTAAAATATGTAAGGCTATGGTGCATAATATGAAAGAGTGGTCATAGGGGTGTCAGCAAAAGTTAGAAAAGTGCCTTCCGGGTGAAAAGGGTGGAGGTTAGAAAAATTGCTTAAAATACACAAGGAGACCGGAGGGGTAAATATGAGACTTTTTGAAAATTTTATGATTTGTCGTGTGATTGCAAGTATTCAGCTATAAGTAGTCAACATTTCAAGTCTTCAACTTAATTAGGGGCTCAGTTAGAAAAAAAAAGCTTAAAATACACAAGTTGGAGCCCAGACGGGTAAATATAAGACTTTTTCAAAATTTTATGATTTGTTGTTTGATGTGAGGCGGTGTTCAGCTATAAGTATCCAAAACTTCAAGTCTCCAACATATATAGTTTCTGAGAACGGGCTCTGTGACAGACAGACAGAGAGACAGAGGAGTGAGACGAATAGGGTTTTGTCAGATGAACGAAACCCTAATAAAATTCTTTATAACTTGCAAAGAGAAGATCTCGAATAGTCGATTACTGTTATACAGGTCAAGAGGTCTCGAAGGGTTTTAATGAATTAATTGATTTTATTATGTGAGGTTTTAAAAGTTTTAAATTTATTAAACCTTTTATTAAATATATTTGAAGCACTTTGACAAAGTAAAATTTCAATATAAAATATAAAAATAGACTTTAAAGCATGTTTGGACTATCTACCAATGGTTAATAATAATAATAATAATAATAATAATAACAATAATAAGCGTAATTTTTGCATATATATGAAATCCTATTAAAAAACGGCCTTTGTAGAGATCGACTTCAGCTATCGCAAAAAAAAAAAAAAAAAAAAAAAAAAAATCATTTAAAAATATTGAAATACAAACGAGATATCTTAAGAAATTCCTCCCATAAAACTAATATTAGTGGGTAGGTGTTTTCACTTGAGTGAAGTTTCTTCTTAACAGATTTTACTGCTAAAAGACTAAATAAAATAAGACAGACTTGAATACAGTTTTACTAAAAACCTTAAAAATACATTCAGCAAACGTTTCGCAAATCAACCGCAGTACCTCAGCCGTACATTTTGACCATTGTATAAAAACTACTTTAAAAATTTTTTACCCGACTGAAAAGAAGGGTTATGTGTTTCACGCGTATCTGTGTATATGGATTTCTTTATACCCTCGAAACATCCCAACGACTGGATGGATTTGAATGAATGAGGTCTCTATCAATTCCTCTTAATCGTCCGATGGTTATAGGCTAGGTTTTGTTTTTATAAATTCAAAATGGCGGTAGAGACGAAAAAAAAATTTTATGCACCCAATTGAGTGGCCTATCATTGGACAGGTCTTTCAAAATGAGGAAGATGTTTCACTGACTATTTCACAGTCAGAAGCTCCGTTTAAATATTACACAACCTGGAAGTTGTGTGGGTAGGATCTATAGCTTTACTGCAACTCTAACCGTCATAGACATCTATAGTCCTCATCAAAACAGTGTTTATAGATAGGAACAAACAATTAACCCCTTGAGGGGCAAGCAAAAATGTCTCTAAATATTGAATTCTCACCGAAATAATCGAAAAATTTAATTTTTAAATAATAAAGAGCAAATTCTCAACGATTTTCCTACAAAGTTAAAAATATAAAATTTAGTTAAAATTTTCTGGTGAGAATCTTGTTTAAATTAGGTGGGATATATTTTATCCCACCGCCCCTCAAAGGGTTAAACGCAACTTAAAAGTCATCAATACAAGTAAATAAATAAAAAAAATAGGTATGTAATATAAAAAATAGTTTCACATTGATGAGTAATAATTAATTAGTTCGCTTTTACGCAGTTTTTTGATTTTTTAAATTTAATTTTTATTACAAACAAATTTTTGGCGAAACGTTTACTGGATGTTTTTTACATATTTTTAGTAAAACTGCATTCAAGTCTCTCTTATTATTATTATTATTATTATTATTATTATTATTATTATTATTTAGTATTTTAAAAGTTTCAAATTCAGACGTTAAATGTATGCATACTGCAGATTTTATTGCATTATGTTTAGATTATCTCGTATATTAATTTACAGTGGTGGCTAAAATTGTGCACACTTTTACGTAGATTTCAGTACAAAATGTAAAATGCTACCCATTGCAGTCATCTGAAGGAAAACACTTCGGAAATTTTTGCTATATGTTCGCCGATCATGATCCCCAGGTACCAAAACCACCCTTCGGAAATGCTGACTTATATATATATATATATATAGATATTGCTATCCTAATGGTTTAAATTTGAAATTGGAGTCAAAAAGTAAAATCATGTTCAATTATTTAGACATTAATATCGAGATAAAAAATGGTGAGATAAAAACAGATATATATGATAAACGAAAAAGCTTCAACTTTGAAACTATAAAAATGTTAAATTTTGGATCAAATGTGCATATCCCAATATATAGAAATATTTTTATTAACGGGTTAAACCGTATAGAGACTGACATCAAATACTGGGGAAAAAATTGAAGAACTTTACAAATGGTATATTTTGGCATTGCACCATGGCTATCCTGAGAGATTTTTGAAGAGTCTGCTGCGAAATTTCGTAAAGTGTAAAACTTATCGCAGAGATTTAGAGGTAATGTGGATGCGAAGAGAGGAGTAACTGTGGCTTTGACTGTTCAGGGATTGCGTGCACGATTGTTTGAGGTTTCATGTTCAGTTGTTGGTTTTCGATGGGTCTAGGCAGCTCATTCGATTTGTTAGTTTTTTCCATTTGGTCTTGACAGGTTGTTGGGGAAGCGTTGTGCACATAAAAACTGGTTTTAACCCCGCAGATGCATGTCGCAAGTGCATGCCGCCTGTCTCCGATTCAATTTCTTCTGGTTTTAGTTTGAATGATTTTAAAGTTTGCCGTTTTTGAAGTATGTTGTATTTGAAGTTAGTTGTTTTTAGTTATTTAGTTGTTGTCATTTGGTTTAGTTTATTTATCGTTGGATCATTTCCGTGGTTTCGAATTTTTGGTTTGGTTTTTGGATACATATATATATATATATATATATACAGTGAAATACTTTTAACACGAAACTGAGGGGGATCGAAATAAATTTTCGTGTTAAAAGAATTTCGCCCTAAAAGATTCTTAAAAAAAGAGCAAAACCCACAAATATTTTCGACGCCATCAAATTTTATTTCGATTTTCTGTTAAACTACTAGTAAGTTGCAACCCTTAGGATAAAAAGCAAGTAAACAAAATATTGTTTTGTGGGGAAAAAATCACATATCCTTTTTTGAAGTGTCTTTTTGAATATTCTGAGATCTAGATTGTTTGAACCAAATAAGCTAAGTTGTCTCTAAATCTTCGTGCTCAGCAGTTCTCATACGTCTTCTCACAGACTTAAACATACTGCGCTCAAACATTAACGTAATGGGATCCCTGTTTTCTATTACTGTTGATAATGTAGAATTGGCAATGCAAAATATTTTGCAGATTTCTGTTTTCGTACTTCTATTTCATCAAGTGCATTAAGCAGCTTCATCTTCATTTGAAGTGAAATAGCAGTTTGTTTTCGCGCCGATTTCTCAGCCGTTGCGCTCATAAAACATAAGCTAGTTTGCAAAAAACACCAAATTCTCTGATTTTCACCAAACATTCAGTGGTTTTAACACAAAATTCACCAATTTCAACTTAAACTAACAAGCTCGATCGCGAATTTTTTTTCGTGTTAAACGATTTTTGTTTCGTGTTAAAAGAACAAAAATGCATTAAATTGCATCGTATACTGTCCGGACCGCAATATCGTTTCGTGTTAACCGAATTTTCGTGTTAAGCGTTTTCGTGTTAAACGTATTTCACTATATTAATCAACTTAACAATTAACTTGTTTTTAATTTTTAGTCTTCTCGGGACAATATCATATTAATGTCTAATTGTATACCATCTTTATGATGAATAATATGCATAATAAGTTTATTTGATATAACTAATGATATTACAGATTGTATTAAAATTGGGTTATTAGTATTTTATTATTCCTCTATACTTTTTAATAATGTTTAATTTTGAACTTAGTATTAAATGATTAATTAACGGTTTATTGTGAATGTTAATCCTATATTCATATTCTTTAGTTTTTTTATGGTTAATATGAAAATAAACCACACAATTTATTTGTGATCATTAGGCAATTGGGAAATGAAGATTCTGACATAATTATATCAACATCCATTTATTTTTTTTTCTTCCTGTTCATTTCATTGATTAATCTTTTATATTTATAAGTATTTCTTATAGTTTATTTTTATTATATATAATTTTTTATATATAAATTATTTAGTTTTATAGCAATATTGCTAAATTATATTATTATTGTTTTGAAATTATTTAAATTATCCGTATAGATTAATTGGGTATGGCAGTAGAATATGTTGTAATCATTCTATTAACATTTATATTTATTTAATATTTATATGAATAATGAAATATAATATGGTATTTTTATATTAGGAATTGTTGGGATATAGCAGTTGGTATATTATGAATGAATTAACTTATAACAGCATAATCTTTATGACATTTTGTTCATATTAGTTTCAAGTTAATGTCATAGATGGCAGCACTAAAATTTAAATTGGATTCTGTCTGATGCTTCGAATAGAGTAATATCAATTTTTAACACAAGGTGGAGCTTAATTTTGGCTATTTGCGATTTTGTAAACTTATAGTTTTGGAATTTTTTACTTTATTTAAGAAATTTAAAAAAAAACTTAAAGTGTTAAGAGGTAATTTACTCATTATGTAATTATTTTCTATTTATATTATTTTAATTGCATTTATCACGGTATTTCAAAATAGATTAACTGTATACATTAGGTTTTAAAATCTGTGTTAACTTAACTGTAAAAATAACCTTAAAATTATCGTGCTTTTGGATACCATGTGCTGATGTGTATTTGGATAGAATAACTGGGATTTTATAGGTATTTTGCGTAATATTACTATTTTTCCTTGCTATAAATTAATTATTTAAAAGGTTGTATTGCTTTTTCCATTTCATAGCATTTCATTTTATTCTGTTTTCAGTTTGAAACTATTCTACTGGTTATATTGGTCGTTAGAGTACAGGAGAAAAAAAATTCAGCTTTTAGCTTTTTTTCTCACAGAAAACGACTGATTTTGCTTATATAATCGAATTCTGTACTCTTGATAACGTAATTCAATATATAAGCTTTTCAATTATTTTTATCGAAATCCATATTCTTCTCTTTTTCTTCATTATTAATTCTTGTTATATAGTACAAGGGACTTTATTTTATACATATCAGCTTGTTTATTATGTTTTTGGTATCCATTCAGTGGGTTTGGGGACACTGTATTGTTGTAAATTCATTCATACTATCACAATTATTGATGGTGGTCAGTAATGTTTAATTAATGGCTGTATATATCCATATACAGTAGTACCTCGATTATCCGAAGTAGTTGGGACCGATCCTCTTTCGGAAAATCAAATATTTCGGATAATCGAGAATGCTTCAATTTTAAGGTTAAGGTTAAGGAAATATATGCACTATTTCGTATTATGGTAACAAGTGCTTAATAAAAATAAAGATAGAAACCAAAATAAATTTCCTTAATTTCAATTTTAAAATTAAGTACCTTTTACGTATATCACAAGGATTTGAAAAAATGTTTTGTTTGTCGCAGTTTCAACTGCCTTTGCTTTGAAGCTCTATCACGGAGTTTTTTAATATTATTGGTTCACCAGTATCACAGTCACAGGCCAAACCTTTTGAAAAATATTCAAAAGCTTGATAATTGCTAATTTGTTCGTTTTCTTCGTTCCACTCCGCAGCTTACGGGAGCTCAAGTTAAATTCAAAGGAATTCTATGAAAGGGGATCGAAAATATTTATGTGCATTCGTAGTTCGGAAAGGACTGCTTGCACACAAGGAATATGATAGTCAAAAAAAAAAAAAAAAAAAAAAAAAAAACAGCTTTCAGAATGGATTTTGCACACATGAAATGTGACAAAAAAAAAAAAAAAAAAAATGCAATTTAACAAATTACAACGACCATTTGGAAAATGATTTTTTCAAAGGCTAAAATTTAAGACATAAAAAATCGAACGGAGTTGATCATACATTACGTATGCCATGGATTACATTTTTCGGTATACTGTAAATTTTTAAACTTCTACGGAGCTGGTCATACATTACGTAAGCCATGGATTAAACATTAATAGTGTTATTACACGTAAAAACTGCAAGCGACAGAAATCGCCTGCCACTCGTACGTATTATCCACCTGAAACTTACGTATTATCCAAGCATTTCATTGGCTGTTCGGGAAAAGGCTTTTCCATCGTCCAAGAAATCTGACTGCCCATTTTAAATGAAATTTCATTTTCAAACTTCTAAACATCCCACAATATTACTTTTTATATCGTCGAATAGAGAAAAAAATGTACTTTTAAATGCAAGTTGTTTGAAAGCTGTATCTCAATTTGTTTCTGAGTTATTAATTTTTTTTTTGTAGTTTTTATTACTTTTTTGTCATAGTGGCAACACTCTGTTGTGCATCTCTGTTGAAAGTGAAGGGAAATGCAGATTACTGTGTAGACCAATCAGAAAACGAATAAAATAATGATTAATCCGATAAAAACCTTCAGATATGCTTTTGATTTCCTGCTCTGACGAGGACAATAACCATTTTTCCAAATGGTTAATAATAATAATAATAATAATAATAATAATAATAATAATAATAATAATAATAATAATAATAAAATAAAATAAAAAACACTTTAAAAATGGATTTTGGTTAACCGAGAGTGTTTCGGTTAAAAGAGTTTCGGATAAAAGAGGTTCTACTGCACATATATATATATATATTTACATCTGAATTTTGTCATGCTGTAACTCTCGAATTCTTGAACCGATTTCTATCATTTTTTTCTTATGCATAGTACATACTAATGTCTCGACTTAGCAAGTTAGCCAGCTTCAACCACCATTTTGTTTAAAAATGGTGGCCATTTGAATTTTGCGGGCACTTTTGGAAATTTTTAGGTTTCCTAACTTTCTCTTTACAATGACTTATTAGTCCAGGCATTAGGGAATTTTACCTAGCAAAATTAATGGTAGTTCTGGAAATCGGCTTACTTTATGTTTTTTAGGTCGCTGAATCCGAATTTGTAACTTCCCACCAAAATTTCCACCGGCAACATCCCTCCCCCCCCAATTTTTGGTAAAAAGTCCCCCAAAAAAGGTTTTTATTAAAAAAATCACTGCAGGAAAAGTGCCGGATTGAAGTAATGTGATCGCATACCAATGCTAGCCTGCTGTTGGCCATCACTGATGTGTCAACTGCATTCGGCTTGGACACTTTTCGACAGGTTTAAGTATGGCACCCTTGCACTTTACCGCTGATAGCACTGCTGGGTGACATCTTTTTCCCAGCTGATGGCCCACTTTTTCTTTCTTTGCTGGGCTATATGTCTTTTTGGTCGCTGAATCCGAATTTGTAACTTCCCACGAAAATTTCCACCGGCAACACCCCCCCCCCCCCCCAAATTTTGGTAAAAATCCCCCCAAAAAAGGTTTTTATTAAAAAAATCACTGCAGGAAAAGTGCCGGATTGAAGTAATGTGATGGCATACCAATGCTGACCTGCTGTTGGCCATCACTGATGGGTCAACTGCATTCGGCTTGGACACTTTTCGACAGGTTTAAGTAATGGCACCGTTGCACTTTACCGCTGATAGCACTGCTGGGTAACATCTTTTTTCTAGCTGATGGCCCACTTTTTCTTTCTTTGCTGGGCTATATGTCTTTTTGGTCGCTGAATCCGAATTTTTAACTTCCCACCAAAATTTCCTCCGGCAACTCCCCAAATTTTGGTGAAGTGCGATGAAAATCGATTTTTTATTGTTTCAGCAAAAAAGTATCTAGAAATTCAGAAAGTAGACAAAATTTGCAACAAATTAGATATATGACATTATGACTTAGGATGAAGGGGAAGGGGGGATCTGCCTCGGAACATGCGCGCGGTGTTGCGTGGACTAAGTTGCGCAATTCCACTTAACCACTCACACGTTTACATTCGCCCTCCCATCTCCCCTCCGAACTTTCCTTATAAGGTTTACTTTAAGTTTTTTGGGTCGCTGAATCCGAATTTTTAACTTACTCCCAAAATTCCCCCACCCCGAACCCCCCCACAAAAATAGTTGTTATTAACTTAAATTTCCTGTTGTTTTAGGGAAAAAGTATTACGAAATTCAGAAACTAGACAAAATTTGCAACAAATAGGATATATGACATTATGACGTAGGGTAAACGGGGAGAGGGGAGATGCCTCGGAACAATCCCCCGCGCGCTGTTCTCAAAAACCAAATTTTTTCAGAAAATCAATTTTTTGGGGGGTTGCCGGGTGAAATTTAGGTGGGAAGTTACAAATTCGGATTCAGCGACCCAAAAAACATTAAAGTGAGTCGAAATCCAGAACTAGTATTAATTTTTCCAGGTAAAATCCCCTATTGCCTGGACTTCATAACTTAGTGCACGTAGCGCCGCAGTGCATGTTCCGAGGCAGCCCAGCCCCTCCCCGTTCATCCTACGTCATAATGTCATATATCATATTTGTTGCAAATTTTGTCTAGTTTCTGAATTTCGTAATGCTTTTCCCCTAAAACAATAAGAAATTTAAGTTAAAAACAACTATTTGGGGGGGGGGGGGGTTCGGAGGGGTGGAATTTTGAGGGAAGTTCAAAATTCGGATTCAGCGACCCGAAAAATTGAAAGTAAATCTTATAGAGAAAGTTCGGAGGGATGATGGGAGGGCGAATGTAAACGTGTGTGCGGTTAAGTGGAATTGCGCAACTTAGTTCACGCAGCACCGCGCGCGTATATTCCGAGGCAGATCCCCCCTTCCCCTTCATCCTAAGTCATAATGTCATATATCTAATTCGTTGCAAATTTTGTCTACTTTCTGAATTTCTAGATACTTTTTCCGTAAAATGATAAAAAAATTGATTTTTTTAATAAAAACCTTTTTTGGGGGGCATTTTACCAAAATTTGGGGGGAGGGGGTTGCCGGGGAAAATTTTGGTGGGAAGTTAAAAATTCGGATTCAGCAACCCAAAAAACGTATAGTAAGCCTTTTTCCAGAGCTACCATGAATTTTGCTAGGCAAAGCCGCTATACAGTCTCTATTGCCTGGACTATATGTTGTTAACTTACACTGTGTGACTCTTTAAAATATCTTTTAATGTTTCTAACATTCTATTTTAAATGATATATAAGAGTGTGCATTTTGTGAAACGTAACATTTTCTATGAGTATACAATGTTAGAAAACATAAAAAAAAATTCAAAAATTCAAATGGCCGCCATTTTGAAACAAAATGGCGGATGAAGCTGACCGACGAACTCGGTCGAGACATTAGTATGTGCTATGCATAAGAAAAAATTCATCCAAATCGGTTAAAAAATTCGAGAGTGACAGCATGGCAAAATTCAGATATAAATATATATATGTCAACATTTCAACGGAGGGTGGTTTGGGTATTTAGGGGTCATGATCGACGAAAATATACCAAAATTTCCCGGAATGTTTTCCTTCGGAAGGCTGCAATAGGTAGCCTTTTACTTTTTGTAATGAAAGTTACCTAAAAGTGTCCAGGATTTTGGCCACCACTGTATATCTTTAATATTAACTTTTTAAATAAGTGAGGTGAACTTTTCTTTCGGAAACTTTGATGTAGAGCTTGTTTTAGAGGTAGAGGTTTCTATTACGAACATCTTCAAAAATCATGATTGGTCTTATTTTCTGATTCGCTCTTGATTTTGGGAGAAATGATTAAAAAATATATCGATAAATTAAGTGGGTCATTAGGGTGTCTTTTTGGAAGGCACCTCAGACGCTTTCCCAAGAGGAAAACTCATAATTTCCAAGAACTCGTGATACAAGAACAAAAAGAAAGACATTAATGTCTTATGACAAAGGTCACAGCTGTCTTATTCCCTACGTCCGATACGAGTCTGGAATACTACTTAGAATGCGTACTTCTGATATTTCTAAATACTTAGGCTATCATGCGAGATTCTGAAATCTTTTCGACAAATATTCTATACTATATTCTCTTTTAAAATTCTGTTTGCATCCCCACTTCGGCTGGCAAATCACTTTCGTACTGAAGAAGAATTTGGAACAGCGGTAAAACAGACATACAGTAAATAGAAATTTTGTTTTTACTCTAGTTAATTTTTCTACTCACATACGGACTGTCAACATTACAGATTTAAATCGACTGACAAATTGTCAGTTGAAATGATTGCACCCTTGTTTTATACTTTCATGTATTTGGAGGCAATTAATTAAACACTAACAACTTTAAACAAGAAAGAATAATCATCAGCAAATAGTCCAGCATAGCTCCTGAAACACTTTCCAATACATTTGGAATACTAAAAAAAAAAAAAAAAAAAAACTTCGCAGTTTATTAAGGTAAAAGACGATATCTAAATAAACAATTTAGAAAACTTATAACGCATTTCAAAACCTAATTTCTGCATTTACGATCACTAGTCGGAAAAATAACCTGTATTTTTTTTTTTTTTTTTTTTTTTTTTTTTTTTGCGCTGCTCTGTATATGTTCTACAAACTTTATGCACATCAAGTATTACAAAAAAATAAAATAAAATAAAATAAAAATAAATAAATAAATAAATAAATAAATAAAATTGATATGATACTCAACAGGGTGCGTAAAAATTTTTTTTTGTCTCTACCGCCATTTTGTAATTTACGGCCGCCAATTTGGAATTTATAAAAGCAAAAGCTAGCCTATAACCACCGGACGGTTGAGACGAATCGATAGATACCTCATTCATTAAAATCCATCCAGCCGTTGGGATGTTTCGAGTGTATAAAGAAATCCACATACCCAGATACGTGTGAAACACTAACCCTTCTTAGCAGTCGGGTAAAAAAGGAGTTCAGTTTAAAAAACGCGTACCACAACTGGAAGCGCACTTCCAGGAATTACTGTTCATAAGATTCAGTAATTCAATTATTGTTCATTTTCTTCTGTAGCCAAATTATTTTGTGTCCCAGAAAATGAATGACAAATTCTATGCGTACTTTATTCTACAGTAAGCGCCTTGCATTGTAGTACACCTCAATGTCACATATAAATTTCAATATATTAAAAATAGTGTATTATCATTAAAACACACCGTGAACCTCCTCCCCCCCCCCCAGAGATTGTAATGTAACGGCAATTTTTGAGCGCTCCTGTAAACGAACAGCAAATGCTACACACTTCATTTTCAACACTGAACATTCCATAGTAACCCCAATAACACATATCCATTTCATGGCAATTTGACTCTATTTACGTGAGTTAGAGCACGGACAGGTGGACAGACTAACTGAATTCATGAATACTTTCCAAGTATGTTGGAAAGTGTTAAAAAAAAAGTAGAAATATTTTCAATTGCCTACTTTTTACGGCATTACGGAATACTTTGCCACGTGCCCAAATACCATCAGTATATTAATCCAGTAACGGCTAAAAGTTGTTTGGGCCTATCCAGAAAATATCGCACAGTATGAGGCTAGTCTTTATACGTTGGATCTATATATCTATATCTATTTATTCATCTATCTATTTGTTGTATTGTAAAGATATTTAATGTAATTCTTGTTTCGCGATGCTCATATAATGTTGCATTCACACTGACCATACATTCACTGTAAAAAAATCTGTAATTTTTTACAGAAAAAAGTTGCGTTTTTCACAGAAAAAAACTGTTTTAACGAAAAATTACAGATATTTTCTGTAAGTTAAACGGTTTTCAATTGGCGCCAAAATTGACATTTTGTTTTTCTGTCAATTTGAGAGATTTTTTTTTACAGTGTTGTACTTACACTCACACAAAATTGGGAAATAACAGTACATTAGGTCATAAGGTAGGGAACGAATATTTTTCCCAACTGGATTAAATCATATTCAAGGCTGGAGTAGCACAGTTGAAGTTTATTCCAACAGAGCGAAAAATGTCTAGACCAGGGATCGAACCTGGATACTTGGCGTGCCGTGCCAATGCCTTACCTGTTAGGCTATCCGGACGATACCTAACTGACATAATTCACTCTTATTTGTTGGACTTGGTTGCGAACTGCAGCGTTTAGTTTCATTTATCCCAGCTATAACTATAGCATTTACATGATGAAAGTGTGTTTTAACACGGAAACTCCTGTATACCGTATAATTAGGTCATAATGTAGGGAACGAATATTTTTTCCAACTGGATTAAATCATATTTAAGGCTGGAGTAGCACAGTTGAAGTTTATTCCATTTTTCGCTCTGTTGGAATAAACTTTAACTGTGCTACTCCAGCCTTGAATATAACGGTACATTATTTGGATGCGTCTCATTTTTTTTAACTGCGATTGAGTGAAATATCTTAATAAATAAAAAATAAATAAATTGTTAACAATGTTAAAAAGTGAAAGGAATTAGTTATCTGTAGATGTCTTTTAGTGCTGCAAAAGTAGTTTTACAGGATACCTACAGTTAAAGTGCCGGCATACATTATAGTCGGTCAAAAAACCTTTCGCAGATTTCGCTAACCAAACTTTGTGATAAAAACTTATCTACAAATTTTTGGTGATCAAGTTTCTGTAACTAGTGTTTTGGGAAATTAGAGCGGAATCTTCTAAAAAACATATATCACCATTCACTTGCCTGTATTTATTAACAAAATAATTTAAATGTTCATTTAAAAAAAAAAAGAAAAGAAAAGAAAAACAGGAATAATGCTGGATTTTTGTTGTTGTCGTGTTAATATATTATGTCTGCCAATACATTTATAAATTTGATAATTGTATTATTATTAATTAAGTTATGCGATCATTACAGCATTATAAATGCATATTTTAATATAATATATATAATAAAAATTTCATGTTTTTCGTTTTAGTATACTTTATGCAATTTTCATCTTCGTACTGAAAATCAGCGTTGATAATCACCCTATTATTAATTAGGTTACACAGGATTATTATAGAATTTTAAATATATTAATAATTATATTTTTCATATAAAAATAAATTTTATACTTTGTAAACTATTTTGAAATTAAATATTGATGATTGTATAATAATAGCAATGACAACGATGACGCAACAACAACAACGAAAATAATAATAATAATAATAAATAAATAAATAATTATAATAATGTGTGTATGTTACCTATTTGTTAGTTATATAACTTTTAACAGTCACATTTGAAGAAAAAGTTTAGTTATTGGAAGTCTTTCATTATTTTTTCTCAATATATTAGTATAATTTTAAAACGCATGCCAACTTTTGTTGCAATATTATAAAGCTTCCATTTAACAAAATGTCAGGTTCCTAGAGTTAAATTTAACGCGCATGGAGCATTTTTAAATAGACTGATTAATTAGTATATTTTAATTAATAACTTAATTAATTACACACATTTTTTAATAAAATTCATTAATTTACTTATAAAATGTATGAATTATTATGTGTGCAAAATTTTCGTATAATCGAGTAAAAAATGAAAAAAATGGTTTTGAACGTCACTGTCCCCTGTTTAAATCCTCCATATATTTATTTACCTTTGCATATAATAATCGGGCATTAGACTTCGTATCACGAATGACTTTACATGATGTATAACCGAAACATCGATAAATCTTTTTTTTTTATTATTATTTTTTGGAGAGGACTTCTTTCGGCATTTGGAGAACCACCTTTTGAGTTTAATGCTTACCTGTATATCTAGTTCGTTTCCATTTTTTTCTTTCTTTTTTTCTATCAGGGAGGCCTGCATAGTCGAATTCCGTAATATATCAGCCCCCGGGTGGTTCCATGCCCTTGAACGTTCCGCTTTTGGGAAGGTCGCGCACAGGTAAAAGAAAAAGTATTTCAGAATGCTGATGGGAGAGGAGAGAGGAGGGGGGGGGGGGGTCTTAACTAGCCTGTAAACAGGATGATCAGTGTAATAGGTAAATACTTCCGGATTCTGATACGAATAATTAAAAACTAAGTTTTGACTTTAGAAAATGAAAAATAAACGTGAAAGTAGATTTTGGTTGTAAATACCGTATATACCGTGTTTACTCGCATAATAGTCTCCCTCGCATAATAGTCGCACTCCCGTTTTGGAGCAGAATAAATCGTCAAAATAATTTATTCGCATAAAAGCCGCAGTTGCGTATTTGACCTTCATCCAGAAAATAGAAAATTGTCAGCTGTACTCTTCCCAGAGCTAGTATTCATAATGGATTCATGTGTTCTATCACTCCCATTGACATATCCAATGGTCACCCCATTCTTCAGACACCGATTAATATTATTGTTATTACTAAAACATTATACCAATAATGTTTTAGAATTAGAGTGAACAATATTGTGTTGTATATTTCCCCGCATAATAGTCTCACCTAGACTTTTACAATGAAAAAAAATGGCAAAAAAAGTGCGACTATTACGCGAGTAAACACGGTACTCGTGTATAAGTCGAAGAATTTTAGACAAAATTTGGAAGTTGAAAATGGGGGTGTCGACTTATATATGAGTTAGTAAAATAAATAAATAGGGTAATTCTAGGATAGATGGCCATAGTTTTTAAAGATTGAAATAAAAATTGTTAGAGCGCAAATGCAAGAAATATTTATGCATATTTGAAATTCTTATACACATCCTCATCATATTTTGGACAAAAAATAATTATATATCGAGAACAAAAAGAGTCAAACAAAATCGAAATTAAAATGGCAGATGGCCATCTCTCCTTCAAGCTGAGGGGGTGTGGCCACCAATGCAAGAAAGAAAAAATGAAGTTAAAATAGTAAAAAATAACACATTTCATGTAGTTAATCATGAAAAACATATAGAAATTTTTTAAAGATGCAATTATATCACGTAAAATCAGTGAATAAATTGGAATTAACAAAATTTGAAGTATAATTTCAATCCTTCACTTTTCGTAAAATTGTAAAACATTTTCGGCAAAGATCTTGATAGTTTGTACACGGTTCATGGAACCACTTCTGGCACCTTATGCATTGTATCCAGTCATCCTTTATGGTTGTGGTATTATATTCTTCTCCACAACCACCTCGTCCAATTCTATTCCCTCGCACTCTGTAGAATCTAATAATTTCGAATGTATTTCACCTTCTTCGCTGCTGGAAATGTCGTATTTTTCGCGTTTACTTTAGACTTTTTCACGGTTTTAAGTTTATTTATCAACTTTATCTGTTTCTGGGATGAACATTTCCGAAGTTTTTCAATATTTTATGAAACAAAAGTACATCGTTAAAATCTATTATATTATTGCTATTGAAATATATATATTAGTTAAAATTTAAATAATTATGTCAAATAATATAATTATAAAAAATAAAAATTACATAATTATTTTAAAAATAATTATATTTAGTTAAAAACCTCACTCTGTATAATTTAGAAATATTGATTATAGGAGGCCATCTCTCCTCGATTTGATGTGGTCATATCTCCTAAAATTGATGGACAGATAGCCCCCCAATTTAAAGCGACACTTCGACATTGCACGTCTTTGTTTTAGACTTAAAAGCAAAGATTGGATTATACACGTGCCTTAAAAGTCCTTATAGTAAAAATAAATGTAAGATACGTACTACAAAACATTCAGATACCTAACTCAACAAAAATATCCAACCACTAAATTAAATAAACATTAAAATTACACTTTATTTTTAAAATTGTGAAACACAGCTGCACGTCGCATTGAATGAACACGTTGAACTGTTTCTTACGAACAAAGTTTATGCTGCAATCTATGGTATAGTTTTTGAAATATTTAGACTGGCCATCTCTCCTCTATGGCCATTTATCCTAGAATTACCCTAAATACATAAATGTTTACCCAATTGCCAATATTCAGGATCTGTAAAGACAGAAAATAATACCTATCTAGGAATCATGAATCTGGAAAACTATGTTGTTTTCATTTAAAGTTTAAAATTTTTCAATGACAATGATCATTTCCCTGTGATTGACAAAAAATGTTTAATAATAATTTCCCTGTAATGGTTCTGCAACCATTTTTTTCTTGGGGCAGAATTCCCTTCAATATATGGGCATTCCTTTCAACATTTTAATCCCCTTTTTAAAAAGAGTTCAACTTGAGAATGTTTCTCGATTTCTCCCCTAAAAGTTCTACAATACATAAGTACTATATTTTAAGAAGTTGTTTACCCTTGTAAATGAAGATTGATTAGATTTTTCAAAGAACTTTTTCTTTTTAAGTATCATTGAATTGATGCGAATAGGTTTCAAAATAGTTTAAGCTTCTCCAGTTTTACATAATTATACACTTTTAAAACGTTGAATGAAAAGAAAAAAGTCTGATTAGAAACGTGAAAAAGAAAAGTTTACTAATTTAATGAACATTTATTAATATTTATATCCTCGACTATAAATTATTTTTCAACATACTACCAGAAATGTGGTTCGACTTATACACAAAAATTCAATGTTTTATTAAATTTTTGCGTAAAAATTAGGGGGATCGACCTATACACGAGTCGACTTATACACGAGTATATATGGTATATAAAGAGAAAAGAAGCAGTTGAAAACAAACAAAGAATATATGAGCCGCTGATTTTGGAAGTGGAGCAGGTCTATTTTATGTTATTGCTAGATATTTAATGGTTGCATTTGAATCTGTTTATTCTAAAAAAAGTAATTACCGCTGTCGCCGCCGCCGTAAATGATTTTTTTTGTGAACGGAGGTCTTTCTTCGCTAATACTAAGAAAACTACTGCATACAAAAATATGAAAATTGGTTGCACTATAGAGAAATGTTTGATAAATGCGCAGGCAGTTTTTAAATCGAAGAAATATTTTAAGAACTATTAATTGTTAAAGTCGATCAAAATAGTTCCATTAAAAAGTTTTATAGTAGTAAAAACTATACATAGGAATTTAATTTTTTTTCTAGGGATATACTTCACAAACTTACAGTGTACAGACTGCGCTTTTTTTTTTAATAATTTGACTTTTTTTTTTTTTTATTAAAATTTTCATCATTTAAGAAATATTTTTCACATTTAGAAAAGGTCATTTTTTTATATTGATGTTAATTTGTAAAACAGCGCAATTATATTTCTTCTAAAAAAAAATGTATTTACACGTGACTGTCAAAAACAGAAATGAAACTTTACAATCATAATTAAATTATCACATGTTAGAAGCGGGGAAAAGGAAAAATTGTATTTACACGTGAATATTAGAAAAGTAAGAAAATCTTAAAATAATTGAATTATTACACGCAAAACACATTTAATGGATACAATTACGCCGTATGTAAAATGCCCAAATATTAAATATCGTCATATGTAAAATCCCCAAATATTAAATATCGTCATATGCAAAATCCCTAAAGCAATTAAATAATTACGCGGTAAAAACTTTTAATGGTGAAAATGGTCATATTTAAAAAGTTAAAGTAATAATGTTACGAAACGCATTTAAATTGAATAATATATTTACACGCGATTCATAAAAATTAAAAAAAATAATTAAAATTAAAATTAAAAAAAATTAAAATTAATTAAAATAAAAAAATAATTTAAATTATTACACGCGTAAGGGTGAAAATTACATCATATATTAAAACGATACATTTAAAACCTTCTTCTTGTGGATAATATTCATTTGACGTCACACTGGGAATCACAAAGTGTAAAAGTAGCGCGGCCAGCAAATTTGTTTACATATTTCATCACTTGATGCAGCATAAATACAGGTAAATGCATGAGCAAAATATTTTCAATTTATTTTGAATGATTGGTACATTAAAATATAGAGAAAATAATTCATACATAAGCTACACCTGCTCCTGAAAATATCGAAAACTCGATCAAAACATAAAATAGCGTAAATTTTCAAAACACGGTGCTTTTCAATGCAGTTGTTCTGAATGTTATTCCCAAGCACACGGAGTTTTTTAACTTCGAACCCAAAAGAAGAATATTGTCCATAGCGTCGTCTTAAAAGTCCGAGAGGCAGCGACATTTTGAATCTAACCATTTTATACAGGCTGGTTTTCAAATGTGTAATTGATCTTATTTATCAATCGCAAAAAAGCGAATAAATATAAGCGAATAAAAATTCGAATATTTTAATTTATTTACATGCCATGCAACAGAAAAATAATTCTATTCAAAGTGGACTTGCCTTCCTTTTAAAATCACTGCATTTGAAATATCGCTGGCCCAATAAATTACTAGTAACGCATTTATATTGATATTAAAATATATTTATTGTGATTTAAATAAAAACATAAATTTTACGTTAATTTGCAATAAGATTTAAGCTTTAACTATTTTTTTTTTTTTCAAAAATGGATTTACCCCAAATGCAGAATCAATGGCTTACAAATAAGAAAATTGGGTACTTTTAGGTTAGCCTGGCAATAATCTCGCTAATAGCATTTTTTTTTTTCCCCTCTCGCTAACAGCATGTTTTCAGATTTTTGCGTGCGTAAATTAGAAACAATGTTTTGATGTTGAGCTAAAATGTTATGGTTTATGGTATTTATTATTATTATTATTATTATTATTATTATTATTACTATTATTTTGTATCTAAAATAAAATGAATAAAAAGTATATATTTTAAATACATGTAGCAAGTGCATTAAAAATAATTTTATGTATTTCAAATTAAATGAGTGAAAGATTTATATTTTAAATGAAATGAATGCAATACAAATTGTGGCAGTTGGAACAATCTTTGGTTATTTATCACCTGGGCTCGGCTAACACAAAAGTACGGGAAGGTGCTTTATTTGCGGAATACATTACAGTGGCTAACATTAATAAATGCATGTTAATTTTTATCCTAAAATATATTTTTTAATCAGGTCGCGCGTCACTCGAGTGTGACAGCACGCGTAACAAAGTGCATTAAAAAATTTGCATTTTTATTCGAATAGAATGTAACGTGGTATATATTTTTCTTTTTTTCTTTTTTTTTCTTTTTTTTTCTTTTTTTTCCTTTTTTTTTCTTTTTTTAATGTTAACAGTTTGAAGTAAAGCGCGGAAGATACTAAGAGTTTTATAATATTTATACCAGTAGAGAACACGTTGTAAACAATATTTCCCCAAAAAACATTAGCTAATTAAATAGTCGCAGAAAATGCGACTTCACAACAGGGGGAGGGGATCACTCGAATATTACAATCTGTAACATACGGTCAGGGAAGTGTCGGAAAATTACACAATTTGCGTAAAGTAATTAATGGATGGCCCCTAAGTTATTCAAGAATTCTCGCACATTTCCTATAAAAAAGTGTCAATCATTGAATGGCATTTTCTGAAAAATAAAACCTCAGATATAAAATGTGACATAAAATGGTCGGTTAGCTGCTTAACGAAGCATTTCGAGTTACATTTTTCCGGTTGATTTTGTTCTGTACCTTAATCTTAGCTACAGTCAATAACCTGCAGTCTTTAGAGTTGGATTTATTTATTGATTTGCATATTTATTTTGAAAGAAGACGATGTTATATAGCGTTTTGAGTGATATAATTATAAACCTTTTCCCAGAAATTTTATCTTTATCTTTATTTTTATTTATTTATATATATATATTTATTTAGTATAACAGTTGTTTATGTTCAACTTTTTTTTTATAATCTAATGTTGTTTTGAAACTTAATCTGTTATATGATTCCAATTTGAATAAAGTACCTGAACCAAATAAGGTCACGTTAAGATTTGAGGTCACAATAAACCATGTTACACCAAAATTAACATTTTAAATAATTTTGGATGTGATATTTATACATATTTTTACAGTAATTAGTCATGGTTACTCCTGTCACTGTTTAATTGTGACCAGGAGAGTGAAAAACAAAAAACACTTTAAAGTGACTTTGTTAGAAGTATATTTTCCAAATAAGGCCATAGTTTTCTAAATGTATAATTTAACGTTAATTAACAGATATTTCCCCCGTATTGCATCAAATTAGAACAAAGGAAAGGATTCCCCTTGTACGGGGCTGTACACATATAACGTTACCCCTTTAGGGGGGAGGAGAGGCCTGGCACTTCATATCATAAGATATCTCTGGGGGGAGTGGGGGTTTATTTTTTGACATCGTTATCATTTTCAATCAATCCAAAATTTTCTTTTTATATCGAGATTTTCTTGTTAATTCAATGTGGTCCGTTATCTTAATTTTTTTTTTTTTTTGTCTTATATATTTTTATAAAAATACAAAGTTTTTATTAAAATTTTTAAATGATTATCCTTGTTCAGAGGGCAAGTGCAAGAAAACATTATTACTGTTAAATGTATTACGTAACAAAAAGCTATTATTAAATACTTTTAAATAGTTTTTCTTTAAAGTATTATTTGATAAAAAGTTATTTCGTAAATTATAGAGGCATTTTATTAACTTCTCATTTAAATCAGTAAAGTATGCAAATAATAAATGTATAAAAGTATATATAAATATTATATAGACATACATACAATAAATACAATAAACCCAACTGGAGTGAAAAATTAGCCAGAGCCAGGAATCGAACCCGGGACCACAGTATACAAGTGTATACTGTGGTGTGTTTTAATATACCGCGTGTCCTAAAAAGGACTGACTAATTTAAAAATTCAATAACTTGTAAACGGTGACAGATATTTAAAAAATTCTTACAGGAGGGTTATGCATAAGGTCAAAAGTTTTTTTACAGTGATTTTCAATTTTAGTTCGAATTACAAAAAATAGATGGCGCTGTAAGCAATAGGCGCCAAATACAGGCTTGATTTTTTGGCCTTTCTCTTCTTCCATGCAGAAAAAGCAGATAAAAATGTGTTGAGTGGGTCCCGAAGTACCAAAAAACGAGCCTGAATATAGCGTCTATTGATTGCAGCGCCATCTATTGTTTGTAATTCGAACTAAAATCGAAAATCACTGTAAAAAAACTTTTGACCTCATATATAACCCTCCTGCAAGAATTTTTTAAATATCTGCCACCGTTTGCAAGTTATTGAATTTTAAAATCAGTCAGTCCTTTTTAGAACACCCGGTATATTGTAGTATGTGTGTTTCATGATAAATAAATGTATAACCCTATCTACATATCATTGCAAACGTATAGAAAGAAAAAGAAAGAAAAAAAATGTAAAAACAAATTATTTTTAGACATTGATAACAATATCATTAGGTAAGGGGAGTCCAAAATTCCCCAAAAAGTTGATAATATATATGTATAGCCCCTAATACAGTATTTTGTACCTACTCTATTTACGGAAATGCCGTTTCGAACAGCCAAACCTGCTGATTCCATTTACCCTTTACTCTATTGAGATCACTTTACCACCGCTTTGACAGATAGATCCCATAGTTATCTACAAATATTGGCACAGAAAGAATTTAATTAGCTTTGGTAATGATAATATACGGTGAAAATAAAATGTCTCTTTAAACGACCAAGATTTATACTGCCTGGCCTTATTAGGTGATTTCCGTTTTTCACGTATTTTACTTTGAAACGCAAACAGAATTAAAGACAGAGAAAATTTCAATATACATGCACATGGGTAATTTGAAGTCTAATTTTAAGGATTGTACGTGTAATTAGGTAAAACTTTCGCTTCTAATAGGAGGAATATGTCGTCCAGAAGACATTTGACCGATTTTGAGAAATTGCGTGCGATGGGGAGAATGGAAGCAGGGCCGACACACTTAGGGGTCTGTAAAGACTTAAAAATAGCCAAAAGCGTCATGTCAAGAATCTGGAAACGGTTTAAAGATACTGGTATAATGTCCACAAACAACCAGGTCAAGGTAGAAAACGCACCACAATAGGCTCTCAAGACTGTAATTTGCCAACGATTGCTAAAAGAAATAGGCAATTGACGCCAGTTCAAATTGCAGGGAGTTTGCTGCAGCAACAAGAACTCGACTATCCTGGCTTACTGTGAGTGTCAGGCTGCATGCAAGGAAACCCATGATTTGTGTTCCACTAACTCCGGTAGCGAAATGCGCCCGGTTAAAGTGGTGCAGAGGTCATCGTCATTGGAGTACCACGGACTGGATCCGAGTTCTCTTTACCGATGAATCCTGATTTTGTTGAGAGATTTACTACAGACATGTTACCATATGGAGGGAGAATACACGGAATAAGGCTGCAAACATTCGTGAAAGGCATCGATACAAAGGTCGTGGAATCATGGTATGGGCGGACATCATTTTGAATGGCCGCAGTGACCGACACATTTTTACCAGTGCAACTGTGAATGCTGAAATATACAGAGATGAGGTTCTTGATCCTCCTGTCAAGTTGTTTAAGGGTGCAATCGGAAGGTTCGGAATTTTATGATTATTAATGGTCTAGAAGGGCGCTAACTCCTTCTATGGAACTCCTAAGTGTCCCTTTCAGAGCTGCATATATCCGACCCGTCCGAAGCTTACTGCTGAACTTGGAGAATGTTCTGAAGCTGCTTCAAACCATTTAAAATAAATTGGCTGGGAAGTACAAAAACAGAAACCATCATGAACCATTTTTTACAAATTCTAATACTTCCAAAAAAGTGCTAATCCATCACAAATAAACTTATTACAAAAATTTAACTTCCTTAAAGAAGACCAGATTTCGGAAGCAGCTATTAGATCGAATATGGTATCAAAAGTGGCAACACATGAAACATGGAAACCCAAAAGAATTATGGCCGAATAAGACAATTGTAACAAAACTGCTTTTTCCTGCATGAACTATATTTGATGTGCTTGCTTCTTACATTACTAGTTTCTGTAGCTGAAAATGCAAGATATTTTTCTTATAGTTAAAACCTTCCCAAATAGCATTTTTAGTTTGTAAAAAATTTGCAACAGTCTTGCTTTGAAAACCTGCGAAGTTGCAGTAAGCTTAGCATGACAAGACTGAAAGTTCATAACAAGACTGCAGCAAGATAACGCAAACGCCGAAGTCACCACACTTTGAACTTGCAGCTAACTTGTTGTGCAAGTTAAATTCATACTATATCAAATTTATTGCAAACTAACGACAAACAAGTAATCAAAAATACTGCAAACTTACTGCAAAGTAGTAATCTTTCCATGTCACACTGTAAGTTTAACCCCTTCGAAGGGGTCCATAGACCTGATCAAGTCTATTGATGCGAAAGCGCCGTCAGAATCATCGGTTTTATCACCATAAACAAATTTAGGTAATATTTGTACTTTACATTTTGAGCATTTTTGGTATTTAATAAGTATAGCGTTTAGAAAAGCGGTGCCTACGGAATAAAATTTCTGAAATTTCTGCGAATGTGCTGATTGTCTATTATATCAACAGATGGATTTTTTGCTTTCATCACTTTCGTGAATTAAAGACAGTCTTGTAAGAGTTTCACAACAAACTACTCATGCAAGTGGGTGATGGTATACCTTGTGGGAGATTTGCTGCGAATTTTTCAATTCAAATTTGTCACGGCAAGATAATATCAGAAAAAATCAAACTTGCTGCTAATGTTTATGCTATCTGTGTTATCTCAAAAACTCCCATGGGGAGCGCGGCGGATCTCATGAATGCAATTGACACTTATGTGAAATCATTATCCAATATCTATTACAGCACAAGTTCTTAATTCAATGGCAAGAAATTAAACATGGAAATTGCTGTTTTAAACTTAACCACTTGATCCTAACTTTATTGTAGGCAAATTTTATGTAATATGAAACTTGATTAAACCCATTCGCTGCCAAAACTATAAAGTAAGAATTTTCAATTTTTTTGTTAAATGTCGTTTGCTACCACAAATTCAGAAAGGTAAATTTCGCTTTACTAATACAGCGAAATTTCTGCCAAGAAATGAGGCATTTTTTTTAATTCTAAAATAGTGGTGACAAACTAATTAATAAATTAAAGCCATGAGTATACTCGTGGATGACCATAGTATATAGCAATGTCTCGATCAAGTTCGCTGGCCAGCTTCATCCGCCATCTTGTTTAAAAATATCGGCCATTAACATTTTTTAAATTTAAATTTAAAATGAGGCACAAAAAATTTAAAAACTGTAAAAGATTTCTTTCTTAAGTGTTTGACCTTGATACAAGGATTCCGGAGCATTTTTTGTTTTGTTTTTATCTTTAAAAATGGTTGAAATAGAGCATTTTGAATTTCTAATGTGGGTGGCATTTTGAAAAATTTGATTTTTTGCCTGCGACAGCACTCGTATATATCAACCGATTCCAATGTGAGTGAGCATGTGCACAGGAATTGCTAAGCTCTTGACTAAGTTCATTGGTTAGCTTCACCCATCATGTTGTTTTAAAATGGCGGGCACTTCAAGATATCGCCGAATTTGGCGACCAAATATAAGTCACTTTAAATGAAAAAAGTTTGGATACAGCTGACTAATTTCGCGGAAATCTCATTCACATTAAATATTGTCAAAAATTAGTATTGAATCTTCTATAATCGGGTTCCACTAACTTGAGCTTCGTGTGTTTGAATAGTATATGCTGGCTCTTTAAAAATAAGGGATATGAAAGCTACCTCTTCCTCCCGGCACTGGCCGGAAGGACTTTTATAATCGTGTGTTTGCCTCCCCATTCAACAGCAAAACTGCAACATCTCGGTGTCGCGTTTGTGTTTCCCTTAAAACGTTTTATGCTAAAGCAGATTCAAATATGGAAAATTCGCTGGCAAACCATCCTGGTAGAAAACTTGAGAACTTATAAGTCACACAACTTTTCAGTGAAGCCTACAAACGTGCCTGATCAACCACCATCAAGCGGTCAAGTTGTTGTTGCCACAAGCCATAAAGAGATCAGGGAAGTGCCAGTGATCACATCAGCAACTTTTGCCCGAAGAGGTTCAGGGACATTGAGCACTGGATCCCAACATAAAAACAAAGTAAAATATTCCCATGCAAAGATGAAACGCTCAGCCGAAAAAAAACTTCTGGCACTCACCATTCTTAAGAGAAAAGAGGAGAACCAACCATGGAAAATGTCCAAACGTGATCTAACCAGCGATTCTAATGACGAATGTTACTCTTCTGTTGACATTTCTTATGATGATAATACAAACTATAATGATGGCGGCAATGATGCAGAGTGCCCTAGGTGATTGAAGCGTTTTTCTGGTGATAAACATAGAGAACAATGGGTTCAGCGCTTTCAATGCTGCACTTGGTCACAGGAAATATGTTCAGGAGCCAAAAACAATACAAAATTTATATAAGGTTTGGATGGTTAACGTTTCGTTATGTTATTCTTCTACTTATTATTAGCACATTTCTTTGTGCCTTAATTTAATGTAAATTAAATTACTTACTCATTTAAAAATAAATTTTGATTTAGTTATAAGTTAAGCCTCGGCGTATTCGATATTTGAGGGGACGAAATTGAGAATTTTTTTTTCTTTTGCCATACATAGATACTTTTGAAAAAACAATTTTTCGCATTGTTAAAAGTTTTTTGTACGATATTTGCCTATGTTTCTACGTGCGTGGGTAGTTAGTCTATGTAAAATCCAAATTTCGTAAGTGTTCACTGAAAATTAAAACTTCCAAGGGCCTAAAAGTAACTGGGGGATAAAAATAGGGCACCTTACCCTATTGAATCAAAATTTTGTTAGTCTTGTGACACTCTGGTTACAAGGGTAACAAAATTTTGATTTATTATATAGACAAGCCAGATGTTTTTCGTTAGAAATTCGACACATTTTATGTGAGTGGAGCACAATGGTATTTAACTGGTTAGATCGATTTTTAACTTAATTATATTTTGTAATAAAATAATTGGAAGTATTAACGAAAATTTACTTTAATGCTCACAGGAGTAACAGTGGACTTTCCTATAGGTTGTGGTCGAAATTATCCGCACATGTCAATGACACATAAATTGTAAGATATATGCTACTCCTGCTACTTTAGCTCCTGCATCCCCTTGGGGATTGTTGTACCGAAATAAAATGTAGCCTATGTTGGAGCAGATATGGTCTCCAGCATTTTGCCACTATTATTTTTGGAATCGGTTCCGTAATTCCAGAGCTTACCCTCTACAAACAAACGTTACTTCTTTACAATATTAGTGTAGATTAATATTTTTGTAACGCAATATACCGTTAGAACCGGAGACGTACCATAAATACGTGGCCTTAAACAAGTACCATAAATACTTAATGACTAATAAACCAGAGCTATAGATAGGCGGTACTTTGGATTAAAAAAAATAAAGACATAACACAAAGAAATTAGTTTTTAAAAAATGCAGATTTTTGTGGAACCGTCACAAAAGTGTGTTTATGGAACTCTTATGTAAGGTAAAATACATTAAAGCTTACACTTTAATGATAGTCCGTAGTTTGCCTAAATAATTTCTTCCAAAACAATTTTCTTATAAAAAAAATGATGATTTTAGTTAAAAAAAAAATTTCTTATGATATTGCATAATTTATTTAGTAAAGTTTTATAATGCACCCATATTTCTTTTAAATTGTAAATTTTATTTCACCGAGATTTAATTTCTATCAACTTTCCAATCTGTATATTTATTAATTGAAATGTTAAGGTAATTCAAGATCAGTTACTACTATGCTCATGGTTATACTTTTTCAATCAATTCATAAAATAATTTTAGTGGTTTTTGAAAAATCAATGATTAAACAAAACAGTGGACAAAAACTGACTATGGTGAGGAGGGGGTAAATATTTTTTATTGGCGTTCAGATATTTTTGCTGACAAGCAGATTTTTTTCCAATATGTAGAGCACTGAGTGGGCATATTCTTACTCTAGTACCAAATCAGTATTTGGCCAATGTTGTATATATTAGCTATATCTTAGCCAACATTTAAAAAATATTGGCAAAAAATATTTTGCCCTTTTATACCTGATGTTTCCCATGCAAAGTCAACAATTCTGAAACATTGACATTTCAGTAAAATCAATATTTCTACAATAGTAGAAATTAATTGAAAATATTTACTATTGTAAAGCCAATATTTAACCTATACTGGTGTTTCATTGGCAGTATTTCCAATTAATGTAATATTGGTGAAAAATTCGCTCAAACATAATCAATGCAACTGATTTAACATTGTATTTATTTATTTATTTATTTTAAATAATTCTGCGGCAGCACAATGCGGAGTTACTCTAACTATTCATATCAAAATCTAACTTTAATACTTGCAAGAAAAACGCAAACGAAATGAAAAAGGATTTTTTAATTTAAAGGGAAAATACGAGTCTTTTTTAACGAGTCTTTTTTAACTTTACGAGTCTTTTTTAAACTTCTCACTTAGGCCATGTTACATAAATTAGCGTAATTAGGTACAAATAAAATGCTTTCATATTCGCAATTGAAAAATATTTTGACTCTAATCCATGCAATTTTTTTGAATAATGACATTTAGGAGTAACAGACATTACAAATGAATGTTACTTTTAGTTTGTGGGTATTACTACCATTTGAATTGGAAAAATTATGACAAAAATATTAGAAATAGCAATAATAAATAAAATGATAAAACCGTTCTTTCTTTTTGCATGTTCTTTACTATATAGATATTTATGAATTTAGCGTATTTTCCTTTGTTTTAATCAACTTTTAATTTTTTACGACATTTTTTTCAAAGGTTTTTTTTTTTTCGTCTTTTTTTGTATATTAAAAAGTTTTATAAGAATAAAAATCACAAAAATGAAGAAGAAGAACTAGGGTTTTAAAAATAATCCAAAGAAGTTTTGAAAAAAACAATTCTATTTTACAATTCTGCTTAAAGCATTTATTAGAGATTAGTGGATATCCAACAACATTACACTGATTAAAAAAAAATAAAAAAGTAATAATAATAATAATAATAATATTTGATAGTTTATGACTCTGTTAATCAAGTCTCAGTTATTTTAAATTGAAGTTATAAGGTATTGTTTTCAAGGAATATAAATATTTGGAGGTAATTTTCTCTGTTAATCAAGTCTCAATAATTTTAGAGAGAATTTTCAAACATTTGAAAATTTTGCTAATAGTAAGAAATATTTTGAGGGTTTTCAATCAATATAAATTGTTTTGAGATTATCTCTTTGTTAGTCAAGTTTCAAAATTATTTTAAATGTAAATTATTTTTAACGTTGTAGCATTAGAAAGTATTGTCCTCAAGTAATAAAAATATTATGAAGTTATGTTTTCTATTAATCAAGTCTCAATTGTTTTAGAGAGGAATTTCAAACATTAGAAAATACTGCTAAAGGGTAAGAAGTATTTTGAGAATTTTAAATAACATAAATTGTTTTTACAATACCGGTTTTGTTAGTCAAGTTTCAATTATTTTAAAATGAAATTATTTTTAATCCTTATAGCATTAGAAAGTATTGTTTTCAAGCAATAAAAATATTTTGAGGTCATGTTTTTCTTTTAATGAAATCTCAATTATTATAGAGAGAATTTTATAACATTAGAAAATATTGCTAAATAGTAAGAAATATTTTGAGGATTTTCAAACAAAATAAATTGTTTTCGGATTATTGGCTTTTTTGATCAAATCTCAATTATTTTAAATTGAAGGCTTTTTAAATCTTTATATTAGCATTAGAAAGTATTGTTTTTACGTAATGAAAATATTTGGAGGTTATTTTCACCATTAATGAAGTCTCAATTATTTTAGAGAGAAATTTCAAACATTATAAAATACTTCTAAAGAATAATAATAAAAAAAAAAACTGAGGGCCTTTTAAAGGCATTTTTATTCTTAACTAGCTAAAGCGCTCGGAATTTGAAGAATGTTTGTTCTGAAAAATCAATTTCAAAATTTAACATACAACATAAAAAAAAAAAAAACAGTCGAAGTGTTGTACACAGGAACCAAGTGAAAACCCAATATAAAAATGTATAAATTTATGTAACAGACGCAAAACATACAGCTATAAATGAACTTATTTCCATTCATCATTGGAGCAATAATGTTAAAATACGCCAACATTTCCATAATCGAGTTTTTATCATGCTTTAATACATTTTTCCACACTTATATGACGTTATGTATTCACCACGTCCTTTATATTTCCAATATGACGTAATGTTCATTTTTTTTTATATTCGTTAAATTAATTAAATAATTATAATTTTTTACGTGGAAATCATGAAACAGAAAAATTATGACGTAACATTAACTTTTGTTTTTAATTCGTCAAACTATTTATTTTATTTTCATTTTTTCACATGGAAATCTTACAGTAGAAAAGTTATGGTGTAATATTAACTTTTATTAAATTCGTCAAACCATTTATTTCATTTTTTCACATGGAAATCTTTCAATGGAAAAGTAATTGTTGTGGTAGGAATTTTATTGAGGATTTTTAATTGTTGGCAACAGCTATAACGAAAAATGTTTCAATTTGATTGGAAATTGCTGGGTTTTCATTAAGTAAAAATTAACTATAAGTTATTTCGATTCCGGATTACTTTAGTTGCTTCGGCCGTATTTTAATACTCATGTGTGTAACATTTCACAATTCTGGCTTTCAAACTGTGGATTTGTATAGCATTACAGACAGACAGACAAATTTTCAATTTTATTTTTAATTTCCCAGTGAAAAATATCTGTGACCTGCTTATTAGCCTTAAATGCCTGTGAAACAAGTTTTACCGAGACTTGTGCACCTTCGCAGGAAAGCAAAATATTATCTGGAACTAAAATAGGAGACGAGAAGTATAGGTCGCAAACTATTCTACATTATGGCAACAGACTTCAAAATAGCATTACAGTAATCCCTTAAGGGGGCTGGTCACTCAGCTTCCGTTTTCGCCTCACTAATGTAAAGTCTATGGGCATTTGATGCATTCGTATATTTAAAATCTCTTCGGGAAATTAATATTTTTAACTTCTATTTTTTGCGTACACTTCCTAAAAGATGCCTCTTTTTTCCCTTAGTTCTCAAAATATTTCTAAAGTATAGACTTAATTTTATAGTAAGTGTTAAAATCTTACTCTCAGTTTGCCCGCTTTTAACACGTAAAATATTACATTCAGCATAGATTTTAGAAATATTCTGAAAACTAAGAAAAAGAGAGACATCCTTTAAGAAGAGTACACAGAAAAAATATGTTAAAAATATGAATTTCCGGAGAAGATATTTTAAATGTACGAATGCATCAGAAGTCCATAGACTTAACATTGTGGAGGAGAATTCCGAAGCTGAGTGACCAGCCCCCTTAACATTCGCGGATTTAACATTTGCGAGTTTTGATTACTCGCGAAAGAAAAAATGAGGAACATTTCAACATTCGCGAATATTTAACTTAGTTATTTGCGAATTTTGTTTTATAAAGAATATTTTTTTACAAAGTAAACTCGCTTTGCTTTACCAATTCCTTAAACTATTTGACTCAGACAGCTGCATTGTACTGTATAGCCTACGTTCCGAGAATTTCAACCCTTGTATTGAGGCAAACTATAGATCAATAATTCCGAGAAACTCGAAGTATGACGATGCTAAAAATAAACAAATCCAAAATTTCCTAAAATTCAAAATTTTTATTGTAAGTGAATTATTACAATTATTATATACAATTATTATATACAATTCGGCAAAAATTGCATGGGAAATTTTAAAGCTTCAACAACTTGTTAAGAAAGTAATATAATGCGATCCTTAATTGGTGCAGAGTCTTAAAAGAGAAATCGAGCCAGCAACTTTTCCTTATATAGAAATTCATAAACAAAAGATTTGTTTTTCCAAAAAATCGCATATAACTAAATTTTTTCGGCCATCAACTAGCAACTAAACTTTATGCAATATGTTTATAATTATTCAAATTTATTTACAGCATGTACTTTTTAATGCTTAATAAATATATGTTTACGTTTTAATTGCTTTTTTCCATTAATATATATATATATAAAACCTAACCCCCCTTTGTGCACGGGAAGACAATCTCAACTTTCGCGGTTTTGGCATTCGGGGAGGTTTGCGTGAATCTAACTCTCGCGAATGTTAAGGGTAAGTAATTAATTAAGGGTATTAATTAATTAATTAACGGTAAGTAAACAATTTTTGTGTTCTTAAATGCGATTATTATTGTATGTTTCGTTATTGCAAAAATTTTGTGAAAAACAAATCACAATATCACTATATGGTGTATAAATACAATAGAACCCCGCTGATCCGAAATTCCGGTTAATCCGAACCGATTTTATTTTCGAAAATTATACTTGAACAGAATAAAAAAATACCCAATAATGTAAAAGTAGAATATATGTACACGAATATGATGTAAAAACGTGCACTGTAGGCGTACTCGTAGAAGCCATCTTAAAAAAAATCTTGAATATCTGTTTGTTTGCCAGCCACAATAAAATTCTTTTCTAAAATGCAAAAAGTATTTAATTCAGATGATAAAAATTTATTTTTTATTTCAACAGTTGAATTTCTCAAATTATCTACAGAAATGTTTTTTTTCTTCACCTCTCGTCGACGTGGTGATTGAGCTACTTATAGATTCACGATTTTGAACCTTTTGTAATGAGTTGTTACGTAATTCCTCATTCTGAAGTTATTAGTTTATTATAAACTCCGGGAGTGATTAAACAGGAATACTATTTTTTTCCGAAAGTCATGCCGGATTACAGGATGTTTACTATACTACTGAGTACTTGTAACTTACATTTTTGATAGTACGCATCTTTTTCTTTTCTATTTTAATCAGAAATTAGGGTAATCCGAATTTTTTGTAATCCGAACTGGCACCGGTCCCAATTAGTTCGGATTAGCGGGTTCTACCATTTACACATAATTAAAAATATTAAAACCACATCAAAAAATCTTAATTTTTTTTAAATAACGTTTTGATGGTGTCATAGTCCATACTACTTACTTTTTTTTTCTTCTTTTCAGTTTTTAAAACTCACATTTTTTTTTTTTTTTTTTTTTGGGGGGGGGGGGGGATTATTTCGTTTCCCAGTTTTTTTTTTATATAGAGTCAACTTGATTCGCAGAATTTTAAACCCAGCGCGAACACTGACCACAACAATTACAGAGATAGTAATAACAGTATATATTTTTAAATATTATTACTGTTATAACTTGTTATAACATTATTACTTGTTAATTTTTTATTACCGCTGTTACTGTTAATTACTAATACAGTCGGACCTCGTTACCCCGACATTCGGTTTTCACGTCACTCCGCTTATCACGTCAGGTTTTCAAAGTCCCGATTTTCTGTATATGATTTTAATGTAAATACACCCCGGATTTTACGTTGTTAAATAATTTTCAACTCCGGATATCCCGACGGTTAAGGAAAATTGTCCATTTTTCATAATTCATTTATAAGCACGGAAATTAAGCGGTAAGAAATGATTTAGCCAAACTTTTCACAAAAGTGTCTAAAATATCCATTGAGATGAATAAGAAATTTTACTTCAATCTTTTATCTGAACAAATAAACCCACACGCTATAAATAACCCACTTAAACTCCAGATAAACATATCAGTCTACTCGCGGTCTTTTTGTTCTGGTCAGGTGGTGCTTTCTTGTGATTACACGGCGTTTTTCATCCGATTAAAATCGAAGCATTGCATTGCATTGAAACTATCAGAAATTATCTAACATCCATTTCTAAAACAATGAATAAAGATTACAATTCATTGTACAATACTGAAAAAATAATTATAGGAAGAACATCTAGGGATAAGCGATCCTTATATCATCAATATTCCATGTAATAATAAAAAAACAAGTCATTTTAAATCTGATTTTTATTCTTTCCATTTTTGTTTGTGTGTTTATTTTGTTTAATATACTGTTTTATTGCTTAAAACTGCAAGAACAGTTATAAATTTAAAATTGTCTTAAACTAATTAAAAGTACAGCTTTTTATAAGCATATTTTTCTCCAACTTCAGTTACCGCGATACTCCGCTTATGATGACACTTTTTTCTGGTCATTAGAATGTCGGGATAATGAGGTTCGATTTTATTTTAAATATTATTACTACTGAGATATTAGTTCAATAATCACAACGATCATTTTATTCTATATTATTAATGTTATTTAATAACTTTTATGGTATTATATACTATTATTATTATGAAATTAGGCATGAAAAGAACATAATAGGAAGTTTTATTTTGTTTCTTTCTTAATTTTTCCGCAAAATTCTACCGATACAATCTTCTTTGTTTTATTTATAACAATGAATTTACTTACACATCTCTTTTTGAGATTACTCGACAAATTTTCCGAATAAAAAAAGCGCACTGTGCATTATCAAGGTTTTTCGGCAAATCGAACTCCTTTAAAAATGCTGAAAAGAAATTTCTTCTTCAGATTTTGAAAATTACTCTAAAATTGCAACGCAGTGTTTCATTTTTGTTATAAAATGGCTATATACAAGCATCAAAGAGTTATTATTAAAGCGATTTTGAGTTTAAGTAGGGAGGTCATGTGATCGCATGCAAAATTTGTCTTTTGCGCAAGACTTCGAAGTACAGTAGAAGTACAGTAGAACCTCTTTTATCCGAAACTCTTTTAACCGAAACTCTCGGTTAACCGAAATCCTTTTTGAAAGCTTTTTTTTTTTTTACTATCATATTCTTTGTGTGCAAAATCCCTTTTGAAAGCTTCTTTTTTTTTTTTTTTTTAACTATCATATTCCTTGTGCGCAAGCGGTTCTTTCCGAACTACGGAGTCATATAAATATTCTCGATCCCCTTTCTTAGAGTTCCTTTGAATTTAACTTCCCCGTAAGCTCCTGTAATCTGCGAAGTGGAACGAAGAAAACGAACAAATTAGTAATTATCGGGCATTTGAATGTTTTGAAAAGGTTTGGTATGGCTGGAGCAGCAGAAAGACTGTGATACGGGTAAACTAATAACATTAAAAAACTCCGTGATAGAGCTTCAAAGCAAAGGCAATCAAAACTGCGAAAAATAAAACATTTTTTCAAACCCTTGTGATTGTGAAAGGTCTTAATTTCAAAATTAAAATTCACTTAATTTATTCTTGTTTCTATTTTGCTGTTGCTTTGTTTTTATTAAGCACTTGTTACCATAATAAGAAATATTGCATATTTTTGTCCTTAATCTTAAAATTGAAGCATTTTCGATTATCTGAAAATTTCGATTTTCCGAAAGAGGGTCGGTCCCAATTACTTCGGATAATCGAGGTTCTACTATATATTTATATATATATATATATGTGTGTGTGTAATACATTACACGGCTCAATATTGACATTTTTAACACTTTCTAACAAAGTTTAAAAGTGTTTATGAATTCAGTTTGTCTGTCTGTCCGTCCGTACTCTAACTCGCGTAAATATAGTCCGATTGCCATGAAATTGATATATGTTATTGAGTATCACTGTGGTACGTTTGGTATTAAATATGAAGTGTATAGCATTTACATTTCATGTACAGAGACACTCAAAAGAATTCCGTTGCATTACGGTTGCATATACGGGGAAAAATCGTTTACGGTGTGTTTTAATGATATCGCACTCTTTTAACCATACAGGCATCCCCCGACTTACGTATTACGCGACTTACGTAAATTCGCATTTACGTAATAAATCTCGAAAATTACATTTGTGAACATACACGTTTGATACGCAGTTGCATACTTTTGATATTTTTTAATACATAACATACATAGATATAAACCACAACCGTAATATAGTTTATATATTAGATAGAGTAAAATTTTTATTGGTATACAATCAAATCTATAACAAAACAACTTAATCTTCATTGTTAGTTATTCATAGTAGTAATCTAATTCATAATAAATACAGTTTGCGCTTATCAAGGATTATTTTATTGTGTGAATGCTATATATTTGTCTTGCATTCAGAAATTCATAAAGAATAGGTTAAATTAGTCCTCTTTAATTATTTATTATTTTTATAGTCGTTTGATGTAGATTCAAAATAATTAAAAATCAATTCCTCAATGGTAGATTTATAAATCCCGTATTCCACAAGATATTTGAAAAGTGTTCTTTAAGTTTGTTTTCATATTTTTTCATACTTTTATAGTTTGCTAGTAAATACTATCGCATGCTGCTTTATTTATAAAATAATATATATATGATATCATCATCAACAACCGTTTTCAATCCACTGCTGGATGTAGGTCTCCCCCAGATTTTTCCAGTGTTTTCTGTCTAGTGCTTTAGTCATCCAATTTACACCGACTACTTTTCCGATTTCATCACTCCATCTTACTTGAGGTCGTCTTCTTGGCCATTTTACATCTCTGGGATACCACTGTAGGGTGTTTGTGCTCCATCTATTGTCTTGTCTTCTTGCAATGTGCCCAGCCCATTTCCATTTTAGCCGTTTAATTCTTTCAATGATGTCAAAAACTTTCGTCTGACTTCTTATCCAGGTTATTCTTTTTCTGTCTCTTCTAGTTATACCTAGCATACATCTTTCCATACTTCTCTGTGTTGTTTGTAATCTTTGTACCATCGTTTTGTTAGAGTCCATGTTTCTGCTCCATAAGTTGGCACAGGCAAAACACATTGGTTAAATACCTTTCTTTTCAAACAAAGGGGCATGCTACTCTTCAGAATAATATTGTTCTTCCCAAAAGCACTCCATCCATTTCTTATTCTTCTATTGATTTCATTCATGATACTATTATCCGATGATATTTCCTGCCCAAGGTACATATAACTTTGCACTTCTTTAATTTCAGTGTTGTTGTAGACAATTTTCTTTTTTGACGCAAATGAATTGAACATCAACTTAGTCTTTTCCAAGTTTATTTTTAATCCCACATTAATGCTAGCTTCTGCCAAATCTTTTAGCGTGTTTTCCAATTCTTCAGTACTGTTACTGAAAATTTAAATGTCGTCAGCGAATCGGAGATGACTTAAATATTTATTCTTATATCTTCTTTTATCCCATTTATTCTAAACCCTTTGTTTTCCTAATCCAGCTTCTTGAAAATATTTTCAGCCGTAAAACAAAAATATTACAGCCGTAACAAAAGTAAGTAAGCCGTAAACAAAAATATTACCGTAAAATATTACAGCCGTAAAAAGCTTAGGTGAAATGGTGTTTCCTTGTCTTACCCGTCTTCCAAGCTTGATCTTTGCTTTTCCTTTGTCCAAGCGAATGGTTGCTGTTGCTTTCTTTTAAATCTTCTTTATAATATTGATGTAAGGTTTGTCTATACCAAAGTCCTCCAGAGATTCTACTACTGTTGATGTGTAGACCGAATCAAATGCTTTTTCCTAATCACTAAAGGCAAGGCAAAGAGGTAAATTATATTCCTTATGTTTTTCAATGAGTTCCCTTACCGTTCGGATATGATCCATTGTGCTGAATCCACTTCGGAATCCTGCTTGTTCTCTAGGTTGACCTGAGTCCAGAGCTGATTCAAGTCTTGTCGTTAAACCTTTGGTGAAAATTTTATAAATCACTGATAGTAAGCTGATCGGATGGTAGTTTTTAAAGTTTTCCTTCACCCCTTTCTTGTAAAGTAGCACCATCACAGCATTATTCGAATCTTCTGGTACATCTGACTTCTTGAGACATTTGGAAAATAGTAAGGATAGCGTTTTTGCAAATTCTTCTCCTGCTTCTTTGATAAGGTCGATTGTAATTCCATCTTCTCCGGGGCATTTACCTTTTTTCATAAATTTAATGGCTTGTAAAACTTCGTCTGTCGTCACTGGGATTATGGCTTCGGTTTCTGTTAAGTTTTCTCGTGGATCATATAGGTTGATTTCCCTTTGATTTTCACATTTATATAAATCGTTATAGAATTTTTCGACAATGTGTACTATTTCTTTATTGATTTTGGTGATTGTTCCATCTGCCCTCTTTAGTGCAAAAATACCTTTTCTTCCAACACAAAGTTTGCGCCTAGCTGATTTTAAACTTTTGTTATCATCTAGAATTTTCTTGACAAGATCAGAGTTAAATTTTCTGATATCTTCTGTAACACATTTTCTTACCGTTTTATATTATTCAGCATATTCAACTCTTGATTTAGGATCGTTTTTCTTCATTTTAAATTCTCTGTGTTTCTTCATCAATCTTCTTGTTTCTTCTGTTATTTTCTTTGTCTCCTTTACTTGTGCATCACCGGCTCTCTTCTTTGCAATATCTTGTAGAGTATTGGTTAGTTTCTTGTTCACTACTGTAACATCTTGCTCTTCTTCTAAAGTTGATTGAAGTACTTGGAAACGGTTTTTAAGTTCCAAATGGAATTCTTCTTTATGTTTCTGGAGATTTATTATATCTATTGATTTCTTTGAGTGTTTCAAAAGCTTCATTCTTAAAATAAATAACGGCCCTTAATTCCCGGCGGTCTGAATGTTCCTGGTTACGGCAGCGATCAGAAAGACATGAAGACAAAGGGTGCTAAGAATAACCGGGCTCGGCTAGGCTGCCGTAAGTTGATGACCTTGGCTGCGTATAATGGACGATCCCTATCTTCGGAAAATCGTTTACAGGAACTTGAAGAAGAATTAGAAAGAATCAACTGGGACATCCTAGGATTATGTGGAGTAAGAAGAAAAGGAGAAGAGAAGATAGATCTTGCCAGCGGACATGTATTATACTACAGAGGCACAGAAGATGGAAGAACAAGCGGTGTAGGATTTATTATCCATAAAAGGTGAAAGAATCACATCGTAGAATATGATAGTGCATCAGATAGAGTTGCAAGGTTAATAATACAGGTGTCCAGAAGATACAAGCTGCAAATTACCCAAGTTTATGCACCAACAGTAAGCTATACTGATGTAGAAGTTGAGGATTTCTATGAAGAAGTAGCTTCAATGCATCAAAAGGGAAAATGCTACATATATATGATATATATGATATATATACATATATATATGTATAATAAATATTGCAGTTTGTAACAAAATTTTACCTAAGCAATTTACAAATTCAACTTATATAAAATTCAAGTTACTTAAAACATTACGAACGCATTACTTACGTAAGTCCTGTACTGAAATGTATATATATCACTGACGTGTACTATGGCGCTTACTGTAGAACACTGCAAGTGCGTTTTCGGTTGTGATACGCGTTTTTAAATTGAACTATTTTTTAAATATTACCTATTATGGATAAATTCTACAGATCATATACTTGGCTGCACAAAAGTTCTCAAGTATATTTCTGTTTTTTTACGGAAATTGCTGAATAGGAACTTTCAACTGTGCTATTCGTTTTCCTGAACTAACTTTTAACATATTATGTAGTACACATACAAATCCATCCACAGGGCTGGAAAAAAAAACTGATATTTTTCCGACTTGATTGTAATAACAGAAAATGGATTTTAACCTCTTCAGTTTCGAAGCTAAAATAATAATACAAATGCCATTGGGAAAAAATCATTGGGTTTTTTTTTCAAACAAAATGACATCGCAAATGATAAAAAAAATATCTTTTCTGAAATTGATCCTTTAGGCGCTTAGTAATTTTGGTTCAAAAATATGGATCAAAAACTACAAACCCCCTTAAAAATATCAGTTTAGTAACCATTAAACTAAATTAACGCAATCACAAATTTAAGAGCTTTAAGCAAGTAAATAATCTACAAATCCTCAAAATTTTTTATTGAAAAAGATTTAATTTAAATACTTATGAAAATTTCTCACTTTCTCGGTCATACTGTCTTTTGGGCATTTTTATGCATTTTGCAAACTCAGATGAAAATAACATTTATTTTATGTGGGAATCAGCTTAGATGCTGCCATTTATTCGTTTGCTTTAAACGCAAAAAACATTCAGCTATTAAGAAGTGATGTGAAAATGTAAAATATCGGACATTTTAGTTTTTATAAGGAAAATAACAGGGGTCCCAGTATGGGGACCCAAGCACCCAAGGACCGAAGAGGTTAAAATGCGGTATCAGTTTTTCAAATTGTTTATTTAGACATCATATTTAAACTTAATAAACTGTGAAGTTTTGTTACAGTATACCGAATATCTTGGAAAGTGTTGCATAATCTATGCTGGACGCATGGTTTTTGGTTCTTGTTAGACTTATTGCTGACAACAATCGACGAAATAATATATCTTTACTTTGAATTAATTTTTAGAAGCTCCTCTGAAGAATCCATAAGATGTTCTTATTCTCTCATATTTACATTTTCAAATTTACTGGATTTAATTCTTGTATTATATTTTCCTTTGATTTTTACACATGTGATTTCATTTTAATTATGTATATAATATATATATATATATAATAGCTTTGAATCAAAATTTTTCTTATGTTCATATAGCAATAGTAACCAAAGTTCTAAATGAAGATGGCATGTAATAACATTATACATTAATCGTTATACTAAAACAATATTAAACTAAAGATAATTGGCATATAGAAGTGAGAAATCTCAAAATATTTTCAATCCAAAACATTTTAATATTATAATATTGTAACCCTATATACCCGATTTAAACCCTATATAATCGTTATAGTAAAACAACATTAAACTAAAGCTAATTAGCATATACAGCTGAGAGATCTCAAAATATTGGGAATCTTAAACATTTTAATATTATAATATTGTAAACCCTATGTAAAAAGGGAAAAACAAAAATGAAAAAATCTAGTTTGAAAAAATGGATGCACAAAATTTGTAACAGGAAAAATTTACGAAAGGAATGCAAAAACACAACAAGACGAGACCAGAAAAAATAAAACATCTATGAAACAATTAAACTGATTATCCAAATTATATATATCAAAACGTGGAAAAATTAAAACTGTAGTAAGATAAATTACAAAAGGAATATTAAAACATAGCAAGAATAAAAATTATAACTTATATCGTGGAACTTTTCTTCAGGGGTAATGTCCCACAAATATAAGCAAAACACAATTGATTTCTGATTGAGAAAAGCATGCATTGCGTTTAAGAGCTAGTTTTCAAATTGTCCGATGATTTGTGATACCGAATGTACAAGATAATTAAAATAGAAATAAAAACAGAACTGCTAAATTCCAGAAATCCATGTAGAACAATGGATAAAAATACTTATGAATAGAAAACTGGCATAAAAAATTATTTACTAACCAATTCCAAACAGATATAATGAACATACAGACAGCTATTACATCAACTTGAAAAACTGAGAAGCACATGGAGTTATTGTAAAGTTGCAGTTTACAGTTTTTTAGCTAAGTTACTCAGTTGTAAATAAGTACAATGTATATATATATAACCATTAAATAAACATTACCGACCACCAACAAAAACTGTGAAATTATGAATAAAATGACATAAACAAATACAGTTCCCCCCAACACACTTAACATAGATCACAAAAACATAGTAAACAACAGCAGAAAGTGAATAACAGAAATGGAATGATGGAAATCTGTAGAACTTAGACAGAATCATCGATCCCAAATACCTTAAGTTCCACAAATAAAATGTGTGGTTTCATCTTCATAAAAGCCACAAATTAGCTAAAGAATATGAATTTGGGACTACCACACACATAATTAATATATATATCTTATAAATAAAAACATTAAACAATTAATTTTTGATGCTTTAAATCATGGTTTTCCTAAGAAATTCATAAATTCCTTAATCTACAATTAATTTATGATCTAAACAATGCATTGTTGGGTGATTTATTGTATGTTACTATTCACATTTTGCGTATATAAAAATATATATAAAAAAAAATTACAAAAAACTAAAAATAAACAAAAAAATTAAAAATACAAAATATAAATAAAAAAAATTTAAATAGGATGGCTGGGTGGGTAGATGTTAAATTAAGGAGGAGGGCGGAGTTGTCTGGATAATTTATACGCAAATGTTGATTTTATATATATAATATTTAAAAAGAAAATTGTAGGAATGTTACGTTGATTATTCATGGTTCTACTATCAGTTTTGGTTCTAGTGAGGTCGTGGTCCTGTGTACTGTATAACATTTTTAAAATTAAATCTAGTTAATATGCATCAATTTAATTTACTATTATAGATTTATTTCAATTAACTTTGTAAGGATGTACGATTACACAGTTTATGATATTTGTATTTATGAGTTTGTAGTTTGTAGAGATGTTCTATTGTGTTGGTATATTACCCTACCCCCCCCCCCCCATATTAGTAATGATACATTCATTTTATTAAGTGATCAATATAAACAAACTTTTATGTTATTTATAAATTCACTTATTTGGTATTATTATTAATTCACTTAATTTTAAATACATTATATTATAATGTTAATTGATTATAATCAATATTTTGATGCACTGTTTTAGAATGATATATTTATGCAATCTCAGTGACATTTTAGGTTAAATACTTACAATATAAAAATAAAATAAAATAAATAAATAAATAATTGCATTTTCTACTGTTATTTATGGTATAATGTAAATGAAGGATGCACTCAACACTATTTCATCTAATTTTAGTCTTGTAATTTATAATATATTGATTATTTAATTTAATTCTTATAATTCAGCTAGACGGCAGAATTAAATAATTTATTATGTCATCTGTTTATTATTATTTCATCTAATTTTAGTCTTGTAATTTATAATATATTGATTATTTAATTTAATTCTTATAACTCAGCTAGACGGCAGAATTAAATAATTTATTATGTTCTAATATTATAAGTTTGTTATGGACTCTTTTTTTCTCTTTTATTAGTTATTATCGCTTAATTATTAATTGTTTAATTTTAAACTCTGTATAACAATCTTTAAATTAATTTAATTTGAATCATTTTAAATTATTCTTTTGATTTATTTCATTTATATTATGGCTTGTAATGGTAATACGCTTTCACAGTTTATGATACATGTATATAAAGTTTGTAGCAATGTTGTATTTTATTGGTATATCACCATCCCCCCCATATTTGTATTGATACATTAATATTTATTAAGGGATTATTATAAACAATTTTTATATTATTAATAAAGTTACTTATTCGAAATTATTGTTTTACTTAAATTTAAATGTAAAAATTAAAAAATTAAAAAATAATTTTAATTTTAACCATTTTTCGCACATTATATTAAGATATTAATTGATAATTGTCAATATTATGTTGTATATTTTAAAATAATATTTATCTGCAATCTTAATGACATATTTGGTTTAAAATACATTTTATATACAGTTATATTCGGTTTTCTGTACTAGATGGCAGCACTATACACTATTTTAGTCATGTACTCAATTATATATTGTCTTTCTTAAATATAGTTTCTTATATTTCCAGCAAGATGGTAGCAGTAAATAATTATTTATTTTGTTCTATTATTACTAGGCTGCCTGGTCTCTTAAATTACACTTACAATGATTATTATCTATTAATTATTAATTGTTTAATTTTAAACACTTCTTGTAATTTATAACAGGATCATTATTATAGTATGTAGTAATTATTATTATATGGACTACCTGTTGCGGTACACATTATATTAAAATGTTATTTGATAATTATCAATATTAAGTTGCATATTATGGAATGATATTTATCTGCAGTCTAAATAACATATTTGGTTTTAAATACATTTAATCTAATGTTATATTCGGTTTTCTATCCTAGATGGCAGCACTAAACACTATTTTAGTCAGTAACTTTATCATTTATTGTCGTTCTTAAATGTAACTTCTTATAATTTCCGTAAGTTGGCAGCTTTAAATAATTATTTATTTTGTTCTAATATTATTTGGTTACCTTGGACTCTTAAATTAAACTTATATTTGTTATTATCTATTAATTATTAATTGTTTAATTTGAAACAACTTCTTGTAATTTATTACAGGATCATTATTATCGATTGTAATAATAATTATATGGACTATCTGTTGCGGCAACCGTGGCATTAGCTTTTAACTGTGTCAGTAATTAAGCTGGATTTTAAGCCAAAGTACGTTATCTGTTTATATCAATGTTAATATGTCTTGCCTGTCCTCGTGCTGAGTTTGTCTATGATTTAATTTGTTTCATTTTTTAATTGTTTTCATAGCTGTGGATTTCACATTGTTTAATATTTTACATGATTGTTTAATATTCTCTGGTGCTTAGTCGATTGGGTACATAATGGAATTCAATATTTGCTTATTGCTGAATTTCGTTACAGAAATCGACTATGTTTTTTGCTTATAAATGTATTTTATGTACCCGTGATCAAGTGAAATACCTTATAAGCTTCCGGCTTCATTCATCATTTATCTTTTGTATGTTTATATTATGGCTTTTTCTGGTTCAACATTATTTAGCTGGATTTATTATCTATTGTCTTTAATCAGACTTTATCAAAAATTGGATTGTCTCTCTCTCTTTTTTTTTTTTTTTTTCATATGTTTCATATAGATTTATTGCCAGCAATATGCTAGTGAATTAGTTGCATTTAATAAAAATCTGTATTACTAGTTACATGTTCCTTCTCTATTCTGTAAAATGTCTGAGTTATGAATATTTGCTATATTATAAATTTAGTTTCAATTATTGGAAATCGATAACGATTTGTTATATATTATGGTTATATATATATACTATCAAAAAAAAATATCTAAAAACATATTAAATTACCAAATATTACAACCCATTTAAATATTTAAAGAAAAAGGAATAAATTGAATTACATTTGTATTTGTTGCGTTGTTGTTCCAGTTTATATATAAGATATTTCGGCTCTACTTTGGCTTTCGTTCATTTCCGTAACATTAACGGGTTTTGCCGTAGTTCAAATTTTCATTCCATCAAAAATGATGATTTTTTTTCGATCATTATCGATTCATTTCTATTCTGAAGCCCTGATTTCATTAAATCGCCAAAGGATGCATGTTTAAGCTAATATATAATATAATCATACCAAATTACCAAATTATTATTTTCTTTTCGCTCTAGGTCTTCCGTAAGTTTACTAAATTCTTCTTATAAAAGTTTGTGGGGATTTCAAGGTAATAACCTCCCAGAGCATTTAAAAACTGATAAGATGCATACATGACCACTTGTTTAAAATAAAAATATGATGCCTAAAAACCGAAGTAAAGAAAAGCATAAACAGTCTAAAAATTTTACCATTCAAATGTTTTAAGACTTCATGATAGGAGCCTCTATGTCATACAAAATTAATGAAAGAAAACGTTAGGAGTATGTTAGTAAGTATGCTACTTCTCCCTCTTTTCTTTCTGTCTCTCTGAAGAGGAAAGGAGACACTCTTTTATGAAGCCTTTAAACACATGATGCTAAATTTATTATGGCTGTTTGATCTTTTCACATCGGTTTTTACGTGTTAAATAATTACTAAACACTACCTTATGGATATGTAGCACAATGAAATTGGTCATTTTATCTGTAACAAAGCTTCATTTTGTCTTGAAATTAAACGAAAGGAAAAATCAAAAAAATTTTCTCGTATTGGATTAGTTCTTCAGGTTGGTACCTTAGTACTTTTGGGAAAACTTTATTAATTCCTGTACCTAACACCTTTAAAAAAAAAAGATGTAATCCTACAGATCTAAAATTAGAGAAATCTGTATGCTTACTAAAATTTTATCTGTACACTGTACAGAAAAAGATGTAATTTGGCAAAACTAGTTTTTGTAAATCTACAGGAACCTGTAGCTTTACAAAAGAATCTTCTAAAATTACAATAATCTTGCTAAAATTTTATCTGTAACCCGGATTATATACTGTTAAAAAAAAATCTGTAAAGTTACTAAAGTTTTTCTAGGAAACTGGGATTCCTAGAACTTTTTATGTAACGGCAACAACAAAAATTCCTGTAACTGTGTCTGTTACAGGAATTTTCCTTGTTGCCGTTACATAAAAAGTTCTAGGAATCCCAGTTTCGTAGAAAAACTTTGGGAACTTCAGAGTTTTTTTTTTTTTTTTTTTTTTTTTTTTTTACAGTGTAGTTACATGAAAAGTTCTGCGCATCCCAGTTCCCTAAAAAATTCTTAGTAACCTTACAGGTTTTTTGATTTATAGTGCAAGAATGTATCTGTTACATGAATTTTTGTTGTTGCTGCTACTGCATAAAAAGTTCTAGGACTCCCAGTTTTCTAGAAAATTTTTAGTAACTTTACAGATTTTTTTTCACAGTGTAGTTAATAACTACAGCCAAACTCAGTTAAGGGGACAAGGGACCCTCAAACTCATTTTTACTTTCTTCTATCTTTACAAGAAGAAAGTATTGAATTCGTAAAAAATTTCGACTTCCTGTTTTCGACGGATTTATACTTTTTAGAGGTCAGAGATTCCGAAAAACATGTTTTTACAAATTGGCTGTCTGTGAGCCTGTGACTCTGTCTGTCTGTCTGTATGTGACACAAATTTTGTGGGCGCTCTATCTCAAGAACTAATGCACGAAATTTAATAAAAATTTATATTCAAGTAGTCCCTAATATAAATTAGTGCTGATTAGTTTTTGGTGTAAATCGCCCAACAGATGGCGCTGCTATACTCCATTTTTAGCGATTTCTGCAATAGCTCTATCTCAATAACTAATGCACGAATTTTCATCAAACTTCAAATTCAGGTATACTTTGATATGAATTGGTGCTAAATTAATGTAATTTCTTGTATCATTTATGTAATTTGATTGACGAGATTTATACAGAAGAAAGTTTTGTGATGGCCACAACATACTAGATTTAAATTGCACCTTAAATACTATTATAGGACACACTATATGAATTATAGCATGCATTTATCACACAAGAAGTAAAAAAAAATTAAGGGGGGGGGGAGATAAATAAGAAGTTTTCCTGAATATTTTAAGCGTTATCAAGAAATTCAAAAATGTCCCATCCTCATTCCACATAAATTAAAATTCGCAATATTGTTTATGCCAGTTTGGTTTACATATACAAATAAAGCAGTGCATCAAATTTTATATATTTTAATATAAAAGAAAGAAAAAAATATTTTCTAAATTTTATAAAATTTTCAGCATTTTTTAATCCTGTTTCTGAACTTAAATACCTTTAACTTTTCCAATTATATTTAATTTAAAAAAGCAATGCACTGTTTTATTTGTATATGTAAACCAAACTGGCATAAAGAATATTGCGAATTTTAATTTATGTGGAAGGAGGATGGGATATTTTTGAAGTTCTTGATAACGCTTAAAATATTCAGGAAAACTCCTTATTTATCCCCAAATTTTTTTTTAATTTCTAGTGTGAAAAGTTTCTAGTGGCTAAATATGTGCCATAATTCATATCGTGTGCCCCTGAATAATATCTGCAATTTAAAAAAAATAATAATAATAAAATGAGTTTGAAGATCCCTTGTCCCCTTAAGGCTCCTGTCCCTGCCGGCGACACTCACGAGCTAATGCTAATCCTATGGGGAGGGATTTTTCTAATATCTCGTTTGCATTTCGACATTTTTATTTATTTTTTATTTATTTGTTTATTTATTGCATTGGATGGCCGAGATCCGTCTCTACGTTGCACCTTTTTTACTTTTTCGATTTTGGTCGCTGATATTTTTTATAAAGTTACTTTCACTATCAAAACCGGTTCTGAAAACGAAAGTGTCATTCTAAAAAATATCTGCAACCAAAAAATAAAATAAAATAAAATAAATAAAACAGATGCGATGTAGAGACGGATCTCGGCTATCCAATGCAAAAAAAAAAAAATAAATAAATAAAATAAATAAATAAATGAATAAATAAAAATGTCGAAATGCAAACGAGATATTAGAAAAATCCCTCCCCACAGAATTAGCATTAGCTCGTGAGTGCCTTTTGCCGGCAGGGACAGGAGCATTAATACGAGAAGCAATCTTTCAAAAGTTCTCGTATTAACTGTATAAATAATAAAAATCTTAAAAATACGTACACAGTTAAATAAACTAATTACTACTATTAAATACTCTAATTATCTCAATTCTAAGATTAACTTAATATCATAAAGTTTTTCGGAAATTTTCAGACAAGATGCAATAGTCACTGCAATTTTCGAGCTATTATTTTCAGATATTCTTTTCTTTTGAACAGTGTAATAAAACGCATGAAAAGGATGGTTAATAGGGTCCAGAGTCAGCATTAAAAATGAAGAAACAAATAAAGGTGTTCTTTATGCTCTTTTCTTTCCACGGTTCAGTTGAAAATCTCACAAAGAGGCGATATTTGAAACATCCTTCCTTATGTCTCCCTTCTTTCTTTCATTCTTTCAAGACCTCAGGATATTCCTTTGCATTTTCTTGGGTGGAAGGGGAATCTCCTATAAGGATAAAATAATGACAGGTAAAACTGATAAATTACTACATTTGACAGCAGTTGTAATGTAGAAATGCAATCGAACTCGATTAATACGAGAAGCAAGGGAGTTATAAAAGTCTTCGTATTAACCGTTATTCTTAATACTTCGTGACGATAATAAAAATCTTTAAAACACACATAATTAAAATAATTACTACTATTAATTGATCTACAATCGAGCCCCAATTTAACGAATTTCTCGATTTATCGATTTTTTTTATGGTACGAAAATAGAAAAAAAATACTTCGATTTAACGAATTTGTAATCCCTATTTAACGAATAACTTTCGATGTCAAAAAAATGAAAAGTTCAAGAAATTTTTTAAGATTTATTACAATTTTTAATGTCCCCCATTGTTAATTTTCTAAATATGTATCTTTCGACGCAGAAATATCTGCATGCGAAAATGTACGTTTCACCGAGGTTATTAATAGCATTAGTAGAGTAGTGGATCGGATGTAGAAGATGAAATAGAAACGAAGCATGTAACATTCACAAAGGCAGTTAGCAGTTTGGATACTTGGAAACGGTAGTTGATGGATCGTGATGTTGGTGACTGTGACACTGTTTTCACAGCTTGAAGAAAAAATTATAAAGAAGTTTGGAATACAAAATCGAAACAAAGCAAAGAAAAGTCTATAAAAGCTATCTTATAATTTATCTATATAAAAGTTGAATAAATGAGACTTTTTTCTTAATTACAATGCTTGCGAATTATAGCAGTACATAAAAAATGAATCAATTTTTATACCGAGTATTTTCTTACACTGAAAAAAAATGAAGTACTCAAAAATGAGTAAATCGATGTACTCACGTCGAATTGAGTATGTTTGGATCAAAAATCATATATTCTCTCTATTTTGAAACATCACATGTTACCAAACCCAAACAAAACTATAATTTTGTACCCTGTAATGATTTATTTCATTTATGGTGGCATAAAAGATGTTCATGATGATTCAAATAATAAATTATGCACAATATTTTAAAATAATTTAAAAGTGCTTACAAATAAAGCTTTTGTTATAAAAATATTCGATTCGGGTATCTTGCTAATATTTTTGCTTTAAAAAAAAATAAATAAATAATCAATTAAATGCTTCTTTTTAATAACACAAGCCAACAGCTGTTTTGGTGCCTAGGTTTTTGGAGCTGATTTTATATGAATTCGATGTCCTGAATTCAAATATGACATTAAATTTTGCCTAGGAGCTCAAATATTTAAGATATAGAACTTTTTGTGAAATGTTACACTATTGGAGTTAAATCCATGAATTAAACAAAAATAAAAAAAATAAACACAGATTTTTTATTTTTTTTTATAATATACAAATGTTAATTTTCATTATTATAATATGCATAGATTCAAATAATATTTAAAAAAATTATATTATACAAATATATTTACTGACAAAGATAGAGGAAAAAGTCATCGATGACACCAATTCTTACTGAACATTTCGGAAGCTTCTTTTCCGTGACATTCTTGAATGTATTTTTGAACAGTCCCTTTTTAGACTCCAACAGTAATCTGCCATCATGTGCGTATCCCATCTTCCTTGGTAGCGGTCCTCCATAGTCTTAATATCCTGGTGAAATCTTTCACCCTGTTCCTCACTGGTGTCTCCTAAATTTTCAGGAAAATGCTCTAAGTGGCTGTGTAAATAGTGCACCTTAATGCTCATATTACACCCAAGAGATTTAAAACTATTAAGCATTTCGCTTACCAGTTCTCCATAGTTTTTTGTGGCCCGTCAAATATTCCTGCCTTAATTTTTTTCATAACTCAATTGGGGCATTTTCTCTCCTATATATGCAAAGCATAACCCGTTCTTATCAAGAGCCTTTACAAATTGCTTCATAAGGCCGAGCTTGATATGCAGTGGAGGAAGTATGATTTTGTCTCGCCCAACTAAGGGGTTATTAATGATATTCCTTTCCCCAACATCCATGTTTTCTCTCTTAGGCCACTCGTTTCTAACCCAGTGGTGTGCTTTATCCCTGCTATCCCAAAGACACAAGAAGCAAGGATATTTGGTATAACCGCTTTGCTGTCCAAGGAGGAAGTTTACCATTTTTAAATCCACACAAATCACCCACTGATGTTCATGATACTTTATCTTATCAAAGACCAAAGATATTGTGTTATATTCTTCTTTCATTTTCGTTGAGTGAGCAATTGGTATTGAACCATATTTGTTCCCATTGTGTAGAAGGACACATTCTAAACTCCGCTTTGAGCTGTCTACAAATAAGCGCCAATGATCTGGAAAATATTCAGGAAGACCCATTTTTTTCAAGAGTCCTCTAATTTCGTGACAAAATACAAGATTGTCTTCTTGGGAGAAGAAGGGTAGTAGACCTTTTCTCTTGTGCGGTAAAAGGTAATTTTGGTTCCTTGTTCCAGTAAATTTTTGTCCTTCAATCTTGAAGCTAGTAATTCAGAAGCTTCTTTTGACAGGTTGAGATCTCTGGTGAGATCATTTAACTCATCCTGGTTGAAACGTTGAGGCATAGATGACATATCCTCATAATCACTGTCACCTTCATAAGTATCGGAAGGATGATCAGAGGGACAGTATTCATCCTCACAGAGCTCTGGTAGCTGGTAAAACGTTGGGATCGGCACTTCCTCTGAATGAGGAACCGGGCGTCTTGCAGAGTCTAAATCAGGATAAGTCCACTTACTACGGTTCTTTCGATTAATTCAATTAATATTTACTATGCAGAAATAACAGTCATCGAAGTGGTTTTGTGGTTCTCTCCAAACCATCGGTAAACCAAATTTGAGGCTTTTTCTTTTCCCGTTAGTCCACTGTCTTAAGTGTTCTGTACAAGTTTTACAGACCTGATGCGGTGCCCATATTTTATCCTGATCACCAATTTTAACACCAAAGTATCCAGGATAAGCTCTCTTTACAAAGTCAGTAACATTTTTTCTGTTCTCTTTTAACATGTATTCTCCGCATATGTAGCAAAACACATCAGGATGATTTACACAACTTCTTCTACTTGAACTCATTTAAATTATATTCAGCAACACAAATACAAAAATCTACAATACAGTACGCTTTAAATTAACTTTATAAGAATCCTATACTAAACACAAATATCGCAAAAGATCAACAACGTCTACCTTCCACAGAAAACTTACCAGAGAAAACTTACAAACTAACCTTATCCCTTTGTGGCTTTTCCATTTGGCTTTATGGATGAGCGGCGCGAAATCATAAGCATGCGCAGAACCTCAGTTTTACTTGCACATATGTTTTTTCAAGGTCTTCTGAAATTTCAGTGCCTCTCAGATCGCTTTGAGCGTTTTGACAGGCCCATGTGTAAAAAGCCAGTTTAAGCGTTGAAGGTCACTTCAGTCAGTGCTGAATTCAGACACTTTTCTCCGGGAGGGATTTCTGTGGCTCCGGGAGGGAGGGGGGCATTATTAGAGTTCCGGGGGGAATTTCACTTTTAGACCATTGAAAACACAAAATCTCAAATCTGCCGGGGGGGACATCTCATTGCTCCGAGGGGAGAATGTCCCCCCCCCCCCTGAATTCAACACTGACTTGAGTTCTAAAAAATCTTTAGTTCTCTTCGCATATCTAAAAAAGTGGAGCTGATAGAGAAAAACTGATTTCATATTTAGATTCAGTGTCCCAAAAATATCTAAAATCAGCTGAAAAATCATAGGCACCAATTTTTTTTTTTTTTTTTTTTTTTTTTTTTTTTGTAGGCCTGTGTAATTTAGAAAATAAGTGTTAATACATTTTTACTTTAATTTGTAGGCTCAGGGGGGCAGTACATAACGATTCATATTTGAACACAACCATGGGATCAAAAATGATTACATGTGTTTCTCAATTTTGAGTACATTTGGATCGGAGCTATTTTGAGTATGTCACGTATTTAAAACTGAGTAATTTTTACTCAATTTTGAGTACCCGTTTTTTTCAGTGAAAAACAACAAATGTTTAACATAATTATTAAGTTAAGTCAAGATTGTTCTTCTTATTTATTGCCATTTTTTAGCTTGTTCTGTCGTATAAAAATATCCCTTTGATTGTCCCGATTTAACGAAGAATTTTGTTAGTAACGAACAACTTGTTAAACCGGGTTTCGACTGTAGTTATCTCAATGCAAAATTAACTTAAAAGCATAAATTTAACCTAAAATATTCAATCTTAACTTTGTCAATGTCATTTTCTTTAGACAGGTATTTCCTTTAGACAAAATCACAGTACGGAAGTTAAGGCTGTTCTCAAATCCAAAGGGCAACTTTATAACAAATTTCTATTCATTTTTGTACGGAAACGCGTGAAATTGGCAGGTCTTGGTATGGAGAAACTATGTTACCGAAAGGCGTTTTCCATTTTTTGGTTAGATCTTTCAGAAAATACTGTCAAAGTTAACGTTTTGAACCAAATTTCCGGGCGAAAGGCGAAAAAACAGTTGCAGGAATGATAAAAACCTGTTGACACGTGACCCAAAATCTCTTATAACTCGATAAATAATATATTTATCAAAAAATGGAAAACGTCTTTCGATTCCAAATCGCTTCCATAATCAGTCCGACCAATTTTGTGCCTTTACGTTTAAAAACGAGCCAGTAAATGCTTCATAAAATTTCGCGCTTGTTGAACAATGGATCTGAAAACCACCTTAAAGCCTCTAAAGTTTTCTTGTATGTTCCTCCCTTTCCATGGCTCAGTTGTAAATCTCACAAAGGGTTGGTGTTTGAAACTTTTTTATCTTTCCTCTCTTTCTGTCAATCTTTGAAGACCCTCAGAAGAAGACCTTTCAATTTTCTCTTTATTTATTTTTTTTTTATTTTATTTTAATAGAGTTTAAATGATGAAGCATTCATAATTTGCAAATTGTTCGCCCTGCTCAAAAGCCCTGCTCGTATTAAACGAGTTCAATTGCATTTTCAGTTTTGACAGTTTAATTAGTTTTATTGTTCGTTATTTCCGATGCTTACGTGTCTTATACCAAACAATTAAGGAACATACCGGTTTACCTAAAATGGACTGATTTTAAACTTCAATAACTTACAATGGGGGACGGCTATTAAAAAAATTCTTGTTTATGTAAGATGTCAGGATTTTTTTACTGCGATTCTCGATTTTATTTTAAAATAGCAACGAAAGATGGCGCTGTAGGCAACAGGCGCTACAACGGGGCCCCATTTTTGGCCTTTTTCTTCTTTCGATATTGATGCGAAAGAAGGAGGTTAAATATATGGAGTGGGGCCCCCAAGAAAGAAATTGCATTGGCGACTGAAAAACACCCCATATATTTAGCCTCCTTCTTTCGGATCAATAGTGAGAGAACAGAAAGTTCCACAAATATAGACCCGATTTAGCACCTGTTGCTTGCATCGTGTTACTAAATTTTAAAATCAGTCAGTCCATTTTAGGACACACCGTAAGTAATTGATGTCAATACCTTTAGTCCAGGGGAAATGTACATTTTACCTCGGAAAACGTTGGGTAGAAGATTTTTTTTTCTGAATTGTTTATAATGATGGCAATATGGAAAAACCAAGTTTTCTAAGAACCAAGTCTAATGCAACAAAGAAAAATCTTGGAAAAACCAAGTCTAATGCATTGTATAATTGAAAAACCAAAATTTCTTAAGGCTAAATTTTCTGTGGCCAAAAGACAACAAAATTTTGGGACCTTTTTTGATTTTTCTTTCAATATCTCGAGACCCGTAGCCTTAGCATATTATTTGTCAGTTACAATATTAAAGAAGATAAAATTCTCTACAACTTTCATATTTATAACTTTTTTATACACTCAATAGTAAGCGCAGTACGCCATTTCAAAAGTAAACCAATTTTTTCAATTTTCTTAAAAACCGTGAAAAACGTTGTTTTGCCCCGATTACTCAAATGTTCCCCGCAGATTTAATGGTATATGTCGACTTCTAAAAATTGGTAGCAGTAAATTATCTATTATTTGCACACTCACATCCTTATTTTCATCTCAACACACATTTTATTCAACAAATTTATATAATTTTAAAAGTAGGGCAGAATGTAAGTGAATGAGACAATTTTCATATTTAGACTGTAACTTTAAGTGTATACAATGTCAACTTCAAAGCATTATTTAAAAGGATACTTCAATATTTAGTAACTTATTGATACTATAGCTTCAATTAAGAAAGAATTCTTGTTTAGTTTTAATAATTTGATAATTTTTATAATTTTTATAATGCATTGTATATTTTTCCGGGATAGGTATGGAAATTTCCGAAAAACATTTTATTCCACACTACAATGGCATATTTTATTTACCAATTATTGATAACATGTGTTTTAATGTTTTACACTTTTAAAGATAGAAAACATTGGATTGTAGTTCCATATAAAAGGGGAGACTCAAAAAATAACATATTTTATTTAAGAAATACTTTTTTATCATATAAAATAGCTACAATAAAAATGACAACATATTATTTTACTAACTAATGTTAGTATTTATCTCTTGTAAAATTTAAAAATTCTGTCAATAAATTATTTGAGATCACTAGTTTCATAAAAATATTTAAAAGATTAGTTTTAAAAAATATTGTCAATTTTTTCCCACTTATATCAATAAATATAACTAGAGATTATATCATTATCGAGCGTGTATGTTAGTTGGAAAAATATCCTTATTTTTGAAAGGTCGTATTGCACTTGAAGAAGAGAGTTTTCAAATAACACAAAGGGCCGAAACTAGGGGTGCGCAGTGAGGATGCCAGAACGAAAGGCGAAGGGGCGCCATATGAAGATTTTATTTGTCGATTAATATATAATAATAATAATAATAATAATAATAATAATGATAATAATAATAATAATAAAGAGGAAATCACAAATATATGAACAAATTGGTAAAATTCTAAACATGAACTAGATATGAGCATAGGAAACGAGTATGTAAAATAAGAAACTATGAATAACCCACAGAATAGTCAGAGCAGCTTGTAGGTTAATTCATAGTGAAGATGCGTTATTTCATCCAGTTTTGTTGGCATTAAGCCTAAAATGACAAAATTTAGCTCCTGCTCCTGATAACGCAACATAAAAGAAAATAGATGATATAAATCCAAGAGATCTAAAGAAAGATACGCCTCACACAGGATATTAAAAATTATTTGAGTACAATACCTCAATTACATACTAGAAACCAAAACTTCAAAAGGTAGACTCACTATATTATAGCATGTGAGGATACCAAACAGAGTTAGGACTATTATAACATGTGGGCCGCAGTTGAGTAACTGACTGAAACACATAACTTTGCTGCCCTCTGGTGTGAGAAAGGAAAACTATATTATAACTAGATTATTAACAAAAATGTTTAGTGCTGCCATCTGTACCCAAAAAGAAAAAGGGATGAAATTAATTGAAGAAATCAAGAAATGACATAGAGTAACATTAAGTTAAAGTAAATTGAAAAAATGGGAATAAACTTAATAAGTACTGGGTAAATACAAAATAAAATAAAAGAGTTATATAAAAATAAGTAAATTAAAGGGCATTGATTAAATCAACTATTTTAAAAACAAATATTATAAAATAAAAAATGAGAATATAAATAAAAAACAATGAGGAATATTTTGAGATAGTAAAAAATATAGACTTTTTAGTCCAGGCAATAGAGACCGTATAGAGACTCTACCTAGCAAAATTAATGGTAGTACTGGAAATCGGCTTTCTAGATGTTTTTTGGGTCGCTGAATCCGAATTTGTAACTTCCCACCAAAATTTCCCCCGGCAACCCCCCAAAATTTTGGTAACCCCCCCACCCCCCCAAAAAAAAGGTTTTTATTAAAAAATTCCATTTTTTTATTGCTTTAGGGGGAAAGTAGCTAGAAATTCAGAAAGTAGATAAAATTTGCAACAAATTAGATATATGACATTATGACTTAGGATGAAGGGGAAGGGAGGATCTGCCTCGGAACATGCGCCGCAGTGCTGCGTGGACTAAGTTGCGCAATTCCACTTAACCACTCACACGTTTACATTAGCCCTCCCATCTTCCCTCCGAATTTTCTCTATAACTTTTACTTTAAGTTTTTTCGGTCGCTGAATCCGAATTTTTAACTTACCCCCAAAATTTTCCCCTGTTTTTAACTTAAATTTCTTATTGTTTTAGGGGAAAAGCATTACGAAATTCAGAAACCAGACAAAATTTGCAACAAATAGGAAGCATGACATTATGACGTAGGATAAACGGGGAGAGAGGGGGGGCTGCCTCGGAACCTTCCCCGCGCGCTTCCAAATTTTTTCAAAAAATCAATTTTTTGGGGGGTTGCCGGGTGAAATTTTGGTGGGAAGTTACAAATTTGGATTCAGCAACCCCAAAAACATCTAGAAAGCCGATTTCCAGTATTACCATTAATTTTGCCAGATAAAATACCCTATTGCCTGGACTTCATCATTTAGTGCACGTAGCGCCGCAGTGCATGTTCCGAGGCAGCCCTCACCCTCCCCGTTCATCCTAATTCATAATGTCATATATCCTATTTGTTGCAAATTTTGTCTAGTTTCTGAATTTCGTAATGTTTTCCCCCTAAAACAATAAGAAATTTAAGTTAAAAACAACTATTTTTTTTGGGGGGGGGGGGTCGGGGGGGAAATTTTTTGGGGAAAGTTAAAAATTCGGATTCAGCGACTCAAAAATCTTAAAGTAAACCTTATAGAGAAAGTTCGGAGGGGAGATGGCGGGCGAATGTAAACGTGTGAGTGTTTAAGTGGATTTGCGCAACTTAGTTTACGCAGCACCGCGCGCATATTCCGAGGCAGATCCCCCCTTCCCCTTCATCTTAAGTCATAATGTCATATATCTAATTTGTTGGAAATTTTGTCTACTTTCTGAATTTCTAGATACTTTTTCTCTAAAACAATAAAAAATGGATTTTTTAATAAAAACCTTTTTTGGGGGGCTTTTTACCAAAATTTGGGGAGATTGCCGGGGAAATTTTGGTGGGAAGTTACAAATTCGGATTCAGAGACCCAAAAAACATCTAGGAAGCCGATTTCCAGTACTACCATTAAATTTGCTAGGTAAAATTCCCTATTGCCTGGACTATTTATTATGTAACAATATGTGAAAATTTATGAGAAATTTATGATGTTAATACCCGACATGATACAGACTAATTTTTTAATTTTAAATTGTACATAATACTACATTATAACTGGATCTGAAATAAAAATAGTGGGATTTTGGTTGGTTTTAGTAGTATTTAAATCATATTTAAAATTATCAATATTTTCAAATGTAAAACCTATCCAATGTATCATCCCTGGAAATATTTTTATTTATACATTTATTTTATTTTTCAAATTATCTTTTATGTTCGTTTCTTAAGGAAAAAAATAAACAATATTGTTTTTTAGTAAAACTTCTAGGGCGAAGAGCAATTATCCCTTTCCAAAAAAGAGAAAATCACTAGCTCCTACCGCCCAATAGAAATTTTCAAAATGACAATCCTAATCTTTAAACTCATATTTGGCTGTTAATATTGAAAATTTAGCATTGAGCTGCTAATATTGAAAAAAAATACCAAATTTCACTCTTTTGAAGAAAATTTTGACGTATTGTGCTTTAAATATATGCAAAAAATGCATAATCCATTATATTTATATCTTTCAAATAACTATATCTAAAAAAATATTTAAAACTTAATGAGTTGCACTTTTGTAACTTTATTCAGTTTCTAATGATATGTACCGTAATTTCGGGTGTATAGCCCGCAGATCAAACAATTCAGTTTGGACCCAGAAATTTTATTCAGTATTTGAAGACCAATATTTACTGTGATCTAAAAAGTTACATTTTATTTTTAAAAATTTCTGTGTCGAAACACGATTGTTTGATCCGCGGGCTATACACCGGAAATTACGGTAATTTGATTTATTTCATCACAGTATTGCTGAAAGATGGATTTTCAACATATATATGTGTGTATATATATCCCTGTTCTCAAACAAATTATTTAAAAATTTATTCATTTATGTTTAATAAAGCATATATATATTGTTTATACACTTATAGAAAATACATATAGTAAATTTTATGATATTATGTCAATAATGTCTAAAAGTAAAGAACTTATCTAATAGTATGTAACGAAAAATTTAACATCTGGTGTAATGACAACAAAATTTTATAATTGTTTTACTTAATTTGGATGAATGAAAAAAGCTTACATGTTTATATTTTATTGAAGTACAGGTGAAAATGTTACAAAGACATTCCTACCTCAACAAACACTGAGTATGTCACATTCACACTACAGATGATTTTTTTTTCTTTTTGATCTTTCGGGTTTGATTTCAGATGGTAATGAATTAATTAGTTTTGTTAGAAGTGTCATTGCAGTCAGCATATTAGGCTCACTATTTTTTTTTATATAATTTGTTTTGATTGACTCGATGAACAACAATATATAAAAGGGACCATTTCATGACTTTTCAATTAAAAGCTGATTTATAAATTCATCATGTTGTTTAGTTATTATTATCGTCTTAAGATAATAAGTTGATATTAAAATTTTTAAATGCAGTTTATTTATTATTTGAACAGTTGAAAGTATTTTTCAATAAGAGTGGGCTGTTGATTTTAAGTCGGCTGTTGAGCAATGTAGTGTTGGTAAAGGAACTGGTACTATTTAATTTAATTTTTATTGCTGTAAATAATATTTGTTATTTTATTATTGTATGTATTATATTTAAGCAAGAGTAGAAATACACGATATCGTAGTCATTTTAGTACATCTTAGCATGAAAAGCTTCAATATTTATCATTAAACATTCACATTTTATGAAAATTTTGTTAAAATTGCCCATATTTTCACTATTTTTATTTTATAACTATTTGAAAGATATTTTTACGTACAATTAAAAAAAGTAATAACAGCCTGCCTTCGGTTAATAATAAATTTTTGATTAACACATTATTTTTCACAAAATTCTTGATTTTAAGAATTCACAAGATTAAACACACTCTTAGCATTTAAACATGACAAACAACAATAAATAATAATCTGCCTACATTATTTGTCACATATACATTATTTGAAACTTATTTAGTGATTTTATATTGAAATGACTTTTTTTTATGCAGTCTTTGAATATAGATCTGTCATTAAAAACATTTTTAAAAAATTTCAAAATTTAGATATTTTTTTTAATCTTAAAAAATATTTTACTTGTAATCACCTTTAATTTCCTTGATGCTGTCTTAAAATGAGCTATAAACATACCCAGTTTCATTGAAATTTGTGACAGTGAATTAAATGTCTTAGGCGAACTGACATGGAATGACTCTGCTTGATTTGATTTGAAATACGCCTCAAAATATTTTTAAATATGAAATACTACTAAAAACACCCAAAATCCCACTACTTTTATTTCAGAATCAGGTAAAGGACACCTTTAAGTATATCCCCCACAAAAAATAAATTTTATAAAAATACCGCCTTTTGTTAATAATGCTATTTTAGTTAATGCATTATTTTTCATAAAAAAATCACGACTTCAAAGATTAAACATTTTTTTAGACACACTTAAAATGTTATATAAGCGTAACAGTATTTTTTTTCATAAAATACGTACCCTATATATTATGCATAAATTATTTGAAGATGATTTGTGGAATAGATATTGAAATATGATCATATTTATGTCATGCTACTTTTGAAAATCGAGCAGTCAAGAATGCCAACTGATGGCAGTTTTTCAAAATTTTGACAATTTTTTTCTCAGAAACTATTTGACCAAGAAGTAAAAAAAAAAATACTGGGAATCATATCTTAATAAAAGGAACAAACACACGCAGTTTCATCAAAATCTGTGATGGTGGGTTACATGCCTGCCTGAACTGACATGGAATGACCCGTAGCCAAAATAGAAAAAGTAAACACTAATCCTGATAGAATTCAATGTCAGCAATTCTAAGCCAAAAACAACAACAACAAATCATTTAAAACTATTAAATTGCAAGGGAGAATTTGTAAAAAGAATGCTCGTATAGGTTTAACAGCAGCGTTCCAGGTTCTTCGCGTAACCTGTGTAGTCTCAGGTGAAAACATTTGCACGTTTATGTAAAACATATGGGAGCATTCTTTTCAGAATTCTTGCTTGAATTTCAATATTTAATTTTTTTTTCATATGATACATGAGGTCGATATCTAACGTTGTGCTTTTTTAATTTTTCGAATTTGGATGCATTTTTTTTTAATGAAGATACTTTAAATTTCAGAACGGGTTCCATACAGTTTTCCAAAAATGAAAGTGTCAGAATATTTAACAAAAAATGCAACCAAACACGAAAGAGTACAAAAGCACAACATTAGATATTGATCTCAGGTATCCCATGAAAATAAATTTATTTAAAACTTATGAAATGCAAGCAAGATATTTGTCAAGAACGCTCCCATAGGTTAAATATTACCTTGCAAATGTCTTCGTGTGACTAATTTTATCTCATAATTCATATAACTGTGACTTTAAACGCCTCAATACTACAACTACCGCAAAATCTTTGAAAATGAAATCTGTATACACGGAATCCGGTCTTTTAAAAAAAAATTATGTATTTTCAAGAGAAAGAATATGAACAATTATACCTACTAAGATAGGAAGAAGTCTGTTTAAAGCGGAATATATTTCGGTACCTTTCGGTTCGGTTTTCAAGGTTTTAATGAATCAATATTTGACAAGGCTGATTACGTAGTTCAGCATAACGTATTAATAGTTACACACTTAAAATCGTCAAAATCCGGCTATTAGACATTTATTAAAATTCTTGTGGTAAATTTTATTTTTAGGGGGGGGGGGAAGGGGAGCGCCAAAATATATGTTTACCACTGGTGCAGAAAAGGCTAATTTTGGCCCTGAAACACATAATTTACTGTTACTAATATTTAGAAGTTGACATACAACGATAAAATCCGTGGGAAACTTTTGAATAATCGGGGCAGAACTACGTTTTTTACGGTTTTAAGAAAATTAAAAAAATTGTCCCCTACTTGAAATGGCCTGCTGAGCTTGCTATTGAGTGTATAAAAAGGTTGTAAATATGAAAGTTGTAGGAATTTTGCCCTCTTTAATGTTGTAATTGACAAATAATATGCTACGGTAACGGATCTTGTAATATTTAAAAAAATCAAAAAACGTTCCAAAATTTTGTTGTTTTATGGCCATAGAAAATTTAGCCTTAAGAAATTTTGTTAGAAAACTTGGTTTTTCCATGTTGGCATCTTTATAAACAATTCAGAAAAAAAAAAATTCTACCTGACCTTTTGCAAGGTAAACCCCCTTTTTTGGTGCATTTCCCCTGGACTACTTGTATTTTAATTTAATTCTTCAATGTGTGGTGTAGCCAATTTCTTTCGCATCTATCAAATGGAGACTTTTTTTCAATAAATGTATTTGTATTCATTTGTAGTATATGGGTAGTTCTGAAATTAAGTGGAAATTTCACTTTGGTAATTTGTAAAAAATAAAAGTTCAAATTGTCGTGTTTCCAACATTTCCTTAAAGTTTTAAAGATAAATAAATCATGTTTCAAGGTCAAGGTTTAATTTTTTTTATTTAAAATTAAATTTATTTTTTATATAAACATGAAGGTGACACATTATTGCATTGAGGTGACAACCTTTAATATTAAAAGATGAATATAAGTTTTGTTGTTCATTTACTAGATTGAAAAACATTTATGGTTGTGACATTAGGTTGCTTTATTGTTTAAGAGGTATAATATGTTATTTCAATGAAATACACAAAATCAAATAACACATCAAAACAAAAACTGAATTACAATACGGGAAAAGAACACATACTCTTGAGTAACATGTTAACAAAAAAGAACAAAACAACAAAAAAGAAAATTTTATTAAATAATGTTGCAGTTTTGAGGGATTAAATATCAAAGATATTTTGTAACCGACTGTTCACTTTCGGCTGTTCAACCACACAAATCAACTCTTCATATCTAATGATTGCTTCTGGCCCTTTACTGAAAACAAATTTGTTCTTGCATCCCGAATTCAACTGAGGACACATTTGCTAAATACAGCTTAACAGGACACTAACTGGAATCTTGTGCATACTGCGGTACTTCATTATTATTTTTTCCGAAAGAACAAGTTCAAAGGCTTTCTTTGACTTTTAAGACTTTTCAATTTTTCAAAATTTTTCTCAATCTGAGTATTTCAATGCTAAACCGAATTAAAGACATTTTCTGACTTTAGAAGAAACATTTTCGAGTTTCAATATTTTTTGTACCCTCTCTTTTGTAGTGTTTAATTTTTTTCTTTCACTTATGTTGCGTTGATATCTTTTCTTATATTTATCTTTTTCTCTTTTATATTTCAACGTTTCACAACCTTCATTGTTAAGCTCTTTTTCAAGCAATTTTATTCTTCTGTATGCCTTTGTTTTGTTTCTGTTAACAATTTTTCGACCGCTTTTTACCCGACTAGTACCTGCTCTACCTATCACATCTTTAGCATTCGCAATAGGATTGTTTATACTTTCTGGATTATCATCTGTTTCTAGAGTAGTAGAATTTAAAAGAACTTGCTGTAATTTTTCTTTATTTGCTTTCTTCTCTCGACTTTTCCTTGTCCTTTATACCCAATTCTTTCTTTGTGCATGTTTCTGTTGTTCACTCAATTGAGAAATAGCTTTAATTTTTCCTTCTTGTTTCATCTTGTAATACCTTTGCATGCCTTTTTCTTACAGTCTTCATACATTTCTGGATTTTCTTTTTCGGCTCTGCTTCTCGTTTGATTTTTCTTTTCTTTTGTACAGAAATCTTTTTGCTTTTTGTTCGAGTCATGATAAATAAAAATATTTTTAAATATTAATGTGCAATTAGATACAAATAAGTAGATTAATAGATAAATAGAAAATACAACACTGTAAATACATGACTGCAGACTGTCCTAGTGTGGCAATATTATTTTAATATATTAAATATTAAACAAATATTTTGTGTGTTTTTTATTTATCAAATTGCGTTGAATAAAAAAACTGAAAATTTTAAATTTAGTTTTTTTTTTCTTTAAGTTTAGGAGATCAGGAAATTTAATAAGAGACTTTAAATCTAAAATTCAACTTGGATTGAAAGAAATATTGAAAGGTACCAATAAATCAAAGTTATACGAAATTGAATATTTTAGAATTAAAAATTTTCAGTTTCAAAAATTTTTTTATTAATATAAAATTATCTCAAAAATAAAAATATAGATTCAATAATTAAAAATATACTCTAAGCATCCTTAAAATATTATTTACATCAATAAATGTCACCTCCATGGATCAATGTCACCTCCATGCTACAACAATGGCATGGGGGTGACATATCTGAGATTAGGCCTAATAGTTTCTAAACTAGGTACAACATTAACATAATGCTACTTGGATACAAAATTAAATAGAACAATTTAAACTACTTATCAACAGAATTCTGCTATTTTTAAAACTAACATAATTAATGAGGCCATAGAGTTGACATCCAATTAAAGCACCGTACGGTAATTAAAAGTTTTTTAATTAAAACTAGATGAAATAACAATTTAACACGATTCAGAAATATTCCATCCAACAAATAGCTTCCAGTAGTTAATTTTAATTCTAATTTCTAGATTATCTTGCCATCTAGTAGATTTTTATATAACTATAAATAGTATGTTATAGAAGTAGCTAATAATTCTCGGGACTGAAGTGTCTTGGTCTGTAATAAAAAATATATATATTCAAAATTTTCTTTTAAAAAGTAAATAAAGTATATACATTTTTAAACTTAATATATTTCATACGTTTCTTTTCCTATATCTTATGGAATACATTCATGTTGTAAAGTAAAAACAGGCATGGAGGGACATACCATGGAGGTGAAATTTAGTATGATTTTAATTTTATTGAAATAGTTTTAAACTTCAAATTTATTCTAAAAAGTATTTTGTATAAGAAGTGTTAGATGTGCCTTCATAGATTATCTATTTAATTGAACAACTATTTCCATAAAAGTACAAAAATTGGATTGGGACTCGAATTTCCACTTAATTTCAGAACTACCCAAATATTCATATTCCTTCACGTAACGCAAGAGAATGGTCCCAGATTGCAAAACAAGCCTGAGTTTAAAAATGTAAATATTGATTTTTAATTTACTTTTAATGTGTTTTTATATCGTCTTTTAAGCAAATAAATATTTTAATATTGTGATATGGTTAATAGTGGACGTAATTTTGACTTACTACTCGCACTTATTTACATTTGGATATTTCTCGTCAAACTGTCCGGAACATTGTTAAAATCTCTTTTGGACTTCATAGTTATCGTCTGCCAACATTTGTCAAACGATGCCAACCAAAAGAGACTACCGAGGTGCAAGAAATTTTCAAGCAGCGCCACGTTGAAGATGTTTTGTGGTCGGATGAGAAATTTTTTACCTTCGAGAAGGCACACAACCACCATAATGTTCAGGCTCTGTTAAAGTCAATGCAGATAAATGCTACAAAACAAAAATCGTCACACGATCGCTTATTTACGAAAGGATTAATGGTTTGGGCGGGAGTTTCTGCCACGAAAAAAACTTCTTTGATTTTTATTGATAAGAACGTGATGATTAATGCAAAAACGTACCAAGACGAAGTGTTGGATAAGGTTGTGATCCCATGGAAGCAAAATAACCCTAATGGAATCTTCCAACAGGATTGGGCGACTGCACATGGAACAGAAACGACATTGGCCTTCCTCAATGCCCCACATGCCTCGATATTTAACAGAGGATAAAAGACCTTCAAACAGTCTGGATCTCAACCAAGACAAAACTTTTCAGTTACAGATAGGATCATAATACAGGGTGTTTCCAAATTAGTTGGACAAAAAGAATGATTTATTGAATGGAATTGACAGGAATAAAAATAGTACAGTAGAGCTTCGATTATCCGAAGTAATTGGGACCGGGCATCTTTCGGAAAATCGAAATTTTCGGATAATCGCGAATGCTTCAATTTTAAGATTAAGGAGAAATATGTGCAATATTTCTTATTATGGCAACAAGTGCTTAATAAAAATAAAGCAATAGCAAAACAGAAACAAGAATAAATTACCTGGATTTTAATTTTGAAATTCAGTTCCTTTTACATATATCACAAGTGTTTGAAAAAAGGTTTTGTTTGTCGCAGTTTCAATTGACTTTGCTTTGAAGCTCTATCACGGAGTTTTTTTAATCTTATTAGTTTACCAGTATCACAGTCTTTCTGCTGCTCAAGCCATGCCAAACCTTTTGCAAAACATTCAAAAGCTTCAGAATTGCTAATTTTGTTTGTGAATTGCTAATTTTGTTGTGTGATTTTGTTTGAAAGCCTGTATAAAAGGAAATGGCGGACATTTTGAACAAGTTGTTTAAATATTGTTATTTGTTACATTTGTATTATGTTAGAATAAAAAATGTCATCAGACTAAGTATATTTTTGAAAAAATAGTGTTTTTCCGCGCGCCAATACTTTTCAGCCACCCTGTATTTTCCACATATTTTAGCTGAAGGACTTCCATTCCATATTTAAGCCATTGATTTTGAAAGTAGGGAGAGTCCATTTTTGAAAATATATTTAAAACTAAATTTTGTCACAAATCAACATAAAATTTATATTTTTAATTCATTCATGCAAAAAATATCTTTTAGTATCAGTATAAATTTGCTATTGATAATTTATTCGGTCAACGACAATTTTCAAGTGCGTTGATTTTCAAAATGAGGCGCGTACACTTATAGAATTGCTTTTTATGTTGCATAATAATAACAAGCACAATCAGAATTTCATCATGAATACTTTAACCTTTTATGCTCCGACGGGACTTTTAAGTCCCATTAACCCTCTAGTGCATGATTTTTTATTTTTCCTTTAAAAAATATATATTTGTTTCCTTAATGGGCATACATTAAAGGAAAAATACTAAAAAATTATCACTTTTATATTTTTCCGTATTTCAAACTTTTTTAAATGGTTGCCAAATGGCAACACCATACATTAAGCGTATTCTAAGCATATTCTACGATACTTCTCTGGTATTTTTTCTATTAATTCTCGGGTGGCATTTTGCAGCACGGAATTCTGTCTCTTCTTATTATATCAAGGGATGAAATTACTTTTGATTTTAAAAGTGTCATTAGGTTCACTAATGTTTAATAGTTATCAAAATACAGTTCATGATTTACAGGTTCAACAACTGGATGAGTTAGTCTAGCATTGACTCAAACGCTAACCTCCAAGTCATGCCCACCTGGCAGGCTTTTCACAATAAATATCAAAATTGTACTCAAATCTTGATACTCCTGCGAAAAATAACAATTTAAAACTACATTTATCCGAGTTTGTTTCTTTGGGGGATGAGGGGGGGGGATATACTGTTTCATATGGTGACGAGCCTTTGGCGCACTCATTTGCTCATAAACACAAAGAGATTTTTTGATGGGAATGGATAAGAATTTCCATTAAGGGTACCGACTATTGCTCTCAACTTGAATAACTTATCTTTCCCATTGGACACTGTATTATCGTTCAGATAGGAAAACTGTCGTATACCGTATACTTTCAAATGTATTCAAGATCATAGTGCGACTACCTGGTGATACATCAATGACAGGGTTCCCAAACAATCTTATGATTTTAAAGTTTGCCACGCTACTCCAGATGCAAATCCTTAGATACTTTTTCATATCTTTCGAGCATATATTGAGTGGCTTTTTTACATGTTTTGAAACTCTATACAGGCTTGTTTGTTGAGAGATATGCTCGAAACATACTGGGTGGAAAAATATAAAAAAATATTTATATATATATATAAATATTTTTTTTTTTATGATAAAACACTTTCAGGCAGAGAAACATCTCCAATAATCTTTATCCAAGAAGAATCTGGCTGAAGAGTTTGAATCTTTCACTTTTTTCTGTTTACGTTTACCTGGCTGCTTTTGTTTTGATGTAGATGGAATATTCACTATCCCAATGTTTGCATCAAAATTTTAGTCAATTTCTTTAGCTGATTTATCTGTTTGTAAATCACAATGAGTCTCATCATAAGTGTCTGAACCGTTTTTGAACAGAAGGTTTGGATTAAAAGATGGATCGTCGTCCCTGTCATTGTAAGAAATGTCATTTTCTCTAGACAATCTTATCAAATTTCTTCTGTTAATATTTTTTTTAGTATCTTTGCCTTAAAATATATGTTGAAAATGATGAGGCTCTATCAGATCAAAGTTTTTGATGGAAAAATATACAAAAAGCAAGATGAAATATTGAACAAATTCATTGAACAGAATACTAAAAATGTAAATAAAAGCGGAACTCAATTCATGGTGTTACCAAATGGCAACAAACGTATATTCCCATGCATACAATATTTGTTGCAAAAAAGCCTACTGAAAATTACTTAAAGTCACTTTTAAAAGCATATTCTTTTGAAATTTGCATTTTAAATATTTTTTATTTGAGTTAGAAATCCATCTATGGCTACACTGTTAAAACTGGATACTTAAAAATACGTAAAATGTACTCATTTTTGAGTACTTTCCGATCTTATAATAGCTCCGAGTACTTAACTTTTAAATTTGAGAAACGCATGTACTCATTTTTTTGAGTACATACAGGGACTCGAAAATAAGTATGTATAGGAACACATACATACACTATAAGAAAAAAAAAGTGAAATTACAGAGAATTGACAATACACCATTTTTAATTGCGAAGAACTACAATTTTTGGAGCAAACAATAACGAAATTTACTATTTTAGTTCTTGAAATTTTGTGTATGAGCCGCCCCGTGATTTGAACCCGAGTCCTCTAGGTGGGAGATCAGTATTGAACTGACTGTGCTATAAGAGCAGTTACCAGCTGCTTCCAAATGACACCTTTTATGAATCAGCAACGGAAGATTGCTAACAGCAGAGATGAATTTTCCCTTTCTTAAATATTTTAATTTCTAATAAAACAATTTTTAAACTAAATTTTCTTCTTTAACATTTCTAATGAAATTGTAAATAAATTTGAAAAGTGTGTATTATAAATAAAAAATTATAACAAAGATAGACATATCTTTAAATAAAAGCTTGGAAATCCCTACTGTCAATTCGGTATAAGAAAAGGGTTTATCAGAAAACTCATATTTTTGAGCACATAGGATTTAAACATGAATATTAAGAGTTAAAATACAAAATATATGTATTCATTTCTGCATACATTTATAAATCAAGTATAAGTATACACAACTTCAAAATATCATGTACTCGTTTCTGAATTAATTGTACTTAAAAAAAAATCGAGTACAAAGAAATTTTCATTTTTAAGTAGATTAATGCTCCTTTTTGAAGCAATTGTACTTAAAAAATATGAGTACATAGAAATGCTCATTTTTAAGTAGATTATTTTTAACACTGTACTTCTTTTTGAAACAATTGTGCTTAAAAAAATACGAGTACATGGAAGTTCTCATTTTTAGGTAAATTATTTTTGACAGTGTAGGAAAATGGAAGGCTTCAAAAGTTCCATTATTCGTAACTGATAAACAACTATTATCACCTATGGTATTTTTAATGTACTAAACCTAAGTATAGGGTCAAAATGAGTACATAAAGCATAAAGTTATCCAGAGGCAACGGTAAATAAACGATAAAGAGAGAAAATTTAATTTGTTGCCTATTGGCAACAGAGGGTTAATGAAAATGCAATATAAAATTTATTTAACTCGTCACTAATAAAAGTATATGGTATTTTTCATTAAAGAAAATGCAATATAAAATTTATTTAATTCGTCTACAAATAAAAATATAGGGTACTTTTCATACAAAATACTTTGCTGGATCCCATTGAGTAAGCACAGTGAAACTGTCGAAGCTCAATGTTTTTTAATGTGGTTATTTTTTCAACCATTTACATGGATTTAGCTTTACTCCTATTAAAAAATGTTTTATGAAAGATTTTCAACTACAAAACACTTCTCAGTTACAGATAGGATCACACTACATTTATTTACGTTGCTCTTGTAAGAAATGTGAGGTTTCCATAACAGTATTTTTTGTTAATTAATCTACAGACGTGTGAAAATTATTAGAATAATTGTGAAATTTACAATAAAATCTTGTTATATTAAAGAAATAATACATTATTTAAAAAATACCGATACATTTAATATTTAGTGTGCATTCCCTTATTTTTTTATTAAGGATTCAATACGTCTTGGCATACTTTGTATGAGTTTTTGGCAATTAAATTGTATTTCGTTGTCATGGTGCCAAATTTGGATGAGTCTTTCTATCAGACCACTCTTGTTTGTCATGTTGCATTTCTTTAATTTTTTCTTTACAATGGCCCAAAGATTCTCTATGGGGTTCATATCTGGACCGTTTCCAGGCCATGGAAGTGTTTTTATATTTTTTCCATCCAAATATGTGGTCACAGATGAAGCTTTATGGCACGGAGCTCCATCATGCATGAATATGAAGTCTCCATTTGGAAACCAGTCTTTTAATTGTGGAACTAGTCTTTGTTCAAGCACTTTTTATACTGATGCTGGTCCATCATGCCTTTTACAATGTATAAACGTCCAGTACCCTGAGCAGACATCACGCTCCAAACCATTACTTTAGTAGGATGTTTAACCGTTTGCGCTATGCAATTAGGAGGAAATGCTTCACTGGTACTTCTACTGACATATTGACTACTTTCTTCTGATATCGCAAATATTGATTCATCGGAAAAACATACCTAAAAGATAAAAAATACTTTAAGGTGTGTAATTTGTAGAGAAATATTCTTATAAAAAAAATTTCATCAAATTTATAAACAGTTCTGCATCTTTAGTCAGTATGCAAAAAACATGATTTCAGGAAAAGAAATGAACAACTTAAATTCAACTGATTAATTAAAGGAAAATTAATATTTCTCACCTTATTCCAGTCATTTCCGAATTGTTCTTGCACAACTTTTGCCCAAGCAAGTCTCTTCTTTGCCATAGCAGATGTGATTTTAGCCTTTTTTCGAGGAAGATGAGCACTGAGTCCAGCTGAGATGAGCTTTCTACGGATAGAAGAATCACATACATTTACGCCATACGCTTGTAAAGATATTTTTATTTCATGACTAGTTGCTCTTCTGTTAGCTTTAGCAATATGAATTAATTTCCTTTCTGTTTTTGCAGTAAATTTACTTTTCCTTCCGCATTTCCCTACTCTAGAATTTTCAAATTCACATTTGGAGTCCAAAGATTTTTTTATTCTACACACAGATGCTTGACAAATTTTTGCTTTTTTAGCGATTTCATGCTGTGTATAGTGATCTTCTTGGATGAGACACTTTACCACAGCTAGTTTTCTAGGAGAAATATCACTTGCTTTACCCATAATCACGCAATAATCCTTTGACAAGCAAAAACTAGTATGTTGTGGTCATGACAAAACTTTCTTCTACATAGATCACGTCAATTAAATGATTTAAATAGTAAAAGAAATTACATCAATTTATTCATATAAATGTATACCTGAATTTGAAGTTTGAAGAAAATTCGTGCATTAGTTATTGAGATAGAGCTGTAGGGGAAATTCTGAAAAATACAGCATAGCAGCGCCACCTGTTGAGCGATTTGCATCAAAACACAAACAGCACTAATTCATATTAAGGTATACCGGAATCTGAAGTTTGATGAAAATCCGTGTATTAGTTCTGGAGCTAGAGCTACTGTAAAAATCACAAAAAATGCAGCACAGCAGCGCCACCTGTTGAGCGATTTACACCAAAAGGTACAAAACATCAATTCATGTCAAGGATTAACTGAATCTGAAGTTTGATAAAAATCCGTGCATTAGTTCTGGACATTGAGCTATTGTGGAAATCGAGAAAAATGCTGCATAGCAGCGCCACCTGTTGAGCGATTTACAGCAAAACATAAACAGCACTAATTCATATACTGGTATACCTGAATCTGAAGTTTGTTGAAAACCCAAGCATTAGTTCTTGAGATAGAGCTATTGCGGGAATCACAAAAATGCAGCATAGCAGCGCCACCTGTTGAGCGATTTGCACCACAAGGTGCAAAACATCAACTCATGTCAATCACTAACAGAATCTCAAGTTTGATGAAAATTCGTGCATTATTTCTTGAGACAGAGCTATTATGAAAATCGTGTAAATGCTGCAAAATGCGGCATAGCAGCGCCATCTGTTGGGCGATTTGCACCAAAACGTTACCAGCACCAATTCATATCAAGGATTAACTGAATCTGAAGTTTGATGAAAATCCGTGCATTAGTTCTTGAAATAGAGCTAGTGCAGAAATCGGGAAAAATGCAGCATAGCAGCGCCACCTGTTGGGAGATTTACACCAAAAACTAATCAGCACCAATTTATATTAGGGACTACTTGAATATACATTTTTATAAAATTCCGCGCATTAGTTCTTGAGATAGAGCGCCCACAAAATTTGTGTCACATACACACAGACAGACAGACAGACTCACAGAGTCACAGACAGACATTTTGTAAAAACATCTTTTTTGGAATCTCTGACCTCTAAAACGTGTAAATCCGTCAAAAACCGGAAGTCGAAAATTTTTACGAATCCAATACTTTCTTCTTGTAAAGATAGAAGAAAGTAAAAAAAGATACCAATTAGTATAAACTGATCAAAACAGCGAAAAAATTTGTTTTCAGAATAACATAATACTGATGCCAACTCAAGAAAAGAAAGAAAATACTAGAACAGCAAGCAGACGATTTTAAAATTTTATTTTAAATTCGTTTGTTAATCAAACAAATTCTTTATGCAATGCAAACAATTTGATTACTTTGAATCAAATATTTTTCTTTTTAAAATATGGCAACACTTAACAAAATTATATACCCAAAACTACTCTAAAGGAGTGAAAAATTGATAGGATCAACAAAACAAATTACCTTTCATGAAACATTGCAAGTATATACAATATTAATCAAGAAAAACTGAAAAAAATCACAATTATTCTAACAATTTTCACACGTCTGTACTTATTCTTGTCAATATTTAAAAAAAAAAAAAAACCTAATTACCGATTTATTAAATCGGTTTTATTTATCAGTTTCAGTTTTATCTATCTAAAAATCAAATTGTTATTCTGCAAGTTGTTTTGAATATCTTCAGACATTAACGAAGATAATTATTGAAGAGGAGTAAATTTCTGATTTATAATTTGGAACATAAAGGGTTAAAAGTCTTCACTATCTAAATTAAGAAATATAATTATGTGCAAGCAACTTATTGCAGAATATTGTTTCTATACTATTAAATTTATTACTTTCTTCTATCTTTACAAGAAGAAAGTATTGGATTCATGAAAATTTTCGAATTCCGGTTTTCGACGGATTTACACGTTTTAGGGGTCAGAGATTCCAAAAAACATGTTTTTACAAAATGTCTGTCTGTGACTCTGTGAGTCTGTCTGTCTGTCTGTCTGTGTGTATGTGACACAAATTTTGTGGACGCTCTATCTCAAGAACTAATGCACGGAATTTAATAAAAATTGATATTCAGTTAGTGCCTAATACAAATTGATGCTGATTAGTTTTTGGTGTAAATCGCTCAACAGGTGGCGCTGCAATGCTGCATTTTTCACGATTTTCGCAATAGCTCTATCTCAAGAACTAATGCACGGATTTTGATCAAACTTCAGATTTAGATAGTCCTTGATATGAATTGATGATGATTACGTTTTGGTGTAAATCGCCCAACAGGTGGCGCTGTTATGATGAATTTTGCAGGATTTACACGATTTCCCCAATAGCTCTATCTTAAGAACTAACGCACGGATTTTCATCAAACTTCATATTAAGTTAGTCCTTGATATGACTTGCTACTGATTAGGTGTTGGTGTAAATCGCCCAAAAGGTGGCGCTTCTCTGCTGCCTTTTCCACGATTGCCTCAATAGCTCTATAAATAGAACTAATGGACCAATTTTCATCTAACTTCAGATTTAGTTGTATGTTGACACAAGTTGTTGTTAATTAGGTTTTGGTGTTAATCACCCAATAGGTGGCGCTGCTATGCAGAAATTTTCACGATTTTCGCAATAGCTCTATCTCAAGAACTAATGCACGGATTTTGATCAAACTTCAGATTTAGTCAGACGTTGACATAAATTGTTGCTGATTAGGATTTGGTATAAATCACCCAATAGGTGGCGCTTCTAGGCAGCATTTTGCTGAATTTAGACGATTTCAGCGATAGTCATATCTCAAGAACTAATGCACGGAATTTCATATCGTTAGAATCCTCATGAGATGCATAGATTGCCATTTAATTTTGGCAGTGTGATAGCGAATTTTGAAGTATTAACATGTATGAGATAGAAGAAAGTTTTGGGATTGGTACATCCGACTAGTTTTTTGTTTTATTGTGACTTTTCAAAAGAAGAAGGAAATATTGAAACAAAATAAATAAATAAAATGAAATACTCTATATTTCGTCATTATAATTGCGAGGAGATAAGCCTGGGCTTCACGGGTTACAGGATGTAAGTGAAAATCATCATATAAATTATTTCGTATGTTTGCATCCTCTTTTCTCTGCGGATATTAAAGACACAGTGATGAATGGGGTATTTTTCGAAAGGTTCTGCAAGTTTTTGACTTGTTCTATTTCGTTAAAACACGTTGTTTGATTTTTTTTTTTTTTTTTTAAATACAGTTAATCAAAAATCAATAAACCCATCAGCAAATAATCTCAAAAATGGTGGCGAGAAAGCCTCACCCGGGTCTACATAAAAAAAAAAAAATGAATAGCTTGTTTACATTTAATATATGTATATATTTTTTATAAAGCCCATTAACAATATTAAAAATTATATTTATATGAAAAATAACAATAATGCGTTGAAATAAAGTTTTAAAAGCGATATTTTCATATTGACCTCGTGTCGGAAATTAACAGCCGAAGAAATCACCGGAAAATAGCTATTTACAATTAGCCTTTTTGATTATGTTCATTTCAGTAGTTTAAGCGCTAAATTTGATTACATATCTTAAATTTGTGTTTTATTTATATTTTATTGTTTTATTTATATTTTATTCATTTGTTGATTGATGAATGTTTTCTTTTCGTTATAGAATATGAGCTGGAAACAAATGATGAGCAATTTATATTAATTTAAGTTCAAATGAATTTTTCTTTCGTAATCGTCTGCACGCGGCAGAGAAAACAATTCAAGCTTGAAAATTATTTAAAAAACAATAAAAAATGAGTAAATTGCGTTACAGTTTTCAAGCACATTAGGATGTAGTTTTCAAACAAATTGCATTTGAAAGGACTTTTTTCTCTCTATTCGACGGTTTAAAAACTGAAAATGTGCGGTATTTAGAAATTAAAAAAAATTGCTATAAAAGTTAATAAAAGTTTAATTTAATCGTCTGCTGTTGCAATTCGCAAAATGACTGCAGCGTTACGCGCAGACACGTTTGCCCTTTATAATACAGATAATCCATTCAAAGAAAATCAACATTTTCAACGAACTATTGCTTTCAGTGTTGCCAGATTGGGGATTGTGTCCCCATTTTGGAGAATTTTCAACCTCTAGGGGAATTTTTTGGGGACAAGTGGTTCGTGGGGTAATTTTTGGGGACTACAAAAATTTTGAGGAAAAACTTGGGGATTTTTCTTTTACTATTTTTCGCAAGGATTTCTTTAAGTCCTGTAGAAAAACTGGATCTGTCTCGAACTCAATTTTGATTTGAAAAACGAAAATACAATCCAGAAATGGAAAATATCAATCATTATTCTCTTGGATGTGGTCGTGTTCGTTGTTTACTACATTACAGTTTACACATATTACAGATGCATGAGACTCTAAAGTCTTCAGCAGCATAAACCTGCACATGACTAAATCTGCAGGACTTTAACGAAAAATTCCTTTGCCGTACTTTACAAAAAAATTAATTTAAATATGTTGAAAGCAGATATTTTTCTCTTATGATATACACAAGCATATCGATTGATACAGCGAAGATACTTTGCATTATGATTATTTACAGTATAGAGATGACAAAAAAATTAAAACAGCGTACCATCTCGGATTCATTCAAATCCCAACTGACAAGAGATTGTCTAAAGCTATGGAGTTAATGTAACAATAGTTCAACATTGTTAGACAATACTTTTAAAAACAAACGTAAAATAACTTGTCACTGCAAAATATATCTCTCATTCTCTTAATGTAGCTACAGAATATGCATTCAGCCCAGTTTAAAAGTTTCTTTTTTGTAAATGGGGACTTTTTTTTTTTTTTTTTTTAAAGGCCTGATTTGGGGAAAATTTTTGAGCTTAAATTTCTTAAATATTTTTTATAGTGGTACATTGAAAATTTAAAAATCCCTTTTTTGACTAAAAACTGTTTTGGGGACTTTTGCGGAAAAAAACCCACTAATTTGGGGAAAATTTCAGAAATTTTGGGGAAATTGACTTTTGACTATCTGACAACAAACACTGATTGCTTTTGAAAGTGGGGTATGACCGTTGGCAAATACCGAAACCAAAATTTTCTTCACCTAACATGGATAACCATTATTTTACATTAAATTTACACGAGACATCAAAAAATATAAAATAAGTCTATAACTGTTTACGAATAGGTTAAAACTCATTCGCATGAAAACTATTCAATATCTTGGAATCTATCTGCGTAAAATCAGTATCTAAAAAAACGACCAAAAATACCTGTAAAAGCTGAATTAATATCGTTTAATCTCATTTTTCTGTATTTGGATTGGATTAAATTATTGACTTACTTTATTTTATTTTATTAATTTATCTCAGCGACACACTGATTTAAACTAATTAAACAACTTAATCAAGATGTAGAATTTGATTACTTCATACAAAAAAAAAAAAAAAAAAAAAAAAGTCAGACATGTTTTGTTCTAATTTTGAACTTAGTTAAAATTCTTTCGAATGCAAACCATTCAATATCTTGGAATAACATAAAATGGACTTTCCACTTTAAAAACCAACGGAACATATATATATAAATAACATTGCTGTTATTCAGTAAAATCTGTATCTAAAAAAAAAGATAAAGATATCTGTTAATGCTCAATTAATATTGTTTAATTCCATTGTTCTGTATTTGGATTCGATTAAATTATTGACTTACTTTATTTTATTTTATTGGTTTATCTCAGCGATAAACTGATTTAAACTATTAAATGACTTGATCAAGTTGTAGAATTTAATTATTTCATACAAAAAAAAAAAAAAAAAAAAAAAAAAAAATCCGTGCTTTGTTCTAATTTTGAACTAAGTTAAAACTCATTTGAATGCAAACCCTTCAGTATCGTGGAATAACATAAAACGGAATTCCCCACTTTAAAAAAACGACTCATAAATAATATTGCTGTTATTCAGTAAAATCTGTAGCTAAAAAAAAGATTAAAAATGTCTGTTAAAGCTCAATTAATATTATCTAACCCTATTGTTCTGTATTTGGATTGGATTAAATTATTGACTTACTTTATTTTATTTTATTGATTTATCCCAGCGACAAACTGATTTAAACTAATTACATAACTTAATCAAGGTGTAGAATTTTATTATTTCATACCAAAAGAGAAAAAAAAAATCCCTGCTTTGTTCTAATTTTGAACAAAGTTAAAACTCATTTGAATGAAAACCATTCAACATCTTGGAATTACATAAAATAGACTTCTCCATTTTAAAATCCAACGGCTCATATATATAAATAATATTGATGTTATTCAGTATAATCTGTATTTAATAAAAAGACCAAAAATATCTGTAAAAGCTCAGTTAATATCGTTTAATCTCATTTTCCCGTATTTAGATTGGATTAAATTATTGACTTACTTTTTTTTATTATTGATTTACTCCAGCGACACAGTGATTTAAACTAATTAAACTACTTAATTAAGATGTAGAATTTGATTATTTCGAACAGAAAAAATCACACGGGATTTGTGCTAATTTTGAACTAGGTTAAATAAGTTTTTAAGAACTTGAGCTATTTAAGTCTGAACTATTTAAGAGAAGCCTTAAAATCGGTTGGTAAAGAATACTTAAGAATTGAAGCTAAATAGTATGAGATAATTTTAAATATAGAAATGGGATAAAAGAATAATAATAATTCAGCAAAATAAGAAATGTATAAGCATTGTAATTAAGCCTGCTGGGATTCTCTCATTAATGACCTATTTCAAATTATTGCATTTAAAAATTTTTCTCCTGAATCGTAAGCCCTTTTTCATTCAATTTATCAGAAGATTTATAGCTTAAACTTTTCATAGAGAGTTGTGTAATGATTTTTGCTACCTTATAAAATTATAAGGAAAAATAAAAGTTAGAAGGAGTATTTTAAGAAACTGGCTAAAACTTGAAAAAAAAATGCTATCCTTAATACAAGGAAACAATAATAATAATAATACATTAAAAATATTACATTAAATGCAATTAAACATATGCTATTAATTAAAAAAATAGATAACTAAGATAAAACTTCTAAAAAATATGTGCAATTCTTAAAAAGTAAATAAATAAATAAAACTATATAATAATACATTAAAATTACAATAAGTGAAATAAAATATACGCTATTATAAAAAATATATAGTATTTGAAAACAAAAACTGTGAAAATAACCAAAATATGTGTGATCGTGAGAAAATGAAAAGCATTAGAAAAATGTATTTAAAAAAGAATGAAAGAGTAAAAAATTTGTACTACAGTCGAACCCGCTTAAGACCGGAAACGTCGCGAAACATTTCAGGCAGATTTTGTCCTATTTAAATTTAACATTCAATTCTAATATGACACAATATACAATGTATTGCTTAAGGCGGCTCAGGGCTTTAAAACTTTCAGAAAATCGATTTTTTTAATACCTATTTTGATTATTCAATTAATTCTGAACACAGTGCAAAAAACCGCATAAAAATATTTGCATTTTCAACGGAGTTATAAGCGTTTATGTAACATTCACTTTCATAGCCGCACTCATATAATTGCAACTTTAACTCACGTTTTCTCAAAACTTGATTTTTGACGACTGTCCATAAGATTTAAAAATACATATATTTGATGGAATGACTTAAAAATTTTTTTGCATGCATATAACATCATTGTCTATAGAATGAATTAATATATTTTAGATAGTTTAATATTTTGAGTATTTTTAATGAAAAAAAATTGTATTTTTTAGGGTTTTTAAAATTTTAAAATTTTTCAGTTTTTTTTAAAAAGGTTTCCTTTGAGTGATTTTTATATCCTTAATTCATTCTATAAAGTTTCCGGATCATTTTAAAGCAAAAATTAGGTTCTTATGTCAATTCAACGTTATCTTACGGATGGTGAAGTTACGCCTAAATTTTTTTTTCCGAAAATTGTGTTATATAAATTTTGCTGTATTTTTTATTTATTACATTGAAGTATATCATTTTATAATTTTATAAGACTATAAACATACGTTAAAAAATTTAAATTAGTTACATTGAATACTTCTGTTTTTATGTGGGCTCGAAGCGAGAGCTCTGTTTACATGTTTTTCGGTATCTATAAAGCCCCGAGCCCCCTTAAGAGGACAGAAGACGCTTAAAATAACGAAAAGTGAAAAAAAAATTCTTTCATATTATACCTTAAAAAGTATACATTGCAAAAACGGAATTTTTATAGGCAGTGGCGTAGCTACATATTCAGCGCCCTGGAGCAAGGAAAGTTTGTGCGCCCTCTTGTCACACGAAGAGTTCTGTGCAATTTTGTTTTCAAGTTTAAAATTTATATATTAACCTTAATTCTATTTAAAATTTTACTTTCATTTAAATGTCAAAGTATTTTAACAACGTATTAAATACAATATAATTAAAAATAGATAATGGATAATGAAATGAATTATAATTTTCTAAGTATGGAGTACCTACGAATATTTTTTGCGAATTGTTCGGGATTTTAATTTTGAATGCGCCAATGAGTCAATGCAATCTGCCGTGCTTAATATCTATTTTTTCTTTTCAAGGGTTTCGAAGCATTCTAGAATGCTAATAAAAAACACAATATTGTCAATTTTTTTTCGCATATGGATGAAACAGGTTTTCTGTTTTTAGTGCCAGAAAATACTACAATTCCATAAAATTCAAAGTATCATAACTCGGTACATTTTGGATATAGAACATTTATTTTTATTTTACCTGTTAAAGTACGGAGAAGATTTTCCTAAATGTAACACGAATAAAAATGTAAACCTCATAATTTAAAAAATAACAATTTTGACATAAATTACTTTTAAGAGGATGAAGAACAACTTTGAAGCTGTTCTACTATTAGAACTATATTTCTACAGCTAATGGTTTAGAAAATTAGCCAGACACTGGTGTCCTCACTGGCTTTTCACTAATCTGAGCAATTTGGCAAATCGTTAAAGAAAAACTAGCCAAATTCAAATAATGGTAGTAATAGATTCGTCGTGAAACACTAAGAATATCAAAACACAAATATCGAGTTACATAGGGAAGGTTTAATCGTGAAACAGCATCATTGAAAGTGTCGCCGAAAGAAAAGAAAGATCTCTCGCAATTTGACGATTTCAGTCTTTTTTTTTGCCAAATGAAATGTTTTGGTGCAGTGACGATCGGCAGCGAGAACCCTGATTGACACCCTTATATATTACTTAGGATTGCAGTTTTTTCACTTTTCATCAAAATTAAAGGATAATGGGAAAAAAATGTGCTCACTAAGTTAATGTTGCAACCAATGCCCAATGCTGCAATTATTTATGTTAATTAAATACAATTAAACACAAAATTGCACTTCCGCACATACGTTACAATCAGAAATATGCAAATTCGGTGATTGACAATGTGGTGCGCAATGGACGTATGTTGGAATTCTGGTTTGTAGTGTTGTTTAAAGTGAATGTATTGTTTGTGAGTGATCATTATTCATTAGTTACGGCTCAAAGGCATCATTTAAGTGAAGGTCAAACGTGATGAATAATTGGTAGAATCGAGGGAAGGTCAAACGCAAATGGGAGTAGCCCAAAATTTGAATATCCCTCAAATTGCCACGTGAAGAGCTAGGAGCCGCTTTTTAAGTACTCTTCCGTTGATAAACAGCCTGGTCAAGGGCGATCAAGAGCACCAACTGCATCCGAAGACTGTTTTCTGTCATTGTCAGCTCGAAGAAACCGCGAAGTGACTACAAGAGACTTGGTTTCAGATCTTCAGGCTGCCACAGAAACTGGACTTAGCCATTCTACTGCTGCACGAAGGCTTAAAGAGCGTGGATTGTATGCAAAAAAACCAATAGTTTGTGTGCCACGTACTCCAGCTTCCAAAGGCGTCGTCGTGATCAGTGGATACAAAAAGACTGGGCCCGAGTATGTTTTACTAACGAGTCCAGATTTAGTCTGAACATTGATTCTAGGTGTGTTTTAATCTGGAGAGAAGAAGGAACACACAACTTGCCTTCCCTTGTCCGTGAAATATCCCGTTTCCACGACAGAAGTTTAATGGTTTGGAAGGAGGAATCATGAAAAAATGGCCGCACTGAGCTGCATGTCTTTCAAGGAGGCTCTGTAACCGCTTGAATATATGTGGAGGAGGTATTGGAACTCCAAGTTAGACTGTTTAGGGGTGCTGTTGTCCCAGAGATTTTTTAATGAATGACAATGCTTGGCCACAACGAGCATATGTGGTGTCAGAATACTTGCAAACAGAAGATATCATTCGAATGGATTGGACACATTGTTCACTTAACTTGAACCCGATTGAGCATGTGTGGGATGACTTAGGGCAGTGAATTTCAGCGTACCAAATCCCTCCACGGACTCTCCAGGAGCTCAAAAGTGCACTTTTAGAAGAGCATAGTAGCGACACCTGTTGGGCGATTTACACCATAAACTAAATCGCACTAATTTATATGAGGGACTATCTGAAACTGAAGTTTGTTGAAAATTCGTGCATTAGTTCTTTAGATATAGCTATCGTGATAATCATAAATAATGTAGTATAGCAGCGCCACCTGTTGAACGATTTACACCAAAACGTAATGAGCACCAAAGTATATCAAGGACTTACTGAATCTGAAGTTTTATGAAAATTTGTTTATTAGCTCTTGAGATATAGCTATTCCGGAAATAATGAAAAATGCAGCATAGCAGCGCCACCTATTGGGCGATTTGCACCAAAAAGTAATCAGCTCCAATTTATATCCGGGACTAACTGAATCTAAAGTTTTATTAAATTCCGTGCATTAGTTCTTGAGATAGAGCGCACAAAAAATTTGTGTCACATACAGACTCACAGAGTGGGGGAGCGGGGACAGAGCATGATTACGGCCCAAGCAAACGCACATTACTATATTTTGTCTTATTTATTCCTAAAATTTTGCGATTAAATAAGTTTTAATGCGTAATAATACATTTCGATGGTGGTGAAAGTGGTGTAAGTTTGCATAGGCGATAATCAGGTTCTAAGGAGCACTGAATTAGATACTTAATTTTTTTTCTCTATTTTTGATCAAAAAGGTTTATCAACTCTGCATTTGAGACTTGCCATATTTTCAAAATCTAAAAAACAATACGCACAAAATTTAATTTGCCGCTTCCCCCTCACCCTCATCTAAGTTTTGTCGCCGTGGGCTGATGAGGAATGCGCCTAAATCCGGCTCTTATTATTGTTTTGCAATATCTGTATTGATGCATGTTTAGTTTCCACACACAAACACACACACACACAAAAAAAAAAAAACCTTCAAAGAAAAATTTTTTTAGGTTTTTTGTTTGTAAAATGGACAATAATTTTCTTCAACTTGTCAAACTTTTTTTTTTCTTCTAATCGCAAAATAACTAAATAGCCAAGTCATTGCTGTTACATCGTAAATATAGGTTTATCAACGGTGACTTCTTGGGCTACCATTATTTCCGTACAGTAATAATCATGATAAATTTCTGAAATATTTTCAAAAGAAATGCATCAGAAAGATTATTTTTTGGAAATAGTGGTACACAATAAAGTGACCGATAAGAACCCTGTAAACAATTTTTGATTACTTTAAGGTTTGGAGATCATCAACTGTCGTCCAAAGAAAAGTTACAGAAAAAAACAGAAACAAGTAATATAAAAAATATTTTTTAAAGTCAATTCCTACTTAGGTCATCAAAGAAAAATTTAATATAATCCCTTATCTAATTTTAGTTTTTGTTGCATTAAAACGTCTCAATCTGTTGATTTTCTATAAGCAAGTAAACCCTATTGGTTTACAATGAAAGTCTATGGGAATTTGGCGAAATATTAGAGATATCGCCAAGTTGGCGTCACTTTTGGCTCGCCAAATTTGGTGATATATCGCCAAGTTGGCTATAAACTTGGCGGTATTTGGCGACAGAACAGGGTACCCCTTATGGTAATCCCCCTTATAGGTAAGAAGATGCATTAAATGCTGTTCAATAAACAATGGCCGCCATTTTTTCTCCCGTATAAAACTAAAATTAATTTATTAAAATTTAATTAATGAATTAATATTTGAAAAAACTGTATTAACATCAAAGTGTCATCCACTACAAGTTTAAAAAAATTATTTGAACTTGAGTGGATGAATAATAAGTATTTTATTAACGATAGGGAGAGTGTGAACTAATAGTAGGAATTGAAAAAGTGCCGGCTCGGTGCACAGGCGCAGGTAGATTTCAAAGTAAGTACTAATTTCAAAAACAAAAACTAAATGAAGATTAGAGATGAACTCAGTTTAAAAATTTTATCTGGGTGCTTTTGAGGAGATTTTAATTTCGTTTTTCTGTAAGAGCTGTTTTTTTTTTCAGAATACGATAATACGATAATTTTATTTTAACCGCTATGTATTCTTATTTTGTATTTGCTGTAAGATTTGGTCCTATCAAAAACTTGCCAATATAAAAATTGTAGATAAGAAGATATATAATAAATTTAAGCGGATTTGATATTTTGTGAATTGACAAAGTTATGATTTTTTTCTTCTTCAACCCCCCTCCCCTTTTTCTCTTCGTTTTTAATTTTTTTGTGGTAAAAGTTGGTCCTATGAAAAACTTGTCAACATAAAAGTTGTATATAATATTAATAAGATTTATAATAAAGTTAAATGGATTTGATATCTTGAGAAGTGACGAAGTTATGAATTTTTCCTCCCTAAAACCCTATTTTTATCCTCCCCATTTCCACCACCCTTTGCCCGGTTTTGCCCATTTACAATCCCCGCCGAGATATTAGCCATATGATTGTTTTTTGGTGAGTTTGAAGATGATTCGTGCATAATTGCGACTTTTATCATGCGTACAAAATTTAGTACATGCATATCATATAAACTTTTGAGGTGGGGTGGTTCTGGGTTCATGGTATCATATAATAATAAATCCCTGCCGGCCCGGCCTACAGGCGGAGGTAGATTTCGAAGTTAAGTATATTAATTGCTCCAACAAAAATTAAATCATGATTAGATATAAATACACTTTAACAGTTTTTTCTGGCCGCTTTTGAAGAGTTTTTATTTCATTTTTATATAATAGCTGGTTTTATCAGAATCATGTTGAGGCGGTATTAAAAAAAAAAATACTTTTCCATGCTCAACAACTCGAAATTTTCTGGCACATTTTCAGATTTATTTTTAATAGAAAAGATACGAAACTTGCTGACGTGATTTTTGAAAAGATTTATAAGCGGCATGTGTTCTTGTTTTTCTTTCAATTAATTGAAACTTGATTAATAAACAATTATTTTCTCAGTAGGGCAATATTTTTTCTTTCTAACACAATCGCTTCGGGAATTTCTGTTCAAAAGGCCCAATTTGACATCATTTTTTGAAACATATTCTGCCTCTATAAAAAAATTGATCATTAAGGTACATTATATAGTTTCTGAAGAAGAGAATCTATCAATTCGATGCGTTTGAGAGCAAAATTGAATTTAAAAATTAGTCAGAAAATAAGCAGTTTGGATTTGAATACGCCCTTAATAAGAAGATTTTTTTCTTCAACCGCTATGTAATTTTAATTTGTTTTTGCTGTAAGAATTGGTCCTATCAAAATCTTATCTATATAAATGTTGATGACAATATTAAGAAGATGTATGATAAATTCATGGGGATTTTATATCTTGTGAATTGACGGAGTCATGGAAATTTTTCTTCTTCACACCCCCTTTTTTCGTTTTCGTTTTTATTTTTTTATTTTTTTGCGTTACGAATTGGTCCTATCAAAAACTTGTGAATATAAAAGTTGTAGATAATATTAAGGAGATGTATAATAAAATTAATTGAATTTGATATCTTGAGAATTGACGAAGTTACGAATTTTTTTCTCCCAAAAACCCTATTTTTTGCGCCCCTTGAGCCCATTTTTAATTTTATCAAAAATCTGTGATGCATAAATTTTTGGCCCTATTTTTAGGAGTAATAAAAACTTTAAACTGATTTGATATGTACAAAATTTAAGAAGTTATGGGTTTTTTTCTATTTTCACAAAACCCCTCCCTATTTCCAGCCCCTTGGCACGATTTTGCCCATTAACGAACTTGACCGAGATTTTATGCCCCTTGATTTTATGTATCAGTTTGGAAGAGATTTGCGCAGAATTGTGGGAGTTATCGTGTAAAGTGATATATATATAGATATAGATAGATAGATAAAGTTTTTTACTGAGGGTGGTTTTGGGTTCTAGGGGTCATGATCGGTGTAGATCTGCAAAAAATTTTCAGAAATTCCAACATAGGAACGACGCCAATAGGTAGTATTTCATACGAAATCTACCTAAAAGTTCGGAATTAATTTTTCAAAAGTCACACCATGGTAACGACTGCAATAGGTAGTATTTCTTACGAAATCTACATAACAACAGGCATGCTAAAACGGTACTGGAGAAGTTACTTGAGGCTTCAATATGGTATGAATTAAAGTTGAAACTTCACGAGTATAATTAATTTTTTTTAACAATGTATAAAACATGTTTCAAATCAAAATAGTTGAGGTAAAACACAAGGTTAAACATCATAGGAATATGCTGGTTGCAACAAGATTCATCTATAATATATCTGATTAATAATAAAAATATATGCAAATATTTTTACAAATCTTTATTCTGCTCTTTCTAATTTTGCGCCCTTAGGATGCGTGCGCCTGGAGCAGTCTGCTCCAACTACTCCACAGTAGCTACGCCCCTGTTTATAGGTACCAAAAGATACATGTTTATTTGATATTTTTTTCAGATCAGAGTGGAGAAAATTAATTTTAGGGATTTTGTCGAGCAGAAGATTGGAATCAAAAGCTGCGCGCATGGTTACAAAAGAATTTCTGTATATAAAACAAAATTTTTGGCATCTAATTATAATGGAGATCCTTGCGTTAACACTGAACCTAAAAGATTGTTTATTTGTAGCATTTTATGTTTTAGAAATCAAACTGTATTTTGCTTATGTAAAATTTTAGCAATATAACACACACACACAAAGGAACATTTCGTTTACTTTATCGTAACTACTATGCACTAATACAGCCTGAAAATTAAATACATATTATATACGTTGAAAAGTTTTTAAATTACCTTGCGCGCAATGTTCCAAAATCTCATTTTGAGGAAAATGACTTTAAAATTCTCTCTTTGAAAAAAATTCCAGATTTAACAACTATTATGAATGTCATTTATTTTGTATTTAAGTGTTCAGAAATGATTACTCTTTAAGGGGGCCGGAAAAGCAAAATTCAACCAAAAAATCGATTTTTACTTTTTTATATCATTAAATAGTTTAAACTTTTATCTTTCCAACGATGTGTCACACATGTTTATATATGTATATTTTAAAAAATGTGTTGAAATTATTCATTCCTTCTAAGACTACTTCACAGCTTAATGGCCATTTAAATCTTTAATTGACTTTTTCTCAAAACTTGGATTTTTCATGTTTATGTTCCTTATTTTCAATATCTATTAAACATAACAACTCAGATTTTTTTTAATACTTATATTATGTTATATTGTATACTTTAACACAGGTATTTAATGATTTGTTGGGAATTATTTATTTTAGGCAGTGACATCTTACCAAAAATGCTAATTTAAAAATGACTTTTAATAAATAATTTATAAGTAATTTTGCGTTTCACTTAGAAAAAAAAAATGATCTGTTAAAATACGTAAATCATATTATTCTAATTACTCTAAAAAATCTAGACCTCTATCTTTCACCATTTCTGAGCAAAAGGTACATAAAGTTGGTGAATTTAACATGGCGGCGATAGGACTTTCCCGGTCCCCTTAATATATACAGGGCGTTCCAAAATTCGACCGACAAATTAAGAGGGGTGGTAGAAAGCATCAAGAGGATGAAAAATTGCCGTAGAACATATGGGTTCGTAAACCACTTATTTAGTCACAAATAGGGTGTTTCAACCTAACTGAACTCGGATGGATGGCAATAATTTTGAGAAAAATAAAAACATTGCGAAGAAAGTGTGACGATATACACCTTGTTTTGTGTGAAATGGTATAACATTTCGACAAATTCTGGGAACACAGGATGCTTATGCAATCAGTGTTGAATTCAGACCATTTTTTCAGGAAGGGATTTCTGTGGCTCCGGGGGATGGGAATTGCACTTTTTGACCATTGAAGATACAAAATCTCAAATCTACGTGGGGGGGGGGGGGGGATAATATGCTGCATAAGTGCTGGCGCGTATAATGGAAACTTCTTCCACTTTTTTTTTTTGGGGGGGGGGGGTGTATGTTGTCTTATTTATAACAAAAGTGAGCATGTCTATTACAAGTTTCATTATAATATAATCCCATAATATTCAACACTGCACGTAATCGATGATACAATATGAACTGATAATCACATTCTAAAATGTGAAAGTAAAGTGCATACAAGTGCTGCATAAGTGCTGGCGCGTATTATGGAAACTTCTTCCACTTTTTTTGGGGGGGGGGGCGGTGCTGTCTTATTTATAACAAAAGTGAGCATGTTTATTACAAGTTTCATTATAATATAATATACTTCAGTTTTCTGAAAATTATTACCGTCAACTCAAATTGAGTTAGGGTAAAACACTCTGTATTTTTGATTAAGTACGTGGTTTGCGACCCCATGTTCCATGGTAATTTTTCACCTCTTGATGCTTTCTATATCACTCCTCTTAATTTTTCGGTCGCATTTTGAACCACCCTGTATATATATATATATATATATATATATATATATATATATAAGCTTCCTGCTACATCCATCCAATTGATCTATTATTTGTTTACTATACGTTTTTTAATGGTTCAACAATATTTTGCTGGTTATTTGTATCTTTTGTCTTTAATAGGTTATTGTATCAAAATTTGGTGGTTTTTCATATGTTTTATATGGATTAATCGTCCGCAATGTGCTAGTGAATTAGTGATATTGTGCTTGATTTTGTATTACAAGTTAAAGGTTCTAGCTTTATTTTGTATAATGTCAGTGTTATGTATTGAAGCTAAATTTATTAATTTAATTTTAGTAATTGGAAATAGATGATGAATTGTAATTATATAATGGTTATATATATATATATAGTCTTAAATCTGATTGTATCCTCACATGTTATAATTTTGTGGGTCAAATTTCTGGAGTTTTGGATTCTTGTCTATAATTGTAGTATTGTTCTCTACTCATTTTTCAATTTTTAATATTTTGTGTGCGGTGTATCTTTCTTTCGATTTCTTGGTTTTTTACCATTTATTTTGTTTTTTGATGCGCTATTAGGAGCTAAATTTTGTCATTTTAGGCTTAATGCCGGCAAAATTGGATGAAATAACGCATCTTCACTATGAACTATACCTGTAAGCTCCTCTGATGACTCTGTGGGTTATTCATAGTTTCTTATTTTACATACTGGTTTCCAATATTCATGTCTTATTCATCATTCGAATTTTGCCAATTTTTTCATATATTTGTGATTTCATCTTTATTATATATATAGGGTAATTCTAGGATAGATGGCCATAGAGGAGAGATGGCCAGTCTAAATATTTCAAAAACTATACCATAAATTGCAGCAAATCTTTGTTCATAAGAAATAGTTCATCCATTGCGATGTGCAGCTGTGTTTTTCAATTATAAAAAGAAAGTGTAATTTTACTGTTTATTTAATTTAGTGGTTGGATATTTTGTTGAGTTAGGTATCTGAATGTTTTGCAGTTACCTATGTTACATTTTTTTTTTTTTTTTTTACTATAAGGACTTTTAAGACACGTATATACAGTCGTGGCCATAAGTTTAGGACCACCACTGAAAATTAAGATCCAGACAATAAATTGAATACGTACTCGTCAGTAAAGTTATAAACTCAGTTTATTACATGAATATTACATTTCTACGCATATAAATGACATACATTAAACACAAATTTTACAGAAAAATCCATATTTTGTTAGTCCGCCGTTAGCTTTTATTACGGCCTGCAAACGTTTGGCATGCTCTCTCCCAGACTTCGGCAGTATGCAGCTAATAATTCTTTCACCCAAACTTCCTTAATTGCTTTTTTCAGTTCCTTAGCACTTGTTGGCTGTTTCTTAGAGACATTGTGCTTTAAGAGAGTCCATAAGTTTTCAATTGGATTCAAATCGGGACTGTTTCCAGGCCAGTCAAGGATTTGAATTTTCTTCGTCTTCAAGAACTGAGTAACAATTTTAGAGCGATAACATGGTTCACCATCATGCATACAAATTGTGCATTTATGAACGGCCATGTGTAATTCTAACTTCTCCTTTAACAAATCCACGTATTTTTTGCTAATCATAGTCGTTCCTGGTGGTAGGAAGAATAATGCAGCCGTTCCGTTCACTGATGTTCCACCCCAAATCATGACACTTGGTGAGTGTTTAACAGTCTATAAAGTGTAACGTTCATGGAATCGCTATCCAGGAGGTGTACGGACATAGTACTTGCATTAGAGAACTGCTGTATGGTAGATGCGTCCGAAAAAAAGCCCGTTGCCACTGACGAATTGTCCATTTGGCATGTTTCTTGGCAAAGTCCAAGCACTTAGCTCTCATGGCCGCTGTTAACCTGGGTTTTTTCGCAGGTTTGTGGGATTTTAAATGAAAGTCGTCGAACAAACGCCGACTTACTGTTCTACGACTGACATCCGCACCTTTTGTAAGCAGTACTGACAGTATCTTGCTTGCGGAACTCATTGGAGAATTCTCCTAATGACATGGTCATCCCTAGGTGTGGTTTTAACAAGGTCGACCACACCTTTTGGCATCAACATAAGTCCCTGTTTCTTTAAATTTCTTGATCGCAATGTGAACTGCATTCTTACTACGTCTTACTAGTTCACTAATTAATCGTCCAGAAAATCCTTCATTATGAAGAATAACAATTTGTGCACGTTGAGCTTCAGAAACTGACGATTTTCGGCCCATTTTCATAGGTTTTAAAAACTTGTAAAACAAGCAACAATTGCATTTGCGGCGTTTATTACTCAAAGATCAAGCGAAAAGTGAATACAGTACTCCACTGCCAGATGGAATGACGCCATCTGACGCAATCGATTTGATTTATGACGTTATCAGTGGTTTCAATTGTAAAAACGCTAGTTTCTACACAGTGGTCCTAAACTTTTGGCCACCACTGTAATCCAATCTTTGCTTCTAAGTCTAAAACAAAGACATACAATGGCGGAGTGATGCTATAAATTGGGTGGCAATCTGTCAATCGATTTTAGGAGAGATGGCCACATCAAATCGAGGAGAGATGGTCACCAATAATCAATATTTCAAAATTACACGGAGGATTTTAACTAAATATAATTATTTTTTAAATAATTATATAATTTTTAAGTTTATAATTATATTAATTGATATAATTATTTAAATTTTAACTACTATATATTATTACGATAGCAATAATATAATAGGGTCTAATGATGTATTTTTGTTTCAGAAAATATTGAAAAACTTCGGAAACGTTCATTCCAGAAAGAGATAAAATTGATAAATAAACTTAAAATCGTGAAATTATCTAACATAAACGCGAGAAAAAAAAGAAAAAAAGACACTTCCAGTAGCGAAGAAGATGAAATAGACTGGAAATTATTAGATTCTACAGTATCCGAGGGAATAGAATTGGATGAGGATCACTGTGTTGGTTGTGGAGAAGAATATAATACCACAGCCAAAAGCAATTACTGCATACAATGCATAAGGTGCCAGACGTGGTTCCATGAAACGTGTACAAACCATCAAGATCTTTCTCGAAAATGTGGTCAAATTTTATGAAAAGAGAAGGATTGAAATTTATTAGAAATCCTACTTCTACTAATAAGTTTTGTATGCGAACCTGCGACACAAATGACATGTTATATAGACTTATAACCGAACTTGTGGGGTATGTAAACGTTTGTGGAAATATGTACAACATTTATCTAATCAAGAAAAATGAACTTTGCGGAGAGCAACGGAAGCACTTCATCTCATCACTCATAGATGGCAGCACTAAATCTACAAGGCGATCCACAAGACAGCATTTACATTAAGTTCATATCTGAAAACCAGATCGCAGCACCATTCATTGACATTGCAAAGTGACTGTGCTGAAATAAATTAATCCGCTGACTTTGCATAATCTATTGTCTTTCTCATCACCTAAAAGACTCTGTGTGAACACTTTTTTGAACCCCGCAGTCGTCATAAAACTTTTGCACTAAACGGACGTGCTGTCCGTCGGGATACAAATCCCATTGTTATCCCAGAAGGGATTTTTTCTGGTGTTCAAACACCAAGTACCTTGTCGATTGGAAAAACCATTCATTTTTTATACATCCATTATATTAACCATTCTTTGTATATTTTGTAGCATCCTAGTCCAGTATTAAAGAAAATTAGAAGTGAATATGCATCCGTGTTCAGTCAATGATGAAGATTATTTGTCTCATCTTAAAAAATAAAATATAATAAATTGCAACAAAAGGATACATATCGCAAGCCTGTCCTCTTACCGAAGCTAAACACAGGTAGGCAATCTTATTTAATATTCATTATATATATATATTTCAAAATAATCACTGGGTATACGTAGCCTTGGCCGCCGACTCTCACATAAATCCCTTGTTTCCTACAAAATTATACTTCGAATTTTTTTTATTCGAATTTTATTCACTGATTTTCCGTGATATAATTGCATCTTTACAAATTTCTATGTGTTTTTCATGATTAACTACATGAAATGCGTTATTTTTTTTTTTTTTTTTTGCTATTTTAACTTCATTTTTTCTTTCTTATATTGGATGGCCATCTCTCCTCGGCTTGAAGGAGAGATGGCCATCTGCCATTTTAATTTCAATTTTGTTTCCTACTTTTTGGTCTCGATATTAAATTATTTTTTGTCTAAAATATGGTGAGTATATGTATAATAATTTCAAATATGCATAAATATTTCTGGTATTTGCACTCTAAGAATTTTAATTTCAATCTTTAAAAAGTATGGGCATCTATCCCACAGTTACCCTATATATTTGTTTCAGAAATTGATTTTTCCGAAGATTTAAAAGTCCTAAGTCTCATTAATGGTTTCGTAAATTTAAACAACCCCCCCCCCCCCCCTCCTTGACGATTTTCGGCCCTTACCAATGGTCATATACACAAAGACCAGTCAAATCCCAAATACTAAGTAAATTTGAGAAGCAAAAACGAGAATTACCGGGGCGGGGACATCGCGAAATAACTTGAAAAGAAAGTTGTTTCGCGACGGCCCCGGCATTATGCACTAAAAATATGGCATATGAAAGGCAAACATACTGAATTAGATGGAAAGTGGGGATGGGGGTGGGGGGGGGGGCGAGGGAGAGGAATGACCATTTTAGAAAAAGCCAGAGATAACTTATATATATATATATATATATATATATATATAACGAATAAAATATGTAACAAGTTGGAAATTGTACATCAAACGTGGAAAATGAGGTGCGTTAGTATTATAACTTTTTATAAGTATTCAGATCTTGGTGCAATAGCTGTAGCACTGTTATGCAAAAATGCATGAATACAAAATTTATTACGATTAAATATATTAATTTCAGTAATACGGAAATAATAGGACTCCATCTTAAATAGTAAGTAATCACCATGGCATGGGATATCACCTATCATGGGATATAATTGAATTAATTATGTATGAGAGGATTTAATGGAATGAAGAAAACTTTTGTTAATGTCTTTTTGAGGTTTGATTCGATTTTCATAAAATTTGAAACGACTCGACAAATTTCTGCAAAGTTTATACATATTAAATTAAAAACCATTCGGTTGGGTAGTTTTTGCGCTGTTGTGTGCTGACAGACGGACAGACAGATGGACTGACCAGGTGACGACTATATGTGCTTCGTATTTATATAATTACGAACGCACCTAAAAAGAAGAGAAAATATAAGAAAAACATTTATTGCTAATCTTTTCAAATAATTTTAACGCATGTTGTCCAGTATTTATTAAAATTCAGGGAAATTATTCCGTTTTTAGTAGTACATTACAATTTTGTTTATTTTATTCGGAAGGCCTCATGGTTAACACTGTAATGTTTGGCGTATCTGCTAGTTATTGATATTAAATATAAATTTCTGATAAATATTTAACTGTTTATTGATAACTCTTATTGTGCAATATGCACAGTATACTTGCTCCAAACCCCACAAAATTACCACCCCTCTTACATAAAATAAAAGCAAAATTATTTTTGACATAAAGAAACCTATTAAACATATTATTATATTACTATAATATAATTTCTATATTAAATTGCGAAATTTTTTAAATATTTTTGTTTTATAAAAATGAGTAAACAATTGAACTCAATGCTTGAATAGTGGTGCTTTTGGATTTTGGTGTTGTTTATGGCGGCCGATTACCTGCACTTAGGATATAGCCCCGAAGGGGGAAGGGTGACCTTCGTTGAGGTCTTTCTAAGGGAACTTAGCCCGTATTTACGCAAAGCCAGCGATTTTGGGAGTTACTTCAATAGTTTATTGCAGATTTTAATAAAAATAAGTTTTTAAATCTTTAATATCTGAACTCAATAAAATTAAATGTATCAGGAGCTATTTTTTTCATTGTCATATTGGAAAATTATATACATAAAAAAAAAAAAAACATTTTACACTAAAATTATTTGAATGCCAAAGTAAATAAATAAATAAATATAAAAATAAAATAACTTTGTTAATTAATAATTCCTTATTTTATATCTATCATAAAGTTATTTAGAAAAAATACATTGAAAAATATCCAAGAATATAAATGTTATTATTAAAAATCAATTTGTTTTAATGCATCATCGTACTCGAAAGATTTTCCAGGTAATTAGCAATTTTCCGTGCCATTTATCAGTTTTTTTCTCACCGGGATGGGAAATGTTATTTTCGGATGAGAAAAACCCTAACCTGATTATAAATAATAAGCTTTTCCATCATTTATACATTTTTCTTTTGATGCCATTAAGACTTGTATAAAATTATGAATATTAATCTCTTTAAAATTTCCATTCTGCTCGATTCACAGGAAAAATGTGAATAATTTCCTCTTATATTTACTTTGTGTGGGATTTATTTAAAACTCGCAGACATTGTTAGGTTAAATAAATAAAAGAAAGTATTTAAGAGAGATTCTTTAGATAAAAGTATAAAAGTCTTGATAACACTCTTTTCAAAGAGAATTATAAATTAAATACTATCAGTCTGAGTAAATAAAAAGATAACATTGAAAACTCTAATACTCCGGTTGACAGAAACAAAGCAAAGCGCATGCGCCTGTTCTGTTACCTGCTACGACTTACGTATCAATCAAAGTTCAGGAGGGATGATGTGAAAAATTCTTTATCGCACTTTTTGCGATTGTTGGCATCGTTTTATTTCTCGTTATTTATGTGATATAAATATAATATATATACTTATCACGGTGCAAAGTTTTATTTTGAAAGTCAATAAACTACAGATAAATTTGTATTATGATTATCAGAAATTATAGGTTGGTAAGTTAAATGGTTATTAATTAAATATTATTAATTAAATTAATGACAAAATCCAAAATATGGAATGACCAATAAAGCAATTTTAGGATTAAAATATTCTACAACGATAGCTTTTTAATTTTAATTTAATTTACTTTAGTTTATTTTTTGATTATTTTGAAGCCATTATTAAAGAGAAAAAAAAATTATTAAATTTTCAGTTTATGTTTTAAGATGACATTTTTATATGTACAAAATTTGTGGTTCTAAAATTATGGCTTAATGCAATAAAAGAATAACTATAAAGTAAACCTTTCTAATGATAAAACTTACTAAGAATAAAAAATATATAACAATTGTTTTTCCAAATCCAATCTATATATTTACATATTTTATATAATTCACCAATATATGGAATAGGATAATAAATAGGACAATAAAAAGGAAATATCTATTCCTTTATCTTTTTATGTATTTTTTTCTCTTAAAATGTTATATCTACCCTATATATATAGAATCCGTAGGTAACGATTTCATGAAACGACTGATTATGTTTCACGGCTATTTTTTCTACAATATAGCATGTTTGGCAATGAAATTAACACCAATTATCCATACTGATCCCCAGGCGTCAAAACTGGTATTAGAATTTTAAAATTTGAATTAGTTTTCGCGATACTAATTTTTTTCTAATTTTAATGACATTTCTTTTATGATGGCAACTAAATTACTCCATTTTTGTGTAAAAAAGGGGGAAAACAGGGAAAAACTATAGTGATTATTAGGTTTCTTCTTTTCCGTCATTTTCAAATTAAAATTGAAATTGTCTTTTATTTCAATCGATAGTTAAATAATATTGTGATTAAATTATGTTCTTCGGGAAAATTTAAAAAAATAAAAATTAGATTTGTTTTTTGTCACCATTTTCAAAATGAAATTGAAAAGTGAAATTAAAAACAGAAAGAAAATTTTACAATAAGAATTAAATGACTATGTGTTAAAAGCAGAAAATAGGGAAAATTACGTCAAAATATTTACACGTAAATATTAAAAAAGCACGAAAACTTTAAAATAATAAAATTATTACACGCGAAACACATTTAAAGGAGATAATTACGTCATATGTAAAATTCCCAAATATTAAATATCGTCATATTTAATGTGCCTAAATAATTAAATTATTACATGAAAACTTTTAATGGTGAATATTAGGTCATATTTAAAAAGCTCAAATACAATATTTCCAAACACATTTAAACTAAATAATATATGTACCAGTGAATCTTAAAAGAGAAAAAAGTTTAAAATAAATAAATTATTACATGAAAAATGTATTTGATAGTGAAAGTTATGTCATATATTAAAACGATACATTTATATTGATTTTTATTACGAAATATTTTAATGCGACGTCACATGATATAAAAGTAGTGCGACTATCAAAATTGTTTATAAATTACATCCCTTGATCCAGTGTAAATACAGGTAAATGTAAGAAAAAAATACTTTATTTTTATTTTGTACGAATTACTATTCGATAAATACATTTTAGAAAATTCGGATATTCTTATTAATTAATATAAACAATGTACATTGTGAAATATGCATGATGGTGTATTAAAATAAAGAAACGAATTCATGAAAAAACTACACCTGTTCCTAAAAATATCTAAAACTCGATCAAAACATAAAATACAATCTTAAATTTTTCAAAACACAATGCTTTTCAATACCGTCGTTCTGAAAGCTATTCCCAAGCAGACGGAGTGTTTTAACCTCGAAACTAAAGGAAGGATATTGTTCATAGCGTCGTTATAAAAGTCAGAAAGACTAGAACATTTTTAACCTAAACGTTTTATACAAGCTGATTTTCAAATGTGTAATTGATCTTACTTATCAATCTCAAAAACAGCCATCAGTTGTTACGGCAGCGATAGATGAGGTCATGGTAACTGAAAAAGGCCCCATTCAAACGGAAAAGCATGGCAACCCGATTACAGAAGATAGTCACCGTTATAGTGATAAGAACATTCAATCTTCCGTAACTTGGTAATATATTTTTAATAGGGCATATTACTATGTTTTATAGGCTGTGAAGCCTGAACAGGGGTTTGCAGGCGTAGCTCGCAGGGGGCAAAGCCCCCTAGTGTATAATATGTATATGTGTGTGTGTGTGTGTAATATGTATATATGTGTATATATATATATATAATTAAAATGAACAAAATGAAACTGAACAGGTAAAACTAAGCTATATGAATTACCAAGCTAAAGCCACCTTTTACTTATGACAGAATAATAAGGTCATTAGACTAAACTAAAAATAACATACGTAGTAACATGCGCATGTGCAGCAATACTATTAGAATGCTGAAATACTAAAGATGAAATCACATATATGAACAAATTGGTAAAATTCTAAAGATGAACAAGATATGAACATAGGAAACCAGTATGTAAAATAAGAAACTATGAATAACCCACAGAATCATCAGAAGAGCTTGCAGGTTTAATTCATAGTGAAGATGCATTATTTCATCCAATTTTGTCGGCATTAAGCCTAAAATAACAAAATTTAGCTGCTAATAGCGCATCATAAAACAAAATAAATGATAAAAAACCAAGAAATCTAAAGAAAGATACACATCACACAAGATATTAAAAATGGGAAAATTATTAGAGCACAATACCTCAATTATAGACAAGAGTCCAAAACTTCAGAAAGTTGACCCATAATATTATAACATGTGAGGATGCAATCAGATTTAAGCCTATTAAATCATGTGGCCAGCAGTTAGTCACTGACAACCAAAACATATTTGACAATATAAAACCGTTATAGAATATTACAAACTATTTTCTATTTTAAATATACGCTATAAATTGAGTATTAAGACAAGATACAAACATTATACATTTTAAATTTGGTACAACCATTATTAAATTAAGTAATTATTAATGAAGTATTAAGACTATATTTAAACACTCATAAATGAAGTACCAAATAAGACTCAAACATTATAAATTTTAATTTTGGTAAAAGATCAATATGAACAGGAAGTTGAATGCATAAATATATACATATATATACACACACACACACACACATATATATATATATAGGAGATTAGATATAATTGACATATATTGGCAACTAAAACATTTTAACAAATGAAAAAAGACCAGAACAAATGAAAAAGAAATCATTGAGAGTACCTTTAAATCCATTGTCCGAAATGCAGTAAATCATATTGGAAAATATATAAATTCAATAAGAAAAATTACGAAAGGAATGCCAAAAGGAAAACGATACATGAATAAAAATTAATCTTATGATGCGAAACTCGTTTTCAAAGGCCATATTTAGACATCATAAGTAAAATATGGTTAATTTCTGAAAGAGAAATAAGAAGCTCAGCTTGTATCAAAAGGGTCTAGCCGGATAAGCATAGGGAAATGGCCCCCACGGCCGATGTTTGAAATAACATGTGTGGTAATAAGGCTCACCATGAGAATACAATATAGAGTGTTTTTAGCCTCTGACCTTGAACTGTCTTTGAGATATACGGGGAAGTATGCGCCGGCGCTACTATTTTTCAAATACGTTATTCTTAAAAAGTACAAAAGTTAAAAAAAATGAAACCAACGTCAATTATTAAAGAATATATTAGTTCACATTATACATTTTTTTCACATTTTTACACAAATTTTAACCTAGAAAAATAAACAAGAATATATTTTTTAAAAATTATTAATGTAGTAATTTTATATTTACACCAACCAAAAAATTACAGAATAAGGCACAAAGTATGTACTTTTAAGGAAAAAAAATTCGTTAAAATCGAAGGTGCGCTTTTTGAGTTATAAAAAAATAATTCTAGCAACTTGCTAAAATATTCGTAACTTTCCCTGTTTGCACTTGCAGAAATACGCGACTATCAATGCATTGGTCAATTCGTGACATTTCCACTCGGGCAGGATGCGCAATGAGCCAAAATAAGAGAATGTTTCCACACATACCACTTCCCTGTAGGTTTGTTTCGCGTTTGTAAATAGTTTGCTATTTTGGCGTACTGCGCATCCTTCTCTCATAATAATATCAAGTTGATGGTGTAGTTCATTGTGCAGGTGAAGCTATAGGGGCTGTAAATATATAAGGTTATCAACTTTTTGGTAATTCCGAACCCCCTCCCAAACTTCTGATATCATACGTTATCATTCCTCGAATCCCCCTCCCCCTAATAATATTGTTATCAGTGTTTAAAAATTCTTTTTATTTTACAATTGTTTTTCTTTTTTTTTTCTTTTTATACGTTTGCAATGGTATACAGGTATGGTTGTACATTTTTTATTTACATTTTTTATTTATTTAAATAAAGAGAAAAAAATCATAAGATATCACTGTTATATAAGAAATAACTTTATACCAAACTACATTTTAAAGAAATATTATTTAAAAGTTTTTAATAATAACTCTTTTAGTGGGGTGGGTTAGCTCAAAATTATACCAAAATATTTCACATCTGGCAACCAATGCGCCACTTTGGATTCAGATAGTACATGGATAGACGAATCTAAAAAGCCCGGGACACAACTTTTCTTGGCCCTCTAGTGGCGCGGATGGCGTAATCAATATGGCCGCCAAAGTTTTGCAACGCGCTTCTATATTTCTGTATATAACTCGGATTAATACTTTGATATTAATCTATATTGTTAGTGACTATTAATCCGGAGAAAACGCGCTTTCCAACGGTATATTTGACATCACTGTTTAGGTTCATAATACCACAAATATTTATAAAATTTAAAAAACAATATTTTTTCAAAAAAGTTTCTAAATAGATTGGAATCCGTTGCATGTAACTGAAAACGTGTAGTATACTTTTTGTTTGTCAGAAAATTATCTTTCGAACGGTATATGTGATTTCTCTTTTATCACAAATATTTGCTGAAAATTTGCCAAAATAACAACGTAGCGTTGCACAGAGAGTCGTTATGGCAACAATGTAATTTATATGGGTTCCGAAAATTAATACAGTGGCTTTATAACTTTTTAAGTAGCAAAAGTAATTATTGTAATTTTTGATGTATAAGTAAATAAATTCTAGTTTTTTTAGGGCTATGAAACTTTCATTTCCGTTTTAAAATCAATGACTTGAGGTACACTTAAGGCTTAAGGAGTAACTGTACTGTGTAAGGAGTAACTATGTTTCAAACATTTATAGGTACAAGAATGAGAAACAAAGAATGTACATTACAATATTATTCCAATTTAATATCCAAATTTAATCATATCCTATAGATTGTCAAATACACTAATAGCAGCCATAATATCTAAATAACATGATATTTTGCTGTCATATGCAATAATATCCAAATGATTCATGTAAATTCACTTGTGATTACTGATCACTGTCGGAACACTGCTCTTCACATACACAAAGTTTTGTACATCGTACTCCCATTTTAACACATTTACAAGATGTGCATCGCTTGCGACAAGTACAGGAGGCAAGTTGTTCAGTGTTTTGATATTTCTGGAATTGTTGTTCACAGTGGTCGGTATGATCCTCCTGAATTTATTGTCCATCCGCACTTAATTGGCGAAGGTATTGTGTAATGTGCAACAAGGCTATTGTTCCAAATGCTTGCTTGGAGAGTACCCCGTTTGATGTGTTGTGTCAAAGCATCTGCTGTAGGAGGTATGTTTTCGATGGCTTGATTCTTTCATGTAAATAACACTCGTCTGCAGTCATTGATGCTCTGGAAATCTGATGATTGATCATAAAGTAGTATAACAAACCGCTGTAATAGATCATGATATTCATCGTCAATATCAGAGTTTCCTGTACTGAGCTAATGTCATACACAATCAATTTTACGAAATGAGATCCAGACCTTCCAAGCTGTCTTCTTGCCAATGCCACAAAATGTGGAAACTGTGTCGCAACCAGTTACAGAATGAAAAGTCAACAAATTTCTGCAAATTTCCGGTGAAAGTTTAGCACAGATCTCATGAATTGGAATGAATTTCCTGTATTTCCCACAACCGTACTCAACCCATGGTTCATCAATATCTTGTATTTGTGGGAACAGTGATATTAAAATAACCATACATCTGAGTCCACAGTTCGTATTAAGATGCGAGTGCGTCCACTTTCTACTGCATGCTTAACATGGAGAAGTAGACGGCCATCTGCTTCTTCGTTTGAGACGGGAGAAATGCTTGATACATCCATAGATGTTGACGCGAGGACTCGGTCATCATAAGTACAGACAACATGTTTTCCTGGATACTCGTCCCCCACCATTTTCTTAACTAGCAACTGGAACAACTGGGTCTTGTTTTCGTTGACACAAAGGAATTGCTGAAATTCTTTTGGAATTGCAGTTGAGTCTGAGACTTTAATACTTATGCCACTTCCTCTTGTTTCTTGGGTATGTGCCTTCAAACTGTTACTAATATATCTGTCGAATACAATATCTAGTCGTGAACTGTTCTTCAGTTGATTAATGAAATATGGTTTGAAAACATGTTCATAGTATCCGGAAAATGTTGTCGCAATACCAGGATTAAGCATGTGTATTACGGCTGCTCCATCAAATATTTTAGCTGTTACATTCGGTTGGATGTGATTAAAGTTAATGTCATATTTTGTTTGAATGCAGTCAATAATATCCGACTTGTTGGTTGATTTTCGGAGTTTTGCATCATCTGAAATAGAGGGTGGGTACTTTTGGTTTTCATGCGAAAAGAATTCATCTATATTGCAATCTCGTGCTTCAGATGCTCGTGCTACAATCTCGTGCTACAATCTGCTGAATAAATTGGAGTCTTTACGCAAGTAAGAAATCTTGGACTTAGCCTTATCTGTTTTTCTTGTTATAGTCTTGAAGATTCACATATTGGTTCGAGGAATAATTTCATGAACTGAATTTTGAACTTGATCAAGACGGGACACGACATAATGATCATACTGTTTTAGCGCTACAGTAAATGCTTCCGTAACACACTTGACAGCTTCGAAACTTGGAATTATTTTGGAGCTCCCTATTGACATTAAATCAGTTTCTTCAAATGGATTCCTTATTCGGATAAGACGTTAATAATTTCTTTGGCATGGGCCAAGAACCTTTTCTCATGAGCATTGTTATCTTCATGATGCTTTGTGCCCACGTTTTTGACATTTTTTAAATTTGATTTCTCTTCAAATTCCTCAATTAAAGACCTGATCCTAGGGCCTGCTACCATCGACTCAAGCAGAGCATTTTCACTATCAAGGATTCCAATAGCACCAACTTCAACCTTTATAACTTTGTTATTGTGTTCATGAAGTTGATCATCAGATATTGCAGAAAACGGTGTAACAGTTTTGCTGCTCGTAAAGTTACCACGAAAAAATTCAGCATGTATATCTGGATGTTTTTCTGGAAGATCCTGTAGAGCCCGCACGAATACTGGTAACCAACGAGAATAGTGGACTGCATCCGACGCAAATGTCCACGGACATAACAGAGCCATAGTATCGACGTACATTGTAAAGTTAGATGTACGAATACTCAATACAAGTTGTACTAGAAAGGACTCCAGTTTGATGACTGTGTTCCAATATTGAAACTGAGGACATTCAGATGTTTTCGATAAAATCCACAGCTCAATGCCTTCGCTACTGATGCTGGAATTTGTTTCACATGCTTTGTTGAATGCTTTTACCTGTACACAATGCAAATCAGTTAAAGTAACTTCATGTGCATACCGATATCTTTTTACATGCGACGATGTTAGGCAGGATTTTGCAAATACCAGAACTTGCAATACCAGCGGTTGTCACTAATTCAGTCCACCCACTGCCAGTTAACCACTTGACAAGTAAGTTAATAACCATCATTTCTATGTGAAGGCCATCCATCATGAGTATGATGCGATCCTCGCCACACTTGTTAGGAAATTTCCATTGCAGTTGCTTCACAATAGCATGTACTAGTTGGTCGCATGTAATGACGAGTGTTTGATTTCCATTTAATTTTGCTGTAGCCATTAGTGTGATATCCATCATATGACGTACGATTGCCGGAGTCACAATTTCATCATTTAGAAGTGGAAGCAGTGACGCCTTACACTTTATTTTTCTAACACCAGGTTCATTTTGTGCATGAAAAGCAGCAAACATAGCTCTAGGCACATGCTCTATTCCTTGTATGTCTTCAATATGCAATCTCTCCAGGACAGAATTAAGCCAAGGATTTAAAATTTTCCTAGGGTGAAGGCAGGATTCGTGAAGGCAGTTTCGTGAGTGTACTGTGGATTGACAGTTGGCAAAGGTGTGTCTTGTGACTTTGCCAGTTGCAGGAAGAGTAGTGTAATATTCTAGGAGGCCATTGACAATTTGTTTGTTCCACTGCTGGATACGAACGCTGCCATCGTCAATCTCCATAATTGCTTCACTGTGAGGATGCTGAATACTTGTTAACACTTGAACCATGGAAAGAAGTAACGGCAGTAGAAGAAGATTGATTGTGATCAATGTTGTCTGTTGCTGATGTTACAAACACAGTGAGACACAACTTTGGTGGGTAAACATCACCTTCCATATATTGTTTACACAACACATTTGTAACTGTTGCTGATACTTCTTGCACTCGATTATATGGAGCACTCAGACCCAGACGACACATTTTATCTATAATTTTTTTCTTTTTACTGACAGCGTGAATCATGAGACCCACATATAGTGGAAGTGGTGTTTCTTTCTCCATAGAGTGACGTTCACTCTGAACATTTTCTTTTCTCTTATGCTTAATGCTGTTATATCTAATAAGTTTGGCAATTGGCAATCCTGCATTATGTTCAGGTATTTCTGATTTGACGCCGTAGTCAATATTTGGATCCTCTAATAACATACGTACAAAATGTAAAAGAACAGCAGGTACAGATTGGGAAGCAGTTAATGCCTTCTTAAAGGATCCTTCAAATTTAGGAAAATCTTGAAAGAGGTGTCTTCGTAATATACCTACTGCCCGTCCCAAACACATACCATCACTAAAGTCATTAAATGCACAAGCATCGCGAATGGCATCACCAACATCCTTTTCGAAACTGAAAATAATATCACGTTCCGACTTATCCGCTCTCAGACCCGGTATAAATACTAATAGTTGTCCCAAAAAATATTTTTTAAGTTGCGTCGAGGGAGCTACGATTTTAAAAATTCACGCTTAAAATCCTAGAATATATTTACATACACATAAAAATTTACAATAATAACATTTGCTACTTAAACAGTTATAAAACCACTGTATTAATTTTCGGATCCCATATAAATTACATTGTTGCCATAAGGACTCTCTGTGCAACGCTATATTTCTTTGGCAAATTTGCAGCAACTGTTTGTTATAAAATAGAAGTCATATATACAGTTCGAAAGGCAATTTTCTGACGAACAAAAGATATGCGACACGTTTAGAACTGCATGCAACAGATTCCAAGTTATTTAGCAAAATGTTCTGATTTTTTTTTTTTTTTTTTTTAATAATATTATAAATATTTGCGGTATTATGAACCTAAACAATGATGTCAAATATACCATTGGAAAGCGCGTTTTCTCCGGATTAATAATCGCTAACAATATAGGCTAATATAAAAATATTAACCCGAGTTATATAGAGAAATGTAGAAGCGTGTCACAAAACTTTGGCGGCCACATTGATTACGTCATCAACGCCGCTAGAGGGCCAGGAAAATTTGTGTCCTGGGATTTTTAGACTCGTCTATACATATACTATCTGAATCCAAAGTGGCGCATTGGTTGCCAGATGTGAAGTTTTTTTTAGCTATCTCACTCCACTATTTGTTACATAATGCATTTGAACGGTAATATTTTCTTCTTGCACTTTGACCTTGCACGGGGCTAAACAGAACTTCTTGTAAAGAAAACAGGTGGACAACATTCTTCCCCATCTTTTACTAGTAAAAATAACAAGTATAATTTCGAATCTGGTTTCTCTAACAACGAATTATATACGCATATGGCAGGAGAATATTAATGGCTAACGTTGGGTTATTCCCTATTTTGAAATGTTTTATTCGTTGGTTTATTCGTTAATGAAATGTTCATTCAATGGTTTTAATTATAACTTTGTATTTTCATAAAAAGAAGAAAACAGACTTAAAAAAAATTAAGATAACACATGTAAAGAAAAAGATACCAAAAAAGTAAATTTTGTTTTGATCAAAAATGATAACGATATATAACGATATCAAATGATAACACCCCCTTCCCCTACAGATATCCTACGATGTCAAGTGCCAGACTCTCCCCCCCACACACACTCCCCCCTAAAGTTATACGTTATATATGTAGATTGTTCAGCCCCATAGCTTTCTTCTATGTGAAAATCATCGTAGGCAAATGTTACCATTTTGTTTGTCCATTCTTGATATTAGTATGCGAGAAGGATGCGCAGTACGCCAAAATAACAGAATGTTTACAAACACGAAACAAACCTATAGTGAAGTGTTATGTATGGAAACATTCTCTTATTTTGGCGCACCGCGCATCCTGCACGAGTGGAAATGTCACGAATCGACCAATGCATTGATAGTAGCGTATTTCTGCAAATGCAAACAGGGAAAGTTACGAATATTTTAGCAAGTTGCTAACGTTATTTTTTTTTATAACTCAAAAAGCGCATCTTTGATTTTAACGAAATTTTTTTCCTTAAAAGTACATACTTTGAGGCTTATTCTGTAATTTTTTGGTTGGTGTGAATATAAAATTACTACATTAATAATTTTTTTAAAAAACATTTTTGTTTATTTTTCTATGTTAAAATTTTTGTAAAAATGTGAAAAAAATACATAATGTGAACTAATATATTCTTCAATAATTGGCGTTGGTTTCAGTTTTTTAACTTTTGTACTTTTTGAGAAAAAAGTATTTGAAAAATAGTAGCGCCGGCACATATTTCCCCGATTATCTCACAGACAGTTCAAGGTCAGAGGCTAAAAACTCTCTATATTGTATTCTCATGGTGAGCCTTATTACCACACATGCTATTTCAAACATCGGCCGTGGGGGCCATTTCGCTATGCTTATCCGGCTAGACCCTTTCTCCCATTGTTTGATTAACCGTAACAAAAAAAATTTTTTTGGACATAATCAAGCCATACATAACACAAATTAAAAAAATGAAACATGTGAGTGAAAAACCTACTGTTTTAATAGAAATTTAAAAAAAAAAATGAAATAGCTAAAATTGTAGAATAGCCACAAAATCAATCGTCTTAACTAACATAGTAAAACCTTTCACGTTGTATAAGAAGCAGTTACAGTTAACAGCGAATTTTAACAGTTTAATATTAGCAAATGGAGGGAATACTTATTAATATTATAAAAATAATAATTATTAAGTACATCATAGTAATAAAACAAAACATAATAAATTATTTTATATGCTAAATGGAAATGAAGTAATTGACGAATTTTGTTGCATCTGCCAACTCTGGATGTTTTTAAAAAAGAGGAATGAATGTAAACGAATTAATGTAATCGAATTATAGCGCTGCCATCTATTGATGATATTTTAAGTTAAGTACTATTTAAAATAGAAGGAAGGAATGTAATATAATTGTAGTGCTGTCATCTATTGATGATATTTTAAGTTAAGCTAAGTACGGAAAAGGATATTTTAATATTGATTAGAAATTATAAGTTAAGTTTTCTTCAAATTAAATATAAAATTTTATTCATTATTAATTTTTAAAAACCTGTCAGCATAACATTTTTGTTTTGTTTAAATCTAAATCAACTAATTAGAATATTGATTATAAATAATTAACATCTAAAATGTTCTCATACTTGCTTTAAATATAATATGAGATTATATCATTTTAGCATACAAAAATAATTAAAACTTTAAGATTATCTATTCATTGCTTTAAATCTCAAACGGAAAAACCTACTTTGTTGTTGAAAAGACACTTTGTGGAATTTTCCAATCTTCGGTAATATGTACTGTTTTGAAACTATATTTGTTTAATGATCTCAGTGATATAATTTATCAAATGAAATACTAATTTATTTATGATTGTAGACTGTATAAGCATTTTTGTTTTCGCATTGATCCCCTGTCTCATTCAACTCCACTTTCCCTACACACACACACACAAAAAGGTACGCAATATGACTGCATAAGCTAAATGAAAAAATGTATTTTAATAATAATAATAATTTCACCAGGCTATTTAACAATATTTTTTTTCTTTGATGGCGCTGTTGTAGGATTATTAGCATCCGGTTTCAAAAGAATATCCTTATCCTGAATAAAACAGATATCTGGATCATATTCATCTAGATGTATAAAACCGAAAAAGTGCAAAAGCTCAACATTAGATATTGATCTCAAGTATCCCATGGGAAAAATATTTAAAAGTAATAAAATACAATCAAGGTATTTGTCAAGAACACTCCAATAGGTTTAATATTACCTTGCGAATGTCTTCGAGTGGCTAATTTAGTCTCATAATTCATATAACTGTGACTTTAAACGCCTCAATACTACAACTATCGTAAAAATTTTGAATATGAAATCTGTACATACGAAATCCGGCCTTTAAAGAAAAAATTATATATTTTCTAGGGAAAGAATACACTGTAAAAAAAAAGACTAAAATGCGAAAATACTACTGGCAATCGAGACGCCAGTACTATTTCCGTATTTTAACGGAACTTTTTTCCCGATAAATTACAGAAAAATTTCCGGGTTTTTTTGGCATTTACGTGGAAAAACTTCCGTTATAATACGGAAATAGTACTGGCGTCTCGATTGCATCTCGTAGTATTTCCGTATTTTAGTCCGGTTTTTTTAAAGTGTATGAACAATTATACCTGCTGTCAACTCAAAGTATTCCAATAATGTAAAAGTTATTTTTACTTAATACTTAATAAAGGTAATCGCTTACCCTTTCTGGTATGTTGAACTGAATCTAGGTTCGCCGGGATGGCCGAGCATTATTCTACTTATAAAGATGCACTAATTTAATACATTTACATCACTTTATTCAAACAATCACAATGACATACACAACACATCAAAAATATACACAAATTCATAACAGCCGATAAAAGAAAGACATTATTCCTTTTTCTGACTCGCGCAAGTCCTTTCATTTCAGTTCACGGGAGATGTGACATCCTCCCACCTTGCATTCTTAGAAAAGGATGCAACAAAGGTCACATATATCAGCAAAGTCACCACTCATAGGTCTAGTCTTTTAACAGGTCTCATTACTCGACCGCATCTGGTTCTATACATTGGCTCGTCTGGACAATCTTTCTCAGCCTTTGAATAGTCTGATGGTTGTGTAGAATCAGCACATTCCATGTCATGATCATTCGGGAGAGGAGGTGATATGTCAGATTCATCAGGAATGGATCTCTCATGTAGTAAAAATTGTTGTTCATGTTGAACTTCAAGGGGATAAAGTCTTTGGTAAGGTCTTAGGATTTCACCATTCTTAGTTCTTAATTTCTTAATGGTATTTCTTAATCTTCTTTCTGCTGTTTGTCTTCCTTCGGGAAGTACAGAATGTGGCTTGATCCAAGGTAATGATATTTCATATCTTCATGCACTGTTAATTTTCAGATTACGTTGAAAATGCTCAAGCGCAGCTTCATGCATTTCCATCATATTTTGTCTTTCAACGGGATCTAGAATTCCTATACAGTCTAAACTCCACATATCGGGAAGATTAATGTCACCAGTGAGTAAAGATATGATCGAAAGATAAGATTCAGCTACTTGTGGAACTTGGGGAATTTTACCCATTAACGTCCATCTCAAATGTGTACCAACGGCAACAGGTCCACCTGGTAAATATTGAATCTTTCCATTTAATAATTTTCCTGCCACATCTGCTCCTATTAATAGGTGAATTTCTGACTCGTATGCCTGTGATATGTGATTACCATAATCAGTCAATTTAATTCCTCTTTTACTGAGATCTTTCATCCACGGTCCTTGGGGCGTCTTGGATATTTCACCGCATATTTTATCTTGTTCTAGAACTTCGAAATTACAATTATATTTTTCATCTAAGCTAGTTAAATAAACCTTAAAACGACGATGTTTCTGTTGGGGGGATTCAAGACTGCCAAATAAACTATGAACTACTGAAATTTCTCCTAAACTTTCATGCTTTAATAATCTAACAGCTTTGGAAGTTATATACGATCGCTCACTACCTGTATCTATCAAAGCTCTCATGATATGTCTTTCATTATGATTCCTTACATAGACCTGGAGTGTCTGTAACAATACCCCAGATGAACTAGATTGACTAGTCAGTGTTTGATCTTTCGATTGTACACAATTAGAATTTTCGACAGGCTTAGGAGTTTCTACTTTTGATTCAAGTGACGAATTCGGACACATGATTGTGCACTGAAATTTATCCCACATAAAACATTTTATTTTACTGCGACAATTTTTACTAACGTGGCCCCTTTTAATGCACAAAAAACAACAACCAGCCCTTTTTGCACATTCACGCTTCTCCTAAATACTCATTTTCTTGGCTTTATAGCAATCTTGAGAAATATGTTTTTTCTCACAAAAAATACATTTCTTTTCATGAATTACATTTGTGTTTAAAAGTCCTGCAGCCGTTGAAAATTCGCCTTTATTTTCCGTAGAATACTGCTTATTCGCTTTCTTATGTGAATCTCTCCCACCATCAAAAGTATTTCTGGCGATTGCCAATCTTTGTTCCCCTTCAACCTCCGACTTCAAAAAGTCCATCAAACAACTTAATTTATTAATTTCTCGCTTTTCTTTATCTTTTACCAAAAGAGAACTAATATGCCGTTCCCATATTTTTAAAATTTCTTCCTGCAAACAACTCTCAACAAGAGGGTATAACATTGCGGCGTATTTATCTGAAGTGACACCTAATGTGCCCAAAGATCTTAAATACGATTCAATCTTATCGTATAATTTTACTATATTACTCTTATTATGATTTAATACCAAATTTAACAACTCTCGTACGTATACTTCAATTAAAAGTTCGTCTTTACCAAAACGAGAATTAAGACAATCAATCAGTAAAGGGTAATTTTCGGCTTTTGGCGGAAAACTCTCTACAAGATCACGCGCTCTAGATTTTTCTGTCGTACTTTGAATAAGATAAACAAATTTATCCTCATCCGATAATTCTGGGTCTTCATGTATCTTTTTAAAAATAGACCAGAACTTCAACCAATTTTTTATCGATCCATCAAATTTTTCTAATTCCAATTTTGATAACCTCACAGTTTTTTTATTTACCGCTTCAGTATGTGAATTACTCAATGAATTCTGCATTCGTTCAGTCTTTATTTTTAAAGTGATGTACTTATCCGTATACGAAGTTATATTATCATAATCTTTATCATAAACACTTTGATTTATTTTATCATCTTTCGAAAGTAAATCTAATATCTCATTATCTGCAGCTTGCAGATTCTGATATTTATCGCTTAAAAGCGTAAAAGAAATTTCTATTTCTTCGAAATCAACAGGATTAGCTTTTAAAGCTTCGTCAAGCCTATTTGCAGCTTTCGTAAAACTGGTACGCAACGGAGTTCTGATCTTCGTTAAATTTTCCATCATAATATATTACCAATAATAGTTCGATAGATCAAAATATATAATCACGGCCTTTTATAAACCGACGTCCCTGTTAACGGGTGCCATAATGTCAATTCAAAGTATTCCAATAATGTAAAAGTTATTTTTACTTAATACTTAATAAAGGTAATTGCTTACCCTTTCTGGTATGTTGAACTGAATCTGGGTTCGCCGGGATGGCCGAGCATTATTCTACTTATAAAGCTGCACTAATTTAATAAATTTACATCACTTTATTCAAACAATCACAATGACATACACAACACATCAAAAATATACACAAATTCATAACAGCCGATAAAAGTAAAACACTATTCCTTTTTCTGACTCGCGCAAGTCCTTTCATTTCAGTTCACGGGAGATGTGACACCTGCTAAGATGGAAACTTGTTTAAAGCGGAATATATTTCGGTTTCTTTCGGTTCGGTTTAAAGGTTTTAATGAATCAATATTTGACAAAGCTGATTACGTAGTTCAGCGTTACGTATTTAATGATTACACACTTAAAAATTTCAAAATCCGGCTACCGGCTATTAGAGAATTATTAAAATTTTCGTAGAAAATTTTCTTGAAGGGGGTGGGGGGCGCCAAAATCCATGTTTGCCACGGTTGCAAAAAAGGCTAGTTTCGGCCCTGAAACACATAAGTTACTGTTACCAATATATAGAAGTTGACATACACGATTAAATCCATGCGAACATTTGAATAATCGGGGCAGATTTACGTTTTTCACGGTTTTTAAGAAAATTGAAAAAATTGTCCTATTTTTGAAATCGCATACTGCGCTTGCTATTGAGTGTAAAAAAAAAAGTTGTAAATATGTGAGCTGTAGACAATTTTGTCCTCTTTAATATTGTAATTGTCAAATAATACGCTTCGGCAACGGGTCTCGAGATATTAAAAATAAATAAATAAATAAATAAATAAAAGTCCCAAAATTTTGTTGTTTTGTGACCACAGAAAATTTAGCCTTAAGAAAGTTTGTTGGAAAACTTTTTCCATGTTGGCATCATTATAAACAAGGCAGAAGAAAAAATCTTCTACGCGGCTTTTTGCAAGATAACCCCCCCAATTTCCTCTGGACTAAAAAAGTATTTTTAGACATTTTTTCTAATTTGTATGTTTTTTTTTTTTTTTTTTTGTTTTTTTTTATAAAATACCAAATTTTTTTCTTAAAGATAAAAATAACATACTTTTTACTTTATTATTCATCAGTGTCATACATAAATCATGTAATATCTTCCCCCTATATTGTATCAATATCCACCTGTCTAGCACCAACGCATTCCTAGTAAACATATAGGTTTTTATGTACCATATGTATTCAAACGATAGAAACCTAAGTAAAAATCCTGTTCAACGTAGTCACGACGGTACTTAAAAGTACCGCTTTGAACAAAACTGAAAATTAATTTTTTTAGAATATTGTCAAGTGATCTATTTAAAACAAGAAAAAGAAATTACAGCCTTACTTTTAAAATTTAAGATGTTTCCAAGTAACAGTTAGGGATATACCATGTCAGTCAAGAAAATTGAAGCAAAATTGACTCTCACATGCGCCAAAATAGCTTCGTGAACAATTTTCAGCTTACTGGAACTGCTATTGGTATCTAGTGATAGTCAAGAGAAGTATTTACTATTATTTAAACCCAAGCAAAAATCCTATTCAACGTAGTCCCGACGGTACTTAAAAGTACCGCTTTGAAAAGTTCTCCGTAAAGCAAACAAACTGAAAATTATTTTTTTTAGCATATTGTCAAGTGATCTATTTAAAACAACAACAAAAAAAGAAATTACAGCTTTACTTTTAAAATTTAAGATGTTTCCAAGTAACAGTTAGGGATACCACGTCCGACAAGAAAATAGAAGCAAAATTGACACTCACATGCGCCAAAATAACTTCGTGAACAATTTTCAACTAACTGGAACCGTTATTGGTATCTAGTAATAGTCAAGAGAAGTTTTTACTACTACTTCCTAAGAGTAACATTACGAATGCATTCAACGAGTGTGTTTTAATTGGGATAGAAAACAGTAGTACAGAGTGTCCCAAAAGTCTCCGTATAACTTCCAAAATTTATTACAAAAAAAAGTAATAGGCCCAGTGTTCTCGCTGCCGCTCGCCTTTGCGCCAAATCGCGACAAAATTCTTCATTTGGCGAGTAAACCAACAGTCAAATTCGCCATATTGCGAGTGCTCAGTTTGTGTGTTTGGGTATGTAGTTTGCCAATAGAGTCGAGATTCTTAGAAGCGTTACTGAACGATTGATGTCGCTTTACATGTTCAACCGCACCGTGCCATTTACATTGCTCTATATATAGAGATTCTGACGCAACACCAATTTAGTTTAACAACAGGCAAAGACACAGAAAGGATTATGCGATAGGTATTTTTCTATTGTCAGTTAACCACTATCTATGCTCCAGCGTCGCGGCAGTAAAAACGTAAACAAAATTACTCGCATTAAGCGCTAAATAGAGAAAATTTTTGCTGGAATGCGGTTTTGAAATTAGCCATTTACCATACTATTTATTAAATGTATGCAAAGTATCATTGGCCGGTGAAATTTTTTCAATCGGTTAAGAGTGGAAATCTCATAGACATGTTTAGTGTATATTTTCACAATGATAAATCAAAGGTTACGTATTTAATTTTTATTTAGACAGCTAAAAGAATGTCTGAAACATTTACACATTTAGGAGACATTTAGAATGTGTTTATTTTTAATAGTTTCGGTAGCAGATACACGAATTTCTATCATATAAGCGATTACAAAAACTTTGGTTATTTTAGAACATATTGAAAAAAAGGGATACAATAAATGATTAAAGATAGATTTTTCAGTGTTTCAAGCCGAATTTATTTTGCTAACATTTTTGTTCATTTGGCTACTGTTTTTCATTTCTTATTCGCCAAATCGCTAATGTTGGTCAAAAGCCAGCGAGAACACTGAATAGGCCTCAGCAAGAATAATTACAACAGTACATAGAGTAACTTAAAAAGTTTTTTCTACTACCCTAGCCCTCCGAGCGTCTTGCAAAAGGGTAAAATTGTAATGTTATTTTCTTTGCATTTTGTTTTAAATGCTAAGAAAATATGATTCTTTCAACATTATATATTTAAAAAAAAAACTCAATTACAAATATGAATGTAATCCTTGAGAGTATTAATCATTCTTCAATGTATTTAAAATTCATTAAATCTATAGAATTATATTATCTTAAATATTGCTTGTATTGCTGTGAAACCTGGAGCTCAGTGAACGGAATATTACGTTCCAAACACTTAGAGGGCTAGTATACTTCTACATGTTGCATGCGACGTTTCCATGCGATGAAGCATTCCAACTGTAAATTCGGAGCGTTTCGCATAATCATCCGTTTGTAACGCCTGCAAAGTATTCGTGACTGGTATGAGAAATTTATGACAATGGGAAGTGTAAATGATAAAAAAAGAAGTGGTAGCCCTAGCACTAGTGAAGAAAGTGTGGGACGAGTACGTGAAACTTTTACTAGGAACCCTGTAAAATCAATTCGAAAAGCATCGCAAGAGCTTATTATGTCAAAAAGCACAATACACAGAGTTCTTCATAAACGATTATAACTTTCAGCTTACAAAATTCAGATTGAGCAGGCGTTACAAACGGATGATTATGCGAAACGCTTCGAATTTGCAGTTGAAGTGCTTCATCGCATGGAAACGTCGCGTGCAACGAAAGGATCTCATGTAGAAGTATACTAAGGTAATAAAAAAAACCTTTTTAATTTACTCTATATACTGTTGTAATTATTTTTGCTGTAGGTCTATTACTTTTTTTTTACAATAAATTTTTGAAGTTGTACGGAGACTTTTGGGACACCCTGTACTTTAAAGTACTTTCGGGGCATAAAGGGTTAATAGAATTTTCGGATGCACGTGCAGGACTCTACTCTAAATTCAAATGGATCTAATAGACTTGGAGTAACTAACTGATCATTGAGGTTACGAGAATGGCCCATATTGTGGGACGAATGATATAAAAGACCGAAATAAAAAAAGAATGACTTTGATTTAGATTTGTTGCGCCTTTAATAATAATTCTGGCGAGAAATCGAAAGAAGATTGGTAATTACCGGTAAATTATTTGATTTTTTTTCGATATAAACAGTAATTAAAAATTTTTCACATATAAATAAAAAAAAAAAATCACGGTATATCCAAATGTGTGAAATAACCGAGAGTATTAAAAAAAATGAAGAAGGATGATAATTTACGAATAAATGCTTTTCCTCTGTCTCTAAAATATTTTTTTACACATGTCACACATCATATTAAAGTTAACGATAAAAACTGCATTAATAGACAAACATGCAGGGTCTGTCCAGTAAGTAATGAGATTGATTCCATAAAATTCGCTTATTTGAAGATAATTTTACAGACACTTAATATTCTTTAAAATACTCTCCTCCTGCATTAATACATCGTTGCCAACAACTCTGCCACCTATTTATGCCCGCTTGGAAGTCTTCAACTGGAATGCTGTTCAGAACGCGCGTTACTTTTTCTGTAAGTTCCCCAGATTGTCAAAACGATGTCCTGCTAAGCTGGATTTTAGCCGATGGAATAGGAAAAAACCCGTCAGGGACATATTGTGACTGTCCTGTGGTAGGGAAAGCATTGTAATGCTGTATTTTGCCAGGACCTGGGTCATTTTGAAGGTTATGCTGGAACCAGCATGGTACAAATTTTCCGCATTTGAAATTCTTCCGTGACAATTTGATGCACAATCGATTTCGTAAGTCCCAATGTCTCCGCAATCATTCGGACGCTCATCCGACTATCAGAGATCCAAAGCACTTACATTTTAGCAACATCGTCTGAAGTTCGAAAACCTGATGGACGCCCAGCGCGTTGTTCGTCATTGATGTTCTCTCTTCCGTCTTTGAAGACTTTGTGCCACCTAAACACTTGAACCTTGGACAAAAAATTCTTCCCCTTGGCTTCTTATAACATGGGAAGACTCTCAGTAGCCGATTTGTTTAATTTTACACAAAACTTTATGGAGTATCTCTGCTCGACAGTCAACGTCATTCTGAAAACCTAACGCCTCATTCAAACACGTGTCTGCTTCACGAGAGATCTGTACGATGCAAAGGCTTAAGACTGTTCTCAAATCCAAAGGGTCAACTTTCTGACACAAGTTTTAATTCATTTTTGTTCGGAAACGCATGAAACTAGAAGGTGTTGTTATTCAGAAACTATGTCATCGAGCTGTTTTTTCCGTTTTCTTGTAAACGTAATAGATCTTTCAGAAAATACTGTCAAAGTTGGTATTTTGAACCGAACTTCCGAATGAAAGAAGAAAATCCAGTCAATAATGGGAGAAAAATGCCGTGTCACGTGATCAAAATCACTTATAACTCAATAGGTAATTTATGGATCAAAAAATGGAAAACACAGTTCGATTCCAAATCGCTTCCCTGACCAGGCTTTCCAATTTCACATCTTTCCGTTAAAAAATGAATTTGTAAATGTGTCAAAACGTTTTGCGCTTCTTGAGCAGAGCAGTTGAGAACAGCCTTAAGGCCAACTAACTTCAGCTAGAATCTGTAGCTGATAGTCCTCACCGCACGTGTCGCTCGCAAACTCCTTCCCTTTGCGCTTCTGCTTGGCGCGAAAAATTCAGTCTCATTACTTAATGGACAGACCATGTATATAAAGATACTTAAAAGTGCAGATGATGTAAAACCCCTTTTTTTTCGGAAGACACAAAAAAGGGCGATATAACGACGTGCTCGGAGTTCTACTGTGCTATTGATGTTCATTAACTTATTATGAAATGCGTATTATAATTAATAAAATAAAGTAAAGTAAACGTGTCTACCACACTTTTTACATTTCTCCAAAATACGTAAAGGAAAAAACCCAGAGCGTCAAGATGAGTTATATCTTACACTGATTGTCCTTTTATTTGGAAAACGCTATAAAGTGCCGATACAAGGGTTATGTGAACAATATCTTAGCCCCTAAGTGATGATGGACGCTTCATCGGTGCCGTTAGTTATCATTAACATGCACAATAATTAGTTAATTTTGCTTATAGCAAGCACCAGGAACGTTTGTTGCGACATTTTTTAAAAAATAATGTAGTTTAAACCTAAAGTTGATTATTAATATTCCCAACATTTGTTATTGAATATATAACAAGTCAGTAATGTAATATTAAATAAACTTCTATTTCGCATATTAAAAATTTACAAAGAAAAACAATTATAATTTTGTTTTTTAAAGAAATGTGGGTGAATTATTATTTTTTGGCTATTTAAATTTAAATGAGGCAAAATTATTATAATTTTCAATTAAATATATATTTTTTCCTCTTTCGTGAAATTAAGAGAGAGAGAGAGAGAGAAATCAAAATCAACATAAAATATATTTAAAGAAAAAACAAACTGAATGACAATTCAAATTATTACAGGGTTCCTACGCATCAATGGATTCAGGGGATTTTAGGCGTTTTAGTTCCAGAAATTTCGTACAGTACTGTCGCTATATCTGAAGACAGATTTTTCTTCATTAAATAAGGATGAATATTATTTTACGAAAATTCTGGTAACAGGTTCTTGAAAGTCCTTGAAGCGTACGAACCCTGTATTATTGTTTTTTAATAGCATTAAATATGATTAAACTTTACAATGACAGAATGTCTTAGCCGCATGAAAAAGCAAAACTAAACAAAAATAATAATTGTAATTGTGGTTATCGAAGAAATAGACCACGTATCTGGGCTTTGTTTGTTGCTGTAGAGACGGCGCGGCGTTTCTCTTTTTCTGCAGATGGGCGGACACTTTTTTTTTTCTTTTTTGTAAAGCACTGATATTGTTCATTTATTAAGTGATTCTTTAAATAATTATGCCGGTTTAATAAGATATATATATTTTTAATATACTTATTAACTTCTTTATAGAGTTTTCATGTTCTTCTTTAAACTACATTGCCTTTTTATTTTTCATTTAGTACATTTCAATGTAATTTTCTAAGGTTCCATTAATGCTGTACTTGCATACAACATGGAGTGCTGGATTACCAAATAGTTGAAGTAGGCAATGTTAACGGTTTAAAAATTTCTTTTTGTTTAATAAATAAAAGAATTTTTCTTTCATTTATCTTGATTTTTTTATCTCTAAGAGTTTTTTATTTTCCTCCTTCTAAACTATATCGATTTGTTTTTCGTTTTTTCCATTTCGTACATTTGAACTTTGAACGTAATTATCTAAGGTTTCTATTCCTTATTTCACGCAGGGCTAAATTACTAAATAATCAGAGAAGGCAATTGCGTATGTACCCCGTGTCAATCAGAAATTCAAACATACTTGATTTTTCGCTCAGGTTATGTTTTACAAGAAAAATGTCATAATAGTAAAGTAGTATTATAGATAAAAAATCGAATATAATGTTTATTATTTTTAAATATATATATTATTTTATCCTAATATGAGTAACTTAAGAATTTAAAAGTAAATTAAAATCATTACAAATTAAAATCTTATTTTGAAAGACAGGGATGGGAAGGAGGGCATCCAGACATTGAATTGCCTATGGCCTTTTAGATGGCTTAATCAGGCACCGATTACGAACATTGCTAGCGAGAATTCTGAAAAATGCTGTAAATTAAAAAATTTCGTATAAATATGTACTTAATATATTTTTCAAAGGCCTTTAATTGTAGGGAAATTTTGGTTAATAAAAATCGACATTTTTGTATAATGTGAGTCAGGGCTTTGAGGAGGGGCGCCATTTCAAAAATTTCTTGGAGATTTGGGGATTTCTTTTGATTTTGTTGTGCATAGCTATAAAGCAATCTATACAGTTTTAGTCTCACATATATTTTTCAAAATTTACAAAATACTCAATGCAAATATTTCTCATTTTAAAAACGTTTCAATCTCAAATATTATTGATAATTATTATCTTCTGTGCTTAAAGTATTTTTTATGCTAATGTTTCAATTGTAATACAATCCGTCAAATTATTTTAGCTTTGTGTAACTTAAAATTTGTATTGTTCTATATTATTCTGACACGTGATGATTGATATACTCTGAAATATTAAATAATTTAAGGAAGGAGGGGGGAATTCCCTACTCCCAGCCTTTCGAAGATGCCTTTGGTTCGGACTTTTGGTCCGGCTAGACCGAACCTTTAAAAAGCTGGATTATAAGGCGTCCATTCATGCGCCAATTTTGACGCAAAAGCCATGGACGTCGATGGTTGATGGTTGGTTGATTGGTTGACGGCCGATTATCTACACGAGGGATATAGGCCCGGGGGGGAGTGCCCTCCGTGGGGGTCTTTCTAAGGGAACCTAATCCGTATTTACGCATGGAAAATCCACGGCTCGAAGAAAACCACGAAAACTCCGAACGATTAGGCCGACGGGCGCGATTGGGATCGAACCCAGCACTTCCCGTCTACCAGCTTCGAGGGCAGAACCTCTCGGCCACTGGTCCATGGACGTCGAAATCGACGCTCATGTGACATTAATATGGTTCAAACTGTGAGGTGCCTATGTATCTTGTAAGACGTCTGCATACTATTACCTCTACCAGGGTAGCCAATCTGGCCTTCTTTTTTACAAAAAATTCCGAATTCATACTAGAAATTCCTAATAGTAATTTTTTAAATATTTAATGACATACATTTCTGGAATACTTAGAAAAAAATTCTTCTTTCGGAATTTCTGGTATGAATTCGTGATTTCTGAATAAAACAGGATGCCAAACTGGCAACTGTGACCTCTTCTGTAGTGAGGTACTATTGCTCTATGTTTCTAGTAATATGAATAATAGCGTCCTTCAATGTTTGCCTCTAAATGTGTTGCGGCCGCGTTTATTGAAAGGTTAGACAGACCTGTTCTATACTACTTTTGAAATATAATCTATATTCTGTTTCAAAATTAATAAATAAAATTATTTATTTAGCTAATTATTTTAATTAATTAATTAATTAATTAATTATTTCACATCGAGCCCAACATAGTAGAGGTCTTATGGTTCAAACTGTGAGGTGCCTATTTATCCTAGCCCCACCAGTGGCTGAGAGGTTCTGCTCTCGAAGCTGGTAGACGGGAGGTGCTAGGTTCGAACCCAATCGCGCCCGTCGGCCTAATCGTTCGGAGTTTTCGTGGTTTTCCTCGAACCGTGGATTTCCATGCGTTAATACGGATTAGGTTCCCTTATAAAGACCTCCACGGAAGGCATTCCCCCTAGGGCCTATATCCATCGAGTAGATAATTGGCCGTCAAAAATCAACCCAACCCTATTTATCCTATAAGACGCCTGCATATTATAGTAAATAAAATTATTTACTATATATTTATTGCGAAAAAAGAAATCTTGGATTGCTTTCTTTTTTTTAAGGGGGTGCAGGGGGAGGGGGGGTGAGAGTGAAAAAAAATCATATTCCTTATTAGTTATTTTAATCGATTATTCATGTTTAATCATATCAAATCATTTTCCATTTATATTAAAAATATATGTCACAAAAAAAATCTTCCTTCATTCTCAAATATAAACATATAATGTAACGAAATATATTCTCATCATTATATATAAATGGACTTATTGAAAAGAAGAAGGAAAAGAAAAGAAAAAAAAAAAACTCTCTCAAGTAAAAAACAAGTTCGGAGCATTTACATCAACCGAACGTAAACACGTCGGAAAACTCACGAAAGTTTTATTTTGGCGAGAAAAAATATGGATTCATACGGCAACCCTACCTGCAACATTTCTTCGGCTTCTACCTGAACGTTCTATTTGCCGTTAAGAAATTGTTTAGTACCTGGACGATCGGTTGTGTGTGACTGTTGAAAAAATAAACTTCACGTGTTTTATTTTAAAATAAATTGCGTTGTTGTTTTATGACTGTGGATTGGAACTAATGTAAGTTTTTCCCTGAACGTTTTTAGTGTTGTGAACAAATATAAAGAAGAGGGGGATGTTTTAAAAATTCACCTGTGGTATGTTTTGAAAACTATGTTTTGAAATTGCAACAAATCCGAGGTTTTGTTATGCTATACGGTTTTAGCTCGCCTTGCGGACTATTGTGCCAAGGGAGCGCTCCACCAACTAATTATAGGTAAGTTTATACAAAAAACAAAATTTGTTTACTTTTTCCCCACACTCTAATTTATTTTATTTATTTATTTAAATTTTAATTATAGTTTAAGCTGTGTATTATTACGATGTCAATCGTCGCATATTAATGGAATGGATTTGTTTATTTTCAATTGGAGAAATTTTATTTTATTATAGATTGAAATCAAGGAGTAAAACATAGTGATTTTTAGGGACACATTTTAGGCTTTTAAGTAAATATATTACTATTAAATTTACCGAAATTTTTCTGGGATTGAAGAATGAATAAAAAGCAGAGGCAGCTAATTTATCAAACAAAACTTATGTCCAGTCGCTTCTTTCAATTTATGGATTTAGATACTTAAAAAATTGTGCTGTTTTGTTTGACTGTTTATTGCCGCATAAATGTATCTGAGGGAGGGTGGTGGGAAACCCGGAGACAGCTGATTTATCAAACAAAACTTTTGCCCCGCCCCCTCCTGGAATTGATGAAATCATATTTATATAATTGTAGCGCATAATTGTTTAAAAGTGTAACTGCTCTGAAGATAAGCTACACACATAGAAAGCTGAAGGATCATAGGAAAGCTTGTTGAATTTATTGAATTGCTTTAGATTTCTAAACTTTTTAAAAATACAAATTGGAATGAGAAAAAAACTAGAAGTTTGCCTTATTACGTTGTATTCAACAATGTAAGATGGCATTGTTGTCTTGCAATGCCATCTTACATTGTAAACATATCACTGTGCCATGTTACATTGTATTTCAAGTGTAAGATTATTATTATTATGTTTAAATAAATGAAGGTTAAATAGTGTTTTTAAAAATTGAAAGCTGGGGAAGAGTGAACTGATCATTCTGAATTATTTGAAATTAAAGAGCTTTATTTAGTTTTGAATAAATGAATGTTTAATTTATTTTTTTTTGTTCCGAATGATAAAAAAGAAGATGGTGAATAGAAAGAGTGTAATTAATCTTGAAGATTTTTAAGTTGAAGATTTTTTTTTTATTCGTTTATTTTTGTAATTCAAAATATGTATTAGAATGGGGTAGTCAGATCATTTTCAATTATTTCAAAAATTGAATTTTTATTTGTGAAAATAAAATAAACACCTTTTAAAAATGGGAAAAAAATCCCTATCTGTTTTGAATTATATTAAAATTTAGGTTGGTTTATTTATAAAAATAAAATAAATGAAAGTTAAAAAGCTTTTAAAATGGAAAAAATTAAAGCAACTGTTCATCTTGAATAATTTTATATTTATAATATCCTATTAGATTCAGTACTAAATTAGACTTAAGATGAAATTTTATATTTAAAAAAGCTTCTGAAAGTTTAAAATTATTTTCTAAAGTCGGAAAAAGTATAAGACGTCTCAATTCTTTGAATAATTTCAGATTTAACAATTTATATTTACATTTATTTCATTTAATAAATAACTAAAGGATCAATTTAAAATAGGATCCGATTTTAGAAGGATAATAGGTAAAGCCGTCCAAAATCTCCCCATAATCAGAAATATAAAATTAAAGAATAAACAAAACAAAGAAGTTTAAATGGAAGGGGGGGGGGGGGCGGAGAAACTTTGCTCTGGGATACAGTTCTAACCGCAATAAAAAAGCTTGTATTAAAAAAAAAAAGTGCACAGATTATTTTTCAAATTACAAATTATATACTTATTAATTAGTCTATTACAGTAGACTCCCTCAAATCCGCTACCCTAAAATTCGTAAACGCCCAAAATCCGCATATTATCTCAGATGTAAACAATGAAACTTTCAGTTCAGATGTAGGGGAAAAATTACAGAATTTTTCAGTTTTATGTGATTCCATATGTGTTTTAATATGCAATTCTTGCTAACATGACTGAACTTGTGGTTTTTCATGCAGGAAGTATAAATTTATTTGTGAAAAAAAAAAAATTAAAATATTGCTGATATTGCTGGTAATCGCAATTTTTTTACCAAATATATTTATGTATTAATCAAATATATTTATGTATTAATCTTTTTTGGTTTATTAAGACTGGCTAAACTTAAAATAAAACTTTTTTACTTTATGATTTTGACGTGAATTAATAGGTTACCTTTATGAGGAAAGTTTCGTTCAATAATTCAAGGAAAATGTATCCTATCTTTATTGTGCATATTTAATTATATATACGTTATTGATCATTCACTTGACCTTTACTTTTTAATAATTCAATAATTTTCGAAATTATCTTACTTTTAATTATTGTAGTTTATTACTTAATTGTTTTAATATTTTACTAGATTGCAAACATTCATTATAATTTTGATTGCAATATTGCATTCAAATTATTCTTTAAAAAATGTAAATAAAGCAATTACCAGAAATCTGCAAAATTCTAAAATCCGCACAACCACTGGTCCCAAGCTGTGCGGATTTGAGGAAGTCTACTGTATATGTACTATGTTATTTAAGGAAAATGAGTATTTTTCATTAAACTATCTTTTGCATGGATAACACATGCATTTTAATTTTGCATTCCTTAAAGAAAAAAAAAGTTATCGAAGATCTTAAATTTTATCGGAAGGCCTTTGTGAATACGAACGGGATCTATTTTTATATTCATTCTACAATCAGGGTCTTTGAGAGAAACCGCGGGCCCCGGTAGTAGTTCAAATCCCCCCCCCCCCCCCCACCCTTGGTATAAATAACTATAAAACCTGCTAAGACGGAAACGCAAATAATCGGTGCAAAATACCGTTTTACATGGGTTGTTTCCGTCTTTGCAGGTATAATTGCATGGCATTATTTTTAGCGGGATCATGAAAATTTCCGTTATAGAGAAAATATGTTTGATAGTACTTTTTTAAAAAGTGCTATATACCGGGTGTCCCAAAAAGGACTGACTGATTTTAAAATTCAATAACTTGTAAACGGTGACAGATATTTAAAAAATTCTTGCAGGAGGGTTATGCATAAGGTCAAAAGTTTTTTTACAGTGATTTTCAATTTTAGTTCGAATTACAAACAATAGATGGCGCTGCGATTAATAGACGCTGAATTCAGGCTCGATTTTTGGTACTTCGTGGCCCGGATAATACATTTCCATCTCCTTTTTCTGCATGGAACAAGATAAAGGAGCGAAAATCGAGCCTGTATTTAGCGACTATTGCTTACAGCGCCATCTATTGTTTGTAAATCGAACTAAAATCGAAAATCACTGTAATAAAACTTTTGACCTTATGCATAACCCTCCTGCAAGAATTTTTTTAATATCTGTCACCGTTTGCAAGTTATTGAATTTTAAAATCAGTCAGTCCTTTTTGGGACACCCGGTATATTACCTTTTTTTTTTTACATTATTACAGTTTATGATAAAGTTTCGTGATCCTACAGTCGCTACCTTTAAAAAAAATGTGTTACATAGGACAAATTTTGGATTTTCTGCGGTTATTAAATGTGTACTGTCCCCTTAAAAATAATGAATATTAAAAAATATTTCTTTAAAGTGTCGAACAAGTTTGTCTAAAATTTTAAAGTTAATTCTTTAAGCACTTAATAACTTTGAGTTCTGCCGATTGATTTTTAATAAAAACTATTGTTTTTCGAACGTAAACGCTAAATTGTTAAGAGACTTTATACCATATACAAGAGTAGGAACCCTGAGCCCGGGTATCCTGGCGAGCCCCTAAAGATGTTCTAGCAAATTCTGACCTTTTAATCTTATTATTTGTTAGCCATTTTAACTTAAAAAATTTACGTAAAGAAGAACGAGTCTACGTTTGATTTAGTAAAACAGGACCGAAGTCGGGCCCCTAGCAGATCCGGGCCCCGGTAATGTGTACCGTGATCGAGGCTTCTCTGTACGGGCCTGACTACAATTTACAAAATATTTTCTTTGTAGTTGGTTCCTCTTGAAAATAACCCAATTTAAGTATATAGTTGACATTACTTTTTAAAACGTGGTACGAATAATATACATAGTCCACTGAAATACATAGGGGAAGGACGGGGTACAATGAAACAAAATTTACTAATTATTTTTTCCTATCCACAATTTTGCATGCACAAAAATATAATTAATGCATATTTTTAACCTTGTATTTTCCCATCTAAATAAATTTTTATTAGGTTCTAAAGAATATCTTTATGCTTGAAAAATAACAAAAAATAAATGTCTTAGTGTTTCATTATACCCCGTATGCCGGGGTACAATGAAACACTCTAAATGATGGAAGCAATTTTCACCCAGTATAGTTTATTTTATGAAAAATAAGATAAATACAGAAACAAAACTTGATTAATAAGAAACTTGATAAAAATATTATAGTCTAAGATGAAAAATAAGAAAATTCTATTAGTTTAAGAAATACCTTTCATTTTATATTAAATTGGCTCAAGTCAGTTTCAAAAATTAGCATTTCTGCTTATATTTCAGTTGCTCCTGAAGGAATATGGGATGGTAGTTTCAACACAATTGAGTTTTTTTTAAAATGTATGTTTAAAAAAAAAAAAAAATTAAAACTTGGTTGGAGTTTTTTTATATCAAGTACTTCACATTTGACTTCATTTATGTATGATTTCTCCAACGGTATATATTTCCTTATGTTTCCATTTATACGGATACTGCCATTTATACGTATTTATAGTAATGTAATTCTGATAGTTAGAAGAAATAGTCAACCCTCGATAGAACGTTATCCTCTGCGACCAGTACGTCCTGAAGCTGAGCTGTATTAAATTGCCACTTCAGTAGCCGATATCGCATGAATTTGATGCTATGTACGGAGTGACGTTATTAGCAGGTGAAGCTATATCGAGGTTTGTCTATAATAATGTTTTTGAATTAAAATTCAATTTTATCACAGCAAACTCTTAAAGAAACTTTTAATAGTTAAATTTATTAAACGAAATAAATTTATTACTATTATCTCAATGTGTCAATTGTGCCGCAAAATTCTCGAAAAATGAAAAATGTTTGAAGAAATACAAGTAGAATTTAACTGGTTAAACGTAATATTTGATAAACACCTAATACAACTGCTGTTAGCTATTGTTATCTTATACATTTATATATATTTACCTTGTAACAAATTTAATTTCAATTTTTTTTTTCAAATTTTCATATTACTAATGTAAAAACATTCAAAATTATCAAATAGCATTTCTTCATCTGTTGTAATCAGGAGAGCAAAATTTATTATTTTATTACAAAAGTTTCGCTTTCTGCTGTTTTTAAGTTTAAAGTTTTCTTGAAGTAACTTTTTTTTTTTTTAAACTAACCACTTAAAGACAATAGCATAAGTTGATTCATTTGGGGTCCTCTTCAACTTAAAGTATTGTGCTTCTTAGTTGTAAATAAATTATAATGAAGGTTTTTACTTATCGGTTTTCCTACATATCTTATACTCATATAGGAAACCTTTTGAGGGGGCATACTGTTATTGAAGCTTCAAAAATTTAGATTTTTTGGAAAAATTATGAAAGAGCATATTTTCTAAGCATTTTAAAAGAAACCACATAAAAAAAATCCTAAACTTAAGCTACGTATGTGTCCAGTTTTGTTACGAAAAATGTGTCTGTTTTCTCAATATAAGCGTTAAGCAATGCTACATGAATACTTTATAGTGATTTATCTCAAAAAGTTAAAATTGTGTATTTTTTTTTTTAATTGTGAGAAAGATTTCTCTGAAACTGTTATTTTTACATGCAAATGTATAGATGATAGCTACACCTTAAGACTGAAATTAAGTTTGTGTCTATTTTAGCAAAAAGTATTTTTAAGTTAGAGTTAAGTCTTGCGCCTTTTTTTAACCTTAAGATATAATCTATAAATTCACGATTGTTGCATGTAAAAGTATAAATTAGTTCTACAAAACTCTCGCATGGCCAATAAATAAATAAATATATAAAATAAAAGACTAAACATTTTCAGATAAATCGCTTTAAAGTGTCATTGTGTCACCATGGCTTACATTGAGAACGGCTACACAACACATTTAGTGGTAACGTTTTTATGCGGCTTCTTTTTAAATTCTCAGAAAATATTGCTCTTTTACATATGGTGAGGTGAATTTCAAAACTCGCCTTATCCAAAATTTAGTTTTCTATATTAATCTATTCTATTAGTGAACCTGCATCGGAAAAAACCCCTTAAATCTGGGAAAAAAAAAGTTTTATTGTGTATTTCTGGCATTGCAAAATCTTGGTTTACAATGAAAACCGCAACGGATGCACTCACAGATTTTCCCAAAATTTAATTTTCTGGATAAGGCGAGTTTTGAAACTCACGTCCTCATATTTTTTCCGAAAAATCAAAATTTTTGAAGATTAAATAGCTTTAAAAATCGGCATTTAATTATGGGTATTCCATGTCACGTGTGAGACAGCTTTTCTACATATTTCTGCTGTTTTAGCAATGTTCTTATATTCTTAAATTAAAAGAACCATGCTAATAAGAAAAATCTAGAGTTTTTTGTTATTTTTAATATACATTTTATATTTTAACAACTTATAAGTTAATAGATATAGGTATTTATGTAAGTGTCGCACGCAGGAAATTTTGTCAGTTTTTCATGGAATGGTAATAAAACGGACAGATTACACTGGTGTCCAAAAATGCTAATTTTCAAGTACGCGAATACTCAAAAGGAAGTAATATAATTCGAATAATTACTATCTCTACAGCACAGCTAGTCCATATAACATATCATTCATGTCACACATGGTCACAAGTGTGACAGTCACTACGGTGAAGCAAAAAATAGGAAACTCCATGCATCTCATTATGAGTCTCAAATGATCACTATATGTGACTCCACTGAGACGTTACTGTGACTGCTGCTTTGTGACAAGTCACCATGTGACTTTACAATGTAGTTACATTGTGACTGTCATCTGCAGACTCAATTTCAAAGTCATCGTGAACGCTGCATTGTGATAAGTTACCAAATAATGTCACATTAAAGTCACATGATGACTTTCAGGTGACAGAGAGACTACTGTGAAGTCACCATTGTGCTCTTTTGTGAAAAGTCACCATGTGACTATAATGTGATATTATTTGGTGACTTATCATAATGCAACGTTCATGATGACTTTGAAATTGAGTCTAAAAATGAGTCACATGAGTCACAATGTAACTACATTGTAAAGTCACCTGGTTACAAAGCAGCAGTCACAGTGACGTATCAGTGGAGTCACATATAGTGATCATTTGAGACTCATAATGAGATGTGTGGAATTTCATATTTTTTGTTTCACCGTAGTGACTGTGACACTTGTGACCATGTGTGACCTGAATGAGATGCTATATGGACTAGCTGTGCTGTAGGGATAGTAATTATTTGAATTATATTATTTCCTTTTGAGTATTCGCTTACTTAAAAATTAGCATTTTGTGACTGGTCCTTAATTTTGGACACCAGTGTACTTGAGTCTAGGATTTAAAATGTGACGATTTTTATTATCTATTATTTTTATTATTTATTATTAAAAGCGGGCAGCTTACTAAGATCTAGGGTTTAAAATGCAGACGTTTTTAAACCTATTGAAGGGCCATTCCATATCACGTGTGGAACAGCTTTTACTGCATATTACTGCTGTTTTAACAATGCTATTGTATCCTCAAATTAAAACAACTATGCTAATATGAAAATATAGGTTTTTTGGGTAATGTTAAAGTATAGTTTATATTTAACAACTTATAAGTTAATAAATATAGGTATTTGTGTAAACGTCACTTGTGGGACATTTTGTCCGTTTCACATGGAATAGCCTTTATAATAAGCTAGACGTTTCTCTTATGTACTTGTATTTTTACCGAGTAATTAAAGATTTCGTTTACAATGCAGCATAACTGACGATCGCGCAGATAATAGTACTATATAGGGGCAGCATCGTATTGATGCATTTTCTTTTCACGGTCAGAAATGACTTACAAAACACTGTCAATTCTAGCCATAAAGTACCTTTTCGGTTGGTTGTTGTGTTTTATGACGGCCAATTATCTACACGAGGGATATAGGCCCTAATGGGGAGTGCCCTCCGTGGGGGTCTTTCTAAGGGAACCTAACCCGTATTTACGCATGGAAATCCACGGTTCGAAGAAAACCACGAAAACTCCGAACGATTAGGCCGACGGGCGCGATTGGGTTCAAACCCAGCACCTCCCGTCTACCAGCTTCGAGAGCAGAACCTCTCGGCCACTAGTACCTTTTCGGAAAACAAAGCTTATATTTATGCTTATTTTTTTTATAACGGATTTTTTGGAATCTGAATGTTATAAAATGTGATTTCAGATACTAATCGATCATAATTAAACATGCATAATATTTAAAGGTAAAAAATGCTTTTTGATTCTTTATTACGTGAATAAAAATACCTGAAGAAATGCGCATGCAGGATTTTAATTGCGCAAGAAAATTCCGCGTTTTCGAGCGGTGGAATATGAAAAACATATGAATACGTTAACTGTCGCAAACAGCAAGGAAATGGCCTTTTTTGGTAGCCATTAACAAAGCTGTTTTCGATGTTTATCGAGTCTGTCCATAAATTGCCAATCGTGGCAATGTCTGTTAATGTTATAAATTTTTAATTCAAATTTTAGTTATTTATGCGTTGATCGGCAAACTGTAAGGACTAAACATGCCTCGGAGATGAAGGGGTGTGGAGAGCAAGGGGTTGTTATTGTAAATACGTGGCACTAAATTATCAGTAATCCCTTTTCATAGCAATAAATTGTCTTCAATCAAAATATTGATGGTACACGTATTCGTGCCGCATGACGCACCGGGAAATATTGCTGGCACACGTATCCGGAGAAGAGTTCCGTATCCTGTGTCGCTTGGTGCGATTGACGAAAAAATCCAAAATGGTACCAAAAGGCCGTTTTAGCATCGTATCAAAAAATAATTATATTTTATTTATATATTATATGTTAGAATATATATATAATAATATTAATATATTATGTATATTATACACACACATATATAATAGTGGAATAAAACGAAAGTGTAAAATTGTAGTTTCAAAAATTGGAGGAGCAATATTTGTAAGAGGAAAATTTTACAAAAAGAATGCAAAGATGAATGAATATCATAGATAGTAAGAATATGAATAACACTTATATTGAGGAATTTTTCATCAGGGGCAATATCCCACAAATGTAAGTAAAACACAATTGATTTCTAATTCAGAAAAGTGCATTGCATTTAAGAGCTATTTCTCAAATTGCCCAATCAACTGTGATATTGAATTTACAAGTAAATTAAAACATAGAAAAATAACAAAATTTAACTTTTAAATTCCATCAAAGAAAATGAATAAAATTATTTATGAATAGAAAATTGAGATAAATTATTTATTAACCAATTCCAAACATAAATGATGAACAGAGAGGCATAAAGCCAACATGGTTACCTTAAAACTGAAAAGTACGCTGAGTTATAGTAAAGTTACAGTTAATTTATATATATTTTATGATTTCTGTCATTTTATTTATACATTTACCAAACCTTCTTACCAAACGTCAAAAGATCGCAACAGCTACTACATCTAAACGTTTATCGCCCATATTAACTGGGCAAATTTTCTACCATAGGATATGGGACTTTTCCCCGTATCTGTGTGCTAAGGCAGTCAGTAAATCAGAAATCATATTTCAATTTATTACAAAGTATACCTAGTCGATAACTTCATAAATTTCAGAGTGTACAATTTTTACTGAAGTCCTTCGAAACTTCATTAAAAAAAATAATGCAAGTGAAAAAAAAAAAAAAATGTATTTCAGTATTAGAGATATTCCGAACTTGGGGCATCCCACACTCGGCGATTCCGTTGGATAATTCCTCGGATCTCAGAATATCGGAACGTGTAAAAAGACATAATGCAAATATCAACACTTTTCCGGATACCCTTTTATGTTAATATCTTTTGAAGGCCAATTATTCCTTGCGGGTTAACTACGCGATTTATTTTTTAAATATGAAGTGTAATTTATACTTTTGTATATATTTTATGGAAATACTAGAATCGTACATATTTATATTTTCGTCTCTGAATAATTGCGCAATTGTTGAAGCCCAAAGGATTACCTGTTATCAGTAAGTCTTCTTTCATGTTTACTTTGTTCATTTATAAAGAAAAATATTGCTGTAATCCCTAAATAATTAAAACCTCCACGTGCAAAATTAACGTGCCGATTGAAGATCGTAACCTAACAATTTAAATACGGTTTATTTGCAGAAGTTACGCCATGCAGCTCTTTAAAAATACAGTTATACGTATTTCTTTAACATCACTGCGTCGCTGTATGAATAAATCATTAAAAATTTTCTAGTCCCTGTTTAGCATAAACCGTTTATGTTTCTACACGAATAATAAAATTGAATTTCAAGGTCTTGCATAAAATTACAATAAACATTGCTAAAAAATAAATTTCTGTTTACCCTAATGTTAGAACAGTTTGCTTTCCTCTCCCCTCCTCCCGCTTTATGTATAGGTCACTTCTGTTTATAAATCGTTTTTATGTTTTCTCAATTTGTTGACGCACACATTTTCTTTCGAGATATGTATTTTGTTTTTGCTCTTATCGCCTTTTGCTTTACGAAGTTGCTATTTAATTTCACGGCCGACTCTAGCGTATATGACAACGAATAAGGTCTGATTTCCTTCTTCCCTATAAATAAGCACTGTTGTCACCATGGAGGAAAGAGATAGATGGAGATGCAGTATGCCGTAAAAAAGGATTGAAATATGAAACCATTTATCGCTCAAATTTAAACGTCCACAGTAGGCCCAAACAAAACAAGTACCTGGTACAGGGACCGAATTCTTTGACATCACACGTGCATTTTTTCCCCCTCTAAATGAAAGTGATCTGCTTCATTTTAAGCATTCTAAAGCAGCATTCCATTCTATTATGAATTAAAAACTGTATTATTAAATGTTTTCTTCTTTTTTTCGCGAAAGAACGTCCTTGTATTTGGGCCTACTGTAGCGTATTTTAGGGTTACTTTTTTGGCGTCACCCCCAGTCACCTTACTGCATCTCCATCTATCTCTTTCCTCCATGGTTGTCACTTTCAATGTCACTTTCACTGCTATCAATTTCAAAACTGTTTAGAAATTCGAAATTATTAAAAAAAAATATTTTTTAAGGGTTTTAGCTCTAATTAAAAAACAAGTCTAGTTTACTTTCCAAAACAGAAAACGTTGATCGCTTGAACAGTGAAAATTAAAAAACAGGAATTCTGCTTTTTCAGAATTTAGTGTCACCCCCAATGAAAAAAAAAATGTATGTATATAACTATAGATAGAAAACATATTTTAGTTTTAAGACTTATATAAAATGATGTCATTCCCATCCTCTGAAGAATTCCACATTTACAATCCAATTTTAAACATCTACAGAAAAGTATGCATAGGACGTCACTATCGCAGAATAATACACAATTCAAGCAAAAAGCGATGTCGTCCACCTCAAGAAGCTCGACCAAAAAAATCGGCTATCTAATGATTCATAGGGGAGAGTGGGGTGGAATTGGAAAGTAGGAGGAATGGGACAGTAGGTTTTTCTCTTTATGCATCATTCTAAACATTTAATAATTCGCACACTAGATGGAGCAATGGTAGCCCAATCTTCAGTTGAAAAAAGTTGTTGATTTGCATAAGCCTGCAATTGTATAAGGAAAAAGATTATTTTAGGAATCAAAAGTAAATTTCTTTCATATACTTTTTATGCTTTCGGTATATTAATGACTTGTTTATGATTTTTCTATTTATGGAACATTATACTGTATGTTATCCATAATTTAAACTAAGCCTAAAAGCGGTATTTTTGTGCATACAAGAAGTTTAACATAAAAGAAGGTAGTGGGGAGGAATGGGACATGCCAGCAAAGGGGGAATGGGACAAGTCAAATTCCTTCTTTTTAGAAAGATGAATGTAAGTTGCAAATATTTTTAGAGGGTAATATATTAATTATAACATTGATAATATATTCATTTACTTGAAAATATAAATAATTTTAACTGATAATTTTTGAATATCATCCGAGACTGACAATCCTGATTTTTCCTGAATTATGGAATCCTGAATGAAGATACTGGAATTTGATATTGTGGCACAGACATTACCAACCTGCAATCTTTGTTAAATTATATATGTAGCCGACATTAGACTATTTGTGCTATATCATACTTTTTTTTAGCTGTCCCATACCTCCCTGTAAGTTGGGAGGTATGAGACACATTTTGAAACTTACAATTTCTTTAAGGTTGAATCCATATCAACTCGGGCAGGGGCGTTACCTTCATAGACTCAGAAATTTTTGAATCGAACATATGTTAAAATTTAAGAAAAAGTAAGATACCTGTATATTTTTGTTTTGCCCCAAAAAAATTCCTGCCCGAGATACAGGCCGCCAAAGATGGCATCCCGGGTACCATTTCCCATTCGCAATTTTTGATAAAATTTTTAAAGTGCTCTATCTCTAGAACGGTACAAGATATTTTGTTGCGGTTTTTTTATTTTAAAGATAATATTTTTCTGTTTAAAATGATATACCCAATTTCGAAATATGTATTCAACATTTCTTGTGGCAACCTTTTTGATTTTTTTTTTAAATTTATTTATCAAAAATTTTTTTTTTTTTTTTCAAAAATGCTAATCTCAAAATTTTTGATTTTTTTGCCAATGATCAATACCATTGGGTACTACCTTCATTGTAAAGGAGAACTTCCAGTTTTGAGTTTAACAAGTCTTAGAAACATTTAAAAAATTCAGAGAATTTTACAGGAACTGTATATATACAGTTCAAGTAAAAGTCACTGAATTTTTGTTTATTTGTATCATATTTGTAAGGGTAAGCCGACTACATATCCTAAACAAGTTGGAAATTGCAACGTCAAATATGGCAAATGAGGTGCGTTCGTACTATAACTAGTTTTATAAATATTCAGATCTTAGTGAAATAAGTGTTGCACTCTTGATCAGAAAGGCATGAATACAAAATTTATCACGATTCTATACATTAAATTCTGTAATACGAAAGTAATATGAATCCATCTTAAAAAGGACTTAATCATCAGGGCAACCTAGAATCATTACATATCGTGGTACATCATTGAATCAATTATGTATTATAGGATTTTTAAATAGAATGAAGAAAACTTTTATTAATATCTTTTTAAAGTTTTAATTCGATTTTCATAACATTTGAAGTGACACATACTTTATTTTCAACACCGAACATTGCATAGTAAAACAATCTCCATAACATATATCAATTACACAGCAATACAGCTATATTAATTTAAGTTAGAGTTCAGACAGATGGGCAGACAAACCGAATCTATAAAGACTTTCAACTGTGTTGGAAAGCGTTAAAAACACATAAATAGGTTGGAATTTGACTTCTAGAAATTTATATCAATAGACGTAAACATATTTGAATACTTTCATACAACCCTGTATTTTACCTACTATCTTTATATACATGCCACTATTTAGCTAATATTTAAGACTAAAACATGGTTAAAACTAATGAAATCCCACTTCCAGAATTTATTATCCATAGTCGGCCATATATTTAATTCTTTGCATGGACCTGTATATAATTTTATCTTTATTCTACAAACATACCTTAGTATACTAAATGGAGTTCAGCGTAAAAATGCATAACTCATTTAAAAATCACCTTTAAACTACTTTCGTTCATACTCAGTAACCCTTACGATTTCTTTTGAGTAGCCCTGTATATGATCTACAGCATTTATACGCACAACGTAATGTGGAAAAATGTAGTTAAACTTAAAAACTCATATCAACTAAAAATGCACTTCCAGCAATCATCGCTAATATACAGTATTTCGTATACAGCAAAGTATCCGAAATCTTTTGCGTGTCTCTGTAAATACTATGCACTTTGTATTACACAGGAAGTAACTTGTTGTAAACCTCAGCAACATATATCATTTTCATTGTGATTGCGTTTAGCGTAATTAAAATATGCCGCAAATAATAGTCCCCTTATAACATTATGTAACGGAATTCTTTTGTGTGGATCTGTAAATTAATAATTAATATAATTTGCACCACATATTTTACAGAATATATATTTTAGTACACTTAATTTTAGTACATAGGTAAGATATTTTGTTTCCATGTTTTGTTTTATTTGTTCTATGCTTCCATTCACCGAACTTTTTAGACACACGTTGTATAACTAGTCAAAATCAAAAGTGGAAGTTCTCCTTTTTAGGGAATGTAGTACTCAATGGTATTGATCAACAGCAAAAAAATCAATTTTTGGGATTGGTTATTTTTGAAAAAAAATTTTTTTTAATAAAAAGAAAAAAATCAAAAGGCTTCCACAAGAAAAGTATACATACACAAAATTGAGTATATCCTTTTAAACAGAAAAATATTATCTTAAAAAAAAAAAAAAAAAAAAAAGCAACAAAATATCTTGTACCGTTCTAGAGTACTTCTTTAAAATTTTTATCGAAAATCGCAAATGGGAAATGATGCCCGGGATGCCATCAGCACCTGTATCTCGGGCCAGGAATTTTTTTGGGCAAAACAAAAATATACAGTTATCTTATTTTTTCTTGAATTTTAACATATGTTCAATTAAAAAACTTCTGAGATTATGAAGGTAAGATTTTTTCTTTGGCTGCTGAATTGACATGGATTATACCTTAATTATAAAATTGTTTCTGCAAATTATGTTTCTATATTGTTCAGGGATATTAGAATGTGTTTTATTTTGTATTCCATAAATTGAAATTTTTGTTTGTGTCAAAGTTGATTTTCTTATTTTTGTAAAAAGTGTCCCATTCCTTCCCACTCTCCCCTATGCCTTCATTTGTTTGTAACATTAATATAGATACTTAAAATTAAATATAGTTTATAATAGCTTCATGTTTTATGAAAAATCATTCATTATATTTTTTCAAAATAGCACGTATTTTAATTCCCATTTTTTTCAGTTATGGGAAAATGGCTACAAAAAGATATAATAGTCTCCTATTTTCCCTTTACTTTATACAGAAATGGAGTACTTCAGTTGCCAACATTTAAAAAATTTCGTTAAAAACTACAAAAAATTGATCTAAAAAATAAATTGAGATGCAGTTTTCAAACAAATTGCATTTAAAACTACTTTTTCCGTAAACGACGGTATATAAAAAATTCAAAATGTGCGATGCTTAGAAGTTAAAAAAAATTGCAGTAGATTATCCCGTGCAATGATACATCTGCTTTGTTTTACGGCTGTCTTATGTAACGTAAAGTTATATTTTAGAGACGACAGTTTAATTGCTGACCGAAAGAAATAGCATATCAAGGCTAAAAAGAAAAAAAAAAGGGTTCAAGAAAAACGCATTTAAAGTTTTGGATCTGAGTTTTATTTTTTGAGCCGTGACACCCATCCGTTAAACTAAATTGTTGCAACTTTAATATTGTATGGGACAAAAAACTGTTTTGAGGGTATTTTTTAGGCGCTTTAAGAGTTCATAAAATACAAAGAAAAAAAAATTTTTTTTAATGTTTCCTGGAAAAACTTTCCTTTAAACGCGAAGTTCTTTAAAAAAAAAAAAAAAAAAAAAAAAAAAAAAAAAGTACGTTGTATTACCTGTATCACTTTCTTTGAATTGCATAATTGTCAATATAATTCAAACGTCACAACACCTATCATATTTAAACAATTAAATTCCGTTTTATGACATATATCATTTGAATAACTTATGAAAATATTTGAAATGATTATAAATGTAAAAATTCTTTTAAAAATACAACATACTTTTATTAAAATTCACAAAACTGTAGAAATATGGATTAGTTGATGGGAATTTCGCCAAATTAGCCAGCTATCGCCAAGTTGGCTTCACACATGACAACTTATTTTTACCGACAAAATTGGCGATATTTCACCAAGTTGGCCAAAATTTGGCGCCCCTTCATCAAATACTCATTGTTGAAGATGATACTGATTTCTGCATTGGAAATCAAACTATAATTGAAAAACTAAGTGGAAGAACATGTTGAGTAACAAAAATTACATTTCAAGAAATTTGAGGTGAAAGTTTTTGCTGTAAATTTTAATGATTTATTTTATGTTTGATACCATGTGTTTAAAATATTAACAGGTATGGTACTAAACTCTCTCAGAAAAACTTATTCATATTTAATTTTCAAATATTAAAAATTATTAACCCTTAAGCTCCGGCGTCTCTTACACAAATTTTATTCGATCGGCACCACTTTTTAAAAAGCAGTTTCCTTCAAGTACACAATTTCAAAAATGCTCTGATTAAATAAGGTGAATTTTATTTTCCTTTATTACTGGTACCAAAAACAAATTTTGCAAAGTCTAAGAATGTCTCCGCAGCGGAGCCAACGGAGTGGGAAGGCTTAATATTATTGACATTATTAAATATTAAAATATTAAATAGTAATGAATAATCTCTTAAATCTTCAAGACTAAATAGAATTCAATAAAAAGTTAAAATTTCAGTGCAAAACTCACCTTGATTAATAATAAACATACATAAGATACAAATAAATGTAAATATATTGCTTAAAGGTGCGTCAAATTTAATAAAATCCTTTAGAAACACATCAAAGTCATTTTAAAAAACAAAACGTTTTCAACCGATACTTACTCGGCCTTCATCAGTGAAAAACTAATAGCTGTTGTCTCTCTGCGTATTTTGCCTTGAAATATATCTGAAGTAAAATGGTCTGTTCCGGGCAAGGCAAAATACGCAGAGAGACAACAGCTATTAGTTTTTCACTGATGAAGGCCGAGTAAGTGTCGGTTGAAAACGTTTTGTTTTTTAAAATGACTTTGATGTGTTTTTAAAGGATTTTATTAAATTTGACGCACCTTTAAGCAATATATTTACATTTATTTGTATCTTATGTATGTTTTATTTTTACTAAATAGAATCTTAGTATTTTAGCTTCACCATGTGATGGGATACCTCATAATGCTTTCATCCAAAAGATTTTTTAAAAAATTTAGAAAATGTAACATAACATGTTCATCCACTCAGCTCTTCAACTGAGTAACCATTAAGTTTAAGTATATGTTAACTTAACCTTAGTAGTGTTAGTTAACATTAGTGTTTTTGCGATGTCTTGAAAACGAAGAGTGCTTGGAGGAAGGCCCACCTTTGGCCTCCTTAGGGGTCGAATTTTGAAATATTCCGAAATCGTATTTACTAATTTTGGAACACCCTGTATATGTATGTGTTATATAAAGTTTTAAAAGTTAATTTAAATTTTCATATAAAAGACTCTGTTTAAAACATAGGATTCTAACATTCAGTCTTTAATTATATCCCTCTCAATTTATACGCTTTAAAACTTGGAAGTTGGCCTTAGCTTAGCATGTGTGCTGTACCCGTTCTAATTCTTTTGAGTCCAGGCTGTCCGCATGTTAATGAAATGAACAACTTTGCGTAAAGCCATCTGTGAAGATTTTTACCCTGGACAGGTACTTGATTATAAAAACACAACTCACACAGTTGAATGGCTCCATGCAAAAAAGCAGGGTTGTCGGCTTTTTGTCAGGCCAAAAAAAGCCGGCAGGCTTTTTTTTTTTTTTTTTTTTTTTTTTTTTTTTTTTTTTTTTAACCACTTAAAAAAAGCCGGCTTTTATTTTTTAAACAGGTAGTTTATAGGCAATTCATATTAAATTTGGATTAAATTATTTTTAATACTCTTATAAATATTTTCTACTAAAAATATATAAACTTTTATTAAATTTTGTCAAATAAATAAGTCTTTATAACTGTTAGAATGCAACAGTGAAGACATTATGCCTGAAAAAAAAATATATAAATATTCAGAAGAATACATTAGAGTCTAAAGTGGTAATTTGGAATTTTTTATTATATAACTCACCTACATCTACCACACATTTTAAAGATTATATGAAACAATAACAAAATAAACATTCTTATATACTGCTATTTACTTTTAAAATTGATTAAAACTAAATAGCTTATATATATTTAATAATTGAAATTATCTTATATAATACTTGAGAACACCCAGTAATAAGTAATCAATATTCTGATAAGTTATAAAAATGATATATGTAAAAAGTTTTTCCGCTATTAAACACACAGTTATGTAACTTATTCCAGATATGTCCATACAGACAGATTAAAATCATAGAACAAACAACGTTGAAAATTCTCCAAATAAAACTTGTTGAATTAAAATTTTGAAAAGCTTGTTGCTATTTAAAAGAGTGCATATTCATGCATAAATTAATGCATATATTATTCATAATACTGTTTTATTAGAGAGAAATTATATTTTTATTAAATGACTTTGTGTGGTTTTAAATGTTTATGAGAAATAAAATAAGACTTGTATATTAATATCCCTTAAAATTAGTTAAGTAATAAAATATGTAACTAAGCAACCATTGTCCTTTATAATTATGTAAAGTAGTAAAAATGAAAAGAAAAAAAAAAGTGAGTGTTAAGGTCAGCGTAAACTAGAAAAAGCAGCTCCATATGTTTTATTCCAATATTAATGTCTTCATTATTGAGAAATTGGGTTATATTGAATTCTACCTCAGTTAAATGTCTTTAAAACTAATTAAACACTTAAACATGTTCAGTTTATAATTGAAATGCTTCACTGTATAAAAACCAATTTTGGCCAAAAAAGGGCCAATTTTGGTAAAAAAAAAAAAAGCCGGTTAAAACCAATAAAAGCCACCGGCGTGGCTTTTATTAATTTTAACCAGCTTTTTTGCAACAATGGCAAAAAGGGCTTCAGTCAACTAAACCTAATTTTGAAAAATCTGGAGAAAAAAAAATGCTGTTTTTCAGCCCTTTCTGCATAGAATATTAAAAATTGAGTTGTTTAGACAGTGTATGGCAGTGAAACGGAAGCCCTTTTTTGCATTGAAACATGGGTCTACCCTATAAGAATAAAAATCCGTGGTTAACTCAGTTTTGCCAATTTAGTGACAGAAGCCCTTTTTGAATGGAGCGATTCAGTTATCCCTCTTTCTTTGGGGGTGTTTCTCTTGGCTAGTAAACCTAAGTTGGGTTTTTTTCGTATTTTCAAAGGCAGTTCCCAAAAGGGAAAAACTTAGTTACTTGTAAAATACCTACCATGTTATTTCTACCTACCATGTTATTTCTTATGAAATAATCTCACCATGTTGTTCATCGTTGCAAGTAAAAAATTACTCTGATTATATTCTGCCGCCTTCAATATATCTGGTGAACATTCCCACGTTATAAAAGTTTCAGAATCTCGAAAAATTGTGTTTCATATATGAGGAGCTCACAACTATAGTAGACCAAGTCCATTTTGAAAAAAAAAATTACATAGCCCATTTTAAGAATCTGCATAAAATATCTTTTATCCACTCCCACAGTGAACCAAGCCTGTTTTCACATATTTTCTCATACATGTCAAATGTTTACAGACATGGTTTACAGTGGGAGTGGATAAACAGATTTTATGCACCTTCTAAAAATGGACTATCTGATTTTTTTTTTTCAAAATGGACTCTGTCTACTATGGCTGTAAGCCCCTCATATCATATTTAAAATTTTTAATAGTTACAACATACTGTTTGAACTGCTAGTTTGTTGTGTATTTAATCTTTGATATTAAGACCGAAAGTAACTAACAATATAGCTGAAAATAAACAAATGGAGAAAGTCTACTACTAAACGATGTACCCCAGCTTCAATTACTGTCTTAGTAGAAGAAGTCAGTTAAACATGGTTGCGGTCTTTTGAAGCATGTTTGGAATCTGGAAGCTGATGCCTTTTACTTTCTTATGAGTTATGCTCCATTGTTCTGGAACGAAATATCAATTCCTGCACTTCTGCTTTTCCGAAACGTTCTTTTAGTACATTCCTCTCTAACATAACTTTATTTTTATTTTATTTTTCAATCTTTGTTAGTTTTGAAATGGTGGAAGTACAACAAAGAGCGTTAACTTTATTTTTTAAAGCAAAGTAATGCTTTTTATTTTGATTAGGAGAATAGAAAGCGATGGCATTTAACCATTTAAATAAACTTGACGAGGTAGATTCGTCTTTAGCCGAAAGAATAAAATTCAAATTTTGCATCACTTCTAAAAGTTGCCATGTTTTTTATGCCTTGCTGTTCATTTTGAGAAACTTTCGCACAAAACAAATCAATTTTTGTAAAACTTTTTAATCATGATTGTAAATCATGTGAAGGACGTTCCGAAAGTAAGTTTCGTCATTTTCTTTACACACGGAAACTTTATTGCCAAAAAATTTCATCATAACATCATGAACTATACACCTTGCACTATTTTTCCACATAGTCGCCACCAACATTGAGACATTTGTCGAAGCGTGCAATCAATTTGAAGAAACCACTCTGGTAAAACTCGGTGCCCTGCGATGCAAGGAATGGAGGATATTCCAAATATGGGTTCGAGGCTGAAAAAAGTCACGTGATACCGGTAATTTACCCTAGGAACTTCTAACTGATGAGAAGGGAAGTTACTACTGCTTTGCCTCATGAACTGTTTCATTGGCTAGCGGGGATTTACATAACACGTCTACGGAGCCTTCCCTTCTTTACGCTAGAAGTTTTTACCTTGACCACGTGATCAAAACGGAGATGGAATATCCTCCATTGTCGCACAGCTTGCTCCACTTCAGCATTGTTTTGGAAGTGACATCCAAGAGTGCGGGTTTTAATGCAAGGGAACTGGTGAAAGTCCGATGGTCAAGATCGGGGCTGTAGGCCGGGTGATCCAATCTCTGCCATCCGAAGCGACGAATCTGATCTTGTGTGAGCTTTGCTGTGTGCCCATCGAACTTTCACTTGTTCCCTGCAGGACGTCACTGCCAAAACAATGTTAGGTGGAGCAGGCTGTGCGACAGTTCTCTGCATCGCAGGGCACAGAGTTTTATCAGAGTTGTTTCTTTAAACTGATTGCACACTACGACAAACGCCTTAATGTCGGTGGCGGCTTTGTCGAAATATAGTACAAGGTGTGTTTAGTTCATGATGTCATGGTGTATTTTTTTGGCAATAAAGTTTCCGTGTGAAAAAAAAATTATGAAACTTAGTTTCGGAACGTCCCTCGTAATTTAGTCATTTTGAGTTATAATCTTGATAGGCGTGATACACTTTATTCTACGTTTCATTTATCCTCGCAGGATTGACCTGCATTGCAGTGATGTTATTGGTCAGGAATTTTTGTGCCCGAAAAGCTTTAATACTTTTCAAATACAAAAATTTCTGATCAATGCCTGATTGTGATGCAGGTCTGCCTTGCAGAGCTAAAATAGCAACTCAAAAATTTTGTCTATATATCAAAGCCTCCAGGCGCTATTGGATAATATCGGCGGCTGTTTATAAAGTTTAAAAGAAGAAAACTAAATCTAAAAAAGAATCAATAAGGGATCCACCGATAAAAATAAGTAATGAGTTTAAAAGGATTTTTAGAATCGCACCCATGCGTCACAAACCAAAAAGAACTAATGAATGAAACTCCATTGTGAACAACTCAACATTTTGGAACATGCAAAAACTATTGGAAAATCTTTCCATACCGGGTCCATATTCCATACGAACACGAACTCTTATTCTTGCATTACTTTTTGATGAACTTTGACACTAGAAGAGCAGTTTGTAATCCAATAAGACCTTAGTCATTTTCTAATAACTAGTTCAACCCATATAAATGGTCGGATTTTTTTTTTCTGATTATTCACAAATTCAAGTTTTATAACAAGTAACTATACATAGAATATGATTCACTAAGCGAATTTAAAATCTGATTTTCTAATAAAAATAGATGTGCGATTCCTTAAAATTAAAACAACTCCTTCCCGTTAATTCCATGCAACTTTATTCTCAGAAAATGTGTCAATGTGCTGGATTACCTGCAAAGTCCTCCAGTGAAGATATTTACTTAAGACAGGCATGTACCACGTATAGGCTTTTTGTAACAGAATTATCTAATTTGATGGAGATATTTGTCTAATTTTTTTTTTAGTGACTTCAAGCAAAAAATGTCAGTTGATTTATATCTATCTTAATGTATGTCGGCGTAAATTTTTAAAATAGGAACCTGTTATTTTGATAATGGTTTTTGTTGGAAATGATTCATTTTGATAGTGGCCCTAAAGCCGTATAGCCAAGGAGAGAAAGATTACGGGTTTATGTACTCTGCCTGAAATTTTAGGTCCGTGATTGTTTACGAAAATTTTTTAATTAATTTTGAAGGAATTTTTACTACATTAAATGTGTTAAAATTATTATAGTCTACTAACGTAGAGTGTTATTAATAGCTCTAATTTCACCATATTGAAGATACATTACAATTAAAAATTAAACCGGCCTTCTAGATATATTTCTCTAACTACGGCCTTAAGGACACATAAATTTCACCAGGATCATTGTTTTTGCCTTTCTAGGCTCCAACTTTCGTAAACATTAATCAATCGTCTTGAAATTTACGGGTTTTTTTTTTATGTACTCAATATATGTTTTAAAAATAGTAACCGAAGTTATATAAGTATATAATTTACATTACAATGACGTGTCAAACAATTTAATATAGGGTCGTTTGCTGCGTGTTAACTCTTAATTGCTGTGACAGAAATTGACGCATGGCATAGGGGAGACCGGGGGAATGGCGCCACTCAGGGTTATGCCGCCACCTCGTCTAGTTTAAAAACTAACGGCAGTTTGAGATAGTGATTGCACCTGCACTGTAGCAGCCAACAATAGAAACAGTGCCTAGTGTGAGAATGGTTTTGTTGTACGTCGTTCGCTTGTTCTAGTGAAAAATTTAGTTTTCATCTAGTTGCTTCTTATTTTGGAGCTTCAAATGAGTAGAGATAAACACCTTTTATTGAAACATTAGGTACTCAAGATAATATTACCCGTAATCTACATGCATTCGCCGACATTTTGATGCAATTTGTTGAACAAGTTCGGTTCTTCTTTCGGCTTTGCTGGGGGTTTTCCACTATATTGTCCTCTCAGTAATGACGCCACCATGGCAAAGGGTGACTTTTCCAATTTGAGTTAAACTGTAAGCTTAGCACATTAATAAATCTAGCTTAAGGAACATTGTAATTATTCCTTATTTTGATAAATTATTGATTTCTAAACATTTTTAGTAGGTTATGTGTTTCCTAGTATCCATTTTATGTATTTACTAGGTCATTAAAAAGTGACGTCATTACCCCGATACAGTAGCGGAATTAACCCAGTATCCTGAGTAATCCCGCCACTGTACAGAGGTTGAAAGAATTTTTTTTTTATGTGTGCTTACTTTACAGTTAGGATTACGGTTAAATTTATACGGATACTAAAGATAATGATTCAGCTTTAGAATAATAAATTCTCTTAAGGTGTCGCCATTCCCCCGGTCTCCCCTACCTACTATAAGCTGTCTCTGAGACTACATTATCAAAAGATGAATAAAAGGTTCGGTTAACTCATAGTATACTGTTTCCGTACTAAGCTTAAGCTTTAAGTGCAGGATTATTATAGTAATTAAAATTTCACTATTCAGCAGTCTCTAACTAAGCTCCAAACGAAACAAAATTTCGCAAGTATCTGTAATTAAATTGAAAATTACAAGTTAAACTGTGAATATTGAAAAAAGAGCGGTCTATGAGACCGCTAACAACAGTTAAAGGTTAAACATGAGTGATTTAGGTAAAAATGCTATTCAACCTTTTCGGGTCCGATTTTTTTTTTCCATTTTGAGGACAAAATTACTTTTCGTTTAATAACGTTAATCGTAGCTATCCAAATAGATTAACTGACGTTTAGGGATTATCTCATTGTCTGAAATCTAACGAATGTACTTATTTTGCTTACTATTCAATTCATATTTATATGATAATAGGTTAAGGAAGAGTTTTTGGAGACGTTTGGAAAATATCGTATTATAACAGGGTTTAACAGGTATTGCAATTTTCTAATGTTTTTTTGCGTTTTATCACATATGATTCGTTCAGAAAAGTAACCGATATTTTAAATTTAACGAGTGAAATATATGTATAAAATAAAGGAATCGCAAATGGTGCAAAGAGAATTAAGCAAATTTTTATTATTATTACTAAATATCAAAACATAAACGAAGTCATAATAAAAAAGGCATAGCCATTATCCTTTATATATATAGATAGTAAAAAAAAAATAATTGTTAAGACAAAATAATACTCGATGAAAAGACATGTACTATTAGTAGTACACCAGACCCGTAAGGGTTAAAGTGAGTACAGATAATAATAGAGGGCTGTTACAAAAAGTTGTTTCAAACCACCCACGCAAAAATACATCAATAGAATTTAAGCGGTTCTCAAGTTCCCTGCTCAACAACGCAAAAATTTGACACATTTTCTGACTCGTTTTTAAACGTATAAAGCAGGCATGTCAAACACGCGGCCCGCGGGCCACAACTGGCCCGCCGACCATTTATGTATGGCCCGCGAAGTCTTTGCCATTTTACATTCATTTAATTATCCTTTGCCTAGTGCCTGCCATCAGTTGAGTTTTTCCAGGGACGTATCGGATTACTTTATTACAAAAATCATCAGAGTAGAAATTTTTAAAAAATGTATTAAAAAATTATTTCAAAAGAATTTTGAATCATAAAAATCAGTTTAATCTGTTTTCCCCACCTCTAATAATTTAGGTTCAAATTATTGTTCAGAATTTCTTACTGCAGCTAATCAAATTTCAGCACGATTCCATATTAGCGCCATGGTTACGGAGTTTCCAAATTTCTGTAATTAATCATCAATCGACCAATTTTTTGAAATACAATATGCAACCTTTTGTTATTTTTCAAGTAAAATAAAATAATTTGAACCAGGAAATGTATTTAATAAATGAAAAAAAAAAGTAGCAATTATATATAACATGTTTTATTAAATAGATTTTCCGATTGAAAATGTATTTATTTTTATTTTTTTTACTTTGAGAAAACACGGAAGATTGACAGCTATGCCTATGCTAAATCTAGATTAGCGTGTACAAGCAATTTTTAAAATAAACGCATTTTATAATATTCAATTAATTTTTTTTTAATTGTTAAAAGTAAATGTGAGTTTTTTTTTTTTTTTCGAAAAAATAATATAAACTTACTATGTACTTAATGTTGGAACTTTTCGTTAAAATTTCTTTAACATGGCTGTGTCTTGTACAGACAAATTTTATTTTGTGCAATGGTAATATTATTGCCCTTTTTTTTTTAATATGGCCCGCGGCTTAGTATATAATGCTTAATTTGGCCCGCGGCGGTAAATGAGTTTGACATGCTTGGTATAAAGGCATAAAATTGGTAGATCTGATTGTTGAAGTACTAATTTGGAATGGAACGAAGTTTTCCATTTTTTGGTAAATAAATTACTTATCCAGAAATATAAGCCATTGTTATCACGTTACCGCCTGTCTTTCTGTTTTCCCCGCGTTGTCTAAATTCGGTTAAAAACACCCACTTTGAGTGTATTTTCTGAAAGATCTCCTGTCTCTGCCGAAAAACGGAATCGATTGCATAGTTTTTGAATAAAAACACCTGCCAATTTAATGGATTTTCAAAAAAAAAAATGTATATATATATATATCAGAAATGTGTCAGAAGTTAGCTCCTATGGATTTGAGAACAATCTTAAGTCTGTTTTCTTTTTCTATTTGAAAAATTACATGTTTTTTCTGTTTACCTTCGAAAAGTTGTTATGAGCTGAAAGTTAAAGCGGATTTATTTTGTAGGTTTTTGTTACGAATATTCTTCGACCCAGGTAAGGGTATGTTTAAATAGTTAGTTGTCTTTTCTAGCTCACCACGCTTATTATTAATGCTTGTTTTACTGTCTGAATCAGTAGGGGTTGCTTTAAAAAACAACATTCTTGCAAAGTGAATCCGGGCTGTGGAATGCTTATTAGTTTGTTGAAGAAACTGTCCTGCCTTCATTTCCATTTAAAGATGAAAACGGCGCATCTTTAATTAGAGACTGCTTGCCGGGAATGCCGAGAAAAATAGCAATATAAGTGCGAAAGGGTTGTAGAACTTTAAGAAGGAATGCTTGCTTATTTTTATGTTGTTTGCAGCTGTTTTAGGTGATTATGCTGTCGCGACATGCTTAACGTAGTGGAAAAATCTGTTTAAATATTGAATAAGTTTTAAATTTTTACAAAAAGAAGTTAAAACTTCTTTTTGCCAGATATTTGTTTTTTATTTGAATGTTTTAGTATCTCCTTTAATAGGCGTTTCAAATTGTTAAGAGATGAAAAATTAGCCATCCGAGTCCTTAGTCTTTGTCACTATTTTTTTTTCTTATAAAGCACTTTAGGCAGTGCGATTCATTTTTTTTTTTTTTTTTTTTTTTTTTTTGAAAGATAATTAATGTGGTAACACGAGAAAATAAGCAATTTATAAATTATGTAATGCCCACTTTTTTGGCTTATTCTGGGTCACAATTTGGAATACCTAACGTTAATCGATCATTACTTAAGGTAATAAAGCAAGGCTGTAAAACGCGTCGCCCGCATGCGCTTTGGCGCCCTTTGAAGGTTTTCTTGGCCCCATCTCTCATGTTTCTAGTTTTCCTTAAAAATAAATATCCATTTTAAAGATTGCTTTCTTTAAAATCAATAATATTTTATTTTTTATTTTTTTAATTATAGGTGCGATTCAAGGTCCTTCTCCTACAAATATTTTTAAGGTCCCCTTTCAGAATAATGTACCTCTAAATTTACAAAGATTTATGTTTATTTTTTTCTGCAAATTAGTTTTACATAATTTCTTGAATCCTTGTAGTTGCCACATGTGAGATGTGCATCGTATAAGTCGCAGTGTTAGTCGCCGCAGATAACACATATTTTATTCAAAATATCTATCGCAATTTTCTTATAGCAATCAAAGCTTTAGTTCATTTCAGACATTCTGTGATTAAGGCTGTGCTCAAATCCAAAAGGGCAACTTTCTGACGTAGTTTTAATTTATTTTTGTTCGGAAATGCATGAAATTAACAAGTGTTGTTGTTCAGAAACTATGTCGTCGAGCTTTTTTTTTTTTGCAAACGTAATAGAGCGATTCCATGCGGAGAGTTACACACGTAACGCAGGCTTTAATTTGCATTTATTCAATTATTTATTATATTTTAATGTTAATTCTGATTTTAGGTGGTATGGTAAATAAGTTATTAACATATTTTTTAGTTTAAATGTGTGTAAGTAAAACTCACAGAAATATATCATTTAATTTCATACTCAAAATGTGCTTTTTTCTGAAGTAGAAAAAAAGCACATTTTGAGTAATGAAATTAAATGATATACTTCTGTGAGTTTTATTGCCACACATTTAAATTTAAAAATATGCTAATAACTTATTTAGTATACCACTTAAAATCAGAATTAACATTAAAATTTAATAAATAATTGAATAAATGCAAATTAAAGCCTGCGTTGCGTGTGTGACACTCTCCACGGAATCGCCCAATAGATCTTTTAGAAAATAGTGTCAAAGTGGGCATTTTGAACCGAATTTCCGCGCGAAAGAAGAATAAGTACTCAAGAAAGGTTGAAAAACGTGTTTGTCACGTGATCAAAATCGCTTATAACGCATTAGGTAATTTATTGTTCAAAAAATGGGAAAGCAGTTCGTTTCTAAATCGTTGCCATGGTCAGGTTTTCCAGTTTTATCTTTCCGTTAAAAAATGAATTTGTAAATGTGTCAAAACGTTTTGCGCTTGTTCAGCAGAGCAATAAATAGCAACCTTAAATAAAACAAAGATTACTATGCAAAAGCAGCTATTTTGAATACAAAAATGAGATAAGTGTAACACTGAGATATGTACTACGTGTATCGCTACCACTACTTCCAGTGAGATAACATTGATACATCTTAATATGTCATGTTAATAATGACGCTTTTCATTATTTACCACCTACTGAAAGGTTGGGCAGGCCTGGTAAAAATGTCTGAGTGCCCCTTTGTTATCCAATACCCAATTCCTAAACCGTTAGTTTTAAGCTATTGCTCTAACAAAAATATTTCATATGTTCTCCATCATATATGTTGGAGAAGGAAAGCGAAGAAACGCATACTTGGCTGGACTGACAATGTTATCTAACGCAAAGTTTAAAAAAATATTGCGACTGGGCCAACATGCCCCTATGGCCAACTAGCCCCGGTCTACCCTATATATATATATAAAAGGGGGATGGATGGATTTAGTAATATACAGTGAAACTTCCCTGTGAGACCACCTCCATTAAGCGACCACTTCCCTGAACAGTCATTTTTTCATGGAACGAAATTTATTCCCATTGGCCCAATACTAATTTTACCCGCATTCAGAGACCATCCCACTTGGACTCCCTCCATGAGCGACCAGTCTCTTTCAAGAAAATGAAACAAATTCCGTTTTTTTCTAGTCGCTTGAAGAAGGTTTTATTAGAAAAATAATTCCGGAGAGCGCATTATTCATCAAAAAACTTCTAAACTAAGTTTAGATTTTTTTAAATTATTCCGGTAACTTTTAAAACTTTAAACCCCTTTGCCCTTTGTGCCTTTTTAGGCAATGAATTTAAGTCTGATGACAAATTAAGAACAACGGCCAATAAACTCCCTTGCCTTATTCTGACAGGAAACTCTCAAAGAAATAGATAAATTAATGAAATCGTCATTATTTGTTTCCGTCCAAAAAAATTGCATTTATTTACTGAACTTCGAAAGGACTTGGAAATAAAAGTTATAAAAGATAAAACCGTAAAATCAAAGCAAAGTCGTTGCATTCATTTTTTAAACCCTATAATAATTAACTTATATATTTAACTTTGTTTTGATACTTAAATTTTCATATTTTTTTCCTAGTGTGAAAAATAAATTTTAGTAACAATATTTGTAATCTTTTTTTCAACAATTAAAATCTAGATTTAAACATGACCTCCATTAAGAGACCACCTCTCGGAGCGACCAATTTTTATTGGAACGGAACGTGGTCGCTTTAAGAAAGTTTTACTGTATATTCAAATTTCGTCATCTGAGTATACATTTTTTTTAAATAACGAAACATGTATGAACACATAAGTGGTCAGTCAAATTTATTACCATACTCTAATTAAATTTATTCAAGACTCTCTAGAAAATAGGTCATATCTGAACCCTCCTAAAAAGTTGACTTACACCTGCCAAAGTTGTACTGGAAATGCATAAAAAAATATATATGTCGGTCAAATTAATGTTCCCCATTTTTAGTTCTGCAAGAAAAATAATTTCCGTTAATCGTATTCAAGTTGAAACTTTATCATAATGTTTAAGTGCTAAATAAATACATTATATGCCATATTCAAAAGAAATGCCTGTAGCAATTTAAGTTTCTAAAACAAGCTTAAGATAATCGGCCTTTCCTTTTCACTTTGCCTATACACGCACTCTCGTATTATGCGCCGAGGCATTTTTCTTCTTCTTTAATTGCTCCGACAACTGCATATTGTTTTCCTTCTCATTTACATTACTTGTTAAGTTTTCCTCTTGTTTTTAGTGGCATTTTCCTTGAAGTCTGCTTCTTGTTTTTCAGCCTCTGTAACGTGGATATGTCCCAGTGTAATATGATATTAATAGCCAGCAGTGTCGGAGAAGGGGTAGACGCATTATTTAACGTTTATATTACCCGTTTCCCTTTTATAGTTAGCTTGCTACTGAATATGAAAATTTTCTTTGATTTACGTACGTGTTTAAAGCGTTTTAAGTACGGATTGTCCGAAACAGGTTTTTAAGACCGAAACCGAATTTCGGTAATCTTACTATTTTCGGCAGGAAAGGAAAACGAAAATGGCCAAAAAGTTTTTAAAGTATTTAATACATAATAATATACAAAATGAGATATACAAAATATACACAATTATTAATTATACGTGTTTATTAAATATACATAATTATTAATTATACGTGTGGCCCAAATTGGCTGTCTGTGCCTCTGGCCAAAACTTTTTATTTTCATATAAAATAAAATGTAATTAATTTATCAACGACACAGAAGAAATGATTTTCTAATTATACGAATTTCCTCTAATTAAAAAAGGTTTTAGGTATACACACCTCGATGTATCTTTTATGATTTCCGTAAATAACCATCAAAGAGTATTCGAAACACTTCTGTAATTTCAAACTAATTTTTTTTATGACTGGTAAGCCTGCAGCTTTTAATGAGCGCCTGAAAAGCGTCTTCAAAATTTAGTCATATATGCATTACTTGCTTTATAATTTGCACCCACGTCTTGAGCCATGACTGATAATTATAAATAGTGACGTTCATAGAATAAATAGTCTCATTTGAGTCGATATAGCTCAAATCAATGCCTAATGTTGAAAATTTCTGAAAGAAACGGGATTTTTTGGAATACAGATAGTTTCGGTCTGGTCAAATTTTTGACAGCATTTTCGCCAAAACTGATTTTGGGCCGAAACCGAATTTTCGGTCGAACTCCAGTTTTAAGTATGATTTATTTTAAAAGCGAATTGCGTTTAAAGCGCGTCTAGCGTTCAGCATGGCGCATAAAAGGTTGACTATTTTTTTTTTCTACGATGTAAAAACAAAGAAAAGGGTATTTATCTGGTATAGTTCTACACGGGTCTGGTTTACCTGACCCGAACCGAAAATTCTGCTTAAAGTCAATCTGAATCCCAACACACTTGGAACTCCCGAACTCGAAATATTCAAACCTGAATCCGATCCGAACCTCAAATGAAAGAATATTATACAGTAGCGCTCAAAAGTATTTTGACAACCTTATATTCTCTTATTTTATTTAATATAAAAAGGTAAAAGAAAATATATTCCCTATAATTGAGAACACTATGACTGCAATTATTCAAATGTATAAAGTTTCAACTTGTTTGTTTACATTCGGCGCCACCGAAGAAATATGACTCCTCCTTAGCTCAAAAGTATTTTGAAAATTAGTTTGCATTTAATTGCTGAAGGTGTCAGTGGCGCTATAGCTTCGATTAGTATTTATATTGACTTATTGTGATTAATTTTAAGGATCAGGAATGCCGAAATGTACAAAATATTGAAATGATTCTAGAAAAGCCGCTGTAAATGCACTTAAGAAAGGTAGACTGCGAGCAGAATTAGCTCGTTCTTTTAACGTGTCTCGGCAACTTGTTATTACATGGAATAAAGTTTTTAATAAACAGAAATACATCGAAAATAAGCCTCAAAGTGGCCATCCGAAAAAAAACAACTTGCAATGTTGACTGTATTATAAAAATGATATCTACAAGTGATTGTCGTAAGTCCGCTGTAATGATAAAAAAATGAATTGAAAGAAAATTACGGCATAGACATACACGTTTCATCAGTCAAACGACGCCTAAACCTTTATGGTTTACATGGCAGAAGACCAGCAAAAACACGTTTCTAATCTACTAAGAATAGGAAGGCTAGAGTTGCATTTGTAAAACGGCATAACCCTTTCAGGTGCAAAGCAGTGCTATTGCTGAAGTGTTGAAATTAATGACTGACACCAGAATTTTAGTTACAAAAAATTCGGTTTACTATCTGTGTGAAATATTGCTTTTTCTTATCTAAAAATTTTGTTTTCAAATTCCGGTGTCATTCATTAATTTTAACACTTTAGCAATGGGATTGCTTTGCCCCTGAAAGGGTTATGCCGTTTTACAAATGCAACTCTAGCCTTCCTATTCTTAGTAGATAACAAACGTGTTTTTGCTGGTCTTCTACCATGTAAACCATAGAGGTTTAGGCGTCGTTTGACTGATGAAACGTGTATGTCTATGCCGTAATTTTCTTTCAATTAATTTTTTATTATTACAGCGGACTTACGACAATCACTTGTAGATATCACTTTTATAATATAGTCAACATTTCAAGTTTTTTTCGGATGGCCAATTTGAGGCTTATTTTCGATGTATTTCTGTTTATTAAAAACTTTATTCCATTTAATAACAAGCTGCCGAGACACGTTAAAAGAACGATCTAGTTCTGCTTGCAGTCTACCTTTCTTAAGGGCATTTACAGCGGCTTTTCTAGAATCACTTTAATATTTTTTACATTTCGGCATTCCTGATCCTTAAAAATAATCACAATAAGTCAATATAAACACTAATCGAAGCTATAGCGTCACTGACACCTTCAACAATTAAATGCAAACTAATTGTCAAAATACTTTTGAGCTAAGGAGGAGTCACATTTCTTCGGTGGCGCCGATTGTAAACAAACAAGTTGAAACTTGATACATTTAAATAACTGCAGTCATAGTGTTCTCAATTATAGGGAATATATTTTCTTTTACATTTTTATATTAAATAAAATAAGAGAGAATATAAGGTTGTCAAAATACTTTGAGCGCTACTGTATATATAAAAGTTAAAACATACAGGGTCATTCAATGGTAACTTCCGTTACACTTGGAACAATTTACTTCAGTAATTTTTGTAATATAACACCAAAAATAGAATTAAAAATATAAAATTGACATAATTTGTTAATTAAACCTATTCAAAGCTCAATTTAGATTAAATTTATTTAATTTTTGTGTTATTTATTGAACTCTGGCAGTTACATAATAAATATAACTGACATTTCTGAAAAAGGAACATAAGTTACCATAAAAAATATAATTTTCCATTCTCATTTTCTAGGTAATTTTCATTCAAATGGAGCTTTGGATAGGTTTAATTAACAAATCATGTCAACTTTATATTTCAATAATTTTTGGTGTTATAGTAATAAAATTACTGCAGTAAATTGCTCTAAATATGTAACATAAGTTACCATGGAATGAATTTACATATAATCACCTAAAAGATGCTAAAAACATATAAAGATATTAGTTAGTATAACCCTGAGATCTATCGAAGGCACACGCGTTCATTTTCAAAGGGGTAAGATGACTGACTGGTATATAGAAGAAACATACGTAAATCAAAACAAAATAGTACACATGAGCAAGTGAAGTTCAGTCCACTGCTCTAGATAAGGGGTGAAAAAGATCAAGTCATATTTTCAGGAGCTCTTGAAATACCCAGAATTTTAAACCAAATCGCGGGAATATTATAAGAAAGGACATCATTACAAACATTATCACACCTAAGTAAAATTTCAGTGGATTCACGGATTATTGAAGAGTAATGGTTAGATGTTGAAATGATTATTTTGGCTTTTTCGAAGTTTATCTCAATATTTTCTTTTTGATGTAATCTCGATAAAGCTGTACTTGGTTTGTTAAACTTGATATCAAATAAGTGCTCTTTTAGCCTTTCTCGACATCTCGAAAATTTAAAGAAAGGCTAAAAGAGCACTTATATGATATCAAGTTTAACAAACCAAGTACAGCTTTATCGAGATTACACCAAAAAGAAAATATTCAGATAGACTTCGAAAAGCTAAAATAATCATTTCAACATCTAGCCATTACTCTTCAATAATCCGTGAATCCTTTGAAATTTTACTTAGGCGTGATACTGTTTGTAATGATGTCCTTTCTTATAATATTCCCCCGATTTGGTATAAAATTCTGGGTATTTCAAAAGCTCCTGAAAATATGACTTGATCTTTTTCGCGTATGTTTTCTTCTATTCCAGTCAGTCATCTATTCCCTTTGAAAGTGAACGCGTGTAACATTAGGGTAGAAGGGGATATTGCATACGTGCTGACTCGATTTGGATGTTACGTATAGATTTGGCAATGTCAGATCTATACAGTTCACATATTTGTTTTGAAGGGAATCGAACATTTTATATTTATTTTGCAGATCACTATAATTATATACTTAAAATGCATAGTTCAAAATGTATTTCAGAGCTTTCTCGCATAATTGTATTTATTGCGAAAAATAGGGGCAATTTACGAATTTAAAGAACCCGGAACACGTTTCTATTTTAATCTAAAAATTTAATTTCTCGCGAAAAGTGTACATTTATCTGGTGTATATTATTGCTAAGAATTCTTCTGTCTGATTTAAATCGCCGCTAAGAATACAGAACGAGACGTTTCTTGATATACAGATTCACGTTGTAAAATAATTTTCTGTTTCATAATTATATACTACAGTTTGCGGTTAGCTCAAAATAAGTAGGCTGCCCTGCTTCGATGTGAAACGAAATTGAAGAAAGCAAGTTTGTATAAAATGCTCCGGGATATTGCATTCATAAATTCATTCATAACCTACTGATGCCTTCTTACAAGCTTTTCTTATTTGGTCATTTTTAGGTCAGCTGGTACTTAGGAACACATTTTTTAGATTTTCATTAAATAAAGGCGGCAATATATTTACGAAAGATTTGTCCTGTCAAAAAAAAAGTTATTTAGGTTTTGGGATTTTAGGAGCTTAACAATCTATCATTCGTATATATATATATATATATATATATATAAAGATAAATAAAAAAATAAAGCTAAAATAAGATTTATTTAGTTAAAGGGATTAGTAGATTTAGTTAAAGTTTAACTCAAAATTTATCAAAAAAAATCAATTTTTCTTTCTAAACATTAAATGAAAGCCTGTTTAATGGTGAATATTTTGACACCTCATTTTTACCCATACGGCAAATTATATTGCGAGATATTGTAAATTTTGTTAATACACCCAGCGAAATTATACATACAAATTAAAACTTTAAATAGCTTTTTCTCGGTGTTTATATTTTCTTCACTTTCATGTTTTAAAAATGCTAAGGTTTTTTTTGTATTTGAGATAAAGATTTAAACTTTTTTGTACTTGTTCTTTATTATATATGTAATAAATCTGCACATGGAATTAGACTTCAGTTTTTTTTTTTTTTTTTTTTTTTTTTTTTTTTTTTTTTTTAAATGAAAGTATATGAAGATGTGTTAGATTTCATCGTTTTACTCTATATATCAGTAAAAAATTTATATTAAATGCAATATTAGATGTATCTCAAAATCCGTGCGCAGCCTCGTGTAATACAGATTTGAAAATCTTAAAAGGATTTGGGCAAAAATATTAATTTTTTTTTTAAAAAAAGATAGTAAAGATTTAAAAAATTCAAATTTATATATATATATATATATATTTAATTTTAAGTATGCAATCATTTTTTTTTTTCAAAATGTACTTTTAGTTGAACATTAAAATGCAGTGAGTTTACCATTTTAATCATATTTTATAAAATAAACAAAATTGTTGAAAAAGTAAACTGTCCCCTTATAATAAGATTACTTTCTGAATATAAATCAAAATTGCACTTCCATCAAGAAACAAATTTTTGAGTTAAATGTCCTCACAGGTGTAAACCTTTCAGAAGTATATATAAGTGAATGCTTTCTTTTAAACATGTGGCACACATTCCTAAACTTTAATTGTTGGTTGGCTGTTCATTATTAATTTATGATTTCTATGCCTCCTGAAACCGTTTAAAAATCCAAATTTGTCATTGTGTTGTGAAAGATGGATTGTTGTTTTAGAGGTATTTTCGTTATATGATATCACGAAATGCGTATCTGCAACTTTTATGAATTTTTGTTAGAAATTGTTTCATGATTATACATATTACAACGATTATAGCATATATATTACAATAAACATATAATACTAGCTGCGTGGAAACTCGATGTGTTGCATTTGCATTGCACGAGTCTTTTGATTTCTTGACGGGGGAAAAATCCAATAATATTGTTAAAAGAAAAAAAAAATCGAACGTTATGCAAGAGAGATCATATTTATAATGTAGGTTCAATGGAAATTGCGAAAATTAGCGTTTGAAGATTACGTGATGTTTGATGAAAAACTTTATTTGTGAAGAAAAATTGTTCTTTTAAGGTTTGTTTGCTAATTTTCGGAGATTGTAAAATATAAATAACGTCACTTGGCGAAATTAAATTTTTTTTTTTTTTAAATTAAAATAATCGCTTTAAAAAGAAAAATTAATAAATGCATAACAAGAAAAAGTCATTTTTATCCGATAAATCATTTTATTTTTAGCGCCTTCGTGATGCATTTTAACCACAATCTTTAAAAAACAATTGAAAATAGTATATGCTTTTTTTTTTAATTCTGTCCTTGTGAATCGGGGGGAAATAATTGTCCACTTAAATGCAAAGAGCTTAAATCTTCCTTTTTCATTGAATGTAAAGATGAAAAATTCTACAATAGGCTAATTCCATGAAAACTTGTCATGTCTGTCACACATCTGAAAATCGGTATGCTTGTTGGCCACCGTTATTTTCGAAAAGTTTGCTTCGCCTTATTCAATTGATGAGATATCTGCGATATAATAAGTCACATTTTTCCGTTCTAAAATACTGGTAGCCAACAAGTATAGCGATTTTCAGCTGTGTGACAGACATGACAAGTTTTAATGGGATTAGCCAATATAGTAATTTTTAAATGTCAATATGTCGACAAACGTTTTTTGTTTCTATCGAATAAATTGATTCATAAAGCTTGAATATGTGCAAATGTTTTTATTTCTTCGAATTTTCTTGGAATATGTAAATTAATCAAGACTTACTACCCATCTATTCGTTAAAAATAATTTCTTTTTAACTTTATGGGAAAAATTAAACTGTAATTAATGAAGATATTCCCTGACGATGGCTGCGGGTTTGCAGACCGGAAGTACTAAGAAATTTAAATAAAATGTATATTTTAAACTTGTAACATTTATATTATTATTACATGTCACCTTTTAAGTACAGAAAATGTTTTAAATTTATATTGTGTAGTTTGCCATTGAACCAATGGGAATATTGCATTTCGTCTTATGAATTTATTTAGCCGTTTTCGTTTCTTGAAAAACATTGAAACCAAAAATTACACTCCGATTATAGAATAAAAAATCCTTGTCTTTTATATAAAACTAAACTATTAACTTTTTTGGATTTATTCTACTTTATTCTTTATTTCCCCATCGCCTTCTACCAAGAGAGTTAATTCTGTTCTCGAATAAAACACGTTATTAAAAAGCCTCAGTCACGAAATAATTTTTACTTATGCACTAAGACTTGATGTTCTAATTCAGATTTAACATTAATTAAATTTTGGCAATGTTTTTGAGAGGTTATTACTTCTATTCATTGCATGATAATGAAGAAAAAAAGTTAGATCAATTAGCTGGAATTGGATTTAAAATTTTAGAATTACACCACGGATGGATGAAACTGACTCAAATCAACAGGTTTTTCTTTCTTGAAAAATGGTTTAAAGAATGGAGCGTTAAAAAACGACATTCAAATTACGTATGACATGAAAAATTGATTTGTTTCTTTTGTAAATTATAGGAGTATGTATAGCAGGCATAGAAAGTAAAATAAACTTTCAGACTATGGCTCAGAAGGAGGGAGGGGAGAATTTTTTTTCTAATTGTATGTAGTTTATTTTACCATAAGAGGTCAACCAATAAATTAAAAATGAACTAACTTTTAAAAGTTCAACAGCAATACAGTAATCTCTTAACATTCGTGAGTTTTGAATTAGTAACAGTGCATTGCATTGCACAAATATATCATTAAAAGTTGTTATCGAGACTTTAAAATCTAATTGCGCATAGAGTACCCCACCGGTGTTTTTATGTATATCCAAACCGTCCATGTATTTAAGGGTTAATATCTCGGCTAATTACTGAGATTTTTTTTCAAAAATCATTATCAACAATCCTTACATACTTCTGTGACGATAGGTACCTCCAGCGCTCCTCAACTCCTTTGTTGAATGCCAGCAAAAAATAAAAATATGTGTGTAACGGAAAAATGCGATTTTCTCAAACTATGTGTCCTAGGGTGATCGCAAGTTTAAAAAAAAAAAAAAAGAAAGAAAGGAAAAAAAAAGAAAGAAAGGAAAAAAAAAAGCAATTTAACAAATTACAACGACCATTTGGAAAATGATTTTTTCGAAGGCTAAAATTTAAGACATAAAAAATCGCACGGAGTTGATCATACATTACGTACGCCATGAATTAAACATTAACATTCCTGAGCCCATCATGAACAAATTTTAAAAGAAATTTCAGTTTTACAATTTTCGGTACTGTAAATTTTTAAACTTCTACGGAGCTGGTCATACATTACGTACGCCATGGATTAAACATTAATATTCCTGGACCAATTTTAAATGAAATTTCATACATTACGTATGCCATGGATTACATTTTTCGGTACTGTAAATTTTTAAACTTCTAGGGGCTGGTCATACATTATGTACGCCATGGATTAAACATTAATATTCCTGGACCAAGTTTAAATGAAATTTCATTCTTAAACTTCTAAACATCCCACAATATTACTCTTTACATTGTCGTATAGAGAAGAAAATGTACTTTTAAATGCAATTTGTTTGAAAGCTGTATCTCAATTTGTTTGTGAGTTATTAATTTCTTTTTGTAGTTTTTATTACTTTTTTGTCAGTGGCAACAGAAGTATCCATCTCTGTTGAAAGTAAAGGGAAAATACAGATTACTGTATAGACCAATCAGAAAACGAATAAAATGCGGATTAATCTAATAAAACGCTTCAGATATATTTTTGATTTCCTACCCTGACAGAGGACAATAACCATTTTTCCAAATGGTTAATAACTTCTACTATCCCTAATTTTTTCGTAATTTTAATTTCAGTAGATTCGGAAATAAAGGGGGAGGGAACATATTCTTGCATTAAATTTTCGACGATATCTCTGAAAATATAATACCTAAAATTAAAAGATGTTTTTTTTTTTCAATTCGGCGTTACGAAAGTTTTCACAGTATACCCCACAGTATACCCCACAAAGAAAATATTTTTTTTTTCAAGTAACTTAATTAGCCACTCTACATTTTTCCTAAAATATATTTGTGAATGGTTAATAATCTATAAATATGTGGGTAAATAGCTTTTATTTCCTTCATCCAATTTGAACTTTCCACGTTGCATAGTTTACGAGTAAAATGGCTGTGACAGGCAGGCACAGGAGTGATCTTATAATGGTTCCGCTTTTACTTTTTAAGTACGGAACCTTAAATATAATAAGGGGCAAGATTGAGTACATAGGAAAAATGTTTTAAATAAAGGTCTTTAAAAACTCCTTTTTTTTGAGGGGGGGGGGGGGAACTCTTTATAGAAAGTTTTTATATAGTGTGAGCGATTACATATTCAAAAAATTGTACTTTTAAAATGATCAGTTAAATCTTTCTTTATCAAATTTTTCATCAAATTAACCATCTTACTTATTACGGAATCCTTATCTTTCATTACATGTGTGCGAGATTCTTCCCTGAAGCAACTAGCATCGAATCTTCAGAGGTCAACGATATCTGTATGGACCTTCTTTACACGTGTCTGGAAGCAAAACAGCAGAAAAATGCGAGTGGGCGAAATGTCAAACATGAATTGCATTACCTCATTTTTCTGCTTTCATTTTATCCATTGGATTCTTATAATCAGAATTCATTCATATGAATATTATAATTAAAGAATACGCTTCCGGTTTTTTATTTTCCTCCTGAAAGTGGATCTTCAAATCGAGTGAAAGAGAAAGTCGAAGTTGAGGTAGATGACTGACTGCATCATCAAGTTGAACTTCACGTTTTCGGAATTTCCCTAACAAAAAGACTTCGAACGTATAAAAAACAATTTACACGGAAAAAAAATATAAGCGGTGGTACATAAAATAATAAGCGGGTAACATGAGTGTGCTGTTATGTCATAAAAAGAACCCTGTTAAATAATAAAAAAAAATACAGGCTTAAATATAAGGCTAATTTATATTTGGCGAGGATACTGCATATTATAATACCGGTGCAAAGGTAGGTTTAAACATTTTAAAAGTAAACCCCCAACGGAACTAATTCAAATCAGTCTTGGACCTATTTTAGAGAAAAAAAAAACATTAAAAATTCAATATGGATAAAGTCGAATTTATTTCGGGTGCTTCAGAAAGCGTCATTCCGAGATAGATACTTTGTCACTGAAACTGATTATCTACAGATATAGAACTCCATATTATCTGCTTTGAAGAAAATTGCTACCCCTTTTGGATATGGAAATAATTATGATTATGAATTGGTGCTGCAAACAAGCATTAAATGGATAAATTTTTGTACCTATTTTGTGTCGTCATGCAGCTGTTTCCGAATTTGTATTATTGCTGTACCCAAATATTGCAGAACCCAATTTGATTTTTTTTTTTATCTACTTTATAAATTCTGTTTTACATGCTGTAGAGTTGTCAAGTGTTACTGATTTTCATAATCATTTGATTTCATTCGAATAAAATTAAAAGCACGTTCTCGTTTATACTAAATCCTTACCAGTTTACATAACTGGCAAATTTGCTAAAGAGTCTAACAGCGACTGTGGAAAATTAAAGTGATAATTGTTAAAATAACTTTTAGAGGTTGGCTGCAATTTATTGGTACACTTTGTTTTAAAAAAATAGGATTTACGAAAAACATCTCAAGAGAAGCGGACGAAATGAAGGAATATGGGCGTTTATGCACTTTAAGGCCCATCTCATTTTGTGTCAAACTGTGTGCCAGCTTCGAATAGGTTGCATGTATGTTGTAATTTTTATAAAAAGCAATTTGACTTTTTAAAGGATTAGATAGGATTTAAAGTTGAACTGTTGAATGTCAGTGTCTAGAATTCATTATACCACCACTAAATGTAAATAATCTACATCTATTTCTGGTCTACTAATTTTCTATGTAACTGATAAGGTTTTCTTTCAATAAATATTTCAAGATGATTCTTCAAAGTCTCTCTTACCAACCTATGCCTATTTTAAATAAATAAGTTATGTAAATGTAATTACGTGAATTTTTTATTCACATTGCTAACAAGGTGTAAAACCAACAGAGTGAAAAAGTATCCAGGCCAGGGTTCGAACCTTGGGTCTTTGGTCCATTTGAGCCACCTGGAACGACATATTTAGCCTGGCTGCAACCGCAGCACAAGATGAGATAACTTCCTGAACCACAATCCTGCGGCAACCATGAGTCCAAACTAATCCAGCATCGATAATTTATATATATGATCATTTTAAACGATGACTTACGTCCGAGAAATCTAAATTTAATTACGTGATTTTTCATTCACATTGCTATTTTTGTACCTGGCCTGGATACTCTTTTTACTCTGTTGGTTTTACACCTTGTTACGTGAATAAAAATTCACGTAATTAAATTTAGATTTCTCGGGCGTAAGTCATAGTAATGTGAATAAAAAATCACGCAATTAATTTTTTAAAGTTTGATTTCTCGAGCGTAAGTCGTCGTTTAAAATTAGTATAAAAATTATGTTCCGGTAGAATGGCTGGCGTTTATGCTAATCGCCAATATTGTTGTCTGCACTTTCACTTTTATTCATTTCATATAAGTTGACGTTCATACACTTTAAGACTTTATGCGTAATTTTTTTTCTTTTATATTGAATAAGATTTTTTCTAATCATCCTATCAAGGAAAATTCTACGCAATCAAACCCATTTAAAGCCATATGAGTTAAAATACTATATCGCTTAATGTAATATATTCTCTAAGACCTAAACCACCCGGGTTTCTATTCTGAAAATCTTAAATCTTCTGTTAACCCATTTTAGGCCAAGCATAGGAATTTTATAAAATGTGGTATTATTTTCATTGAAATATGCTTAAATTACATTCATTAAAACAAAACAAAAAAAAAAAGTTTCGTGCATGAAAAATATTTTATTTGAGAAATAAAATGCATTCGGCATTTTCATACATTCGGTTAATTGTGCGCTAATGCACCATTAAATTTAAAATTAATAATTTTTGTAAACATTTTTATGACATTTGTTTTATTATTATTTTATTTACAGAACTTGCAACTTTAATCCATTATAAAAACACATGATTAATCTCAATTGGAATAATTATACGTTTTCAAAAAGTCGAATTTGTCAATAACCGTTTCAATTTTAAAAAAAATTAGCGTATTTTGAAAATTTCTCAACAGAAAGTGTTTACTCCAATTGAATTACTGATATTTTATAATGTCAATAGAACCCTTAAAAATAGCAGAAAAATAAAATTAGTGAAAAATATTCGTCACAGTGTTAATAAAAAAAAAAGTATTGAAATGGTGCGTTTTAAGCACCTTTGGCCGAAAATGGGTTAATGCAATACGTATTTGACATTCTGTTTCGTAACTTTTCCAATAGATACATAATATCAAATGATGCTGCCTTATAGAAATATGTATAGATATTATGTATATCATATATGTATATATATTATGTATATTATAGTATAAAAAGATATTAATAAGTTTGGGTGTTATTTTTAATCTTATTAAAAGACAGAGGGAATATGAAATATCCATATCACAAGCCCCCAAATAATGTGTTCAAGTCGCATTTTGAAATTGCCGATATGCAACACTCTTTCTAATATATTTAACTTTTAGTAGATGATCCAATAAAGATTATAAATACATAGCAGAGTTCCAAAGAATGTCTTTGCTTATAAACATGTATTATCCATTTCCCTCAAAGCTAAGTTGTGGTTGTGACATGCCCATGTGGTGTAAATAAAGTTCTCGAACTCTTCTGTAAAAATTGTTGCACTCCTTACGCGTATCCTTTTCATATCCTTGGTCTACGGATATTTTTATTATTTAGTCCCAATGTGATGTGTTCATATCGATGCACATTTCTTTTTTTTTAATGTGATGTTAAGGTATGTTGTGCTCACCATTTCTGATTACTTGTTTTATTGAGGTTTTTCCATGAACAGTACCCATTATTAATATAAGAAATGTTACTAATTGTAAATGTAGAAGGTTTATAATGAAAGTTTCATTAACTCATGCACGTTATCTCCGACAAGAAATTAAAATTAGTCTTTGCATAAAAACAGTATTTTGAGCGAATAGATTTAAATGGTACAGCAGTGACTTCAGAAACATTATTGGATTGTTATCTGTTGCATCATTCTTTTATTTTTACCTGAAATTATGGCGTACCTTTTCAGCATTTCTTTTTATTGCGGTTCTTCAATGAACAATATTGCTAAAGCAAGAAAAGTTACGAACAAAGTGATATAAATAAGCGTACAATTTCAATACTGGAATCTGGAGTATATTGACACAACTGCGCCATCTGGTCGACGGGGTGAATAATGCAAATACGCGGGATTTCAGTATGACGTCATATATGACAGAATATCTACTATCTGCGCATATCTTGTGCATATTTTCTGAATCTTTACTCACTTATGGAAGATGAATCTTGTTTCTCAGTTTTATTGCAAAATATTTTTATTACAGTTTGTTTTGATAAAATTATATACATTAAAAAAAAAATAGTCGGAATATCATTTTAATTTCTGGAGAAAAGCACTAATGCTACGAAAGCATTACTGCCTTTTGCCCTTAAACTAAAATGGCATTGCAACTTTTTTCTAAATACACTTATTTTTATCAAAACAAGCTGTAACAAAAATATTTTGCAATATATCTGGCAAACAAGATTCATCTTCTGTGAGTAAGTAACAATCTGAAATTCGTAATAGAAATTTTAACAGGGATTCTCTAAATGGCTTTGTCTGCTTCAAAAAAGAAAATCTAATCTAGCGATTTTAGGAAAATTTTTGCAGTTATTGTCTGGACTCTCAAAATATTTAAACAAATAAATTAACAATACTTGCTCGTTTAATAGTGCAACATTTAATTAATGCCTTTTAAATTAAAGTGATTTTGAATATAAAATAAAAAGAATTTTAAATTAAATAAATGAACTATTTGTAACTTAAATAACATGAATACAATACGATCAAAAGAATATTGGAGTAAGTTTTCGATGTATCGTCTGCGCTTGATAAACGAAGAAAAGGACTTAAAATTGAATATTTTATTTATTTTTAAATTCTATACATATTCTAAACCTTGATAAACATTGTATTTTTATCTGGAATAGAACCGTGTATATCATTTTTTATAACTTTAGCACATCAAGAATTGAGTAAAAAATAAGACTACAAAATTCAATCTTTACACCTTAACTAATTACTAATTTTTATGCGTCATTTTTCATTTCATTAAAAGAAAATAATTAAAATCGAGCGTATTTAAATCAACTACATTTGATAATATATATTAAATAATATTTTATTCTTTTTTAATAAATTAAAGTTAATATACGTAACTAACTTGTTTTGCTCTTTGGAAAAGGACAGATATAAAATTCTATAAGAAAAATAATTTTCTTACAATTTCGAAAACTACAGTTATTCGATGGCCAGCATTTTATCATTTTAACAAATAATATTAGTTTTAAAAAGAACTGTTTTTATTTAAATAATTAACTATCATAAATAAGTCAAAAAACACGAATAAAAATTAATAGAATATTCTATTACTGTCAGAATATAAATGCTACAAACAAATGAAAACACAACGTTTGCGCTTTCGCAGTTATTTCATAGATGTGCAATTAATAATTATCCATAAAGAATAAAACAGTTAGGCATTTTTCTGTAGTTCACCCCGTCCGCGTCCGCTTCGTGGCGTGCGACCTTGATTGATGTGACCTCGCCTTTAATCTTGCGGTTACCTCTCCCATTTAAGATAGGACGCTTACTCATATCGCTTTGGTTACGAATGTTACTGTTTAAAAGGTTTCATAATAAGTTTCATTGACTATTAAAGCTTATATTCTACAGAAAAGGAAATAATTTCCCCCCTGGCAATTTTGCAGGAAAGCATTATTTTGAATGATTCGATTAAACGATACAGCAATGAATTTAAATAAATAAATAATTAAAAAAAAAAAAACATTATTGAACCGCCTTACTTTTATTTCGCTTTTATCTCATGATATGGTGAGCGTGTGCTCACCATTTTCTGCTTTCCTTTTTGAGGTCACCAATGAGAAATATTGTGTTAAAATAAAAAAAAGTTACCAATAATAATGTTTAGCAGTTTTATAACAACGGTTTTACAGACTTTTGTAATTTATCCCCGACAAAAAATAAAATTAATTAAAATATGAAATTAAATGTAAAACTAATTTTATTTTCATACTTTTACATTTAAAAAAAAATGCACTGAGTAAAGTCTTTGATTTATCAACAACAACAACAAAAAAAGTTTCCTGATTTTTTATTTTTAAAACTTTAAAATTCTGCATAATTATATTATTTAGTATATACTTATTATATAACTAATACTGTTCATTTGTTATTGCTTTACTATGGCAAATGGCAACTTACTATTCCAATTATTTAAAAGGGCCCCACCAGTGGCCGAGACGTTCTGCTCTCGAAGCTGGTAGACGGGAGGTGCTGGGTTCGATCCCAATCGCGCCCGTCGGCCTAATCGTTCGGAGTTTTCGTGGTTTTCTTCGAGCCGTGGATCTTCCATGCGTTAATACGGATTAGGTTCCCTTAGAAAGACGCCCCCCCGGGCCTATATCCCTCGTGTAGATAATTGGCCGTCAAAAATCAACCCAACCCAACCCAATTATTAAAAAAAAAATTATTTTATAAATATATTGCTCCGCGGCCTACCTAACGTATCAAAGATATGTCTGAGGCTCGCGATAAAAATAAAGATAGAGTTTGGCTGGTTTAGAAGAATCTTGTAATTTATTTCCGATACAAAATAAAATATTTTTCTTGCAAAAAAACCATATTTTCACCGATTATATTAAACGGTACATCAATAACTTCAAAAAACATTATTATTGAACGGCCAAACTTTTATTTTGCCTTTATCTGATGGTATGGTGAGAGTGTGCTCAGCTCACCCTTTCTGCTTCCCTTTTTATTGAGGTTCTCCAACCGTGCATGACTAGTGATTGTGGCGGAAGCAGAACTGGAACTTGGGTCACCACGTTTCTTTCAATATCTCGGATTCTTTTTTATAGTTTTTTTTCTCTAACACATTTTCTAATCATTCAGGTGTTAAGAAGTTTTAAGGGAGTCGCAACATTTTATTTTATTTCTAGACAATTTGGAATGATTTTTTTTTCCCTTGATAAGGTCACTTTTAATCCTTAAGGCGGTTCTCAAGTTACCTGCTCAACAACGTGAAACTTTGACACATTTTCTGACTCATTTTTAAACGTTAAGTCATAAAATTGACAGGCCTGACTATTAAAGCGAGTTGGAATCGAAATGAGCTTTCCTTTTTTTGATAAATACAGTAGAGCGCCGATTATCCGAACAATTCGGGACAGACCCAGGTTCGGATAAGCAAAAGTTCGAAAAAATGGACAGATAATTTAAGGGATGTTTCTGACTATACTAAAACCTTCACACGTTATCTAAACTTAGGACTGGTTGAACCAGTTAGTGCTGAAAGGTTTAAAAAATGTTTTGTTTGTTTGTTTGTTTACATTTTTAAAATTAATTTTTTTTTCTCTTTTTATCATTTTCTGAACTTCCGAGAATATAATTTAAGCAAAAAAGCTTTTGATCGTTCCTTGCTTCAACGAAAACATTCTTTTCAATGCTGCCATATCTCGAATTGTTCTTAAATACCGTTAGTGGAATAGGATCAACGTTCTTTTGTCGTTCGAGCCATTTCATAGCTGTTTCCAAACATTCAAAGGCTTCGTTATGTGATGGACCTGGGTTATTTTCATAGAATTAGTTTTCATTTTCTTCAATTTCTTTTTCATCACGAATCTCATCCACAATCTCATCGTCATTTAAAATCTGATATGTAGGATCATGTATTTCACTATTTAACCACTCGTTAATTTCATTTTCTTCATAGTTTAGGACTATTCCGATCTACTTTATTGTTTTAAATTCCTCATTTTGTGATCCACTATCAGTTTTTTCTTTATTTAAAATTTTACTCCAAGCCAATGGGAGTACGGTTAAAAAATTTTTGGGAGAAATAGGCTGTTCGGATAACTGGAGGTTCGGTTAAAAAATTTTATTTTGAAAGAAATAGGCTGTTTGGATAATTGGAAGTTTGGTTAATTGGAGTTCAGATAATCGACGCTTTACTGTATCGAGTTATAAGCTATTCTTTTCACGGGACAAGTTTTTCACCTTTCTCACGCGCCGCGCCGTAAATTCGGTTCAAAACGCCCACTTTGACAGTATTTTATGAAAGATCCTTTACCAAAAAAATGGAAAATGTCATTCGATTACATAGTTTCTGAATTAGAACACCTGCTAATTTTATGCGTTTACGAATAAAAATGAGTTCAGAAATATGTCAGAAAATAGCTCCTTTTGGATTTAAGAACAGCCTTAATTATTGTCACAAAAATTGTCGTGTAGTTACTGTGAGCCCGCTTGATCAAAAGATAAATCGGACTACATAAACTTAGAGGATACTGTTTCTGTGCTGAAGTTTGTGTATAGAACTATTAAAATTTCCTTTTTCAGAAGTTTCTAGTGACAGTACTAGAAACTAGAGTTCCAAACGAAACAAACTTGTAATAGTGTCTATAGTTAACCTGAAAGTTAGTTAAACTGTGAAGATTGGGGGGGGGGGGGGAACTGCAAACCGCTAACAAAGAAGGTCTCCATACGGGCATATTCAGAAAAATCTGAAAAAATTAGAGTGTTCGTCTCGTGTGGATATATATATGTTTATAAAAAAAATTTTGGCGGAACCCCGATAGAACGTTCGTAAAAAAATAATAAAATTTTCGTTTATTTGGCGATTTATCATCGGTTGGAGATGAAATGAAATTTCCAAAAATACTTTTTCATGTCGAATACTCTTTAAGATAAAAATATTTCATATTGAACTTGTTTAAATAAATTTAACTTAAATAACTGTAGTTTTGCCAGTTTGTTTGATTTAGCTATAGTTTTGTCATATATGTATTTATAATGAAAGTTAAATATCAAATTTTATGAATTAAAACAAAATTAAAATTGTTTCAATATCTCAAAATTAAGTCCAATTGAGCGCTGTCGGTTCAATTTTGTTGCTATGGAAACGACGAATTCCTTGGTTTGAAATGAATAACTGCTAAATGAATCTTGCCTTTATTTTGGAATACGCTTAAATATATGAAAGTATTTTTTATAGATGAAATTGTTTTTAAAGTAATAAAATTAAGTAACAAGCAACATAAATATGTAATACGAAAAAATGTATTTATTAAACTCTCTCATTGTTTATGTATTCATTAAATACTTTTTACACGCATTCTAAAAATCAATTAACAAACAATTTTCAGATGCATTAAAATCGTTTGCTTTTGGCGAGGAAAAGTACTGCTCGCCAAATCGCGTGACGCTTTCGTCTTTTCGCGCCAAATACTCGAAAGTATTTTATTTTTTTACAGACTTTCTACTGTAATTCCGCCGCTAAATTTGACTGATCCTTTATTACATACATAAATAGTTTAATTGGTATTTTTTTCAAAATATTCTGAGTATGCCCAGTATGGAGACCTTCCTTGTAAGAACAGTTGAGTGTTAAATATTTATTGATTCATTTATTTTTCATTTGAAATTTCATTTTCCCCAGAAAGGTTTAACTATTTACTACAACATGTTTTTTTTTTCTTTTGTTCCAATAAATAAGACATTTCATTGTAAATATTCCCAACGTAAATTCAACTTTTAACCAATATTGGTATTGTACAAGAAATATTTACAATAAAGTAATGCAATTGCGTCCTTCAACAAAAGACAGATTGTTATTATTATTATTATTTTTTTAAAGCAAATTGCAAAAAATAGCGTGAATTTTAAAGCTAATAGTTTAACAGTTAAGGATGATTTCATTTTGAAATTTTAATGCAATATGTGAAAAATAATTTCTAAGGCTTGATAGTTTTAAATTTGTAACAGTGTGTAATTAGTTTTTTAATCTCCCAATTTCTGATTATATTCAAAGAATCTCGTCATTCATCACAAATACCCAAATTGTTATTTGATAAAAAAAAATTAAAGCAAATTATACAAACGCTAATACTAATATTTAATGCTAATAAATTAACATATGGGGCATTCTCACAATTATTTGACTTACGGGAATTGACATCTGGTGAAATTAAACTTGCTAAAATAAAATTTTAATCTGATAGACGAATGCCTTAATGATTCAAAATAAAGAAAAAATGGTCAGCAGCGAAATTTTTTTATTTTTTTATTTAACTGAGGTTTAAGTTAAACTTGCGAGTTTAATTTTCCTTACCGTTTTACCCCTATGACTTTCTATTTTCTTCTAAATTTTTACTTATAATGGATTTACATAGTACCTACAGGACATTCAAATAAGAAATAATAACAATGTAGTATTTTTAGTACAAAATTTTGGTATAACATTGTCTTAAAGGGGTGTTAAAGAAGGGACGGAAGGGAAAAAAGGGGGTGGTATAGGAAAAAAGGGATTGTAAGGATGGGACGGTAAGGAAAATTACCACTATTTTTAGGCAAATCATGTTAAGACTAAGTGATAGCCACAATGTTCATTGATTTTTAGAAACAGTTACATTGGATTAAATTTGAAAAAAAAAATTAATTTACCTCTTAATGTTCAGGAATAAACCTTGGGGACGGTAAGACTTACCCAATAAAGCCACGATGTTTGAAATTGATATTTAAATGCTGATTTAAATTCTGCAGTAAATTTCCTGTCAAAGAATTTTAGACATTCTCTTTCTTTAGCATACTTCTGCATTAGAAAAAACTTGAAAAAAAAATTCTGTGGCTGCACCTGAAGTGATTTTCTGTATAAGTCTAGCAAGAGGGATGGTAAGGAATCTAAAACAGAGTTCAAAAAATAATATCAACCGTAAAAATATGTGCAGGCTAATTTTTTGCTACATATTTATATAAAACAATTGTTTCAGTTTCGGAAAAAAATTACGCCGAATTACTTTTATTGAAACAATTTTATACAGACAGCTCCAAATTTAAAAATCAGCACCAGGAACACGGGACGGTATAGGAGTTTTCCTGTTATTTGGACCCCCAACATCGTCCAAAACTTATTTATCTCGTTAATATTGTTGTGCAATCATGCAATGGTATGTTCCCCAGTATATGAAATTAAAAAAATAAAACACAAGAATATGTACTGAAATAAAAATTGTTATTCAGGGACATAAAAGTCAAGATTGTGAGAATGCGCCCATATGCACTTTATAGTGTTTTAATTTTTAATGTCATATTTCATAAAAGAATTTTCTTCTAACTTATTTCCGTGACGACTGTTTCACTGGAGCTTGACAGATTGAACTAAAAATTGAATATTTTCTGGCCTGATGACTTTGAACTAAACCTAGATGATTGCATTCGTTTTCATTGTTTTGAATAAATGTTGTTGTCAGTTTGGCTAAGATGTCTTCGAGCATGTATAATCCTAACTATATGCTCAAAATAAGGAGTGATATTATGATTTTTAGAAATATTTTTGCTGTGATTTTACTATTATTCGTCACTCTTCTGGAATAAGACTTAAACCTTTTGGATACGGAAACAAATCTTGTAGCAAAAGATGGAACTCCAGTTTCAGGATGTGAGATAAGATTTAGCTTGTAATATGTTGTCTTTTGTGTATCCAATAATTTGCCTGTGAATTAAAAACAAAGCTCTTCTTTACTAAAATACTTCATAGACGCAGTTAAACCTTTAACACATTGAGTGCCATGACACGTGAGCAGTGGCACCAACTTATATGGACTCAGAGGGGGATCGAGCACACCCAATAATTTGTTCTCCTGAAATTTCAGTTCTCTATTTCGTTATTTCAATTTCATTTTTTTTTCTTTAACTTTCAAAGGAAATTTCGTTCTGTTGATGTTCGTAAAATTACTTTGTTTAAAAACTGTAAGGACAGCAGTAACAGACACACAAGGGCATTAAAAGTATTTTCAGGCAACATACAATTATATTTTTCTGTAAAAATAAGCTGTTTCCGCTTATTTTATCACTAAATATGTTAATGACCATCTGTTTTAATGTTTTGACATTTATAAACTACACAGGTGATGGAAATGTTTTGTTGGACGTTTAGCTTTTTTAGGCATTGAATTTATAATCATGGTATTGCAGTAACCATTAGCGTCTTTATTAGGATTATTAAGTATGGAATTATAATTTAATAAAATTTCGATTTTATACTTCTGTATCAGACTTCTTTAAACAATGTAGCTCAAATTTTCTGTGATTTCTTAATAAATAAAAAATAAAATGCCCTTGCTTTTTTGCATTGTCTACCGCTATTTTATCCATTTTTTGACCATAAAAAAATACTCTCCTTAAAAATTTCTTCCGTTAAATTTAATATAGTAGAACTATCATCATTAATTTTATGTAAAATTAAAAAGCTGGGTAACAGAGGATTTGTCATACTTGAATGTATAATGCTCAAACTGCTCATCATAATTGGTTATTAACCTAATTAGTAATGTATAAGCTCAATAACCATCAGCTTATGATTAATAGATTATATCTTCCAGATAATTTAGTTTGTGTTTAGCTGTTCATGTTTTCTGACATTGCTGATTGAACTTGAGTTAAGTCTCATTATTATTAGGTAAGTTATAATATCTATTATTTTATCCAGAAAGTTGATTTTATAATTTAAAATAAAACTTCACGAATGCCTATTTGGATTTTTTTTTCGTTGTAATTATTCTGAATTTAAAGTTTCATTTTATAATTCGTATTTTGCAGCACAGTTGATATAAGTGTACAGTCGTAAGGGGGAAAAAGTAAACACCCCCTACTAACTCTGCAACTAATTATGATAGAAGAAAGTTATTGGTATCAAACGATTGGAAATAAAGTCTATTTTTAAATTATGTATACAAAATTTGCTTAGGAATCCATCTACAAATCAAAACCAGACCAAACTATGTTTTCTTCAATAGCAACACTCAATTTTTGCAATATATTTTTAAATCTTCGGTTCAAACTATGACTAGAAACGAAATTTCTAGTCATTTGAATAAGTTTTTAATTATAAGCATTCGAATTTTAAAGCTTCTAATGATAAATTACATTTTCATCTTTTTATTAATATCTCCTGAAATTATAATCTTAATGTGATAAATTTTTTGCGTGGTTATAATACTAAAATACACAAACATAGATATATTAAATTTGTAATTTTAAAAATTTATAATATGAATTATGATTTATGAAATTAATATTTAAAAAAATTACGAATTTGCAACCTACTATTTTTTTTTTTTTGATAGATTTATATTTATTATGTCCTGCTTTATGCGAATTCTCAATTCAAATCTTGCAAGTAGTGTTTGAATTTTGAATAATGAAGTGACATATTCATTCTGTAGCATTTCAACAATCGAGTACCGAACTTCAATTTGGATACAGACATTAAAATAGGACCATCTCTATAATAATAGTCTAAGTCATGTGACTGTCATCAACAATTCCGGGCTGACCACTTCGCTTTTTATATGCCAGGCGGCGATTTTGGTACTTGGCGCAGGTGATAAATCGCCAAATATTGTTCATCGCTATCATTTCATTTCATGTATATTATAATAGCTCAAATCATGTTGTTGTCATAAACAATTATGATTTCCATTTACAAAGCGGCTATTTTCAATCCTTTTTTTTTTTTTTTTTTTTCTTTTTTTCGAATAAAACTACATAAAAGTTGCCATGATCGCACAGAATGTTTGGTACATTTATGTTAGCCGGGTGAAAATCTCGACAATAGCCATTTTTTAACTCGCCAGTTGGTATTTTTTATTTTTTGCGTGGTAAATTAAAACAAAGCTTTGATGTTGAAATTAAATATCAATATTTTTTTTTATGAAATAAGTAAAAGCCGTGAGTTTTAAATTAAAGTTGTGTATTTAAAATAAAATGAGTTAAAGGAGTATATTGTAAATTAAATTAACGGAATAAGAAAAAAAGCGACGGGAACAATGTTTAGCGATTTATCCCCTGCGTCCGGCTAATATATATATATACAGAGTTCTTGATTTCTCTATCAGAATCTTCCGATTTGGCAAAATATTGAACAAGTAAATTAAATTATTAATAAAAGTAACATGATCCAAATGCTTAGCACTACATTTAAAGGAGACTAAACTGGTCGCCAAAGGCGGTTAGTTTTTAAATAATTAATCTCTCTGAAACTAATCGTACGAATTTAATGAAAATTGATGTTTAGGCAAATTGAAGGGTGCAGAATTTATTTATGGTGTCAAACTTGGGTATTGCTCTCGAATATAAAATAAAGTTCGGGTTCGTTGTGACATGTAGGTGGCTCCCTAAGCAAATTTTATGTATATCATTTAAAAGTAGACTTTATTTCCAATCGTTTGGTACCAGTAATATTTTTCTACAATAATTTGTTTCAAAGTTAGTAGGGGTGTTTACTTTTTTTTTTATTCTACGACTGTACATTTTATTGCTTATTCTGAATACCTTTGACAAACAATTGATAGTGATAATTGTATAACCGATATTCCATTACAATGTATACGTTCCCTTTCAAGGTGAAAGATAACTAAGCAAACAATTGGATCGAAAGTGCATAAGGATAAGTTTTGTGTAACACTGGTGTATTTTTTAAGGATCTTTACGCGAAAATATAAAGCTGAATAAAATTTTGTTAGATATAAAACTTTTGGGAGCTAACTTCAACAAACAAATTACAAATCATCACTAAGAAAAGATAAACTGCTCTCGGAGAGTAAAGCGTTATTTAACATATGCCCCGTTAGGTACTAATGATTCCCTTGCGTGAACTTGAATTTTTCTCTCAAAAGATTTTAAAACAAATTTGAACAGCATTTTTTATGCGAAATAAAACAATATGGGATATATTATAAAATTTTCTCAGAATATTTTTTAATTTAAAAAAAAAAAAAAAAAACGGCAAATTTTGTTTCTTCGACTAAAATAATATAAATTTTTTAAGCCAAAAAAAAAAAAAAAAAAAAAAAAAAAAAAGGGGGGTTTCAATGAAATGTTTTTCATTTATTTATTTGTTTTTCGTGATTTTCTAAAGTACTGAACCAATTTTGATGACATTTTAATGGGTCTAATTCGAGAGTATCTTCTTTCAAAGAAAAAAAAATATCGCATGAATCGGTCGCATAATTTCGGAGTAAGCGGCGAACATATATTAACAAAAAAAAATAAATAATTAAATACAAAATACATACGCGTCGAATTGATATTCTCTTAAGCAGTGGTGTATTCGTAAATAAAACAGAGGGTATACGTTCTAAGCAGACGGTATACGCTCAAGACAGAGGGTATACCCTAGAGTATATATACTATAGCTTTCTTGAGAAACAGAGGGTATACGGTGTTTCTTTAAAAAATACAGAGGGTATACGGCGTATATCCCCGTATACCCTCTACTACATCCCTGCTCTTAAGTCGTTAATGAGTGCAAGAAGAAAAAATATTTTTCGTAGTTTCTGAGTTATAATGCCTATTTAAAGTCAACATTTTAGTTAACAATATATTGAAAACACGATGTAAATAAATTAATTTAGATTAGACGCATTTCTTTCGGATGCAGCGGGAGCTGTGGCGGTTTGTGAGAGTATGTTTTACTAAGTAAGAAAAGAGAAACTGCTCTCGAAAAATAAAGCGTTATTTAACATATGCCAACGAACAAAATGTCTTATGATTTTAGACCATATTACAGCTAGGCACTACAATGGATTAGGGCCATTCCATGTTTCGTGTGAGAGAGCTTTTCTACATAATACTGCTGTTTTAACAGTGTTATATCCTAAAATTAAAACAAATGTGCTAATATGAAAATATAGGATTTTGTTATTTTTAATGTATAGTTTTATGTGACAGTAATTATCTCATAAATCTTGTTACATTAAAGTACGTTTGCATGCCTCTGTTGACTAAATAATTTCGTAACGAAAAATTATTTCAATCTATTTAACTTTTTTATTAGCTACATCTGCGTGAATGAAAATATAACTTACGATTGTTAAACATTAATAGATTTATTTTGATTGTTAAAATCCATCGATTGCAGTAATGGTTACCTAAAAGCAGGGATGTAGTGGAGGGTATTACGATGGTATACGCCGTATACCCTCTGGATTTTTTTTAAGGAACACCGTATACCCTCTGTTTCTCAAAAAAGCTATAGTATACACACTGTAGTGTATACCCTCTGCCTTGAGCGTATACGTTCTGCTTAGAGCGTATGCCCTCTGCTTTTTTTACGACTACACCACTGCCTAAAAGTAATTTACAAGCTCATTTATGATATAATTACTGTCACATAATAATTTCCCATCATACTCATCTGCTAAATTTAACCGGACAGATGTATTTATTTCCTGTTCTTATATAAACATTTCGTAGATTTTCTGTCTGTGGGTTTTGAGAATACTGGATGATAATTTGCCGATGGTAAACTTTTCCCCTTCTTATCGCCAGCAATTTAAAATGTCCCCATAAGTTTTCATGTAACGGTCGTTGGATTCTGTCCCTCTCTGCGTAATGCTATTGCCAAATCTGAAAGTATGGAGAGTATGAAGAATGGTGAAACCATGCCAAGGATGCTTTAACATCTACACTGATTTTTACTTCACTAAGGGTCACTCCTTGGGAATTCTCACTGTTTGCTTTCCTGCAATAAAGGTTGGTTGGTTGATTTTGTGACGGCCGATTATCTACACTAGGGATATAGGCCTCCTGCAATAAAGAAACTTAAAACATAGTCCTGGAGTGTGTTATAGTCTCTTCTGCGTGCCTTGATTAGTGTGACAACACAATGGATTATTACTAATGAAAATGTTCACCTTCGTAACGTCTTCATAATTTTATATTTTAACAACTCATGAGTTAGTAGATACAATTATTTATGTAAGTGTCAAGCGGAAGAAATTTTCTGTTTTTCATGGAATGACCCTGACACGCAGGGGCGCCAATTCAGAAATTTCTTGAGAAGGGGGGGGGGGCAAATATTTCTTTGGATTTTGTTGAATATATCTGAGGAGCACTATACATTGCATTGAAGAGAAGCATTATTGATACAATTTGAATATCACACACCTTTTAAAAATTAGCCAAAGCACTCATTAATAATAAGTGCATCTCACTTTGAGAATCATCCAATAACAAGGTTTTGGAAAATATTATTGATAATGGTCAATTTCTGTCCTTAACTGCTTTTTTAAGATATTAAATTATAAACAGAAGTTCTCTTATACGTCCAATAAAAATATTTCAAAAATATATATTCTAAAAACACACTCAAAATATATATTAAACATTTAATTGCTAAAAAGGACGTTAAAAGTTAATAAAATACATTAAAAGATCTTAATAATAAGAATATTTGAAAATAAAATAGGGCAACGTGAAACATGTTATAATATTAAGCGCGTGATTTTTATTTATTTTTAAATTTCATTTGTAATAGTTTGTCATTTTCCATCTTAGTGTTTATTTGTTTTTCTGATTTGTTTTTCTGATGGTGATTGAGTAAATTCAATCGAAACATGTCAAATTATTAAGATCTTTTAATGTATTTTATTAACTTTTGACGTCCTTTTTAGCAATTAAATGTTTAATATATATTTTGAGTGTGTTTTTAGAATATATATTTTTGAAATGCTTTTTTAAGGATAACTTTTTAATTTCGAAAACTGGCGTTATTTTGGCTTTTGTGCAATTTCAGAAAAAAAAAGTGAGCAACAAGTGAGGCCTGATTCATTTTAAAATATCAAATTCCTTGAGGGGGTCAATTGTCCCCCCCTAGCCTCCCCCAAATGGCGCCCCTGCTGACACGGGCAGATTAAATAGATGTTGGATTTAAAATGTGGAGATTTTTAAACCTATTAAAGGGCCATTCCATATCACGTACGTGACAGCTTTCCTACATATTGCTGCTGTTTTAACAATGCTACTGTACAGATATCCCCCTCCCCCACTTACGTAAATTCCCAGTTACGTAATAAATCTTGAAAATTACATTTGTGAGCACACTAGCGCGTTTAATACGTAGTTGCATACATTTGATATTTATTTTATAAATAAAATACAGGGTGTCCGGTCTCAACGGTGTCCAATGGCTAATTCCTAAACCCGTTAGTCATAGACATATAGTTCCAATTACAAAAATGTTTTAAATCGGGTAAAGAAATTTTTTAAAAGCGGTTTGGGTCAATAAAAACATTTCTTATTAAATTACGAAATTTAAATTTTTATACGGTCCCCCCTTTCCTATAAGTTATATTTAGTAAAATTTTCCTATTACACTGACAAGTAAGACAAAAAAAGTCCCATTCATATAACACTAAAATTGAGCGAGTTATGAAACTTTAAAAATGCATGACTTATGCCACTTTTCTGCACTGAAAACAAATGAGTTCGGCTTGGCTTTGAGGGGTCACATTCCAAGTGCTTAAAGTATTCGAAGATCTTATTTCATGTGTATCTGCGCTTTAAAAAAAATCGTACAAGTATTACGATTAAGTTAATATTTATTAAGTTTCAGATTGGCTAAAATAACATATGTTTCATTTTATTAGGATTTGAGACTGTTTCTTTTATGATTGCATTTAACAAAAATTGTTATTTTTATAAGTTTTTATGTTATTTCAACGATTATATATATGTTTTTCCAATTCAAAATTTGTTTTCGAACTTTAACTCACTTTCAAATATCCGATCGAGATTACATTTTACATACTGGCTCAAATCCGATAACAATCTAATATTATTATGATTTTGGGTGGTTACCATTTATACTTATTTTACAGGGTAACACAAAAAATTTCGGTTGGATTACCGCCAATAAGTTTAAGAAAAAGTTTAGATTAGACAATACAAGACTGCAATTGTTGGGTTTTTTTTTAATTTTTGTGTATTTTTTAGCACTGAATCAAATTACGTTAATTTTTAACCATCATGTCAGGATATATCGCAAATTATAAATTGTCAAATTTAAAGAATAACAAAAATCTGATACTATAAAGTAGAGCTGTGTTTTTTAACTTTTGACAATTGATTTTTACGCACTTTTTAGCAATGAATCTGAAAATGACCTTAATTGTTAACCATCACTTTAGAATTTTTTTGCAAATCATATATTTGTAAGTTAAAATATAGCGAAAATCTCATACTGTATAACACATGTAAAACTTTATTTTATTCAATAATATATTCCATATTTTTGCTTATCCTGGGATTCTTACAGCTAAACAGCTGAGTGGTCCGATGAGATGGGGGAGGAGATTCAGTTTTTACTTTGAACTTTTTTACTTTGAAATTTGCAATTTGCGAAAAATCCTGATGTGATGGTTAAAAGTGAAGGTCAATTTCGGATTCAGCGGTACAGAATACATAAGAATCAATTATCAAAAGCTAAAAAACATGACATAACCCAACATTTGCAGGCTAGTGCAATCTAATAGCATTTTAAAATACGCATCATTTTGTAAAGAATTGTGGCTGTTAATTTAGCATCATTTTATTTAACAAAAGTTCTGTTTTTTCCTTCTTCTTAAATGTTTATTATAAATTGTATATTTTGCATTAATATGTCAGAATGATTAAAGATTTCAAATTTATACTGCAATGTTAATTTTACTCTCAACCATTTTTTAATATATCTGACGAAATTATATTTCGACTAAATTTGTGAATGACCCCCAATTTGCAGCAAAAAATATGCTCCAACTTTAAAAAGCTATTACTCGATCAATTTTAATCGTAGAATAACGGGACTTTTTTTGTATTACTTGTCAGTGTAAAAGGGAAATTTTACTAAATATAACTTATATGACCGGGGGACCGTATAAAAATTTAAATTTCGTATTTTTTTAAGGAATGTTTTTATTGACCCAAATCGCTTTTAAACTATTTCTTTACCTGATTTAAAACATTTCTGTAATTGGAACTATATGTCTATGACTAACGGTTTAGGAATTATCCATTGGACACCGTTGAGACCGGACACCCTGTATATAGATATAAACCACAAGCGTAATATAGTTTATATATTAGACACAGTTATATTTCTATTGGTATATACAATCAAATCTATAACATAACAACTTAATCTTTATTCTTAGTTATTCATAGTAATTATCTAATTCATAATAAATAAAATTTGTGCTTATCAAGGATTGTTTTATTTTGTGAGTGCTATTCATTAGTCTTGCCATCAGAAATTAACGGAGAACAGATTAAATTTGTCCTCTTTAATCCTTACTTTTATAGTGGTTTGATGTAGATTCAAAACTGTTATAAATCAATTCATCAATGTTAGATATATAAATTCCGTATTCCACAAGATATCTGAAAAGTGTTACTTAAATTTGTGTTTATATTTTTTCATACTTATATGGTTTATATACAAGTAAATACTGTCGCATGATGCTTTATTTATAAAATAATACGGAGTAAATTATATATATGTACAACACAAAAAGGGAGAACTATCATGAATAAAAAATGGAACTAATGATTCGTAACTCGTTTTCAAGGGCAATATTACGATATCATTAGTAAAATATGGTTAATTTCTGAAGTAGAAATAATAAGCCACTGCTTAAATGCATATTTCTTCTATTGCCCGATTAACCGTAACCAGAAAAAATAAGAAAGAAATACATTAATAAATAAATATATCAAATTTGCACCATCAAGCCATGCACAATAAAAATGAAACACGTGAGTTAAAAACTGTAGATATAATAAATATTGCAGTTTCTGGCGAAATTTTACCCAAGCAACTTACAAATTCAACTTACGTAAAATTCAAGTTACGTAAAACTTTACGGAACGCATTATTTACGTAAGTCGGGGGATGCCTCTATTCTCAAATTAATAAAACTATGCGAATATGAAAATCTAGGAGTTTTTTTGATATTTTTAATGTATAGTTTATATTCTAAGAACTTATAAGTTAGTAGCTACAGGAATTTATGTAAGTGTCATGTGCAAGACATTTTGTGTCCGTTTTTCATGGAATGGTCCCTTAATATTTCTGTTTAACGGTTTTTCTTATTTTTAAAGACAGTACTGCATTTCATTGTTGCTCGAAATTCAATGTGAATTAAAAAATTATAATTTGTTGTTGGAAACAACATTGGATTTAATTTATACCATCAATTCCCAGAAACAAATTTTATATAGATAATTTTTCTACTTTTTTGGAATAATTAAAAAAAAATACTGATGGGATCTATAAAAGAAAATAGTTGGTTGCAATTTGTTGGTTGTAAGGTAAAAATAGTTTATAAATAAAACATTAAAATGTATTTTTGATTTCTTGTAGCAAGAAACGTGAGTATGGTAAAATAAAGTGATAATACAGTAGTAGACCTAGTAGTTAATTTTGAAATAGACTCCTTTAGGTTGGTTGATAGTTGGTTGATGCACGTATGAGAAATCTAAAATTTATTTACCTCAATTTCGTTTTGTTTCTGAATTTGGTTTAGATCAATTTTTAAATATACTGATATTTAATTTTAAAAAAGGGAATTCTGGCAATTATCTCCCCTTGTACTTCGAATAATTTTAATATTGATGCAATAGCGGAGTATTTAAAGTATTCGAAAGAGAGATGACTCATAACTTCTATTTATGACAAGTGTTACAACTGCTATATTTTAAACAGATAATAAAATTCTAAATAGCATTTAAGACGGTATGAAGCTGTATACAGCCATGTACATTTCGATCTCCTCAAAAACTCTAATACGTGTACTTGAGGGAAAAAAAAAATATAAAAAATATAGACCAATAAATTATTAAAAATTCAATTACGTTACATCAGCGTTTCATAGACATCTGTAGGAAATAAGGAAATAACATGCCTGTTTTTATATTTGAAACATAGTCTTTTCCGGTTCTGGAAAAATAAAGAAACAAGGGACTTTCTGAAAATAAATATGCACTTATCAATGCCAGATTCAAATAGGAAACTTTATAGGCGCCATGAACCCCTGCTCCTATGAACTTGCGTAAAATTTTCAATGTAGTATATTTTAATTAAAATACATATAAAAGCACAAATAATTGTACAAAAATTACTTCCAGGTGTATATACATATAATATAAATATATTTAAAATACAAATTAAAAATATCCTAAAATCATTAGAAAAACCCAGGTCGTTTTCAACCATTACTAGGCTGTCATCAATAGGATATAAATGTTGTTATTTATCGAATTTGAACCAGGGCTAGACCCCACAACAGGTACTCTGTAAATAACCTGTCGACGTTTAATTTATTCTGAATTCTTTACGGGTTCCCCACTATTTGCAGTATTATTGAGATATTATTGTACAATTATTTGTGCGTTTATATGTATTTTAATTATTTAACTCAAGGTTAATATATCACTAGAATTTTAACTTTCATTTATTGTAGTATATTTTGTTTTGAACAAATACATCATATAAATATTTCAAAGTACGCTTCATTAAATTATTTGACCGTGCCCCAAATGATAGAGGCAGCCGCCGTCCTCCTCAAAAAATGGAGGGCCAGACCCCCACAACAGGGTAGTCTGTAAATAACATGTTGATATTTAATTTATTCTGAACTCTTTACGGGTTCCTCTATATTTTCATTATTATTGAGACAGATCCTTCTGATTTGTTTCGTATCTTCTTTTGTAGCAGTTTGTTTTCCCCTTTATGAAGTAAACTGATTTAAATCGGACACCTTTATCTGAAATCTAGATACTATAATGTTTTACAAAATCGGGAAAACGCCGATTTTAGACTGAGAAAGTTTTGCCCCAGGTTCATCTGCAAAACAGTGTCTTATTATTCACTTACCTCCGAGGCAAAACAAGCAGACGATTTTTAGAAAAGAACACTTTCTAACACGCTGCTTACATTTTTTTTTTTGTTGTTGTTTTATCTCTCTCTCTCTCTCTGAAGAGCTTGCGAACTGCTTTACTTACCCTGCGGCACCTTTTTGAAAATCTTCAATTTCCGCATTGTTGTCTACAACAGCGAAACCAGCCGTAAGCTGAAAACAAAACAGAATAAAACAAAAACGAAACTTTTTCCCAAACGAAATTTCGATGGCAACAGAGGGAAGAAAAAATGGCCGAGGTAAATAATTCCAAACACGCTAGTCCTGCTTCAGAAAAGTATTTGGTTCATTGAAAACCTGTTTGATGCGATTCGCCAGGTTTCTTTCTAATATTGAAATTTGCGCATTTTTAATAATTAACTTAATTATAATTTAATATTTTAGAAAATTCTTAGTAAAATACTTTTATGTGGGATAGTTTATCAACTTACTTTTAATTTGTTAATTTTAAATCCTTTGCAGTTTTAGGTCACATCACACTTATTTTTTTTTTCCTTGAATTTACAAACGGAATTATATTTTGGACTTTTAGTTGAGTTCTTTAATTTTATTAGTTCTGATAACATTAAACAAAAAATAAAATCATTAAGAAAAGCGTTTTTTATATTGAAAGCATTGTTTTTTTATAACCTGGTATTTAGATTACTGAATATGAAATTATAGTGAATAAATTGGAATAAATAGAAACACACATCCATGATTAATTTTTGCTCTATCCATTTGTTTATATAAAATGTAGTCCAATGTAGTAAAATGTATGGAGATTTTGATTTATAGAAATATAAATAATTTCTCTCCCAGTTTATTTAAATTTTTAAATTTTATCTGCTGATGATAAAAGTTGATAAAAATTAGTTATAGGACCAAACAAGGTGTAGACGTGAATAATTATGGAATAAATTAGATGTTTTCATGGTGGGGGAATTTTTATATATTTTTTTTCTTTTGCACAGGAGTGAAGTGAATAAATTGTTGAAATACATTCTTGGATAATTAAAACAAAAATTGAAGTTATTTTGCTGGACAATTAATATTCATTCATAGCTAAGCTACATGAGCTATTCTTTTAAATTTATAAATGTACAGCACACTGAGAAAAGAGAAGATAGAAGATATTTTAATCCCCGAATAGTCCCAGAAGAAAATGGAAATATATATTCAGCGGGAAATAGTCTTCTTTCAATTTATATTTTAAAAAGATAGGCTTAGTTAGGGGGTCGTCTTCATATTGAAATTGTATCAAACTCTGAAAGTTTTAATACGAACACTTAATCTTGACATCATATTATATCTCTAAGTTTTAAAACTTAATTATTCCTAAACTATTTGACTGAATGACTTTCATTTTGTATACTAAGTTAAAAATTGCTGGAGAATCTAAATATTATGTTAAAATTAGGTGTTAGTACTCAAAATTTTCAAGTTTGGTACCGTTTTCATATGTAGACTACCCTCTAAGCAAATATATATTTTAAACCATACATTGTAAGAAGACATAATGGCTGTTTCAGTTTTTAATTCATAAGCATATTGACCGAATGACTTCCCTTTTGGTATCCTTAGGTAAAATTTTCCAAAAAATAAATATATGTATGATGTCAAAATTAGGTGTTCATATGTGAAAATTTCAAAATTTGATATAATTTCAGTATTAGATTTAAGTACTAAGCTTAATATTTTAATTAATTATTTAATTAATTTCTTTTTTTTTTTTGGCATAAATTGAAAGAAATCGTAAGAAATGGTATTTTATTTTTTTTCCCTGAGACAATTAAAATGTATAGGGTGTTTACTTTTTTTGGACTATATATGGCTCTTATAATAGTGGCATAATTTGCTGCAAGTGTCTTAAACAAGAATTCTAAACGAAAGTTGTCATGTCCGCTGCAAGTGTGTCTTAAACAAGAATTCTAAACGAAAGTTGTCATGTCCGCTGCAAGTGTGTCTTAAACAAGAATTCTAAACGAAAGTTATGTCCGCTGCAAGTGTGTCTTAAACAAGAATTCTAAACGAAAGTTATGTCCTGATCTAAAAGTTCGTCCCGTGAAAAAATTAGTCGGATCCATCCCAGCACGGCTCCGCTCACTTTATACAAAAAATTCAGATTTTTTTAAGCCAACATTACCTTACAATTAAAATCTTCTTAAACAATATTTGCATGCGCATTTATCCCAAAAATTTCAAATGCAGCGTTTTTCAGACTATATTTTCGTAAGCCGTAGAATACAGGCTAACAACATTAATGATCACCTAGACTAGTGCTTCCTAACCTTTTTTCTTTCATGTACCCCCTTCTTTGGCTTATCATTTCGGAGTACCCCCATTTCTCATAACCCCCCACCCATTTCCCCTCCACTCAACATGCTTTTTTTTTCATTATTAATCTTTTTAGGTAGATTTCGTATGGAATACTACCTATTACATTCTCCCCTATGTTGGAATTTCTGAAAAATTTTTGAAGATCTACACCGATCATGACCCCTAGAACCCAAAATAACCCCCAGTAAAAAACTTATATATCACTTTTTTATGGACACTATAACTTCCGTAATTCTGCACAAATCATTTCCAAACTGATACATAAAATCAAGGGGTATAAAATCTCGGTCAAGTTCGTTAATGGGTAAAATCGGACCAAAGGGATGGAAATAGGGAGGGGTTTTGTGAAAACTGAAAAAAACCCATAACTTCTTAATTTTCGTACATATCAAATCAGTTTAAAGTTTGAATTACTTCTAAAAATAGGCCAAAAATTTAGGTAGCGCGGATTTTTGAAAAAATTAAAATTGGGCTCAAGGAGTGCAAAAAATAGGGTTTTAGGGAGAAAAAAAATTCATAACTTCGTCAATTCTCTAGATATCAATTTCAATTAAAATGTATTATAAGTCTTCTTAATATTATTTACAACTTTTATATTGACAAGTTTTTGGTAGAACCAATTCGTACGGCCAAAAAAAAAGGGGGGGGGGGGATTGAATAAGAAAAAAAATTCGCAACTTCGTCAATTCACAAGATATAAAATCCGCATGAATTTATTATATCTTCTTAATATTATCTACACATTTATATTGACAAGTTTTTGATAGGACCAATTCTTACAGCAAAAACAAATTAAAAATACATAGAGGTTGAAGAAAAAAATATCGTATTCCTCAAATCCAAACTGCTTATTTTCTGACTCATTTTTTGCTCTCAAGCGCATCCAATTGGTAGATCCTCTTATTCAGAAACTATATAATGTACCGTAATGGTCGATTTTTTGATAGAGGCAGAATATATTCCAAAAAATGATGCCAAAGTGGGCATTTTTAACCGAATTTCCCGAAGCGATTGTGTTGGAAACGAAAAATATTGTCCTACTTAGAAAATAATTGTTTATAAATGAAGTTTTAATTAATTGAACGAAAAATAAAAACACAGCTTATAAATCTCTTCAAAAATCACGTCAGCCAGTTTCATATTTTTTCTTTTAAAAATGAATCTGAAAATGTGCCAGAAAATTTCGACTTGTTGACTGTTGAGCATAGAAAAGTTTTTTTTTTTTTAATACAAACTTAACATGATTCTGATAAAACCATCTCTTATATAAAAATGAGATAAAAACTCGTCAAAAGCGGCCAGATAAAATTGTTAAAGTGGGTTTATCTCCAATCCTGATTTAGTTTTTGTTGTTGAAATTAGCACTTAACATCGAAATATATTTGCGCCTGTAGGCCGAGCCGGCAGGTATTTTTTACAACCATATAATAAATCTATACAAATCACATTGACATTTACTTGCATTTTAAAATTAATATCGTTTTATAATTTATTCGGTATTGAAAACGAAGTGTGTAGCGTTTGGATTCATTTACAGGGCCACTCAAAAGAATTCTGTTCTTACTAAGCAGTATGGGAAAAAATCGTTTGCCGTGTATTTTAATGATATTACAGTATTTTAAACATATTGAAATTGATATGCTGAGGTGTACTACAAGGTTCTTACTATAAAATAGGATGTGCATAGAACTTATCGTTTATTTACAGGGACACACAAAATAATTTGGCGATAGAAGAAAATGAGCAATAATTGAACTATTGAAGCCTACGAACAATAATTGCTGGAAGTGCGTTTTCAGTTATGGAATGCGTTTTTAAATCTAACTAGCTTTTAAATATTACTCGGTGTGTATAAATTTTATAGATCATATACAGGATCACACAAAAGTTCTCAAGGACAGACGTTTATGGGCGGAAGTTGCTGAGTGGAAATTTTCAACTGTGCTATGCGTATCACTGTACTAAATTCTAGCATACTATGTAGTATGCATACATATCTGTAGATCATATACAGGGTTGCAAGAAAAAACCCGTATATTTTTCGTACTATTCATGGTAGTAGCAGAAATCTGATTTTGAAGTGCGTTATGCGTTTTCCAAATTGTTCATTTAGATATCATCTTTCACCTTAGTAAACTGTGAAGTTTTGTTATGGTATTCCGTACGTGTTGGAAAGTGTTTCATAATCTGTGCTGAACGTATGATTTTTCTTTCTTGTTTTAAGGTTCTAACTAATTTCTGTTTTTACCTGCTTTGCTGCAGGGTTGGCAAAAAAACCGGTTTTTTTGTTTTAAAAAAAAAAGGGTTTATTTGGTTTAAACCGGGTTTTTTTTGTTTAAACTGGATTTTTAATATCATTTCATATTGCATACAGATGCATATCTGTTGATAAAATAAACATTATTGGATATTATATATGTAATATAACTTCATTTGAAAATATTCAAATTAAATAGTTACAGTCAGTTATGTAGAAAATTGAAATCATTTCTAATTTAAACATTATTAGTAACAGCCCGTGTGTTATGTTCAAAGTAAACTGCTGTATACAGTGAAACATTGATACCTTGAAAATCGTATGAAGAATCTTTTGATAAATAATATAATAATCAATAAATATTTGATGCAGTTTCATGAATATATTATTGTTCTGTGGTAATTGTTATTATTATTATTATTATTTGAATATCCAAATACTTCTGGTTAATTTGTTTTCTGAGTGATAACTCCAAGTGTCCAAGTCAACATTTTTGGCCATTAGATTCAGCAAGTAACAGAAAATATTGATTGGTATTATTTGAAATGCTGTAACTAGCACTCTATTTTTGCAAGCTGGTAGCAGAAAGTTGAATAGGGGCGTCGCAGATTTTATTTTATTTTTTTAAGATTATTTTTCCATCGAACCTTTATTTCACTTTATACTATGTTTAGCTCTTAATTACTTAATACAAAAACTTAAGAGTATTATTAATAAAAATGAATAAAATGCATAAAGACATTATAGGTAACTAATTGTTTGATTAATTAACGCTTCAATTTAAAAATGTTTTATCTGCAGTTGCAGATCATTTTCTGCCCCTGAAGTATCTGTTGGAGACACATGGAGAATATTCTGCTACTGGGAACTTCATATCTTAAACTATTCTTTTAATTTAATGATAATCTTCTCCAATCCAAAAATTTTTCTTTTGCAGCTTGACCAAAATCTTAAGGATGATTATATTTTGTTATTAACTGCTGTAAATAATCCGCAGTTTTTAAATGAAAATATTTTATGCTAAATTTTGAATATTATCTATTTTATCTTTTCTAATTTCACATGTTTTATGATAAATCTTTAGGGTACCAGTCATCTTTATCAGCTTCAGCATATGCTAATTTTCATTCTACATGCATAGAAACATGACCTAGACTCATTATGTCTCAGGTTGACTGCTGAGATGAAGTGTTAAAAGTAGAATTTACTTCTATCACTAATTTAAAACACTTAAATTACAAAAAAGAGAAAATATTAGATTTGTTCTAAAAATACCAAATGGTTTTTTTTTGACAAAAAAAAATCCAATTGGTTTAAACCATGGTTAAAACCACTTGGTTTAAACCGTGCCAACCCTGCTTTTTCTGAAACTTTAAGTTATTTTTTAAGTTATAGAATGTATGACATATCTCTGTTTTGAGAAACTGGTTAGTCATGTTTTACAGTTAGCATAATTGTTGAGCACTATCGTCCAGCGTGGCATCAATTGAATTATTTACTCTCTTACTATATTTGGTATCTTCTGTCGCGTCATGATGAACCACTTTTTCCGCATTTCATTCATGAAGACCTCGGGGGTTTCTCGATCTATTTTATCTAATAATAGCCAACAAAGGTGCGTGCGGCCGGTCTCTTCTTCAGAATTGCATAATGAATGTTTGTGTACGCTTGCTTTCGTATTTAGGCCGACATTTTTGTTCTGTTAAAGCTTATTTTTCAGCATAAAAACATGGGCGCTGTGGCAGAACGAAATCCAGGGAGGGGTAATATTTTGAAGCAGAAGTGCATGAGGTCTGCAATCTAGACTACTTTGTAAAAAGGAATATAACGAATAAGAAACAAATACGCGAAAGTGAGTTTTTAGTATGTTTTTCACTATGTAGAATTGGAACAGCTTTTTCTTTCTTTCTTTTTATTTTATTTTATTATTTATTTATGTATTTATTTTTTGTGAGGGAAGTCTGCCTTTCTGAATTACCAGATTAAGATAATTTTAAAACAAACGGATGTAAAAGGAAAACAGAACTAAATACAGTCGGATCTCGTTTTCCCGACACCCGGTTTTTACGTCACTCCGCTTATCACGTCAAATTTTCAAAGTCCCGATTTTCTGTATATGATTTTAATGTAAATAAACGCCGGATTTTACGTCGTTGAATAATTTTTAACTCTGGATATCCCGACGGTTTAGGAAAATCGTCCATTTTTCATAATCTATCTTATAAGCATGGCAATTAATCGGTCATAAATGTCTTAGCCAAACTTTTCACCAAAGTGTCTAAATTACCTATTGAGTTAAATGAGAAATTTTACCTCAATCCTTTATCTGAATAAATAAACCCACACACTATGAATGATCCTCTTGAGCTCCAGATAGACGTATCAGTCTACTCTCGGTCTTTTTATTCTGGTCAGGCGTGCTTTCTTGTGGCTACACAGCGTTTCTCACCCAACTAAAAACGAAGGATTGCAGTGCATTTAAACGATCAGAAATTATCTAACATCCATTTCTGAAACAACGAATATTGATTATAATTCATTGCATAATATTGAAAAAAAATTGTAGGAAGCAAGCACATCTAGGGATAAGCAGACCTTAATTAATCAATATTTCTTGTAACAATAAAAAACCCAGTCATCATAAATCTGATTTTTAATCATTTCAATTTTGTTTTTGTGTTTATTTTGTTTAATAACAATGTTCCATTGCTTAAAACTGCAAGAACTGCAAGAATGAATTTAAAATTGTCTTAAATTATTTTTTTCCTTTTGTATAAACATATTGTGTAAAATCATCTTTTTATAAACATATTTTTCTCCACCTCCGATTACCGCGACACTCCGCTTATGACGACCTTTTTTCTACCCATTAGAGTGTCGGGATAACGAGGTTCAACTGTATTGTCTTTCACGGGTGAAAAATCTCTCTCTCGTTTTTTTATTTTTTACGACACCTGCGAAGAATAAATTTTTCTTTTTTCTAAACATTACAGGGTTCCCAGCGACATGGAAAGTCAGGGAATTACAAAGTACTCAGGGAAATTTCAAAATATATAAGGAAAGTCAGGGAATTTACAAATATTTTCTAAAAAGTCATGGAAAAGTCTGAGGGGAAAAAAAATATGCAAAATTCATCAAACGGTCTTGGGGAAATTCATCAAACAATCAGAAAAAAAAAATCTCGGAGAAATTCTAGGAGCGATCGCAGAAAGAATTTTGACAAACGATTGCGAAAATAAATAGCAAATTTCATTGTATGTTTATTTAGTCAAGGAATTTTTTGAGATTTAGCCATGGAAAGTCAGGGAAATTGCTAGTCATGTTTTGCTGGGAATTCTGCATTAGAGACGAGAAAATTTAGTTAATTGAATTTGAAAATCTATGGGGGGGGGGGGGGCGGAATGGCTCTCTCTGGCTGCTCCCCTCTTTTGTCGTCATCCTTGACATAAAATATGGACATTGGTAGAGTACATATTAATAAGATACTTTTAAAGAATGTACTAAAAAAAGGTCTGTGCTTTATTTAACCCCTTGGGTACATTTGACAACTGAGACACGTCATGCATTTGGCTGCTGGCGCCTATTTTTATATTCTATTCATACCGCTATTTTAAAGAAAAGAAATTTTATAATATATTTCTCTTGCACATTTTGTCAAAGTGTATGTGAAAGATTTTTGTTTTGTGAAAGTGATGCGAGATTTGGGAGGGGGGGGGGGGGACGCCAGTGGCAGCTCTTAAACAAATGGTACCTTTAATGATTAATATCCCTTTAGTTAGAATTTAATATTTTAATAATATATATTTGCTTGTTATTTTTTTTTTCAAACTTTTTTAAAAATCTTTCTATATTCAACATTTTAGCGTCTTTGTCTTGTGATTTCTCTATGTGTTTTCAAGTTTGTTTTGTCGAAAAAGCTAAAAGAAGAACTAGAGAATTTAGAATTAACCACGTTGAAAAATATCAAAGAAGTAAAGTGCTAAGCTGTTAAATTGATTTTAATAAACTGATAAACTACAAAGTGACGTATTAAAAATGAATGGGACGGTAGTTAAATATTTTCCTCTACACAAGTTCAATTCGAAGCACTACTACTTCTACTTTCAGCTATCCTAAAAATTATACTCTCTCCCATTTCAAACGAAGTGACGTATTTGAATGAATGGAACGACAATTAATGAAAACATTCCCTGGCGATGGCTTCGAGATTCCAGGCCGAAAGTACGCTGAAATTTAAAAAAATGTATATTTTAAAACTTGTAACATTTGTATTATTATTATATTTGTCGCCTTTTTAAGTTAACGGTGAACTTTTTAAAGTTCATATTATGTAGTTTATGATTGGAACAAAACAAGGTGGAGTATTTCATTTCGTTTTATGATTTTATCTCTAGGGATTTTCTTTTTTCCAGATATCGCATTACGAATATAATTGTATTGGGAAAAAAATGGTTTTTTTTTTATATAACCGGCTAGTATTAAGTATTTTCACTTTAGAAAATTACACTTTCGGTATTTATTTTCACTTACTTTAATAGCAGCAATTTGTCTCTCAAAACTCAACTTTCTCTCCAGGCATAAAGAAATCATTTATGCCTTAATACAAAACGCATTCATTCAGATCAATAAATCTAGTAGTGCATGTTCTCAAATTTACATCTTTCTTCATTTACGCTTAATCATAAACGTTCTTTGGAAATCATTGGAACGTTTTTATGAAACCGGAGTTATGCGAAGACAAAAAAAGAGAACTAACATAATTATCACAACCTCGCCTTCAACATTAATTTCGATTTATTAAATTGCTCTGAGATATTATCTCTCTTAATGATCGACATAGGTTCAGTGGTTCTAGCTAATGATTGCTTGCTTATACAAGTGAAAGATGGACGTTTATGCAAATGTGTTGGTAAAGATTTATTTGTTACATTTATTGGTAAATTAAGATTTATATATCCTCGAATATTCAATTACGACTTTTGAAAGTGGAATATCATGAAAACGTATAGAAATTAAGTTTTATATTTGTAATAATTTTATGTATTAGGTAGGGAGCTGTTGTTAAATCTAGGGAGCTGTTGTTAAATCAAGTCAGCTGATAGAAAAATTCGCAGTGAAGCAGGGCCATAACCAGAAGGTGTGTAGGGTGGGTTGACTCCCGTCTAATAAATTCCTGAGCCCCTTCTAGACTTCATAATCTTTTAATCATTTTAATTCATCTATATAATATTTCATCTTTTTTAAATTTTGTAATTAAAAGTTTTATGATGGGTTGGGGGAACTTACTCTCTACTTCTAACTATATTTATTTATCATTAAAGTACGAGAATATATACATATATATATATATATATAAAAACAGTGAATTAGCTCCATAAAAAAAAACTCCCCACCCCCTCCTCCCGGTTTTCCGGGCAAGTTAAAGGCCCTGCAGTGTAGCAACAAGAAATTGCATCAATTACTTTATAATAAATAGTCTCAAAATACTTTAGATGCTATAGATGATGTATTTAGTATCTATCTACTTATATAAAACCCAAGTGTAGCAAAATGTTGGTAATCATTCCGGGGCGAACCCATCCATCTATATATTTAAAATACAAGGGTTTTTTTTTTTTAGTCATCTGCTCTGAGCTTTCTACTGAATCGATTTTGCTAATTATTATTTTTTCAATGAAAGCTCTTCATTTGTAGATGTGCCTGCACTAACTGTTTTTAAAAACATTTTCATTTTTATATTTTAATTTCAAAGTTTTTTTTATGAATTTTTTTAAAACTGGAGGTAATCGGACTCCATTGTTGCAGATAAAAGATAAATATCGAGAAATATTCAGACACGAGGCTTTCTGGACGCTTTTTTTTTCAGTTGCAACTTATTTTCGGTAAAAAAAAAAAAAAAAAAAAAATATGCACGTGTACTTTATTTTTAAAAAGGAATAAAAATTCATATTTATTGCGACATACGAGAATATTGTCTATTGGTTTATTTAATCTTTATGTATTATGACTTATTAGTATTTTTCTTTACAATGAAATAGAAAACATATTTTTATTTCAATTGAATATTCTGTGGTTAAGCATATAAAAATATGTATATAAAGTATTTTTGAAAAGTTTTCATCGGTGATGTTATGCTTAGCTTGAAATGCATTTTTGCATTAATAAAACTGAGAACAATTGATATGACTGTCAACATGACGTAATTACTAATTTCACTGATTTTTTGTTTCTTAATTCTAAAGATTAAAATCGGATCGTTGAACTGTTGAACTATTTCAAAAATTGAATATCGAGTAAGAAAAATATCCTATTCATTTGTATTTGTAGAAATTATTTGTCATTTTTAAAATGAATTTTTCTACAACACAAATCTTTCGATAATAAAATCTTCATGCTGTTTGTTTGTACGAAGTCTTATGAAAATGAAACGCAGATCAACATTCCGTCAGTTTTTGGGGAGGTTGTATACTAGTTAAAGTATAATGAAGCAAACTTAGCTCTGACATAAGATTATGAAATTCAGTAAGGGAAATTGAGAGGCAGAGAGAGAAAAATAATTTTAAAAGCCGGACAATCTCTTTTCAAGTGAACTATGCAAAATTATTTTTTCATCATATTAAACTTAGTTACTTAAAAGGGACTCTGCATTTTTCATTTTGCGAAAGAACTACTCAACAATACAGAACTACTCAAGGTTAAGGTAAAATACTGTTAGTACCTCCGCTAAATGGATATCTGTTTATGCTATTTTAATAATTGTAGTACTAAATGTAAATCCTTTTTTATGTAATTTTTTATAAAATTATATTTGTTTATTGTCAGAATTTTATTTACTTAGAATAATTTAAAGTAAGATGCTTTAATCATTAATAAATTGCAAAATTATTATTATTATTCATTACAACTTAAAAAATAGGATAAATTTTTGGGGGTGTTTACAAAACACCCCGTAAGTGATCACGTGACATAAACAGGCGCGAGTAATGGACGGTTAAAAATGAGAATGCAGTCCACGCCCATAAGTTTAACTTCAGCTTGGGGGGAATTTGACATATCACTGACCAACACCCTTAAAATTGTCAATTTAAGATCAAGGAGTTTTAGATTATATAAGATCATTTACAATTATGTAATATATTCGACACGTCTATTACGAATCATGATGAAAGAGGCCCCATTATATATAATTAATTAAATTGAAAATAAATGCTTCTTTAATTCTGGTGTGCAGCAGTGTTTTTGCTTCAGAAAATTGTAAACGCTTTCTGCATTTGTTTACACTTACTTAATAGCAGCAATTTGTCTCTCAAAATTAAACTTGCCCTCAAAGCATAAAGAAAGCATTTACGCATTTTAATACACAAAAGCGCATTCATTCAGATCAATAAATCTAGCAGTGCATGTTCTCGAATTTACTTCTTTCTTCGTTAATCATATAATAACGTCTTTGGAAATCGTTTGAACGTTTTCCGGGACCAGAGTTGAGTGAAAATAAAAAGAGAACTAACATAATAATTGCAACCTCGCCTTCAACATTTATTTCGATCTTCGATCTAAATTTCTTTCAAATATTATCGCATTAATGATCGGCCTCAAATTCGGCGGATCTAGCTAATGGTTGCTTATTCATAAATGTAAAGGATCGGTGAACGCTTATGTAAAATATTATCAGATATTTGTTTCCAATAAATAATCAGTAAATTAAGATTTATATATCCTTCGAAGTTCATTTGCGATTTCTGAAAGTGAAAAACGGCTGAAGTATAGCTGGGGCCGGTTAAGATGCTCACTGTTAATATGCGATTGGGTCATTCCATGGTAACTTACATTACATTTAGAACAATTTACTTCAGTCATTTTTGCAACATAATTTGTTAATTAAACCTATTCAAAGCTCAATTTAGATGAAATTTATCTATTTTTTTTTAATTGAACTCTGCAGTTATATTTATTATGTAACTGGACACTACTGAAATGTAACGTAAGTTATCATAAAAAAAATGATTTTCATTCTCATTTTCTAGATAATTTTCGTTCAAATTGAGCTTTGGATAGGTTTAATTAACAAATCATGTCATCTTTACATTTGAATATTTTTTGGTGTTATATTACTAAAATTACTGCAGTAAATTGCTCTAAATGTAACGTAAGTTACCATGGAATGGCCCGATTCCGCTTAACCCTTAACTGGTGAGGTGGGGTGTTTTGCACCCCAGAGAAATTTAAATTCTAAAATATTGCCATTTTACATTAGTAGATGGACTGTACACTTACATATGCATGTAAACTTACAGTACTTTTTCAGTTGTTTTTATACAAGTAAATAACGCAAAATTCACTAATTCGCTAAATATTATGGAATGCACAAGAAATCAAATGTTGAGGTTACATATACCTCACCACTTACGTTATAAAAAATCCCCTCACCATTTGAGGGTTAATACGCGCATTTTTTCTGGTACTTTGAACATCGCCATTAGACTAATGTAAAAATATCACTGTTGTGTTGATATGCGAACGGTGATTACGCGTTCCCGTTTAATACGCGATAGAGTTTCGGTCCCTTGAGACAAAACAATCTGTCCCAAGACGTGAATTCATGTGACTGCGGTTGTATATTTCTTTTATGTTTTCAGTGTTTGTTTACTTTTTGCTATTCTAACAATATTTCCTTATGCAAATATTAATAAGGATAGTTTTTTGCTATATTAAAAGTTAAGGACTGATTATAATGGTATTCATTATCACAAATATACGATTTTAGTAACTGGGTTGTTAAATTAGATTTTTGTTAAATTAGATTACGAAAAAAAAATATTTGTTCCTTTAATTTTCATTGTAAAGCATTAATCTACACTGAAATCGTATTCGAATGCATTTTTATCTTCAATTATTATTAAAGTAGGTCCTATAAAAGACGAGCAATGTGTTAAACTTGAATACAGTTAAAGTGTAATCTAAATATCTGTAATAAACACAATTTTCGACTGCAAACATATAACTGAAAGTTCATTTATAGGATTAGATCTGTATAATTTCTACGACATTACGCAAATCTCGTTTAATATGCGACTATTATATGTGTATTATTTAACGACTTTTGGTCCAGTCCCTTGAAACGCGTCTTAACCGGGTTCGACTGTATTTCGGAATTCGGGTTTATACTTATGAAGAATTTTGCACATTACGAAGAAGTTGGTATATTTGCCATCAGGACAGGTGACTTGATAGAAAAAATTACAACGGATGACTAGATATTGCCTTGATTATAATTAGTGTATTATTAAAATTAATGTTACTGCATTTATTATCTAAGGAGAATAAGTCGCACGTCTGTAACATAGAATTTTCGGATCCAGGGTTGTAAATTGAAGGACGGAGATATAATTTTTTTTTTTTTTTAAGTGTGACAAGGTGACGATCATTTCTTAACTGAGAGATAGAAATATAATTTATTCATCATTTTGATGTCAGCACGGTCAATTAAGGGATCCAGTATGAATATTTTTAATTGTAATGTTACTCACGAGAAGCTAACTTATGTCCAAAAACTATATACAAATCACACAAAACAATATTCGGTGATTATATAATATTATAATAAGATTTTCTCAGACGTCTTTTAGACATCTTACTATACTCCATATATCTATCTTCTTCAGATCTTCTCACTTCACTTCAATTGCTATTTACACAAAGGTTGGAGGGTTGGTAGTATGACAATCATATTAAATTTACGTTTATTTAAACCCTATATGCATCGGCGGTGTTTTCAAGCACAATAATAATATTAAAATATAAAATTCCGTTAACATAGATTGGTATAGTAATAAAATTTAGGAGTTAGATACTTCACTTTATCATGTTTCAAAAGCATTACTTGTTACGTACAAATAGATTTTTCTTTTTTTTTTAATTGATAACTTCTTTTCTAATTTTTCCAATTAATATATCGATATTTGATGTGTTGAGTCGACTTTGTTTTGAGCGTGTGAGGCAATTCAAAATAATGTGTCCCTTTCTCGTAGCTACATAGTTGTGAAACATTCTGATTTTCGAGTACCACTATTTCAGAATAGTAATCTTATTACCTTATTTAATTGAAAATTTTTGTCATTAAATAAATCGAATATTTCTATTCGTAAATAGTAGTAGTTAAAGATTGTTAGGATTGACAGTGATTTTGGTTATTTTAATTTAATATGCAAGAATTTTTTGCCCGTACGCTACGCCCCTGTGGGGAGTAAACTTGGATGTTTTCTCTTTGATATTATGCCGCTATCTGGCGGAAACTTCACGGCTGGATAACCGTCATTGCTTATCCTTATTCATTACTTTCGGCAATTTTTCCAATGCATTTTTTATTTCATATTACATAGCATAAACATTATAAAAATCTTTCTTTGAAAGATTAATCCACCAGTTTTATTTTATGAATCAGTGAGGTGCTATATAAAATTAGAAAACTTAACAGTTCCTTTTCTTTGTTAAACAAATTTGGATGATATACTACACTGGTGTCCAAAATTAAGGACCAATCACGAAATGCTAATTTTCAAGTTTGCGAATACTCAAAAGGAAATAATATAATTCAAATAATTACTATCCCTACAGCACAGCTAATCCATATAACATCTCATTCATGTCACACATGGTCCCAAGTGTCAGTCACTACGGTGAAGCAAAAAAAGAAAAAAAAAAAAGGCAAAACCATACATCTCATTATGAGTCTTAAATGATCACTATATGTGACTCCACTGAGACATCAATATGACTGCTACTTTGTGACAAGTCACCATGTGAATTTACAGTGTAGTTATATTGTGACTCTCATGTGACTGTCATCTGTAGACTAAATTTCCAAGTCATCGTGAACGCTGCATTGTGATAAGTTACCAAATAATGTCACATTAAAGTCACATGATGACTTTCAGGTGACAGAGACTACTGTGATGTCACCATTGTACTCTTTTGTAAAAAGTCACCATGTGACTGTAATGTGATATTATTTGATGACTTATCATAATGCAACGTTCATGATGACTTTGAAATTAAGTCTAAAAATGACAGTCACATAAGAGTCACAGAGTAACTACATTGTAAAGTCACCTGGTGACTCGTCACAAAGCAACAGTCACATTGATGTCTCAGTGGAGTCACATATAGTGATCATTTGAGACTCATAATGAGACGTGTGGAATTTCCTATTTTTTGTTTCACCGTAGTGACTGTGACACTTGTGACCATGTGTGACATGAACGAGATGCTATATGGATTAGCTGTGCTATAGGGATAGTAATTATTTTAATTATATTATTTCCTTTTGAGTATTAGCTTACTTAAAAATTAGCCTTTTGTGACTGGTCCTTAATTTTGGACACCAGTGTAGAATCAAAACCTAAAGTTTCTTCAAAAGAAGATTGGATGAACTTTAAGAAGTGGTAGAGTATAGTACATTACAAGAAATAATTTTGCGTTGGAAACTATGGTCTTAATTAATTTACTCAGTCAAAAATATGAAACGTTTGACTACAATCTGAAACCAGAAATTGTTCACAACTTTTCTGATAATCAGGGATGTAGTGGAGGGTATACGGAGGTATACGCCGTATACCTTCTGGAATTTTTTAAGGAACACCGTATACTCACTGTTTCTCAAGAAAGTTATAGTATATACACTCTAGGGCAGTGGTTCCCAACCTTTTATCGGCCATGCCCCACCAAAACATCAGTAAAGTCATTATGCCCCCCCCCCCTTGATCTGTAAATTATGTCTGTTATTTTTTAAAATGTGAAATCTATTTACACAAGTGAAGCATTAAAGCCTTAAAATACCTCTTCATTTCATATTTTTTTAACTTATCAAAGAGGAGAATCTTCTATGACAAATACGTTTTTAATATTATTTTACAAGTGCAATTGAAGTTATACAAATTCGCCTTTGTGCCAAAAAGAGTTTTGTTGTATTTTCTAACTTACTTCAATGTTAAAAGAAAAGTGTTATATGGTATGCATTTTAATCTTCACAAGATATCTTGAAGAGAGAGTTACATTTAACGTTTAAAGTTATAACATTCACACATTTTAGAATTCATTTTGTGACGCATTAAGAGTTGGTGGACTAATACTAACAGTATTCCTAACAGCATATTCCTAACAGTTGGTAGAGAGTTGTTTTGGACACTAATTCTTCTTCTTTTTAAAGGATAACACAATACACAAGAAGCATTTCGAAACTCTCCATCCTTATGAAAATTAAGTAGCCATTATTCCCCATCACATCACATTTTCTCAGTTTCCCTTTGACCAATATCGTTGTCTATTATGTACCCATTTACTTTTCTAATGCTGTTTAAGATTTATAAGTTTTATAAAGTTGGTAGTACATCATTCAGATACTTCAAATATATTTTTAGGTTAAATATCTTCAAGACAGTCAAATTTATTCACACTTTTAACAGGGCTGCCACAGGCAAATATTTTTATATTCTATTCGCACCACTATTTTAAGAAAGTAAATTGTGTAGTATATTTCTCTTGCAGATGTTGTCAAAGTGTATGTGAAAAATTTTTGTTTTTAAAAAATGGTGCGAGATAGAATAAAAAAATAGTCCCCTGTGGCAGCCCTGTTTTAAGTAGTTTCACGTGCAAAAGAATCTTCGAGTGACATATAGCAAAGCAAATAGAAGTAGGAAGCTTTTACAATAAATAATCAAATGCATTATGAAAATTGTAAATCCTATCCCAGAAAAATTATAAGGAAATTTTATAATAAATGATGTTAAGATACTTTTAAAAAATTATTCGTATAATTATTCTGGTGTTAAATATATTTTAAAGTTTTCACTGGGAATATTTTATAAATTCAAAAAAAAAAAACTGTTTTTAATTGTGCTTGCATTCTATTCACTTTTTGTCTACAACAATACTTTGGAAAAAAGAACAGAAGAAACTGGTAGCGAATGAGTGAGCAACAAATTTGAAATTGCCACCTAGAAAGTCAAATTGCCCCCAATTACGCCCAGGTTGGGAACCACTGCTCTAGGGTATATCCTCTGCCTTGAGCGTACACCCTTTGCTTAAAGCGTATACCCTCTGTTTATTTTACGAATACACCACTGCCGATAATAAAAATACTTGAGCGGAATTTCCACAGATTTATTTTGCTTTGCGTGAAATGTGATGATATCACTAAAATTACTAAGGTGCACAATAGTTCGGCCAATGAAACCGTATAAAATCTCAACTTCTTTCCGAAATATGCAGCGACTAGTAGTTCAGCGGTATGTGGATACAGTTTCCTAGCCAAAATTTCAAATGTATTATTATTATTAATAGGCAAAGGTTTCGCATTATTTGTTACCGAAATTTATTTATTTATTTATTTTTTTTGTTTTTGTTTTTTTAAGTAAATTCATCAGGCATTAGCAAATAATAATGTTTATTATAGCTCTTCGGATGTTTCGGATTAGCTACTTGAAATAAGCTACAAGTTTTTGTCTAATCTTGTATTTAAAGAGTTTTTGTAGTGTTAGGTAATTCTAGTTTCTTATATTTTTGGGCATACATTTTGCCATAGGTATACCTAGTTTATTTTAAAATAAAATTTGAGTAACATTAGAAAGTGTATCTTAAATCTGCCGTTCTTCTGATTTTTTAACACTTTACGACATCGCTGAAAAGTGTTCGACTTTGGATATCCTGCTTCTATCTTTTCTTAAATATGGCAGATTGCTACGAAATTGGTACACATTTTTGAAGTTTACTATAGCGTTTTCAGTATTGAAAATGAAGTGAGCAGTATTTAAAGTTTGTTTACAGAAGAAGACAAAATACTGTAAAAGCACTTATTTCCGCGAGTCCGCCGTAATCGCGAAAATTTAAGCCTCGCGAAATATATATAGTTTTTCTCCTGAAATAATAAGGAAAAATCTGAAAATTTTCACTTTCGAAATTTAATGATTAGTTACTTAAATAAGAAATGAGTACACAAATTTCTTGGATACTTACAAGTATTTCTTGAATATTATACAACTACTTCTTGAATAAAAGCAATAATACAACTAATAGAATGCAGCTCATTCACTTACAATATTTATAGCAGCTTCTTTGAAGTCATTCATTTTTAGAGCGATGGGGAGAGGGGGCCGAAGAACTTTTCTGAGAAAAGGAAGTTTCTTAAATTGCCTTATGCAAAAGGAGTTCTATTTAGGTAGTTTCGAAATTTTTCAATTTTCGGTTCAGTTCATATAAAATTCGCGAAATTTTCAGTTCGCGAAATTATCGATATCTTCCTTTTCGCGAAAATTACGGCTCGCGAAAATAAGTGCTTTTACAGTATTCAGATAGGTTGTGGGCGAGAATTATTTGATGTGCATTTTTATGATGTTATATTACTTCAAACATGTACAAATTGTTGTGCACTATAACATGTTTTCTACAGAAAATTGTGTGTAGCATTTATCGTACATTTTTAGGTATAATCAAATAAATTGGATGCATTGTTTCCATAGGCAAAAATTGTCTGAAGTAAATTCAACGATGTTTTAGCATTCGAAAGAACTAAATTGATATGTAATAATGATTACCACATCTTCTTTGTTACAGGAAATAGGTATGACTCATTAATTATTTTACAGAGGTACACAATAAGTCAGTTGCAGTATATTCGATGAAAGTGCATTATTTTAATATAAAATAGTGTGTATGGATTCTATTATTCATAAATCATATACAACTCGCTGCAAAAGAATTCAATTACATTATCGTTTATGGACAGTACCTGCATTTTCAATTGTTGTGCGTTTTCCAGCTGAATTACTAAATTTTAATATGCTACATGGTGAGTAAAAATATATAGACCATATACAAGGCGGCACCAAGATTTTGCGCACATTACTCCCTATTAGAAGTTAATTCTTAAGGTATCGGTATGCCTTTAAAACGTCAATTGCGATCAAAATTTCTATTAAACTTACTGTTTTAGAAAAAAAAATGAGGGTGATCTTTTTATGATACTGGCGCTTTTCAAACATTAATATTTCTTTCAAACTTTACAAAACTAAGTTGAAAGTTGTTTTTTCATTTTTTTCGAATATTTCTTTGTAAAATTATGTTGGATAAATTGTCATAACTCAACCAATAACAGTTCAATGATCACAAAGTTTTAAAGTTATGTTTTAAATATGTATTCAAAGGAAGTAGATTATTTCTTATTATTGAAGAGTTTGAGTTACACGCTTTTAATTTATGAATTTTTTCTTTTCAGAAATTTTCAGCATTGTTTGTCTTTTTATACCTATAACTTTTAAACTATTCATGTTATCATAATGAAGAGAACGAATATTTTTTCAACTGGATTAAATCATATTCAAGGCTGTATCCAGGTTCTGTTTCTGGCCTGGACATTTTTCACTCTGTTGGAATAAACTTCAGCTGTGCTACTCCAGCCTTGAATATATATTCATCTTATTGTTCTAAAAATAGCCTAATTCCTGTATGACATTATTATATTTATTATGGAATCCATAAAATGTATTTATATTTAAGTTTAAAATCTGAATGGGTTGTTCTCTACAATACTTGCAAATTTGGCCAAGCAGTCTGACTTGAATGATGCATATGTAAATTTTCATAAAAATTACAAAAATGGTAAGGAATCAGTCAATTATTGTAGATTTTAATAGCAGCAGAAATCGTTTCAAAAATTTGACTTAACGAAAAAAAACTAAAATAAAAAATGTGAGGGAATGATGAAATAAGATATTTTTACTAAGTTATAGGGAAAAATGCAAAATTATAAAGAAATACAAACTGTTTCCTTTAAGAGTAACACTTAATATGTAATGTATGATAAAATTAAAATTTTTGATATTTGTAAAAAAAATAGTATTCTGTGTGAGGGAATGACTGCTAATAAAAACGCTTCCGGATATATTGACTGAAATTTTTTTTTGAAAAATTAACAAAATCTTACACCAAAAATTTATGTTGCTGGACTGACAAGTGCTCAAAATGGCTTCTTTTCTGTGAAGGATGCTAGACTGCTACTGCTCTTTAGTGGTAGATATTTGAGATAATAGTTGTGTGTGAGGGAATGAAGGTCTAACATGGGGAAACATTTGATTGAGTAAACTATATAATAATAGTAAAAAATATTTTTATTATTTTTTGTAATGTACCAAATAAGAACTTTATTTTGCTTAGGGTATTTTTAATTATTTTTATTTCTGGATGGAAAGAAATAGGCAGTAAAATATGGTAGTACAGGTAGGGGAAAGGAGAGGGAATGATGTTTGCATGATATATATTACATTTTTAAATACTAAATTTACTTATTTTTAAATTTTACTTTCTGTCCCTAATAAACTATGTTTAGATCTTCTAATAAAAATAAATAAAAATGTAATGAAATTAAGAGCATTTATATGACTGGGAAACACTTTTTTTGCACTATTGTAGAGAATAACCCGAATACTTTTAAGGAAATAGCAATTTTTCGATTAATTTTGTACTATTTTTTAATAAAATTAATAAAAAAATTACTTATTTGTATGTTTATATCACATTTTTAATATAATTAGCAATATTAAACTTAAAATTTACAAAAAAATACAAAAAAATTGTTCCGAAGGTATACAGATACCTGAACACTTTATGTCCCGAATTATAAATCAGAAATTTGCCCCTCTTCTTCAATAATTATCTTCGTTAATGTCTGAAGATAACCAAAACAACTTATAGAATAACAATTTGATTTTTAGATAGATTTTTAAATAAAACTGATTTAATAAATCGGTAGTTAGTTTTTTTTTTGTAAAATATTTACAAGAATAATTAGATTAATTAACAAAAAATACTGTTATAGAAACCTCACAATTCTTGCAAGAACAATAATGCACACTGGTCATCAAAATTAAAGGATAATGAGAAAAAAATATGCTCACTAAGTTAATGTTGCAACCAATGCCCAATGCTGCAATTATTTATGTTAATAAAATACTATTGAACTCAAAATTGCACTTCCGCGCATGTATTAGCGTTGGAAATATGCAAATTAGATGATTGAGAATGTGGTGCGCAATGAACGTATGTTGGAATTCTGGTCTGTAGTGTTTAAAGTGAGTACTGTCTATCAACGGATCCAGTGCTTAAAAAGAGGCTAGAAACTCTTGATATGACTCTTTGAGGGATAATAAAATCTTTTGCAACATCCATTTGTTTTTGACCTTTCTCGATTCTATCAATTATTCATCACTTTTGACCTCAATATAAATGCCTTTAAGCTATAACTAATGAATACTGATCACATTCAGACTCCACATTCACTTTAAACAACACTACAGACCAGCATTCCAACATACGTCCATTGCGCACCACATTGTCAATCATCTAATTTGCATATTTCCGACGCTAACGTATGCGCGGAAGTGCAATTTTGAGTTTAATAGTATTTAATTAACATAAATAATTGCATCATTGGGCATTGGTTGCAACATTAACTTAGTGAGCATATTTTTTTCTCATTATCCTTTAATTTTGATGACCAGTGTAAATAAATGTATTGCGATCTGTAACTGAGAAGTGTTTTGTATTTGCAAATATTTCTTAAAACATTTTTTGATAGGAGAATAGCTAAATCCCATGTAAATGGTTGAGAAAATGACCACATTAAAAAATATTTAGCTTCGACTGTTTCGCTGTGCTTACTGTACTATATGATCCAGCAAAGTTTTTGGTGTGAAAAGTACCATATAATTTTATTAGTAGACGAATTGAATAAATTTTATATTGCATTTTCCTCAATGGAACTTAAAAGTCCCGCCGGAGCATAAAGGGTTAAAGTACATTTTCCACCTGATCTTAATTTTAGTACGTTATATAATATTTTTCCCCTAGAGACTTGCTTTCACTGTAATCAAAAGATGAAGTTTCCATAACAATATTGTGGAAGTGTTGTAAGAATTTTCAGGATTTTTCTTTATCGTTTTATTGAGCATGAGAAATTCCTCTATTGTCAAAATCTTGTCTTGTAAAGTTTCAAACAAATAGATTATAAAGTAGAGCTAATGATGAATCTGCTTACAATTATCATCATCCACTGTCAAATGTATAATTTAGAAATAAAATGGCCTTTCAAGGTCTGCCTGTAAATAGGTCAAAAAACGGCATTGCATTCTTTTTTAGGGATGAACTTGATTTCACCATTTTTTTCAGTATCGAGCAGCTTATTCACCTGTTGAAGCAGAAATGTTTTCCTTTGTCGCTTTTTAAAATAGAATTCTTCTCAAATAATAAGCGACATCTTACTACCTACTGTAAATAAATGAGTCTGAAACGGTAATTTATTCACCTACTTTGCTATTTTTAAATTATCACATCGCATATCTAAGAATAACTATCAGTTACGATAGGATGCGTTAAACTAATTTATGTGGAGAGAGAAGTAAAACTAGGATCTAAAATTTTATCTTTGGAATCGTTTGTTTTAAAATGGTCGGTGCGTTTTGACGAAGATTTTGTCTGCGATATTTACAAAAAGGATATTTTTTCCCTGTAAGGTGAATATTTAAAGTAACTGAATGTAGGAGAAAATTTATTCTAAGTGTCGTTTATAATAATTTGAACATTAGTGTTAACTTTCTGTTAAAAATAATTGTTTCAGCATTGAGTTGGTTTTAATTTTATTTAGGGCGTCCAAGCACGTTTTAAACTTTTATTTTAATGGTGTCTGTCCCCCCGCCCTCCCCTCTCTTTGCTCAACAAGAGTCTTTTCGACACAATTACGAAATCATTTGTCCATATTTGTCCATAGAGGGAGAATTCCGAAGCTAAGTGACAAGCCCCCTTATGCATTTTAACTTAAGGGGGCTGGTCACCCAGCTTCCGATTTCCCCTCACATGTGTAGTTATAGTCTATGGGCATTTGATGCATTCGTATATTTAAAATAGCTCCTCGGGAAATTAATATTTTTAACTTCTATTTTTAGGGTTTCGTTCATCTGACGAAACCCTATTCGTCTCACTCCTTTGTCTGTCTGTCCGTCACAGAGCCCGTTCTCAGAAATTATACATGTTGGAGACTTGAAATTTTGGGTACTTATAGCTGAACAACTCGCATCAAACGACAAATCATAAAATTTTGAAAAAGTCGGTAATTAACCGAATTACGGGCTAATTAACTTCTAAAATTAACCAGTCAACTTTTTTAACACAGGTACAAACGGATTTTCTCCAAATCATGGGAGTTTCTCCTAAGGGTTGCCAGTAAAATCAGCCGATGCACGGTTACCATGGAGGAAATTAAGCCGAAAAATGAAGTGGACATTTTAAAGCGAAATCTCATATCAGAAAGTATTGGTCCGAGAAATTTGTAAATGGTATAGACAGACGCGGAACAAAAATCTATTTTCATTTGGTATAAAGTTCACATTTCTGCGATGTGTATAAGTTAAAATATCCATTAAAAATCGATCGATAAAAATTTAATTTCTTTAATTGGAAAGACAAGGAAAAAAGATTTCATTTCGGCGGGAAAGCAGGTGTCAGACATGACGACGCTGCGGTTTTCCGTAGTAAGATATTTTAATACGAAATTTTAACTTTTTAAATATTAAATTTTTTGGCATCCCGATATAAAATTTCTCGCTGATTTCATTGATACCCATTTCTAAATCCTATCTTAGTTACAAGCTGAAATATTAATTATTTAATTAATTGGTTTATTGTTATCAATTGCTTCGATTAAAATGGAGACACGTGCTTTTTTAACCACGAAATAGTTTAAATTAGGAAATCTAACAATTTGCGTGATGTTTTTGAACAGCGCTATGAGATAAGTATAACTCATTCATCATCAGAAAGTCTACAAGTATTCATACCACTATTTTCGAATAGTAATTTAAGGAAATATCTTAAATTATTGGTTAAGATCGCCACTCGATCTGTTTGAAACTTTAAGATAGTTTATAACACATAAGAAAAAGTGTAAAAAAGATGGAGTGTGATATTTTGAGGAGGGGGGGGGGGAAGCTAGATTTATTTTTAAAATCATATCGTTTGTTACCGCAGGAAATGTTTTAAGTTATTGGTTAAGACCGCCACCATACCGACCCATGTATCTACGGAAAGATTGCGTAAAGGAGTTTCGTTGAAACATTTGTTAAGAATAGTGCACTCCCTGGTGGAGGAATGTGGAACTAACATAACGCGATTTTGTTAAAATTAGGAAATCTAACAAGTCTATCTGTTTGAAACTAAGATATTTTATAACACATAAGATAAAGTGTAAAAAAGAATGACTCGTGAAATTCCGGGGCGGGGCGGGGGGGGGGGGGGGCTCTAGATTTCTATTTAAAAAGTTAGCGTCTCTGACCGCTTTAGGTGCCTTTTTTGAGGTAGTCCTGAGATATATGCTACTTATTTAATACAAAAATGTCTAAAGTTTAGTTACCACTATTTCCGAATAGTAATTTCAGCAAATATCTTAATTTCTTATTAAGACCGACACCACCTCGAGTAACATAACTACTTATAGGTTGTTTAACGGAGTTTACTTCCGATACAGTTTTGTTAAGAATAGAGTGCGCTCCCTGGTGGTGGAATGTGGAACTAACATAACGCGATTTTGTTAAAATTAAGAAATATAAGAAGGCTATCTGTTTGAAACTTTAAGATAGTTTATAACTCATAAGAAAAAGTTTATAAAAAATGGCGCGTGAAATTTCGTCTAGGGACGTTAATTTCACTAATTGATTTATTTCTATTATATACTTATTTTAAAAGGCAATCACGTGATGTTTCATTGCAGTATTCTTCTGAACGGTGTCCGATTTTTAAAAATACAGCATAAATGTTACTTATGCCAGATAAAAATGTCAAAAGTATTGATACTACTATTTTCGAATAGTAATTTCAGCAAAATTCTTGGTTAAGACCGCCACCCCCCCTCCTATCCCCGACCCATGTGTCTACCGATAGGTTGTGTAAAGGAGTTTCGTTCAGATACACTTTTGTTAAGAATAGAGTGCGCTCCCTCGTGGTGGAATGTGGAACTAACACACCGCGATTTCATTTAAAATAGGAAATCTAACAAGGCGATCTGTTTGAAATTTTAAGATTGTTTATAACACATAAGAAAAAGTTTATAAAAAATGGCGCGAGAAATTTCGGGCAGGTGGGGAGAGGGGGAGGGGAAAATTCTTTCTTTTTTTTTTTACCTTTTTGTTTCATAGCGTTTCAGGTGCGTTCTTTTGGTGGAGTCCTCAGATACATGCTACTTATCAAATATAAATATGTCAAAAGTTAAATTACCACTATTTCCGAATAGTAATTTCAACAAACATCTTAAATTCTTGCTGAAGACCGCCACCCCCTCGAGTAATATATCTACTGATAGGTTGTGTAAAGGAGTTCCGTTCACAGGGGTCTGTCCAGACTTTTCTCACCGGGTCCTGTTTTTGTGAAATTGTGAAGTTCTTATTTTTGTGAAAATTCTAGTCATAATTTTGTGAATTTTATATTATTGATGTCTTCATGTTCTCTCCTTCATACATAAAAAACTAAGTAATGCTCTTTGGTGAGTTCAACTGCTTACTTACAGGCCAGATTTTATTTTTAAATGAGTAAATTTGTGAAAAATTCAATTTGAAGGTGAAAAAATTCTGTGAAAGGTCTATTTTAGAGACAAATAATTTTGTGAAGGGTCCTGTTTTGGGATAAAAAATTTTGTGAAGGGTCCTGTTTTAAGATAAATTATTTTGTGAAGGGTCCTTTAAAGGACCTAAATTTTTGCTAAACATATCCCTGGTTCAGATACGCTTTTGTTAAGAATGGAGTGCGCTCCCTGGTGAGGAATATGGAACTAAGAGACCACGATTTCATTTAAAGTAGGAAATATAACAATGCAATCTGTTTTAAACTTTAAGATACTTTATAACACATGATAAAGTATAAAGAAGAATGGCGTGTCGCATTTCGAGGGGGGGGGGGTGAGGGAGGGGTGCGAACAAAATTAGGAAATATAGCTGGACGATCTGTTTGAAACTTTAATATAGCTTATAAAACATAAAAAAAATTTTAAACACCAGGCTGCGTCAAAAATCATGTTGACCATTACCCCACTTCTCCCCCCCCCTCAAGGGGGGCACTTTTCTAAATTTGGCAGGTACCCGTCATATGATATATCGTAGCATTTCGGGAGAGGGGGCACGAACAAAATTAAGAAATATAACATGGCGAATCTGTTTGAAGCTTTACGATAGTTTAGGAAGGGTTTGCCAAAATTTAGGTGTTCCATGGCGATAAATGTACTGTATGTTTTGAAAGGAAAATTAAACGAAACCCTTTGTGCGATCTATGATCACGCTTACCCACTTGTTTGTGTACACTTCCTAAAAGATGCCTCTTTTTTTCTTAGTTTTCAAAATATTTCTTAAGTATAAACTTAATTATATGAAGTGTTAAAATCTTACTCACAGTTCGGCCGCTTTTAACACATAAAATATTAAATTCAGCATAGATTTTAGAAGTATTTTGAAAACTTAAAAAAAAAAAAAAAAAAAAAAAAAAAACATCTTTTAAGAAGAGTACACAGAAATAAGATGTAAAAAATATGAATTTCTGGAGAAGATATTTTAAATATACGAATGCATCAAAAGTCCATAGACTTAACATTACGGGGAAAATTCCGAAGCTGAGTGACCAGCCCCCTTGTGCAAAAATATCGAACGGCGCTTTTAATTTGAGGGGAGTTGATATCTTTCTGGACCCCATTTTGCTCATAACAAACATTTTTTCAATTCAACATATAAGTTTTGCATATTTTGGAGTGAAATTGTTACAGTTTCAGGAATAATACCCTAGCTCTAAAAAATTGCCGCAACATTTGCAATTTAAATACTATATATATTTTTAACAATATATAATGTATACACAGAAGTAAAAGAAAAATTATACCTGTCTTTCTTACAATATAGCTGTTGAAAAATACATAAGAGAAACTAAATTTTTTATATAAAATTGAAGCTGAATATCACATTTTATTCTGTATGCCTAAAATATTAAATTTATCAAATGTTTTATAATTTTTTTAATTAAAAATTTAGCATGGTAAATGCTTAAAAATTTTAAATTTAAATTTTCAATGTTTTAGGTTTACAGAATAAAGGCTTTTATGGCATTTATAATGGCTTTTTATGAAGGCTTTTGATATTTAGCTTCAATTTGATATAAAAATTTAAATTTCTCTTATGTATTTTTCAAAAGTTATATTTTAAGAAAGAGAGGTAAGTATATATTTTTTCTTTCACTTTTGTGTATACGTTATACATTATTAAATATCTACATATTAGTCAAATAGCAAATGTTATGGCAATTTTTTAGAGCTAGGGTTATTATTCTTGAAATTGTAACAATTTCACTCCAAAATATGCAAAACTTATTTATTTTGAATCGAAAAAAGTGTGTTAACCCTTTCAGGGGCACGAAGTAATAATGCTTGAATTTCTGTTTAATTACATATATATTATAAAGTACATATGTACTCCATGCCTTATTTGACGAATAAAAAAATTTCTGATCGGGGGATTTTTTTGTGGGTGGTGGCTAGACGTTCTAGCCACCGCGCACTTAGGTAACTTTTTTTACTTGACATCAGAAAACCAATATTCACATATTTAAGGAATACAAATTATAATTTTGCTATTAAAATGTAGTTAGGAGGACAAATTTTGATTTTGATTCATTATACAATATAAAATGCAATACTTAACTTTTTTTTTTTTTTATAACAAATTTACTCACAACTTATGCATACAATAATACAAAAAATTTTAAGATATTAAAACTGTTTAAAATTAGTTTGTAAACAATTTTTCATTAGTTATCATAAGAAAACATAAATTAACATATTTAAGGTATAAAAATTATAATTATGATATAAAAATATACTTATAATAATAAATTTTGGTATTGATCAATTATATAATATAAAATACAATAATTGTTTACCTTTTTCTTATAACGAAATAATCAACTGATAAATTATAGATAAAAGAATATAAGCATTTAAAAAATATTAAGTCTGTTTAAAATCAGTTTGTAAGCAGTTTAAAATCAAAGTTCAACACGTTTTATGAAAATATATCTACTTTGCATGATATTTTTGAAAACAAGTATCCCCTGTTGCTTGCATGCATAGTGGCACATTGCATTCTTTGCATAACCAACGCGATCGATGCACATCTTTTTTTGTGCTACAAAGAGCACATCTTCTATATAAGCCATTTTCCGTTTTGACAGCAATATGTTTTGCATATTCAGTTCGTTCATCTACAGGAATTTGTGGTTTGTGCTGTTTTACAGGAACAGATTTGGAACTTGAGGAACGTCTCTTTATGGGTTTTTTTGTACCGACTAATAAAAGTTCACGAATTATTTCACGCCTGAAACTTTTCATAGTTTCAAAATCACTGTTTTTTTCAGGAAGCATATTGTAAATGATATACGAATTTACAACTGTTGCATCTAAGAAGTGGAAAAAAAGTCTATGCCACCATTTATGACTCTTCCTATCAATTTCGTATAAGCTTTTCAGGTGATCAAACCCATCAACAAATCCCATGTTTTTATTGTAATCAATAATAGCTTGAGGGCATGATACCAGATTTATTTGACCATCCCTTTCTTTTCTCTCAACATTTGTAATGTTTGTTGCATTTTCCAAAGAAGATAATATGCATACACCTCGTTTATCTTTCCATCTAAGACAAATTATACCGTCTTCACTTGACGCCCAGTCAAAATCTCCCCTTGACAAGTCCTTTTCCGCCTTTAAGTTTTTCGGCAAATTTATCCTTGTCATGTTCACTGTTCCACAAGCGAATATGTTTTTTGTTTCTAAAAATTTGAATAAATTATAACTAGTAAAGTAGTTATCCATAAATAGTTTATGGTTGTTACCATATATTGGTTCACACAAAGTGCGAACAACTCTTTCTCCCAAATTCCTTTCTACAAGATTGCTAACCTTACCTGTGTAAACTTCAAACTGGCTAGCATATCCGCTTTCATAACAACGCATCCATACTTTATAGCCTCTCTTTATCGGCTTCTTAGGTAAATATTGTTTCAAAGAAGAACGTCCTTTGAATTTGACCATTGATTCGTCAATAGCTTGATTTTGAGAGGGCCTATATGATGAAAGAAACTTTTCTGATAAATGATTTAAAAATGGGCGTAGTTTGTATAACTTATCATAATTATCAGTTCCTTTTTTTGGTTGCAAAGAATTATCATTAATATGCAAATAGGACAAAATCCACCCGAAACGTTTTACTGACATTTGTTGCGATATATATTGATCATGCAAGTCGGGAGAGCTGGACCAATAATTTCTATAGCTTGGTAAACGTTTTATTCCCATGAGTAGATTTATTGCAATAAATCTTAAAAATTCATCAATATCTAATGCAGTGAAAGATTTTCCCAACTGTGTAGCATATAAATTTGATTGAAAGACTATATCTTCCAATAATTTCATGCTAATAAACATGAAAAATATTCCAAGTGGTGTTGGATTTTCAACATCTAGGATCTCAGTTGCAGAACCACTTTCTTCAATGAATTCTGGAACAGAGCGGCTTCTGAAATTTTTGCTCCAATTTACACCTCCTCTGGAACAACTAGGGCCTTCTAATTCATTGATTTGTTCATCTTCAGAACTGGAAGAAATTTCTTCTTAAGGTAAATTTTGAATATATTCTTCCTCACTATCATTGTTGTCAGACACAGCAGATTCATCATCTGAAGGTAATTCTTCAAATAGAGCAATAGCCTCATCTAACGATAAGCCTTTTCTAGGCATTATTGCTAATATATCAAATTATATCAATTTTAAGTATTTATAAAATGTATGAAATGAAAAGAAGTAAATTAGAATGCTACAGAAATAAAATCTATCTCGAAAAAGCACGATATAAGAACGAGAGTGAAAGACAACCTCAGTCTGAGCTCTAAACAGAAAAACTGAACTGTTTTCTATAAAAGCCTCTTATCTCCTTGATTTTTCATTTTTTTTATTTACATTCCACCATTTCCCTTTGTTTATATTCACCACCCTTCAATAACACAAATTCCGCCTCTCTGTTTATCGCAAAGAGAAGAAACGCAATTCCGTTCCCCAGCAGAACAATAATTTTCCTAAGAGGGCGGTGGCTAGACGTTCTAGCCACCACAGAATTACTCTCAAAAATCAAACTAAAATTATTTATCCTAGATTGTGTGTTACTCTAATGCATTGAAAAGGTCAATAACAGTATATATACGCTACCATAGTTTTTTTTATACATAAAGCAATTAAAGAAATTAAGAATAAATAAACTTCGAAAATTTTTCTCTCGACATGATCATTTAAAAAATTTTTTTCATATTATGTTTAAAAGCTGGGTTAGTGCTGCCATCTCTGTTTTCATTTTATAAGTATTGGCTGACTTTTCGTATAGGTGGTTAATCAATCTAGCCACTGCACTCCTAGAGAAAAATTTCTATAGTTGGTGGATAGACGTCCTAGCCACCGCCCCTGAAAGGGTTAAGAGCAAAATTGGGTCCAGAAAGGTACTAACTCTCATTAATCCATATTTAATAATAAGTCTTTAAATAATTTACGGCTACCTGAGGGCAATTTTTCATTATTCTAGGACCCTTCGCCCCCCCCCCCCCCATTTACTTAAAAAAAGTTTTTTAGGGATGGCGGTTGGGGGAGGTGAGTTAAATACCTTTTCTAACATTATTTTCTGGAAAAAGCTTTACTGTTATAGATAAATAACAAATGACTTTTATTTTCACTTGCACGCATTAATAAAAATTTAAGAATGAAAATAATTCCGAATATTTCAAAATATAGCAAGTTTAGTTTGATACAGATCTTAGAAAATGTTTTACAAAATACACATAACCTCCTCTGCAAAGTTATATTAGCACCGTTGAGATTTATTCTAGGAGATTGAAAAATATCTAGACCAGGACTCAAACCTGGATACATTGGCTTGCCGTGGCTATGCTTTACCTATTGAGCTATCCGGACGAAACCTGGCTGACATAATTCACTTTTATTTGTTGGATATGGCTGCGAACTGCAGCGGTAGTTTCATTCAACCGAGCTATAACTATAGCATTTAAATGATGTAAATAAACATAACCTTTTAATATTTATTGGATTTAAAAAAAAAAACTTCCTTTATTTGTGGTATTTGAATGCTAAGAAAATTTTTATAAATATACATTTCATACACAGCAAAAGTTTTCTTAAGAAATAAGGCTCTTACGTTAATCTCTTTTGATCATAGAAATCTGCTTAGTTGGCATTTCGTTTTTATTCAAATCTTAAATCACGTATTTAAACAATATAATCGAGACATTTTTACACAGAGAATTGGTTAAATTCAGTTTTATGATAATGCATGTCCTATTTCTCAGCAAAAAAGAGAACTGAAATATCTTTAGAATATTTATGGTTACATTTATGGCGTACTTATATAGAATATTACAAAACCTTCGATAATTCTTTGATAGCGTCGTTAAGCTTATGGACTTTTAAGCTAAGCAAGTCGTTTTATTTAATTTGCTGACTATCTTCTTGTATTAATTTTATCGCGGAATAATCTTGTGAAGAATCATCTGATGCTTATCTTTGTAGTACAAAGAAAACTCATAGTTGGCATCTTTTTCCCTTATATCAGTTATTCTTTTGAATGCTTTATTTTTGATAATACCTATAACATAGTGTCTACCAGCATCTGAAAATCAGGGAACCATGGAAAAATCAGGGAGGTTTATCAATCTGGGAAAAGTCAGGGAAGTTTGTAAAAATACTCGAAAATTAGGGAAATGTCAAGGAGGCTGATTTGTCTATTTTATATACTCTATTTTCTCACATGCTGATTAGGCTTCCCAATATTTTTAAAAAAAATGCACGTGGTAGGAGTTTTTGATATTTAACACAAATTAAGGGCATCAGATTTTTTTCATTTTCTGTGGCTAGCGCTTATATTTTGAAGGCATTTTACCCATTTTTGAAAACTTTAAATGATACCATTAGCATAACCTGACCGGATGACCAGCTTTAATCCAAGCTATCCCGTTAGTTGTAATATCTTAGAATTGAACATTTTTCAGAAAAGAGGGAATTTTCTTGTCACCCTATATCCATTGGCCTCTGTATGAAGTTGTTGGACTAAATTTTGAGTTCGGATTTATAAAACTATTTTTTCTCTTGTTTTTTCTTCCAAATGAGATATTAGCAAGCTGCATAAGTGTGTTTTACGAGGAAACAGCATACACGACATTTACCGTATGTGTATTGTTAATAATGGAAATCCGGGAAAAATCACGGAACTTATTTTACAATTTCTGTAGACATTCTGTAATATAGACCAGGGCTGTCCAAAGCGGCGGGCGTCATGGCGCTCTTTGAAGGTTTTCTTGGCGCCCTTTCGTATGTCACTAGGTTTTTGTAAGGATAAAGATCAATTTTAAAGAATGCTTTTTTTAAAAGTAAATAATGTTTGCAGGTATTTTTAAAATTATTATTACAAGGCTCCTTCCCATACTTTTACATAGCTTTCAGCCCCTTAATCTCACACTCGCTTTCAAAAAATGTCATTGCAAATTTACTATTTTATGTTATCTCTTCAAATTATTTTTACATAGAATTTATGAATAGTAGAGACCAGGGGTCGGTAAGTAATTTTAAGTGGGGTCCGAATACTTTAGAAAAATTTTATCGAGGTTCAGAGAAAAAAAAAGCCCAAATAATATCAGTAAAAGTACTTACTATTTTTAAATGGTTATTTTTAAAGATACATGCATATAATATGAAATTTAAAAGACTGGTATTCGTTCTGAAAAATTACTACATACGCAGGTATGTATACTTTCTGAAAAATTTTATATGCCCATAATAAAATAGAAAAGGCTGTTATTCGTTAAAAAATTAATGCGAAAATTTACACTTGCGGTCTTGAGAATGTTTTTTACAGTTTGGTTCACGAACAGCTAATGCGAATGTGTCTTCAAGGTGGACGTCCGTTAATCTCGAACGGTATTTGTTCTTTACAACATACTTATAACTACTTAAAAGGTGACACAAACATATAAAAATATTATTTAATGCAACCCTGAGATCTTTCGAACACACACGCTTTCATTTTCAAAGGCTTGGTTGGTTGATTTTTGACGGCCGATTATCTACTCTAGGGATATAGGCCCGAGGAGGGAGTGCCCTCCGTGGGGGTCTCTCTAAGGGAACCTAACCCGTATTTACGCATGGAAATCCATGGATCGAAGAAAACCACGAAAACTCCAAACGATTAGGCCGACGGGCGCGATTGGACCCAGCACTTCCCGTCCACCAGCTTCGAGAGCAGAACCTCTCAGCCACTGGTGGGGCCATTTTCAAAGGGAAAAGATGACTGACTGAATAGAAAATAAATTTTAAAAACAAAAGCAAAATAGCACGCATGCGCAAGCTGAGTTCAGTCCATTTCTTTGCAGAGGGGTGAAAAGATCAGTTCATATTATCAGGAGTTCTTGAAATATTTAGGATATTATACCAAATCGCAGGAATATTATAAGAAAGGACATCGTTACAAACAGTATCATTTCTAAGTAAAATTTCAATGGATTCACGAATTATTGAAGAGTAATGGTTAGATGTATTTAATACGGTATTTGTTCTTCAAAAAATTCATTTTGGTGAAAGTTCTTTCACATACGTATGAGGAGCTAAACATAGTAGCTAGGTTAATAGCTAGTTTTTTTTTTTTTTTTTTTTGTAATTTTCTTACTTTTCTGAGACATGTTTACCCCCAAAATTCTATGCAGTTTTATACATTTGCAAGGAAATATCAAGTCAAATATTGCCATTTGAAGTAAAGGTTTTCTAAGACTGAACAACTTCGCAGCCCCATAAGTCCATTTTACAGCTGGAGAAACTTCATTAATGCGATTTAAAGAAGTGAGACAATTACCTATTTCTCCAGAGTCTTGGAAGCTTGCTTCAAATTTCTTCACAACATCTAACATAAAACTTAGGACCACTGCAGTGTATATTTCCGAATTCTTCTTTTTATATTCAAGAATTGTTGGAAAATGAATAAATTCTTTATTTGCAATACCTTTTTCGGCGGTCCAGGCTTCGACCTTCGCGGTCCGGCTGTTGCCGACCGTGGGTATAGACCTTATGTCTACCACAATGAAAATATATGTTCAACGTGTAAGAAGTGTATGACATATGACTACCAATGCTCAGGGCGTGATTACCACAGGAGCAAACTTCCATCAATATTTCCGAATAGTAAAGGTTCGTCATATTTATCACAGAAATTCTTCATTTAAATAGGGCGACGATTATTATACAAAAATACTGGTGGAAGTTGGCCTCTGCGATATTCAGGCTCTGCCGACTATAACCGTGAGATAATGGTATTGTTGCTTGATTTAAGTCATGTAAATAACGACGCCCTTCATTGTTTGCAACTAGGTGAGGGGCGCCCCTGTTTACTGAAAGGTTGGACAGGCCTGGCCTGATATAGACCAAAATGTGAGTAAAATACGACAACTGGTGGCCATTCACAAACATTTGGGAAGAAGATTGCTTTAGCACTAGAAATGAAGATCCGATGTATCCCCGAAATATAATTGTTTTACCTTTGGTGGGGGGGGGGGGGACATTTTAACCCAAGGAGAGCGGAGAGAATAAAGGGGGGACTTGGAACACTTGACCTATAGGGATACTTGACCCAAGTTTTTTTTTCTCAGAATTGGGAAAGTTTTGTAAGTTGAAAGTCTCATCACTTCCTTTCTTTCAGCTAGTTGACCACATGGTGAAAATAACAACTGAATCATTCCGTAAGTTTTTAAACTATTAAACAAAATACTTTTTCATGCTCCAAAAGTATTTTTTTGTGCTGTAAACTCTGATGTTATAAATTTTTTTTGTTTAAAGATAAGACCTTTTTTAATTGATCATTTGTTTTGTACATGTTTTTAGCTACAATAACATGTATAATGATATTAATCTACTTATTATCAAATGGCTGCATTTTAGGATTATGTAGCAAATATGCAACTAGGGATACCTGACCCAAGTCACCTAAGGATATTTGACGCAAGATTAGGATTAGTACTTTTCAAATGCATGTAGCACGTTTTATTTATGAATTAAAAATATTATAAATATTATAAGTAAATAATATAAATATTATAAATAAATGACTGGGTTCTTGTCAAATATTGTGAGAAGCGGAATACAAGACGATTTGTTGGAAAGATTCTTGAAATTAATTCTGACAGGTTTATTATTCAGTTTGCAAGAAGAATGGGTCGTACGGGATTTAAATGGCTTGAGATGAATGATATATCATAAGTTAATCCTAATTAAATCGAAGATATTCTTCATCCACCTGAGTTTTCGATACAAATGATAGAATTACAAGTTTTGTGTTAAAATAGGACTTTACGTTTGGAGTTGAATAAATTGCTATTTTCTTATTCTGGAACTAGGCACAGAATGAACTTTCAGACTGCTAATATTTTGAACTTTCTACAATAAAAAATAAAATAGGGTATATTAATGTTAGGCCTATGTAATAAAAATTAAAAGTATTAATTTTGTTTGACAAAAATAAGAGTATTAACCCTAATGTTAATTTTATTCTTATGTAAAAATGATTTGTTTATTATTTTAAATCATACTCCCAAATGTATGACTTAGGTCAAGTATCCCTAATGGGTGGGTCAAGTATCCCATTGTTTAGGGATTCTTGATGGGTCAAGTATCCCTATACAATGGGATACTTGACCCAAATTGAAAGTTTTGTGTATTCATATTTTAATATGAATTATGTATTAATACTTCGGAATAATAATAATAATAAATATTGTGTAATACTTCATTAAGTATATATAGACTGCATTTATACACCCATAAGTAATGTAAAAAAGAAATTTATAATCCAAAATTAACAATTGGGTCAAGTATCCCTAGTTTCCCCTATATATATTTTTTTAAGTAGGTTAAGTAGAGCTTCATTTAATGTGTATTTTTTAATTTTTGATCGAATGACACCATCCGCAAGTCGATATAATCATTTTTTAGAAAGTTATAGCAGGTTTTATGAATACAAAATCTGAAAATTATATTTCAGAGCTGGGCAATAAAGATTTTCCAGAAACAGCTGATTGCCATTCACGAAAATTTTTGAACTTCGTTTTGAAACTAGAAATGCAGATCCAACTAGCCCCAAAATAAATGGCCCCACCAGTGGCCGAGAGGTTCTGTTCTCGAAGCTGGTAGGCGGGAAGTGCTGGGTTCGATCCCAATCGCGCCCGTCGGCCTAATCGTTCGGAGTTTTCGTGGTTTTCTTCGAGCCGTGGATCTTCCATGCGTTAATACGGATTAGGTTCCCTTAGAAAGACCCCCACGGAGGGCACTCCCCCCCGGGCCTACATCCCTCGTGTAGATAATTGGCCGTCAAAAATCAACCCAACCCAACCCCAAAATAAATAAAGTGTTGCTTTGTATTCATAAAATCTGCCGTAACTTTGTAACAAATGATCGTATCGACTTGTGGGCGGTGTCATTCAGTTCAGAAATAAAATAATGCATAATGAACGATATCTCACTTTATCTATTTAAAAAAAAATAATTACCAAACCAATTTAATTACCATTACCAAAAGTTAAAATGCCTCCCTTTTGCTTTCCCCTCCACCCCCAAAGCACGGTAAAATGACTTTATTTTTTCGGGACTTATCGGATCTTCATTTCTAGTGCCAAAACCAAGTTCTTCCCAAATCGCCATCAGTTGTTTCTGAAAAATGCTATTTTACCTGCACTAAAGTATAATTTTCGACTTTGTATTGATATAAACTGCCGTAACTTTGTAACAAATGATTGTATCGACTAGCGGATGGTGCCATTCGATTTGTAATTAAAAAATACATAACGAACGGTACCAAATTTGACTTGCTTAAAAAATTTTGATTTTTTTTTTTTTTTTTTTTTTTTTTTTTTTTTTTTTTTTTTTTTTTTTTAATACCTTGTTTTTGAGCTTTTCATTTTTAATGATTGGATTTCAATCTTTGTACAAAATATAGTGAATGAGCTCTAGAATTATGTCGCGAAATCTTTATTTACGTGCTTTTATGATACTAGGGGGCTCTGCCCCCTACGAGCTACGCTCGTCAACCCCCGTTCAGACACCACAGACTCTAACAGCACGCTAATTTGACCGCCTTTAAAAAGATTTCGGAAGATTGAATTATAATTTGAATCTGACAATTATAATCTGACGTAATTTTCCCCAAACTTTTCTTTCTCTTTTTAATATTCACGTCAAAACACTTTTGTTAGAAATGAAATATTATGATCATCTTAAAATGTCAAGTAAATGTCTCGCGCAATTTTTAAATTAAAACTGTTTTACAATATTATTTTTTGTTCATTTTACGTAATAAGTGTAATATGACGTAAATTCTCCTATTTAGGACTTCTAACGCATGTTACTAAATTTATTATTTTACAATATTCTTTCTCATTTAAAATTCACGTGTAACTATAGTTTTTATGACGTAATTTTCAATGAGTTCCTGCTTTTTATATTTTTTGTTTATAATAGTCACGTGTAAAATAAATTTTTAATTTGAAGCAAACATTATTGGTTGCGCTTTTTATACAGTTGGCAACAGTTTAAATTAATACAATTTTCTAAAATTTGTAAAAAATATCTCTCGAAATGCTGAAAATTTGAATTTAAAATAGAAATAAAACCTCGAAAAATTATTCAAATTAAAAAACTAATTGCAATCTGCACACCGGGAAATTCTGACGCATAAAATGATCTAAAAATGATTAAATTCCTATGTACAGTTTTTGCTCCTATAAAACTTTTTTAATGGAACGATTTTGTCCAACTTTGGCATTAAATATCTCTTAAAATAATTCTTCGATTTGAAAACTGTCTGCATCAGCGTGTTTATCAAACATTTTTCGATAATACTACCGATTTTCATATTTTTGTATGCAACAGTTTTTTCAATATTAACGAAGAAAGACCTCCGGTCACAAAAAATTCAAAACCGGCGGCGGCGGCGGCGGCGGTGACAGCGGTAGTTACTTTTTTTTAGAATAGAGAGATTTTTATTAGTTATTTTCGTATAATTATTTAAAGTATTTCATTTATATTTTTCTGTTTACAGGTAAAAATGCATTTTGTCGGCCCCTGGCGAAGGCAAGGGATTTACATTTGAGAAAGCATCTTCCCCTTCCTCCTCCCCCAAGCGGCCGTCTAGATGAGCTTAGACCGGCTAGAAAAATAATACAACAATTTTTATGGAATTGTATCTTTGCTAAAAAAAAATGACCTAGAAAATGATTATTCTAAAAAAGGGATTGATTGTATTTTGTTCTATGTGCAGACAACGAAACAACTAGCTACGCCACTCAACCCAGCGTTCGAAATCCTTGGTGGTCCGCTTGTCCGAGACCAACAAAAATTCAGTCGGTCCACTAATTTGAAAAATTTAGTGATCCGCAAGACTAGTAACTCCCCCCCCCCTCCTCTCTGACAGGTAAACGTAAACTTTCCTGCCCCTGAGAAAACCGCAAACACAGATCACATAATTTTATTTTATTTAAGAAAATAAAATAAATCCATTAAACCTTAGTCAGTTGAAATAACTAATCTGAAATAAAATATTTAATTAATAAATAATTTTGCAGTTTTTCTTTATATACTGTTTAATTTTTAGCAAATTATAATTTTACATTTTATTATGCTGAAAATTTTGGATAACTGCAAAGGAAGTTTGGTTTATATTCTAGGAGGGGGGAGGGGTACTCAAAGGGTTAAAGATTTTTATGTAGCGGGCCAGTGATGATGACTGCGGACCAGTAAATTCTTATGCTTGCTGGTCCTTGGGACTGCTCATCAACTGCTTTTCAGCCTATCATGATCACATGGCAGTTCGACCTTTGGTTTCGTTTACTGCGAGTTCTTTGTCAAAATGTATATAATATATATGTACATTTATATAAATATATATATATATTCAATTTTATAAATTAATATATTTTTCTATTTTCAGGTAAGTGGATAAAGGAAGCTTAACTGAATATCCGAAGTCTAGACCTGCTATAAATGAGTAAGAAATGTTTCAGAGTCAATAATTTAATTAGAATAACAATTTCATTCATTATATGATTATAATTTGTCGTCCAGATCCTTTCAGATAAGATTTCAGTATTTTTAATTTCTTCCAGTTTTGATTTATAAAATTAAAGTTTTGCGATTAATAGACTTTGCACAAAAACGTCATACCTTGGACTATGGCTACTATAACACAGGCTGAATCGTCAAGCATTTTGTTTCCCACTTAGACCAATCAGCGATCGTTGCCCACACGGTTAGAAGTGTCGTGGCTAATCGTTCTTCTCCTACAGGCTATTAAATAGCGGCGTGAGTCAGTTGGACAATAATGTATTAAAAAATGCATAAGACGTTGCCGAAAACTTGAAAGACTCGTAGAAAAAAATTGGATTCGGTTGTACCAGGTTTCTCGCTGCCGATTGCTATTGCTCCAGATCGCGACAAAATGTTTTATTTGGCGTAAAAAAAAAAAAAGATTAAAATCGCCAAATTGCGAAAATTGAATTTCTTTTTCTCTCTGGGCATTCTTAAGGATGTTATTTAACGACTGTAAGCTCTTCTGAGTAACTTATATGTATTTTGATTTTTATGAGAAATCATTCGTTTTTTAAAAAACTTTAACCCCTTCGCGACGGGAGCCTTTTACGAAATTTTTAATATTTTGTCACCGTTTTTTAAAAACAGAAATTTGTGTCTTCTTGAATCGAGAAAATGTGCTGATTAAAGAAGGCAAATTTTACAGTAAAATTTTACTGGTGAGGAACAACAAGGATTCTGAACGCTTCATGCGGCACGTATACGGGTCGCTCGTCCCAAAGAGGTTAAGTATTTATTGCTTCTATGTAACCAACTATACCTAATCCAGAGTTAACTCTGGTTTTGTTAAATATTACTCTCATAAAACTCTTTAGAAACAAATCTTGCTAGATTTTTTTTTTCGACTAAGCAAAGCATCTACAATACATTTTTTTAAAATTATTATTAATTTATGAAGCTGATAAGTTCAATTTTGATCAATAAATGTTCTAAAGACAAATACGAAAAATTGGAGGACATATTAAAAAGAAAAGACAATAGGATATGATAGGGAGTTTAAAGAACGATTTTAAAATCAATGTTTCACGACGAATCTATTACTAACATTATTTTCGTTTAACTATAGTTTTTTAAATGATTAGACAAATTGCTAAGTATAGTCAAAAGCTAGTGAGAACTCTGAGATCACAATTTTGCAGAAATTTGGCAACAAGGGAACAACAGAATTTAAATCAAATAGTGTGAATACGTAAATAATTTTCAATGCTCAAAACTTAGTCCAAATTAGTTTTTCCCCCCGCAGAGATTTTTGTCCATCTTTATTTTACTATGATTGTTTATTTGGCAATGCTTAAATGACTATATTTTACTTTCATTTCGTTTAAATTGCACAGTATAATTTGGCGGGAAAAAAGTCATTTAAATGACTTTAAACTGCAATCATCATACAGGGTTCATAGCAATCTGCCAAGTTTTTAAGGAGAGCCTCACAAGGCATGTAGACTTTCTCTGTTGTACACAAATTAATGTTTTTCCTTTTAAAGTTCTATTCATATTGTTTATTATAGATGATGTATAAACTTTATCTTTTTGAAAGGGTGTGGGAGGAGGGAGGTGTCATGATACTGATTAAAAAAAAAAAAAAAATGTCGTTAATTGTTGTCATGAAAAGTTACGCATCCTGGAAAATACATCAGGGGATTTTTTCTTGGAAAATGATTATGGACCCTGTCATATTGTAAACGGTGCTTTTCTTTTGGATACTTCTGATTGCGACCGACCTTGTTTCATTAACTTATTTACAACGATATAGTACAGTAATGTCCTAGATTTATTTTTTTTTTATGAAAGCAAAAATCATTCGAGCAAACAGAATATACATATTATAGAAAACATTTAAAAAATGGTGGAAATGCTAAAATTAGAAACTCAGAAATTATTTTGTTAGTGCCTAAACCTATTTCGTGCTTCGCAGTACAGTAGTTTATATATTCCTCTGATTTCATTATCATAAATTATTTTCAGCAATTTCCATGTCTAGTTTTTAATTCTCTTCCTGAATCGAAGGCTATCTCAAGATTACAGTTGCTTTGATAAGTGGTCCGCTCATCATTTGTCTATTGTCGAAATGGCTTTTGTTTCATATCTACTTATCGTAACGTTGAAAAAGCAATAATTGATTATTTTCCAGTGGTTTATATTATATGATGCAGATGATATTGATTACGATGAAATATTACGTGGTATTGCTGTCATCACTTACCGGAAGTATTCCTTTCTAACTTTGCTTGCGATAATATTTTTATTCAGAGATTTGCATAATGAGATTATTTAAGGAAAATACGGTTTCTTCCCACATTACCTATTCGTTGAATTAAGCACTCATCTACGCTAGCTGCTTTACATTAACATTTGTTGGATTAATTTTGGAGATTGAACTTACAAGTACAGGATGTCTCGTAAGTCTATTCTGACTAAAAAGGAAAAAATGAAAAATCGAAAATAAAATAAATTAATTTTTTAATTTATTTTAAAACAAACAAAAATAATGGTTCCGAATTTAATAAAGTAGCAATTTTCTCATTCATTTAAACTTGTTCGAAAATTATCTTTTAGGCTGTTAAATATATATATTCGGATGAAAAATATAAACGAATACATTTAAAAAATATATAGTAGTTCAATCAAGCTAAAAAAAAATGATTTTATTCAAAAAGAAAACATTTCTTCTCGAATTTAATTGAAAATATAATATTCATATTTTACACCTAACAATCAAATTGTCTTATTAAAAACATATCTAATATGTAATAATTTTTATCCGCTATTATTCTATAAGTGTTAAAACACCAACCATTATTTCACAACGACGAAATGTTCCTGCAATTAAGTTTAAATTTCCGAGCTTTCTGAACAAGAAATCTAACAAGACTTTCCAATCATTTGAAGAAAACACATATCTCCATTTTAAACTCGCCGTCTGCTAAGTACTCGCTGGCCGAGTGGTTAAGAAGCTCGATTCGAGACGCGCGGTCCCAGGTTCAAACCCAAGGAGATCCACGAAAGAACGAGAGACGTATTTTTTTTTTTTTTTTTTTTTTTTTTTTAAACTCTTTTTTTCAGATTACAGTAATACCTCGACTTATGTCAGCAATTCGTTCCAAGACTAACGACGTAAGTCGAGGTATATTTAGATGATCAAAAAAGGATAAGTAATAAAAATGCACTAAATGTACATATTCGACTGTATTTAGGGATTATGTTACATTCATTTAATATAAGCAATGAAATGCGTTTGCAATACTACAAGAATTTGGAATAAATCAATAAGTTGTTAACTTACAATTTATTGTTCTTCTAGCTTCCCCATTCGAGTCTTTGAGCGAGTGGAAAAACTCTTGCAATGAAGTTTGAACCGACATTTTTTTTTTTTTAAATCTTAGAAGCTCTTTGTAGCAGCAGAGAGAGTTTTCTAAGCTTTTTCTAGTCATTGCTACACTTTGCTCATCTGAATCAATATTTTCAAGAACCGTCATTCCAGCTTCAATAAGGTTTAGTCCCTCGGTTAATTTTGCAACCGTCATAATTTTCCCACTAGGCTTAATATCGTCATCTATTTTTTCGACAGTACTTTGTTTCTTTAATTCGTAAGTTCAACGATGGTTAATTCCGGATCAGGGGAATTTATGAGTTCAACAACATCTTCAGTACTCATCTAAGTTGAGCTCTCTTCCATTTTTGACGATTTCATCAATTAAAAAAAGATACAAAATCACAATTTTCAGATGTTTTCTTAGTCTCTGCGAAGGAAAGGGGGTACAGTCTTTTCCAAACATCTCTCATTGTTTTTTGCTGAACTTCAACTCATGAATCTTCTACGACTGTGCTTGCATCTGATATGTTAAATTCTTCCAAAAGTCAGGAAAAAAAACTTTCAAAATGCGTTTTAAGAATTTTTTTTTCCAGGTTAGACGACGTAAATGCGGGGAGACGTAAGTCGAGGGAACGTAAGTCGGGGTACTACTGTACTGATATTTTCTGTCCTAGAACGGAGAAAAATGAACGGAAATTTCTTCAGTTCTCACAAATATACTGATACCAGTGCTGCCAGGAATATTTCCGTAAACTGAAGAAAGTATTCCCGAGAGTGTGATACACATAGTCATCGAGAGACATTTTCTAAAAACAGTCAAATCTTGTTCAGGAATGTTCTAAAACGTATAAATCCGTCGAAATTTCACGGATCCAACACTTTCTTCTTGTACAGATGTCTCTTCTTGTATAGAAAGTAAAAAGGTCAATTTTTTTTGGTCTGAACTATTTTTTGGCATAGAAATTCCAACTGCTTGACTAGTCTTACGGTGACAACCGCACTCCTGTACGACAATAACACATAAGTTTGCGATGTCAAGTGTTACGATTTATCCTTTTTTGATTATTTTAAAATTCAGAAGCTGAGATTATCAAGCTATAATGGCCTCAATCTTTTACGTGTTTATTCATGCAAAATATTTCTAAAGATACACTGAATAATACTGAAAAAAAAATTAGATTTCGTAACCATTGTAAAATAATCATACTAATTGCACTATATGTGCCCCATCTTCTAATGCGGTTCAGCAAACAAACTTTCAGGTAACGTTATAGTATTCTGTTGTAACATATAGCATATATCTAATTACAGTAGTTTTACTTTCTGTAAACCAATACAAGTTGTTACATCAGAGTATGTTAAATCTATAACTCTTACAGTAAATTATATGTTAAGTATTTATGCAAAAATTAAACATTATTGTTATGATATTCTTATTAATTAGTTATACATTACTATTTTTTGAAAAGAAAACTATTCTAAATCATAAAATCATTTCCTTCTTTCTTTAAAGGAATAGCTTAATGTAAGTAAATGAAATCCAAATTAATATCTATTGAATTTTTGTTTAAATCTGCATTTGTAATAAAGCACCATTGGATTAATACTGTGCAGATACTGTACTTTACTTATTGGAAATTTTTACATCATTTTATTTTCAAACCCATTGTTGTTACATTGAATGTATTTTCATTGTAATCAAGTAGTATTGTGAAATTATTGGGATTTTATTAGAAATGCATCCAACTAAAATGGGCGACTTGGTTGAAGTATTTGTAATATGAGGGTGCTCACTTGGTCTAACATTGTTGTGAACTCCTCATATTTTTCTGTGTTACCGATATTGGATAAGCATTTGTACGCCATAATTGCTATTTCGAAATCTGACTAGTCTAATAATTGCGCATAACTATATTATGTCATATTTAAATCCGTATTGCACCAAGATTTGGTCAATATTGGTATGTTCTAAAGAAAATGCTATGACTCTGCCATACTACAGTTTCTGATCGTAAGACCCCAAAATAAAATTTTATTTGCAGACTTTGAATTCCAGAGATATACCTGTAAATCAAAATTACAGTACTAGTATTCTAGAGTAGTGGGTTCCCACACTTTTTTTGTCAAACGTACACCTTGGTAGACTTTTCATTTATGCGTACCCCTTCTGGTATAAGCCCGTCCCAAATATTTTTGTTTTCCTTCGCTAGTAATGTTCTTATGCTAGGTAACAATGCTTGGTGCAATTATATATAGTTCCAGTAACCGCTTATCGATTTTGAACCAAAACGCGATATAAACATAAAATCACTCAAAACACTAAATATTAGCTAAAAATTTCAAATTAAGTGTTCTCAAAGAATGATTGAAGCTACATCCAATAATACACGTTAATGAGTTTCTGTTAATGCTGCACAGTCGGATACAAAAATGATGACCTGCTTTCAAATGAATTTTAAATGAAATCATCCAAACCAGAAGGTCCGATACGATTCATGGCTTATCTTCTTCTAAGAATTATTAGAAAAAAAAGGGGAAAAAACCGATGAACACAGGCGAAATCGCAAGGTATTATTAGCAATGGTCAGAGATAATGGGAACAAATGATCAACCAATTACTAAGTTTTGACTTTTCCTTCGGTTTATGCGAATAGCCTATTTGCCTTTTACTCGAGACTGCTTTTGTAAACAAAAAGTTTTCGTTTTTCTGTTTTAACGTTAAACTTTATTTTGTGCATTTTCCACCCTTATTAATGTAATTCTAGGGAACCTCCAACTAATCCACCGTAAAAAACGGAGATTCTACTGGCAATCGAGACGCCAGTACTATTTCCGTATTTTAACGGAAATTTCTCCCCATAAATTCCAGAAATCCGTATTTTTACGGAAATTTTCCCCCATTACAGAAAATTTTCCGTTTTTCTGGAGTTTATGGGGGAAATTTTCCGTTAAAATATGGAAATAGTAGTGGCGTCTCGATTGGCAGTAGAATATTTCAAATGAAAATCAAATTTCAAATTTTTTGCTTAAAAGGCGCAAAGGCCAACTTAGTGAAAAAGATTCCATGCCGGGACTCGAACCCGGGCCATCAGTATAGCGCACTGACGTTCTACCGACTAAACCACATGGAACGATACCCAGCCTGGAACTTCTCACTATTACAGGTTGGCAAGGCTACAAACGCAGCACAAGGTGGAATACTTTTCCGTGAGCCACCGACCTGGGGCAAACACAGACTCATAATTAAATCCAGCATCGATAGAATTTTAAGCAAATAATTTGAAATTTGATTTTCATTTGAAATATTGTATGCAAGGCGAATGTCTCTCTCTGGAAAAATTTCCATATATTAATATGCCAGTAGAATCTCCGTTTCTTTAGTCAGTTTTTTATTTTACAGTGCCCATATCCGAGGTTGAGATATGCGCAGTGTTGTAGAGTATGCGCGCAAACTGAAGTGCCAGAGAATAAATCACTTGGAATGGTATAATCTATTTGCAATTTGACTGTGAAACTCGCCTCAGGGGCAAAATGATATACACGAAACCATTTCCTTTTCTTTCAAAAAGTAAAGTTTTAGTATCATTGAAAAACTCCGGAACATTTCAGGCAATGTCTTTAAAGGATGCTTGAACCGTCTAAATATCATTACCGGAAGAAAGTTCTTGACCTCTCTTGCGGAGTCGGAATTGTGTGAAGTGACCCACGGAGAACGTTCTGTTACTGTAACGTTGGAAACAGTTTCACATGCAATGTTTGATCACTTCATCGTTGAAGCTACCGTTGGGATAATGGAATAAGATAGAATCAAGTTGCTGGTTGTTCGACTTTATTGATATTTACGTGTGTAAGATTTGTATCTGTATTTCATAAGTCAAAATAAGCTTTGCAATACAATATTAGGCAATGTCAAAACAATAAAAGAAAGAGAAAAAGAAGGATTTCAAACCATCAATCAGATCATCCTCTTCAGCGTATATTTGATTAAAAAAAAAAAAAAAAAAAAAAAAACTTTTCATCTAGAAATATATAATTTTCACATTAAATTTTACTTGACTAAATTCGCTTGAAAAGTTTTATTCTGATATTTAAAAACTTTTCTTAAAGTTGTTTGTTTTTTTACCTGGTATATAAATCCGACATGTATATTTCAATATTGACAGTTTTAAGTTATTTTTCTGTTTTTCATTATATTTTTACCTACAATATTTATACTTCCATTTATTAATATTAAGATGGGCAAAACAGGAGAGATCTTTTCATATACAATGAAATTTATGAAAATAGAATCTGTATATGACAAATTTATTACAATCAGAATAGGTTCGGGCGAAAAGAAATAAAATACAATAAAAATGAGAGATCGACCAAAAAATCGGTTTCGTTTTCAGCTTAAAATCAGTTTCGGCGAAATTTCGGCCGAAACTATCTGTATTCCAAAAATCTAATTTCTTCTTTCAGAAATTTTCAACATTACTCATTGATTTAAGATGTATCGGCTCGAATGGAACACTTTATTTATTGCTATGAACTTCACTGTTTATAATTATCAGTCATGACTGACCTCAAGCTTATGTCAGCAAACCACTAGAGTTTTGGAAAACTGTTATTTTTTCCTATGAAAGCAAGTTCAATATTTTTGGCTCAGATGGTAAGAAAACTGTATGGCGAAAACCAAATACTTCTCTTCAAATTAAGAACTTGAAACCAACTGTAAAACATGGCGGTGGTCATGTAATGATTTGGGGATGCATGTCTTTTAACGGAGTTTGCGAAATGACCTTTATTGAAGGCAATATGAATGCTAAACAATATATTAATATATTGCGAGATCATTTATCTAATAGTGCTCTGAAATTAGGAATTCCTAATTCATATTTCCAACAGGATAACGATCCGAAACACACTGCATATATTACGAGGTATTGGTTGCTTTATAATGTAAAAAATCAATTGAAAACGTCACCACAATCACCAGACCTCAATCCGATTGAAAATTTATGGCATATTTTGGATGTGAAAATAAGGAAAAAAATTTTTCTAACAAATCAGAACTTAAGCAAGCTCTTAGGGAAGAATGGCTAAAAATCAGCAGTGAAACATGTCACAAATTAATGGAATCAATGCCCAGACGATTACAAGCTGAATTGAAGCAAAGGGCATGCATACTAAATTTAGCACTCTTTTTAACTTGTAAATAATTCCTCTAGTTCTATTTTTATTGCTAGCGTGCAAAAATTTTTTTGGCAGTACAAATGCTACATTTTTATGTTTTCATATTTTAAATATAATTATTAAGTCAGATATTAAATATGCTTATTTGTTTTGTAAAAGTGTTGGTATTTTTAATTCTTAGTTCCTTTTTATTTATTTAAAGAAACATATGCTACAACAAATTTACTTGGTGTGCAAATACTTTTTTTGCTCACTGTATGTCTTATTAGGATTTTTTCCTCCTTGCGATATCGTCTTACCAGATCTTGATGTATAGTTAAAATTTCAAAGCCATTTTCATAAACAGCATGATTGATCAACAAACTAGTTATGAATGCTTGTATGCAACATATTCCAATAACAAACTATTTATCAATGATTGTATGTAAGGATGAACTTTTTAAGACCGAAACCGAATTTCGGTAACTTTCTTAAACGAAAATGTCCAATTTTTTAAAAGTAATTAATGCATACTTAAGTATGCATAATTATTAATTAATTATACGTGTTTATTAATTATACATGTGGCCCAAGTTGGCTGTCTGTGCCTCTGACCAAAACTTTTTATTTTCACATAAAATAAATGTAATTAATTCATCAACGACACAAAATGATTTTCTAATTATACGAATTTATCTAATTAAAAAATGTTTTAAGTATATATACCGCGATTTATCTTTTATAATGATTTTTGTAAATGATCATCTGTTATACTCAGGGCTGCGGAGTGCGGAGTCTGAGTCGGGCCCATTTTTGAGCTAAAGAGCCGGAGTCGGAGCTGTTAAAATTCCCGGAGTCGGAGTCGTCCATTTTCCCCACCAGCTCCGCAGTCCTGGTTATACTAGAACTTTCTCAAACAGTGTTCGCAACACTTCTGCGGTTTTAAAATAAAAAAAAAATTCTGTTACTGTGAAGTCTGCAGCTTTTAATGAACACGTGGAAATCATCTCCAAAGTTTAGTCATATATGCATCGCTTGTTTTATAAATTGCACTCACGTTGAGATTTACGTTTTGAGTCAGTCATGACTGATAATTATAAACAGTGAAATTCATAGCAATGAACAAAGAGTGTCTCTCTCTCTTGAGCCAATCAATGAGTCGTGTTGAAAATTTCCGAAGGAAGAAACGGGATTTTTGGAATTTCGGTTCGGACGAATTTTCGGCAGTATTTTGCCGAAACTCTGGTTCTGGGCCGTAAACTAAACCGAAACCGAATTTTCGTTCGATCTCTAATTGTATGCAACATATTCCTCCACTCAACAGGTTTAAACCTGTTTCCATTGAGAATAAACTTAACATGTACACTATGCTTCTTTTAAAATATACTGATATGGATCTACGAATTTATTATGGTCGAGAGTAGTTTTTGAATTATTCAAAATATGCTGCTTGCCGAGTAGCATAAATCACTCGGTCACTCAAGGCGATCCTCTGCAGTAAGCGGAAGTAAATTTTCGAATACGTAATGGTTAATTTAATGTTGTTATTGATGAAAGATTTTATCTTTAAGGTTACAAAATGAATTTGAATAAGAGAAAGAAAAATCATATCTTTTCACATCAATTATTGTAACTTTTCTTACCTTATATTTATGTGACAGTGCATCATTAAGGCTGTTCTCAACTGCTTTCGTCAACTAGCGCAAAACGTTTTTACACATTCTCTAACTCATTTATAAATGTAAAGGTACAAAATTGGCAGTGTTGACTAGGGAAGCGATTTGGAATCGAACTGTTTTTTCGATTTTTTGATCAATAGATTACCTATCGAGTTATAAGCGAAATGGGTCCCGTGAGCAAGTCGTTTTTTCGCCCTTCCTGACTCTTTTTCTTCTCTCGTCTAGAAATTCTGTTCAAAACGTCAAGTTTGACAGCATTTTCTAAAAGATCTATTACGTTTACAACGGAAAGAACAGTTCGATGACACAGTTTCTGAATAACACCACCTGCTAGTTTTATGCGTTTCCGAACAAAAATCAATTTAAACTTTTGTCAGAAAGTTGCCCATTTGGATTTGAGAACAGCCTTAAAGGACTGAATTCGTATATCTGTTTGGCGACTTATTTCAAATCAACTTATGGATGTTTTGTTAACCCGTTCAGGACCATGTGTGCATAAATGCACCTTCGAAAAGTACATTCAGAATCTCCTTTTGGTACCAGTAATAAAGAAAAGTAATAATTGATGTATTTAATTTAAGCATTTTCGTGATTATCTAAGCAACTGTAACTTTTTAAAGATAAGTGGTGTCAAACGAATAAAATTTGTGTAAGAGAGGTCGGTTTCGAAAAGGTTAATAAAACATACTTCTAAGGAAAATAAAATATTAATCTTGCGTTTTTATTTATATTTTCTACTTTTTACTGTGGAATATTTCGTTGCTGCAGTTCTACAGCCAGTTGGCATACTTTGGCGAACGTGATATAGCGCATAATTAACCCCCACTGTTTTACTAACTCGTATACATTTGCAAACTTAAAGAATATTTGGTGATTTATCACTTACGGCCGACAATCTGAGAAATGCATTAAAATTAATTTTATTAATTTATAAATAAGTTCTAAAAACATTAAATTATTTTATTAGCATCGGAAACTAAGGATAGACCGAAACATGTTTTTAAAACCGAAACCGAATTTCGGTAATCTTCCTGTTTTCGGCCGAAAACAAAAATGTCCAAAAAAATGTTTAATTAATTAATACATTAATAAACATGCATAATTATTAATTAATTATACGTGTGGCTAAAGTTGGCTCTCTGTGCCTGTGAACAAAATTTTTTATTTTCTTTTATATTAACATGTAATTAATTCATCAACGACACAGAATGATTTTCTAATTATATGAATTTTATTTAATAAAAAATGTTTAGGATATACGTACCTCGATTTATCTTTTCTAATGATTGTTGTAAATAATCATTCTGTTATACTAGAACTTTCTCAAAGCGTATTCGAAACACTTCTGCCGTTTCAAACTAAAAATTTACTATTGTTGTTAAGTCTGCAGCTTTTAATGAGCACGTGAAAAACGTCTTTAAAGTTTAGTCATATACTCATATATGCATTACTTGCTTTACAATTTGCCCTCACGTTTTGAGTCGGTCATGACTGATAATTTTAAATAGTGAAGTTGATAGCAATAGTGTTTTATTTGAGATGATAAAACTCAAATCAAAGATTAACGTTGGAAATTTCCGAAAGAAGAAACGAGATTTTTAAAATATAGTTTCGGCTCGGCCGAATTTCAGATAGCATTTTCGCTGAAAACGAATTGTCAGCGAAACTCTGATTTTGGGTTGAAAACGAAACCGAATTTTCAGTAGATCTCTATCGGAAACACACCTGTGTGCGCATAACTTATTACAATATTTAGCCTATCAGGAAGTGTGTGAAAAACAAATTACAAAATTTCATTTTTAGGTACAAAAATGAAGTTTAATAAAAAGAGTGTAAAAGTTTTTTTTAATAATACTAGGGCGCTCGGCCCCCTACGAGCTACGGCCGCCAACCCCCGTTCAGACACAGCAGTCTCTAAAAGCACGCTAATTTGACCGGCTTTAAAAAGATTTTGGAAGATTTAATTATAATTTAAAAAACAGTCGCAATCTCCCTATAAACGGGATTCTATTCATTTCTCTTTGATTGGGGAATTTTAAGGAAAAATCAGCTGCTGTTAAAATATACAATGGCTGTTTTCGTCTTTGATTAAATAAAATCAGTTAAACATTTCAAAATAAGATAATATAAAATGAATTATGTATTTGTCTCCCGGTATTTTTTAACAAAGCGAAAAGAAAGTTCTTTTAAATAAGTCATTTTAAATGTATCGTTTTTAATCTGACGTAATTTTCACCTTACTTTTCTTTCTCTTTTTAATATTCACGTGAAAATACTTTTGTTAGAAATGAAATATTATTTGCGCTGTCCTAACAAAAATAGTTGAAAAGTTCATCTCAAAATATCAAATAAAGGTCTCGCGATATTTTTAAATTTAAACTGTTTTGCAATATTATTTTTTTTTTCATTTTACGTAATAAGTGTCATGTGACGTAAATGTGAAGTAATTTCTCGTATTTAAGACTTCTAACGCAAGTTAATGAATTTATTATTTTACATACTAGGGGTCTCTGCCCACTACGAGCTACGCTCGTCAACCACCGTTCAGACGCCGCAGACTCTAACAGCACGCTAATTTGATCGGCTTTAAAAATATTTCGGAAGATTGAATTATAATTTGAATCTGACAGCTATAACCTGACGTAATTTTTTAATATTCACGTAAAAATACTTTTGTTAGAAATGAAATATTATGATCATCTTAAAATATCAAATGAATATCTCGCGCAATTTTTAAATTTAAACTGTTTCGCTATATTATTTTTTGTTTATTTTACGTAATAAGTGTAATGTGACGTAAATTTTCCTATTTGAGACTTCTAACGCTTGTTAATGAATTTATTATTTTACAATATTCTTTCTCTTTTAAAATTCACGTGTAAATATAGTTTTTATGACGTAATTTTCAATGAGTTCCTGCTTTTCATATTTTCTGTTTATAATAGTCACATGTAAAATAAATTTTTAATTTGAAGCAAACATTGTTTACGCTGTTTATACAGTTGGCAACAGTTTAAATTAATACAATTTTCTAAAATATGTAAAAAATATCTCTCGAAATGCTGAAAATTTGAATTTAAAATAGAAATAAAACTTCAAATAATGAGTCAAATTAAAAAACTAAATGCAGTATGCACACCGGGAAATTCTGACGCATAAAATGATCTAAAAATGATTAAATTCCTATGTACAGTTTTTGCTCCTATATAACTTTTTTAATGGAACGATTTTGTCCAACTTTGGCATTAAATATCTCTTAAAATAATTCTTCGATTTGAAAACTGTCTGCATCAGCGTGTTTATCAAACATTTCTGTATAATACTACCGATTTTCATATTTTTGTATGTAACAGTTTTTTTAATAATAACGAAGAAAGGCCATGCTTAAGCATTCAAATTGGATGCCGATCTGTCGGGAATATCAGATTTTCATTGGTCTATTTCCAAATCAAAACTTTTTTATATATATAGAAGGATTCTTCCTCTTTTAAAATTCACGTGTAAATATTAGTTTTAATGAAGTAGTTTTCAATAAGTTCCTGCTTTTTATGCGTAATTATTTAATTCTAATTTGAAAGTTTTTTTTCTGTTTATAATAGTCACGTGTAAATAAATTTTTAATTTGAAGCAAACATTATTGTTTGCGCTGTTTATACAGTTGGCAGCAGTTTAAATTAATACCATTTTCTAAAATAAGTAAAAAATATCTCTCGAAAAGCTAAAAATTTGAATTTAAAATAGAAATAAAACCTAAAAAAATAATTCAAATTAAAAAAATAAATGCAGTCTGCACACCGAGAAATTCTAACGTATAAAATGATCTAAAAATGAATTAATTCCCATGTATAGTTTTTGCTCCTATAAAACTTTTTTAATGGACCGATTTTGTCCAACTTTAGCATTAAATATCTCTTAAAATAATTCTTCGATTTGAAAACTGTCTGCATCAGCGTGTTTATCAAACATTTCTCTATAATACCGCCGATTTTCATGCTTTTGTATGCAATATTTTTCTTAATATTAACGGAGAAAGACCTCCGGTCACAAAAAATTCGAAACCGGAGGCGGCGGTGATAGCGTAAGTTACTTTTTTTTTTAGAATATAGAGATTTATCCTGTCATAAATTTCTCCTATTTCAAAATTTTCTAAATGAAAACTGCTAAATCTTTTAATTAGGTAAAATATCTTTAACCGGTAAAATTATGTTTAATTAAAATTTGAAATTTAAATTTCATTGCATTCCATTTTCAATAATTTTTATTAATTGCCGGCCTTGATTTTTTATAAATGTCCGTTTATAACTATAAAATGATTTTATAATTAACGAAAGAACTTTTGAATAACAGAAAAAAAAATATATTTTTTACAATATTATAATTGGAGCATTGCACCTAATCCTGCGATAGGAAAAATGTTTTTATAATAAATTCATTAACCAATTATTTTTTCCTTTGACTTTTTATTTTATAATACTTGAAGATAATTTTGATATATTTTAAAATAAAGTCGTTAAAATGGTCGTATATTTTCATGTATTCTTTTTGTTCAGCTGAAATTCCAAATGTGCTTCATTTTCGTCTTTACGTCTATCAGTTGTGAAGATGCCAATTATAATTAGGAAATTAATTGGTAAAAATATTTTATGTTTTCAAATTTTATGTTTATTAGATAGAAGCATCTTTTAATGTTTCATTCTTGAATGTTTAAATTATTGAATGAATTGCTGGTTTTATTCGTCAAAAGCAACCATTTCAAATACGATTTTTGAAAAACATGCTGTTTTTATGTTTAGTAAATTTTGTTTACGATAAACAGGCATTTTTAAATTGTAAAATGCTGACTTTTGCCCGAAAAGTAAAAATTTTAATTAGTTTTTTGAATTTTCAATACTCTGAAAAATGCCGTAATGGCTTTCTTATAAGATAACATGATAAAATATACGAAGTAAAATTCAGTATATGCAGCATAAAAAGACAGTTTTCCTAACTGCCAACTTATAAAAAAGCTGTCGAAATATAACTATTACTATACATTACATGTTTTCCTAATTTTAGATTACAATTCATCTAGAAATAGAATTATTTTATTTATCCTTTTTTACCCCTCCTTAGTGTTCCGAACCTTAGGTTGGCAAAATATATTTTCAAACGACCTTGCCCATAGAACTATAAAAAAAAAAAACATTGTTTTTTGAAAAAAGGCTTTTTCAATATTACGTAAAATTATACTCATGAATCATGTCTATAAAGATTAATTTTCTTTTGTTGAAATATTGTCAGCGCAATTTTATTTAAACAATGTTCAATAATAAACTTTTTCTTTGACAAATGACGGCGGAACAATTTAATGTGAAGCAAGATATATGCATATAAAAAATACACAATTGTCCATTATTCAATTTTATTTTTAGTTAGTTGGATATTTTATTAAATCACTTTGTAGATTTCTGCTTAGCTAAATTTTTCAATAACTTATGGATATGATGGCGTTTCTTAAATTAAAAGAAAATCCCGGCCGGCTATGCCTACAGGCACAGGTAGATTTCGAAGTTTTTTCTTCTAAAACAGCCCTCCCACCCCCCCTTTTTTTCCCCTTGTAAGAGTTGATCCTATCAAAAACTTATCAATACAAAGTTGCAAATAAAATTAAAAAGATTTATAATAAATTTAAGCGGATTGGATATCTTGTGAATTGACGAAGTTATGAATTTTTTTTTCTTCAACCCCCATTTTTTTATTGTTTTTTTTTTAAATTGTTTTGGTGTAAGTGTTGATTATATCAAAAAGTTGTAGGTAATATTAAGAAGATAATTTATAAAGAAATTAATTTGATTTGATATTTTGTGAATTGACGAAGTTATGAATTTTTTCCTTCTTAAAACCCCTTTTTTCGCTCATTGAGTCCATTTTTAATGATGTCAAAAACTTGTTATATATAAATTTTTGACCCTTTTCCTAGAAGTAATAACTTCAAACTGATTTGATATGTATTATAACTAAGAAGTTACGAGATTTTTTTTCTGTTTTCACATAAGCCGTCCTTTTTTCCACTTACTTCGTTCGATTTTGCCCACTCTGGTTTGATTTTTGATGCATTCCAAGCCCATAAATTTAGCATTAGAGAGGGGATTTTGCTTCCTGGCTGATAATAAGCCTTAAGACCCGGAGATTTTTGGTAGAAATGAAAAGTTTTGGCGGTTTCCCCTAATTAACTTTTAACTGATGTTACAGAAAATGTAACATAACTAGTGTGAAGCTGTTTGTGAGACCGCTCCATCGAAAGATGAATAAAAGCCACGATTTACTCTCTGGTGTTAGTACTAAAGTTCCAAACGAGACAAAATTTCAGTAGTGTTTGTAGATAAACTGAAATTTGCAAGTTAAACTATGAAAATTGAAAAAAGCACCGGTCTGTGTAACATCAGTTAAAGGTTAATCAGATCATATTTGATTGAAAAAAAAAAATGTAAAAAAAGTTACAGATGTCATATTCGCCCCATATTGGAGCGATTTTTTTCTGACGCCAATATCATATACGCAACGTGTACTTAACTGGCGCCAAAGTGTCGTTATTTTGCTTGATGTGGTAACCCGGATTATGTTGTTTATGCTGTTGATGTTTTCGCCAAATTGGCAACCGAAAAAAATCGCGCCAATATGGGGCGAATATGACATCTGTACAAAAAAAAAAAAAAAAAAAAAAAAAAAAAACCCGGTGTCAGGTTATGACAAGGGAGGGTCCACCTAATTCTGCGGTTGCGGGCTCAACTATAAATCGCTCAAAAAGATGAAAATATTTTTTCTTTTTCTTTAGGATCATCTACACAATTGTGTAGGTCAGGTCTTAACCCTCCGTCGGTCGCAATTCTGGAACACCCGAGTTCGGGCGCAATGCGCATGTTAGAAAATCGTCATTAGCAATTAATTGACGCAATTCTAACGCTCTGATCAGTGACCTTCATTAGGATGTACAAAGGGAGAAATCTCAAAATTTGAATGAAAAAACCTCATTTACTACACTTAAAGTAAATAACCCTGCGTGCTGTAGTGGCGGAGAGGAGAACGGAAATAATTGTGCTGTGCCTGTCAGGCCTATTGCGACCGACGCGACGGAGGGTTAAAGGGTTAACAACATATTAAACACCTTTTTGTAAATTTTGACTGAATTTATTCATGTAACAAGTATAATACTATTTCTTATGCATGATTCGTACCAAATTCTTGATATTACTCATGGGATAGCATCGTGACTTTTTCTTCACTTGATTGCTTTTTATTACAGAGTTATCGTTGATAATGCAGAATCAACAACACAACATGGAATTTGCGTATTCAAATGAGATTCATCTAAAGAGATGAATCGTGAAAGTGCATTTCTTTTTTCATGAATTTAAAATTTTACATGGACGAGAAATGTCGAACATACTCGCATAATATATCTTTTTTTTTTTCTTCTTCTTTATTATAAAAGTGGTAGGCTAAACAAATTCCATTGTCTGCAGTTTCCGGTGTTTTGGAGTGAAAATCTCTTTGTTACATCTAGTTGTTTTTTCTCTTATACTAATGTAAAAATTTCTGTTTAATAGATGTAGTCTTATGAAATACATTTTTGCTCTTATTTTTAGATACTATTCATTGAAATATTGAACCGTAATTTAAAATTTTCTTAGAGAACCGTACTTTAAGATATCTACATTGCAACACATTGATTTAATCCTGTAAGTAGCTCTCTCGTATTTTCCGTTCCTTAAATGCTGTTTGAATTGTTTCTAGACAAATATGTATCGAAAAATTTTATTTGCGGAAGTATTGGGGAAATGCACAGAGGAATATAAAAGAAATGTTAGATCCTCAGAGTATGAGGTTAAATCCCTGAATAAGGGATTACTGTGCTGCATATATATACATTGTATAGAAGTGAAGGTCCAAATACCGGCTACTAAGTGTTCTGAGAACTGAGCGCAGCGCAGCCTGGCGGCGATAGGCAGAATTTGTATCTTTAATTGAGAGAAGAAAGTTACTAGAAGTACTTCGCTGATGTTTATCTCATTTACAAACAGCAAATGCAAAAGTGCCGAAACGAAGACTAGAAAGTTTTTCAGATATGTGTTTCTCATTTTTTAAAAATATATTGATCGTATACTAGCTTGAATTGATGATTAAGTTATTTTCTAGAGACATTTAGCTCTCAATTGCCGCGCGCACGTTATTGGTATTTTATTATATGAATGAGTAATACTGATCTTAATTTAAACATAGCAGTGGTCCGAATACCACTACCTAGAGTGGTCTAAATACCGACTAGCCTGTATTTTGTCCGCTCTCGGTTGCTCTGCTTGAAGGGGAGGAAAAAAATAATTTAAATAGCTCCATAATTAATCAGTTCATTTAAATGGTTCAGAAATAGTTCCAGTCCCATTTCGCAATATGAAAAAATAGCAACCGTGGCCATAATTCTTCAGAAGCGATACTGGTTACAGGATCACTTTATAAAAGAGCACTGTTGGACACTCCAAAATTACCTGCAATAAATGTGAAGAAAAAGAAGAAAAATGATGGAAGAAAACAGGTGAAAGGGGCAGAAATTGGATTTGTAAAGTGAAAAAGGAAGATATCCAATCGAGGAAGATGATGCAATTTGTGTCTTCTACTTGGGTGCTTTCTCTGCGGACAAGAGTGGGGGTGGGAATTCTGGGTTCAGTGTTAAGAATGCGATATGTGGGCTTACAGCTACTGCACCGACGGATATTATGTTTTTGATTTTTTTCAGATAAAATAATTCTCATTTCAATGAGTAAGTTTTTTTTTAACACATTGAAAAACAAAATTAGAAAATAATGGGAAGAAGACTGTGAGAGATAGTCGTTAAGAATTTTATAAATTTGACAAAAATTCTTGTTCATTAATAATTACGCATTTTTCTGTGCATAAATGTTATTGATCAATAAAATTTATTAAAATAGTATTCTAATTGCTTAATAACTGCCATTAGTTCTATTTGTGTGATCTTTTGGAATAATTATTGAAGTAGTTATTGAAGTAGTGTATTTAGACTCCATTTTCAAAACTCAAAATTTGAAGACTTTCGGAATTTTGCTTTTTATAAACATAAAATGCTTTTTAAACTGATTTTTTTTTCTCTAAACAGGTGTAAAACATGTCAAGGCACCCTGTTATTACTTTTTCTTTTACTAATTTTGAAAATTATGTGATCTAGATTGAAAACAAAAGTGGTAGCCGGTATTTGGACCTTTTCCTCTATATTACAAAACCTTTTTGTAATTATTAACTATAAATCGCATGAAAAATCGACAATAGACTGAAATAGAACCAATAACTGTAACTATAAAATTTGTATATCCGATAATCTGAAATTCATAAACTGAGAAAAAAAAAGATTTAGAAGATATATATGATTAAAATGAAATCACATGTGTGAAACTCAAACAAAAAGATTATGTATATTTTCCATTAAAGTAGTAAAATATAAAATTTGTACGTAATCATGTAATATTTTACTTGTCATTTTATTAAACGTAACGTTTAGATAAAGAACATGAAAACTGTGCATAATTTCATTTGATGAAGATGACATACATATAGTGTAAATATTAAGGTTTGCCCAATCTTTTATTTACCGTAAAAGTTTGTGTTACTAATAAAGTTTTCGTATTTATTTTTTTCCGCACTGTGCGTACAACCCTTCTTTACAACTTGATTGAAGTTGCGTGAGACAGAAACCTCAACAATGCATCTCGTCCCATTGGCACACACTCCGATTGTCCCACTTTCATCGTCGGCTGTTTATGGACCTTCCGGACAATTTGACTGACCCTCTGAATATATAATTCTATTATATTCGTTGCCCGAGGAACGGTTTCACTGGTGCGTGGTCACTCTGAAATGTCCAAAGTGTAGGTCTTCAGATATTGATTCTACAACAAGTGATTCTGAAAATTGATTTCGGGCAAAGGAAAACAAGTTTACGAATTGATTTTGAAAAGATAAAAATATGAGTGCATCCGTAAACATTCCAGTTACTCATGTTATATTTATGTATGAAGCCAAAGAATAGATAGAGATAACAACTTTGTATCATATATGAAACGGAAATATAAATGCTTCTCTAAATTCAATATATTAATACGTTTATTCCGGTTAATTCTCTAATCAGCTTGTTAGCCAGCGCATGCTCTGTTTGAACTGTCCACTTCAGAGCTGAAATGAACAAATATTTTGTTGATGTTATAATTCTTTAGATGTAATGTGTTGAATGTCTCTTAATATATTGTTATGTTCCGTTTCGTTATTAAATGTTTGTTTTGTGCCGTAAAATATGTTGATTTTTTGTCGAATTAGATACACTGAACCCACTGATGCTAGATTTGATTTGAAATTAATATTTAGATTAAGTAGAAAAGAATAGAACAACGTTATATAAGGTAAAACCTGTCAAAACGGGAAATGCCTTAACGTAATCCTGTCTTAAGAGGAAACTTTTCATGGTTCTGGAAGAAGAATGTCTATTAAGGAAACTTTACTAAAACATAATTTTATTTGGCACATAGCGGTTTTGTCTTATCAGGTTTTACTGTATTTTATGGCTACTGGTATTTTGTATCCACTGTATCTATGTTGAAGTCCTGCATCGAGTCATGTCAGTTAAAGTTGGCGCTTTTATTTTATTATTATTTATTTTTTTTCGGTTCGAGTCAGATCGGGTTGACTCAGGTCGGATTAGCCCGATTTAAAAGAAAAAGGGGGTGGGGTTGGCGCAAAATATCATTTAAGAAACAAAACTATATTATATATTTGAGTGCATACGTATATTTTACTACATAAAGTAAAATTGATGTTAGAGATTAATTATAGTTATTTTTCCATAATTTCATTGTTACTATTTCTTTTCATTATGGTTTTAAAAAAAATTTCATTTCATGTTTAAGTGTGATTTCGGATGAACAAAAAATATTTTGTCCGATTCAGGCTAAGAATATTTTTGTCGGATTCAAGTCGGGTATTAGGTTGACTTAAAATATAATTTTCTGATTAGTGTTCGAATTAAATAAAATTATTTAATATAGAATAAAATATTTATTTGTGTCTAAATAGATACACATTTTTTAGTATAAATTATATGTAAATAATTATGTATTTAAAAATGTTGGAATAAAAAGTTAAGCACTTCGAAAAAGCGTCGTGACTATTTTCCCAAGTATATCTGCATAAGCTTTTTAATAACCCACCATTTAAATAATATTTATGTTTTCCAAAAATCGTGCAAAGTTTCTGTTTGCTTCGTTTTTTGAAATGATATTTTAATAATAAACCAATTATCTGTTTACACATTTCAATTTTTTGGTATTTCAACAAATGGATATATACAATATAAAAAATGGGAAAGAAAAGAAAAATTATTTATTGAATCTACAGTAGTAAAAACTAAAACGTATTGCTTTATTTACCAAAGAAAATATGTCAAAACTATAGTTGCTAGATGCGAAAAATATTTTAAAGCTGCAATTAAATAACCTGAATAGCCTAGTAATACTGAAACAGATTTGATATGGCACACACTTTTGCTTTTTCTTCAATTAAATTTGTAAAAATTTTCCGTACCAATTTCACTTTTCTTGGACGATCCCATTTTTTGGACGATGTCGATGAAAATATAATGCCTAAAATTAAAACAAATATATTTTTGGGTTCGGCGTTATGAGATCTTTCAAACAATATCCCACATCATATATACATATAAATATAAATTTTCAAGTAACTTAAATTTGTCCTTAAAATATTTGTGAATGGCTAGTGTATAAATATGTGGTACAATAGCCTTTATAACTCTGGCAAATTCCAACTTTCCAAGTTCCGTAGTTTTTGAGAAAAACGGCTGTGACAGACGATGACACGAGCTATTTTATAATGGTTCCCTTTTTTACTTTTTAAGTACGGAACTTTAAAAAAGAATTATTTAAACTATTGAGAATTTCTAAATGCTTTTCTCAACATATACTCTTAATATAATTTAAACTGTTAATTCATTTATGTGTTTTTTTTTACAAAAAAATTACTCTATTTTTCATTTATATTTTATTTTCTATTTATTTATTTATTTATTTATTTTTGTGTTTAAAATGTTTCATTCCTGCAATTTTGCAGCCAGTTCGCGAGAATGTTTTGGCCAACTCCATTGTTTTTGTAACTGTTATAAAGTTGTAACTCTAAAGAATATTTGACGATTTGTCATCTTACTGCCGGCTTATAGAAAAATGTTTTAAAATTAATCTACTCAATTACAATTTGTGCCTGAATTTTTGTTTTCTCAAATTTGTTAGTAAAATAACTTTAAAATGTTGCAAAATGAACTGGAACAATACTAAAAAAAAATATGCTAAAATGTTTTTGTATTTATTTGATAAAATGTAAACGTACTGAACATGGGATTATACATAATATTTGGGTACTTGTTAGTTATCCAGTCGACCAAATTACTGTCGCCAAATTGTAAGATTAAATGCCAATAATAGTTGATCGTAAATGTCACATTCTCTTGACAACACGTGTTTACGCCATCAAATGATTTTTATTTCGACGTTTTATTTGTATTTTTATTAATGTTATATTAATTTATTTGTTTTTTCCTTATTTAAAATAAAAATTATGTCAATTTGTATAATTTGGCGAAATTGGTCGACGGGATAACTGACAAGTACCAATATTTGTAATTGTATAATATGCATAATTATATGTTTTGTCTAAATTTATATAAAATAAACTTTTAAATTGTATATTATATACTACAATTAGTATTTTTATGAACTACTGAAAAAATATATTTATTTCTTTATCGAGACTAATAATATTATAAGTACTATTAATAATAAACTAATTATAATCGTATTTGAGAGTTAAAAACAATTTATTTCATAATCATCTTGAAAAGGACTTTACATAAATGTCTCCTCAATGGCTAATAAAAAATATGTACCTATTCGTGACTAGCGCCCTATATTTTGTACGTTACAAAAATGCATAAAAAATAGGCTTGAACAATAATTTCACAATTAAAAAAAATACATATTTCAAAAAAGTCTACAAGCTACGATTATGACTTATTTATTTGGATCCACATAGAAAAAAAAAACACAAATAAACTTACTTTTTATATTTCTTCATCTTGAAAAATGAAAAATCTATAAACTCCTAAAAAAAGCCTTCATTTAAGCAAATAAATATCCATCTTATGCTGTCATCTTTCGGTAACAGATAAAAACATTTATAGATAATTATTTCATACGATGTTCATGTTATAAAGAAGATGAAAATTATACAAATTTATTAAAAGTTGAAGCATTCCAAAAATGGGACGCTAAGCATAAATGTGCTAAGTTCTAAAACCTTTAAAATGTTGTATTGTTAACGGAAACACACTTGTGTACATTTAAAAAAAAAAAAATAATTGTACCATATCGGGAAGTGCGAAAAAGTTACAAGTTACGAAATCGGTTACATAATTCCATCTTAACATACCAAGTTAAATAAAAGAGTATAACAAGTAAGAAAAAATCATGCGTCAAGCATAGATTATAAAAACTTTCCAACACATTCAGAATAATGTAACAAAACTGCACCGTTAAAAAATTTAAAGTATTACGTCTAATTAAACCATATGGAAAAGAATAATACATTTCAAAACCCATTTAAGCTGGTTCCATCCACAATCGGAGAATTATGCGAATTTTCTCAGCAGCCTTGCATATGATATATAGATTTGAATCTATTAACTACATGCATGCCAAAATTTAGTTCACTTAAGAAATACATATACCTTAGTTGAAAATTCCCCTTCAGCAACTTCCTCTAATGAGGAGAATGATATACGAGAATACTTTTGTGCAGCCCTGTATATGAGGTATAGAATTTATAAATAACGAGTAAGATACAAAAAATCAATTAAATTTAAAAGCGCATACCGAATTTTAAACCGTACACTCCAGCAATTATTACTCAAAGATAGTACTGTACTGTAACTGATTTTTTTGTGTGTGTTCCTGTAAATGAATAAAAAATGCTATGAATGCCCTGTTATAACATAATCGTAGTGAAATTCGGTGATTTATATAAGTTTCCATACGTTTGAAATAGCGTAATGTCATTAAAATACTCTGCAAACGATTTTTCCCCATATACCATAATGTAATGGAATACTTTTGAGTGCCCCTGTAAATGAACGATTAATCCTATATACTTCATATACAATACCAAACATGCTTTAGTGACCCTAAATAACTTTTATCAATTTCATGAAAATCCGAGTATATTTACGGGAGTTAGAGCGCGGACAGACAAACCGAATGCATAAACACTTTTCAACTTTGTTGGAAAGTGTTAAAAAGGGAGTGGTCGTAGAAAATACAGTAGTCAAAACTAAATTGTATTTATTGTTTTATTCGTCAAAAGCAATGGAAGGATAAAAGAAATACATTAACGTGTCAAAAGTAGTCGTTTAATGTGAAAAATAATCTTTTCAAGCTATTGTGCACCTCCTTTACGCTACCAATTAAATAATCTGAACAGTCTTGTTATACCGAAACTGATTTGATAAGGCATACATACGCTTTTGTTCTTTTTTCCCACTTAACTATAAAAGCTTCCCACGCTCCGACCAATTTCATTTTTCTTGGCCATATTATGATCACCGTTAACTAGAACTGAAAATAACAAGAACTACTAATTTAACAGCGCATTTATAGATAGGCTATCCCTTGTTTCAGAGAAATTGAAGTCATTTTTCCCTAGATTGGCTATTAGCTTTAAATCTAGTTATTTCTAGACAGCTAGCGGGAGTGTCCCGTTATACTTACCTGGAAAAAAATGACCTAGTAAGAGTGCAGTGTAATTTAGTGGCTTGTTTTTCACTATTAAGGCGCAGCGTTGAAAAAAGTAAAAGTTTCGCATCTATATATATAAAAAAAAAAACACTTGTATAAATAATTTTTACTTTCTTCTATCTTCAATAGAAGAAAGTATTGTAATCGAAATTTTTTTCAGCTTCCGGTTTTCGACGGATTTACACGTTTTAGGGATCAGATATCCCAAAAAGTATGTTTATAGAAAATGTCCATTCGTCCATATGTTGCCATTGTACCATAAAAAAGTGTATGAAGTTATGCATAGAATTGAACATTTTAGTTTTTGTCTATGGTAAGCAGGTCGTCCCTTAATTTGGAAAAATTCCGACGGAAGGGAACGCTGTAATCGCGATATCATTGTACTGTCGAAAAGTGTATGAAGTTATGTATAGAATTGAACCATATTTTTTGTGTGTTTTTGGCCGTGGCAAGAAGGTCCACCCTTAATTAGGAAAAATTCCGACGGAAACGGGCGCTGTAATAGCGATTTTTGTGCCATTTTCATTGCTGTACCCTCGAAAAGTGTATGAAGTTATGCATAGAATTAAACCAAATTTTTTCTGTATGTTTTTGGCTGCCAAGCAGGCCCTCCTTGAATTTGGAAATATTCGGCTGAAAGAGAGCATTGTAATAGCGATTTTTGTATAACTTTCTTGATTTTTTGTAGTTTTATTGTATACCGGCGGCTGGTAAAGCGATGAGAACTTTGCATTATGATAAGCCGGCTATTCGCGAACAGTTGGTGCACAACAAAATAACGGAAAACTACTGATTTTAATAATTATCATGACTGAGATTAACTTGTTTACTCCGATTGATTGACTGAACCAGAAATATAAGATGAAAAAGTGAAAGTTGGTATAGTATTGAACTAATAATATTAAAGTATTGACATTTGTAACTACATTATGAAATATTAAGATATATGAGATAGAAGAAAGTTTTGGGATTTGCACAACCAACTAGTTTATAATCGTATCGTATCAGGATGTGAGTGAAAAATCGATTATAAAATTCCAACTCTACATTCAAAATCTTTGCATATGAAATATAAATCGTAAATCACTTAAATATGTATAAATCTTTACATACAAAACAATAAATATTTTGAACAATAGATCTTTATGACGCACAGCTTGAGGCGTGGAAGTTGTGAGTGTTATAGAATTTTGCGTTATCGCCATTCCCCACATCATTAAACTTACCTTTTTAAACGTGGCCGGGTATGTCTGAAACATTTCATTATAGACTAGGGGATCTTTATATTGCAGTTGTTGGAACCAGAAGTTGTGCAGATTATAATTTTTTTGCATAACATTCAGGGCGATTCCAAATTCGTAGTACAAACTTTAAGGATTGGTACAGGAGACTGTAACAATCATAAGTAAATAAATAAATAGAAATGCATAATTCATCTTTAAAAGTTAAACTTAAATTTACACTATGTATAAAACTACTTAAAAGATGACAACATTTAAAAGATGCTAAATTACTTTAATACCTTATTACTTTCAACTATAAAAAACATAGTCTTCGTCAGAGGAAAATAAGAAATACTATTGTTATTAACGTCTAGTCTTCAAAATCCACGTAGATGAACTAGATTGAAAACTTAATAACAATAATATTTCTTATTTTCCTCTGACGAAGACTATTTTTTTTATAGTTGAAAGTACTAAGGTATTAAAGTAATTTAGCATCTTTTAAATGTTGTCATATTTTAAGTAGTTTTACACATAGTGTAAATTTAAGTGTAACAATCATTTATTGTATGTAGGTGCAAGTGATGCATTGAGGCACAAAAACAAGAAAAATACATGAAATGAAAGAAAATTTGTTTATTGATGGCGTTGTTGACAAGTACTAATGCATGTAATAACAGTGCATCCACCAACTGCCATACATACTTGACAGCGTCGATAGAGCAACTGTTGTAACAATTTCAAAGATGCCAGATATTTCACCCTTACTTGCAGCAACAACGGATATTCGAACGTGTCGAGATCCTCAACAGAGGGTACTAGTCCATAAGCGAGTCACTTCAGATGTCGCCATAAGAAGAATCAATGCTCGATAAATCGGGAAATCACAGTGGCCAAGTGACTGGTACAGCAATCCATGATGTTCCAAAAGATGCATCCAGGTTATTGCGCATAGCAGTGTTGAAATGGACTGGCGTCCCATCATGCTGAAACCACAGTCGGTTACGAATGGCGATCGGAACATCTGGTAAAACACCTCTTCCAAAAAAATACTGTAACAACGGCCGCGCAGTCGGGTCGCATTTGTAGTACAGTAGAGTCTCGATTATCCGAGTCCCGCTTAACCGAGTTTCCGCTTTAACAGAGTTATTTTCTTCTGATGGGTTGATGACTTCCATTATTATGAAACAGCCATTATAAATGAAGTGTTAGGGGAAGATGAAAGAGCAGTCGTAAAAAGTTAGAACTCTGATTTTCTGGTCAGAATGGGAGAAAAAATGGCCACCATTTTTTTTTTCCATTACAAGAAAATGATCCATTCCAAAGGTATAAGTTCGATTGAAAAAAACTATTTAATACTTTGAGCAGAAAGAAGAGGCTATACCTGCAATTTTTATGACAATAATAGAATCAGATGTGTACGGTTTTTGTTACCTCTAAAATTTAATACAAATTTTTTGCCATAGGGTCATTCCATGGTAACTTATGTTACATTTGAAAGAATTTACTGCAGTAATTTTATTAATATAACACCAAAAAGTATTCAGATCTAAAGTTGAGATGATTTTTTAATTAAATCTATCCAAAGCTCAATTTAGATGAAAATTACCTAAAAAATACGAATGAAAATTGTATTTTTTATGGTAACTTACCTTCTTTTCTCAGTAATGTCAGTTGCCATAGTAAATATAAGAGTTCAAAAAATGACACTAAAATTAGGTAATTTACATCTAAATTGAGCTTTGAGTAGGTTTAATTAACCAATCATGTTAACTTTACATTTTGAATATATTTGTGGTGCTGTATTACTAAAATTACTGAAGTAAATTGTTGTAAATGTAGCGTAAGTTACCATGGAGTGACCCCATATTTAATCGTTGACAATTGTTAGATTTCGGCGATTGAATTAGGCAAAATTTACGGGCAAGTTTCAGTAGTAAGAAAAAATCTTAAAAATTGGTAGCTATGCAGTAGCGTAAAACTGCAGAAAAAAAAAAAAAAAACTTTAGCGAAATTGACATTTAACAAACAAAAAACTATCAAGGGCCTTTTTCAAATAAACAACAAAAGAACAACCAAATAAACAACCATTCAAGTAAACAACCGTTTTCTTAAAAGTAATGGAAATGTACAGTCGTGGAAAAAAAAAAGTAAACGCCCCCTACTACCTCCTCAACAAATTATCGTAGAAGAAAGTTACTGGTACCGGGCGATTTGAAATAAAGTCTACTTTTAAATGATGTATATAAAATTTGCTTAGCGGGCCATCTACATATTAAAACGAACCATAACTTTGTTTTTTTTCAATAGCAGTACACAATTCTGATAGCATAAATGAACTCTACACCCTTCATTTAGTCTAAAAACAAATTTTTATGCAATTCGTACCATAAGTTTCCGAGAAATTATTTTAAAATGAGCGTATTTTAAGGGCTGTATCCAAACTGAAGTTCGGTACTCAATTGTTAACCGAGAGGGCTCCTTTCTTGATTACAGTCAATTAATCCTGTTAGATTATAGGATAGGATAAGAAATTTCAAAATATTTAGTCACTTCTATCATAGACGGCCCCTTAAACGATCATTTTGCCGTTTTCTAAGCATAATTTGAAAACTACTTGGAAGAAAAATGTGAAATTTTGGATTTCCATAAAGCAGGACTTAATAAATCTGAATCAATCAAAAAAATTGCAGGTTGCAATTCATAATTTTTTTTAATATTAATTTCATAATTCATATCAGAAAAATATAATAATTGCAAATTCAACGTATTTATGTTTGGGTATATTTGTATTATTGCGACACAAAAAATTAGAACATTAGGATCATAATAGCAGAAGTTAAAATAAAAATATGGAAATGTAATTTAACATTAGAAGCACTAAATTTTGAATGTTTATAATTCAAAGACTTATCATTCAAATGACTTGAAATTTGGTGTCTAAGGCATAGTTTGAACCAAAGATTTGAAATATCTCGTTAAAATTGGGTATTGCCATTGAAAAAAAAAATGAAGTTTGGATTCGTTTTAATATGTAGATGGCCCCTAAGCAAATTTTATATACGTCATTTAAAAGTAGACTTTATTTCCAATCGTTCAGTACCAGTAACTTTTGTCTACGATAATTTGTTGAGGAGTTAGTAGAGAGTGTTTACTTTTTTTTTTCCCGTGTACATCAATGAAATGTTACTAGTACCATAACAATTAATGAATTACGTGAAAATTTATATTTCATCTCCTTAGTTGATGATGACGATTTGTGTAAATCCGATTTATCCTACTTTTTTGCTTATCCGATGTCCGCTTGGTCCATATTAACTCGGATAATCCGAACTCTACTGTAGATGTGGGCCAAAACGCATCACTTGCGCCCATACATTCCGCTACAATAAATGATTGTTAAAGTGTGCGTACAAACCTTTAAAGTTTGTATCATGAATTTGGAATGAGCCTGTAAATCATTTTATACATCGTTACAGTTACTTTATACCAAATATGCTTGAACTAAATTATTATATTGGTCATTTTCAGACATTTTTAATGTAATTATAGCAATTTTTTTTTAGAATTAAATCTCTAAATCAAGGGTATAAAGATGAAATAAAAGAGGACAAAATTTGTCCTCTAGAGATTAGAACCTTTTCTACAATGTAGAATGCAGGTGCTTCTTAACTGCAAAATTCATTGTACATCTTGAGAAGTTTTGTTACTTAGACAATTGCATAATATTTAGAAAGATCTTCTACTGAAATTTATTTTGTTATTATTAAATAAATGCTAAAAACTGGTTTTTATTTTTGTTTTTCTCTGAAAGAATAATTTTAATTTACCTTTTTGCTACGTATTTTTTCGTTTACTTTCATGTTGATTTTTAAATTAAAATTTAATTTTGTGTGGGTTGTTAATACAAAAATAGTAAACAAATATAAGCAGCGTATTTTGTTTAATGGCGTTGTTTTCTGAGCTAACTTATTACGTCTTAACTGTATTAGAACTAAATATACGAGTATTCTGAGAACTATTACATAAGGAAAAATAGGTAAACATCATGAATAATCACACATTTTATTTATTTTTTTTACAAATATCGTTATTAATAATATTATAAATATCGTTTCTATTATCATTAAAGAATGCTTAAATTTTGAAGAATAATCTAAATTTTGTTTGCAAAAATGGTATTCCTATTTTATTTTATTTTGCTTCTACTTCCAATGCATTGTTAGTAATAAAGCAGATAACAAATTTAAGCACCTAGTTTTGATTAAAGCTATTCTTTTCCGAAATAAATTCAATTATAACCATATGGGAAAAATTTAGAAAAATAGTTAAGATTAAACAACTGTTTGATTTTTTTATTAACCATTTGGAAAAATGGTTATTGTTCTCGTCAGGGTGGGAAATCAAAAGCATATCTTCATTGGTTTAATCTGTAATTTATTCGTTTTCTGATTGGTCTATTCAGTAATCTGTCTTTCTCTTTAATTTCAACAACGATGGATACTTTCTGTTGCCACTATGACAAAAAAGTAATAAAAACTATAAAAAAAATTAATAACTCAGAAACAAATTGAGATACAGTTTTCAAACAAGTTGCATTTAAAAGTAATTTTTTTTTTCTATCCGACGGTGTAAAAAGTAATACTGTCGGATGTTTAGAAGTTTAAGAATGAAATTTCATTTAAAATTGGCCGTCGATGAAAAGTCTTTTCCCGAACAGCCAATGAAATGCTTGGATATTTACGTAAGTTTCAGGTGGATAATACTTAAGTTTCATGAAATCTGACGGGTCGCAGGCGATATCTTTGGCTTGCAATTTTTACGTGTAATAACACTATTAATGTATAATTCATAGCGTACGTAATGTATGATCAACTCCGTGCGATTTTTTGTGTCTTAAATTTTAGTCTAAAAAAAAAAAAATCGTTTTCCAAATGGTCGTTGTAATTTTATAAATTGCTTTTTTATTTTTTGTGCAACTGTTAACTATCTGAAAAGCTAAACATCAAGTTAAAAAATTTATTTTCAAACGAATTATTAAACGAATGCTAAAAACTAAAATTTTTTTAATTAAAATATAAAATTTTAAATTTTGTTTCAAATTTTAAAATGTTACTTCTATATTATTTTGTCAAACATCTACTTTAGTTTTTCATGTGTTTTTAATAGTGATATATTTAATAAAATTGAGAATTGGATTTCGATTAATGAAATATGTTTCCGAGAAAAAACAATTTAAATTACAGTCGTATGGAGGAAGAAATAGAAACAAATTATGAACAATGCCATATTTATATTTATTAAGGCTGTTCTCAAATCCAAACTGGCTGGCTACTTTCGCTCACATTTCTGTATTCCATTTGTATTCGAAAACGCATGCAAGTGGTGGGTGATTTTGTGGAGAAACTATGCGTAATCGAACTGTTTTTTTAGGTGCATTTGTGATTATATAAAAACGTAGCACCTATATACGTCGTCTGGTCTTCCCGTCTGTCTGTCTGTCCGCATATAACAGCGCAAAAACTACCCAGCCGAGTGGTTTGAAATTTAATATATATAATCGTTGCAGAAATTTGTAGAGTTATTACAATTTTATGATCGAATCAAAACTTTAAAAGATATTAATACAGTCGAGTCTCTCTAAAACGAAACTCCATACATCGAATTTCTCTATATAACGAATTTTTAGTAGGAAGGTCCCTTTTTCCCATGATCTCATTAAAAACATTCTCCATATAGCGAAATATCCATTTCCATATAACGAATTTTTTCATAAAATGTTCTTTATTTATTGTTTTAAAAAAGCTTCCAATTCACATGGAATCAATTTTCCATCACTGATTAGTGAATTATCGTTCAGTGCTGACTTTTTCATCTTACTTTTCTACCTTGAATCTCCTTGTTTTTTTATGCCCAACGAATTCATCTCCCCCCCCCCCGCCTCCCACACACCTTCCAACATACTTCTTAAAACAGTGTCAATTAGATTGTTACACATATAAGAGCGGGATCAGAGAGGTAATTGAAGTTTAAGGTGAATGAGAATTCAAATGGAGGAAAATGTTCCCGATACAATTTTTCATTCCTTGCTAAAGTGTGAACATTTTTTTCGAGAGTGTAACAATTTTGAAATCAAAACAGCGAAAAATTACAGATTTCTTCGTCTAAAATTAATGTAAGTTTTCCTTTTGTGATTTTTATTATGATTTCAAATAAATGTCTGTACTCTTTTTTGAAACTGTTTAAATAATTCAGAAATACAATATTAGATTAATATTTATAGTTAAACATTTCAAATTCTTAATTAAACACCTCAAAAGTAATTTTTGTTCAAAATTTACACATTAAATAGGAATTTTTACCCATTCTCTATATAACGAATTTATCTATATAACGAATTTTTTACTGGAACAATGCATTTCGTTATATAGAGACTCGACTGTATATTAATTCCTATCACACATAATTCAATGGTACCCCATGATAGGTAATGATTCTAAGTTTCCATTGTGATTACGTCCTGTTTAATATATATATATATATATATATATATATATATATATATAACCTTTATAAAATATTATACTTCATCTTTTTTAATAAAAAATAATAAATTGAGTATCAATACATGACATAGACATTATACATATTAAATCTGGATCAACAATTATTAAATTAACTAATCACTGATGAATTTTTGAAAACCTAGAACTCAATCATTTTATATATGAAGTATTAAAAATTATAATATTCAAAATTGGCGAAAGGAAAATATTAACAAAAAGGCGAAGGCATAAAAAAACAGATAAATAAATAAAAATATATATGTAGGAAATCATTAATAATGATTTCCTACATATATATCTTTATTTGTATTCATTACTTGTATTCATTATATATATATATATATATATATATATATAATGATAATAAATTTTGTATTCATGAATTTTTGCATTAGAGTACAACAGCTATTGCACCAAGATCTGAATATTTAAAAAACTAGTTATAGTACAAACGCACCTCAGTTGCTACGTTTGGCGTACAATTTCCGATTTGTTTCGTTATAATGTCTAAGAAATGTTTAGCTATATGGGATCAAGCCTGCCGCGAGGTAAAGAAAGGTCGCAAAACAGTGATCTGCAAGAATGAATGTCCTCCACATGTGTAAGAGAGAGAAAAGGGAAATATTTTTGCATAACTGTAAATTGTAAATATTTTTCTGCCGTTTCTAACATTATCGGGTTTCTCCAAATCCTGTGTCATGAAATGTATAACAGGAGGAGCTGACTAACAGTGAAAGTGGAACATGTTGAATATATAGAACAATGATTTACCAAAAAAAAAAAAAAAAAAAATCAAGTGCAGTTCAAGTTTGTAACCTTGGATTTTTTTCATTGTTAAAACGTGTATTACAGGAATACAGTCATTCAAAGGCAATGCTTGAATTTTCTTTGGACATTTTTGCTTCTATTACGGTCACGCGACGGAACATTAGAACCAGGAAATCTGTAAACCTAGCCTTATTTTATTTTACAAAGTTTGTTACTTATTTAAAAATTTCTTAGAGGGAAAAAAATAACATTTCCGCTGAAACGTATTTCTCCGGTTATTTTTAGCCTAAGCACCGCATATATGCGCTCATCTACTTGAAAGAATGTCATGCTAGTTGTTCATATGAATGTACTCATATGAATGTCCACATGTGTAATATGTTAAATCACTATACGTAGGTGGTTCAATAATTATTGTCCCTAGTGTATATAAAATATTGGTACAGCGATGGTTGTTGTGGAATATCGAAGCCTAATGGCTTTGATGCTCAATTTCAGAAGCGTAGCTGCTATATTTACATAGTTTTGGAGGGAGGGGTGAAAGGAGGGGAATGGGGGTGAAAAGCGGATTTTTAGCTTATGGGGCTAGATTTGTGACAGTAGATGAGACGTAACTACTGTCGTTTGGACTCTGGATCATAGTGATGTAGCCACATTTCATCCACTGCTACAAATGTAGCCCCATAAGCTCCAAACCAGCATTTCACCCTCACCCCCCCTCCTTAAAAACTTCCTCAAAAATAGGTCTTTAAAACTTCACCCCACCCTCCAAAACTATGTTAATATAGCAGCTACGGTTCTGAAATTGAGCATATAGGCCTTTAAGGCATTAGGCTTCGATATTCTACATCAACCATCGCAGTACAAATATTTTATATACACTAGGGACAATAATTATTGAACCACCCACGTAGTGTTTTAACAGTGCTTTGTTTTTTTTTGTTTTTTTTTCTCGGAAAAAAAAAATATGTTTATAAACAATATTATTGTAAAAATAAAAAATAACTCATTGAGCTTATTCTTCTAAAGCAAATTAAAGTTTCTTTTAGCTAAAATTTTTTGTGGAACACAAATATAACAATATAAAAAATTGCTGGTTATTAAGTAGCTGCATTACAAACTGAAATCGAGTAAACTTCTAAATAGAAACAAAAGATTTTTTTGCGAAAGCTGTTATTGTTAATATTTAGAACTTGATTATGATATCTAAAGTTTCCTAAAGCTTATATCATCATTCATTTAAATGTATATTATATGTTTTTTTACAAAAACCACTGTAAATATCAAATGGATTACAATTATAAGTAAAACGATTATGAATTTTCAGACATTTCTGGATTCAGATCTGATGGAACGGCCATCAATATATTTTAGTCATACATATCGTGTTTCGATTTTTATTACAAAGAATTAACAATTATTGTTATGACTGACCATTTTATAGACTTAAATACTGTTCGAATACTCAAGCAGCGATAGTATGAATGAAAATCATCCCAAGGTATTATGGTCAATGCGAGGATCCTTCTATAGGCATGTCCTTACGAGAACGATATGCAATTTTGGTATTAACCAAATGTTAGGCCTTTTTTATCACCGAAATCAAATACACGCCAAAACTCAGATTATCGGCCGAAACTGGCCGACAATGAAACCGAACAATCAGTTGGACACTAATTATTTTATTATACCATTATTTATAAAGAAAAAGTTTAACCGCTTCCCTGATTATCCCGAGTTATCTCGTGTTCGTATATATTACAATTATTATCCCGAGAAAACTCGGGCGTGGCATAATTTGTCACTACGATTTGTTTTATCACGTCTTTACTCGACCTGAAGCTTAAAAAGAAAGTTTTTATAATAAATTATATATAATTAAATTATATAATATTTGATTGGCAGATTTTCGAGTTTTGTGATATGAAATGCGAATGATGCGATTGCAAAAAATGTGATGATTTTTAATTGGTAAGGGAAGCTGTTAACGTGTTGATTCATCATAGACCGGGAGGCGATAGCACAGACTATCACCTCACCGAGTTCACGGGTGAAATTCTAGGATTTAGTTAAATTTCGAATCGCATATTAAAATGCAATCTGTCTGCCAGTCATATCTTGGTGGAAAACACGTGAAAACCCGATTTTAGCGGTTGATTCGGTGGTTTACCATTGTGTTTTCCTGCACCCAAGGTATTAAAACATGGAGGACTGAGATCAGGAAAACACAATGGTAAACCTACGAGTCAACCACTAAAATCGGGTTTCCAGGTGTTTTCCACCAAGATATGACTTGGCAGACGAATTGCGTTTTAATATGCGAATCGAGATTTAACTAATCCTAGAGTTTCATCTGTGAACTCGATGAAGTGATTGACTATGCTGCCGCTTCCCAGTCTACCAGTAATTACCTTATAATCGATAAAAATACCAATATACTCATATATAACAGAAAAAAAAAGGTAAGATAAAATAGCATGGGATGGGGCTAAAATTATGTTTGAAACAGATTTCCATTTTAGCTGATACACAACCTGTTGTAATAGTATTTATATTGTATTCTTTACGGCTGGAAAATGAAATTTTCTGTTTAAGACAGAGTTCCGCTTCAAACAGTTTTCGTTTTCCCATTTTTTGCTCTGATTAAATAACAGTAATAAATTGACGTCTTTTTTATATTTTTCTGTATGCTATTTCGAAAATAAATTAAAAATGAAAATGCATCAATTGATTGACATTGGAAAATGTCTTGTAATTTTTGTAAATTAATGTTTAACATTTTCCAACAATGTTGAAAAGTGTTTAAGTTCGGTTGCCATTTCCATATACTCGGATTGCCGTGTCATTTTTGTATGTTGTCGAGGTTTAGTATAGAATATTCGGTATTGAAAATGAAATGTTTACCATTTAAAGTTCTATTACAGAGACATGCAACAGAATTTCGTTACATTATAGTGTCTATGGGGAATAATCGTTTACGATGATTTTTATTGATGTTGCGAAATTTCAAGTATGAATAGACTGATATGGCAGCATCCATTGTTACTCTTGTCACCATTAGAACAAATTTTCAGAAGTACTTCCAATTATTTTATTGCAAATATAATTAGGATAAAAAACTGATATAACCAGTTAAATACCATCGTGTTCCACTCACATAAAATATATCTAATTTGTAACAAAAAGCATTTTACTTGTCTATATAATAAACCAAAGTTTTGTTACTGGTAATATCAATTTTTATCCTAATAATAAACTAATTAGGAGTTTTTCTGAAATTTTTGCTCTAATGGTCACAAGAATAACTAATGGACGTACCCATATGCATCACTACAAAATGATTTCTCATGAGTATAGAATAAGTAGCGTTTATAATGACGCATAAAAGAATTTTATTGCATTATGATCTATGGGGGAAAATCGGTTGCAGTGCATTTTAGTGTTATGATGTAGGGGAGAGTGGGGTGGAATGGGACAGTAGGTTTTTCTCTTTATGTATCATTCTAAACATTTCACCAATTATACATTAGATGAAGCAATGGTACCCCCGATCTTCAGTTAAAAAAAAGTTGCTTATCTGCATAAGCTTCCGATTGCATATAGAAAAAGATTATTTCAAAAATGAAAAATAAATTTGCTCCATATACTTTTTATGCTTTCTGTATATTAATGACTTATTTACGCGTATATGTAATAGTTTCCCTACTTATGGAACATTACGCTGTATATTATCCATAATTTAAACTACGCCTAAAAGCAGCATTTTTGTTTATACAAGAAGTTTAAAAGAAAAGAAGGTAGAGGGAGGAATGCGCTAAGTCTAATTCCTTCTTTTAAACAAGATTAATGTAAATTGCTAATATGAAAATGTTTTTAGAGGATAATATATTAATTATAACGTTGAAAATGTATTCATTTACTTCAAAATGTAAATAAATTGAACTGATGAATTTTTAATGTCATCTCTGACTGACAATCCTGAATTTTCCTCCCAGTAATGAAAATACTTGAATTTGATATTGTAGCACAGACATTATCAACCTACAATCTTCGTTAGACTGTATATGTAGTCGACACTAAGACTATTTGTGCCTTATCATACTTTGTTTTTTAGCTGTCCCATACCTCCCTGTTAGTGTTGAGGTATTGGACACATTTTGAAACTTACAATTTCTTTAATTGTAAAATTGTTTCTGCAAATTATGTTTCTATATTGTTCAAGAACATTAGAAAGTGTTTCATCTTGTATTCTACAGATCGAAATTTTTGTTTTTGTGTCAAACAAAGTTGATTTTTGTAAAAAGTGTCCCATTTCTCTCCACTTTCCCCTACTTTAAAATACAATTAAAAAGGATCACTGAAATGCACTACAGCATGTTTTCATAGATTATGGAGTGCGTATACCGTTTATTTACAGACGCTTAAGGGGGCTGGTCACTCAGCCTCTGATTTCCTCTCACTAATGTAAAGTCTATGGGATTTTGATGCATTCGTATATTTAAAATATCTCCTCTGGAAATTAATATTTTTAACTTCTATTTTTGTGTAGACTTCCTAAAAGATGTCTCTTTTTTTTTTTCTTTGTTCTCACAATATTTCTAAAGTATAGACTTAATTTTATAGTAAGTGTTAAAATCTTACTCACAGTCCGCCCGCTTTTAACACATAAAATATTAAATTCAGCATAGATTTTAGAAATATTTTGAAAACTAAGAAGAAAAGAGACATCCTTTAAGAAGAGTACAAAGGAAAAATATGTTAAAAATATGAATTTCCAGAGAAGATATCTTAAATATAAGAATGCATCGAAAGCCCATAGACTTAACATTCCGAGGAGAATTTCGAAGCTGAGTGACCAACCCCCTTGAAGAATTCGGTTACAGGATTGATTATAATCGATAATTGCTAGATGTGAGTTTTCTGCTGTGGTATGCATTTTAAACTTGTCTTTAGTGTATTACGTGGTGTGTATAAATTGTGTAGATCATATATGGGGTTGCTCTAAAGAATTTGTACTCATAACCAGGTAAGAACAGGCATTTTTACCGTTTGTGTTTTTAAGTTGATTTTGCTGATGTCTCATTTCGTTTTATGAAAAAAATGAAATTTCTTAATATTCTGTTACTGTTGGAAAGTTTTTCATTATATTTGCCCGATACGTGATTTTTTTTTTCAGTTTTTCGCTTCATTGCATCGCTTGGCAGATGAACTGCTGTTCAGTAGCACGTTACGACAATCGTTTCACACCGTCTTCTGATCAAGCGATCACATCATTCCTTTCATTGCATGTCTCGTTAATATTCCTTTGTTGTGTGTTAACATTGATATTCTTGATACCTTTTCTGTGCGTCATGGAACTGCGGCTCAGTTTCATTTGTATCGTTTGTTAAGGCTTTGTAGACAAGGTGACGTGTCCCCATGAATCATGATTTGATGGAAAAAGGAGAACAAATAGAAAAACAGTTGAATTATAATAAGATTTTTTTTTTTTAATGTGACCATTAATAATATTTATACTTTATTTTTATTTTTTATTTTTATTGTAAAAACCTATTTTTAATTAGTAGTGTCATAAAAAAATATTAATTATGCAACAATGCCTAGACAACTCTTTAAAAGCTAAATTATATTCATTCAAATAAGTTACCTAATTAATTAATTACTATTCCTCATTGCAGGTGCAATCATTGTAAGTTATTTATTAGTAAATAAAAACTTGTATGGAAATCTAAATCACCAAAAACCAACGTTTAAGCACACAATAAATATATTAGGTAATGTGAATAAAACCAGACGTATACGTTTCGTGAGTTCCAGGACTCATATCATCAGTATATAAAATCCATGTATAAGAACAGTATCCCCCCAACTACTATACATGCAAGGTGAAAACCCAAATGTTAGTAAACACAGCACCGAAAGATCATGAAGATTTAGCGACGAATGAAAACAAAGCGGAAGTGAAGTATTGGGACACAACAAATCCACCCAGAAAGTTGAGATGTAAGGTACACTTAGACAAATCATTAACCAAAGAGAATCTATGAATATGAACAGCTTCAAAAAAGTTTAAATCTGGAGTATAAAATGGAACTTTATAGTCTTTCGGTGCTGTGTTTACTGACATTTGGATTTTCGCCTTGCATGTAGTTGGGGGGGGGGGGGGGTACTGTTCTTATTCATAGATTTTATACACTGATGATGCGAGTCCTGGAACTCACGAAACGTATACGTCTGGTTTTATTCACATTACCTAATGTATTTATTGTGTGTTTAATAAACGTTGATTTTTGGTGATTTGTCTATTTTAGGTTTAACCTTCCAGTTTCCAATGCTCTCTTCTGGGTGCAACTCTTTTTTAGCTCCTCAGTTCCTGGCAAAAAAATAAAAATAAATAAAAATAAAATAGCCACAGGCTAGCTTATGCACATCAGTTGGCGTCTTGGGGGAACTAATGAGCATGTTGATATCGCGGCACGTACTGTTATCCAGTGGTCAGACAAACTTTATTTTTATTGCAAACTACAACTACTTTATTGATAATGTAGTTAACTACGACTTGTTTTAAAATGTAGCGAATACGAACAACTTTTCAAAAGTAGTCACTACTTCGAGCTTTCGTCAAAGGATTCAATCTACAATGAAATTGAGAACATGGATTAACATTAAAACCTCCGGCTATTCTACTCAAGTTTTATAAAAAGTGTTTCACACCAGAATTTTTATTTAAAACTACTTAACTTATTTAATTAGCCAATTTTTGTCCTGCATACATTTAACATATCTTATAAAGAAATTTCTGGTTTGAATTGGCTATTGGCAATTTGGCAGGGTCAAAATGACCCCTAATGGCGGTTCTAGTGTTAAGAAACACATTGGGCTCGTTACATTGCGTTTATAGAATCAAATAAATGCTATAAAACCGAGGCGATTGAAAAATTAAAGTTATCTTACAAGTGTTATATTGTGTTATTCTCTAAGATGTTAGTTTAAGCGCATATTACTCATCATATGCCGACCAGAGCAATTCAGTGTTAATTTCCTGTATCTTAATATCAAAAAATAAATCGTATATATTATTTCTGTTACCAGAATTCCTTTTCTTAACTAAATATGTAGCGTACAACAATGAATGAGGCACAGTCATTCAGGGTAACTTTGATCCGCATTTTTTCTATTTTCATATGCTACACTCTTATTTTAAGAATTTTGTTGCAACTAGGGGCATAAAAGAGAAGAAATGATCCTAAATTATTGTTTGACAATCAAAAATTAAGGAATAATAAGGATAATAGCAATAAAAAATGAATTTTTAGCCTGGTTCAAAGTTACCCAGCCACTTAAGGTAACTTTGCACCATATGATAAATATTATCTAAAATAATTCATTATATAAAAAAAAGTATTATAGTTAGGCCAACTTTAAACCTCAAAAAATGTTTTCAGATATGTAAAGACTCCGAATTTACATTTCCCAACACCACAAGATTTGTATAATTTGTGATATATTACAACAAATGTCAGGCATAAGAAAAGTGGAAGAAGAGAACCATGAACATTTAGAAATAAAAAAAAAGCTTGTTTATTGTTCATATAAAATATAAAAATGCAGTGGAAAACAATTTTCAATGTTTTATCTCAATAATATATTCATAGTTACAGTAATACACACTAGTACTATTCAAACAAGAATAAAAAATGTCGAATGTATGAAATGTCAAATTTGAGTAGCTCCGCCCCGAAAAATGCCTTTAAATGAATTGTATGTATTTTACACATATTTGTGAAAATATTTATGTTATATCTAATGTTCACTTTCGGCATTTATATAAAATATACGTGCAAATATGGAAATTTTTGACAGTAACACCTATAATCAGTAAATTATAAACATGAGCATAACTTTGTGCCGGCTCAAAGTTACCCTGAAAATGTGATAAAATGTTAGGGCCTTCTTATTTTACATTTTATTAACTATTAATAGATAATCACAAAATATTATCACATTCACAACATTTAGACAATAATATGTCTGATAAATCAGTATATTGTTACTTACTATGAAAATTTAATTGGATTACAACAACTTCAAAACAGCATCCAAAATTAGCTTGAAAACAGTACATCACAAAAATGGTTAGATGATGCAATTAATAGCGCATAATGTTGCTAATTTATTTTCTAAAATAAAGAGTAGAAATTCCAGTTTAGAACCTTGCCAGCAGAGCTCAGTTCTGGAGTTTGTCTTTTGGAGTCAAAAATATTAAAAAATAGGAAGTGGTGCAAAGTTACACCCCATGGTTCAAAGTTACCCTGAGTGACTGTATCATTGGATAGGATTTTTTCCCCACATCTGACATCACATAATGAATTTAACTAATATGTTGCGTACAACTATATTGTTACAGTTTTCAAATGTTTCTGAGCGTGTTTCATATTGTATGCCGGATGGATGTTTCTTTCTTGTTAGTATTTTACTTTAGTTTCTTTTTCTTTTTAAATTTTCAGTCCCAATATTTTTATGGCAATTCCTTCTTCTTTTTTTTTTTTTTTTTTTTTTTTTTTTTTTGTCTTTTCCTGCGCATTTCCCTCGATTCTTCACACTGTTTCTGCTTTTAAGTTACTTTGCTTTTCGCTGATGAATTCAGGTGGGAGGACATTCCCCTCCCCTCCCGGAGCTGCTGAAATATCCTCCTATCAGCACATTCAATTACAATAAATACTACGCACTTGAAACTTCCTGTGCGTTTTCAAAGTTTCCATTTGAGTATCTTTCTTTTTTCTATTGAATTTTCTTTCTTCAAGTTCTTTAAAGTCCTCTTATCCGCTTGACATGCATTAAACAAAGTGCGTTTTCCATTCAGATAAGTTGCATCTACTATACTATATACATGTACTTGGCTTAAAAAGATTACCCTGCTCTTGTTTCGGTAGGGCTTCTTAACCGCAGAAATACCCAGAAAACAGATTGGAAAAAAAAATATTGGTCATGTAAGCACGCAACTGATCGTATAACAATTTCAATGTCAAGAGGAGTATCCCATGGAAAAATTCCAAGCAGTTCAATTCGGGGTTAGCAAGAGATTCGTTTGGGAAAATTCTGGAATATGTAATTTATGCTAATGTAATGGAAATTTATATCAAGTATTTAGAAAAAATAAAAAATAAAAGGTGAGAAAGGATTTCGAAATGATTGGGATCGGTATGCATTAGGGTGTGTAAAGTAAAGTTAACCGAATTGAATTATTGTATATCAAGTTTACAATCTCCAGTTAAGCGATTTAATCGATTGAACGATAGAACTTGCTGGGTTGTGCTTGACGAAAACGATTTGATCTTTATAATTGAGAATTCGTGTTTAATCTTTTGAATACCTAATTAATTCGAATAGATATCGCGTCGATCTAGGTAATTTTTTAGCGGGTGTCAGTAACCCGCGATAAAACTGCATTTTCAACCCCCTGCCTTTGTTTTAATGGCACATATAAACAAAAGTAGAATTTTACGGACTCCTTAACTCTAGAATGGCACACATATATATTTTTAGGACAAATCTGTCACACTAAGGTCTCCAAAACCCAAAAAAGTTTTTTGAGAAAAAATTTTTGTTTTTTAATGATAAAAACATAATTGCGTTAGTTTTATATAGACTAAACGATATGAAAAAAGACGAAAAAACAAAAAGAGGCAAAAAATGTATGTTTGACAAAAAAAATGCGTCAGTCGTCCGCGAATGACATAAGTAATGGAATAATAAGTTTTAATTTTTTTTTTTTTTTCATAAGCTATAATCGAAATTATCTCTAAAAGAATTAGGAGATACTTCAAAGGGTTTATAAAATGTCAATAGTTTGAACTCAAAGAGCGAAATTCCGTTTTCCACAATTGTTAAGGTTTTCAAAATAAAGTTGTGAAAAAGACAAAAAATAAATAAATAAATAAATAAATAAAAGTTCATGTATTAGATTATGTCACTTTCAATCTAATCGTTTAGGTGAAATAACGTGCGAGGGTTTCAACATTTTATTTATTGTCTATTATGTTCACCATTCTTTTGATGCTATCTTTATTATAAGGAAACGTAAAAGTTCACCTTCAATTTTATATGCATTTAGCGTCCTTTTAAAATTTTGTTTACTTCTAAAGCTTTTCTACATCAAAATTAGGAATTGTTAAGGAAGTTTTGTCATTGTAATTTTTACGTTAATAATATTCTTGCATAATATTTTTGTGAAGTGATTAAATAAATCTATTAACTTTTAAGGTGATTAATATTACAAGCAAAAAAAAAAGAATAAAAAGCTATGTTTTATAATATGGTTATTCTCAGATGTAAAAATTTTATATATATACTTCGTCACCAAATATCTTCAAATTTTGGGACAATTAGTTTATTGCAAAAATTAAAACATGGATTACCAGTTAGAAGGTACGCCCTTATTGAATCTTTATTGATATAAAAACTGTAACATGTGAAAATGAAGCCTTTTCAATTTTCTGTACATATTGTGATATTAGACTGTATCACAGGTCTCAATTACATGTAATTTGCTTTCAACATGCTTTATTTATGTTTCTTAAATCAATGGACTACCTCACAAAATGATTTTATTAAAAAGTTACTTTTTAGTAAGTATTTTTAAAGAAAAAGACATGTATTTTCTCATAAGAAATCGACAATATCGAAGTCAAATGTTTTATAAAATACTGCGCCGTCACTAGTTTTATAAGAGTTGGCGAATATCATAATATTTTCGAAAATATCAAAAATATTCGATATTTTTATATATGCCCTATATCTTTAAAACAGTCAATTTATTGAGGATTATAATATTTTCAGACTTAATATAAATTAGGAACTAAAACATTGCACTTAGCATGAAAACTTGAGATAAAATACAATATTACAAATTATATGATGAATTATTATACAGCATTCTAAATCATACACTATTTTATTATACATCATTATAAATTATACAATATTTTATTATACAACATTATAAGTTATACAATATTTTATTATACGACATTCTAAATTATACAATATTTTATTATACAACATTATAAATTATACAATATTTTATTATACAACATTCTAAATTATACAATATTTTATTATACAACATTCTAAATTGTACAATATTTTCTTATACAACATTCTAAATTATACAGTATTTTCTTATATGACATTCTAAATTATACAATATTTTATTATACGACATTCTAAATGATACAATATTTTATTATACTACATTCTAAATGATACAATATTTTATTATACGACATTCTAAATTATACAATATTTTATTGTACAACATTCTAAATTATACAATATTTTATTGTACAACATTATAAATTATATAATGTTTTATTATACAACATTATAAATTATACAAATATTTTACTATACAACATTATAAATTATACAAATATTTTATTATACAACATTATAAATTATACAAATATTTTATTATACAACATTATAAATTATACAAATATTTTATTATACAACATTATAAATTATACAAATATTTTATTATACAACATTATAAATTATACAAATATTTTATTATGCAACATTATAAATTATACAATATATTATTGTACAACATTCTAAATTATACAATATTTTATTATACAATATAAATTATACAATATTTTATTATACAACATTATAAATTATACAAATATTTTATTATACAACATTATAAATTATACAAATTTATTATACAACATTCTAAATTATACGATATTTTGTTGTACAACATTCTAAATTATACGATATTTTATTGTACAACATTCTAAATTATACAAATATTTTATTGTACAACATTATAAATTATACAAATATTTTATTATACAACATTATAAATTATACAAATATTTTATTATACAACATTATAAATTATACAAATATTTTATTATACAACATCATAAATTATACAAATATTTTATTATACAACATTATAAATTATACAAATATTTTATTATACAACATTATAAATTATACAAATATTTTATTATACAACATCATAAATTATACAAATATTTTATTATACAACATTATAAATTATACAAATATTTTATTATGCAACATTATAAATTATACAAATATTTTATTATACAACATTATAAATTATACAAATATTTTATTATACAACATTATAAATTATACAAATATTTTATTATACAACATTATAAATTATACAAATATTTTATTGTACAACATTATAAATTATACAAATATTTTATTGTACAACATTATAAATTATACAAATATTTTATTGTACAACATTATAAATTATACGATATTTTATTGTACAACATTATAAATTATACAATATTTTATTGTACAACATTCTAAATGTGTCCCTCCCTCTTTTTCCTCCCCGTAATAAAACTGAAGATAAACTAAATGAAAACAGATACAATTTGATTTTTACACTTACAAAAAAGAAACTATACGATTTAGTACCAAGTACTATGCAGAAAATTTTGTTTTATATAACAAAATCTTAAATACGAAATAATTTGTTTTTGATGAAAAATTTGAATAGAAATATAAGCTTGTCTGCGCTTTCGTTTCCTAACCTGTTGTGCAGTTGTAACTGAACTAAACAACAACTGGAAAAAATTCTAATGAAGCTGTAAATAACTTATCTAAATTAGATTATCTTTCAATGGCCGTTCTAAGAAAATAGTGTCTCATATAATTATTGGTTTTACACTTACAAATTTAGCTTCAAATGTAAAGCTAGGAAAAGATTTTTTAGCTAAAAAAGTCACTATTCAAGCAAAAGTGCTTTATCTACAAAATGACAGTCGATAACAAACAATTGAAAAATTAATTTATTCTTAGTTTCGACTGGAATTATCAAAAATATCATGCACAGTGATGTTTTGTAAATAAATATCAAATTCTATATGAAAATATCAAAAATATTAAACATCGTGATATTTTGAAAATCTCAAATTATGAAAATATTAAAAATATCAAACATCGTGATATAAAAAAAAGTCGGATGTATATCATGATATATATCAAAATATCTTCCATTGATATACAGGGTGTTGACGAATTCGACCGACAAATTGAGAGGAGTGATAGTAGGAAAGGATGAAAAATTACCAAAGAACATGAGGTCGCAAACCAATTATTTAATCACAAATACAGTGTGTTTCATTTTAACTGAACTCTGGTTGACAGTAATCATTTTGAGAAAAATAAAAACATTGCAATGAAAATGTACCTATATGTACTTTGTTTTGTATAAAATATGATAACATCACGAAAAGTTCTGCCAAAACAGGGTGCTCACGTAATCGGTGATACCTTTATGAACTGGTAATTGCAGTCCAAAATGGGGAGAGTGCATATGCTGCTGGCGCGTATAATGGATACGTCTACCAAATTTTATGTTATCACATTTACAGCAAAGGTGAGCATGTCTATTAAAAGTTTTATTATGAGTTTATAGGGCCAAGAGGGGTAATTATGACCACTTTGTATGATTTCAACATTTTTTTTTTTTTTTTTTTTTTTTACATTTTTCCATTTGGAAAAGTGGTGTTTTTAGTACATATGAAGTAACTTTGGTCCTTTTATTTTAAATTTAAACTGATGGCTATAATTACTACATCAAAAACTCACAATCTCAAAAGTTTGGGGGTAATTAAGACCACTAGTGGGGAAATTATGACCGCTGTATTCTCACTTTATACTTGCCTTATACACATTTGTTTGGGGTAATTGAGACCACCTTGAACTCCAAAGTGACAAAATATGTTTATCAAAAAGTTTGATAGACTTAGTTTCAAATTGCTATTCGGATCTCAAAAAGGCTTCAGACTAGTGATAAAGAATATCTAAAATGAAATATACATTATGAGGCTAATATCTAAGCTTGAAACAAAATTTTACCGTACACAGTTTTCTCCAATATGGCGGCGGTCACAATTACCCCCTGGTCATAATTATCCCTCCTGACCCTACGAGACAGTTTTCTAAAAGTTATTGCCGTCAACCCAAATTGAATAGGATAGAACATCCTGTATTTTTTATTAAATATGTGATTTGTGCGACCCTATGTTCTAATGGTAATTTTTCATCCGCTTGAATCCCTACCACCCCTCTGAATGTGTCGGTCGAATTCGGCTGCATCCTGTATATAACCGAACACTTACAGTAAAACCTCCCTAAAGCGAGCACATTCCGTTCCAATAAAAATTGGGTGCTTCGAGAGGTGGTCTCGTAATGGAGGTCATGTTTAAATCTAGATTTTAATTGTTGAAAAAAGGGTAACAATTAATGTTACTAAAATTTATTTTTCAAATTAGGAAAAAATATGAAAATTTAAGTATCGAAACAAAAGTTAATTACATATGTTAATTACTGCAGAGTTTAAAAAATGAATACATTGACGTTTGCTTTGATTTTACGGTTTTATCGTTTAGAACTTTTATTTCAAAGTTCAATAAATAAATGAATTTTTTTTTTTTTTGGGGGGGGGGAACAAATAATGACGATTTCATTAATTTACCTATTTCTTTGAGAGTTTCCTGACAAAATATGGCATGGGAGTTTATAGACCGTCATTCTTAATTTGTCAGCAGAGTTAAACTCATTGCCTAAAAAGGCACAAAGGGGTTTAAACACTTAAAAGTTACCGGAATAAAAAACAATTCTAAACTTAGTTTAGAAGCTTGATGAATAATGCGCTCTCTGGAATTATTTTTCTAATAAAACTTTTTTATAAGCGACCAGGGAAAAACGGAATTTGTTTTATTTTCTTCAAAGAAAGGGGTCGCCCATGGAGGGAGTTCAACTAGGATGGTCTCTGAATGGAGGTAAAATCAGTATTAAGCCTATGGGAATAAATTTCGCTCCATTGGGAAAAAATGGTCGTTCAGAAAGGTGGTCGAATAGGGAGGTTTCACTGTATTTTTATTGCCTATCTTTATTGTAGTTTTTATGCCAAGTCTAAATTGCATATTTTTTGCCTATTTAATTTGATGCTCATTAAAAATGCGTTATTTGTTTACATAAATGTGCAATGTCCCTCGCATATCAACAGTTCTCGTGAGAAATGCGTTTTTATAAGAGGTTAACAGTTTCCGCTCTGATAAACACAGACTTCTCCCGGCATTGCCTCACCATTTTCCGTGGACTGGACTCTGCATGATTCCGTGATTGCGTACAGTTTCGGAAGAACCGTTTTAGAGGATAACTATGGGGAAAATATAGAGTTCGGACTATAATTTCAAAGCTTTTTCGGTCAAAATATGAAGGATGGTAGCTAACTATGCTTATTTCTTCAAGGCTAAATATTTAGGTATTAAAATTTACTGCCTCGTTTTACTTAATGGAATTGCAAAAAAAGCATTTTCTGATGGGAAATTCTTGACCCAAACACTAAATTTTATCAAATTGGGATTGAGAGTTGATTTTTAACGAGGTGGAAATCATCAAATTGCCTTTGATGTATGATTCATGTTTCTGAACGCATAATGCTATGCTTCGAAGTAGGCTTAGTTTTTTAAAAAAATGCTATTTTTTTATTTGTCTTCGCAGAAGTGCATCCACAAGATATAAACTCTGTTTATGGCGTGAGCTGCCGCCATCCGAAAAATCTACAAGAGTCCATTCCATTCTTTCCGGTTGAGGGTCAATTCCATCTCCAGACCTCTATCCCTCATTTCTTTTTTTAATATCATCCATCCAGTTCTTTCGCGGTCTTCCACGTTTCCTTTTTTGATTTGTTTAACACTTTCATCGCGAGGGACGAGATAACTCGTCTTCCAGGAATATTAGCTATCAATTATATAAAATCAATTCGCATCGGAAAAGTCTGTCATTCAATTATTAGACATTGATTCCGATATTTAATGTCTAATACTTACCTGGCCGAATTTTCCGGTGCGAATTGATTTTCGCAAACGGACACGACATTTTATTATTTTTTGTTTGTAAGGACAAACACATCATTAGATTGAGAAATGATATTGATTATTATTTTTCAAAGTAAAATAAACAAGTTTTAAATGAATTTGTGTTTTGTTTCAATTTTAGCGCTGCGAGAAGTGGCTCAGGCTCTTAGCGCAAAGGGTGGGACAAAGGCGTGCCATTGCCGCGATAAAAGTGTTAATAATTAAATGCGACTTTGGATAGTCTTTCATCACTCATTCTTTTAACATGGCCATACCAGATTAATTGCTTTTCTTTGAAGATCATCTAATACGGTTCCCTTTATTTTGTGTTGCATTGAAATAATGTCATCTTTAAAAATGGTATTAAAATCCATAAGGCACAACATAGCATTTATTTCAAGCTATGAAAGCATCTTCAACGTTACATCAAAAAAGAAATAGTTCACATACATTTGTCCATTTTCTAAAGATAATGACGCATCATCAAATCACTTTTACATTTTTATTATGTCACACACAGCGCGTTCTTACCAGTTTCATTTCGCTTCCGTTCTTAACACATAACCAGGAGACACCAGAAATAGAAAGGAATAGATGCAGCGGTTTCAGTTTGAAAGAACGTTACCATGTGTCTATACATTATCTTGGCGTAAATTTCTTTAGAATAGCTGGTGCACATGACAACGTACCCTTCTGCACTAACTATGGTCGCAGAATAGGTAATTTTAATTTAATTTATTTTAAGAAAAATTTTGTTCTGGACCCCGTTGTTCTACTCATGATCGTCGTATGCATAAAAAATAGTGGCTTTTGACCTTTCTATGGGGGCATTCCACGTCAAATCAGGCAGTAAAATATCAATATGTAACCCACCACCACAGATTTTAATGAAACTGCGTGTGTTTGTTCTTACTATTAAGATATGATCACCAGTAATTTTTTTTGCTCCTTGGTGAAATAGTTTCTGAGAAAAAAATTGTCAAAATTTTGAAAAACTGCCGTCAGTTGGCATTCTTGATAGCTCGGTTTTCAAATGTAGCATGTCATATATATAATCATATTTCAATATCTACTCTACAAATCATCTTCAAATAATTTATGCACAATATTTAGGGTACGCAGCTTATGAAAAAAATATATTGTTACGCTTATAACATTTTAAGTGTGTCTAAAAAAATATTTAAACTTTGAAGTCGTGAATTTTTTATGAAAAATAATGCATTAACAAAAAAAGCATTATCAACAAAAGGCGGTATTTTTATTAAATTTATTTTTTATGGGAGATATACTTAAAGGTGTCCTTTACCTGATTCTGAAATAAAAATAGTGGGATTTTGGGTGTTTTTGGTAGTATTTCCTATTTAAAAATATTTTGAGGTGCATTTCATATCAAATCAAGCAGAGTCATTCCATGCCAGTTCCCCTAAGCCATTTAATCACTGTCACAAATTTCAATGAAATTGGGTTTGTTTATAGCTTATTTTAAGACGTAATCACCTTTAATTTTCTTGATCCTAAGTAAAATATTTTTTAAGATAAAAAATATCAAAATTTTGAAAAATTGTTTTAAATTTTTTTAATGACAGTTCGATATTCAAAGACTGCATTAAAAAAAAAAAAAAGTCATTTCAATATAAAATCACTAAATAGGTTTCAAATAATGTATATGTGACAAATAATGTAGGCTGATTATTATTTCTTGTTTTTTATCATGTTTAAACACTAAGAGTGTCTTTCATCTTATGAATTTCTAAAATCAAGAATTTTGTCAAAAATAATGTGTTAATCAAAAATTTATTATTAACCGAAAGCAGGGTGTTATTGCTTTTTTTTAATTGTACGTAAAAATATCTTTTAAATGGTTATAAAATAAAAATAGTGAACATATGAGAAAAAATTATCAAAATTTTGGAAAAATGCCACGAGTTGCCATTAATGATTGTTCAATTTTCAAAGGCCTCATTTTATATATAAAATCATATTTCAATAACTAATAAAGAAATCTTCTTCGAATAATTTAAGCAAGGTAAATAAAGTATGTAGATTATGAAAAAAATATTGCTGTAATGTTAAAAAATATTTAAATGTGTCTAAAAAATTGTATAATCTTTGAAATCAAAAATATTTTACAAAAAATAATGAAATTATTAAAAAATCTTTATCAATCAGAGGCGGAGTTTCTATGACTAATTTTTTAATTTTAAATTGTACATAATACTACATTATAACTGGATCTGAAATAAAAATAGTGGGATTTTGGTTGGTTTTAGTAGTATTTAAATCATATTTAAAATTATCAATATTTTCAAATGTAAAACCTATCCAATGTATCATCCCTGGAAATATTTTTATTCATACATTTATTTTATTTTTCAAATTATCTTTTATGTTCGTTTCTTAAGGAAAAAAATAAACAATATTGTTTTTTAGTAAAACTTCTAGGGCGAAGAGCAATTATCCCTTTCCAAAAAAGAGAAAAATCACTAGCTCCTCACCGCCCAATAGAAATTTTCAAAATGACAAACCTAATATTTAAACTCATATTTGGCTGTTAATATTGAAAATTTAGCATTGAGCTGCTAATATTGAAAAAAAAATACCAAATTTCACTCTTTTGAAGAAAATTTTGACGTATTGGTGCTTTAAATATATGCAAAAAATGCATAATCCATTATATTTATATCTTTCAAATAACTATATCTAAAAAAATATTTAAAACTTAATGAGTTGCACTTTTGTAACTTTATTCAGTTTCTAATGATATGTACCGTAATTTCGGATGTATAGCCCGCAGATCAAACAATTCAGTTTGGACCCAGAAATTTTATTCAGCATTTGAAGACTAATATTTACTGAGATCTAAAAAGTTACATTTTATTTTTAAAAATTTCTGGGTCGAAACACGATTGTTTGATCCGCGGGCTATACACCGGAAATTACGGTAATTTGATTTATTTCATCACAGTATTGCTGAAAGATGGATTTTCAACATGTATATGTGTGTATATATATACCTGTTCTCAAACAAATTATTTAAAAATTTATTCATTTATGTTTAATAAAGCATATATATATTGTTTATACACTTATAGAAAATACATATAGTAAATTTTATGATATTATGTCAATAATGTCTAAAAGTAAAGAACTTATCTAATAGTATGTAACGAAAAATTTAACATCTGGTGTAATGACAACAAAATTTTATAATTGTTTTACTTAATTTGGATGAATGAAAAAAGCTTACATGTTTATATTTTATTGAAGTACAGGTGAAAATGTCACAAAGACATTCCTACCTCAACAACCACTGAGTATGTCACATTCACACTACAGATGATTTTTTTTTTCTTTTTGATCTTTCGGGTTTGATTTCAGATGGTAATGAATTAATTAGTTTTGTTAGAAGTGTCATTGCAGTCAGCATATTAGGCTCACTATTTTTTTTTTTATATAATTTGTTTTGATTGACTCGATGAACAACAATATATAAAAGGGACCATTTCATGACTTTTCAATTAAAAGCTGATTTATAAATTCATCATGTCGTTTAGTTATTATTATCGTCTTAAGATAATAAGTTGATATTAAAATTTTTAAATGCAGTTTATTTATTATTTGAACAGTTGAAAGTATTTTTCAATAAGAGTGGGCTGTTGATTTTAAGTCGGCTGTTGAGCAATGTAGTGTTGGTAAAGGAACTGGTACTATTTAATTTAATTTTTATTGCTGTAAATAATATTTATTTTATTATTGTATGTATTATATTTAAGCAAGAGTAGAAATACACGATATCGTAGTCATTTTAGTACATCTTAGCATGAAAAGCTTCAATATTTATCATTAAACATTCACATTTTATGAAAATTTTGTTAAAATTGCTCATATTTTCACTATTTTTATTTTATAACTATTTGAAAGATATTTTTACGTACAATTAATAAAAGTAATAACAGCCTGCCTTCGGTTAATAATAAATTTTTGATTAACACATTATTTTTCACAAAATTCTTGATTTTAAGAATTCACAAGATTAAACACACTCTTAGCATTTAAACATGACAAACAACAATAAATAATAATCTGCCTGCATTATTTGTCACATATACATTATTTGAAACTTATTTAGTGATTTTATATTGAAATGACTTTTTTTTTTATGCAGTCTTTGAATATAGATCTGTCATTAAAAACATTTTAAAAAAATTTCAAAATTTAGATATTTTTTTTATCTTAAAAAATATTTTACTTGTAATCACCTTTAATTTCCTTGATCCTCTCTTAAAATGAGCTATAAACATACCCAGTTTCATTGAAATTTGTGACAGTGAATTAAATATCTTAGGCGAACTGACATGGAATGACTCTGCTTGATTTGATTTGAAATACGCCTCAAAATATTTTTAAATATGAAATACTACTAAAAACACCCAAAATCCCACTACTTTTATTTCAGAATCAGGTAAAAGACACCTTTAAGTATATCCCCCACAAAAAATAAATTTAATAAAAATACCGCCTTTTGTTAATAATGCTATTTTAGTTAATGCATTATTTTTCATAAAAAAATCACGACTTCAAAGATTAAACATTTTTTTAGACACACTTAAAATGTTATATAAGCGTAACAGTATTTTTTTTCATAAAATACGTACCCTATATATTATGCATAAATTATTTGAAGATGATTTGTGGAATAGATATTGAAATATGATCATATTTATGTCATGCTACATTTGAAAATCGAGCAGTCAAGAATGCCAACTGATGGCAGTTTTCAAAATTTTGACAATTTTTTTCTCAGAAACTATTTGACCAAGAAGTAAAAAAAAAAATACTGGGAATCATATCTTAATAAAAGGAACAAACACACGCAGTTTCATCAAAATCTGTGATGGTGGGTTACATGCCTGCCTGAACTGACATGGAATGACCCTATGGGGTTAGTTTCTTGTTTTTAAACATATTCTGGATGTCAAATTAAGGGAAACGTTTAATTTGCATGAAAATATAACTCTCTGAATATTTTATGATAGAACATGCTGTATAAGTAAATTTTCCTCCTTGTTAAAAACTATAGAATGCAGTAGGGAAAAAATATCGAGATATTCCGACACAGAAAGAATGAATTTATCTGTACGTACAAAGAATCTTATAACATAATAATCATAAAAGAAGGGCATTGCATGTATAATCGAATATATATAGTGCACATATCAATGTTTTCCGGAAAATATTGCTATTTTCTAATATAAAATCCATTGTAGCTTGGAATCATAATGTCCGAAAATGTGAAATACTTAATTTTGTATGTTTTTAACTCTTCCAGATAAGGGTTATACCCCCCCCCCCTCCCCCATCCTCTCAGGTTCAGAGTTCATGGGAATGAGGGGTTGTGCTCGCACTCATTGAAAGGTTAGACGGACTTGCTTTATACAAAATACAATAATTTTTAAATGTCTCTTTTAAATATTATTTTTAAAATCAAATATGAAATTGTAATAAGACTATAATAAAGAATGACATGAACTTTTTATACAATTATAAATTAACATTGCTTAAAAATTTCTTGTTTAACCTCTTCAGGATGAGCTTCTTTTACAGAATTTTTAATCTCCAATCACCTGTTTTTTAAAACAGAAATTTTTGCCTAATTGAATCGGGAAAATGATCGGATTAAAGAAGACAAAATTTACAATAAAAATTTACTGGTGAGAATAATCCCCGATTCTGAGCACCTTACGCGGCACGAATGCCGGTCGCTCGTCCCCAAGGGGCTAAAAGGAAACCCTGCTGTTAACGGTTTCACAGATCACTGGGTTTTTTTAAATGTAGTTTTTTTTTTTTTTTTCAATTCCCACAATGTTAGTTTTAACTGTAGATACCAGTGAAATTTTGTTTCGTTTGGAGTCCTAGTACTGAATATGTGAATTTTAATGATAAAAGACGTGTACTTAAAGTTTAGCACAGAAACAGTATCTTGTGAGTTAACATGTCCTTTTATTCCTATTTTTAATCAAGCAATCTCAGAGACCGCTGACAGTGCTATATCACAATTTCTATCACACCAAGGAAAACTGCGTAAAATTATTTTTGCAGTAGCTTTTGGCCACGTGTCTAGGCAATTATCGATTCCATGTGCTATACACAATTGTCTTTGTCTATAACATGTGGCATTTGAAAAAGTCATTATTAGTTATCTAATCGAGGATTAGATAACTTTTTTTTTTTTTTGCCTTATTACTGTTATTTACTTGTAAGAGATTGATTGCTTAATGTGATTAGTTTTCCTGTTCTTTGTCTGCGCCATATTATATATATTATATGTATATGAAACATCCCGAAAAAGCTCCATGAGAGTGATAGAATTTGTTTCCTTTATGTAGTGCGAAAAGATCAATTTAAAAGAAGTATTTTATGTCATTTTTTTTTTACTGGAGAAAATATTTTACGCGATTCTTGCTGTTTCCAAATTTATGAAGAATTTCTGTAATTTTTCCTTCCGTAGTCTGGAAAATGTTCAGTTTAACCAACAAGTGTTTCGTAAAAGCTGTATTTAATTGCACTCCGATACTTGTTCCAGCGTGAAGGTTGGGCTTATTTAGCCACACAGTCCCCATTAATATTTATATGTCAACTACTATTTATTTTATATACATTTATACTTATTGCATTGAAACTGAATATCTGTATTAATCTGGTGTTTTATACAAAAACTTAATATTTTTTTTTATGTAGTTAGTTCCACTTGCCATTTTAAATAGATATACATTTGTATATATTTTTCATTTAACTTATTTTGAGGATTTTTTTTTTTTTAATTTATCCTTTAATTTTACAAGAAGTTCCAACCCTGGCTTCCCGGGTTACAGAATACAGGTAAGAACTAAGAACCATATACAGTGAAACCTCCTTGAATGGCCACCTCTAAACAACGAAACCCCCCGAATACCGGCCACATGTTGATGGAAACCAACACGTTCCATAGCATTAACATTAGTACGAAACTCTAAATAAGGAATTCCGAACAACGGCCACTCAAAAATCACGAGAAAGAAATTTTACAGCTCCTGGTACAATTTCATATTTATTTGCAAACCGAAATGTGAAGCAGATCAAACAAAATTTACTTGATATGTGAAGAAACAGAAAATGAAGACATTAATAATAATGGGGAAATTTTATATAATATTCTTAGAACGGCAGGCATAACTAACTTAAAGGCCAGTTTGTTTGTGTGTCTGGTCAAAAATTTGACAGTTACTGCCACATTTGATTCCATACAGCAAATGGTGGAAGATAGAGAGGAAGAGGAAATAGATAATAGAATTACCCAAAATTTCCAGTATTAATACATGTACCGAAGATTTGAAGAACCTTCGGGAAATCCAAAATTTCTCATTAAATCATAATGATGAGTTGTATAGCAAATCAAGCCGTATTTTTTTTTTCTTTGTAGAAAGACATTTGCAGCAAAAAAAACAAAAAACGAAACAACTGCAAATCACTGATTTTCTTATTATATTAAAACAGTGAGGATTAATTAAAATGACTGCGTGTATTTCTATTTAAATTTATGTAATTTGGATTTTTTTTTTAAATGAAACCTCTGAATAACACCCACCTCTCGAACGGTCACTTTTCATCGGTCCCACGGGTAATCGTTATTCAGAGGTTACACTGTACATGAGTTTTTTTTTTCTTTATTGAAAACTCTAATGAATTTTTTTATATTTAATATATATATATAGACTTTTAATTAACAATACCGACAATCATTTTTCTATATGTTAGAAATTTTGTATTCAAATAGAATTTTGAAATTCATAAAAAGCTATACTTCCGTATTGGCCTCGTGCGAGAAATAACAGTCGAAGAAATCGCCAAAGATCGATACATTTTTTTTAATTCTGATTTATTTCAGTGGTTTAAGCTTGGTTCGTTTACATGTCTTAAATTTGTATTTTATTTATATATAGTTTTTTTATTTATGAATTGATAAAGTTTAAATTTCATTATGGAATACAAGCCGGAAACAAATGAAGAAATATTTTATTTATTAATTTAAGTGCTGACGTATTTATCTTTCGTTATCATCTTTCTGCAAGTGGCAGAAATAGATTTTTTTAAAAAAAATCATGCTTGAAAAGTATTTTAAAAACAATAAAAATTGAGTAAATTGTGATACAATTTTTAAACAAATTGTGATATAGTTTTCAAACAAATTGCATTTGAAAGTAATTTTTTTTCTCCGTTCAACGGTGTAAAAATTGAAAATGTGCCGATATTTAGAAATTTAAAAAATCGCAATAAAGTAAATAAAAGTTAAATTTGATCGTCTGTCATTCGCAGAATGACATCAGCGTTACGCACAGATACGTTTGTCCTTTATAATATAGATAGTCTGCTGTGGTATCTATCGGTCATGGCTTCTCAGGTACTATAGGTAATAAGAAAACTATCCTTTGTGTTCTCCCTTTTTTAAAATTAGCTTCTTTCTTTCTTTTTCTCTCACTCTCCAACATAGGAGGAATATAATTAGATCTTCAAAATTATGCATTAATTAAACATTTTAATGTTGTTGTTTTTTTAATCTTGAAAAAAAAAAATCTGATTTCCATTCTAAATTATTCAATGTAACAGCGATTCTGGTAATATGGAATACGTTAAACTCATAACAAACGGCAATAAATTTCGAATCAAATAGTTTTCTTCTATGAAACCAACTTGTGATATACCATTAAAGAGATAACAAAACATTTATAACTGATGTGTGAAACAATGCATTAGATACATTTTCATAGACGTCCAGAATCATCCCGGTCGTAAAAGCGAAACCGGTTATGACATTTCACATATCTTTTATTTTTATTTATTTTTTTACCCAGGATGAATACGTCAAGGTCCTATGCAGGGCATTTATTAATATTTTACCTCATGATACATCACACGTCATGCATCTTTTTGGGGCCAAAGTATTCGCATGAATATTCATACTGGGTCATGTATACATTCTGAAAATGTGTGATTAAACACACCAGAAATTTTATTGAAAATGTTCATCCATTACGTAGAAGCACTCTCTACTTTGTAATTAGCTTCACTCTTACATTCTGCGTATATGATTATCATATATACTGAGGTAGATTGTAGATGTTATCCTTAAAATTACTTATCATGCGGACACATTATCAAACTGATCAGGCGGACGGGATCATGTGTCTAGGCTGTCAGGGATATGTTTTGAATAGCAAATAGAAAATCTGTGCCCTTGAATTAGGATGCATATTTATCATGTGATTTATAAGCTATTTCTTTTTTCTTTAAACAGCAAGGTGATTTTTAAGTTTTTTCGCTTTATCAGTATGTTTTTGCAAATTAAGTCTTTACTTTGTGTTGATTGGTTGCTTATTTTTTTTTCTTTTTGGATATACGATACCAGATGTGAAATTAATCTTATTTAATTGCAAAACGTCGTTTCATGATATACAACGTTATTTTTGGTGATATATTTTAGCAGAAAAATTAATGTTTTCAAGAATGCATGGAGAAGTCCTTTCACTGTCAATAAACATGATATAGAAAGTAATTTATGCATATTAGTTGTAATCAAAACATTTCCAAAACTTGTAGTATGTTTATTTCTATATGTATAATTTCTGAAATTGCTTCGGCTAAAGTCTTTATTGCAGCTAACTATTTAAGTGGTCTCGGCACCAAAATAATTTTAATCTGTAAATAACACGTTCAAGTTTTTTATCATGTTTTAATAAAGCAAAATCATTACAGGTATTAAAAGGCCTTAAATTGTTAATAAATTAATAATTTTTTTTTTAATTTAACAATTTTTGAATCTCTTCTTTTCCAATTTTGGTATTTGAAAGAAGATGTTTTCTTTTTAATCTTATACTGAGGGTATTTTGTTCCATTTGCATCCAAGTATTTCTTTTTCTTTTGATCTAATATTTGTATCAAAAATCCAATATTTAGGTTTCTAAAACAAACTTATAAAAAGTCGCATTTTAAGATATTAAAGATGTCGATACTTTAGGTAAGGTATTAAAAAAAATCTCATACAATTTTTTCAATTATTGTAGAAGTCTTATCGTTTATATTGCATAGAGAATATGAAAAAATACGAACTGTGAAAAGTGAGTTTAAAGATTTCATTTACAATAAAAAGAGATTAAATTTCATCTAAATGTATTAACTATATTTCCTTTATTATTTATCAGATCGTTAAAAAATTTGGGCACATGATATTAAAGTTAATTTTAGGATAAAAATCGACATTTTGTCTTTTTTTTTTTTTCCCTCGAGGTTTGAGTTTCTTACAGAGGTGGTTAAAATGCTATAAAATATAATTTTCACCTTGAAAACAAGTGGCAACTGAAATAAAATGTGCATTACTCAATTTATAATGAAATGTAACTGCACTTTTAATAGGTGCCAGATTACAATTACTTTTAACTCTAAAATTCTTTCAACATTTTTAAGGGGCAAGTTGTATTCAGAAAACTATATACGTATGGTATTCTGTTAATGTGCTTGACAGAGGGGTACAGAACATGTACAAACAAATTTTGCAATGGAACACGGTATCGCAATGCATTTATTCAGCTAAAAATATATGTCACACTAACTGCCCTAATCGTAAAATAGAAAGTTAAACTGTCTTAACTTGTTTTGTGTGCAGTACGATAACAGCAAGTGAAATGCTAGATATTTCCACTATTCGTGCCGAAGCAGCAAGAACTTCATGTTCCATATTATGGACGTAATTGCCTGTGCAAAACGTATCGAATTACTGCTTTTCCACCGTTTTTCGCGGTGTTTTCACATTATAAATAAAGCAAGACAAGATAAGTCTACGAATTTCATTACCGCATTTTAACTTTTCTTAATTTTATTAGCAGAAATCTGATTTTGGTTTGTGGAAAACGCTGTATTTTTGACTGAAGAAAATTGCGGCCTCTGGTTCCACTGCAAATTCAATTTATCTTCACCTATACTACGATCACTCTGAGTATGTTACAATATTAATTGAACATCATGTCTATTATTACACCATTCTTAATTTTAAAACTTAATTAAATAAGATGTGAATAAACCACAAATGTTTTTCTTCATTTATTAACTGAAGCCTGATTTTAGTGTAACCCTTCACTGCACGACGTGCCGCATCTGGCACATACCTAAATACACTGTAATTCTTATTATGTGGCACGGATTTGGCCAATATGATCTCTATCCCTGATCAAGAACAGTCCAAAGAATCGAATAACACTTATTTTGTCCATGTCAGATAGGTGCATTTGACAAAATATTAGAATTTGTTCTTCGGAAGCAAAAAAAAAAAAAAAAAAAAATCGATCAAGCTATTAAAGTAAAATTTACTTGCATTATTTTAAGTGAATACTTAAAAATATGAATATAAGAAAGGTTGCAGAAAAAATTAATTTAAGCTCATTTAGTTGTTATATGTATATAACCATTAATTAAACATTACCGACCATCATCAAAAACTGCAATATTGTGAATGATTGACTACACGCCATAAACCAACAATATAGAACTGTATGTGTAAAATAAAGTACCGTATACCTAATTACAAGAATTAACATGGAAGAAAAAAAAGAAGAATATAAATTACGAAAAAATTGAAAAATTTACATATTGAATTACGTTTTCAAGAGTACAGAATTCAATGATATAAGCAAATCGATTATTTTCTGTGGGAAAAAAAGCTATAAGCTGAAAAGATTTTTTCCCCTGTACTCAAGCAAAAGTCACCAATTACATATAAAACATCAAATCAACATCCATATAAAATACGTATTAGAAATGTAATTATAATACAAAAGCCCCCATTTTTTTTATAAATTAACCATTGCGTATTATCCAGACAACACCACCCACCTCCGTACTCTAACATCTACCCACCCAACCATCCTATAGTAATTGTTTATTTTTATTTTACAATTTTTAATTTTTTATAAATATTTTATTTTATAATTTTTTTTTAATTTTTTTACGCATGTGTTAATTTTTTTTAATTTTTTAATTTATATATATATAGATCATGTAAGTACTAATTGTATATTAATGAATATATGAATTTTTTTGGAAAACCATGATTTAATGCATCATAAATTGGTTTTTTAATATTATTGTTAATTAGATGAGAAGAACATAAACATTTTATTCTGTATAAATGATTAAGTAGTATATTTCGATATACAGAATGATGAAGACAAGATTTAAAATTTGTAAATGTATTAACTTTGAATTTAAATTCTTTACGTTTATCATATAAATCAGTTATTGTTTTGTTGTCTTTTATTGTAATTTTAAGATCTAAGAAGTTAATAGTATTGTTAGATAAGAGGTTTTCCGTTAATACCAAATTAGTGGGATAATCAACTGGAAATTGAGAAATTTTAGATTGATCAGTGGCAATTAAAATTATGTCATCAATATAACGATATAAATGGAGATTATTATTAGTAAAATTACGTTCATAGTGATATAAGTATAAGTCTGATAATAAACTGGATGTACAACCACCTTGTGGTATACCGACATGTTGTAAATATAATGTATTATCTTGCAATATATAATTATTATAGATAATAAAGTTTGTTAATGATTTAAAATAAACGATATCAATATTAGATGGTAATTCCAGTTTTTTATAATACTTTTTAAATAATGCATTTATTATATTATGTAAATCTAATAAGTCTATATTATTAAAAAGATCTTTGAGGTCATATGTCGTTATATTATATACACAGTTAAGATTTTTTAAAATAGTGACCAGTTGATAGCTATTTTTTATACAATGTGTATTATCATTGTTTGTAGTAAGTATATATAATTGATTAAGAATTTTTAATAGAAGTTTATTGGCTTTATTATTATATGTATTGCAACCAATAGTTACAGTCCTAAATTTAATTGGCGTTTTATGAAATTTGGGAATTAGAACTAAATAAGGATAATTAAAATTAGTAGATAGAATATTTAATAGTTTATAACTTTGAATTTTACGATTATTTACAATTACATTTTCATTAGTTTTTTGAAAAGATTTATTAGAAGAAATACAGGTTGTAAGAAGTTGGTGATAAGATTTACATATGATTGCATAATTATTAGGAGATTTGTCTACATATGTAATAACGTAGTTTTTTTGTAATTTAGTTATTTGTTGGAAAAAATGCTTTGTGTTAATAGAAACCAAATCAGAAATATTATTTTTTAAAGCCATAGTTAATTTTTCAATTACTAATATTTTCTATTGATTAAAATATGCAATAGGTTTATTGTAATAGATTGAAATTTTATATATAAAAATATCTATATCATATGTAAACTGTTTGATTATAGATTTAACAGTAAATTTAGATGAAAGTCTATATTTAGTACCAAAACCCATTAGTTTTTTCAATTTAAAATCATTAACAATATTAAGATTTCCAGTGATTATATGTCCATGATCATTGTTTATATATTTTTTTAGATTGGGGTCATTGCAATTACACGAAAAATTACTTGCAGCAGATGTATTTTTTGAAAATGTATTGTAGTTAAAAATCTTTCTACCAATTGTATTCGGATATTTAAAGGTTTTTGTTATATGAAGATTATCAATAGAAAAATAACATTTTTTATCGTTAATTAGTGAATTGATATTAATTTTATTAAATATATGATTTGAAAAAGTTATCATTTGAGTATTCGTATTATGAATTTTTTTTTTTTTTTTTTTTTTTTTTTTTGTAAATTAATATTTAAAAGATTGACCCTAGTCCTAATAAGATCAAAATAAATATCAGAAAAATGTTTAGAGAAAGTTTTACTTAGAAATACATTTAAATGTTGTATAATCTGTTTCTTTTTAATAGCAAATATGTATTTTCGAATTAATAACCAATTATAATGCTTTAAATATTTACTTTGAAGATCATTAATTTGTTTAGTGTTATATTTTTTAGAAACTACACCTGAAGATGAACCCTTTCCACGTTTGTTTCGTGTTGTTTTACAATTTAAATTATGATTAAGAGTAAGATAAATTGGTGAATAATCAATAGTGTTATTTATAGATGTGAAGACTTTGACAGGTCTATTAAATATTTCAGAATTAAGTCCATAACGATATATTGTGTTGTAATATTTCATGTATGATGACTCCATATAAAGCCGTTCTGATTTATTTTTTAGAATTTGAAGGATTTCAATTGTCGTATTTTTAAATTGATGTTTATGAAAATGTGCAATTTCAGCTGTAGACTGTAGATTTTTTGCTTTGTTTTTATTAGAGTCTGAACGATGTTGATTGATACGTTTATGAATTGGACCTGATGTTTCACCTATATATTTCATGTTACATAAGTTGCACTTTATGCAATAAATAACATTAAATGCTTTACAAAAATTTGAATAATTAGGATCTGAGACAATTTGTGACTGAGAAGCGTATGGACATGTCTTGCACCGAGCATCTAAACATTTACGAAAAAATAAAGGTCATATATATAGCAATACAATATTTTAAAACCCTAATTTTGTACATAGGGTACGCGCCATAAAATATCAAATTTTAGCTGAAATTTCGAAATTTAATTTTTTTTTTACTATTTTTCCCATTATTAGACCGATATATAGATCTCAAATAATTTTTATAAAAATGGAAAAAATCTTGCAGTGAAGGGTTAAGTGGAAAACACCGTATTTTACACTAAAGTAAATTTTGACCCCAGGTTCCACTGTAAATTCAATTTATCTTACCCTATACTATGATCACTCTGAATATGTTACAATATTAATTGAACATCCTGTATATTATTACACCTACATTTATGTTTTATGTAGTGTTTCATCTATTGTTTGAGAATTTAGCTCTGCATTCATATTGGACATTCCTCACATCGCGATCTCTAACAAAAACTATCGTGTTAACATTTAGAACACCTGCTTAATATTTATTGGTTTTTCCTCGAACAATTATCCATTCTCATTTCTAAATGAACTAGTAGTAATCATAAAAAGTGTTTTTAACACATAACATAGATGCTAATGGGTCAAACACGATATGTGACAGCTTCGTACGGAAGAAAACGTTAATAAATGCTGTTCATATCTTGCGCTTTCGCTTAAAGCAGTCATAGTAACAATTCTGTTTTGATTAAACATTCAAAACACGATCTTTAATTAGATGTAGGAAGAAATCGAACAATGGATACATCGGTGTAACATTTTTGATCGACATAAGAATTTTCTTGGTAGTTTTGTCCAGTCGCGGAGGAAATAGCCACTTGTAATACTCCAAAGAAGACAATGTCCCTCAAATACAATGACTTAGTGACTTGGATTCCCAGGAAAGTGTACCGCCCTTTATTGGCGACTGCCTGTCAATTTGATGAGAGATAGATTCAATGATTAGATTGAAATTATTTTCTAGGCAAGGCTGTTGAACTGTATCGAATGTTGGAGCTAAAATATAAATCAAATTATTCTGATAAAGTCATTCAAAGTAGGGCCGAAACTAAGGGGGGGGGGGGGGGGGGCAGAGTTGGCATGTGCCCCAGGCGCCAGAACGAAGGGCTCCAAATGAAGGATTATACCTTTGGAATAGATCATTTTATTCTGATGGACTGATGTCTTCTATTATTATGAAACAGCCATTATAAATGAAGTGTTAGGTGAAGATGAAAGAGCAGTCGTAAAAAGTTAGAACTCTGATTTTCTGGTCAGAATGGGAAGAAAATCGGAGTTCTAACTTTTTACGGCTGCTCTTTCATCTTCACCTAACACTTCATTTATAATGGCTGTTTCATAATAATAGAAGACATCAGTCCATCAGAAGAAAATAACTCGGTGAAAGCGGAAACTCGGTTAAGCGGGACTTGGATAATCGGAACTCTACTGTATATTTCATTTTAAAAATGATCTCTAGAATATTTTTGTTAGTGTTCAAAGGTGGGTCATGACCGCCGTGACATCCGCCATTGTAGATTACGTAGTTCAGTTACATATTTTATGATTACATATATTTTAAATTTTAAAATAAGTCGGCTATTAGAAAATTAGTAAAATTTTCTTTGTAAATATACTTTGCGGAAGAGGGGGGGGGGGGGCGTCAAAATCCATCTTGTTCCGGATTCAAAAAAGGCTAGTTTCGGCCCTGATTCAAAGATCGTTGAAAAATACTTTTCACTTTTTAGTTCTTGTACGAATCACTTTGCAAAGTTCTTGCTTAACAAAAATGAGAGTTTGGTAAAGTACGGCGACTGAAAGCGAAAATTAAATAATTAAATTAGCACGGGACAAGAAAATGAATTGGAATGAGGATTTTCTGATTAATTCAAGTCTCACTTCCAGTTAATGCGATGCAAAAGTTTCTTTAAAATTTGATTTCATTAATAATTCTTAAATTATCTATTGCAGCATAATTTCTACTTCAAGTAGGCTCAAAAAATTGGATATAGAAATATCATTTGGCATATTTCAACAATCGCGGATGCAAAGCCGCAATTTTTACTAGTTTTTTAGGTACTTGTTAGTTATCCCGTCGACCATTTTCTCCAAATTATATAAATCGCCAAATCAGCCGCCAAATTATACAAATTGACATAATTTTTATTTTATATAACGAAACAACAAATAAATTAGTATAACATTAATAAAAATACAAATAAAACGTCGAAATAAAAATCACTTGATGACGTAAACACTTATTGTCAAGTGAATGTGACATTTACGTTCAACCATTATTGGCATTTAATTTTACAATTTGACGACAGTAATTTGGTCGACGAGATAACTAACAAGTACCGTAATTAAAATAATAAAACTTTGTAAAAAATCACCATAAAATTAAAACAAAACACAGGACGCGTTTCGAGCTAAAAACATAACAGCTCGTCATCAGCTAAGCATACACGTGTCCGAAAACGAACAAGTTCAAAAATGAATTCATTTCAAAAATGAGTTCATTTTTGAACTTGTTCGTTTTCGGACACGTGTATGCTTAGCTGATGACGAGCTGTTATGTTTTTAGCTCGAAACGCGTCCTGTGTTTTGTTTTAATTTTATGGTGATTTTTTACAAAGTTTTATTATTTTAATTGCTTCATATCGCCAGTTTTCGGTGCTGTTTCGCTGTAACAAGTACCGTTTTTTAATATAATGAAAAATTTTGGATGCTAGCTGTTCTGCTTCTTATTAAAAATTATAATTTTACAAAAAAATATGTTTAGAGTTGAAGCGTTCTAAGAACTGAAATAACAATTCCAGCTAATAAAATCTTTTAAAAAGCACGATAATATTCAGTTCGTAATTATCGAAACTAGGGGACTCAACCCAGACCTCCTGGGTTACAGAATATAAGAGGAAACCGTTTTATTAGATTGCCTACTAACATCAATTTTATTTGGAAAGTATAAATTTTGCACTTAAAGTTTTTAAATTTATTAAAAGAGATGCTTTCGTATGAGCAGAAGTAATCTCTACATATTTCGTTACCTTTTTAATTCAGTTGTTTAAGAGCGTAGTGTTGAATACTATTATAAAAACACACTAATATTCAAAAATATACTCCAGTACACTTGAATTTATTCACATTATAACAAAATAAGACGTTCATGGATACCTCTTCAAAACAAGACATTCCATCGACTCGAAAACAGAACGCAGACTATAAAAATCATTGCCAATAATACAAATCATAAATATGACCGAACACATAGTTCGGATTACATATCTGTTAAATTATTGTTTTATTTAATTTTATTTTATTGATGAAGTTTTTTGTTCGTTATGGAATATCAACCAGAAGCAAATACTGAACGATTTATATTAACTTAGATGCAAACGGATTTATCTTTCATAATCGTCTGCACGCGAAAATTAAAAAAATCATCCTTGAAAATTATTTAAAAACCATAAAAAAATGAGTAAATTGCGATACAGTTTTCAAATAAATTACAATACACTTTTGAAACAAATTGCATTTGTAAGTGCAATTTTTTCTGTATTCGCCGATCGAAAATTTGAAATTTTTCGGTGTTTAGAAGATTAAAAAATTCCAGTAACAGCGAAATTTAATCGTCTGCTGTTGCCAACATCAAAATGACGCCAGTGTGTTATGGACGGACACGTTTGTCCTTTATAATATAGATTTGTTTAATGTTATACAAACTAAGACTATACAATTTCTCAAAGCGATAATATTCTGCTACTTAAATTAGATGGTATTTTTTTATTTTTTCAAAATTATGTTCTGCTAGTTGAATAGGCATTTCCAAAGCGGTTCTAAATTTAATCAAATCGCGTAATGAATTAATTCATTATAGCATAAAATACTGTGTGTGATAAAGTTGTGTGCTACATTCCTAGATAAATCATAAGAGGGGGGGGGGGATATACTACATTTTAGAATGATGGGAGTATAAAGAAATTTGTCATTAGTGATTCTCACGCATATACTTAGAGTAAAATCGTGGAAAGCTTTAACTGTATCTCAGCCGTTAGTAGTTTCCTCTCCAGTTTAACATGTTTTCTTCCATCATTAAAACGCCATTTAAGAAATGATTTCTTTTTGTTTCCTATATAACTGACCTAGTAAGTAAGGCATTACTGAAAGGGGAAACTCTTTCTAATATGTTAATGTAATAAAAGGAGACTCCATTATTACCGTCTGGCCAACAAAAGATTCTTGTAATACAATTTTTGGAATACTGGTGGTGTGGTCTTTTTTTATTTACTGGAACTTGGATTCTAGTATATGATTTTTCTATAATGAACGGATTTTTTTTATGTGCATTCGAAAAGAAAAGAACCCCCTTTTTTATACATACATTGATTTCTCGCTTTTTGTAACTTATGAAGATCTCTACCTTTATTATAATTTCAGTTATTTAATTGAAACAACAAAGTAGCCACATGTAATTAAAACTCTACTTACTTTTTTTTTTTTTTTTTAATTGACTAGCTGAAATTAAATGCTACACGCCAAGAAGACTGCTGGTTAATGTCAGCATTAAGTTTTCGTTTATCAACTCCAGAATTCAGGACGTGAAATTCGTAGTTGAATGATATTTTTGAAATCCAATAATATCATTTTATTAAAAAGTGTTTGGAAAAAAATGCCTTGAAACTTTCCCTGGAGTGCCTAACTTAAAGAAGAAAATTCTAAATTGCCTTTTATCTTTAAAGGCTGGAAAAACGACCGTAACCATATAAATTTTTTCAGTAGGAAGTACTCCCATCTTTTATCCGCAAATTTTATTCCCTAAGCTTCTCAGATACTCAGGCGTCAAAGTGAAATGGGCCAATAAGATCGTTTTCATATAGGGGGAAAAGGGGAACATCTGAATTACTCCCATTTCAGTGCTGTTGTCGTAAAACAGTCAGAGGGTATACGTTGCTATAAGCAGACGATAGATGCTTGAGAGTATACGCTGTAGCTTTACGAGAGAAACAGGGGGCTATATGGAGGTTCTTATAGAGATTCAGAGGGTATGCGGCGTATACCACCGTATACCTTCCAATAGATTTCTGGTCCATTTCATCTAATTAACATGGCAGAAAGATCTTTTGAGATTGTCAATGGTTGATAAGATTAATATAAACGATTGGCAGCTTTTAAAAGATTTTTATCTGATATAGATGAAATGGATGTTGTTCGCATATGCCTCGTTTTTCAAATGTACCCTCTTTTATCTTACATATTTTTTAGATATTTTAAGCTCTTGCTGCTACTTTTATACTAAAACTACGCATAAATACTCACTACCTTGGACCTACTGCAATAAGCCTGAATGAAACCAGGTTATTTGGACAAACAGTTGATCATTTTCTAATTAGCCTGTGCCATGAGTCAGTAAATTATCAGACTGATTGGAAAAAGAGATGTGGCCATTTTCTAATTAGCCTAAACCAGCAAAAGCTATTTGCAATAAGTCTGAAAAATACCATACTGATTGAAAAATAGGAGATGATTCTCCAGTTACATTAGCTCTTTACAAACAGCCTCGGATGTTTGCAAAGAGCCGAATTTTTCAAATTGGCTAGGTAATGTATATATTTTCCATCTGAAAGCATTTTCATTTAAAAATCCGTCTGTACCTGTGCCCGATAAAATCCAACTCAAAACCGAACCGCACCCAAAGCATTTAGCCAACTCCACCCGATGCATGACATTGTATCCTGGTAATGTGAATTTGGGCAGTGTATGAACTTGTCACATTCTTGAATTATGCTCTTCTAATGAAAGAGTTTGTGTTTTCTCTGTGCAAAAGATGTAATGTACGCCTGATAAGCAAAATCAGCTTTATACCTAATAAATACATAATTAAGATTAAGTATACCTATAAAATCTAGTTTTTCCATTCGAAATTTTCATCTCTTCCCGTCTTTGTCATCGTCGTAATCTCTTTATGACTCTCATGTTTTATCTCCTAATGTGACTTTTCGGTTAAAATATTCCACCTACATGTTAATACTGGCCAGAGACATGCACAATAAGTACTTTCGGTGTGGAATAGAAACACATTGTATATATTGTTGGTTGCTGTAACATTCATGCCTCCACCTTGACATTAAAAGAAAAATATAATCGAGTAAAACCTTTTATTTGATTCTTTAGATTTATAATGATCTCACACTGCATGTTTAAAAATACTTAAATTTGACTTTTCATGCAATTAGAGCTTCCTTTGTTTGTTTTTTTTTTTAATTACTGATATGTAGATTCACTCCCAAATTAGAATTGCTCACATATACAAGAAACAGTGCTTTTTAATTTAAGCAGTATTTCAAAGAATAAATTTTATTCTTAAATTTCATGTCTAAGTATGAAACTAATAAAAAGAATTTCTTGAGAATTTACTGGACAATAGACAAGCAATAATTCAGCATGTATTCATGGAAGCCTTTCTTTGAATTTGCCGATTCGACAGATTTATTGTTTCGTTTATCTCAAGCTACTAGAAAAAAAATTAAGTTATAATACTAAATGGGTACTCTTATAATTTTATCTGATTACTTTATATTAAGGTTAAAAAAAGAATCCCTCAATTCGGCACTTTTTCCATTGTCTATGCACGCATAACTTTGGAACGGATATGCAAATTCTGAACAGTTTTTGCAAAATCTGTCGATCTTCAACTTTAATTTTACAATGCAAAATTTATTTATATAATAAAATGAGTATAGGGCGTCGTGTTATAACAATCTAAATAGATTTTGTGAAAGGGGATTATGTTAAGGAATTTCAACATAATCCGTTGAGTTGGTTAATGTTCTGGTTCCGGTGGTATACGAAGAGCTCAGATGATAAAGGTGGTATGTGACAAAAAAAATTAAGTTAATCATATTATTGAAAATAATCAATGGTCCTCTACCATCTGTTAAACTACTATTAGGAAAAAAAAAAAAAAAAAAAACTAATATTCGCAGAGATTTTAATCGATAAAGGAGGGAGTTGACAATAAACGCATATAGATATTTGGAATTTTACCTCATTTTCTCAAAATAATGATTGCGTAATTGAACACCTTCATTCTCTGAGCTCTTCATATAATAATATACACTATATGGCCAAAGGTGTCCGGCCACTTGTGATTTTAGACGTTTTGTTAAATATCTAGAAAAATTCATCAGAAATTCACCTGAAACTCCAGGTGTGTAAACAGTATAGTATAGGTCATATATTCCCGAGAAGATTTTTTTCCCTGAAACCCCATAGTGGATCGCCAACAAATTGAAAAAGAACGAATATCTTTTGGATACTCTGTCAAACTAATGTAGTAAAAGCTCCAAACTGTAGACTATGATTAAGTGGCTTATTGTAATAATCTGTGTTCAGTTTTATGAGGATAGCATGTATACTGGAAGAGAAATTCAGGTTTTCCTAAAAACAGTCTCAAATTTTGCAAGTTTTTTGCTTACAATTTGCAGAGTTCTTAATATAAAAAAAAGTTCTTTTCAGAAAATATGACAAACAACATTGTACACAATACTCTGCAATCAAATTAAAATGTAATAAACATTGTATGAAAAATGAACAGGTTTACTAAATAGTGTTTCACTGCGCATGCCCGAACGCAATCAAAATATAATGTGCATAATGCAGACCTGCCAACCTTTGAAATTGAGAAATCGTAGCACACAAAATTTAAATTAATCTGGAGACTGGTTGGTTGGTTTTTCGTGTTTCACAGCCATCTTTTGACATTCGTAAAAGGAATAAGGTTTCCATCTTTCAACTCAATACAGCAAATTTTTTTCCTGAAAATTTTTAGACTATTTTTAGAGTTTACTTTCGTTTCGCAGCGTTTTTTTTCTTTTTTACATTTGTAAAAGGAGCCTGGTTCCAATTTTTTAGCTCAATGCAGTAAATTTTGACGGAATTCGCGATTTATTTCCTACAATCATAATTCCCATTTTCCTATCACAATTCTTTGTTGAAATCCGCACTTTTTATCATGAACTTTTGATGAAATTCGCATTTTTTATGCGATCCTTTGACGAATTTTACGTTTTTTTACCACGATCGTTTGACTAAATTATTGTTTTCTTACTGCGATCTTTCGGTGAAATTTGCGTTTTTTTACTAATCTTTCGATGAAATTTGCATTATCTTACTGATCTTTTGCTCTTGAAGCTGGTAGATGGGAAGTGCTGGGTTCGAACCCAATTGCGCCCGTCGGCCTAACCGTTTTGGAGTTTTCGTGGTTTTCTTCGAAATCGTGGATTCCCATTCGTAAATACGGGTTAGGTTTCCTTAGAAAGACCCCCACGAAGGGCACCCCACCCCCCAGAGCCTATATCCCACGTGTTGATAATTGGCCATAATAAATACAAACCAAACTTACTTACTGAGATTTTCACGAAATTCGTGTTTTCTTTCTGCGATATTTTGACAAAAATCACGTTTTTATCACGATCCTTTATTTTCTTCTGCGACCAATTGACGAAAATAATTTTTTTTTTTTTACACGATCATTTGTCGAAATTCGCGATAGTTTATCGCAAATCGTGTGATTTCACACACTATTTCAAACCTTGCCCCTCAAGGAACCCCCTCCAGAATTCTTAAAATGGCACCCTTGTTTCTAAGGAAGGGAATTCCTGTATAAATATTTACAAAAACACGATTAGAATGTTTTATGTTAAGAAGTTTTTTTTTGCAGCCCAGAATTTTTTTTTCTCATGAGCATTTTTTAATGGCCAATTTTTTTTAAACTTTCGGAAACGAATACTTGGAAATTTCGGAACAGAGTCACACCTGAAAAATATGCTGCGCGGGATAAAAATCGCAACTAGAAACAAAAAATGCTTTTGTGTTTTTTGCAAAAAATCGTAGTTTAAGACCGATTTTCGTAGCATCGTAGTTTATAGGTCTAAATCGTAGCAACTACGATTTTTTCGTAGCAGTTGGCAGGTATGATAATGTGTTAGCTAAATGTATCGCGCAACTTTTGTAAAAGTCTCCAAAACATAGCTTGAAACTTCTGAAAATTATCGTTGACAGAATAATCTCGCAATTTGTTGTTCTCAAAATGAAGCAAAAAGATGAGGGGCTGTATCGATATATCCATTGATTAGTGCCAATATAGCATACATAATATGCACGCACTACTGTATTTGGATACAAATCCTCATCTTTTTGCTTCCTTTTGGGAATAACGCATTTTGAGCTTATTCTATCGATGATAATTTTCAGATTTTTCAAACTATGTTTTTGAGACTTTCACAAAAGTTGCTCTATACATTTAGCTAACACATTATGCAAATTATGTTTTGTTTACTTTGGGGCATGCGCAGTGAATCATTATTTAGTAAACCTTCTCATTTTTCATACAATTTTTATTATTTTTTAATTCTGATTGCGTATTGCGTACAATGCTGTTTGTCCTATTTTCTGAAAATAACTTTTTTTTAATATTAAGAACTCTACAAATTATAAGCAAAAGACTTGGCAAAATTTGGGACTCTTTTTATAAAAGCTTTAATTTCTCTACGAATGTACATGCTATTCACATGAAAGTGAACACAGTTTATTACAATAATGCACTTAATTCTAATCTACAGTTTGAACGCTTTTGTTACATTAGTTTTTACAGGCTTTTTCAAAAGAGATCCGTTCTTTTTCAATTTGTTTACGATCCCCTATGGGGTTTCGGGAAAAAATCCTCATGGAAATGTATGACCTGTACTATTCTATTTACACATCTGGAGTTTCAGGATAATTCCTTATGTAGTTTTCTAGATGTTTAACAAAACATCTAAAATCGCAAGTGGCCCGTCACTTTTGGCCATATAGTGTATATCCGATATTTATTTTCAAAATATCAAGATTTTTGATATTTTCACATTTGAAATTTATTTTCAAAATATTGTGCATATTTTCAGTGAAAACAAGCATATGGGAAATTTTCAACTGCTATTGACAGTCTTGGCCTCTAGGCAAAGAACTTTCGTCTCTGGCATTGATTTTTTTTAGCCAAAGAGGAAAAATATATTTTTCTAAGCTTTACATTTGAGGTTGAATTTTTAAGTGTAAAACTAATAATTATAGGGGGCATTAGTAACTCAAAAGTTGTAACCAGTGAAAGGTAAACTGTCTAGTTTATATAATTTGTTATTTAGAGCTTCCTTAGAAAAGAATCTATTCTGGTTTTGGTTTAGTTCAGTTTAACCCTATGGGGTCCGTTTTTTTTTTTTTTTTTTAATTTTGAGAAAAAAATCCTTTTACGTTAATAATGTTAATGGTAGCTATCGAAATAGATTTACTGAAGTTTAACGAACATGTCATTGTCTGAAATCTAACGAATGCAGTTATTTTGCGGGCAAGTCATATTCATAGTCATATGACAATAGACTAAGGAAGAGCTCTTGGAGACGTTTGGAAAATATCGTATTACAACAAGATTTAACAGGTATTTTAACAGGTATTACAACTTTCTAATATTTTTTGCGTTTTATCACACATTGTTTGTTCAAATATGGAATCGATATTTTAAATTTAAAGAGTGAAATATATGTTTAAAATTAAAGAATTGCCAACAGTGCAGAGAAAATTAGCAAACTTTTATTATTATTATTATTATTATTATTAAAAACCAAAACATAAATGGAGTTATTATAAATAGATAGACATATACTATCATTACTACATGCTGATAATAACAAAAGTAATTGTTAAGACAAAATAATACTCAATGAAAAGGCGTGTACTATTACTAGTACGCCAGGACTGAACGGGTTAAATTGCACAATATGATAGGGGGAAAAAAGCAGATAAAAGTTTACATTTATGTTCAAATTTTTCATTAATAATAACAAAAACTACTTTGCATTTAAAATTTTGTTCTACAAAACATGAAATTCTCTCTTTACTTGACACTGAGTGCTATAATTTGTTCTTCAATGAGTGCATAAAGCAAATTGTATCTGTTTTCAATTAGTTCATCTTCAGTTTTGTTGTAAGTGAGAAGAAGAGAGAGAGAAAAAAAAAAGACCTTTTAGAACGTTGTTTTAAGTTTCTAATTTGTATTATGTTGGAAAATATTTATTATCAGCTATAAGTTGACTATATTGTAATATAGGATGTACACAAGCAAGTGGGTAAGTGTGATCGAAGATCCCACAGAGGGTTTCGCTTAATATTGGAAGTTAACAACTGGAAGATAGTTTTTTAATCAGATTAAAACTATTCAAGAGCTGCTTTTCAGACGATTGTAACAGCATATGTTTGTATATCTGAAATGCATATTTAACCCATTTTTGCCTGAATTTTTGTTTTCTTAAATTTCTTGGTAAAATCACTTTTAAATGTTGCAAAATGAACTAGAAAATTACTAACAAAAATTACGCTAAAATATTTTTGTATTTATTTGATAAAATGTAAACGTACTAAATATGGGAATATCCATATGTGGAAAATCCATAATTATATGTTTTGTCTACATTTATATAAATTAAGCTTTTAAATTGTATATTATATATAACATTATAAGTATTATTAATAATACATTAAGAATAATAGTATTTGAGGCTAGAAAACAATTTGTTTCAAAATCATCTTGAAAAGGACTGTACATAAATAATTGGCCCCTAGTTGGCTAAAAGAAATATGTACCCATTTACGCCTAGCGTCCTATATTTTGTATGTTACAAACATGCATAAAAGTAGGTTTGAACATGTAATTTCGCAATTTAAAAAATACGTATTTCAAAGAAGTCTACAAGCTAAGATTATGACTTATTTATTTGGATCCTTGATACAAAAAATACAAATAAACTTACTTTTTACATTTCGCCATCTTGAAAAATGAAAAACCTATAAACACCAAGGCCTTCATTTAAGCAAATAAATATCAATCTTATGCTGTCATCTCTCAGTAATAGACAATTTATAGACAATTATTTCATACAACTTTCATGTTGTAAAGAAGAAGAAAATTATAAAAATTCGAAACGTCCCAAAAATGGGACGCTAGGCATAAATGGTTAATTGATTTAATTTTAGCTATAATGAAAGAAGAAAAAAACCCTTAAAAATTGCAAGGAATTATTCAAATAAAAATTTTTTGAATAAAAAAAAATAATAGATAAAATGTTTTACAACTTTTGGTCTTAAAAGGGCAAAATCAAAAAATCTGTAAAATTGAATCTATTTGATAATAAAATCTATTCCGGAGAAAAATTTCAAACTCCGAGCATCGAACCGGGAACCTTTAGATTAGAAGGCAAATGTTCTACCACGGAGATATCTAGCCTGCGCGAAAACGACTGAAATTAAGAATTTGTTTTGAAACCTAAATCGCAAAAATGGTCGAATGTAATTAAATGAATTCATTTAATTAAAATAATAATAGAAGACTTTTAAAATTTCTATTATTTGTCGCATGAGGTATTCAGTTATAAGTATGCAAAATTTCAAATCTCTAATTTATACAATTTCTTGGAACGAACTAACTCTGTGTCGGGCTTACAGACAGAGGAGTGAGACAAGTAGGGTTTTGTCGAATGAACGAAGCCCTAAAAAATATCTGATATACTATATCAAAATATCGGATATATTTTATATTGTTGAAAATATGGTGCTATTTACGAAGTCTTAGTATTTGAATATCGCCAAATATGTTTATGTTGAAACACACGTTTTATTTTTCCATAACTTATTTCACGATGTTATAGGGCAGGGACGGCGAACCTTTTCACATCGGCGTGCCAAATTTTGTCAAAAATATATTTTACATGATCATGACGTGGCCAGCGATAAAATAAAAAAAAAATTAATCGATCAAATAATAATGAATCAAAATTACTTAATTTTGTTTTTAGAATTAAAAAAACATGGGGAATATTTGATATTATACTATAGAAATTTATTTTTAAAATATTATTTCTCTTCTTTCATCTTACATGTCAAATAATTTATATCAGTTTCGCACATAGTTATTTTTAAGAGAATGCAAGTTGAAATGAACTCTTTTAATAAGATTTTGTTACTTGAATTTTTCACATTATTCATTTCCGAAAAGAATGTCTAAATAGCAAGCAACAAAATCTACAGCTTTTAGTGTCTGGAATTGTATTCCTAGATGTTATAATTTTACCATCGGCATTTTTGATTATAATGCCTTTTAATCCTTTTTTCGATAATCTTCTAATTCTCTCTTATTCTTAAAATTTTGGGAGCCAATATTGAGCTAGATTGTGATACACTGAGATATATTCCAGTTTCTTCAATTTGTATGACAATGACTACCAACCGAACTAATTAAATTTGGATAAACATAGACAAGATATAGATTAATTAATGCATTTTGTGAAGTTCTACTATATTTTTATGTAGAAACTGAACCTATGCTGTGCCAAAAATAATCTGCAGCGTGCCGCTTATGGCACGCCTGCCATAGGTTCGCCGTCCCTGTTGTAGGGCAATTCCATATGGGACGGAATGACATTTTGAGTTGTAGAATGAAATTTAAAGCAATTACCCTGAAGCTATTGTCACACAAAAACTGATTTTTTAGTTTGCGCATGACTGTTATTGATTAAAAGTTTCAAAAAATATCTGTACATTTTTTTTCTTACACATTTTATACTTACATATTTGAGTAATTTCTTATTGTGTGACGGAATGACTTTTTGTAATTTTGACTTTAACCTGTTACTTAAAACTAGAAACTTTTGTGAATTAGGAAACCATTCAGTTTTTAAACTAATATGTATGTTAAATATGATGTATAAGCAGTATAAAATTATAATTTAGAGCAACCTATCTGTACTACGGTTGAAATTATTAACTGTCATTTGACGTGACGGAATGACTGAAAGTTCCTTAAACATTTATTTAAAACAAAATTGACTAAACTAATAAATTTCATAATTGTTTTATTATCCAGAATGATGGTAAGAAATTACATTACTTAACTATTCACATTTGATAGCTTTTTGAAAAACATATCAAGCACGATTACCTTATTTGAAATCAAAAAATGCACAAAAACATGTGTCAGAATGACAAAACACATGACTTTAGTTTTCATGCATTATTATCAAGAATATGACTTTAAGGCTATTCTAAACCATTAAATATTATACTACATGCATTCATTTATTAAAAAATGCAAAAGAAACAGCAATTACCTTCTTTTACCAAGTGTTCGTCAAGAATACTATTTGTGCACAATTGCAAGCATTTTACTTTTCCGCCATGTTGTTTATTTGGACTGTTGCCAGTTGCAAATAAAATAAAAGTTTTGAATGTAAAACAATAATTTGAAAACTTGGAATATATTTTAAAACTTAATTTATATATATATATATATATACATATATATGTCACATTTTAACGAAATGACAGTATTCACTGAAATTAACTTTATTAAGTTTTATTTAAATGATCAAAAAGGTGGCAATCAATTTCCATAGCTGCTTACAGGTTAGACTTCAGCTACCAAGTGGCGTAGAGGTATATCTCTGAAATTGCTCATCTCCTAGGGTTACCAGTTAAAAAGGGCCATGTGTTTCTATTAATTTAACGATAAAATGGATTAGTTGGCTACCCCGCCAAACCCGTGATTATCAGTCATTGGGCCCGTATCCAAATTGAGGGACGATTCATTACAAAAACTAATCAATAGGTCCAATCTTTATAATTTTCTTACAATTTCCCCCCTTTCCAGACAAGTCCCCGGGGATGGGCCGGCTTCCATACACGAGGGTCGCCTGGAAAGTATAAAGCATTCTTTATTAAAGGGATGTTAAAATTTTGGAAGTGAATTACTTTTAATCGAGCTGCCTGGAGATGAGTTATTTCTTTCGTATAGTTAACATGTGATATCACAACAATAATAAAAATATTAAAAATAATAAAAATAATACAAATAATAAGAATAATACCACTAAAATTTTCAATACCATAAACAATTGAACATGATAAAAACTAGTTATATTAATAAATGCAAGACACTGGTAATATTATATGCCAAATAAAATAATCAAAATAGGAAATATATTCTAGAATTGCTAAGTCCAACATTACATATAAAATACAAACTTGAATGAAAATGTCTTGACTTCATTCAGTAGAGTGTAGACTCTCAAAATACAATTATACTATACTCATAAAGATGTAAATTCAACTATCAAATATCATCCAATAACAGTTCATATGATATCTGATACTTTACATAGATGGTGTTAACTTAAATTGATCGTTGGGCAAAAAGTACCTTAGTTTGGAGGCATGTATTACTTCATAGTCCTTCTTTGTCAACCAGTTAGGTTTATTTATTTTAAAACTTACATTAGACAACTTTTCAATAATTTGATATGGACCAGAAAAAGGCGGGCTTAACTTCCTGGTGTTCGGATAATGAAATTCTTCTGCAATTACGAGATCACCAGGTTTGAAAGGTGCTTCCACAAATTTTAGGTCATATCTGACTTTGTTTTTTAAATGGTGCTCACCAGTTCTTTGGAAAGCCTCTTTCCTGGCTTCCTCAACCGTAGGGTAATAGTTTTCATTGCCTAATACAGATGGATAAGGAAATTGGCCAAACATTAAGTATGCCGGGGGGTATTTGGTTACTGAATGCGGTGTATTATTGTACTCGTTAATCACCTCCTCCAGAATTTTGGGCCATGGAATGTTTGAAGGTGTAGCATTGATTTTAAGTCTTAGTCGAGTGCAAATGGACTGATTTACGCGTTCATTTTTCCCATTACACTGGGGCCTGTGAGATGAAGTAAGTAATTTTTTTACATTATGTTTATGTACCCATTTACGCAGTTTAGACGCTGTAAAAGCAGGGTTTCTGTCAGTTAAAATTTTCTTGGGAAGTTGAATGCTAAAAATCTGTTTTAGAATATTAATATAAACTTCTGTTGTAACATTTTTAGAGGTAAAACCCCAAACATAACGAGTAGCGTGATCAATAGCTAAGTGCATGTATTTTTTTGTTGAATTGTAATAATTGAAGCCCCCTACTGTGTCTAATGATATTATATCAAAGGGTTGTTCTGCAGGAGGTAAGGCTTCAAGAAGGCCAAATTTAGGTTGGTGGGATTTCTTGTTTAGTTGGCAGACTTCACAATGTTTGACAAATTGCGTAATATCTTGTGTCATGCTGCTCCAGTAGTACTGTGGTGAAATTAAATTTAGCATTTTTTGAATTCCTGGATGGCCAAATTGATTATGGGTTGTTATTAATAATTTTTCTCTTAAGGAGAAAGGTACGACAATTTTTTGAAAACCCTTTTTGTGAATTACCAAAATGTCATTAAATTTTTGAAATTTAGGTCCTGTTACATTATCTAACTCTTGGTGTTCTTTAATTTCTTCTAAGGTTAATAAATGAATGTGGGGATTTACGTTTGATAAAATGGGATTTCTTGAGAGCATGTCGGCTTCAAAATTTGTGGACCCTTTATTGTATTTTACGGTATAATCGTACATGCTTAATTTTAGTGACCATCTGAATAATCTACCGGTTAAATGTTTTATCTTTTTAAGCCATACTAAAGCAGCATGATCGGTATGTATTGTGAAAGGTTTTCCATGAAGATAATAATGGAATTTGTCAAGAGCATAGATTATGGCTAGACACTCCAATTCTGTGATAGCGTAATTTCGCTCGTAGGGCCTTAGTTGCCTTGAGTGGAATGCAATGGGATGTAAATCTCCATTTTCATCCATTTGTTTCAATACAGCACCTAAAGCTTCCTTCGAGGCATCAGTAAAAACATGGCATGGGAGATTAGGATTAAATAATCTCAAAATAGGTCTAGAAATTAATGCATTTTTAAGTAGTTCAAATGATTGCTGACAGATTTCTGACCATTCCCACGGAGTGTCTTTCTTTAATAATTTATTTAGAGGGGCTCTAATTTTAGCATACTTGTCAATGAATTTATGGTATACGTTTATGGATCCGAGGAATCTTTGTAATTCTTTAACATTTTTTGGAGGAATTAAATTTTTAATGGTTTCGGTATTAGCATTGTCTGGTTTTATTCGGCCATTACTAATTTCATAGCCAAGGAAGTCAATTTGAGATTTGGCAAAATTACATTTGGAAAGTTTTAGTTTTAGATTTTCTTGACGGCAAATATTGAATATAGTTTTAAGGTGAACCAAATGCTCGGCATAGGAGTCCGAATAAACTATAAAGTCATCGAAATAATTGGTAACGAAGTTGACCCTATGTTTATTTAGGATCCTTCTGAGAGTTCTTGCGAATTGAGCCGGAGCATTTTTGTATCCGAATGGGAGGACCAACCACTCGTAAAGTCCCTGATTGGTTACAAAGGCAAGTTTTTCTGTGTCTGAAGGGTGGAGGGGGACGTGCCAGTAGCCAGAGGCTAAATCTAGCGTGGAAAAATATTTGGCATTGACAAGTCTGTCTAAAAGCCAGTCTATTCGCGGCAAAGGCTCTGAATCTGTCTTCGTAATGGCATTGATTTTCCTGTAATCAATACAGAGACGCGTTTTACCTTCTCCTTTTTTATGTGCCATTGTCACGGGAGAGGAATAGGGGCTACAGGATTCCTTAATGAGTTTAGCATCCAGCAACTCCTGTACTTGTTTTTGAATTTCTGCATTATCTTTAGGTGATGTACGGTAAGGCCTAAGCGAGATAGGAAGTTCCGAGGTGAGAGTTACTCGCTGGGGTTCCCATCTGACTCTACCTACGTCGTACCGATTGCGTGCAAAAATATCTTTGAAGTCGCTCAGAAGCCCTTCCAATTGTAGGTTCTCTTCAGTAGTATAATGATTAAAAGTTATATCATCATAATCCGAGAGAGTTTGAGTATCAAGGCAACAATGTCCCTCTTGAGACAAACTTGCTTGATTTGATTTGGAAGGAAAACTAAGCGGCTTCTGGCAATTCATATCACCCGTTAAAGTTAAGGTGTGGTTGAATGAACTTTCATGAGAAATTTGACCGAAAACGTTTTGGTCATTCATAATGATGACTCCATCTTGAGTCAGAGTATTTGAGCAAAAATCCATCGAGATATGGAATTTTTGTAATTCTGGGGTTCCCAGTATCGCATATGGCAAGTATGACCTTACTAGATATAAGGTGCTATTTTGCCTGATATTCCCTATTTGGAGGGGTACTTGAACTTTTTCGGAAATCTGGACCTGTCCCTGGGTTTGGTTAACATTAAGAGGATGGCAACTTTGAATAGACGTCATATCCAAAGCTGTAGCTAGATTTTCTGGAATGAGGGACAGAGTACTTCCGCTATCCAATAAAAAGGGTATTTGAACCTCATTATGACAAGTTTTTGGGTTTCTACGGTTTTCGTAATTTTTACATTTGAGGTACCCGGGCACAATAAACCGTCATAAAGAATTCATGTGTATTCCTTGATCAGGGGAATACCCATGGGCGTTTTGGGGTTGGGTCTCATTACTGTGGGTTGCTAAGTTGGATGAAATTGTTGTTCCTGCATTTCCCTGAACACCATATTTATGTAATAAAGTATGATGCTTTCGGTGGCAATTTTTACAACTCATCTTGGATGCACATTTACTTGCAAAATGGCCACTACGCAAACAATTTACACACAACTTATTCAATTGGATGGTTCTCCATCTGCTATCTACAGGCATAGTTATTAATTTTCTGCAAGTGTGGGTGGCATGCGAATCAAAGCAAACACCGCATTTACTATTTTCTAAATTTTTGTGGTCTTTTGATCTATCGGAAGAATCTCTGACATAAGTTATATTTCTTACATCTGTTTTAGTTGGGTTCTCTAAAGTTAACAAGCTTTTAGCTTGAATCTCTAAAAATTTTAGAAATTCCGTGAGATTAGGCATATTATTATGGGTAAGGGATAGTTCCCATCGCTCTTTGAGATTATCGCTTAATTTTTGAACTATGGTATAAATTATCATGTTATCCACTAAAGCATTTTGAGTAAGTTTTAAAGAATCTAGAATTCGAAGTGATTCATTGCAGGTATCTATTATATCGAAAATAGCTTTAGAGGAAGTGGAACAATTTTTCATATTTTTTAAATTGTATAACTTGCCTATTTGTGCTATGGCCAAATCCCTAATCTTATCGTAGCGAGCGCAAAGGGTGTCCCATGCATTTTTATAATTGACCTCCAAAAGAGGAAATCCGGAAATCAATTTATGGGCAGGACCCTTTACACTAGCTAAGAGATATTGCAATTTAGAAACGGCTCCCAAATCTGGATTTCGATCTATAGTTGTGGTAAAAATCTCCTTAAAAGAGAGCCACTGATCAGCTTCTCCGTAAAAGGGTTTTAATTCAAATTTGGGAAGATTGACTGTTTTTTCAAAAACATTACTTGTATTTTTATTGTTATTCTCTGAACCACCCTCGTTAATGCTTAAACTCTTAGTTAATTTATTACGTGATGTATTTATTGCGATAGTTAATGCATCCAATTTAAGGGCAATTTCATTGTATTCCTCAATTATAGCTTCCGTTTCTGTTGTATCGCTCTCAAGAACGGCGTTTTCCTGATTTTTACTTAATTCTGTACTAATATCTTGCACCTGACCATGATACAAATCTAACTCTTCTAGAGTTATCGTCTGATCATCAATTTTGGGATTTATGATATTTTTTATACGGGTAATTTTTGCTTTGGGAACAGTTTTTTGTTTCTTAATATTTTCCATTTTGAATTAATTTTAAGATAACTTTTTAATAATCTAAATATTATAACACTCTTAATATCCGTCAAAATGTTTAAACATTCTCAACATAATATAAGCATGTGCATAAAATTGATAAAAAGAATAAAATAGTTAAAAATAATTAAAGAAATAAATATAGAAAACATGAATCATTTTTTTTTTCAAAAGATTGCAATGCTTTAAAACCATGGTTTTCATAAATACCAAAAATGAAAACATCACTGGAGATATACTACTTATTAAATCACTTACCTTAAATTATGTAATCAGAATAAAAATAAAAATAATATGGATAATAATATTATATAAAAATAAATAACACTAGGGTACCCCATGAGCTCATACAGACACACACAAAATAAAAGGAAAAAACATTCCGCAAAAACGGAGAAGGAAAAAAAATATATATCTCTGTATTAAAGAACTGTAGTGCGCACTTATCATGAAATAAAAAGCAATGACAGCAACGATGCTATCTTTCACTGCATGAAATTTACTTTAAGAGATGCTCTGAAGAAAATCACTATAAAATCATCAACACAACTGAAGAAGATGAATTCCACTTAGAGATTGCAGTTTTTATGTTGTGAAACTTTCACTGCACCGTTGAAACAAAATGCGGATATCACTGCTGCAATACTTGACTTTTAAAACGCAGAATATGTTGAAAATGATCTACATTTTGATCGATTTTAATTAAGATGATATTCTTCAAAATATAGTAGAAGAAATGGGAAGACACTTTCTATAATGGAACTGGAGAGTTAAAAGCACATTTCATACGAATACTGATATCACTGCTTCCAGATTCTTTGATGAGGCGAACTTCTTGTATTTACACTACTTGAAGGGGCATAGTGAACACTTTCCCAGCACCCAATTGGGGCCTCTTTGAATGTTCAATCGGAGCTTATCCGTATCGTGTAGCACCAAGAATTCTTTTTTTTCTTTCTTTTCTTTACTTCTCATGTTTTCCCGCTGAGCAGGTAGTATTATCCAGCCGACTCATAATACTGTCACATTTTAACGAAATGACAGTATTCACTGAAATTAACTTTATTAAGTTTTATTTAAATGATCAAAAAGGTGGCAATCAATTTCCATAGCTGCTTACAGGTTAGACTTCAGCTACCAAGTGGCGTAGAGGTATATCTCTGAAATTGCTCATCTCCTAGGGTTACCAGTTAAAAAGGGCCATGTGTTTCTATTAATTTAACGATAAAATGGATTAGTTGGCTACCCCGCCAAACCCGTGATTATCAGTCATTGGACCCGTATCCAAATTGAGGGACGATTCATTACAAAAACTAATCAATAGGTCCAATCTTTATAATTTTCTTACATATATATATATATAAATTAAGATCAAAGTTGACACTTGTATGGAATTGCCCTACAAAATTTCCTTTGCCGCTGCTACTATTTTGTTTCAATGTCTGTATTTTCTAGAATGAAATAAATCTCTAATTTTAGATTTTAAAATTATCTGCCGTATTTGAAAGCTATTTTCGAAATATTACACATTTGCTTTGATAATTATGTTTATTACATATTTCATTGTTACATTTCTAATTGGCAAAGAAATTTATTTCAAAACATGAAATTTAAAACTTTAAACAACTCTTTTAGGAAGTATTGCTCTAAAAAATTAAATCAATAACAATAAACTGAAAACATACACTTATTACAAAAATAGATTCTTATCCCTTATCCAATATGTTAAAGAATAGCTCTAAACAAAGAGATCCTGGCCGTGGTAATAGTTTTAAGTCACGAGAAACTATAACGTGACCAACTCAACCAATGGTTAGTGTTCTAGCTTTAACCTTTTAACTCGTGTTGTGGTGTCATTTTGTCATTGCGTATTTTTCTACTATTTTCTTTATCAATCGGATAAAAATAATAAAGTATGTAAGTGACATACTTACCAATTTATTGTAATCAAATAGCAGAGTCATGCAATAAGTATAGAAGTAAAAATAGTTTGTATAAAATGTACACTCTTTTATAAATATTCAAGGTTTATCTTTAAAATAATCACGCATAAATTCATGACGCAATTCAAGTTTTTTCCTCCAAAAAATCCGTTGCAATACATTCATTTTGCGTGGGTACCGAACTCGATTATGAAAAATTCATTGCTTTTTTTACTTTCTTTTATCTTCAGTAGAAAAAAGTGTTGTAATCGAAAAAATTTTTCGACTTCCGGTTTACGATGGATTTGCAGGTTTTAGGGGTCAGAGATCCCCATAAACATGTTTATACAAAATGTCTATCTGTCCATGTGCCGCCATTGTACCATCGAAAGTGTATTAAGTTATGTAGGGGAGAGTGGTGTGGAATGGGACAGCAGGTTTTTCTCGTTAAGTATCATTCTGAACATTTCATCAATCACACACTAGATGAAGCAGTTGTAGCCCAATCTTCTGTTGGAAAAAGTTGCTGATCTACATAAGCTTATAATTGTATGAAGGAAAAGATTATTTCAAGAATCAAAAGTAAATTTGCTTCATATACTTGTTATGCTTGCTGTATATTAATGACTTGCTTATGTGTTCATGCAACAGTTTCCCTATATACAGAACATTATACTGTATATTATCCATTATTTAAACTAAGACTAAATGCAGCATTTTTGTTCATACAAGAAGTTTAACATAAAATAAGGTAGTAGGGAGGAAGGGGACATGCCAGCAAAGGAAGAAATGGGACAAGTCCAGTTCCTTCTTTTTTAATAAGATGAATGTAAATTGATAATATGCAAATACTTTTAGAGGGTAATATATTCATTATAACATTGATAATATATTCATTTCATTCAAAATGTATATAAATTGAACTGATGATTTTTTAATGTTATCTGTGACATACAATCCTGAATTTTCCTTCCAGTGATGAAGATAGTGGAATTTGATATCGTGGCACAGACATTATCAACCTACAATCTTCGTTAGACCGTATATGTAGTCGGCACTAACACTATTTGTACCTTATCATACTTTGTTTTTTAGCTGTCCCATACCTCCCTGTTAGTGTTGAGGTATTGGGCACATTTTGAAACTTACAATTTCTTTAATTATAAAATTGTTTCTGCAAATTATGTTTCTATATTGATGAAGGACATTAGAAAGTATTTCTTTTTGTATTCTATAAATCGAAATTTTCGTTTTTGTGCCAAACAAAGTTGATTTTCTTATTTTTCTAAAAAGTGTCCCATTCCTCCCCACTCTCCCCTATGAATTGAACCAATTTTTTTGTGTATGCTTTTGGCTATGGAAAGCAGGTTCTCCTTCAATTTCGAAATATTCCGCCGGAAGGGGGCGCTCTAACAGTGATTTTCATGTAATTTTCTCGATTTTTCGTAATTTTATTGTACATCGGTGGCTCGTGCAGGACGGGAACTTCGCATCCTGCTAAGCCGGCTATTCACAAGCAACTGATGTACAGCAGAATAACAAAAAAAATTGATTTTAATAAATATCATGATCGAGATTAACTCGTTTTAACTCTGATTAATTGACTGAAGCAGAAATTTAAGGTGGAAGTCTGAAGTATTAACATTCGTAATCACTTTTTGAAATATTAAGATGTTATGAGATAGCAGAAACAAAAAAGTTTTAGGATTGGCACATCCTAGTCTAATGCTTTGTAGACAGCGCTAGGTAGTAAATTTACTTTAAAAAAGTGTAATTTTTTCCTGTTTCGTTTTTAAGATATAACAACATGTAATAACAAATGAAGCATTATTTAAGCATTATTTGAAAATGAAACGTTTTCTTTCTGAGATTTCTAAATCGATTTTTCAACGTATAATCTTAGATAATTTAATATGAAACTATTAATACATTAAAGCGTATTTAAAATATATTAATTTTTATTTATATTTCCTACTTTTTAGATTTTAAAATATTTCGTTATTGGACTTTTACGGTCATTTAACCTATTTTGGCGAGAGCACACAGGAAAAAAGTTAAATATATTAATTTCCTGAGGAGATATTTTAAATACAGTTGAGCGCCGATTATACGAACAAGTCGGGACGACCCTAGTTCGGATAAATGGACAGACAATTTCAGATATGTTTCTGACTATACTACTTCTGACCTTCACGCGTTATCTAAGCTTACGCAGCACCAGTTAGTGCTGGCATGCTTAAAAATTGTTTAATTTTTCTTTTTTTGTTTAAATTTTAATCATTAATTTTTTTTTATTTTTTTTTATCATTTTCTGAACTCCAGAGATTATAATTTAAGCAAAAAAAAGCTTTTGATCATTGCTTGCTTCAACGAAGACATTCTTTTCAATGCTGCCCTATCTCTAATTCTTCTTAAATACGTTAGTTGAATAGGATCAATGTCCTTCTGCCGTTCGAGCCATTTCATAGCTGTTTCCAAACATTCAAAGAGTTCGTTATGTGATGGACCTGGGTTATTTTCAGAGCATTCGTTTTCATTTTCATCAATTTCATTTTCATCATGAATCTCATCCACAATCTCATCATTTAAAATCTGATATCCAGCGTCATGTACTTCACTGTTCAACCACTCGTTAATTTCATTCCCTTCATAGCTTAGGTTTTTTCCCATCTCGTTTATTGTTTTACATTCTTCATTTTCTGATCCACTATCAGTTTTTTTTTCTTTCTTTAAAATTTTATTTCGAACCAATGAGCAATTCGGAGTTCGGTTAAAACTTTTTTTGGGAGAAATAGGCTGTTCGGATAATTGGAAGTTCGGTTAATTGGAGTTCCAGTACTCGGCGATCTACTGTAGTTATTAAAATACCGTTTTCACCACCAGAAAGTAGACATCAGATGCCGATGATGTGCATTTCTAAAAATTATCTACGTAAATTTTCAGTACATAAAAAAAATCCCTATAAACTTTGAAATTTCCAGTTGATTAAATTTTATCATCTTCTTAAAAGTACTTTACTTAGACACTTTTTAAAAATTCACATCATCGGCATCTGATGCCTACTTTCTGATGGTGAAAACGGTATTTTAATATTTATATTAGATAATGAGTCATCGCGCTTCAAAATTTTCCCATATACTAACATGGGATTTCGCGATCGGGGAGTTTCAGAGCAGCGGAGCCTTGAGAAGAGCACACAGGAAAAAGAAGTTAAATATATTAATTTTCTGAGGAGATATTTTAAATACAGTTGAGCGCCGATTATCCGATCAAGTCGGGACCGACTCTAGTTCGGACAAAGCAAAAGTTTGGATAAATTGACAGACAATTTAAGAGATGTTTCTGACTATACTACTTTTGACCTTCACACGTTATCTAAGCTTAGGACTGGCAGCACCATAGCGTTGGCATATTTAAGAATTGTTTTTTAACTTATTATCATCAATTTTTTTTTTCTTTATCATTTTCTGAACTCCAGAGATTATAATCTAAGCAAAAAAGTTTTTGATTGTTGCTTGCTTCAATGAAGACATTCTTTACAATGCTGCCATATCTCTAATTCTTCTTAAATACGTTAGTCGAAAAGGATCAACGCCCTTCTGCTGTTCGAGATATTTCATAGCTGTTTCCAAACATTCAAAGGTTTTATTATGGGATGGACCTGGGTTATTTTCAGAGCATTCGTTTTCATTTTCATCAGTTTCATTTTCATCATGAATCTCATCATCATTTGAAATCTGATATCCAGCGTCTTGTCTCTTGTACTTCACTGTTTAACCACTCGTTAATTTCATTTCTTTCATAGTTTAGGATTCTTCCCATCTCCTTTATTGTTTTACATTCCTCATTTTCTGAACACTATCAGTTTTTTCTTTCTTTAAAATTTTATTTCAAGCCAATGGACAACTCTGAGTTCGGTTTAAAAAAAAAAATTTGGGAGGAATAGGCTGTTCGGATAATTGGAGTTCCGATAATCAACGCGCTACTGTATAAGCATGCATCAAACGCCCATTAACTTATTAACATTACCGAGGGTAAATCGGAAGTTGAGTGACTAGCAGCCTTAAGGTATCGGTTACTGGAGATTTCACCCTATGTCTAAAAATTGATGATTCGAAAAATGTTTCATTTAAGGAACCTTTCTAGCTGTAAGTGTGTTTACGGTTGCTGACATAGTGTTCGGTAAGTGACCTTCCCGAGCGATCAGATACAAATAACTAATGCGATTCATTGTTTTTACAGACAGGTATGAATTAGCAGGTACTCAGCATCTGCGAATGACTATCATTTCATCCTCCGATGGCTCTTTTCTGTGTAATAAATCCTCGTCCGCTATCTGTGTCAGATGCTTCACGATTCCTCCTCCCACGCTCTCCAGAAAGAATTGCTCCGTTTTGTTTTTTCTGGCATGGTCATCAGCGATCATGCTGGCTGGACCCTGTCCGGTTCTTAGCTCATCTCGGTCACGTCATGGGAAAAGAGCGCCGTTTGCAACCGAGTTTGATGCGACCATGATAGGAAAGGAAAAAGTAGGCTGCCGGTTTCTTTAGCAGAATTATATTCGCATATTTCGCATTTTGATTTTAGTCTAATATTTAAGGGGAGGGTGACGTAGCAATTCAAAAATTAAGGGAGCGGCTTAAGTAGCCATTTGTCATTATCATGAAATCGATATTTTGATTATTTCAGAAAGATGATTTAAAATACTGATTTCCAGAATAACATTTATCAAGTTAATGAGACGACAGAGTGTCAGGAGAAAGTCTCCTCTCTCTCTCTCTCTATATATATATATATAGTAAAACCTCCGTAAAGCGACCACGTTCCGTTCCGTTCCAACAAAAATTGGTCGCCCCAAGAGGTGATCTCTTAATAGAGGTCATGTTTAAATCTATATTTTAATTGTTGAAAAAAGGTAACAATTAATGTTGCTAAAATTTATTTTTCACATTTGAAAAAATATGCAAATTTAAGTATCAAAACAAAAGTTAATGACATAAGTTAATTAGTGCAGAATTAAAAAAACGAATACATTGACGTTTGCTTTGATTTTAAGGTTTTATCTTCTATACTTTTTATTTCCCTTTAGAAGTTCAGTAATTAGATGCATTTTTTTTTTTTTTTTTTTTTTTTGGACGGGAACAAATAATGCCAGTTTTATTAATTTATCTATTTCTCTGAGAGTTTTCTGACAGGATAGGCCAAGGGAGTTTATTGACCGCCATCCTTAATTTGTCATCAGAGTTAAATTCGTTGCCTAAAAAGACACGAAGGGGTTACACTTAAAAGTTACCGGAATAAATAAAAATTATAAACTTAGTTTAGAAGTTTGATGAATAATGCGCTCTCTGGAATTATTTTTCTAATAAAACCTTCTTCAAGCGACTAGGAAAAAACGGAATTTGCTTCATTTTCTTCAAAGAAATTGGTCCTCATGGATGGAGTTCAACTGGTGTGGTCTCTGAATAGGGGTAAAATTATTATTGCGCCTATGGGAATAAATTTCGTTCCATGAAAAAATGGTCGTTCAGGGAGGTGGTTGTTTAAGGAAGGTGGTCGCACCGGGAGGTTTCACTGTATATGCATTCGATAACTTCCCCACTACAATTCATAAATGTTAAATCGTCTGAAACTATGAAAGTTAAATCGTCTGAAATCTTCTGTCAGGAGGCAGAGCCTTTTAATTAATATATATCTATATATAATGGGTGATTTTCCCACTGCAATTCATAAAAATTAAATCATCTGAAATCTTATGTCAGGAGACAGAGCCTCTTAAAAAATATACATATACAGGGTGCAATATGTTATCTATCGCCGGCCTTTAATTTCTTAACCGTTGGTCTTAGACATACAGTTCCATTTACAAAAACGTTTCAAAAGCGGTAAATATTCATATTGTGGCATTGTTTAAAGTGAAAAATCAATTTTATAAAAATTACGAAATCTAACTTTTTATACGGTCCCCCAGTCCCTATAGTAATATTTAGTAAAATTTTACACATGTCATAACAGATGTAACACAAAAAGGTTTGACTTCTGTGCTACAAAAATTGACACAGTTATTAAATTTCTAACCCAGCAAAGAGGAAATTGCTGGCCAGCAGCAAGATATGTGCTGGCAATGATGGAGAAGTGCTGGCTGATGGTCTACCACTGCATGATCACTGCTGGTCAGCTTCAGTCAACTTAGCTGTTGTAAATCATCAGATAAAATTCTGGTGAGCATCCATTTTATCTCATGCGCTGGCCCACCACTACATAGAAGTGCACGAACTTTTGCAGAATTAGTGCTGGGAACACTAACGCTAGGTGGCGCTGCGCATATCGAAGACATTGAGTATTAGAACACAAATCTGAAATGAATATCTTAACACAATTTAAGCTGTGAAGCTAATTTTTTTTTAAACTGTAAAAAATACAGCACCACTGCCACCAACAAAATAAATAAGTAAATGAATAAATAAATAAATTCTTTATTTCAACGCACTTTTTTTTCTCCTTAAATCTGGTTTTACTATATTACAAATAATTTCAGTTTTCATAATTTACGCAATTCAGAATCAATAATAAAAAAAAGCGTATAAAATACATAGGATTTCTATACAATGGAATAATTTCTATGCCAGTTTAATGATTGGGAACGTAAATCACAAAAGAAACAAACTTGAAATAGTGCAATGAGAGCTTGAAAACTACGAGCAGTCGTAGCGTACGCTGAAAGCACTTGTTCATGTCCGATCACGAAAACCAATCAGCATCGAGCGCGGTTAGTACTTGGGAGGGTGACCTCATGGAAACCGCTGAAAGTTCAAATATTTCTATAGACATTTCTATTATACACTTCTACAGATATTTCTATAGCTCTTGGTGAAACTAGCTTATAGAAAAAAGAGCCATAATTATATAATACTTTGTTTTTTTTATAGAATTCTATAAGAAATTTTTGTAAGGGAAAGTGCTGGGCAAGCAAAGGAATAGCAGTGGAATATGTGCTAGCACTGCAGAAAAAGTGCCGGATTGAAGTAATGTGATGGCATGCCAATGCTGGCATGCTGTTGGCCATCACTGATGGGCCAGCTGCATTCGGCTCGGACACTTTTCGACAGGTTTAAGTAATCACCCTTGCACTTTACCGCTGATGGCACTGCTGGCTGCCATCTTTTTTCCAGCTGATGGCCCACTGTTTCTTTCTTTGCTGGGAAGTTTGAGTTTTTTGCACATGATTTTGTCTTCCATTAAGGGATCAGTTAAAAGATGAATTAAAGTAATTCGAGATAAAAATCAGGATGCAATGCCCTTTTTACGGCGAAACCACCTTTAGCCGGTATCACCAAATCGGGATATCAACAAAAAGGGCTGTTTCTTCTAAAAATATGAGTCGATTTTTAGGGTCGTATACAAAGCGAAGAATGAAATATTGAAATTAAACAGAAAAATAAATATCAATGTATTATTATAATTTCAGAAAATGGTCTATTATAAAAATGAAAACATCAAACGCCGGAATCTAGTAGAGATACTGCTCAAAGTGTTCTCCATTGGTGGCAATGCACAATTGAATGCGCGACAGTACTGAGTTCTGGACACGTTAGAGCATAGCAGGTGTGCAAACTATGCAACAAGCAAGAATGATGCGCTGCTTCAGATAAATCAGAGAAATGGTCTAAGTCTCATAGATCATGTGACACCAGAGGTAGAAGTCCATGGGAGTCATGTCCGGTGAACGCGGTGGCCACTCTACCGGACCACCATATCCAATGATCTGGTTATCGAATTCGGTGGTCATACGCACGGACATTTGATGCTTTATGCGGAGGGGTTCCATCTTGTTGAAACCGCACCCGGCATGTATGTCGGGGGGGGGGGAGGGCAGCTCTTCACACCAGTCACGTACCGTGTTTTGTAGCAGATGCAAGTAACGATCGCCCGTTAAGGTCACATCGTAGAAGATTGTTTCAACAATCTGGGTACTCCGTATACCGCACCACACGTATCGTACTATGCGGGCGATGTGAAGGTTTTCCAGAGACCAGTAATGTACATTGTGCACGTTCACAATGCCACCCCGTGTAAACGTTGACTGATCTGTCCACAGAATGTCACAAAGATCGACGGATTTTCCTCTAAAGTGTTGAGCATGAAATTACAATAATCAAATCGCCGTGCGTGGTCACCCAGCATCGAAGCTTGCACCAGTGTCGGATGGTATGGACGCGCATCATGTGCATGTAACAAATGTCAGACATGTTGACCGCATGCCTCGCTTTTTTCCGCCGTACTCAGTTGTGGAATTAAAAGGGCGAATGTCAGCACCATCTCCGTAGTCACTCGAACATTACACCTTGCCCGTCTACTTGCTCTGTGTCGTGGTGCAACAGAGCCGGTCTCTCTAAGATAGTGCAGTGCATCGGTTATAGTTTCGTGCGTTGGATGTAGGTCCTTATGGAAACGTTCTGAATAAACACTCGCAGCCTCTCTCGCATTCCTTTGACATTCACCATAAATAAGTATCATTTCGGCATATTGCATGTATGTGCAGCCTACCATCACGATCTTAGCGCTGACTAGCTTGTCCACTGCTAGATGGCTCATGCTTTATCCCGAACATGTGGTGTTGCGGTACTATTGTAATTTGCATAACTCCAATTTTCATTCTCGTTATAGCTTGGCTGGTCGTTTGCATTTCGCTGCCACTTATCTTGTTCTTAGTGAGTATGTTTTATTTTCCGGACGTCGATTTTACTACTTTGACGTTTAAATGTTGTTCGACCCATAAAAGTTAGCTGAAAATTTTAGATGAAATAATCCTCTTTGGTGATTCCCCGATTTGGCGATGCCGCCTAAAGGTGGTTTCGCCGTATTTTGATCTCGAGTTACTTTAATCCAGCTTTTAATTGATCTCTCAATGAAAGACAAAATCCTGTGCAAAAAACTCAAACTTTGAAATTTAATAACTGTGCCAATTTTTGTCGTGTTATATCTGTTATGATATGTGTAAATATTTTCTAAATATAACAATCCGTATAAAAAGTTAGACATCGCAATTTTTATAAAATTGATTTTTTTTTTTTTACCTTAAACAATGCCGCAACATCAATATTTACCTGCTTTGAAATGTTTTTGTAATTGGAACTACGTGTCTACGACCAACGGTTGAGAAATTAAAGGTCGGCGATAGATAACATATTGCACCTTGTATATACCTTCGATAATTTCGCCAATTTTCTACTATTCATAAAAATTCATACTAATTCTGAAACTACAAATCTTACTTGAAGAAATCACATGATCGAAGTGAAACTGCAGGTTGAGAATTTCATTTATGAAATATGATCTTCAAATATAAATGCTATTTACACAGTTGACGTTGAGGCCCAAGATCTTAAGCCTTCTTAGTTAGAAACGTATACTATATTTATAGTACTTTGTGTAGTTAGGTTTTCTTTTTTTCTCTTTTAAAAGATGAATTACCAAACACTGTAGAGATAAAATAAGTCTCTAGGAATGCTCACGTGACTTAAATAAATAGTCTTCATTTAAATGCTTGAGCCACCTACACTCCTGTAAGAGGCCGATGGGCTTGAAGAGCAAAACTACGAATGTTTGATTTTGTACTAAAATTTATCGTGAAAATTTTAAAAATATCAATAAATTGCCATATACAGCCGAACCTCTATTTAACGAAGTCGCAAAATCCAGGATAAAAGTTCGTTATATGGAAAATTCGTTAAATAGAAATTCACCTTTTAAAATACTTTAAACTACATAAAACAGATTTTTAATTCATAAACACTAAATATTTTTATTAAAAGTAATTAATCACATTTTTTTAATAAATTATATCGATTTGTTTTATTTATTTTATCCACCAATATCCATCATCAATTCATTTTTTCTATGCGTTTAAATCTTTGAAATCTGCAAGGAAAACAAACATTGTCCGGGAATACATTGTATTTTCTGTTTAAAGTAAATAGTTTTACATTAAAATTAGCGAATTTTAATGACATTATCGTATTTATTATTATTATAACAAATAATTTTAACCATACATTAACATATGCGTCCTTAAATTTAATTTCTGAAACACTCTGTTAATTTTGCCTGAGTTTTTTATGTAAAAAAGTGCTTTCTATCATAATACGTCTCGCATCTTTGCAATGCACCAAAAACCCCTTCATGCGTATTTTCTTCTAACTATAATTCGCGTCGGATTGTTTCAAATGATTTTAGCATTTCATCATACGAAGTTTTGTTAATTCCTGCATAATGACCATTTCCATCACGGCCAGCGGTAGAATTCATATAAAAAAGTCACTGGTCCCAAGGACCAATAAGCATAAGAATTTACTGGTCCGCAGTAATCATCACTAGCCTGCTACATAAAATTCTATTAAGTCCCTTTAACCCTTTGAGTGACCCTCTCCCTTCCTAGGGTGAAACTTCCTTTGCAGTTATCCAAAATTTTCATCATAATAAAATGTAAAATAATAATTTGTTAACAATTAAACAGTACATAAAGAAAAACTATAAAATTATTAATTAAATATTTCATTTCAGATTATCTATTTCAACTGACTAAGGTTTAATGCTATTTTTTAAAATTTATTGTTTTAAATAAAATTATGCGATTTGTGTTTGATTGCAGTTTTCTCAGGGACAGGAAAGTTTGTTTACCTTTCAGAGAGAGGGGGGGGGGGAGGGGAAGTTACTGGTCCTGCGGACCATTAAATTTTACAAATTAGTGGTCCGATTGAATTTTTGGTGGTCTCGGACCAGCGGACCACCAAGGATTTCGAACGCTATCTTCGTCTTCATCGCAATTCATTGCTGTATTGTTTTTATTTTTCACACTGTCGAAAATATCCAATTCGGATAGTGTTTCCGAGGTCTCAATTTCAGAATTAAGTGAAATACAATCATCAATCAGCACGGTTTATTTCTTCTTTTTAGGGTTTCGTTCATCTGACGAAACCCTATTCGTCTCGCTCCTCTGTCTGTCCGTCACAGAGCCCGTTCTCAGAAACTATACATGCTGGAGACTTGAAATTTTGCATACTTATAGATGAACACCACACATCATACGACAAATCATAAAATTTTGAAAAAGTCGTACATTTAACCCTTTGGGCTCCCACATGTGTATTTTAAACAATTCTTTCTATGTGAGCCTCTAATTAGGTTGAAGACGTGAAATTTTGCTTATAGCTGAATACCTCACATCAAGCGACAAATCATAAAATTTTGAAAAAGTCGTACATTTAACGCTTTGGGCTCCCACATGTGTATTTTAAACAATTCTTTCTAAGTGAGCCCCTAATTAGGTTGGAGGCGTGAAATTTTACATACACATGAAGGCATGATGTATTTCAATTGAATTTTTCTCAAAACAATTTTCTCTGCAGTCTATACATCATTAAAATGTTTCCTGCGTATTATTTTTTGTTCAGAATTCTTAATATCATAAGGACAGTCTGGATATTTATTACAAGGAATTTGTATATCTATATTTTCATCACAGTTATTCATAAAAAAGACAAATTGGCACGAACCTAAATTTAAAATAAAATTCCTATTAATAGACTTTATTGCTAGTTTGAGGACCTTTGTAAAACATCATCCCGAAATGGATACGCAGATTTCTTGTAAGAATGTATTAAAAATATCAGAGAATTCTGAACAAAAATTTGTTTTGGGAAAAATGTACTTGGAAATACTACTGACTTTAAGAAGTATGAAAATGCACCTTCTGTTAAGTATATGATAATATATGAATATTTTTTAGCTAATATATAAATATTTTTGAGTTTAGTAATAAATTTTAACAAAAAAAAAAAACTATTTTTGCTCCTTTCAAAATCATTTATCCCCTTTAAGCTGATATATTTGTATCTTGGTAGAAAAAGTACCAATGCGAATTTTTGACATTCTGAGAATGTCAAAAAAAGCAGGTTTCTTTTTATTTATTTTTTTTTTTCGAAAAATTATTATATATCTGTGTATTCCTTGCTATATAAAGTAAAGGAAAGACATTATCTTCATTTCTGTTATACCTGTGATCAGGCAGTTTTATCTAGTGAAAAATGTTTAGGAGTTTGATAGAAGAAAATCCGCATTTTGGAGGTCTGTCTTTGAATGATTTCTCCCCAGTGTGAATACAGTAAAATCTCCGAATAACGGACACAATTAAGAGCGACAAATTTGTCCGTTATTCAGAGGTGTCTGGAGTTCAGAGGGAAAAATATGCTATTAATGTCTGTGTTGGGGACTAAAAAAAGTATTCGCTTTGGTGTCCGCTATTTGGGAAAGAGACTTTATACCATTTCAGTATAAAGTCAAATTCCGAACATTACGGAGGTTTTACTGTATAAAAATCTTTGTCAGCAAATTGTGCCTATCTCACAAAAATCCACAATACTTTTAAAATTTATTTAGCGAGAATTCCAAAGTTTTAAAAGTGTTATTACTTTACTCGGTAGATTCATAAAGTGTTTAGGAATTAGTCGATGGTATAAAAAAAGAAAAAGAAAAGATATTTTGATTATTAAAGAAATATTTTTTTTAAAGAAAAGTGGTTACTATGGAATGCATTAAAGGAAGCACATTGGCATTTCTTTATGTTATACCTATGACTGTTGGTCATTGGGGTGACATAGACCAAAAATGCTAATTTTGGGCATTGTCCTTTTTCCTACCAAGGTACACACACACAGATTAAGCTTATAGGTATATAGACTTCTGTTTTTAAAGTAGCACACACAGAAAGTTTTGTTAATTCATATTCTATTAGGACATGCTGTAATAGCAACCGGTAATAGATGATAATGTATCTTAATTTTTAACATTGTTAATACATCTATGAATGTTACATATAGTATTTTTGCTAGTGGTCATGTTATGTTGACTTCAATAAGATAAAAATTCTCTGTTTTCGAAATAGTATAAAGTCACAAGATACAATTTAAACAACTACTAGGCAAAACGGTAATGTATTACATTCTTTTATGAGAACTTTAACACATTAACTGACATGGCATGCAAATGTGTGCCAGCAATATTTCCCAGGGCGTCGTACCACACGAATACGTGTACCATTATTTTCATTGAAAACAATTTATTGCTATGAAAAGGACTTATTGATGATTTATTGTCATGTACTTTAAAAAAAAAAGAGCATCTCACCCTTTCAGGTATTTTTAGTGATTTCAGTCTGACGTTCCACGTGTAAAAATAACTAAAATTTGATATATTTGAATTAAATTGTATAGAATTAACTTAGTATAAAATTAACAAACATTGCCGTGATTCGGAATTGTAAACAGATTCTATAAACACTGAAAATCGCTTTGTAAACATGTCTCCCAAAAAAAGCTACTTGTGCACTTGGTCTCAATCTGTGGTGATCAACATATTAAAAAAAATATATTCTCAACTATAATTGCTACATATTACATCTTCAACAGGAAACTGACCGAAGCGAGTTTGACGGATTTAAATTTCATGGTCATCTGTATTCTTAACCCCCCCCCCCCCCCATTGAAAGTGTTAAAAATGAGTTTAAAACATCATTACATCGTTATTTTACTTTGTTTCACAGAGTTGTAGTCGTAAAAAAACCAGAGAGGGAGAAGGGTATACGTTAAAGTCATGAACGTCATGTCTAGAGTACACGCTATAGCTTTATTTAAGAAACAAAGGGTATACTGAGCTTCTTTAAAAAATCAAGAAGGTATACTGCGTATACCTCCGTATACCCTCCACTACACCCCTATGTAAAAAAAAATCATTAGATATTTAACTTATATTTTTAGTGAGAATTGTACGTGCATGTGTACAACTCTCTATACACAGCTTTTCTGTACCATCACACATGTATGTATAAGATGAATTTGATTAGAGAAAGAAGAACTGCAATTTCTTTTGGTGACTTCTTTTATTTTATTTTCCAGGAAACTGAATTCTTTTTAGCTTATAAATATCTTTATTGATAAAAGTGTTTTCTTAACACTTCTCCCTCATTGTGACTGTCAAAACGTTGATAATAAATATCCTTCATTCTGTCAGGCAAAGTATTAAAAAAAGATTTTTTTTTCAACTACACACCTAAATTCTATTTTTTATCGTGCTTTATTATGGTTTTTATTCAACATTTGAACCATTTTTTTTGTCATAATTTCATTCGCGTACATTACGCAAGGTATTCTTATCTGTAAATAATCATAATAATCGTAATTATTATTATTATTTTACCATTTTTCTACCATTTTTATGAAGTATCTTGTGTGTTTAGTAGGTTTTTGTATTGAAAATTTGCACATTTTGGTACGCTCAAAAATCCCCCCTTTTTAATGAAAAAATTAAGCTTTTGTCCGCGGCTCCGCTCACGTAGTTTTACTATTCGAAATGCTAATTTTATACGGAATTATTTTTAAAAAAAACTTTAATATAATTTATCTAACTAATGGAGCAACTCCAATCAAAATCCGTTCAGTAGTACTTTTTAAAAATATATTTCCTAATCGGGTTCACCTAATTGTAAAACATTCTCCCATAGTTTTATATCTAAGCAATTAGAACGCTGTATTATACACTATAATCTTCACTCCAAGATTACCTAACTGACAATGTAAATCGCATAAAAATCCGCTCAGGAAAACGTTAAGTTATAAGCGGTATAAAATTCTCATTTGGTATGAAATTCCCATTCATAACTGGGTTGGCCTAATTATAGAATTTCATCCCATAGTACTAGAACTAAGCAACGTAGAATGGTGTGTTATGCATTGAAACCTTCCTCCAACAAATACCCAACTAAACAATCTATGTACTAAAAAATCAGTGTAGCAGAACATGAATTATAAGCGTTTGGAATGAAATTCCCATTTGCATTTTATATAGATTAGTACATATGGTTTTAAACTCGCTTTTCTTCAATATCGCACGGCGTTGCGTTTCGCAGTATCGGAGATTTGTCCGAGAGGTTTCACCTGAATCCCGTGAAACAACAACAAAAAAAAAATGTTAAAATATTGTAGTGTTCACTCTAGAAAGAAAAGGGACAGGTTGCTAGTCCCAAAAATGGCGGTCCCCAAAAAAATCCAAACAAATATGTGATTGCCCTTAATTAAGATTAAAAATGGGGCGGAATGGGATTTTTAGGTCTGTTGAATAAAGTAACACTAATTTTGAATAATTTTTTATGAATTTTAAGAATACGAAGTACAATTAAGTTACAACCTATTTTAATAATTTCCGTGTTTTTCCTGAAGAAATGAGTCGCGTAATTTTTGCTAATTCGCGAGCACTTTAGTATATGGAGATTTTCTTTTTTTAGAAATCTTTAGGTACAACTAGTGATGCATTTTACTACTGGAGCAGAACCCTTAAAATATGGCCTAGAAGAGGGGTTTACTAAAAGTAACTTGCAAACTGTACGTATAAACTGATTGTGTAATCCTTGATCGACATTTTTTTTTACAATTTTTTTTCTATTTTTAGCAAATTGGCGAACTGTCCAATTTAATGTATCGGTTTTCAACATAAAAATCTGATTTTGTTTTGTTTATATATAAAAAAAAAAAAGAATTAAAATTTTTAATGAAGCAACGGTATACCGAATACAAAAAATTGCAGCAACAAAAAATGTTTCTAAATAATAATAAAAAAAAAAAAGCGTTAGAAGTTTTCTTTTATTCATTGTTTATACAGAGATTGCCTGAATCCCTTTTAGTTATAACTAGCATAATTATAGGGATTGGTGTGTTTTAATGATCGGAAAATATTGTTTTTTCAAATTGTTTTTTCGAAAGTCGATTTTTTTTTTGTTTAATTTAGTGATCTTATGGCCCCGTAAACGAACATTAGATGCTTGAATTCTTTATAGTTTGTCTTATGTTATTTTTATATTACTTTAGCGCTGATGTGATTATTGTTCTGGTAAACTTTTTAGGGTAATTTAAAATACCTCATTTTTTTCATTTTCATGTTCAACTGAGCATATTATTTGCATAACGCATGAATTTTCTTTTTGTTAAGTAGAAGCGCTCCACCGTGCCTTTCAATAATGCACATATCAATATAATGATGTTCTTCAAAGACTTACAAAAAAAAAAAAAACTTGTAAAAGTCCTGGAAAAGAAAATATGCCCTATGCTAATTTCGCCACTAATAATAGTAGAGAAGTAAAACTGGTACCCTGTAGTTGTAAATAATGTTTAATTTTACGATGTTTTAAATTTTTCTTAAGGGGACCGGGAAAGCCCTATCTCCGCCATATTAAATTCACCAACTTTATGTGCCTTTCTCTCAGAAATGGTGAAAGATAGGCCTAGATTTTCTAGAGTGGTTAGAATAACATGATTTACGTATTTTAACAGACCATTTTCTTTCTAAGTGAAACTCAAAATTATTTATTGAAAGTCGTGTTTTAATTAGCATTTTTGGTAAGATTTTACTGCCTAAAAATAAATAATTCTCAACAAATCATTAAATTCCTGTGTTAAAATATACAGTATAACATAAGTATTAAAAATAATTCTGAGTTCTTAAGTTTAATAGATATTGAAAAAGGAATATAAACATGAAAAATCCAAGTTTTGAGAGAAAGTCAAAGATTTAAATGGCCATTAAGCTGTGAAGTACTCTTAGAAAGAACAATTTCAACACTTATTTATTTATTTATTTTTTTTAGTATATAAACATATGTGATACATAGTTGGAAAGATAAAAGTTTAAACTGTTTAATGATATAAAAAAGTAAAAATCGTATACAGTAGACCATGATCTGTAGCGAAAACGTTTTATTACCATATTGCGGTTTTTTTTTACCAATCATTGTAGTACCAATCATTGGTAATCCAGGTTCGTAGATTCTTGAATATTAGATAAGAACGAAAAGAACTCTGCAAATTTGAAGACTGTGGCTTTATTGGGTATAGACATGAAAAATGTAAGTGCCAGAGAGGGACCCTTTCAGTCAGCTGTTAACAGTACGATATATAGAGAAGGAATGAATAATTTGTCGGATATTGTTGCTAATGTGTCGAGTCAAAATCTTGGTACCCTGGACCATTATAACCCCAAAGATATATTACTTAATCGAACTTTGGATTAAAAACCAGCCAAAAGGACCGTTGGTTGGCGTTTTAACATTTCAACCTACACATACGAATACCAAAGCTGATTAATGGGAAATATGCATTTAGAAGCAGCAACGCAGATGCCGGGCGCCGATTTTAATATAAACAGAGTAGATATTTGCGGCCGAAAAGGCATTTGTATTGACTATCAAACTGAGAATGAACAATGCTAGATTACTGCTACAACAGGAGAATATGGTCAAAGAATATATATTTTTTTTTATGTATTCGTTAACCGAAGGAAAGTATGCTTGAACAGTAAATGATTTCAGGTTGAGAAAAAGATTTGTTTTTGATTTATTTTATTAACAGCTTTGGGTAAACTTGGGAAACTTTAAGTAACTGAAAATTAAAGCGCAAAAGAAAGGAAAATTGATATATTCTTTTTATAAAGGAGAGGAAGTTTTGATTCAGATTATAATTATGAAAGGAGAAATTAAATTTTTAAAATGGAGGAATTTAATTTTAAAAAGGAGATAATGATGTGTAATGATATGTTATTTTCAACATCACATATCTATTTTTTGGTTGAATTTTGCTTTCTTGATCCCCTTAGGTGACTATCTCCATATTAAAATGACCACAAACTTTAATTTCTTTTTATAGTAGGAACCGTCAAATTTGACACAATACAAAAGTTCTATAGCCACCAAATTATCCTAAATGCAAATTTTCACAATGTTTCCACTATAAATTCTCCAAATAAATCAATAAGTCAACCAAACAGGCACCGACTGCTGTTTAGTTATGGCTTAGAACTTTTGCCACTGTTAGTTAGATAATTAGCACTGTTAGTTAATGTTTTGAGGAAGGCTTTGGTATATAACATATTGTTCTACATTGCTTAGTTATATAATTATGTGGCAAGTTCTATAATCAGATGAACCCCGGTTATGATGGATTAGCCTTTTTAAAAGGATTTTGCTGAATGGATTTCAATGTAATTCGAACTGTTATTTATTTATTTTTTAAGGGAAAGTTGAAGTATATAACATTGTTCTATGTTGCTTAGTTATAGAATTACAGGAATAGTTCTATAATCAGGTGAACCCGATTATCAAAGATTAGCCTTATTGAAAAATTCTACTTGACGGATTTTGATGAGACTTTCATTGTTAGTTAGACAATTTTTCAGATATTGCGTATCGTTTTATCGTTATTTAAAAAAGCCTACTCTAAATGATCCAATAAGAGTCGGTCCTCCCCAACCAACCCAAACTTTGATTAACACAGTAGAAAATATAATGCAAAATGCATGCGCAATGGCGTTCATATCATTTTCAGCAATGCGAAAGGACAGGAAACGCAAGGTCAAATTCATCTATATACAGTAGACGCTCGATTTTACGAACTCGAGTGGAATCATATAATGTGTTCATAAAATCGAAAGTTCGTAAATGGGAATAACATTAGTTCAATGGGATGCTGGTCGGGACCAGTACATCAGTTCGTTAAAACGAAGAATTCGTAAAAAAAGAGGTTCGTAAAATCTAGCGTCTACTGTATTTCAAGATTCGTTTGGAGAACGCGTAACGGGCGAAGCCTGCTAGTCAAAATATGTGAAATTAAATTAACATTAAAAGTAAAAAAAAAAAAAAATACAGTATGGAACCATTTATCCGGAAACCAGTTAACCGGAAACCCAGTTATCCAGAATGATATTTCCAATTGTCTTATTTCACAAAAATGAACCATACAGTCCCAGTTTGATATGTATATTGCTTTAAACCTTATAACATGCATGATATAACTTGATTCCAACAACTAGTGGAAATGGAAGCATATTTAGTTATATATTGTATTAGCAATATTTAATCTTTGCTAACATAAAATTTGCGTGATGTTCGATCTTTATCCTCAAAATTATCTATTTCTCAATATAAAAAGCATAGGTAAGATAAATTGGGCTTACCTTATATTTATGTATATCCTTTTTGACATCTGGTATTTTTCTTTTCCACCGGATAGAGTAAATAAATCTATATCTTGCTCCTGTATTTCTTATTTATTCCGTATATGTGACTGATGGTCTGAACTTCATGTTGTGTAAAAAGACGCATATTTTGAGTGTCATATGAAGTTAAATTAGTGCCGAAACTTATGAATAGAAAAATAAAATTACATTTAATAAGAGCTTTAAGGCATACATCTCTCAGTTTGAGAGTTTTAGTTACAACTGGAAGTAGAGAAAAAAATACATGAATAAAATATTAACAATAAAGAAACAGGAAATTAATCCCATAACTCAGCATAACAAATAATTTGTATCAATATTTATATTTACGGTAATTTAAACTTAGAGTTAATAAATGTTTTATAGTTCTTGAGTATTGCAAAATTGTTTATAATAAAATATCTGTTTATGATTGTGCAATCACTTTTCAGTTTCACTTCCTTCTTTTAGATCGTAAACACTTTCGATAATTACTTTTGTAAATCACATTTGACACATGAAAAGCAATTTACTTCACTTGATTATTTTTATGTCCTTGTTTGGAGATTATATTTCACAATATATCTGTCAATAATTCCCCCCTTAATCTCCTAACGAGGATTGTTCTGTAATTTCAGTTTGTTTCTATTATTTAGAAATTCAGGCTTGGGCTCTGGTTTTGTAAGTATGTCAGCCGTCATTGACTTGCTTGGGCAATAACGCAATTCAATAATTTTATCTTCTTTCAGCTGTTTAATCACATTATATTTGATGTCAATATGCTTCGATTTATTAGAAAACTTTTCGGATTCTATCATTTTTATGCAAGATTTATTATCTTCATAAATTACTATAGGCAATCTTTGTGATATATCGAGATCTTCTAATAGTTTTAGCAGCCATATCAATTCCTGTGTTGCGCTCGCCGCTGCAACGAACTCTGCCTCTGCAGATGATTGTGCCACACACGTTTGTCGTTTTGTTATCCACTGTATTGGATTCTTTCCTAAAAGGAACAAATTGCCTGTTGTCGATCTTCTTGTTTTTAGATCTCCACCCCAATCCGCATCAGTATATACTTCTAGGATGGGTGGTTCTTCTGTGCTAATTACTAAATTTAAGTCTTTTGTTGAATATAGGTATCTTATTAATCTTTTAACACCTTTCCAATCTGTTTCAGACGGCGTTTCGTTTTTTCTGCTCAAGATGTTTACTCCTACTAAAATATCGGGCCTACTTATTGTAGCAACATATAACAGCGCACATATTGCTTGTCGGTACTTAGTGTTGTTTGGCATTTGTGTTTCTTCATTGTCTAATCGTTGAAAGCCTGTTTCCATTGGAGTGCCATATGGCTTAGAATCTTCTAAATTAAATTTTTTTGCGATTTCTATTATTTTTGCTGTTTGATTTAGTTTAAAGCCGTTGTGAGTCTTTTGTATTTTTATCCCGAGGTAATTGGAAATTTGACCTAAATCTTCAAGTGCGTACTTAGATTTTAGTTTATTTATTACCTCATTTATATTTTCATCTTTTCCTGCGATGAGGATATCATCTACGTAGACTGCTATATAAACCGTGTTTTCCCCTTCTTTTCTTATAAATAAACAATTGTCAGCATTACTCTGTTTAAATTTTAATTCCTTTAGTGTTTCACTAATGTTTGAATACCATGCTCTTGCAGCTAGTTTTAGTCCATATAGCGCTTTTTTTTAACTTACAAACCTTATTGGGTTCTGTAGTGTTTATATACCCTTTAGGTTGTGATACATAGACATTTTCTTCCAATTCACCATGTAAGAATGCAGTTTTGACGTCAATCTGCCTAATATTGAGATTGTGGTATGCTGCGGCAGTTATGAAGACTCTTAAACTTGTGTGGGAAACTACTGGCGCATAAGTTTCATCGAAATCTACTCCGTATTTTTGTCTAAATCCTTGTGCGACCAATCTCGCTTTGTAACGCTTGATTTTTCCGAATTCGTCATATTTCGCTTTAAAAGTCCATTTCGATCCAATTACTCTTGCTCCTTGTGGGGGATCAACTGAACACCAGGTTTCATTTTCATTAAGGGAATTCATTTCCTCTTCTGTCGCTTTTATCCAGTTCTGTTTTTCTATAGGATTTTCTATACTCATCATATCTTCCCAACTGTTAGGTACATATACTGGATCATGCCGGACGGCATAAGCAAACCTGTCCGGCGGCACACCTCTATTGGTTCTCTCTGATCTTCTCACTTGTGGAATTTGTTGTTGTGACGCGGGTGGTGGACTTAGTTCATTTTGTGTTGGTGTCAGATCTATTTCCATTTCATTCGTGTCTTTCTGCTGTATTTGTTTGTTTGTTTCCGAGGTTAATTCTCTTCTATTTAGATTTTCGTTAGTATCCGAATTATTTTTATTTTCTATAAATTTTACACTTCTGGCCAATATTACTCTTCCGTCACTTGTATAGATTCTGTACGCCTTAGAGCGACTGTCGTATCCGACAAAAGTGCCCTTTTCCGCTCTATTATCTAATTTTCCTCTCTTTGATTTGTGTATGTAGGCGTATGCAGTACAGCCAAAAACTTTGAGATATTTCAAATTTGGTCTCCTGTTCATCCATAATTCATAGGGTGTGGTGCTTACCGATTTTGAAGGTAGCCGGTTCTGTAAGTGATTCGCGGTACATATGGCTTCCCCCCATAATTTGTGCGGGAGATTTGCTTCATTTAGCATACTTCTAACCATATCAAGTAGGGACCTATTCTTACGCTCTGCGACACCGTTTTGGCTTGGGTTAAATGGTACGGTAAGTTGATGATGAATCCCATTTTCTTTTAGATATTTTTCTATTTCGTTCCCCGTATATTCACCACCGTTGTCCGATCTGATCTCAGTAGGCATTTTTCCGAATTTGTTTTTCACCATTGAGACGTATTCTTTCAATTTTTCTGAAGCCTCACTTTTATTTGCCATTAAATAAATTACGCAAAATCTTGTACAATCATCGATAAAAGTGACGAAGTATTTTTTCCCCCAATTGTGGGTGTATTTATAGGACCGCATACATCAGTATGGACTAACTCGAGCCTTTTTGTAGCTCTATATGCACCTGATTTAGGAAATGGGGTCTCGCTGATTTTTGACTTGATGCATACCTCACATTTAGCGTTATGTTTGCAGTTGTTGATTTTAATTCCCTCAACTAAGTCCTTTGATAACATGGACTTTATTGTGTCGTAGCTCCTATGCCCCATTCGCCTATGCCACAAGTCTGTGCAATTTGCGTTTGAGCAGTTGTAGGTGACATTTGCATAGTGCTTGTGATTTTCATCTTTACTATCATGTATTTCGTACAGATTGTTTTTAAGTTTACCTTGAAGTATAACGTTGCCTTCGTGAATTATATCACATTTATCTTTTTCAAATTTAACTTTGCAACCGTTTTTAGTTGCCCTACTCACTGACAGCAGGTTGGTTTCTATGTCAGGAACGTATAGTACGTCACGCAATATAACTTGTTTGTTTTTATTTTCGGTATGAATTATTACCTCTCCAGATACATATGAAATCAGTTTATTAACATTAGCGACTGTGACGTTTGCTTCATTATTATTTATAATTTTGGTAAAAAATTCTTTTGAATTTACTATGTGATTGGAACTGCCACTGTCCACTATAAAAGTGCCTTTATTTTCCGACTCTTCGGTTAGTAAAGCGACACTGTTGTTTTCATTTACTGTGTCTTTTCTTTCTTCATGTTCCGCATTTTTATGTAAATTATTTTCTTCAAAAACTAGTGATGTTGAATTGTTTTTATTTTTATAGTGTCTGTTATTAGTGTAACTGTTGTTGTTTTTCGTTTTTAGAAACCAGCAGTCTTTATTTGAGTGGTTTTTCATTTTACAGTGTGAGCAGTACTTATTGCTGCCTCTTTTCTGTTCTGAATGATTAAATTTACCTTGTGTTTTATAGGCTTTATTGCTGATTTCGGAGTTTTCACGATTATCTACTCTACGAGTATATTCGTCCGTAAGCTTGCTTTTTATAAATTGTACGGTTAACTCAGCTTCATCTTTGGCCTCCAGAGCAGTAACTAGGGTATCGTAGGACGGCGGCAACGAGCACAGCAGCAGTGCTGAAATGTGCGAGTCAGTTATGTTTTCACCAATCGCTGACAGTTTATCCACTATCTCTAAAAATTTTAGTAATGTGGGCTGTCATATTGCCACCTTCAGTTAATTTTGTACTGTACAGTTTTCGTAGCAAGTACAGCTTACTAGAGAGATTAGATCTCTCATGGATTTGTTTGAGTGTTTCCCATGTTTGCCTAGCTGTATTTAAATTTTTGACATGCACTATTTGGCTGTCCTCAATGGACAAATTTATTAAAACCCTTGCTTTTTTCTGTCTTTCTTGGTCCAAGCATCATTCAATGGAGTGGGGGCCTCTTGCGTAATAACTTCAATAAGTTCTTCTCGAATTAATAGCATTTCGACCTTGAACCGCCAATTTGTATAATTGTTGGCGTTCAATTTTTCAATGGTCGTGCTATCTTTTGTAGATGAAGCCATAATGTTGCTAAGATTCGTTTTATTTTTTTAATAAATTACTCTATCGGACTATTACCAGATTTGTATTTTTATTGAGAAATTGTTTTTTTTTTTTCGTTCTCATAATCAATTTGTTAGCAATATTTAATCTTTGCTAACATAAAATTTGCGTGATGTTCGATCTTTATCCTCAAAATTAATTATCTATTTCTCAATATAAAAAGCATAGGTAAGATAAATTGGGCTTACCTTATATTTATGTATATCCTTTTTGACATCTGGTATTTTTCTTTTCCACCGGATAGAGTAAATAAATCTATATCTTGCTCCTGTATTTCTTATTTATTCCGTATATGTGACTGATGGTCTGAACTTCATGTTGTGTAAAAAGACGCATATTTTGAGTGTCTTATGAAGTTAAATTAGTGCCGAAACTTATGAATAGAAAAATAAAATTACATTTAATAAGAGCTTTAAGGCATACATCTCTCAGTTTGAGAGTTTTAGTTACAACTGGAAGTAGAGAAAAAAATACATGAATAAAATATTAACAATAAAGAAACAGGAAATTAATCCCATAACTCAGCATAACAAATAATTTGTATCAATATTTATATTTACGGTAATTTAAAATTAGAGTTAATAAATGTTTTATAGTTCTTGAGTATTGCAAAATTGTTTATAATAAAATATCTGTTTTTGACTGTGCAATCACTTTTCAGTTTCATTTCCTTCTTTTAGATCGTATTCTGCTCTCGAAGCTGGTAGACGGGAGGTGCTGGGTTCGATCCCAATCGCGCCCGTCGGCCTAATCGTTCGGAGTTTTCGTGGTTTTCTTCGAACCGTGGATTTCCATGCATTAATACGGATTAGGTTCCCTTAGAAAGACCTCCACGGAAGGCACCCCCTAGGGCCTATATCCCTCGTGTAGATAATTGGCCGTCAACAATCAACCCAACTCTTTTAGATCGTAAACACTTTCGATAATTACTTTTGTAAATCACATTTGACACATGAAAAGCAATTTACTTCACTTGATTATTTTTATGTCCTTGTTTGGAGATTATATTTCACAATATATCTGTCAACATATTGGGCATTTTGATTTTTATGCATAGGAAAAATGGGAGTTTTGTTTCCAATGTATTTCTATAAATTGTGCCGCCTTTTAAATTTTGATTAATGTCTGATCTTGTTAGGACCTAATTCTTTCTGAATAGTCTAATAATTAATTTGAGATCAAAACACTGACATAGCCACATATATTCTAAACCAAATCTGACCAAACAGATGTTGGTTTAATGCCAGTTATCCAGAATAAATCTGACCCCAAATGCTTCCAGATAAATGGTTCTATACTGTAAATAAAAAAAATATCCAAAACTTTTGATTTAAAGAACTCGAAGTTTGATGTCTGAGCATACATTTAAGCGAAGATTTTTTTTTTTTTTGGGGGGGGGGGGGGCAAAGTAATGTTGCCATTGAAAATTTAAAAGTTAGTTCACATTTTAAGGTGTAAAGGGCATTCAAAATCTCAACCAAGTATATCATTGAATAATAGACGATATTACAAATCGATTGATACTTCTACCATTTTTAAAGAATTATCTACAGCAAAATTGGTGTAATTTATTACTATTATCTCCCGATTCTCTTCTTTTTTTTAAATTTCTCGACTGCACTTGGTCATCGTAATTTAGAAATATTGCTAAAAATTAAACCGATGTAACCATGATAAGATATATCCTCCGCATACGCCACATTAACTTTAATTTCTTTAAGTTCAGAGTAAAATGCGCTGTATTAACTACTAAAGCATTTGTCTTAGTTTAAAACAAAGTACTTTAAAAATGTATACTAATGTATCCTTCAATTATAAAATACACAATATGAACTATAACAAGCTAACCGTTTTACTTAAAAGATGACAAAGATAATAATATAGATTTTACAAGTTGAAAATGTACATTTTATTTAAATATACTAATACTTTCGACCTGCAATCCCACGGCCATCGTCAGGGAATATTTTGGTTAATTGCTGCTCCATTCATTCAAATTCTTCACTTCGTCTGAATAATTATTGACTGTCCTATTTTAAACGAAGCGACGTATTTGAATGAATGGAACAGCAATTAAGGGGGTCGGGGGCTAAAAATTCTCAAAAAAGCAATTTTTTATTGGCTTAAAAAAAATAGAGTTTTTAGCGGCAGCATCCGCAAACCGCATGCTTTTGTCTTCATTAGATCCAGAGATATAACAACACATTTTGATTGAGAAGCGATGACAAGAACTTCATTTATCTCAGAACGAATTTTTTCACGATTTGTCAGCTTTAAAAGAATATATCTAAAGCTCCTTGCAAGATATATGTGTGAAATTTCCAACAGAGATTTCATGCTATATTTCCAACAAAATGTCTTCAGGATTTTTAATTTTGAGCGATAACTGTGAAAATAAGGCTAATTAATGCAAAACTCATTCATAAAAAAACTATTTTTTTACTTTTTTTTTATAAAATTCATAATCAATATTTTAAGAAATCCTGAAGACAAATTAAAATTACACATTTTCTGCACACAAAGGTGTACAAATTTTGTAAATCGAGTAAGTACTTCGAGTTATATCAAAAATTAAATATGTTTAAAATTTTAAAACTTAAATCATTTTTTAAAAAAGTATTTAAAATTTTTTAGATTTTTTAAATGCAATATTCTTATTATATTAAAACATATTTCAGAAAAAAATTTCATAAAAAAATCTCTATAAATAAAAAAAAAAATAGAATTTTGAGCCCCGGACCCCCTTAATAAAAATATTCCCTGACGATGACCGTGGGATTGCAGGCCGAAAATACTAAGAAGTTTTAAATAAAATGTATATTTTTAACTTGTAAAATCTATATTATTATTTTTGTCTCTTAACTAAAACGGTAAGCTTTTTAAAGTTCATATTATGCATTTTGTAATTGAATTTGTATTGCATTTCGTCTTATGATTTTATTTAAATGTATCCTTTAATTTTGAAAATTTACAATCACGAGAAGTTAATGCTGCTTCAACAAATCAGATATGCGCGTCTGCTTTGGCGAAGTAAAGTATGACTAAAGTTTAAAAATTTTGAAAAAGAAAGTTAAGCAACTTCCTTTAAAATATTGGACAATAGCGTTCTCTGGATCATTGTCACTATTGTTCAATGGCATTTGCTGCTGGAGTGGTATCATTTGTTCTCGAAAAATTTTCACCTTTTTGGTTGATCTAGAGGAATGTTGTAATCCAAGGATTCTCTAATAATAAAAATCATATTTTCATATGTTTAGATGAAGTTTCAAAATGCTGTAAAATAATTACAGGTTTATTAAAGAAAATTTGTATTTGGAAATTTCGATTTGTTATTTTATTCTTCTCTCTTCTAAAAATATTCTTATTGTCAAATGCCTATAATAAATATTTTTATAATTTTATATAAAAAATAGTTCTGCGACAGAGATGTCAGCCTTTTTTTTTTTCTTCTTTGTCCGGAGAAGGAGCTTGATATTGATTAATTAAGATAGATACCATGCAGTTAGATGATAATTCACACGGGAATTAACATCTTTATGTATGTTAGTCTCATATATTATAATTGCATTTCTTTAATTTTTACAAGCGGTGCTTGGCAGATAGAACAAAATAACTGAAATCTTATGAAAAGTGATAAATGATTAAATTTATTTGTTCACAACAATGTGTTCGGAAACTTTCAATCTGCCAGGGAATTTCTGTAAAATTTTTATTTGTGCTTTTTTGATAGCTGCCTCTAACTAGTTAAACAAGAACGCCCCTCACTCAATAATAATAATAAAAAAAAAATACTTTCTTGTAAAAGTTTAAATGTCGCTTAAAAGAAGGTTAGGCGAACCTATGCCACACATGCCTTAGAGGACTCAAAGACAATTTTCTGGTACGCAAAACATTTAAAACTTATAACCATTATCCAGAAAAAAAGTCATTATCCTTTTTCTTATAAGAGATAGATTTTTTTAAATGTATAAACTAACATAAATATTGCAATTTATTTTTTCATATGTTAACGCACTAGTAATTTTCTTATGCAGCATTTTTGACAATTAACTACTTTGCTTTTCTGTGTGAATTTAAAACGTTTCATGGTTTGAATTCATTTTCATAAAACAGCCACTGCAATAAAATCACAAGTAGATGCAGTATTGCTATGTATATTATTAACTAACAATGGACGAAGCATTGGATATTAAAGCACTTTGTATCAAACGTAAAACAGCAAAAATATCATTTGTAAATTATTGATCTATTTTTTTATATGAAACTTGTATCATTATAAGTTCGGTGTTACATTAATGATAAGTTAAAGATTACTAAAATAAAATTAATAAAATTTCTTTATTACTGTACGTTTCACTAAATAATTACTTCCGAATACAAATTGCATTAAATTTATGGCGTATTACAATATGCACAAAAATAATATTTATCCCCTTAATAATTTACTGTGTGAAAGCTATTAATGCCAATAAATAATATAACGTATAAGCAGCATGCGTTGCAAGATTTTTGTTGTAAATTTTTGGCAAGTTACAATGTTGATAGATATTGTTTTTGAATTTTTTGGCGTGCGCTCGTATAAAGGTTAGCTATCCCTTTAAGAGTCCTACATGAGTTGGGTTGAACACAGTCAGAAGCCGAAATTTCTGCTTAAAGTCAACTCGAAACTCAACTCGAACCCGGCAAAAAAAAAAAAGCAATTTAACAAATTACAACGACCATTTTTGGAAAATGATTTTTTCAAAGACTAAAATTTAAGACATAAAAAATCACACGGAGTTGATCATACATTACGTACGCCATGAATTAAACATTAATAGTGTTATTACACGTGAAAATTGCAAGCGACAAAAATCGCCTGCGATTCCTCAGATTTCCTGAAACTTACGTATTACCCAAGCATTTCATTGGCTGTTCGGGAAAAGGCTTTTCCATCGTCAGATTTCCAAGAAATCTGACGATCCATTTTAAATGAAATTTCATTCTTAAACTTCTAAATATCCCACAATATTACTTTTTTACACCGTCGTATAGAGAAAAAAAAGTACTTTTAAATGCAATTTGTTTGAAAGCTGTATCTCAATTTGTTTCTGAGTTATTTTTTTTTCTTTTTTTTCTTTTTTTTTTTTTTTTTTTTTGTAGTTTTTATTACTTTTTTGTCATAGTGGCAACAGAAGTACCCATCTCTGTTGAAAGTAAAGGGAAATGCAGATTACTGTACAGACCAATGAGAAAACGAATAAAATGCGGATTAAACCAATAAAAAACTTCATATATGCTTTTGATTACCTAACCTGACGAGGACAATAACCATTTTTCCAAATGGTTAAAAAAAAAAAGCCCCAAAATCCAAATAGACGCACTTCTGACACGGACCTGAAGTGAAAGAAAATTAATCCATATTTTAATACAAATGTAGAAAAGTAGTCTAAGATTATCTCTAATATTCATTAGATATTTTTATATAAAAATGAATGCATATACACTCACTAATATTCGTATACAGTTTTTTCATTTGCAAATATTCAGGACTTCCTGAGTTCGGGCGTTGTTCGGGTAAAACTTAAATTACCCGACTCGATGCAGAACTTTAATCTCTGTTATAAAAATAATAATCAATTTATAAGCTGTTATAACGCTTTTACGGTAAAATTAATTTTCCACAAATGTAAAAACGTTTAAAATTCTCAACCCATTTTAACTTTTTTACGTGATGTATGTATTTTCTCAACCATTTAATATATGACAAAATGTTGCGATTGAAAGTGACCCAATTTCATCCATGATTCAAATATAGGGTTTCACTCTTACTTTTTTATAGCCAGGCGTCACCCTGAATGACCGTGACCGAAGCTATTTGATTTACTATCTATCGCGGCTGCCATAAAAAAATTTATTACAACTATGAAAATATGTTTTTTTGCTGATATTGTGAATGTGTTAGTCTGATACGTATCCAAATTGTTCTTAACTTATCAGATAGTAGTGTGTATTATTATTATCTGTACGCATGCTCAAGTGCCTGGAACTTTTGATTCTTGAATGTAACTGGTAAAATTGGAAATTAAATTAGAAAAAAAAATACTTTTGAACTCGCGTTTAAAATGAGTCATATCGCATTAAAATGAGGTTTGTTTTTCGTAAATGTAAACAAATAAATTTAAAATGAATGATGAAAATTTTGCACGTCGTGCATTGTTTTCCACAACTGATGCCGTAGTGTGGTTTGAATTTTCAAGGAAGCATTTAATCGCCTGCTATATAATTTCAGACGGAAAAATTATTCGTAAAACAATTATTTGATTGACGGTTCTTTTAAAAAAAAATTTCAATAAAAAATGTACACTGATTATTAAAAATTCATTAAAAGTTCAGTAACAAAGAAAGATGTTAAAACTCGACGAGGTGTACTTTTTTTGGAAAACAACATTAAGTGCTTTTAGGGAAATAGGCGAATATATTATAGTTTTAATAATTTGCAGTGCAATTACGAATCAAGTTAAATCTATTTCTTAAGAGACTGTACATTAACTTGACGTCATTGCTTAAAAAAATATATTCTAAAAATTAATATGGATTAAGTTTAAGCAACATCTTTTCCTTGGAGCAAAATTATTTTACTTAAATTTAAAAAATGTTAATTTACTCTCTCTCAGAATTAAAATTTTCACTTATTGGGGTAAGCGATATTTTAAAATTCGAAAATGGTCATGGTATCATACGGTGCACATAGAAAAAGACTATTTCAAGAATCAAAAGTAAATTTGTTTCATATACTTTTTATGCTTTCTTTATATATATGATTTGTTTATGCGGAGATGTAATAGTTTCCCCATTTATAGAACATTTTACTGTCTATTATCCCTAATTTAAACTAAGCTTAAAAGCAGCATTGTTGTTTATAAAAGAAATTTAACATAAAAGAAGGTAGTGGGGAGGAATGGGACGTCCATTTCCTTCTTTTTAACCCTAGAACTACCGGAAATTTTACTCAAGTTTTATAAAAACATTCTACACCAGAATTTTTACTTAAAACTATTTAATTTGTTTATTTAACTTATTATTGTCTGATTTATACATTTAGTTTGTTTTGAAGAAATTTCTGGTTTGAATAAATATGTTGAATGTACATGCTGGGTCCAATGGACCCGTCTGGTAGACGGAAGGTTAATAAGATGAATGTAAATTGCTAATAAGCAGATATTTTTAAGAGTGTTATAACATTGATAATATATTAATTTACTTCAAAATGTAAATAAATTAAACTGACTGTTTTATGTCATCTGTGACGGACAATCCTGAATTTTCCTTCCACTGATGAAGATACTGGGATTTGATACTGTGGCACAGACATTATCAATCTACAATCTTTGTTAGACTACATATGTGCCCGACACTTATAGACTATTTGTGCCTAATCACACTTTGTTTTATAGCTGTCTCATACCTCCCTGTTAGAGGGGAGGCATGGGACACATTTTGAAACTTACAATTTCTTTAATTATGAAATTGTTTCTGCATATTTTGTTTCTATATTGTTCAAAGACATTAGAAAGTTTTTCAATTTGCATTCTAAAAATTGAAATTCTTTGATTTTATCTCAAACAAAGTTGATTATCTTATTTTTGTGAAAAGTGTCCCATTCCTCCCTACTTTCCCCCAGTTATAAGAAAAATATTTATTCAAAATTAAGAAATGCTAAATTTTTCTCAACCTTGTAACCATTACTTAAGATATTATGGAAGACACTGCGTTACTATGGCAAACTCTTCGTTCATATTATCAATGTCATTAGTATTCAACTAGTAATGGGTATAACTTAGTCAGTTAACTGTGCAATATTTTAAGCTACTTTAATTGTTGCTTTCATTCAGTGAATCTTTTGAGAGAATTGTGTAATAATTTATCTCTAATTCAGAGTAGTGTCTGTTGAGATTTTCTCCTCAAAAACATTGCTCAACAATCCTTTTGAACTGTTGTGTGTCTGTGACAGGCAGAAGTTATAATTTTACTTATGTGGGTTATCTGCAGATCTATCTAAGTCTTAATTCCGTGAATGGAATCCAATCGTGGCAGTGCATGTTTTCTCGTACCGGCTTAGCCAGTCTTTTCTTTCTTTTTTTTTTTTTTTTTCTAACCCTTGAAGCAACTACATTTCGTATGCTAAAGCACGTAAATTGTTCGGTTTGCTTGCTTTCACTTGAAGTAAAAGGTACAAATACCCTTTTATTTTTATTAAATAAACAATGATAAAAAGGTCACTTACGGGGAATTTTAATTCCCTTTTGTAAAGTGGAATGTTATTAACAGAAGTTAACGCATGATACTGAATTTATATTTTCTTCTTTAATTTTTTTACACTTTTTTTTCCTTCTTTTTTAAAGTAGCTACTGGTATCAAAAGGAAAAAAAATTATCTTGCAAAAAATTATGTAAATAATAATAAAAAAAATGGTGCCATTTATCTTACGCTAGAATGACACATGTTTTCTCACAGGAATCTAACACGCTGGAGTCTGCACCACAAAACATTTAAAAAATTTTAATGCTAAAAATATAATTGTGTTAGTTTTATACATGCTGAATGATAGGGAATAAAATTAAATTTAAAAAATCAAAAAACCAGACAGCGTAAAAAGCGAACTAATTATTTCTCATCAATGTGAAACTATTTTTTATATTACTTACCTTATTTTTTATTTACTTGTATTGGTGGCTTTTAAGTTGAATTTAATTGTTTGTTCCTGTTATTAGTTCATAAACACTGTTTTGATGAGGTCTATAGATGTCTATATTGGTTAGAGTTGCAACAAAGCTAGAGATCCTACCCGCACAACTTTCAGGTTGTGTAATATTTAAACGGAGTTTCTGACTGTAAAATAGTCAATGAAACATCGTCTTCATTTTGGAAGACCTATCCAATGATATGCCATACAATAGGATGCGTAAAAATTTTTTTCGTCTCTACCGCCATTTTCTATTTTACGGCCGCCATTTTGAATTTATAAAAACAAAACCTAGCCTATAACCATCGGACGGTTAAAAAGAATCGATAGAGACCTCATTCATTAAAACCCATCCAGCCGTTGGGATGTTTCGAGGGTATAAAGAAATCCACATACCCAGATACGCGTGAAATACATAATCCTTCTTGGCAGTCGGGTAAAAAGATGAAAAAACAAAAACAGGCAAAAAAGTATATTTGAGCCCCCCCCCCCCAAAAAAAAAGTGTTTTACCTTTAGAATAACCCACATATATTTTCCGAAAAAATCTGACACACTGGGGTCTTCAAAACCCAGGAGTTTTTGGCTATATTTGTTTTTATTGATAACAACGTAATTGTAAAAAGCAGAAAAACCATAGTTTAAAAATGCACAAATAATACATGAAAAGCAGCAAACAGCTGTTTCGAATCTACTAGCGAGATTCTTCTTCGGTGCAAGATAGGGAAAAAGGCTCAGCCTTGCTTTTTCTAGCACGCTGTTCCCTTTTCCCTATCTTGCACCGAAGAAGAATCTCGCTAGTAGATTCGAAACAGCTGTTTGCTGCTTTTCATGTATTATTTGTGCATTTTTAAACGTTGGTTTTTCTGCTTTTTAATATTTTTGCACAAATACTTTATTTTCTATTTTTATATCAACATAATTAAGTTTGTTTTATATCAACATAATTATGTTTGTTTTATATCAACATAATTATGTTTGTTTTATATCAACATAATTATGTTTGTTTTATATCAACATAATTATGTTTGTTTTATATCAACATAATTATGTTTGTTTTATAGCAACATAATTATATTTGTTTTATATCAGTGTAATTATGTTTGTTTTATATCAACGTAATTATGTTTGTTTTATACAGATTAAACGGTAGAAAAAAAGATGAAAATTAAAACACGAAGTAAAAAACTGCATTCATTAACAAGTTCTTGCATCTCTCCAACTCTCCGCATCCAGCTATCCGAAAATTCGCTGCGATTCCAAACGATATCAAAGTTAGTTTTGAATAGCTGTCAATCCATTTGAAAAATAAGAGTACCTTTATAGTCAAAGTGTGAGTTGCCGTCAGAAATTGTGTTGTTCGTGAACCCCAGTATGTTATTTAGTTAAAAATGTGCAATAAGTAATCCCCTAAAGGTAATTCATGTATGTAACTAAAGTTATTTTCTTTTAATGAGCTTTATAATCATGGGGGTTCACATTAGTGTTACACCGTCTACACTATAGGAAACTTGAAAAGTCAAATATAAAGTGTACAAGTTATTTTTCTCGAATAGAGTAAAGTATGGAAAATGGAGGTGCATATAAACTCGGGAGAATATCAATTGTAATTCTAAATTATGATCAATTAACTTCCTTTTGTACACTTGAGAACTATAAAACATTAGTAACTTAATTCTCAGAATTTTAGCAAACAATTCATCTCGCCGTCGTCATTTTTTAAATTTTCATTGCTATTTGTTTTAAAAAAATCGTGTAAACTTTATATAAAACTTCTTTCTCAGTAACATGGGGAATTCAATTTCTTCGATTTCATAACAAGTATCCAATTTTATTACATGGTCGAAAAGTCCCTTTTTCGAGAATTATATAGTACACTATTTGTTTTCTATTATTCTGATATGTTTCAACTCATCTTTGTATGTTTTAGCATGTTTGACATCTACAGAAAAATCTACTAGAAATAGCTGAAACTGTTACATACTTTAATTTCCATTTGCAATGCTTTCTCTCCAGAAAAGTAATCTAATTATATTTAAACTAAGCCATTTTTAGCTGAGAAGGTCGATAAGTTTTCGTTTCTTCTTCATGTATCAATCAAGAATTTTGACTTAAGAAATTAAAATAACATTGTAGCATTTGAATAATGTCAGTGCAATATAAAGTTTATTTTTACTACTCTTCAAGTAAAAATGAAAATGAATTTTCCTTATTAAATACTTCTAAAATAAGTAACTAGAGGTTTTATCTCTTTTTTTTTTAATCTGATTTTTATCGCATATTACTTTTTTGTGTTCAGTCACATATCACTATTTTGTAAACTATCGTTCTTGTGCTAAAATTAATATAAATTTTAATGCTATTCTCTTCTTTTTTATAGGTAAGTCTCCACTACTATTGAAGATTTTAGAGAGAAAATTATGTAGTCAGGAATTTTCGTAAGTTGCTATAATTTAGTTTTATTGTAATTTTAAATACATCTGTATTACATCTGCGATTTTAACAAAACTTAAATAAAGCACAGCCTGAAAAACGTCCCGTAGATTATTACAGCAACATCATTTTTTTTTTTTTTTAAGAAAAGCAATGATAATTTAAGAATAAATAGTTCTTGAGAAAATATGTAGTTCTTCGATTCGGTCGAGTAATCTTGTCCACTAGAAGTAAAGGTGTTTAATTTGATGACGGACCCAATAAATCCTTTGTACAAATTATTTTAGCAGATTATTTGAAAAATGGAGCATTTTTTGTGTTGGAAAATTTCTTTAATATTTTTCTCTAGGAAAAAAAAATCTTAAGAAATAATAATATAGTTACAGTAAATAGAAAGCATCACCACGATTCATTCAATCTTAGAATGAAATGTTGATGATTATAAGTCACGGAATATCCAATTGAAGGAAAAATAACATCCCAAGTTATACACTGCTTAATTGGAAATTTTGCTTGAGTGATTTTTAAATTATTTTCATCGCAAACAATTTTTTTTTTTTTTTCCAAGCGCACTTTTTTGTAAACAATGTGAAAAATGGAGCAATTTATGTACTATGTTTTATTTATATATGTTTTCTTAAAGAAATAATTAGGAATGTTTATGAATAAAAAAAAAACAACATAGTTGTGGATTAAATGAAGTAAGATATGTTTAATTACTGTGTTCTTCATAAAAGGGAAAATTGATTTTTTGATGTGCTTATTAAAAGACACATTTTAAAATTTTTTCAAACACTTTTTTCTCTTATTGGAGCTATATTTTTCTAAAGGAAATAATTTGGAATAAAAAAAAAATCTGACTATAGCTATTGAAGTGATCAATATATCATTTATCATCTAATACTCAAAGGGATAACTAGCAGGAAAATAATAGCACAAATTACATACAAATCACTCACTGAACTGACAAAATTTGTCTAGTAATTTTTAAAGTATTAGTTTAATTGTGGTGAAAAATTTTAAAATATGGAAAATTTTCTTGTACTAAAGTTTTATCCGTGAAATACTTTCTTAGCTACAAAAATTAGTAATTTTTATAAACAAATAAATACCGTTGGAGACTGAACTGAACGGCCAAATGATGGTTACGAAAATTTCATAATGCTCCAAAAGAAAAATTGACATTATATTACACTTTTACAGGAACTAACATAATTGCAGAAACACTACTATTTTGGTAAATCGATTTGTATTGACTATTTTGCCAAAATTACCATTTCATTGAAAAATTTAGCAACATTAAAAGAAAAACGATTGGATGTATATTAACCCTTTATGCCCGACGGTACTTTAAAGTATCATTAAAATAACTTGTTATAAAAATCATTTAATACATTGATTAGTAGTAATACAGTTTAGAATGAGTTATAGATACTTACTTTATCTTGTTCCAAAAACATTATGGGTTGCACAAAACAAAAATATTTTTAAAAGGATGACTTTTTTTGCCTTTGCATCTTTTCAGCTTTCTTGACGTTGAAAGACGTCAGGGGGGTAGGGGGCGGTTCGGAAATATTTCTATTGTAAGAACATCATATTTGTAAATTTCCTAATTCAACAAAATACTAAAAAAAAAATTTTTAATTAAGATTTGAGTGGAGTTATAAATATTGCACAAAATCCTTATAAATTCAAATTTAATGAATTAATTTTAGTTGGCAAAATCCTTCTAAAATGTATTAAATGATTGTATAAATCTTCTAATGCAGTTTCAAAAATTCAGGAAAAAAGCTTTAGAAGATGAAATTTTCATGAATTCATAATTTAGGACGTAAAGGGTTAAAATACAGGACTGGGCAGAGATCGACAATTACGGTCTACAGGTCGCCATTGGCGACCAACATATTTGAACTTGCAACTGGAAGTATCACCAGTGAATGATCTAATGATGATTCACTAGAACGTCTCTTCGCTTAATGACTATAAACCAAAAAAATATATCGAAAAGTAATACTTTTAGATAAACCAGAACGACAAATCAGCATAGATTATGAAACACTTTCCAACGCATTCAGAAAACAGTGTATCAATCATTGGAAAAAATCAGAAATTTTCTGTTCATCCCTGTATATGATCTATAGATTGATATTTATCGTATGCTAAAAGATAGTTCAGTTATGAGTACTAACTTGCACAGCACAGTTTAAAATTCCCATTCAACAATTTCCGTCAATACGGAAATGTACTCATATCCTTTGTGTATCCCTGTGTATGATCTATAAAATTTATACACCCCAAGTAATATACAAAAAATTGGTGAAGTTTTAAAACTACTCACCACAACTGAGAAGCACTGCCAGCAAATATTCTTTATAGGCAGTACTGTAAGAAAAATACTTTTGTTTGTCCCTGTAAATGAACGATGAATTATATGCTCATAAGATCCAGGCGCAGTCTTGTGTAATACATAATTCAAAATCTTAAAACAAAAATTGGCAAAAATATCAATATTTAAAAAATTCAATTTTTTTTAACGTTTTAAAATTTTAATTAAATATGCAGTTTTTTTTTTTTTTTCAAAATGTACTTTTAGTTGAACTTGAAATGCAGTGAACTCACCATTTGAACAATATTTAAAAAAATACACAAAATTGTTGAAAAGGTAAACTGTCTAATTTATAACCCTTTCGCGACGAACGTCTTTTACAGAATTTTTAATATTTTATCCCCGATTTTTCAAAACAGAAACTTTTGCTTATTTTCGTGAAAATACCGTGCTTAAATAAGGCAAAATTTAGATTAAAAAAAAAAAAAAAAACTGGTGGAAAATAATCAAGGATTTTCAGCACTTTTTGCGTCACGTATACGTAAAGCTCGTCCCCAAGGATTTAACCCTTTGAGTGCCATCGTGATTTTTAGAGAATTAGCTACAAGTGTTACGCTGCTAGAGGAAAGTAGAAATTACAAAAATATATATATATTTCTTAATTAAATTCGGAACACTTTATTTACGAAAAGTATTTCAAAAATAAAATAAATGTTATAATTCCAATAAATATTATAATTTCAACATAAGTGACAATAAACAAGGATCGACAAGTTAGAAATCGTATTTCTTAGATTTCTTATAAATACACGTGCGAAATAAAAAAAAAACAATAAACAAGAATCGACAAGTATGAAATGGAGATCGTATTAGTTCATACGTGAGCCAGAAGCACAATCGCGTTCCTGGCATTTTCGCATTTCGGCCAGTGTATTGAGGATCGCGTTCCTAGCATTTTCGGCCAGTGTATTGAGGAGCGCGATCTCGCTTCTTGGCACTCAAAGTTAAACAGCTATTTAACTTTAGTTGTGATTTTAGGTGGTATGGTAAATAAGTTATTGCCATATTTTTTAATTTACATGTTGGGCAATAAAACTCAGAAATATTTCATTGCTCAAAATTTGCTTTTTTTCTAAGTCACTCACGTAACGTTTTTAAAAAGCTATTTAAAAAACAACTATTATATCGAAATGATAGGTTTTTGTATAAAAGAATACGGTAAAGTGTATATTTTTTTAAAGAACTTTTGTTTGGATTTTTAAATAAAAAATATTGAAAAATCCTTGATTAATTAGAATTTTTTTTTCAAAATGTCACACACGTAACATGGAATGGCCCATCAGTAAAAAAAAAAATTACATTAAATGTAATATTATATGTATCTAAAGATCCATGCGCAGTCTTGGGTAATACACATTTGAAAATCTAAAAACAAAAATTGAGCAAAAACATCTATTTCAAAAAGTAGTAGGGATTTAAAAAAATTTAATTTTTTAAACTTTTTAATTAAATATGCAGTTAATTTTTTTTTCAGAATGTACTTTTAGTTGAACATTGAAATGCAGCGAGTTCACCTTTTGAACCATATTTTTTAAAGTAAAAAAAAAAAAAAAAAATGTAGAAAAGGTAAATTCTCCCCTTAACATTGTGCAAATTTGCCCTAAATATTAATTAGTTGCTAGTCATTTAGCTGATAAGGAGAAAATATTGATCAGGTCCTTTAAAACAAAATATTTATCTTAAGGCTATGTGAGGGAGGGTGTGCAGATGAAATAGATTTGTTAATCTTAAAAACTGTGGAGTTAATTAAAATGTCCTGGGGGCTTGGCATTTTATTTGCGATGAAGAATTACAGTTGTCACGAGACGCTTCATGTACATTAATTAATTATGTGTCCTTAACTCTTCTACTATAATCGAGTAAACCCAAACAGCTTTATGTGTTGCTAACTGGGGGGAAAAAGGACACACGTAATAGTTGAAGTCATTAATTTTCTAGCAACTTGTCGAGCAGGATGTGACTTGCATATCTTGATTGATGTTGAGAAATCGACACCTGATATATGACACACACGCATACATACAAAAATAAGTATCTACAGAGTAAATATCATTACTCATAGCAAAAATGTAGCCTTCAGTGAAATATATTTCGCGATACCTAAATAACTATCAGCCTTAAAATTTATTTATTGGCTGGTATGTTTTTTAAATGATGCCGTTAATATTGCTCCATTTGTAAATAAAATTAACTGAGCATTGTTAAGATCTGTTGTGTAATTGAATTATGATCATTTGCTGTTTAAAGCTTAAATGTAACGTTTATTAATATGAAATTTTAAGCTTTATTGTTCACAGTAACTTGTTCTCTCTGTATGTGAATTGGAAGACGTCAGATGGTACGAAGGGAAAAAGTATTTTTGTTTAACAGATTTAATTACAATATTCAATTAAATAAACCAAATTACTATAAAGTACTATTTGATGGCCCTCTCGTCGTGTGCATCTCGACAAATCTTATAAAGTAGAGGTGATATAAAGATTAGTTGGTGAAATTGAAAACTGTCAAATCATTTTAAAGACTTTTGTTTTAAAGTTTTTTTGAGAAAAAGTCCTGTGAGTTACTGAAGAGAGGGAAAATACAAAAGTTGTAATCATTCTTACTAGCTCAGTAAGTAAAAAAAAACAGTTTATAAATGGTTTTTCAGGCATATTATGAAAGCGCCTCTGTTGTACAATGATTTAATGCAACAATAACAAAAGTAATAAAATTTGAAGTTACTGTTAGTCTATTAACCCTTAAATGCGCGATTTTTTGTTTTGTTTCGAAAAAAATATTCTCTGAAAGGTTTATTACACAGGAAAAATAATGAAAACAACCAGAGATACATTTTTTATATAATACGTCAATCTTTTCTTCTGTTGCACATCTGCGATACAAGTAAAAACCGCTGTCGTGTGGCTGTTTTACGCTGACATTTTGCAAGTTAGTAAATATTCTAATAAGTATGTTTCCAAATACTTTATTTTATATAATTATTTATTTTATAAAACTTAACATTTAACCCTTTAATTCCCATGATAGAATACGTTCTAGAAATTGCGTAGTTCAGAGAATCTGATTTTACACCAGAAAGTTTCAATACTTAATTTCGCTTTACGGAATGTCTGTTATTAATAAAAGCAAATATTGCTATTTTAATTTATTGGTGTGAATTAGATATACATGAATAATAATATAAAAAAACTATTAAATTCAGAACACTGTGTTTTGCATTTATGCAAAGCTGCGCTATAAAGGGTTAAAGTCCAGGGACAAAGGGAAATGTTTTTAAATGTAGAAAAAAAAGATATCGGGTGCTTGGAGCATATTTGATTAATTCGAACAAGACAATAATAAATAAATAAAATATAATTCCATTTAAAGCTAACATTTATAGCAAAATCCTCACATTTTTTAGAAACCTAATTTTTTGCGAGTTATTCAATTTTGTTCTTATGAAATAGTTGGTCAGCAATATTTACCTAAGCGTCATTGACTAAACAGTTGGCGGAAAATTGTACAACTGCTCTGAATTACAAGGTAACTGTCTTTACTCAACCTCGATATTGCATTAAACGTCCACTAACTTTACTGTAACGTTTTTGAATGGAACAATCAAGTGAATGTCCTTTCATGTCAGTGGAGCAGTTACAGTGAATGACCACTCTCACAATTAGTTTGAATGATTGAGGGAGGTAAAGAGTTCTCAGCTAGTCTATTTAATAATAAATAACATGCAGGACTTCTTCTCAACTTGTTCTCCAAGCAACTATCTCCCAAGACTCCTTGACCCTGTTTTTCTCCCAGCTCTCTTTTATTTTTCCTTTTACCAAGCATTTAGCATTTTTGTTGTGGATGGAATGTCGATTCATTAACTTGGTCGGACAACTTGTTTTGCATAGTTGTTAATATTTTTTTTGTTATTTTACTGAATCGCACATTTTTTTTTTTTTTTGCAAATGCCAAGTTTCATATTTATTTATTATTTTGCTATCGGAAGGCGCAGTCACGTTTTCAGCCGAGTTGAGTGGAATGTGTAATTCTGTTTGAGGCCGCTAGTTTTGGATGGTATTCCGTAATCATATTAATGAAAGAATCGGTTTTGGCATGTAAATTCTCCAGCTTTGAAAAATGATGTAGAAAATGATTTATTGCTTTTAGTTGGACATGTTGAGTCGTATTATGAAGTTTGTGTGTTTTTAGTTACAGTAAAATTTCTATGTGGAAATGAACTCCGAGAAGTTCAAACTATTCTACATCTTTACTTCTGCACGAAATGTTACTGATTATCATATTCTGCCGTATAGTAAATGTGTAATAATAAAAAAGAAAAGCTTGTCTGTTTGTCGAGAGGAAGAAACACAGCGACGAAATATGGCCAGGAAAAAAAAAAAAAAAAAAAAACTAGGGGAAGCAAGGAAGGATTTTTCAAAAGTCTATATAGATATTTTTAACTTTGAAAGAATTTTTACTGTTTTTTTTTAATGTCTTTTTCCACAATCGAAGTTTCACTTCTTACCCATAATCGGGATCTCATTCTTTGATTTACTGGCATGAAATTTTCTGCCTAGTTAGTTAGCATGGGTTCCTTTTCGGATCTCATCTGAACGAAGTCACGAGTATACTCACGAGTAACAGTAACTATATAAGTCGAAACTCTGCAGTGGAATGTCTGGGTGAGCCGTTAAATTTTAGCCGGAGGCATAAGATTCAATGATAGATCATGCCATACTGCCATTTATAAACGGTGGAGTTGCATGTAAAATTTATGAAATAAAATGCTTTTTTATATAGAATATTAGTAAATGCGATACAACTGGAAAATCAAGAGTTCTTTAAACTGGCTACAATCAAAATTGTGGTACATTTCTAAGGTTATATCAAACCTCTTCGTTTGAATTCGCATGTCTTTCGATCAAACATTAACAATCTTCTTTCGCCTGCACTTACCGGGTGATATAAGTTGGTTGGGACTTAAATATATTCTTTTTCACGGATGAGTTGCTAATAATAAAACATCAAGTACTTGAGTTTGTAAAAATATCTGAAGGAACATGTTGCCAACATACATGCCAGTCAGTCAGCTTATACCTTACTAAATTTCTACTTTAGTGATTATTGCAGGACTCGTCATGTCAGTGTCGATTAATTGTATCGCAAACGAGTAATTTGCAGACCAATCGGATAAATGAGTTAGTTGTAAACCCATCAGGTTTATAAGAATACTTTTGAACAGTAAAGGAGCATAAAGACAGTTAATAAAGCACCATTTTATCAGTCATGACATCAGCTGTTCCTTATAGTGCCTTTTATATATCGTATCCTAAGGAAAAGATCAACTTTGGCACGAAGTATACGCACGAGATCAACTTTGGCACGAAGTATACGCACGAGATCAACTTTGGCACAAAGTATACGCACGAGATCAACTTTGGCACAAAGTATACGCACGAGATCAACTTTGGCACAAAGTATACGCACGAGATCAACTTTGGCACAAAGTATACGCACGAGATCAACTTTGGCACAAAGTATACGCACGAGATCAACTTTGGCACAAAGTATACGCACGAGATCAACTTTGGCACAAAGTTTACGCACGAGATCAACTTTGGCACAAAGTATACGCACGAGATCAACTTTGGCACAAAGTATACGCACGAGATCAACTTTGACACGACGTATACGCACGAGATCAACTTTGGCACAAAGTATACGCATGAAATCAGTAATAGGTAATACAAATGTAATAGTAGAATTAAAAATTGGTGTATTAATGAATGTATTGGAAAAAATACTGTTTAAAAGTCAATGCTATTTATGATTTGTTTTGCGCGAACCGTCTGTCTCAGTTTATAAATTTTTTAACCAGTGACCCGGGGCCGAACAATTTTTGATGCTCCAGCTCCGCTCCTAGTTAAATACTGTGGCTCCGGCTCCAACTCGGCACCAACTTCACGCTTTGAGTTGCAGAATTTAATTTACACATTTAATTTTTTGCTCACAAATTCTTTCTTCCTTTACCTTCATCAAAGATCAGACAAAATGCATTTTTCTTCTCATCAAACTTGAAATGCTTGTTCAGAAAATATGACATGTTTTAGCTTTTGCTTTTAAAATAGAAAGTTTGGTGGAATTTTAAACACAAAAATCTTAAATTTCTTCTGCCCTTTTCAAAACAACCAAAATTGTACAACTACACATGTAAACAACAGGCGGCCATATTTGTTTTCAAATAGTGTTGTCACTTAGTTCAAGTAGAAAATAGAAGTAAAGTAGTGTTACCATGTTTTGAGAAGTTTTCCATCTCTAATATTAAAAAAAAAAAAAAAAAAAAAAAAACCTAAAAATGATATAATTAAAATACTGAATAATGATGTAATTAAAATATTTTAAGCCTGGAAATTTAAAAGACTGAAAAAAAAAAGATTTAAAAGAATATTAAAAACTAAAGGAGCCCTGGAGCAGGGAAAAATTTAGAGCTCCAGCTCCAGGGAAAACACAGCTCCGGAGCGCTCCGGCTCCCAGCTCCAGCTCTGGGTCTCTGTTTTTAACTTTGGCCCTAAGCCGCTCTCTATACAAAGTTTAATTAAAAAAGTATTTTCATATTACTCCACTTTAAATTTGTAACATAGTTTTTATTGTATTGCTGCTGCAGATAAAATAAGTTATGCATTTTTGAAGGTATGACCAATCATTCCTTAACCCACTCACCCGCACACTGTGACCGAGGACCACAGATTGAGATCCGCTGGACGTTAGCTGTTTATTTCCCTTTTCGCATTTTAGTTGATGTTGTGGTGAAGATCATCTTTGTGTGAACAGAGCCTGATTATCATAGGGGCGCATGGGGCACGTGCCCTGGGACCGCATTTTCAGGGTGCCCCAAAATGCATTTTGTGCACTCTCTGAAAATACAAATTTCCATTTGTAGTTTATCGAAATGTATTTTTTCCATTCATGTAAACTAAACTATCTTAGTATTTTTCCTTTAACAAAGAATTGTAATGTAAACTTCGAAATTTCGAGAAGGGCAATTATTACATCTAACATGTTTCATTTAAGAGTTCATTCATTCATGTTTCATTCATTTCATTTAAAAAAAAATAACAAAATTTACAAAAATTCACAGTCAAAATATCCCGTTTAAATTTCGCTTTTTTCCATTTAGAACAAGGAAGGGGAAAGAAAAAATGGATATTCCATTTTCTCATAGGGAAAAAACATAGCTAGCCGAAAGAGAAACGGGATGTTTCGTTTTCTTAGAGGGAAAAAGTATGATAAATGACAGTCTTTTTTGTGACTTTTGACATTTTTTTAAAAAAAAATATGACCAGACCCCACTTTTCTTTTCCATGTGTTTGTACATACTTCCAACTACTACGTGATACATTTTGTTTTATTGAACCGTGATGCTGTTTTGAGAAACGACTAATTGAAATGCTGCCTATTGTGAAATTTTTGAATATTTAACAGACTATTCCTGCTAACAGCAGCAATATTCCGGTAAAGTTTTATATTATTTAGCTTGTCCTAGTAGTACACTTTGATATTCTATAAGAAAAAGTTTGGGGTACTATTGCTTAAATAAGAAAATACGTGCGGAAAACGGACAAAAACGTCATTTTTATTGCATTTTGAGGCAACATAACAATGTAAAATAACAATGCCCCATGGAAACGAATACAGTTTACTAAGCAGGCAGTATTATACTAACATATCACCACAAAAGAATTTTGGGATGTTGTTGCTTTCCCAAGCTTTAGCACTGCAAACATACTAGCATTTCACTTTTCATGAAAAATGGCGGTCACAACCTTGAACTTTGACATTTTTAACAGTGAAGGGGAAAATTTTTCAGGGCTTCAAAATTGCACATTATTCATTAAATCTACCTCCACATTAAAAAAAAAATCAAGCAAAACAAAAAATACAACTATCGCACTTGTCTGATTTTCAAAATAATGGCTCTTAATCTTATAGGTGTATTCACTCTAAAGACCGTGTAGTGCAGAACATTCTATATTTCTATATTTTTTAACGCATTTTTACATGTGTCTATAAAATATTGTTTTTTCATAAAGCTATGATTTAAATTGTAAACTGTACGTAAAACTGTTTCTCAAGATCATAATGCAATTGTTTTCAAAAAAGGGGCCCCCGACATGCCTCGGGCCCGAAATGGAGTTAATTGAGCTCCAGTGTGTGAAAATGTGTGTTTTCACTTAAAAAAAATATATATATATATAAATCTGAGAAGCTCGCTCATGAACAACTTTAATCTCATAATCTAACGCATTTTACAACCTCACTTGATGGACAAACTATCGGTTTCATGGCACGAACTACATGTAAGTATTAACAATCCCCATAATTTATTCTTTATCAATAAAATATCGTAGCGGTATTTAAATTTAATAGGAGCAGTCCGCGCAGTTTCTTGGATAACCACATAGCATTGGTGGATTACGGATTTCATAGTGTATCAGAATTCAGAATCCTGTATTGGGAATATGATATACTACAGGTGCATTCATGGTAATTTGTAAAGCAAGATAAAATCTTGATTGCAAAGCTTAAAACCTTTTCTTCGTGAGGTCTCAATTTTTCTCGTTTAAAATGATTTCTAGTTTAGCTTTTTTGGTACAAAGGCACGTTCTAGTTTTAATACAGATACTTGAACTTTGATTTGTTAGCCGGATACGTAGCTACTTTACAAAAAGAGCGGTAAAACTTGATGCCAGGCAAGGTTTATAGGGATCAAATCAGATATTTTTCTTACATTTTTAATATATTATTTTTTTGTCGTTGAACAGTAGTTGTGTATAATTCGCAAGAAATAAATCATGTGTTTAATTAAAAGTATATTTTGTGTAAGGAAGTTGAATGTTGTAAAAGGCATAGCAAAACAATAATAATAAAATAAATTAAATTAATAAAATTCATAATAGAACAAGTTGAAATATATCCAGTTAATAATAAAAAGGTGTGATGCATGTGACATGTGTTTATGTTCAGTTGGTCTCTCTTTCTCTCTCAGTCTGTGGCTATTTTACGTTAAATTTCATTGACGTTTCTTCAACTAAAATTCTCAAACAATTGATATTGCATAAGTTTTATGTAATTTTGTTTTTCTTGCTGTGTAACTTTTGTGTGAATTTTTTCATTTCCCCAGTTCCACTAATGTAAATATTCATATAAAGTATTTTACTAGTAACATAAAATTTAATTTTAAATATTTTATCTTTTATATATAAACTATTAGCTTGAGATTGGATCTTTCATTATTTATATATATGTAATAGCTGGCCGCCCAGCGCTATAACCTTAAATATATCTAAAAATGTGTTGAATTCAGATATTTTCTGGAGGGAATTGGTGTTTGGGCCCCTAATGCCTTCGGCAGGGTACACTCTCGAATTTTTATGTTATTTTACTTTAAATGGGAAATTTATCCAAACGAACCTAGAGTTGGGAGCCCCACTGCCATAGGCAGCGTACATCCGAACATGTTACGTACGCCCCTGTCTGTTTTTGCAAACATTCCTAGAATTTGTATGATTTTATACTTTTAAAGAAAAATATTTCGGAACAAACCTAATATTGGGTTATAAAGTAAAAAAAAAAAAAAAATAACAAACAATTCAACATTTAATTTTTCTTACATTTTATTTTCATTGAAAAAACGAGATATTTTTTCTTTTTAAAATAATTACTTTGTTTTTCTGGAAGTTTCGTTGTGTTATGCAAGTGATGAGATAATCGTGAAAATTAAAATAGTTTTTGCAGAAAGATACAAAGAACATAGTCTACAGAAAAATACTTTTTTTATCTGGAAAAAAAAAAGTAATTTTAGAAATTTATACATATTTTTTATTGTAATTTTAAACGTGTGTGCAAAAGTAAAAAAATACACAAACTTTAGAAATTTTTCTAATATATTTTTTTTTTCATTGTTGTAGACAAAGTTGTTGTTTTAGCATTTTTTGCAAAAATTATTCTAATATCATGATTATCTCTCAACTTGCATAACAAAACAGGGAAGCTTCTAGACAAACAAAGTAGTTTTGTAATTTTTGGTTTTTTTTTTATTATTATTATTAAAGCGACTGATTTAATTTAAAAGATTAATTGAAAGTTGAGTTGTTTGTTTACTGTTTTTTTTCAAAACTGTAATAACTTAAAAAATAAATTCATAATTACATGCAGTTAAACGTTTGTATATGGTTATTACTTTTAAAGATCTACTAAAAATATGAAGGTAATCAATACTTTTGGCCAAGGTTGTATATGTGTTGAAATTCCTCCTTTTACGCATAAAATGACCAGACGGTCAGTTATTAACGAAACCTCTAAATTATCCTGGTTTCCACAAACTGTACTAAAGGAAAGAGAAAAATCTTAAATTCTTTTGAAAGAAATCTTAAGAAGAAACTAAATTCCATTTATTGACAAAGCTGTTAAATACTTACTTATACAGATGTTAATAAAGATACATTCGGCAAAAAATATACGAAAAAAATTAAATTATAAAATTTAAACTTAATCTTTATCTTAAGCCTAAAGAAAATTTAGAGAACTTTTCTAGAAATCAGTATTATAAATTCTAAAATTGTTTCAGCATTTGAGAATTGTCAAAAAGGATGTCTCCAGTTTTATGTGTGTGTGTGTACGTTTTTTTTTTGTTTTTTTTTTTTGTTTTTTTTTGTTGTTGTTGTTTTTTTTTTTTTGGGGGGGGGGGGGGGTTACTAAAAAAGGATTCTATGTATAAGCCTAAGGCCACGAAAAGAATTTCAATATTTGCGCTAAACGTCCCGTATTTGGTTCTCTGAAATATGGTCCCTTATTTACACAAAAAGAATTGCATGTTAATAGAGAAGGAATTTTTCGACTTGTAATCTATTGCTCAAGAACTTAATTGCCTCTCTTATTCAATTGTGCAAAGGTGGCATTATAATATAATTCCTAATACGTTGAACTTGGGCCACTCTTTCTATCAGATAAAACAAACAAACAACATCCCTGTACGGCTAACAGTAATTGATCTGGTATCTCTGTATTAGCTACGATAACGGACATGTATATGCATAATTTCCAACTTGTTACCACTTTGTAACAATCAGAGATGGTACCTGATCACATCCAACCTTGAGTGGTTGCCATTCCAATAAAACAATGCATGTTATGTACCTCTCAGCGATGAAGACATTTCTATTGTTAATTTGTTTGGCAATGAATGGGATTGATGGTATATTTCTTAATTGAATTTTTGTGTTTTGATAATTACGGTTATTTATTGTCAATCTGAGTAAATAATTATTTGTTGTTGAAGATTCTTATTTGAAGTGATTACACGAAATACATTGTTACAACAATTGTGAGTCATTCTTCCAGTTGGAAAAATTGATGTTAAACGTTTCCATGACAGTCTGACTACAGTAGTTTTGTTCATGCTGAATACTGTTTTAAGAACATTTTGAGAATGGTCTGTTCAAAAACATTCAAGTGTCAAAAACATCTCAATTATCTTACGTTTTAAATCAGAGTTCGTGGATTTCAACCTTAGAATTATTTATTTATTTATTTTACATGCATTTGAATAGTAACAGTTTGTACGTATTTAGTTTTTTTTTATGTTTAAGGGGGGCGGTGTATTTCATTTTTTTTTTTGTTTATTTTTCAAACTATTAATTATTTAAAGAAGTGCTCTGTACCATTAATTCAATATATATTTGAAAACAAAAATCAATTTGCTGAAATTTTTAATACAAATTAGTAGTTTAAAAATTTAAATGCTCCGTGTATTTAATTTCTCAAAATATTTTCTCCATGTTTTCATTTTATTTCTCAAAAAAAAAAAAAAAAAAAAAAATGTACTAAAACATTAGAACATACATTTTTTAATCCGACAGACAATTATTTAAAATGTGTATGCATGTACATATACATATATATATACTCCAAATTTAGAGATGACAAATGATCTGTGATGCAATGATTTTAAAAGCCATCGTTTACGTTGTTCATTCTCTCTCAGATTTCCCACACTTTATTTATTTGTTTAGTGAATAATCGCATTTAAAATCATTGTATTATAGATCATGCATCTGTGGGAAAAATCTCATTTGTCTTGAAAATGACTTCGGTGTTTCCGAAACATGTAGATAGCTTGTATATAAAACCATTTTACACTCTTACGTTTTAGGAATTAATGAAGTATGCTATCCCTGGGTGTTCGGATTTGTTATAGGAAAATTCGAATTTTTGTTTATTTCAACGTCACCGAAATTGGAGAGGTGGGGGGGGGGGATGCAAAAGCATAAAAAAATGGACGAAAACTGTTAAAATAATTATAGTGAGATATATTCTGGGCAGTATTTTCAGGAGGGAAGTGTAAATATTACATCCTCTTTTCAGTTTAATGCCTTGAAGTAATGCTATTGTAAGATCATACTGGCTTAGGTGTTTTTTTGTTGAACTATGAAACACCACCTATCATTTATACCATTGTTAATAATGGTATATAATTACAGTTGTTCATTTAATGATAGAACATTGTATGGCATTTTTGTAATTTCAAGTTCCGTTAATTACACTCTGTTGGAAATCTCTTCTTTTGCTTCATTGCCGTTCTTTGTGCTGCACATCTTCCTTGATTTATAATTAAGATCCACCCTTGCTTTTTTAAGTTTAGTATAAGTGTATTATAATATTTTTTTCTTTATGCGCGCACTTTCCATAAAATAATCCAAAGCGGTGTAGAAGGCAGCGTAAAGTTGCAGTTTCTAATACTACAGGATTCGTCGAAATTATGCCAACATCTAAGTGGGGCAAAAATTTAGTCAAAATTGTGTTAACATTAAATTTGGAATGTAACCGTACATGTATTAATAAAATGGACAACAGGTTGAGTCCTTTACTAAATATGTTCAGTAAATGTTTCCTGACATTGCATACTAAATTTTCGTTAAAAGACTGTTTGTTTGAAATTTCACTTAAATTAAAAACCATATATATTATTTCTGATGTCAACATACCCTTTTCTATGCATATACAAAGTGCACAATGATGAATGGGGTATCTAACGAAAGGTTTTTGACATAGTGTACTCGCCTTTAGTTAAATCACGTTGTTTGTTCTAAAAAAATTTGCACTTAATTAAAAATTAATGTAAAAGCTTATCAGCAAATCAAGGTTTAAAAAATAACCGGGATTTCTTTCATTAACCCCCCCCCCCCAAAAAAAAATGAACAGGTTAATTTTTAAAATCCCTAGGATTTAAGTGGGGTTTTTCAATAAAATCCCGCCCCCCCAAAAAAACCCACATTGGCTGGTTTTTTTTAAACCTGGACAAATAATCACAATGTCTGCAGTGCGAAAGTCTCGCATAAGTCCACTGGCAATTATTTATTAGCTTATGTTGCTTAGTGATTTAATTTGTACAAAGTTTATGAATTCAATTTTGTAGATGTTGCTGTTGATTTTGTTGCTTTTATCCGAACACCGTAAGTTCACAACAAATCATTGCAGTCCGAACACTGCAAGGGACAAATTAAATATCTAAATAGGACATTCAAAATATAACACCAAGAAACAGTTGATAAAAATTATAGCTTTGAAGTTAAAGATGCACATTTACATTTTCATCTAAAAAAATTTTTTAAAGATATTTTTATAACAGATCGTATCGATAACATAGAGTTGTCCTCCGAGAGCTTCAAACTATTCAATCAAATTAATTCCATAATACTCGTTAATCACATTGTCACAAGTAGTCTGTGAAACCACATTTAGTCAATTACCCAAAGGCTAAAAGATATTTATAATTATACAGTGAAACCTCCATTAAGCGACCTGAATGACCATTTTTTCATGGAACGAAATTTATTCCCATAGGCTCAATTCTAATTTCCCCTCCATTCAGAGACCATCTCAGTTGAACTCCATCCATAAGCGATCAAATTCTTTGAAGAAAATGAAACAAATTCCGTTTTTTCCTGGTCGCTTGAAGAAGATTTTATTAGAAAAATAATTCCGGTGAGTTCATTATTCATGAAACTCCTAAACTGAGTTTAGATTTTTTTTTATTTTTATTCCGGTAACTTTTAAGTGTTTTCCCCTTTTTTAGGCAATAAATTTAACTCTCATGACGGTCAATAAACTCCCCTGCCCTATTCTATCAGGAAAACTCTCAAAGAAATAGATAAATTAATGAAATCGTCATTATTTGTTCCATTATTCGTCCTAAAAAATTGCACTAAAATTTACTGAACTTCGAAAGGACTTGGAAATAAAAGTTATAAAAGATAAAACCGTAAAATCAAAGCAAACGTCAATGTATTCATTTTTTAAACTTTGCAGTAATTAACTTATGTAATTAACTTTTGTTTTGATACTTATTTTTATATTTTTCCCTAATGTGAAAAATAAATTTTAGTAACATTAATCGTTACCTTTTCCAACAATTAAAATCTAGATTGAAACATTAAGAGACCATATCTCGGAACGGCCAATTTTTATTGGAACGGAACATGGTCGCTTTAGGGAGGTTTTACTGTACAAGGTTTCCACTCTTACCATTCACCAATAGCTAATTCCTAAACTGTAACCTTTAGGCAGGCCGCACACTGAGGCGGCTCGTGCAACATGTTGTTCGACTTCGGAATAAAAAACAGGTTTGAAACAGATTTATTTTTTGTTTCTTCCCCTAATTGCCCCACCAGTGGCCGAGAGGTTCTGCTCTCGAAGCTGGTAGACGGGAAGTGCTGGGTTCGAACCCAAAAGCGCCCGTCGGCCTAATCGTTCGGAGTTTTCGTGGCTTTCTTCGAACCTTGGATTTCCAAGCGTTAATACGGGTTAGGTTCCCTTAGAAAGACCCCCACGAAGGGCACTCCCCCCCCTTAGGGCCTATATCCCTCGTGTTGATAATTGGCCGTCATAAACCCAACCAACCATCTTCCCCTAATTCGCACTCCATCTTCTTCCTGTCGCCTCTGTGTGCAGTATTGTGTGAAAGGTTGCTCTTCATCATATGAAAAATCATTCACATCCGAATAGTTGAATAAAAACGATTTTCTGTAAAAGAGCTTTACTTGTAGAAAGACGTTAAAAAATGAATAAATTAACTTGTTAAACTGTTTAAAAAATGTATTTCAGTCAGTCAAAATTAAAGAATTTATTTAACTTGAATCCACCGAAGCGAAATTTCTGGTTTTGTTTACACTTTATGTCCCAAATTATGAATTCATGAAATGCGGATCTTCTAAAGCATTTTTCGTGAATTTTCGAAACATTAGAAGATTTACACAATCATTTAGTAAATTATAGAAGCTTTTTTCCAATTAAAATTAGTTAAATTTGAATTTATAGGAATTTTGTGCAATATTTATTACTCCACTCAAATCTTTCATTTAAAATATTTTTTTTAGTATTTTGCAGAATTAGAAAATGTACGCATATAATGTTCTTACAATAGAAATATAGAAATACTTCAGAACTGACCCCTCACCCCTCCAATTTTTCAACGTCAAGAAAGCTAAAAAGTTGCAAAGGTAATCATCCTATCATCCTTTTAAAAATATTTTTGTTTTGTGCAATCAATAATTACTTTTGGAATAAGATAAAGTAAAGTATCTAACTTATTTTAAACTGTATTACAGACAGTAATACCTCGACTTACGTCAGCAATTCGTTCCAAGACTAGCGACGTAAGTCGAAAACAACGTAAATTGAGGTACATTTAGATAAGCAAAAAATGATAAGTAATAGAAAAAATCCCCAAAATCTAATGAACATATTCTATTGTATTTAGGGATTATGTTACATATATTTAACATTAGCAAAAAAATGCGCTTGCAATTCAAGAATTTGGAATACCGTATATACTCGCGTATAAGTTGAGGAATTTCTGACAATTTTCGGTAAGCAAATTTGGGGGGTCCACTTATACGCGAGTCAGTTAAAAAAGCAAAAACAAAAACTTCGAATACTGCAAAAATATGGCATTTTATGTGTATGAATAGAAAAATAATATACAAACAACAATAGTTTATCAAATAAAAAAAATTCAGTGATTTGTTTTTGTTAACTTACTACCTTTTTGCATTGGCAAGTGAAATCTTTGGTTTGATTTTCAGCAAAATTGAAGCAAAAAGTTAGGGTTCGACTTATACGTGGGTTTTTGATTTTTTTCCAGAATTTCCATTCGAAAGTTAGGGGGTCGACTTATACTCGAGTATATACGGTAAATAAATTAGTTGTAAACTTACAATTTATTGTTATTCTAGCTGTCCCGTTCGAGTCTTTGAGGATGCGAAAAAGTTTTGCAATGAAGTTTGAACTGACAAATTTTTTTTTTTCACTTTTAGAAGCTCTTTCTAACAGCAGAGTGAGTTTTCAATGCTTTTTTCTAGTGACTTTTTTTATTTGTTTGTCCCTATCACTGACTGTCGCGGGAAAGTTTCCCTCCATAGAACAAAAAGTCTTCAAAAAAAAAAAAAAAAAAGTTTAAAGTACGTCTTAATTAAGGACATTTTTTTTTTTTCAGGCCTCACGACGCAAATGCGGGGTGGCGTAAGTCGGGGGTAGTATTGTACTACTAATCGATGTATTAAATGAATTTTATAACAAGTTACTATAATGGTACTTTGAAGTACCGACGGGGCATAAAGAATTAAGCTGTTTTTGTGTTATTAGAAAAAACTTAATTACTCTTCATAAGTTCATTACTTTTCTTCTCGTGGTAGCCGCCTACTATTTAAACAAGTGTTCAGTCACCTACTGAGGGCTGAACTCGAATTCTGCCATGCGTCATTAAAAGAAGAAGAGTTACATCTCCCACCCTCATACTGAACTCAGTTCTTTGCATAATTCAGCAGACAATACCAGGTCAATAGGCCACCAGCTTTCTCCGGGATTCGTAAAGCTTATAAATGGGTTAAACTCTGAGTGTTTTTTAAACACCGAAAAAAAAAATTTCAAAATTCATCGACAAATTCTGAGTCTGTCAAAATCTGTCACATAATACAGATTAAGATAGAATCTTTAAAGGGATTACAAATCTTTCGAGATCTTCGTCAAATGAAAATGAGTTTTATTCGTGAAAGGTTTAAAAACAGTAATAAGATTTTACAAATACATTTATGAAATTAATTGCCAAGAACATAAGTTGCGATGTTTCAAGAAAGATAGGTTACTGCTGAGACTATTCTTTTAAATATCCATTCGACTGTCGAATTAGTTAAAATATTACAGAATAAAGAAAACTTTAAAAAGGATTAGGAGGAGGTCTGCCACAGGCGACTATTTTTTAATTCTAACTCTTACCACTTTCTCAAAATAAAAATCTTAGACAAACTGTTTGACAACATTGGCAAAAAAAATAGATTACTTTTTTTTTTAAACAGTTGTGCGTATAAAATAGAAAAATAGTCGCATGTGGCAGCCCTGTAAGAATACCAGAGAAGGTAAGGCTCTGAAACTGCACTTTGTCGACTAAGCTTCATAAAATTTTTTGATAAAGTAGACATGTTTAAAAATGTCTTCTATGCGGAAAATTTTTTAATACATTTTTTTTTCATCGAATGTTGAGTGTTCAAAGTGTACACCCGTACAATTCTATACTAATCTTTAAATAAGAAAGCTTTATTGGATGCATAAAAATGCAGTCTTTTAGACCACGCGTCTCAGTATAATTATTTTGACAGTGAACAGTTGAATGCTTTCAGGGGATACCTAGTTGCAAGGCAACTCCCACCCCCTGTCGAAGAGTAATTGTGTAACACATCTTAGAGAAGTCATAAAAAAATTGCCGTAGTACAATAGTTGTACTACTATAATAAAAAAGGATATAGAAAAAATAAGGAAAAATACGTCTTTATATCGAGAGATAGAAGACGAAGCGATTAAAGATGTAGGAAAGTTTGAAAGATTCAGATTGGATAATCCGAGAGAAGCAGGCGAAGCTACTTCGGAAATTAAAGAATTGCGATAAGAGATTGATAGAAAATAACTTAAATTATTAAGTAATATGATAGAAAAAAGACTAGAAAGTAAATAAAAAATGAGTTTGAGAGAAAATTAAAGGTTTACACTGTTCAAAACTCTTGAAATATTATAATTCAGAGTTGTACTGATGCTAGATTAATACAAGAGGCCGCATATTTTGCATTTTTATGTCTCATAATATGGAACATAATAATTTTTTTTTAACAGTAAAACATATACTGTATAAAATACCCAGACTAGGTATTTCAATTATCAGGATATTTTAATATAGATAACAAAAAATAAGATATTTCTGAGAGTGTTAGAATTGTTTTATTTAAACAATAACAGTATTTTATACATTTTTTTTTTCAAAACTTCTGCCGTAAATTTTTTACATAGTTGACGTTAATCGGTATTTGAGTTAAAATGTCAAAAATGTCTTTTTTTTTTTCTTTAATTATGTTGTAATATTGCCCATTGTGGAGTCAACCATAACATTGATGGAGTGAAGATTTAAGGTTCTGTGCAAACTTTATAATGCGTTTGAAAAAAATACATTTTGAATCATTTATTTGTTTCAAAAGGGACTTTTTAAAGCTTTTAAAACTACTTTTCCAGCAGTAATAACGCTATGACAGGAAAGAAGTTTCTATCATTTCGCTATTACATATTAATCCATTTTTAAAAATCCCTCAACGATGAGCAAAACGTCATTTCTCAATATATACGAATATACTACAATTATCGTTTGTTTTCAATTATTCTCATTCATTCAGACGTATCGAAGTGCCACCTAGCGCAAAGAAGCAAAAGTTATAATTTACTATTTGTTGAATTATTCGGTTTTATGCGAAAAAATATAGAAAACACAACTTTTAAATTGCGTATAGCTGATATAGACAATAAAACTTTTCCATGTTTGTATCAACAATGCAGGAATTCTCGAAAACTATCAGAGTATAATTTGCCTAAAAAGTAATTAACCCTTTATCTACTGACGATATTTATAAGTGCCATTAAAATAACTTGTTATAAAATTCATTTAATACATCAATTAGTAGTAATACAGTTTAGAATGAGTTATAGATGCATTACTTTATCTTGTTCCAAAAGCATTATAGGTTACACAAAACAAAAATATTTTTAAAAGGATGATTTCTTTTGCCTTTGCATCTTTTCAACTTTCTTGGCGTTGGGAGGGGTAGGGGGGAGAATTTTTCAATTCGGAAATATTTCTATATTTCTATTATAAGAATATTATATTTCTACATTTCCTAATTCTACAAATACTAAGAAAAATATTTAAAATAAAAGATTTGAGTGAGGTTATAAATATTGCACAAAATCCCTATAAATTCAAATTTAATGAATCCTTCTAAATCCCTCAATTCTTCTAAAATCCTTCTAAAATTTATTAAATGATTATGTAAATCTTCTAATGTAGTTTCAAAAATTCCCAAAAAATGCTTCAGAAGATAAAATTTTCATGAGTTCATAATTCAGTACATAAAGGATTAAATGCGTATTGATATAGACAATAAAACTTGTTTGTATCAACAATGCAGGAATTCTCGAAAACTATCAGAGTATAATTCGCCTAATAAGTCATTAATCGAGTATTACATAGGACATACTAATTTGAGATGGCTATAAAATAACTGCAAGTTTAAAGAGAAATAAGATTTCAATATTTGAGCAATATTCTTCAAAATGATTTAAGTGCATGTAGAGGAAAGATGTCATGCTATCGTGACAAAAAAAATAATTTGCTCCATTGTTTTGTAATGTTTCCCTTACCATTATCTTGCAATTCGTAATTTTTCTTTTACCTGGGAATCTTGTGTCTTTGTGTTCATCCATATCTTATAAAACGGGTTTATTTTGATGTATAACAGAAATGTCATGTTTACATAGGTCGACGATCACGGTTTTCACGCATAAAATCCTTATTTCACTGCATGAAGAATTTGGAATGCTTTTTCTTGGGCATAAATAACCAGATTGTTCCCTTTCTTATAACGTTCTAGAGAAAGTTGTTTTGTTTCACGATTCTCGAAATAACTGTTCTTGTCTTCCAATCATTTTTCGTTGAATGTTTATGTTTGTATAGTGAATAAGAACTGTTTAATCTAAATAATATCATTATCATTCACAAAACTCTTAATTATTTGGAGTATTTCAGAAAATTCGTTATATAGGTACTATAACAAAATAATATAATTTGGCTTAAATAGGTGTGAGATTGTTTGAGAAAAAGATTAAGTGAGTTTCACTATTTTCAATATGAAATTGAGAACCTGATTTATTTAACCCGGGAGAACTCGCTGCATGAGATTCTCTCTCACAGTCGTACTTTTTTAAGACTCTTATTTAAATCATTTTTCATTTTAATTAAAATTTCAAAATGTTTTTCAATTATTTTACCTATTTTGTGAATAAAAGTACTAAGCCAACCAAAAAAAGTTTATATTATATGAATGTAAAGTAAAAGAAGAGCAATTGGGCATTCTCACTAGCGAGTTCTCCCGGGTTAACCGGCGTTTGTTTGTCTCAAAATATTTTTGTGTTTCAAGGGAAGTTTTATAAAATGTCGGAAGGTTTAGCTATAGGTAACCCTTTAAGCCCAGTTTTGAGTAATATTTACATGCATTATTTTGAAGTTAAATTATTTAAATTAATACAATTTCCATTTTATACACGTTACGTAGATGATTCCTTTACTTTGCTTGATTTGTCTAAACATAATATTAACGCTGTTTTTGATTTATTTAATTCAATTGGTCCATGTATACAGTTTACTTTTGAAATTGAAACTCAACAACATCTAGCTTTTCTGGATGTCCTGGTAAATCGTAATGATTGTGAGTTTTTGACGACAGTTTACCGAAAACCTTTTGCTGTAAGTTTACCCCCTCATTATAAGTCCAGTCATCCCCCTCATCTAAAACGTGCACCTTTCAATACTCTTATTTTCCGTGCACGTAAAATTTGTTCAAATTCCGATTTATTTAATAGTGAAATTATCTATATAAAAGCAGTTGTCATCGATCGTGGATTTAGTTTGAATATCGTTAACCGTATTTTATCTTGAAGAGAAACTTTTTCTCTGCTCCCATGGCAACGAAGGACGCGCGATGCGCGCGCATCCTACCTTAGAATGCGACTTCGTTTTGTTGTGGCTGGAACGATACGAAGCGATTTTTTAATTTTGAAAGCATGATCGCTGTAATTTTTTACAGTTTGTTGATGAGGCTAAGCCTCCCTTATTTCGAAGAACCAGATCAAGTGTTCGATAATTTTTCTTGTATATATGTATAGAACCATGCATCTGTAAATATTCATCAAAATAATTAAAGAAAAGAATCCAGAAAGCACCTCCTTCATTGAGTTTATGTTCGACTGTCTTTGAAATTTTCTTCAATCTAAACCTCAGATAATCACCGATTCTGTTCCAGCAAATAAAGAATTTAAAAATGTTATTGTCTTACCTTATTTTTCTAAAATCAGTTCACAAATTTCTCGTATTCTCAATAGGTTTAGTTTAGTTTTCCTTCCAACCAATAAAATTGCTTTCTTCAATCTTAAAAATCCTATTGACGACCATAATACCTGGGAAATTTACAAAAATTTTTGTGAGTGCGGCCTCTCTTACATTGGGCAGACGAAGCGTGCACTTGGAATTAGGCTGAAAGAACACCAGAATTACGTTAGAAAGCAGGAATTTGATAAATCTACAATAGCGAAACATTGTTGGAATTCCAACCACCAGTTTAATTATCCAGAAGCTAAAATTATTCAAAAATGTAACTCAGTTTTTGATCTAGGCTTTTACGAAGCTAATTATATTCATAAACATGCTTCCTCCTTGGTAAATGATATGACCAGCACCCCTTTTCTTTCACCAGTGTGGAGGGATCCTGCGCAGTGACTCTTTTTCAGTTAGTTCTGGTCAATTGCGTCATTTCTTTAGGATATATAAACTCTTGTTTCCGCCTTTTCAATCAGTCCATAAGCCAGTACTCGGGGCCATAACCGAGGGGTTCTTCGAACCCATTTTAATTTTTTTTTTTCTCTCGCTGAGGAAGGGGATCCAGGAATCCTCGAAATGATCGTATGGAATTTTTTTTTTGTCGTTCTGTACGTTATTTGTGCGTAAAATCGTTGTTAAAGATTTTAGCTTTTTTATAAATAGGTTGTATTTTTCTAGCAATCGTACTACGCTGGCCTCCAAAAGTTAAGGTACAGGGAGTGGATGCTTTCGATTGTACACGGTTTGTTGAATATCTACCAACATTATTGGCGAATTGTTCTGGAATTTCTGGGATGTAAAGAACATGTTTGATTTCATATTTCTCGGTGAAGATTTAGCCGGGGGGTTATTAGGGGGCTATTAATAAAGTAATGTTTGCGATCACCTATGTAACAGAAAATGCTGAAAATGGTTTGTCACTGTGTTAAATGACTATTTGGGTCCTGTTCAACGTTCGTGTGCATTTGTGTAAGCATAGCACTCATATTCGTGAAGATGTTGTTGTCTGTGAAAAATTAAAAAGTTTTTTGTTTATAGCATACAGAGTTTTCAACCAAATTTAACACAACTTTCCGAAAACCTGGCAAAGAACAGTAGCAACAGTATACTTCAATTAAAACATGAATATATTGAATATTTGAGATATGGGCACTTGTATGAAATAATTTTTAACTGCGCATGCGTGGAATATTTCAATTTTTATTTCATAATTTGGTAGTCAGCTATTTAGGGCAACTTAACCTAAAGTCCAGTCAAATATCACGAAAATTCACAAAGATAGGGGCGATATAGTGAATTGCTTTCTAAAAATAGCTTTATTATAAGGGATTTTCCACAACTTTTCAATGAGTTCACTATATTTTTCGGTGTTTTCACAATATTTGACTTGACTTTTTATAGGAGTTGCCCAAAGTAGCTGACTGCGAAATTATGGGAAGAAAAAAAAATGAAATCTTCCACGCATGCGCAGTTAAAAATTATTTCATACAAGTGCCCATATCTCATCAAATATTCATTATATTCAAGCATAGCCAATAATTAAAAACAAACTTCCCATGCTTGTTATTTCAAACAAATAACTATATATCTCCTTAACTGCTGTTATAGGTCTCGCAGACTGCTGCTATTTTCAATTTTCACAGTTGAACTTGTATAATTTTCAGTTTAACTATAGAAACCAATGAAATTAGTTTCCTTTTGGAGACCTAATGCTATCGCTAGAGATTTCTGAATAGGTTAATTATAATAGTCCTGTACATAAAGTTCAGTATAAAAACAGAATCCTATGAGTTAGTCGAGCTTTTTGGTCATCTTTCGATCAAGCAGTCTCAGAGACCGCTCACAGTAGCTGTGTGACAATATCTGTCACAGCAGTTAAGGGTTAAATAAATTACAGTCAAATGACTTAATATATCAATGCATAATGGTTCTTATTAACCCTCCATCAGGCGCACCTCTGTACTGCCGGGTTCATGCACAGTGCGTCTCTGGTGCCTGTTTTAAAATCGCCATTGGCACCTAATCAATTCTATCCTAATGCTTTTAAATGATTAGTAGTCTTAATTACGAAGTATTCGAAATCTCGTTAAAAAAAACCCTCATTTATAAACCTCAAAACAAGTAAAAAAACTGAGCAACTTCAGAGGCAGCGTCCACTAAGTTTTCGCAGCGCTCCTGTCAGGCCAGCCGCGCCCGGCCTAGGGAAGATGAATGCTAATTTTATGCAGAATTTATTAACTTATTTCAAGAATACAACCATTATGTACATTACGTATGCGTATTGGTATATTTCTTTTATTTGTTACAAATAATAATTCAGAAACGCTAATAAATGTTTAAAAATTACTGAGTAGTGTATCGTTAATTATAATTGTGAGCATTATCGGTCATTAATAAATAACAAAAGTAATTAATGTTCTTTTCTTATCAGTTCTGTAATTTGTATAAGTAATTTTGAGAACTATTGGTTTCTGTGGTACGTGGAGGTTAAGTTATTATAAATGAATAATTCATGATCAGTTAAACTACAGGCAAAATAAGAGAAGCTTCATGCTTTCTTTGAGATCTATTTCACTTTCAGAGAAATACCTGTCATTAGTCCGAATTTTTTACATTTTATAAAAATTGTTGAATGTAATTTAAAAAAATAGAATTTCTAACAATTAACGCCCATAAATTCTTATTTTGGGGGGCTTCGGCTTATGTCGGAATTGAAATTTCATTTTTTACCCCAAATAGTATACACAAGGAAATATTTATGGAAGTAAATTTGTAAGTAATTGTAAGTAAAGAAAATATACCCTTAAAAACGCTATTTTAAATTCAGATCGTTTTATTGACAGTAATTCGTTATTATTAAATCGCAAAATTCGTCTTAATTACATCCTTCACATTTCATTCCAATTGTTATGTTTTATGAAATTTCTTTTTTTTTTGTTTTGTTAGAAGCAAAATAGCTCAGTAGAAAAAAAATCCTTGATGAAAAATGCAGAACGTTTTTAACATGCGTGTTTTCGATATAGCATGGAAAACATTCTTGATTTTTGAAAATATGTCTGATATTGAAGACCAGATTCTTACTGAATTTGAAAAACAGCAGAAACTAGTTTGTATATTTTGTTGTGTACTCGAATCAGGGTCGTACTGGCCCACCGGGCAACGAGGCAAATGCCCGGTGCGCCCATCGTCACTTTTTTTTTTTTTTTTTTTCTAAGCACGTTTAAAGTTCTGTATTCTGAAAGGCATAAAATTTTCAAAGATTTTCATTTGGAAAATTAAAAGTAATGCTCTCTTTTTTTTTTTTTTTTTTTTTTTAAGTATACATAAGCAAACTATGTGTGATCAAAGACAATTAGATAACCCAATTTCGAGATAACATAAGTTATCGACAATCAGATGTGCCATTGTTAAACATGGTATCCTGACCAGACCTTGTTTCAAAGCCTGTTCTAATGATAAATTCTAAGAAAAATATTAAGTATTCATTTATTTAGATATACGCCTAAATAAGTTCTGCTTTAAGAATGCTTCTAATAAGTGTCTAATAAGTCTGCGTCTAATAAGTTTGCATATTTTCTGCGTCTAAGTATTTAGCGCCCCTGGTGTTGCCAGGTATTTTTGTATTTCTGCCTTTTGCGCAAGTATAAACGACGAAACACTGTATAAGAAACAGATTCTCATTTTAAGTAGATTCATTGACAGAAACTTCGATAGTCATGGCGCCCAGGTCCAGATTTTATTCAGTACCCCGAAGAATAGTAACTTCCACATAAATTAATATTAGAATTAATGACGTATTTAGCATATTTTCTGTCAAATGTTTAGCGCCCTGTGTGGCTGCCCGGTAGTTTGATATTTCTGCTTTTTGTGAAAGTACAAAAGACAAAAGATAGGAATTAAAAAAAAAAAAAAAAAAGGAATTTCAATTTAAGACAGGAGATTTTGATTTTAATTTCATTTGGTCCCAATGTTAGAGCGGCGGCTTCGGTAATCATGGCGCCCTTGGTCAGATTTTTTTTAAGCGTTTCTGTAAAAAATAACTTTCAAAAAACTAATATCGTGTTTTTGTAAGCATGGCGTCCTTGGACAGATTTTTTTAGCGCCTCTGTAAAAATAACTTTCTAAAAATTAATATCGTGTTTTTTAATCACGGCGCCTTTAGTCAGATATTTTTTCAGCGCCTCTGTAAAAATGCCTTTCAGAAAACTATTTTCTCTAATCATGGCGCCCTTGGACAGATTTTTTTTTAGCGCCTCTCTAAAAATAAATTTAAAAAACTAAACTAATATCGTGTTTTTGTAATTATAGCGCCTTTAGTCAGATTTTTTTCAGCGCCTCTGTAAAAATAACTTTAAAAAAATTAATATCGTGTTTTTGTAATCATGGCACCCTTGGTCAAATTTTTTTCAGCGCCTCTGTAAAAATGCCTTTCAAAAAACTATTATCGTGTTTTTCTAATAATGGCGCCCTTGGACAGATTTTTTTCAGCGCCTCTGTAAAAATAAATTTCAAAAAACTATATTGTGTTTTTGTAACCATGGCGCCTTTGGTCAGATTTTTTCAGCGCCTCTGTAAATATAAGTTTAAAAAAACTAATATCGTTTGTTTTGTAATCATGGCGCCCTTGGTCAGATATTTTTCAGCGCCTCTGTAAAAATGTCTTTCAAAAAGTTATTATCGTGTCTTTCTAATCATGGCGCTTTTGGTCAGATTTTTTTCAGCGCCTGTGTAAAAATAAATTTTCAAAAACTAATATCGTATTTTTCTAATCATGGCGCCCTTGGTCATATTTTTTTTTTCAGCGCCTCTCTAAAAATGCTTTTCAAAAAACTGTTATCGTGTTTTTCTAATCATGGCGCCTTTGGACAGATTTTTTTCAGCGCCTCTAAAAATAAATTTCAAAAAACTATATCGTGTTTTTGTAATCATGGCGCCCTTGGTCAGATTTTTTTTTCAGCGCCTCTGTAAAAATAACTTTAAAAAGACTAATATCGTGTTTTTGTAATAATGGTGCCCTTGGTCAGATATTTTTCAGCGCCTCTGTAAAAATGCTTTTCAAAAAACTATTATGTTTTTCTAATCATGGCACCCTTGGACAGATATTTTTCAGAGCCTCTGTAAAAATGATTTTCAAAAACCTATTATCGTGTTTTTCTAATCATGGCGCCGTTGGTCAGATATTTTTCAGCGCCTCTGTAAAAATAAGTTAAAAAAAAAACTAATACCTTATTTTTCTAATCATGGCGCCCTTGGTCACATTTTTTCAGTACCTCTGTAAAAATAACATTCAAAAAAGTCCTTCCGGCCAGTGCCGGGAGGAAGAGGTAGCTTTCATATTCCTTATTTTAAAAAAGCCAACTTATATTATTCAAACACACGAAGCTCAATTAAGTGGAAACCGAATGTAGGAGATTTAGTTTTAATTTTTATCAATACTAAATCATTATGAATGAGAATTTCGCGAAATTAGTCAGCTTTATCCAAGCTGCTTTTATTTAAAGTAACTTATATTTGGCTGCTAAATTCGGCGATTTCTTAAAGTGTCTGCCATTTTAAGACAACATGGTGGATGAGGCTAACCAGTGAACTTGGTCGAGACCTTAGTAATTGCTGTGCACATGCTCACTCGCATCGGAATCGGTTGATATATACGAGTGCTGCAGGCAAAAAATCAGATTTTTCAAAATGTCACCCACGTTAAAAATTGAAACTGCTATATATGGACCATTTTTTATGGTAAAGACAAACAAAAAATGCTCTTGAATCCTTATATCAAGGTCAAATACTTAAGAAAGAAACCTTTTTCAATTTCTAATTTTTTTGCACTTCACTTTAAATATAATTTTTTTTTAATTTAATGGCCGCCATTTTGAAACAAGATGGCTGATGAAGCTGGCCAGCGAACTTGGTCGAGATATTGATGTATACTATCCACATGCCTTCTTCCATCGAAATAGGCGAATACGTGTGGTATTGCGTGACAAATACAAGATCGTTTCAATGTGTTAGCCATGATAGAAATTCAAAGTGCTATAATTCAACCACTTTTTAAGATATAAACAAAAGAACAAATTTTCAGAAACAAAAACTGCTCCAGAATCTTTGTATCAAGGCCAAACACATAAAAATTTTTTTTTCATTTTCCAATTTTTTAATACCTCATTTTAAATTTTAAATTACATTTTTTTTAAATGGCAACCCTTTTGAAACAAGATGGCGAATGAAGCTGGCCAACGAACTCGGTCGAGACATTGGTATGCACTATGTACAGACCAAGTTACATTCAAATCGGTTCATAAATACGCCTGTCATCGCGTGACAAAAATCAGGTCGTTTTAAAATGTCAGCCACAATAGAAATTCAAAATGTTATAACTCAGCCATTTTTTTAAATATAGATGAAACAAAACCTATTCCGGAATCTTTGTATTAAGGTCAAAAACATACAAAAAAAATCTTTTTCATTTTCTAATTTTTTGGTATCTCATTTTAAATTTAATTTTTTTAAAAATTTTTTTAAATGGCCGCCATTTTGAAACAAGATGGCGGATGAAGCTGGCCAACGAACTCGGTTGAGTTATTTGTATGTACTATGTACACACCAAGGTACATCCAAATCGGTTCATAAATACGTCTGTTATCACGTGGCAAAAATCAGGGCGTTTCAAAATGTCAGCCACGCTAGAAATTCAAAATGCTATAACTCAACCATTTTTTAAGATATAGACGAAACAAAAACTGCTCCCGAATCTTTTTATGAAGGTCAAACACATAAGAAAAAAATATTTTTCCAATTTTCAATTTTTTGGTACCACATTTCATATTTAAATTTTTCTTAAAATTTTAAATGGCCGCCATTTTTAAACAAAATGGCGGATGAAGCTGGCCAATGAACTCGGTCGAGACATTGGTCTGTACTATGTATAAACGAAGTTACATCCAAATCGGTTCATAAATACGCCTTTTATCGCGTGACAAAATTCAGGACGTTTCAAAATGTCAGCTTCGCTAGAAATTCAAAATGCTATAACTCAGCCATTTTTTAAGATATAGACGAAACAAAAACTGCTACGGAGTCTTTGTATAAAGGTCAAATACATAAGGAAAAAATATTTTTCCATTTTCAATTTTTTGGTACCACATTTCAAATTTAATTTTTTTTTAAATGTTTAAATGGCCGCCATTTTGAAACAAAATGGCGGATGAAGCTGGCCAACGAACTCGGTCGAGACATTGGTATGTACTATGGACACACCGAGTTACATCCAAATCGGTTCATAAATACGAGTGTTACAGTGTGACATAGGTCAGATATATATATATATATATATATATATATATATTGATATATATATATATATATATATATATATATCAATTTTGAACGGAGGGTGGTTTCGGGGTCTGGGGGTCATGATCGATGAAAATATACCAAAATTTTTTGAAATCGCTTTCCTCCGAACGGCTGCAATAGGTAGCTTTTTGTAAAGAAAGCTACCTAAAACTAATATCGTGTTTTAGGTAGCTTTCTTTACAAAAAAGCTACCTATTGCAGCCGTTCGGAGGAAAGCGATTTCAAAAAATTTTGGTATATTTTCATCGATCATGACCCCCAGACCCCGAAACCACCCTCCGTTCAAAATTGATATATATATATATATATATATATATATATATATATATATATATATATATATATATATATCTGACCTATGTCACACTGTAACTCCCGTAATTATAAACCGATTTCGATGTAATTCGGTGTGTACATAGTACATACCAATGTCTCGACCGAGTTCGTTGGCCAGCTTCATCCGCCGTTTTGTTTCAAAATGGCGGCCATTTAAAAATTTTAAAAAAATTTAAAACTTGAAATGTGGCACCAAAAAATTAAAAATGGAAAAATATTTTTTTCTTATGTATTTGACCTTTATACAAAGATTCCGGAGCAGTTTTTGTTTCGTCTATATCTTAAAAAATGGCTGAGTTATAGCATTTTGAATTTCTAGCGTGGCTGACATTTTGAAACGTCCTGAATTTTGTCACGCGATAAAAGGCGTATTTATGAACCGATTTGGATGTAATTCGGTGTCTACATTAGTACATACCAATCTCTCGACCGAGTTCGTTGGCCAGCTTCATCCGCCATTTTGTTTCAAAATGGCGGCCATTTAAAATTTTTTTAAAAATTTAAAATTTGAAATGTGGTACCAAAAAATTGAAAATGGAAAAATATTTTTTTCTTATGTATTTGACCTTTATACAAAGATTTCGAAGCAGTTTCTGTTTCGTCTATATCTTAAAAAATGGCTGAGTTATAGCATTTTGAATTTCTAGCGTGGCTGACATTTTGAAACGTCCTGAATTTTGTCATGCGATAAAAGGCGTATTTATGAACCGATTTGGATGTAACTTCGTTTATACATAGTACATACCAATGTCTCGACCGGGTTCGTTGGACAGCTTCACCCGCCATTTTGTTTAAAAATGGCGGCCATTTAAATTTTTAAGAAAAATTTAAATTTGAAATGTGGTACCAAAAATTGAAAATTGAAAAAATATTTTCTTCTTATGTGTTTGACCTTGATAAAAAGATTCGGGAGCAGTTTTTGTTTCGTCTATATCTTAAGAAATGGCTGAGTTATAGCATTTTGAATTTCTAGCGTGGCTGACATTTTGAAACGTCCTGATTTTTCTCACGTAATAACAGGCGTATTTATGAACCGACTTGGATGTACCTTGGTGTGTACATAGTACATACAAATATCTCGACCGAGTTCGTTGGCCAGCTTCATCCGCCATCTTGTTTCCAAATGGCGGCCATTTAAAAAAATTAAAAAATTAAAAAATTTAAATGAGATACCAAAAAATTGGAAAATGAAAAAGATTTTTTTTGTATGTGTTTGACCTTAATACAAAGATTCCGGAACAGTTTTTCTTTCGTCTATATCTAAAAAAAAAAATGGCTGAGTAATAGCATTTTGAATTTCTCTTGTGGCTGACATTTTAAAACGACCTGATTTTTGTCACGCGATAACAGGCGTATTTATGAACCTATTTGGATGTAACTTGGTCTGTACATAGTACATACCAATGTCTCGACCGAGTTCGTTGGCCAGCTTCATTCGCCATCTTGTTTTAAAAGGGTTGCCATTTAAAAAAATTAAATTTAAAATTCAAAATGAGGTATTAAAAAATTGGAAAATGAAAAAGATTTTTTTTATGTGTTTGGCCTTGATACAAAGATTCCGGAGCAGTTTTTGTTTCTGAAAATTTGTTCCTTTTTGATATCTTAAAAAATGGTTGATTTATAGCACTTTGAATTTCTAGCATGGCTAACATTTTGAAACGATCTTGTATTCGTCACGCGATAACAGACGTATTCGCCTATTTCGATGTAAGAAGGCATGTGGATAGTATACATCAACACCTCGACAAAAGTTCGCTGGCCAGATTCATCAGCCATCTTGTTTCAAAATGGCGGCCATTAAATTAAAAAATATATATATATTTAAAGTGAGGTGCAAAAAAATTAGAAATTGAAAAAGGTTTCTTTCTTAAGTATTTGATCTTGATATAAGTATTCAGGAGCATTTTTTGTTTGTCTTTACCTTAAAAAATGGCTCAGATATAGCAGTTTCAATTTCTATTGTGGGTGAAATTTTGAAAAATCTGATTTTTTGCATGCGACAGCACTCCTATATATTAACCGATTCCGATGTGAGTGAGCATGTGCACAGCAATTACTAAGGTTTCGACCAAGTTCACTGCTTAGCCTCATCCACCATGTTGTCTTAAAATGACAGGCACTTTAAGAAATTGCCGAATTTGGCAGCCAAATATAAGTTACTTTAAAGAAAAGCAGCTTGGATAAAGCTGTCTAATTTCGCGAAATTCTCATTCATTATATTGATAAAAATTAGTATTGAATCTCCTATATTCGGTTTCCACTAAATTGAGCTTCGTGTGTTTGCATGATATAAGTTGGCTTTTTTTAAATAAGGATTATGAAAGCTACCTCTTCCTCCCGGCACTGGCCGGAAGGACTTTTTGTAATCATGGCGCTCTTGGTGAGATTTTTTCGATAGCTAAAAACGTTTTCTGCCGTTTTCTAAAACCCGATCTGCTTAACCGCTTTAAACTTCAAACACCATCCCGATTTATAAATTGAAAAATACACATGTAATTAAAATAAATAGATAAATCACTAAAACTGTAAAAGTCGTTTTACAAAAGAATGGATGAATATAAGTAAAGATAAGTGCAAATGTGTTTGTGTTCAGTTTTCAATGCTGTTAGTCAATAACGTGGGAGTTCCTAAGGTGACAAATTACCATTTCGGCGGAGTTTCAACTATTAGATATGGGTTCTATCGGGGCCGTCGCGAAACAACTTTCTTCTCTAGTTGTTTCGCGACGGGCCCTGTTCTATACCCAGTGGTTTCTGTAGTAATACCAGATGTGACACTTTTTATTGATTATACTGTATTCTGAGATTTCTGGAGAAAATAGAAATCGGATGTGGACTGCGGAGGTATTTTCCCATGAAATACTAATTAATACACGACACACGCTCGGCGTACAGGTATCTGTGAAGAATGAATCGTTAAAAAACGAAAAAATAAAATATTGAATTAAGCAACTGTTATAGCAGTTTTATAATGTTTTGTGTAATAACACAAGTGGTGTATTACACAAAATTCCTCTTCAGTCGAGAATTATTAATTGTTTTACATCTTTTTTAGCCTGCCCAAAACTTTTGACGACATTATTAAATAATTTTCATTGATACATACATCAAATTTTTAAAATTTGCCATTAAGGTGAAAACGAAAAATAACTTTGTCAATAAAGCTTATAATTTTTTAGATACGTTTCTTTTTTTCAAGATATCGAGTAAAAAATAACTGAAAAATAATGAACACATATAAGCTTAATTGCGGTAGGAAAAAACGTGTTATTCTTCTTTTCAATTTTTTTCCACATTACGCAATTAAGGGGGCTGGTCACTCAGCTTCCGATTTCCCCTCACTCATATAAAGTCTATGAGCATTGGATGCGGTATCTCCACGGGAAATGAATGTTTTTAACTTCTATTTTTTGTGTACACTTCCTAAAAAATGTCCCTTTTTTTTTTTTCCTTAGTTCTCAAAATATTTCTAAAGTATAAACTTAATTTTATATGAAATGTTAAAATCTTACGAGTGGCTGAAGTGTTAAAATCTTGAGTACACACATAGCTGCCAACTCTTCCGCTTTTTCAGACCACAAAAATTTAATAGAAATTTTTGCCTTATTTAATCGGCAGACTACGGCGATTTAAAAAGGTAAAATTTACTATAAAATTTTTGTGGTCTGAAAAAGCGTAAGATGTTGGCAGCTATGGTACACAGAAAAAAGATGTTAAAAATGTGAATTTCTCGAGAAGATATTTTAAATATACGAATGCATCAAAAATCCATAGACTTAACATTACGGAGAAGAATTTCGAAGCTGAGTGACTAGCTCTCTTATCCCTTGAGGGGCGGTGGGATAAAATATATCCTACCTAATTTAAACAAGATTCTGTCCAGAAAATTTTAACTAAATTTTATATTTAATTTTAACTTTTGGGGGGAAATCGATGAAATGTTGCTTTTCCTTATTTAAAAATAAAATTTTTCGATTATTCTGGTGAGAATTCAATATTTAGAAACATTTTTGCTTGCCCCTCAGGGGGTTAAGTGTTTCTATTTTCTTTGACTTTGTTTTTTATTTTGTAATACAATGCTTTAATATAATTTTGATAAATATTACTTTAAAAAAATGCAAATATATATTTGAAGCTATTGTCGCTCTTCTGGTGTATGTTTTTTTTTTTTTTTTTTTTTTTTTTTTTTTTTTTTTTTTTGTGCGCGTGAGTTTCGGCGGCCATTGTAGTTTAAATTTGGCTTATCTGAAATTAATTTTTAATTAAATATGACTTATTTTAGTGACTAGACGAGACAAAGGATGGAAATATTCAACTTTTATCGTAGAAAAATACTGACTTTTGATGTCTGGAAAAAAAAAAAAAAACCTTAATGCACTGCATAATTATGTAAGAAAAAAAGCTGACAAAATTAGAAGTGAAACAATTCAGTATTATTAAAGTAATCGTGTCGTGGTCATCTATTTAAAAATGCAATTTTGAGAAAAACTAGTTTTAATTTTATGTTATAATTATAATAGAATGCTTATTGTATTTTTTCTTTCTTTTCTTTTTCTTTTTTTTTTTTTTTTTTTATTTACATAAAATCGTCTATACCAGATTTTGGCAACATAAAGAAATCTTAATTCCGTTGATTAAGCCGCTAAAATAAAAACTCGATTTTCCGAAATTTATAAGTTATGATTACGTGTAAATCCTTAAAGCGATCTCAAAAAAGTATTTTTTAACGTTCAATAATGCGAAAATTTCTGCTCATTTACAAACATAAAAATAGTGTTCGACAGAAATCGAATTTCGGTTATCTTCCTAGTTTTGAGCGAAAACGAAAGAGAAACTGTTTTAAAAATAAATTCAAAGTAATTAACATAAACATACATATATGCACGCTATCTGAATAATGTTTTGCGTAGAAACGGCAGTAAATAATTATTAATTAAAAAATAATTTGATTGAAACAAAAATTAATTAAATATAAAGTGCTATAAACATAAAAAAATATTAAAAAATAATTTAATCTAAAAATAACGAATTTAATCAATATTAGCAATACCTTCTAGATTTATCACATTGCAAGGGCGGATCTGGAGGGTTCTCAAGGGGGGGGGGGGGGGCGATTTTAGAAATTTGGAGATTCCTATCTGATGCGAGGGTCGGGGCTAATTTTTTGCACTGTGGGTCGTGTTACTTCTACTTTTTGCTGGGGGTCGGGTTTGGGTCCGGCTGACTTGTAATTTTTGCTGCTGGTCTGGTTAACTTATAATTTTTGCTGTGGATCGCGTTTGGGTATGGTTGACTTCTACTTTTCGCTGCGGGTCGGGTTTGGGTCCGGCTGACTTCTAATTTTCTGCTGCGGGTCGGGTTGACTTCTACTTTATAGCTGCACCTAACGCTTTGGGTTTGGGGCAAATTGATATACATTATTTCGAGTTTGGGTCAATTTGGGGCGAGGGTTTTCACTCTTGCGAGAAGGGACCCTAATTTTGAATAGAAAGTCAACATATTTTTTAAGATAAAAACTACATGCAGTAAAAGCTCCATAACGGACACGCCCAAATAATTTTTTAGGAATACTTTTTAATCTTCTGGATCATGTAAAAAATACTAATTTGCTTATAAGACTGCTTGTCTCTTTATATCTAAGATCAGTTGCAATTCAGTAAAGAATGCTTCGGAACTTATTAAAAAAGCACGCCGGATGTGCTAAAATGGACTCACTGAGTTTAAAATTCTTTAATTTACAAATGGTGACAGGAATTTAAAAAAGTCTTTCAGGAGCGTTATGTAAGTTGTCAAGATATTTTTTACTGCGATTCTTGATTTTACTTTACAATGGCAACGATAGTGGCGCTCCAAACAGTACTCGTTAAATTGGGGCCCGATTTCTGTCCTTCCTCCTCCGGGAATCGATTTAGCGCCTATTGCTTGCAGCACCATCTATCGCCGCTATTTTAAACTAAAGTCAAGAATCGCAGTTAAAAAAAAAAAAAAAAAAACTCCTGATCAAGGGTGATTCTGAGAAAGAAAGAAAAAAAAAATCTGAAATTCAAAGCAAATTTCTTGAAAGTTTACAGTAGAGGGAGTGGGATTCCCTCCTGCCACTAATTATTTTTGTTGCCGGTCGGGTTAGCTGTTTTCGATCCGGGTCGGTTTCAGGCTGAGTGTAGATTCCTACAAGCCGGGTTTGGGTTAACACGTTTTCTTCAAAAGTTAGTTCAGTATTTTGTTTCAGATTAAAAACTATACCTATAATAATAAATATAGATGTATGTATGTGTGTTGTTTTCTAAAGAGATCACTGCATTTTCTCCACGACTCCTTGATGAAATTCGCATTTCTTCCACGACTCTTTGACGAAATTCGCGTTTTCTCCGCAACTCTTTGACGAAATTAGCATGCTTTCGCAGCCCTTTGATAAAACTCGCGTTTTTCCGCAGCCGTTTGAGGAAATTCGCATTTCTTCTACGATCCTTTGTTGAAATATGAGTTTCTTCCGCAACCCTTTGACGAAATTAATGTAATTTTCTAGCCCTTTGATAAATTCCGCGTTTTTTCCTCGATCCTTTGTCGAAATTAAGTTATTTCCTGCGAACGATTGACGAAATAGATTTTTTATGGCGACCATTTGTCAAAATTTGCAACTATTTTTATGTCCGAATTTTCGGATCGATGAATTTTTTCAATTTTCGGAATCGAATGCCTTAACCCTCTCGCTGCGTAATTCTTTTTTTTTTTTTTTTAATCAAAATAGGTTCAAAAATTGCGCATTTAATTTATTACATGTTTCAAATATGCATATAATTTACAGGTAAAATATATCCAAAATCTTTGTGAAAGAGTTTTTTAAAAAAATTGATCTTTAAAAAAAATTTGCTGCAGAAATTGCGGGTTGCGCAAATTTTGCTACACTGTAAAAAAAATCCATGGACTTTCCGTTCTGGAAAAGGCAACTAGTTGCCTTTTCCGAAACGGAATAGATTCCTTTTGAGAAAGAGAAGTTTTAATTTACAACACGATTAGTTTCACGTCTGCAATGAAAGTGACATCTTTCATTACCAAAAAGATTACTTTCATTGCAGATGTGAAACTAATCGTGTTGTAAATTAAAACTTTTCATTCTCAAAAGAATCTATTCGTTTCAGAAAAGGCAACTAGTTGCCTTTTCCAAAACGGAAAGTCCATGGATTTTTTTTACAGTGTACTTTTACGTTGGCCGTGGAAATCGCAGAATGCGCAACAAGAGAGTTAAATTTTCAAAGCTTTTGGAAAATTCGGAATAGAATCAACCCTGCTCTTGACGTCTTACCTAACCCTCTGCAAATATATATAATTTTTTTTAATAGCTGCATTTGCAAGTTAATAGTAAGTTAATAGCTGCATTTGCAAGTTAATAACATTTGCAAATTACTGAATTTTGAAATCAGTCAGAACATTTTAGGACATCAGGTATATTCAGTAGCTATGGGATGATGGCTGAAAGAAGCATTTAAAAAAAATTAAAGCTGTCTTCGAATGTCAGTTAGGGTTTTACCCGGGCTGAAATTTCCAGGCCCAAGCGCAGGTCTAACCCACACAAAAAAATTATTTGCCCGACCCGGTAGAGAAACTAAAAAATAGACAGCAGACCAGCCTGCATTTTGCAATTAAAATTATTCATAAAGCGCACTTACTTATGCTCATATTTTATTTCCAGATTATGTTCGAAATTCATGACAACAGAAAAACAATGATATTAATGACTATTTAGGCAATTATGTATATAAACACTACGCAAAAATATGTCTTAGACAATGACATTCAAATGAAAATCCAGTAAGAAAATCAGTTTAGAATGAAATAAACGAGTGATAAAAGAACGTTATAATTTTAAAGCTCTACAAAGAAAAAAAAGTAGATTTTTAAAAATGTATCTCTGTAACTTACCAAATCAAATTAAATTGGGGGGGAATTTAGAGGAGTGCACGGTAGAGATCTGCACGGGCCGGGCTCGGGCCGATTTTCATTCACGGCATTCGGGCCTGGTCTCGACTCTCTTCGGGCCGGGCCCGGGCCATACTTTTTTCTGAAGGCTGGGACCGGGACGGGCCTAACTTATTTTTCCGTACAGAGCCGGGCCTGGCTCCATTCCTAGCCTTCACGGCCCAAAATTTTCAGTCCTAGTTTTGACCCAGCCCGTATGAAAATCATTGTCTCAGGGTGGCCTGGTCTATTTAAAGGTCAGTAAAATTAGGCGTGGCCCAAAAATTTTTGCAAAAAATGCATACATTTTTAAACTGCCATTATTCTACACTTAAACATTAAAATTTATTCTTTTAAAAGAGTTATAGATTTCTACGCTTAGTAAAATATAGCTAAATTAAAATCTAGTAAAACGTGTGAAAAAGAACCTGCCTATGACGGAACCCTGTTTTAAATTGAAAAACGTGTTGATCCATACAAAATTAATATACTAATACGTAAGAAAAGAATATATAATACATTTACACTTGCTAAGAAGTGAATGTCTATAACGCATTTTTTCCCCTTTTCTATGCAATTCCATTTTAGAAGATTTTACTGCATAGCATTTTTCAGATTTTAACACTTAAAAATATGGAATATGGATTAACAATATTAATGATATCTGAAACATTTACATATATGAAATAGAGATTCATTAAAAAAAATTAATATCGCAGCCTGCGGCACTTCTATAAAAATGAAGATTATAAACATGAAAAAAATAATGTTAAGATAAATATTTTTGGTCAGATCTCCTCGTACAAGACAAGTTTTTAACCAAATCGACGTAAAAAATCAATGTTTTGTAGAAAATCACTCGGGCCGGGCCAAGATTTAAACTTTTTTCCGGGCTCGGACCGAACTTTTGAGTTTTTTACCGAGTCGGACCGGACCAATATTTTTTTCCTACGGGCGGGGCCGGGCTCGGGTCGAACTGTAAATTTTTGTATCGGGCCGAGCCGGGCCGAATTTTTTTTCTATGAGTCGGGCCGGACCCGGGCCTGGAAATTTCGACCCGTGCAGATCTCTAGTGCACGGGTCGCGGACTGGACAATAATGCTTATCATACGGTCTGACACGGAGCGAACGTTTAGATTTTATTCTGGGCCGAGCCCCGACCTGGAAATTTTGGCCAGTGCGGACCTCTAAGAAGAATGAAGTCCACACCAGGCTCGACCTGGACGAAAAAGAAATCTGCCCCAACCCAAATCTGCAGAAAATGTAAGATCAGGGCACGGCCCAGCTCTAAAAGAGAGAAGACCTGACCCAGCCCGTGTCTCATGGATTTAAACTGGCGCGACCCTTGGCTCGAGCTTCGCCCCAAGTGATTTCCCGTGAGGATGCATAAAGTCATTTTGCAAACCCTTTATTAGACCAAGGGGGGGCAATCCCCCCCCCGCCTTAGATCCGCCATTGTCACCTAGTATGTTAATACATAGTATGTGCGGCTCTTTGGATGGGAGTGTCGTTTGGGGGAGGCTAGGAAGGGGCAGTTATAGTAATAACGAATATTCGGCAGTAATTTTTTTTTTTTGGACGGGAACAAATAATGACGATTTCATTCATTTATCTATTTCTTTGAGAGTTTCCTGACAGAATAGGGCAGGAAAGTTTATTGACCGTCATTCTTAATTTGTCATCAGAGTTAAATTCATTGTCTAAAAAAGCACAAAGGGGTTTAAACACTTAAAAGTTACCGGAATTAAAAAAAATCTAAACTTAGTTTAGAAGTTGGATGAATAATGCACTCTCCGGAATTATTTTTCTAATAAAACCTTCTTCAAGCGACCAGGAAAAAACTGAATTTGTTTCATTTTCTTCAAAGAAATGGGTCACTCATGGAGGGAGCTCAACTGGGATGGTTTCTGAGTGAAGGTAAAATTCGTATTGAGCCTACGGGAATAAATTTCGTCCCATGCAAAAATGGTCGTTCTGGGAGGTGGTCGCACAAGGAGGTTTCACTGTATATATATATATATATAGATATAAGCATTTGCGCCCTTTTGTAAGGCAATCGGCGCCCTTCTTATCCATTTTGCCACCGCCCTCTCAGTTATGCCAGTACGACCCTGACTCGAATCGTGTGCATTTGTGAATCAAATGCAGAACGGAACTTGCTATTTCATTTTTGCTGTCTACATTGGAATTGGATACTTCATCGGATCAAATTTAAAGTGTTTCAAATGTGAATCACATTTAAACGATGGCTATTGTATTTTTAAAATGCCTATTCTATTTTTTACCTCTCCTTAAGGATTACTATTCATACTTTGGTTTTTTTAAATCTTGTTACGAGGGACCTATAAATTTTGAATTAAAATCTGGAAAATCAAAATACCAATTGCAAAAATCCTTTGTTTAAAGATTATAATAAATTACTTTTAGCTCTTTTAACTATAGAGATGAGTTTTAGGTGCTTTGACTCTTTTTAGGTGCAGTCGTATAATTATATAAATACACAGTACCTATAGTTGTCGTCTGTCCGCATATAACAGTGCAAAAACTACCCAACGGAATGGTTTGAAATTTAATACCTATAATTGTTGCAGAATTTTGTCAAGTCATTTCAAATTTTATGAACTTCGAAACTTAAAAAGATACTAAAGTTTTCTTCATTCTATTAAATCCTGTCATACGTAATGAATTCAATGATATCCCATGATAGATGATGATTCTAGGTTGGCATGGTCATGACATCCTATTTAAGATGGAGTCCTATTTCCGCATCACTGAATTTAACATATAGAATCGTAATAAATTTTGTATTCATGCATTTTTGCATAAGAGTGCAACAGCTATTGCACCAAGATCTGAATATTTATAAAACTAGTTATAAGACGAACGCACATCATTTGCCACATTTGACGTGCAATTTGAGACTTGTTTTGGAACCCGGGCCCGACGATTTGAAATCTGAATCCGAAATTTTTTGTGTCATTAGTACCCGATACTGAAAGTCCGCTGCAGAAAGTTGTTAATAACATTAAAAAATTGTTTCAAGATTATTTTCCTTACTGTAAAACATCTTCTTACATAGATATAAGCGTTAATCTCCCTCATGACTAAGTTTCGTTAATTTTATGAAAATCTGTTTAAAATAGCATTATTTTATACCTAGTGGCAAAAGTCGCAAATGTTATTCTTTTTAAAATATCATTGCACAATTTTGTTGCACTTGGCAAATTTACAAACTTAGTTGCTGGCAAATTTGTTTAAAACTTTTGTAAAAGCTATAACACACTTTCTATTTCCGATAGACTTGGCAAAAATTACAAATCTAATTGGGAATATTATTAAACTTTTTACAAATAAGAACTATATTACATTTTCAAATTGTGCTAACGTGGCAAAATTATAAAACTAGTTCGCAAATACCGAAATTTGACTTGGCAATTTAACCCCTTAATTCTCGCTCCCTTGATATTCACGGGCTGTGTCTTTTATTCAGATTATTCAGATTTCTTTGATTCCCACTAATTTTATAGAATACCGTAATTGGCTTTATTATGGTGTCATTTTACCTGTCATTAAATAAGGTGAACATTTCTTTTTCAAAAAAGTAGTGCCGATGAGTAATTTGAATTTTTAAACCGTAATTTAATGCTACCGTTAAGGGGTTAAGGTCTTCTCCCCTCTAATAAAAAGTCTTCGCGATGACCCTGACTAACATGAAGAAAAACATGAGTTCTGTTTTCCAGTAATTCTGGAATAAGACTGTAAACCGAAAACAAAGATAAAAAAGGCCCACAGCTTCTTTGTGCTACTAACACCGACCGTGTAAAAGTCGCGGAATCAGACAGAATATTTCTTATTATATCCCATCTATAACAATTCAATTCCTTTTCAAACTGATTTTTAAAAGATTGTCAAATTCTTTAAGAAACTTAGGCTACATTCTTGTCTCTCAATTTGCAAGTCTTTTCTTCTCCTTTTTCAATTTGTCAGTAAACAAAATTTTCACTTTGAGCCAAATCCTGAAGACTGGCATAAAAAATCAAGCCCGAGCCTAACTCGGTTTCACAGGCTCGGGCTGAACCCGTCTCATATCTTCTTACATCTGAAATAAAACAAAGTTCAAAAACTGACCGTTCTTGAATCATGAAAATACTCTTTTCAATGGTGCAGAACATATAGAATTGTTTTTCACTTGTGTTAACTAAATTTTGCTCTGTTTTTGCAGCCGTAGTTAAAACTTGATTTTTCTAGTCAATATCTTGTAAAATTAGACTTAATTGTTAAACAAATACCAAGATCTAAAAAAAAAAAGAAAGAAAGAAAGAAAAAGAAAAACGTGTAATATTCTATCCAAGTTTGTACATTTTCGCAACTAGGATCAGAAATCAATCATTCATCAATTGTTCAAAGATTAATAAAGCTCGTGAAATATTTAAAACGAGTTCATTAGTTGAATATTAATGATTAAAGAAAGTTTTAAAAATTGACTTTTGTTGCAAATTTTGTTTGTATATCTTAGGTTAAACTATACCAAAATCGTTTAACTTATCAACACCCCAAATCTCTTTTCGTAATCGAATATAAACAATCTAAACATCATAAGCATGTATCATTGCCAAGACCTTTCAGAATGGATGAAATATCACGTGATGTAAGACTCCGGCGATTGCACGAAAAATAACTTCCTTTCATTGAATTACAATCTATCCAACATGCATGTGTTAAAAAAATAGTTAACCTTTGGAAATGATCTGCATGATCATGGCACAATTAATTTTTTCTTGTGACCTTTCTAATAACTGTTGTAATTAACTTTCTAAAGATCAAATTTATTACAACTATGAATGCGGGAGAAAAGCTCTACTGACCCTATTTCGATTGCGGCAATGTGGTGAAACTGTAGCTATCGAATAGCTCTAAAAAGCTGCTAAATTCTTTCCCAGTTCTTGAAAAATGGTCTTTCTCATGTTAATTATAAAGACAAGATTAGGTGTGATATTGGTTTGGCCCGCTTTTTTTTTATGTTAATTTATGAATATTAATTCATTTCTATTCTACAGATAAGTTTAATGTCTATATCTACAGTGTTGTTAACAAAGTTGAAAATAGAACATTAAGAAATCAGGTACATATAAATGAAAAATCGATTTTTTTGTTATTCAATTGTATTAAAATTTAGTTAATTGTAATACTTTTAACAAATCCACATTCGAAATTTTGCATTAGAACAAAATTACTATAATAAATAAAATGGAATAAAATGAACTTCAGCTATCACTTTATATGTCATATAAGATGCTGATTTTTAAAGTAAATTTATTCAAAACTGTTAATTTGCACTTTTCACACGATTCCGGGAAAATGCTCTGCGGGATTTTCAAGTCTATAGTATACGAACAGTTATGAAGTGTGTGAAAAGGTTTCATCTACCAGTTAAATAGCCTTCGAACATATTTGCATTTAAAAATAATTCTAAATTTCCAACTTTTTTCTAAATGTTTTACTTCACATTGTTAAAATAATCTATATATTTAAAAGACAAGACTGTCTTTCTAGTCATCTGGGCTGAACTTTCTACTGAACTGATTTTGAGAATTATTTTTTTAAATGAAAGCACTTTATTTGTAGATGAGCCCGCACTTGCTATTTTTTTTAAATAATTCAATTTTAATTTTAACTTAAAAAGTTCTTTATGAAATTTCTTCACATTGGTGGCAATCGAGTTACTTCCGTTGTTGAGGAGAGAAGGGGAAAAAATGGGAATTACCATATTATTACGAATGCCATTTTTTCATATTAAAATTAAAAATAACTTTTTGAAAACTTTTGAACAGAAAATGACGTCACGATTTAAAAAAAAAAAAGCCATTTTACTCATATAGCTTTTACATTTCAATTTTTTCCTTTCCGCTGACACTGAAATTGAGAGACGCTAAGCTCAGAGGACTTCAGTAAGTGAAAATGACGTCATATTAAAAATGAAATGAGTGTTTTCTTTGATAAAACTAAATATTTTACTACGAATGCGTCTAAAAGTAAATTTTTGGAGTTAGCCGGCACTCAAATTAGTACCTCGAGTTGAGTGCGAATTTTTACATCCAAAATTGTTACTGGCAAACATGACATCAAGTTTGGGAATGTATTTATTAATAATCTATTGCATGTTAAAATATCTTTAAAATAGTGAATATGAATATGAAAGGTATGCATGCAAATTTTGCGACGGTGCAAAATGACGTTGTTTTTAGATTTGGTTGAAAACAAAAATTATAATTGTCCTAGTGGCGCAATTCTCGTTGATTTTTCATTGCGTAATATCAAAGATCAAAGCCTCAATCAATAACTTAATAATTTCTTATCTTAACTGCGTATTACTAATTACGTATAGAAATAAAGTTTAATTTTTCAATAATTTGAAAAGTTGAAATTGAACTTTAGTTAAAAATTAGATTTGTTTTAAGAGTTAACCATCCAATATAAGATTTGTTATTTTTGCGACTTTTTATAAATTCAATCAATAAGAAAAAATAGACACAACATTGCTTAATGGTACACAAAACACGAACTTTAATAAGCTAAAAGATAAATTGTACGTTTCGAGCTGTTTCTACAGCCGTCTTCAGGAAAAATATGATGATTAAATGGCTAATAGCTCAGAGATGAAGGTTTCATATGCAAGAGATAATTTGTCGAACATTGACTAAAGATATGAAAACAAATGTAGTGGTGCCATCCAGTGAAAATAAATATTAATGAAATGAGTCCAAATAAATCAAAAGGAAATCAAGTTGGACTCATTTCATTAAATAGTATTTATTTTCACTGGATAGCACCACTACATTTTGGTTTTCGTATCTTTAATCAATGTTCGACAAATTATCTCTCGCGCAGGAAGCCTTCATCTCTGAGCTTTTAGCCATTTAACCATATTTTTCCTGAAGACGGCTGTAGAAACAGCTCGAAACGTAGAATTGAACTTTAATAAGCTAAAAGTTAGTGTTTTGTGTACCATTAAGCAAGATTGTGTCTTTATTTATTATATTTTATGGTGCAATTGTCCAGTATGTGTTAATCAATAAATAAGCTTATTAAAATATTTTCATTCGACGGGTTTCAACTCGTATATATAATTAAATGATTTTTTTTTATAATTTTTAAAAATGATTTTCCGGTATGTAATTTTTTTTAAAATCTATCTACAACTGCACAGTTTACAATTTGGGATTTATAGCCCAAGCTTGGCGAGGCCACTTTCTACTGTTTATATAGAACGCATTCATTTGTTTTGTCATTTTGACACATTTGATAAAAGAGCTGTCATTCTGTTGGATCTAGTACATATATTTTTATCATAACTATAGATTTGAAAAATGTCTAAATGCGTTCTTCCAAATTCATACACCGAGAAATTCTTTTGGAATATGCAATCAGCATCGACGGAATGCATTCTTACGGAATCTAAAATAAGAAAGTGAATGCAGTGTACGAAAATTTCTGTTTAATTAAAAAGTTATTTGCATACAATGAAAGCAAGTGCTTAAAGGAAAGGTCATTGAAGGCATTGTCCTGAAGAATATTTCCCATTCCTTTCGATTTTTCTTTCCCCAAATAATGATGAATGCAGTTCCATTTTCCTTTATAGTTAGCTTTCTAAGTAGTCCTAAGTTTTAAGTTATGAATTATACATGATCATTAATTCTTTTTATTTTTAAACTTATTGTCACTAACCATTCAAGTCGAGAACATTTTGTTGGACGATGTTAACACATCTGAGTATTGATTTACTGTCTTTAATAAACTGGATACCGACAAAATGTCGGCTGTTTTATTTTCAAAACCTATAACTTCAAGTTAAAGGGACAAGGCACCTTCAAGCTCACTTTTATAATATTTTTTTTTTTTTAAATCGCACTTTAAATACTATTAAGGGTATATGGGTAAGGGCTACTATATGAATTATGGCATATATTTATCACACAAGAAATTTTAAAAAGTTTTTTTTGGGAGAAAAATAAGGTATTTTCCTGAATATTTTCAGCGTTATGAAGATCTTTTCAAAGTGCCCTATATGCTTTCCATATAGATTAAAATCCCCAATATTTTGTATGCCAGTTTGTTTTACATATACAAATAAAACTGTGCATTGTTTTTTTAAACTAAATATTAATTGGAAAAGTTAAAAGTAGTGAAGTGCAGAAATAGGATACAAAAATGCTGAAAATTTCATAAAATTTAGAAAATATTTTTTCTTACCTTTATATTCAAATATAAAAAATTTGATGCACAGTTTTATTGGTATATGTAAACCAAACTGGCATAAAAAATATCGGGGATTTTAATTGATATGGAATGCGCATGGGATATTTTGAAAAATTCTTCGTAACACTTAAAATATTCAGGAAAATTCTTTATTTTAATTTTTTTAATTATTTTTTTGTTTGATAAATATATGCCATAATTCATATAGTGTGCCCTTGAATTGTATTTAAATTGCGATTTAAAATAAAAAATAAAATTGTTAGAAGGTCCCTTGTCCCCTTAATGCCCAGTATATTTGTATAAAGTATCTCCAGATGCACATAATTTCTCCCCACTTCACAATTTTTCTTGCAATGTAGCTTTAAGAAGTGATCACAATGCATTTCATTATTTCAAAATCTTTGTGGTAAATGTGATATTATAAAATAAAGCTACATTTAAAAATGCAAGTTTATTATCAGTATTATTAAGTGTTTATGTATGTGTCTTGTCATAACACATTGACTATTTGCGACTGATTAATTTTTCATTAGTGTATCGCGGTTATCTACCACTAGACTGAAGATTCTATAGCATCTTACAGTTTCGTTTATGTTTTAAGCTCAATAAAAATTTAGCATGTTTTTTAGAAGTACTATTATTTTGCAGCCTGCAAATTCTGTGGTGCATATTGAATGAATGTTTTAATAAATATTCTAATAAAATAATAATTTAATAAAAATAAATACAGGGAAACCTCTCTAAGGAGATCACCCATTAGACCATAACAAATCTTTCTAGCAATTCTTTCAGAGAGGTGGTCTCTGAATAGAGATGATGGGTAAAGCAAAATTTCATGAAGTACATGTACATGCTACAAAAAAAATATATATATATATATATTGAATTACTTTATCATATTTTACGTCTATACAGCTTTAAAGAACGCATTAATTATAGTTTGCTTTTATTTTAACAATTTCTCTTTAACAATTTTTTGTTTCTAAACATTCTTTGATATGTTTAATCAAATTATTTATTTTAGTATAATCTCTAATAGGTATCGAACTTTATATCAATCTATCGATTTCAAAAGTTTTTCTTGACATGAAATAAAAGCTTTAATGCGCGGAAGCTCGTCGGTCTGAATCAGAATGAGCTCCTAAAATAGATTTTTAAAAATCTCGATTGTAGTATCATTCATTTTTATAAATGATCGTAGAATTTATTTTTTAATATAAAAATTTTAGAGATGATTTTTAAAAATATAACTTTGAATCGCGAGGTCTAATTAAGTAGACTTAGAAATGTGTTTTCCAGAGGGAAGTGGAATTTCGAGATTAACCCATGTAAAGGAAAGTAATCCTACTCTTCGACTGAAAAGCTGAAAAGTTGAAAAGTGGTCTTTTCGAGAGGGAGGCGGGAAATAGTGGTCCTTTAATGGAGGAAAATTACCATTGAGCCTATAGCCAAAAATTATAGATCATAAATAAAGCGGTCTTTATGAGAGGTGGTCTCCTTATAGGGGTAGTCTTTCAGGGAGGTTTCACTGTAATTAATATAGTAAATATAATTTAATGGAATAAAAATAATTTTAAAAATGTAATAAAATTTCTTGTTACAAGAATTGACTTCCTAATTTTATACTGTATTGTTTGTACTTCTTTATACCATTACTTTTCTTCCCTTTCAATAAACAATAATTTGATTTACCAGAAACTACATTTTACGCTGGAAAATAAAAATGACTATAAGCTATATCACAGAAGATGCATTGTGTTATCACTGTACCCTGATTAACATACAAGTCATTTCCCGAATGACATTTCTATTGGTAGGATGACTTTGTTATATAAATTGCACGTTCATTCGTAAAAAGAAACACCCGAAAAACCCAGATATTTTATATGTTAATAGAAGTAAATCTGAAAATTACATTCTAAACTGTCATGAAGAAGTCAATTTTGCAACAAAATGTCCGATTTTCATAAATTTTAACCCTTAAATGCATATAGGGTAAATCTGGAGTTACATGATTTCCCCCTCCTCCATTTGGCGCTTTCTATTGTTCTTTTGGTGAACTATTATGTCTTACTTACGTGTGGTAACATGCATTTGAAGTCGTGAAGTCTTCTGATTTTTCATCGCGGCGAGGTTATAGCATCTTTTGTTGATACTGCTTGAAATGTGCTCGACTGGCGTTTTTTCTATATCTTTATAAGGTAGTAAGTATTAATTCTGCAAACCATCAAAAGCATTATAAAAATTATTATATCGTTGAATAGTTATTTAAAGTAAGTATATAATTTAAAATTATCATTTTTTGAACAATTTTTGGTACAGATGTCATATACGCCCCATATTGGCGCGATTTTTTTCTGACGCCAATGTCATATACGCAACGGGTATTTAACTGGCGCCAAAGTGTCGTTATTTTGCTTGATATGGTAACCCGGATGTTGCTGTTTATGCTGTTGATATTTTCGCCAAATTGGCATCGGAAAAAAATCGCGCCAATATGGGACGTATATGACATCTGTGCCCAATTTTTTTATGTAACTCAGGAGTGACATTATGGCATTATGTCCAACAGAAACATAAACAAATTTTTACACTGTTTTTTCAAGTGGATAATTAACAAAAATAGACTCGAATATATTGTTTTCCGAACAAAATAAAAATGCATGCATTAAACGGCTAACCTTCTTCTCTCGTCTGGCTTTGCAAGGCATTTGTTCAATTATCAGTAACTTATCTGTAGTCGGGTTCACAGACGGCATTTCTTTTAAAGGGGTCCTGCTTGAAGATTTTTTCCTTTCGGGAGTGATAATTTACTTTCAAAAATAAGAAGATGGTCTTTCGGTATCATTGGGGTGTTTTATGTGTGTGCGTCTGGATCAGAGACGTGTGGTGTCAAGTCGTACCTGAAAATTCCGTTTAAACAGGAAACCCTAGCACGACGAAAAAAAATAACAACATCGAAACCGACTCAAAACATAAATCAAAGAAAATTGATCTAATATAACTATTAAAAAATAGTTTTTTAATTAATTTTCAACAGTGAAATTACGCTCGAAATTGTTGAATATTTAATACGTGATTTTTCAAATTGCTAACTAAGCGTAGAACCAAACGGAGTGGAAAATTTCCAAGCCGGGAATCGAACCCCACTAAGCGTAGAACCAACGGAATGAAAAATGTCGAAGCCGGGAATCGAACCTCAGTTTCAATTGCCGGCTTGGACATTTTTAGGGTTTCGTTCATCTGACGAAACCCTATTCGTCTCGCTCCTCTGTCTTTCTGTCTGTCTGTCTGTCTGTCCGTCACAGAGCCCGTTCTCAGAAACTATACATGTTGGAGACATGAAATTTTGCATACTTATAGCTGAACACCTCACATCAAATGACAAATCATAAAATTTTGAAAAAGTCGTGCATTTAACCCTTTGGGCTCCAACATGTGTATTTTAAAAAAATCTTTCTAAGTGAGCCCCTAATTAGGTTGGAGGCGTGAAATTTTTGGGTACTTATAGCTGAACACCCCACATCCAACGACAAATCATAAAATTTTGAAAAAGTCGTGCATTTAACCCTTTGGGCTCCCACATGTGTATTTTAAAAAATTCTTTCTAAGTGAGCCCCTAATTAGGTTGGAGGCGTGAAATTTTGGGTACTTATAGCTGAACACCCCACATCCAACGACAAATCATAAAATTTTGAAAAAGTCGTGCATTTAACCCTTTGGAGTCCCACATGTGCATTTTAAACAATTCTTTCTAAGTGAGCCCCTAATTATGTTGGAGACATGAAATTTTGGATACTTATAGCTGAACACCTCACATCATACGACAAATGATAAAATTTTGAAAAAGTCGTACATTTAACCCTTTGGGCTCCCGCATGTGTATTTTAAACAATTATTTCAAAGTGAGCCCCTAATTAATTTGGAGGCGTGAAATTTTGCATACTTATAGCTGAACACCTCACATCAAATGACAAATCATAAAATTTCGAAAATGTCGTAAGTTTAACCCTTTGGGGTCCCACATGTGTATTTTAAAAAATTCTTTCTAAGTGAGCTCCTAATTAGTTTGGAGACATGAAATTTTGCATACTTATAGCTGAACACCTCACATCAAATGACAAATCATAAAATTTTGAAATTATAGCTGAACACCTCAGATCTCACATCAAATAATAAATTTTGAAAAAGTTTTATGTTTAACCCTTTCAACTCCAGCTTGTGTATTTTAAGCCATTCTAACTGAGCCCCTAATTAAATTGGAGATTTGAAATTTTGCATACTTATTGCAGAACACCTGAGGCCTGGCGACAAATCATAAAATCTTACGTTTAACCCTTTGAGCTACCACATATGTATTTGAACAATTCTTTCTAAGAGAGCCCCTAATTAAGTTGGTGACATGAAATTTTGCATACGTATAGCTGAATGCCTCAGACCACACGACAAATCATAAAATTTTCAAAAAGTCTTTTATTATTTACCCCTCTGGGCTCTAACTTGTGTATTTTAAGCAATTTTTCTAACCTCCGCTCTTTTAACCCGGGGAGAAATTTTCCAACTTTTGCCGACACCCCTTTGACCATTCTTTCATATTATGCACCATAACCTTACATATTTTAGTTCCACTTTTTTACGCCAGGTGCGCCTACTTATCTCGGGCGCTATGGGCCCAATCCCCTCGACTAATATATCTACGGATAGTATGTAAAACGGATTTTCGTTCGGATACAGGTTTGTTTAGAATCAAGTGCGCCCCCTGGTTGTGAAATGTGGAACTAACAGATTTTTCAAAAGGATAAAGTGTTTTGAAAGGAATATTAAACGAAACCCTCTGTGCGATCTGTGATCACACTTACCCACTTGTTCACTATGTTGGTTCTACGCTTAGTTAGCAGTGTTTAAAATCACGTATTAAATATTTTATTAAAAAATTGTCCACATTCACACCTCTACTATCCATTTTGTCTTTTATGTAGAAAACATGTAAAGACTAATTCATACTCAAATATACAGATTTTCATCCGAAAAAATATTCTAGACTTTCATTTAAAAAAATTGGTTTAAGTCGAACCCGAATTGCAAGTATCAAAATTAAACCCGAAACAATTAGAGTCAGTGCTACCAGAACCTGGGGGGGGGGGGGGGCCTCCCCCCCAAAAAAACCCCGTTCGCGAATGCTGTTACACTTATCAAATTTACGAACTTAGTTGGCAAATTTGCTTAAAACTTTAATAAAAACTATAATACACTTTCTATTTCTGATAGACTTGGCAAAAGTTACAAATCTAATTGGTAATATTATTAAAGTTTTTACAAATAAAAACTATATTACATTTTTAAATTGTGGTAACTTGGCAAAATTATAAAACTAGTTGGCAAATACTGAATTTTGACTTGGCAATTTAAGCTCCTCCCCCCCCCCCCCCCCGAAGTTAGTCTTAGCGATGGCCCTGGCTATCCTACCCGATGCAGAACTCTAGTCTGCGGTGCAAAAAACATCTTGAGACCTTAACATATATTTTTTTAATTATAGGGTCTTTTGATCTTGGAGTTGCTTTCAATTTTGCCGCCGTTGTACGTAATACGCAATATTTTTAAATGAGCTGAAAACCTACACCGGTGTCTTATATTTTTATCAACAGTTGCCAGTACACCGGCAGAGCCACTTTTTGTTGATCGCATGAAAACTGAGTTGCTAACTATTAAAATTGTCAATTTAGTGTTTACGGAAATTTATTGTATTTACTTCTTGTTGGTAGTATCGTACGTACTTAAAATTCGAAATTATGTTAAACAGAATATTTTTCCTAGAGTAATGCAAATGGCCCAAGGTACGGTAACACAAATGTACACGCTGGGCTAGTGATGTTGCTTGTAGGGCTATCCACTGAAATTTTGAATTTAAACTGTATAGTAAACATGAAACAGGCATTAAAATTTTGTAAAATAAACGATCATTATCGTAAGATATTATATAATTAAAACATTCACTGATTTAAAGTGTTCTCAACTGTTCTGCTTAACAAGCGCAAAAAGTTTTGACACATTTACAAATTAATTTTTTAACGGAAATATATAAAATGGGAAAGCCTGACCATGGGAGCGATTTGGAAACGAAGTGTGTTTCCCATTTTTGGATCAATCCATTACCTACTGAGTTATAAGCGATTTTGATCACATGAAAAACACCCTTTTCGCCCTTTCTTGAGTGGTTATTCTTTTTACACTCGGAAATTCGGTTGAAAACGTCCACTTTGACACTATTTTCTGAAAGATCTATTGCGTTTGCAAAAAAAAACGAAAAAAAAAATAGATTGATTACATCGTTTCTGGACAACAGCACCTGCTAGTTTCATGCATTTCCGGAAAAAAAATTAAAACTTATGTCATAAAGTTGCTTTTTTTTTATTTGGGAACAGCCTTAAAATAAATTTAAAATTGCATTTTTTATAAAGTGGAAAAATAACTCTCGGTCTACATGGCCGGACACTTCATTTTGTTTGTAGGCGAATACAAGGAAAAGTATTGTGGAAGATGAAATTTATTTTTTGCTAATGAAAACACATAATTTGAAGTAATATATCATGTAGTTTTAAACAAAATTTCTTGAAGGATGTGGCCACCTTCTCTATATACCGATGCAACTAATTTCTTGAAACCTAAGATACCAATAATATTTGAAATTAGGTCAGTGGCCCTAGGTACAAAAGGTCTCTCCTACTTTTAAGTTTGGGTTATAATATTTAGCATTACATATATAAATTTTGTGCATTATTTGAGATGGCAGCTCTGCATCGCGCGTACATGGGTGCTTATGAATTATGGTGCTTAGTCATTTAAGGGGCGGCTCTATAAAAGTTTAAGTAAGGCGCTTTACATCCGATTTAATATTAAGTTTTTATCTATTTTATTTAAGAAACAATCTGTTTTTAAAACTTCTAAAGCCCTTCTTGCCTTTCAGAACAGCATCACTTTCCGAATTACGTCACTTTACGAGTAAGAAAGCGAAATATCATCACCAATAAAAGTAAAAATACCCTTTTAAAAAACTACTTGGTTACTTCATTATTTAATTAATGTTAATCGATTAAATTATAAAACAGTATATAAGAACATTTAAACATACAAAATTATGATATTTCATTGCTAAAAAGGTGCTAAAAATATATAAAATATAGGTTTTAAAACACTTTTCCCTGATGACTGCGTGGATCAGTCGAAAGAGATCGGGTGTCGACTTTGTGACGTCATTTTATTTTTTATTTTCATTTTCTACTTTTTAGTATTTAAAATATCTCGTTATTGCAGCTTCACAGCCAGTTGGCCTTTTTTGGAACATCATATGTTCTTTAAAATACCAAACATACATTATATGCAATGCTACCCTTCGCGAATGTTTTCTCTACATTAATCCACTCTTGTAACACCTGTACATTTGTAATCTACACAGTAAATAATATTTGGCGATTTATCACCTGTGGCGGTCTAGAAATGCCTTAACTGTTAAAAATATCAATATGTTGTATTTTCATCAAAAACACACCCATTACATATTTTTTAAATTCTAGCTTATCAGGAAATGGGTTAAAAATGGATTACGAGATTCCATCTTTTCTTACAAAAACAAAGTTGAGCTACCCCTTTATATCCTGACGGTACTTTTAAATACAATTAAAGAAAATTCAATGTAAACTTTATTTAATTCGTCTTTTAATAAAAGTAGATTGCACTTTTCATACAAAATAATTTGCTCAGTCCTATTTAGAAAGCGCAGTGAAACAGTCGAAGCGAAATATTTTTTAATGTGGTTATTTTCTCAACCATTTACCTAGGTGTAGCTTTTATCCTATAAAAAAGTGTTATACGAAAAATTTGCAACTATAAAACGCTTTGATATAAACAAAAGGACTACGTTTGAATTCATTCATAATTATAAAAACTTTTCAAAATAACAGACATTACATTACACTAACATTAAAAGATAAAAATACTAAAAACAATTTAAAAGGACGTTTCGGATTCATTCTGAATCCCTCATCAGCTAATTCCTAACGTAAAAGTCATACTAGGTTTTAAAGTTCAACAAGTAGAAAAACATTACATCAAGTTGCCAAAAAATTATAGTTAAAACAAAACTGAATATTCTATTGGTATAGAGATGTCCTATCTACGTCCTATCATCTCTACCAATAGAATATTCAGTTTTCAGATGGAGGATCACAATACATTTATTGACACTGTTCTTATAAGAATTGTGAGATTTCCATTTAACAGTATTTTTTGTTAATCTAATTACTCTTGTAAATACGTTGTAAAAAAAAAAAGCTCTAACTACCGATTTATTAAATCAGTTTTAAATAAAATAACCAGTCAAGTGCGAGTATTACTCACGCATAAAGTGTTCCGTACAATAAATATATGAATTAGTAGCTGGTCATTGCATTACAAAAATATATAATTAAAGTTGTTATATAGATTTTAAAAGCCGATTTTGCCGCCTGTGTCTTTTATGTATGTCCAAACCGTCTGTGTCTTTAAGGGTTAATAACTCAGCTAATTACCTACAATTTTTTCGAAAATCATTATCAACAATCCTTTTATACTTCTGCGACTATAGGTACCTCCAGTGCTTCTCAACTCCTTTACCGAACAAAAGCAACTCGATATTTGTGAGTAACGGAAAAATGCGTTTTTCTCAAACACTATATCACTTCTACTACCCCTATTTTTTTTCATAATTTTAGTTTCAGTAGATTCAGAAATAGAGGTGGGGTTACATATTTCTGCATTACATTTTCTACGATATCTCTGAAAATATAATACCTAGAATTATCAGAAATGTATTTTTAATTTCGACATTACGAGAGCTTTCACACGATACCTCACATGATATACAAAGAAAAGATTTTTTTTTCAAGTAATTTAAATAGCCCCTCTACATTTTTTCTGAATATATTTGTGAATGGTTAATAATCTATAAATATGTGAGTCTGTAGCCTTTATTACTGCAGCCAATTTGAACTTTCCACGTCCCATAGTTTCCGAGTAAAATGGCTGCGACAGACAGACACAGGAGTGATCTTATAATGGTTCCGTTTTCACTTTTTAAGTACGGAACCCTAAAAATAGGCAAAAATCAAATTATTGTTATTATATATGTTGTTCTGGATGTCTTAGACATTAACAAGTAAATAATTATTCAGGTGAAGCAATTTTTGTATTCAAAATTCAGGTTAAATAAAAGAATGTAAAAACAAGTCAGGATGCAGTAGGGTGTCAACGATTTAAATCAGTTGATTTAAATCAGCGATTTAAATCATGATTTTAATCAAGTGATTTAAAAAAAAATCATTGAATAAAATCAAAAAATTTCTAAATGTTTAAAATGACATAAAAAAAAGTATTCAAATCTAAGATGAACATAATTTGGAAAGTTTCTACAGGTATTGTGACTTATGAATACATAAAACAAAGCTTTAACCCGGGAGAACTCGCTGCATGAGATTTTCTCTCACAGTCGTACTTTTTAAAGGCTCTTATTTAAATCATTTTTCGTTTTAATTAAAATTTCAAAATATTTTATAATAATTTTACCTATTTTGAGAATAAAACTACTAAGCCAACAAAAAAAAGTTGATATTATATGAATGTAAAGTAAAAGAAAAGCAATTGGGCATTCTCACTAGCGAGTTCTCCCGGGTTAAATAATTGTTTCTAAGCGTAATTCCTGAGTATTGTGAAAAATTTTTAAGTACAGTAAGTTTGTAAAAAGCATTTATCTAACAAACATAAAAAGCATTTAATTTAAAAATGATATTTAAATCTAATATAACTTGCAATGTCATAATTTCCTTTTAATAATCAAGTTATCGATTCTTTTATATACAATAAACACAGCAATAGAGTGTCAATGATTTTAAACAATTGATTTAAATCAGATGATAAAATTACATATTTTCTGATTTTTTAAAATGGTGTGAAAAAGCATTATAATCAATAATGAAAACGATCACTAAATCACTTGTAAAAAATGTAATATTTGTTATTGTTAATTATAACAATATTAAACTGTGTAAAAAGATGTATTATACATTTAAAAAACATCTAACTAAATGTTAAATAGCTTCAAAACATTATAATATTTAGTAGCTATTCAAATATTTTAATGTTGTGTGGAAAAAATCTGATTTAAATTTCAAAAATACAATTTTTGTAATCTATTTATAAATTATGTGTGAGTTTGCTGTATACATTGCTACAATTTTTGATCAATTTGATATACATACGCTTTAGAACCTGTGTAAAATTGCTGGCTGCTTTATGAATTTATCAAACTGTTATTTATCACCTTTTTTCAACCACTTTTTCAAAAATGTAGATTGTGTTCTTAATTAAACGGTTAATTGTTTAATAATTACAAAATTTAATCTCTATCATCAATTTAAAATTAAATATTTATCAATAACTTTAAAATATAAGCAGTATTTAATATTGGTTTGTATAATTATTACAAAATATTAATGCACATAATGTTGTATGTTACTAAAGAAATTTTTTATTTGCAGTTTTTTGTAATTTCTATAATTACATAATTAAAATTTTATTAATTAAAGCAAAAAAACATAGATTATGTTAGTAATTGAAGGGTTATTTATTTTTGAAATGCTTAATTCTTGGTAAATGTTTAATATTTTAACACAGGGAAAAAAATAAAAATCCGATTTTTTTATTTTTTTTAAAAAATCATGATTTTTTTTACACCCTAGGATGCAGGAAGAAAATGTAAATGAGGAGCAAACATTCAAACCGTGTTTTCTCACAAAAAAATAAAAAATGAGTTATTGTTAGTTTTATGAACTCTGTGTTAAATTGCACAGAAATTAACAGTTGTTTTAACAACAACAACAACAACAAAAAAATCCTTTCCGATTATAAACCAATTATTTAAAACTTGGCGTTTCAATCAAAGAGTGTCCAAAGCCTGCATTCAGTCAAACAGTGATTTCTCCTGTCTGTCAATCACAGTTGTCATTTAATGTGTACTTTCGAAACCTACCATACATATCACAATTGAAACGGGTTGTTTTAGAGAAAAATAAGAGAACTGTTAAGGTTGAAGGTTTCCAGAATTATAGATTTCAAGATCTAAGTTAATAACATGCAGTAAATCTTCTTAAAAAAGGAGTTACTGTTGCCCGTGTTCAAAGGGTTGTTTTAGAATCTCTTCCTCTTAGCCACGCCATATCAGTTGAAAAGAAAAAAGATGTTGACAAATTTTTGAGGTTAATGTATGGTGAACAGTGGCAAAATCAACCTGATGATGACTTCAAATGGCACAACCACATTATCCATGAATTACCAGCCTGCATTGATGAAGAGGGGGAAGTGTGTGAATGTCTAGATGAAGATATTGGTTTTAACAATTGAAGTGGAATTTTGGCAAACGAGTATTTATTTGGTAAATATTTAATGAATACTACTAGGTACCATAATCTGTCATTTTATTTTATCAATAATCAACTGAAGTTCAGTATTTCCTCAAATAAAATAATGCTTTTGTATTATTTGTGAGTTAGAACTTATTTCATTCAAAAAGCGTTTTATCCACTTGTCAAACAATCAAAACATATTTCCTCCTCTGAATTCGGTCAAAACGTGATTTCTCCAAATATTAAATGCATTTTATTAATTTGTTTTAGGTTTAATATCTTATGTATGCTTGCAATTCTTTCTAATAATCAGTAATAAAAATACACTATAGGGGAGACTTTGGGAGACTTGATCCCTTTTTCAGTTTTTAATTTTTATTTTGGAAAAAACAAATTTTTTTAAAAATGTTTCCAGTTATTATTAAAGGCTCATGTATTTTTCTTGTTGTAGTATTTTTTTTATTTTCGAAAAACCATTTTTAAAATTAAAATAAATTGTTTTCCAAAAGAAAAAAAAAAGGATCAAGTCTCCCCAATTGCAGGGAGACTTGATCCTTGAAACAAGAATCCTAGATGCATTGAAATGATTCAAATTAAATAGTGGAAATCAAATTTATTGCTGTCTAACGTGTAAAAAGGGAGAAAAACACAATGATCAAAAAACATTTTCAAAGTTTGAAAAATCAAATGTAAATATTAAAATTGTTGCAGTTCGAAGAATTCCACCAAGCAAGGCTGGTTTGGGTAGTTTTTTGACAATGTCATCATTGTCCACAACACTATTGCCAACATTTTCTGGATAAATTAATTGGTCGAAATGAAGTCCTCGTTTTCTTAGAAAATTGATTTCACATTCAAATGATAAAATCTCATTTTAAATTTTTCCTACGAAATGACTAATTCTCTTCTTTCCCAGAAATCGCACAATAACAAAGTCATTTTCATCAATCGACAAATTTTTTGTATCTTCAATGATTTCATCAGAATGTTCATCAAGTGGATCTCGGTCCGTAGAATCATAAACACTATAACTGCTTTTATAACTTTCTGAAGATTTGGGTCTTTCATTTTTAGTGTTTTTACTTTTTTTCTTGAGATGAAATGAGTTTTTCCCTATTTTTGTTTTTTATTCAGTTGGCGATCTTGTATTTCTTCTTCATTCTGTCTTTTAGTTGGTGTGCTTGTCAAAATTTTTGAAGACCCTTTTTTCATTTCTTTAGATTTTCCCATTTTTGGTAATGGAACTTTAGGGAAGCCTTGTATGTCTTCTGGTGTCGCTATGTTTGGTTGAATTGTAATTCTTTTACTGCTTGTTGGAGTTAACAGTTGATTTGAGATGAAAGATGATAAAAAATCATCTTCAGAAATTCCTATTTTAGGGATATATTCCAGTGATTTTAAATCTATTTATTATGATAGTTGTCACCATGGCTTTAGGATAGGCAATTCCGATCAGTTCAGTAATTTGATAAATTGTTGTCCTTTGAGCAGGATGATTAGTCATCCAGTCTTGAGCAGCCACATTAAAATATCTTTAAAGTAGTCCATATACAGTACGATCCAGAAGCTGCAATTTGTGAGGGGTGTGCGGTGATATTTTTAGCAAAATTATTCCATTTTTTTTGGTATAATTCAAACTCTCAGTGCTTATATGGTTATCACGATTATTCATTATAATTAACACTTTACTGTTTTGATTATAATAACTTACTCTTTACGAAGTACTGTAAAATTTTTGCAAAGTTAGACGTATGTCTCACATGTGCATTCATCCACCATGTGCTTGCTAACCATCATATGCAGCCACATATTAACTTTCTATCTTTGTTAACCATCTAAAATGAAGGATACCATATTCTAATTAATACAGATAATATCTAAATGTCACAGGGATGACCGCCCCGGGAACCCAGCTTTCGCTTTAGAGTATAAGTGGAATCCCGGGTGGGGGGGGGGATCTAAATGTCACAATGAGAAGTAGGGGTTTAATAAAATGTAACATTAATTTAGCTTAACTTTGGTTTGGGGACATTCGATCCCCAGGATCAAGTCTCTCCATGCAACAGGGATCAAGTGTCCCTAATGTGCATGTTTGGGGGAAAAAAATTGCTAAATCAAAAATAAAGAAACTTTATTGGATTCAAATAAAAACATTTAAGCAGTAAGGAATGTTAGTATATTCTATCGATAAAATTAAGTAATTTAGTTATATTTAGCAAAAAATATGAAACACAAACTACCTACTCAAAAATAAATTTGATTGTAAGAAAACAGAGATTCCTTTCTTATAACAAAAATAAAAATGGCTGAATGAAATTATGTTGCTAGATCTGTTGATAAGGAATCACTTTATTAATGTTTCCAGTTTCAGAGACTTAATTGCATTTTTTCTCTAGTTTTAGACCTAGGGATCAAGTCTCCCCAGGTATCAACTCTCCCAAGTCTCTCCTAGAAATTAGGATTAAATACAAGTTATTTTTCTAATTTATCAGTTTTTGTGTTTTTTTTGAAAAATTGTATCTAAAAGAGAAGAAAGCATGGTTTGAATGTTTGCTCCACAAATTTCGCCTTGTTAATCAATTTACGATATTAATATATTTTATAGATATACGTTAAGTAAAGCGTATTGAAAATTGTCCACATTTCTACCGCGTTATCTCTTATCTGGAATGAAAACTCCGCAGCGAGACAATATACCACAATTCTGTGATACGGTGAACTGGTTTCGGTCTGACTTCTTGAACATTTTTCTCTAATGAAACATGAAGACTTGTTCTACATTATCATTGTACAGACATATTATTGATATTCCTCCCTTCTCACTTCTGTATCAGTCACAGAAAAGAGCTAACGAACTTAATTACATTCCCTACTACAATACAAACGAACAACCAGAAGGAAGGAAACAATTAACCGAAAACTGGGCCAATTAGATATTAGTATTGGAATTGCAAGAAAGAAAATAAAACTCTGCTGTTATCACCGACAGTAGAAACGCGAGAACTGCTAAAGAATGCTATCTTTGTTTCTTGCATAACACGTCTTTCACGATACAACACAAGGATAACAAACCTGAGTCCGTACGTGTTGGGAAGATTGCAAACATCTCAAATTGCAACTGACATAGATAAATGTCTTATTTTAGAAGATTGTAATTTAGAATGACAAGATTGTAACAAGATGTTAAACTTAACTCTTAAAAGTGATGAGATGTTAGAAATTCTCTTTTCCAGGAAAATATTTAAATTTAGGTTATGTTTTTTATAAAATAAATAAAAAATCTGATAAGATACTGAATCTGTTGTAAGGTTTTTCCTCTAACTTTGCTTGAGCATTTTTGTATAAAAATTCTGTATGAAATAGGTTCACATTTATATTTTCCGAACGCAATATAATTAAAAAGAAGTGGTTATACTTTAATATTAGCCATTTAACTCAAAATTAAATACAATACATAAAAGGATTTTCTGCTTAAAAATTCTTAATTCAGCTTTAATCTGGAAACTGTTTCAATATATTGGTGTCATAGAAGCGATGAAAGGGACTTTTCCTTAGGTCCTTTGTTGCATCATTAATATTTAAGCTTATCATAATTAAAAAAATAATAATAATAACATTGTATTACATGCAGTACACGACTCGTATCTTTGTCTGACTCAACGCAATAGATTATTGAACTCATAATAGCGAAAATGGTTAGATTAGTTTAGGTATTTTTCAAAATTTTTCATATTAATATTTATTTAAGGCACACTTGAGTCTATAGTTAAACTTCCGCGGCATACTTAAATTATGTTGATATAAGAAAAGAGTTATACAAAGATAAGTTAGTTAAAGAATTAAATGATTTTTCTGGTTCATTTATTAACATAAACAAGTGTTATAATTACAACTAGATTAAAAGAAAACAGTTGATTATAAATTTTAACAAAAGATGAAAATAATTTTCTTTAATGCCGCTTGTCACCGGTTGATTTTTTCCATCTTCATTGTTTTTTTCATCGTTGTTGTCGTTCGTGGTGATTTCTAGTTTCGTGTTTATGTGGTTTATTGGTTTTAGTTGGCATTTGTGATGTTGGTTCTGCAAAAGACATGTCATGTGAGTTTATATATATACTATATGTGTGTGTGTAAAAGAAAATACAAAAGACTTATCAAAGTGTCTGATTTTTTGTTGAAAAAAAAAAGTTTTCTTTAACCCATTTTTTGCTACAAGAATTCCGATCATTTGTCAAGTTTTGCGGTGCAAACCGCACTTCGATACGACAATTTGTTGAACTTTTGAAATGTCAACGGATCTGTGGGGCCTTTGAATTTTTCTTTTGCCATGAAAATCTCCACTTTTTACAACGATGTAAACAGTCCCGTACTGCAATACAATTTGTTACATTTGTATGAATTTTTAAAATTTCTACTTGTGAGTCTCTCTAAGTTTTTTGTTTTCTATTTCCACAAAAATCAGATTCTTTGACAAGTCTTATGACGCAAATCGCACTCCGATGCGATAATTTGTTAAATTTGTATGAATTTTTGAAATGTGAATGGACTTATGGGATACCTATGTCCGCCAGAGTTCAGCATCTAAAGCTAAAGCCATGCTTCATGCCACCATATAATTTTGCTATAATTTAAGTATAAGGAAAATAAATATGGTTCGCTTTACTTACCTATATATTCCAATATTACGTAGGATTTTGATTTGATGGAACACTAAGAATTTCCTTTGCTAACATTATAATTCATTCTTGGAGGTGTATGAAAATTGCCGTGTTTTTATGTACTATTTTTCCACTTGCTGCCACGAGTAGAAACAGTAAGCGGTTTGATTTATAAAATTTGAAACTATGGTCAATCGTTTCAATCTAGAATTCTGACCTTAAATTAAAAAAATCAAATCAAATCAGAGACAATTCAAAATTTCGAGCCGCCCCATCAGTGGCTGAGAGTTTCTGCTTTCGAAGCTGGGAGACGGGACATGCTGGGTTCGAACCCAATCGTGCCCGTCGGCCTAGCCGTTCGGAGTTTTCGAGGTTTTCTTCGAACCTTGGGAAACCTTGCGTAAATACGGATTAGGTTCCCTTAGAAAGACCCCCCACGGAGGGCAATCCCCTAGGGCCTATATCCCTCGTGAAGATAATAGGCCGTCATAAATAACACCAACACTAAAATTCCGAGCCTTGATTTGGATAATTTTTATTTTCATGCGATACATAACCTGTATGCTGTCTATATCATGTCAAGAATGTAGTGAATTCGATCTTTCATCGTGAGAGATAACTTCAACATTTAATTCCTAGAATTCAGTTTGAATAGGGTAGGTTTTTGAGCACCTGTGTCAAATCAAAATACAGCGTAAGTCAAAATGAATATAACGATTACAAACGGCTATAACTATTTAATGTAAATAAATTTATCAATAACATAAACACAGACTGTAGACGGAACTTCAAAATTTCTTTACGTAAGGCGAAGATGCCGTGAAGCGAAAGCCTACGCATGCGCGATTTGAAACTTTGCAACGACAAGAAACCTGTTCGTTGCAGCCATCTCATTAGTAAAAATGGCCAATTATGACAGTAAAAATGGCCGATTTTTTTCTATGGGGTTATGTGACAGACAGGGTGCCTCCCATTCCCAAAACTATTGAAGAACACAAAGTACGTATTTGTAATGCGCTTGCGTCGGTGACTGAACAAATGCTTCAGAATGTATGGCATGAAATGGACTACCACCTAGATGTTGTCCGTATGACTTCGAGAAGTCGCATAGAACATCTAAGACGTATGTATACAAAATTTTGAAGTTCCGTCTACGTTCTTTGTTAATCTTATCGATAAATTCTTTTCCACTAAATAGTTATAGCCGTTTGTAATCGCTATATTCATTTTGACTTACCCGGTAATGCGTCCTTCCTTTGTGGCTACTAACTTATGTTAGTTTTATAGGCAAGAAAATTTCGGCGCCCGTAAAAATCTTGCGCACCGGCGCAATCATATCCCCTACGATATGCCACATCTAAAATGTATTTAAAGTATTACAAAACAAACTAAACCACAATGCACAAACCTCGCTATAGCCTGATATAAGTTTTATAGAAATGTTCTATTTCGCTTCTTAAAAGATTATGGTATTAAGTACCAGAAAACACACTTATCAGAAGATCTAAAGCTGTGTTTTCTAAGACAGGTAATAAATATTAATATAGGAATTGATCTATCAAGTAAACCTGGATTAAGAATAAAACAAGAACGAAAAACCATGCGTCCAGCATAGAATATAAAACACTTTCCAATGCATTCAGCATACTCTAACAAAACTTCACAGTTTATTAAGGTGAAAGATGGTGTCCAAATAAATAATTTAGAAAACGCGTAACGTATTTCAAAACACAATTTTTGCAGTTACGATCAATTGTTTAAAAAAAAAAAAAGTTTTTAATGCAACCTTGTATATGATCTATATGATTTGTATGTAATCTGCATAGTATACTAAAAGTTAGTTCAATTAAAACACTCGCCACAGTTGAAAATTCCCATTCAGCAATTTCCCTCAATAAGCGGAAATGTACTTGAGATCTTTTGTGTAGCCCTATATAGAATTTATACACACCGAGTAACATGCAAAAGTATACTTAAGTTTAGAAACGCGTTCCACAGCTGAAAACGCTCTTCCAGCAATTATTGTTCATAGGCTTGTTTGACTATAGTCAAATTACTTTGTGTGTCCCTGTAAATGAACTATAAATTATATGCTCACCAGATTCTAAAGTAAGCGCCATGTAGTACACCTCAGTGATATATATTCATTTCAATATATTTAAACTAGTTTAATATTATTAAAATACACCGTAAACTATTTCCCCCGTTTACCGTGTTTGAACTGAATTCTCGAGTTCCTATAAACGAACTATAAATGTTACACTTCCTTTTTCTATACTGAACATGCCATACTAAATCCCAATAACATATCAATTTCATAGCAACCTAACTATATTTATATGCCAGTTAGAGCAAAGACAGACAGGCAAACCGAATTTATAAACACTTTTCAACTATGTTTGAAAGTGTTAATAACGTATCTTCTGTAAGTGGATTATGTTCAAAATTGTTTAGGTCGTGTGAACGTTTATGGCAAAATAAGTGCATTTTAGTAATTCGTATGCAATTAGTAATGCTTTATTTTGAATTTCAGAACTTAAGAAATATTGTCAATTTCCGAGAGCTTACTGTGGTAAATTGACTCACTGTCTATAAATACTTGGAGCTTGGAATTGAACGATAGGGATTCGATCCTGTAACAGTAAAATGATATGATCGTTTGAATAATACTGGTTAAAGACCAACGGCGGTTTTTACTCTTGTCTTTAAAGTGCAATTTTTAAACTAACACTTCCAAACTTGGTCCACAGTGCAGTATCCCCCCCCCCCCGCACATTCACACACATTCGTATATTATGTTTAATTTGGAATCAAATGCTTCTTTGGTCGAGAGATCAGCATTTGTCCTTTTAGAACCACGCCATATATAATTGTATGCAAAATTTGAATAAACTCTTAACACGGTATTCTTATACAGGGATTAATTACACTGATTCATTTAAAATCAACCCACAAATGCAATTTGAAGTAAATAACCTGTAGTATTTTTTGTTATTAAAAATAATTCTGTAGCCATAAATAAATAAGTGCATGTTTTTATTGCAGCTTATCTCTCTGGTTGGTTTCGTGAGTTCCGCTAATATCTCCTGTTTCACCTCACCACCTTTTGTCTTCCCAATTACATCAGCACTTTCTGTGGAATCGCCCTCAGTTGTAAGGCCAACGGATAAACATCGCAAAAACTACGTTTACAGGCTATGGTTTTGCACAACACCTTCCTGTCGTCGTCCCACTGACGGATGACGTTAGTTTGACTTTAGGAGTCTTGTTCTTTTGTTAGAAAAAAAAATCGTTGTTTTCTTTCAACAATTCTGGCGGTTAGTGGGATGGATAGAGATAGTTGTTGGAAATTCGATGCGTTGTTACGGCGCTTGCGTCTTTCAAGACATTTAGTGACAATAATTAACGGATAATTATCGATTTTGGATTAAGCTGTGATGAAAATGGTGAGTTTGTTTCAGATTCTACTTTTTTCCCCGATAACTTTTTAGGTAGGACATAGAAACACGGGCACCGTCAAAACAAATTCCAGGAAGGCGCAAAATTTTGAAACAGACTTGCCTGCAGTCTGCATTCCACGCTGCGTTTTTTTTTTTTTTTTTTTTTTTTTTTTTTTTTTTTAATAGAGAATTTAAACATGAAATAAGTTAAACTAAGACCTTTTTCTCAGAATTCCTCTTGCAAGACAATTTTAAGAACATATCATCAACCCACCCCCGAAAAAAAAGGTAAAAGTAAAAATTATCAATTAAGAAACATTAAAATATTCAAAAATAAACTTTTATCGGCATTTTTCAAAAGCGAAAATTGAAGCAATATATCTATTTTTTTAATCGGGAAAAAGTGGTGCGCTGCGTGCCTCCCTGAAATTTTTTGTTTGTGATAAATCTTAAATGCGTGAACGTAAAAAGAAAGACGGAATTAAAAAGTGTCTTTGCACAGCAGGTACAAGGAGGCGAAATATTTTTTTAATTCCTCTTTAAGTTAATTTTTAATTATTTTAATTCATTTATGATGAACAAATTTAACTTTTCTTTTTCAAAAACATCAGAGAAAAAAATGCAATTTGTTTCAATTTATTTTTGAGATTATTATTATTATTATTATTATTGTAGTTTTTAAAGCCATTTCTGTAATGATGGCAACTGAAGTACTCCATTTCTGTAAAAAGTAAAAGGAAAATAGATTGAAAATAGTAGATTATTATATATTTTCGTTGCCATAAAAACTGGAAAATTTAAAAAAAAATTTAAATACATGCTATGCCAAGAATAGCCTGCTATAAAAATGCATTTAAAAGTACATATGTATGATTTTTTTTCTCCGAATTTACTTAATTCCTATCAAAAAGCTGAAAGAATGCAATTTTATTAATCCGTGTCTGATAACAATTTCCGAATTTTGAAAAAAATATAAATGAATGATTTCTGATAAAACATGGAGCTATTGTAAACTATATTTAATTTTCGGTACACATATTAATGTTACAAAACAAATCAAGGCTAATGAATGTTATACCTGATTTTTTTGGTATAGTTTCTTAAATGATGTTATAGCTTTTTGCTAGATTTGTGTATTATTCCGCGATAGTGACGACATATGCATACTTTTCTATAGATGTTGTTTAAGACTGGATCGTAAATGTGGAATTATTTAGCGGATACTAATGACGTCATTTTATATAAAATAAGAGCGTATTTTAAGTCTTAAAACTGAAATATGTTTTGTGCTATCTATATTTATATTTCTATATATATATATTTTTTATTTATTTTTTTTTTTCATTGGAGGCGACACTAAATTCTGAAAAAACAGAATTCCTGCTTGTTTTTATTTATTTTTTTATTTTGTGCAAACGCGAATCGCTTTTTGATGGTATAATTATCTTGTCACACAAGTTTCGTATGTTTTCAAAATGAACATTCGTTTATGCTTTCAAGGATTTTATTTAATTAAGGTTTAATGCAACTACGCTTAAAAAAGTATTAATATTAAAATTGCTTTTTAAAATTAATCACCTTGAATTATTACATATAGAACTAAATTTCTCATCAATTATTCACTGCAAAAACCTTTGAAAAGATTTATGTTAAAATTGCTTTCGTCTTTTATGTACAACTAAGCAAATTTTATTATCTAACCGCCCATGTTAATCGCAATTCATGAGGTGGGTGAGTTAATTTTGAAGTAATATCCCCTCATTTAAGCTTATAATCATCGTAAGTATTGGAATATCCTTTTGATGCTTATATGGGTGGAAAATTTGGAGACAGGATGTCTGTTTACAATAACACCTATGACCCCCACCCTAAAAGTGAAAGTAGAAGTGTTGGCTATGCCTACGCTTCGTTTATTTTGGCACTCTCTTCGAATTTTAATTCAAGTAGGTAGTTTTAAAGTATGCGAGAAGAGTTCTTCAGAAAATTGCTGGGCACCCACTTGTTGAACGTTGGCGAAACAAGGTTATGAAGAATGTGGTACTTTTAAAGAAATATTGAAGACAAGTTGTTTTCCATATGTTAGCAGCAATGAGGACAAGGTCGTTGAGAAAGATTCTTCAGGTTACGTGATTTTAATAAAAATGATCAGTGTTTGTAAATAGAAATCATATGATTTTTTTCTAGTGTAGTGAATGTCTTATTACATATTCTAGGTTTGTTTGTTTTTTTTTCCCGTTGATTAGATTTCGCTCCGATTTTTGAATGTATATTGCCTGTTTTCAATATGTAATTACGCATAAGAATCGAGAAAATTTGCATCTGCTGATATATAAGATGCGATGACATCAAAGATAAGGAAGTTTTACAACTTTCCTATATATTTATCATTAGGAAAAGGATAATTAATTTAGCATTCATAAATATAAATTTACCGAGAATTTGATTCCAGGATATTAATTTTTTTCCAGATCACGCGCTTCAATTATAAGAAGGGAATTTTACTACACAGGATTTTGTTCAATTCTATGTGATTACGTCAATAAAGATTTTAAATAAAACTTCGGATAAACTTTCTATTGAAACTTTATTTTTTAGTGTTCCGTACTTAAAAAGTAAAAACGGAACCGTTATAAGATCACTCATGTGTCTGTCTTTCACAGCCGTTTTTCTCGTAAACTGTGAAACGTAGAAAGTTCAAATTCGACAGAAGTAATAAAGACTATTGACCCACATATTTATAGATTATTAACCATTCACAAATCTATTTAGGAAAAATGTAGGGGATAATTAAGTTACTTGAAAATAAAATTCTTATGTATATATATATATCTTCTGGGGTATCGTGTGAAAGCTTTCGTAACGCCGAACTCAAAAATACATTTCTTTTAATTTTAGGTATTATATTTTCAGAGATATCGTCGAAAGTGTGTTGCAAGCAAAATACCCACCCCCCTATACTTCCGAATCTACTGAAATTGAAATTACAAACAAATTAGGCAGGGATGTAGTGGAGGGTATACGCCGTATACCCTCTGGATTTTTTAAAGAACACTGTATAGCGTTTGTTTCTCAAGAAAGCTATGGTATATATACACTATAGGGTCCTCTGCCTTGAGCGTATACCCTCTGTTTAGAACGTATACTTTGTTTCTTTTTACGACTACACCACTGAAATTAGGGGTAGTAGACGTTTATGTAAACCTTGCAGGAAAACTATAGGGATTACCCTAGGTTACATAGTTTTTGAGAAAATCTCATTTTTCCGTTACACACAAATTTCTTTTTGTGGGCGCCCAACAAGTGAGTTGAGGGGCACTGGAGGTACCTATCGTCGCGGGAGTATAAAAGGATTGTTGATAATGATTTTCGAAAAGAATTGTCGGTAATTAGCCGAGATACGAAACCTTTAAAGACACGGACGATTTGGACATACATAAAGACACGGGCGGCGTACTGTAGGCAGCATCCGGTTTTAAAGCCTAAATAACAACTTATTATACTTTTAGCGATGATGTTTTGTAATATTACAGTTACTAATTAATATATTTACAGTAAAACCTCCCTAAAGCGACCACGTTCCGTTCCAGTAAAAATTGGTCGCTCCGAGAGGTGGTCTCTTAATGGAGGTCATGTTTAAATCTAGATTTTAACTGTTGAAAAAGGTAACAATTAATGTTACTAAAATTTATTTTCCACATTGGGAAAACATATAAAAATTTAAGTATCAAAACAAAAGTTAATTACATAAGTTTATTAGTGCAGAGTTTAAAAAATGAATGCATTCACGTTTGCTTTGATTTTACGCTTTTATCTTTTATAACTTTGATTTCAAAGTACTTTCGAAGTTCAGTAAATAAATGCTTTTTTTTGGGGGGGGGGGGGGGGCTGGAACAAGTAATGACGATTTCATGAATTTATCTGTTTCTTTTGAGTGTTTCCTGACAGAATAGAGCAAGGGAGTTTACTGACCGTCATTCTTAATTTATCATCAGAGTTAAATTCATTGCCTAAAAAGGTACAAAGGGGTTTAAATACTTAAAAGTTACCGGAATAGAAAAAATATCTAAACTTAAAAGTTTGATGAATAATGCTCTCTCCGGAATTAGTTTCATTAGTTTTAATTCTGCTTTTAATGCTTTCAATTTCGTAATCGGTTCCGAAAATGAAAGTGTCCTCATTAAAGAAATCTGCAATCAAAATCGAAAAAGTAAAAAACGGCCTTTGTACAAATCGATCTCAGCTATCCAATGCTCCCCCCCCCCCCCCCCAAATGAAAAAAATATTGAAATGTAACCGAGATATCTTTACAAATTTCTTCCATAGGATTAGTATTAGCGAACAGGTCTTTTCACTTGACTGAAATAGCCTCTTAAAGAGCGAAGCGATAGAAGTATGGGCAACATAGACTGAAAAATTACAAAACAAGCAACAACAAAAAAGAAAAAATCAAGTATATATTATGAAACTTTCCAACACTTCCAGTATTCTTTAACGAAAGTTCGCTGTTTCATAAGATAAAAAAGAAATGTCTTACTTAACCATTTCAGAAAAGGCATATAACATATTTGAAAACCAGGTTTCGGCAATTACCGCCTATAGCTGGAAAATTAGTCCAATTCTTTTGTGTAGCCCTGTATTTATTCTACAGATTTGTATATATTCTACATAGTACGGCAAAACTTAGTAAGAAAATCCATAATAGGTTGAAATTCATCTTCAGCTATTTTTCTAATATACGGAAACATTGTTTTGTACAGCCCTGTATATTACCAACGGATTTCTATTTGCGGCGCATATTAAGCTAAATTTAATTCATGCTAAAATATGATTAAAACTACTGAAATCACACTTCCAGACATTATCATCTATATGATGCCATATATCCAGGTATTTGCGTGGCCTTGTATATGATTTTATTTATATTATACAAACATCTCTCAGTAGTATAGTTCAACTTGAAAGTGCATAACTCAATTAAAAGTCGGCTTTAAACCACTCACGCCTCTGCTGTGTTCACGAATTCTTTTGTGTAGCCCTGCATATGATCTATACCATTTATACACACCAAAGAGTAAACAAAAATTTAGTTAAATGCCCATACTATAAATAAAATGACGCTTCCAGCAATTATCGATAAGAGACATTAATTCAGCTGTATCCGAATGTTTTGTGTGTCCCTGTAATCGAACGATAAATGCTATGCACGTCATATTATACAATAATATCTTCTAGTATGCCTCAGTATATCAATTTCATTATACTGTGTAACCTCGATTATCCGAGCTAATTGGGACTGCTAGTACCTCGGATATCGGAAATCTCGGTTAATAGAAATTGTATATAAAAACTCGCCGTGCTCTCGAATTTAACATCTCTTAGAATAAAAAAAACAATAGAACGTTTTTTAAATGATACAAATAAACATATATAACGTTATGTTTCTTATTTGGGGGGCGTAATTGTCCAATAACACATTGCACCTAGTGTACAATAGGGCCACACGGCCACTGGAATTAAAGCATTGTTCGCTGTTGACTTCCCGGGGTGCAATGTTTCTTGGAAGTTGAGTTATTTTTGGTGCAGAAGAGCCTGTAGCATGGACAGTGAACTAAAAAGTGAGCTCTTTTTCAAGGTTCATTCACAAAAAACAGACTTTGTTATTGGTTCGGTTAACAGAAACCTCGATTAATCGAAGTTCGGTTGATGGAAGTCCTACTGTATTTGAAATACTCGTAGTCTAACAGAACTAAAATACGCTGCAAAGTTTTTTCCCCGTAGACCATTATGTATGGGAATTCTTTTGTGTAGCCCTGTAAATTAATGATAAATGGTTTAAAATGAAGTGTGTAACACGTATAATTTATTTACAGGGACGATCAAAGGTAGTCAGTTACATTTCGGCCAATGGGAAAAAGTCGGTTAAAGTTCATTTTTATGATGTTAGACCATTTCAAGCATAATGAAATTTATATGCATTTATGAAGTGCACTAAAGTATATAATCTGTAGAACATGGGGTTTAAATAACGATCGTGCTAACGTCAATAACATCTGGGCAATCCGATTATATTTCCATGAGTTCGAGCTCAGACAGACAAACCGAAGTCATAAACACTTTTCAACTATGTTGGAAAGTGTTAAAAAGCCAACAAAAAAGCAGTATTTGGAAATAATCATAAAATATTGCATAATAACCAATATTAATAAAATTAACATGTTATTTCAAATAATTCAATTCCTGAACATAAAATACAAATAAGTTATTTGAAGTTTGAAAGAAAAGAAAACAGGAAACAAACATAATACCCGAATGAAATGTTTTAAGAAAACAAATGTAGACAGATGACACTGCTTAAATTTTCCTAATTATAGGGTATATTTAAGTTGAATAAGATATGCTGTTTTTCTCGCTTTCAAAGAAAGCCATGTACCGCACCTTCATAGCAAATAGAAACACGTTTGCAGACTTGACTTTTGACATACTCGGTGTTTGTCATGTCCGTGTGTATACATTAAAGGCTTTAATTCTCACAGAAAAATCTGTTTTTTCGTCGTGTCAAAGCACTGAAAAACCAGTTTTAAAGAATGTCTGGCTGTTTAATTTTATGGTGCCAAATATTTCTTTAATGAACTCTGAAACTACGGGGGATAATAAGACAACTTCAGATTTTAATCGCATGTCCTTTTGTGACACCTACTCAGAATGGTATTTGGGATTTGGGGAGATCTTTAGAATTCTTATTCATTTATTTTTTTAAAACAGTTCTACTATAAAATCTGAGATGTTTTATAGTCACTATAAAACAGTATACAAGATGCTAACCTTTACTGTCATAATAAAAACCACTATGCTTTTAAACCTTTAATAATACTCTTTTATAATGCTTTTAACTTTCCAACGAAACTTGCTGTCACAAATTTTACGACAAACGTGATTCTTCCAAAACGGTGCTAATAAATGAAGCCGAAATTAAAATTAAATTTATTCTACTGAAATTTATAATAACTCTTCTAATGTGTCTCTTATGGAATATCTTGCATTTGTAATAGCCTCTTCAGTTCCGAAGCTAAAATAATAATACAAATGCTTATTCATTGGTTTTTTCCAAACAAAATGACATCGTAAATGACAGAAAAAATATCTTTTCTGAAATTGATCCCTAGGCGTTTAGTAATTTAGGTTCAAAAATATGGATCTAAAACTACCTGCCAAAGTTGTGAAGTGCCATTTATTCCGGCATGTATAAAGAATCTAGATATTCGCATCCAGTTGCCTAAAATTAAGCAGTTTTTTCTCATTTTCCTGAAATAAATGAAGTAAGCGGTAGAAATAGAATGTAAATTTTCCATTATATACAGAATTATTTCCTATAATGTTAAGAAATTTAAGTATATCTTTGTTAACGGAACCTTTGCCGTAAATGCAATTTTAGAATAAAATGTGTAACTGCAAATTATGGATATTAAAACTATTTAATTTCCATAATTTTTAAATTACCAGATTTTCTTAAGTAAATTTTTAAATTATTATATTTTTAAATATTTTAAATTTTATTATATTATCAATACTAATTATATTAATTGTTATGACCTGTTGTCCGTTAAGCCAAGCATCCAAATTTGTTTTCTAGAAATTATTATATGTCAGTTTTAACAACTTTTTCAATGTCGTTTTAATGTTTTTAATTACAAAATAAATTATGTATTTATCCGAACTTGCAATCCTGCTTCCTGCTATTACTTGAAATTTTCTTTACCATCATTTCGTCATCGTTATTTGACTCAATTGTATTTTGGTATATTACTCAATCGATAGCTTCGAGGGATCATACACTAAGTGTTTAAAGTATTAGAAGGATTTATTTCGCGTGTACATTTCTGCAATGCAGCCGAAGGGTTTCATTGAATAATTAGTTTTGAAATATTATTGGAGGCAGAAAATACTATGCTTTTCAATGACCACTTTTAGTTCTTTAGTAGTAATGTTGCTTTCCAGTCGTGAATACTTCACAGGTTAAGATACCCCACATATTCTCTATTGGGTAAGTGCGGGTTTATGTTTTTCTCTATTAAGTCCGGGTTTAATGCTGGACAATCTAAAATGTTAACATTTCAAGCGGAAATAAACTGTTTCATACTAAGTGAGTCCTGGATTGAAGCACCGTCGTGCTGAAATCTAATCTCCGCTCAGATGACCTTCAGTCAATCTCCACTCAGTCTACCTAAGATGTCACCAGGTGGAAGTAGATGTTGCTCTACTGTCTCTTGATGCTTTTTTGAACTTTTCTTCCCATAAAAAAAACACCAATCGCCCCCCCCCCCCCCCACCCTCAGAGAAAAAAAACAAAAAACAATTATCAGACTTACAGTCCTGTCGCCTATTGAAAAAAGTACTTGACTGTTTCCTAAAGTCGGGCCAGTAACAATTTCAGCCACCAGGATTCACCCCGATTCCTCTTCTTATCGTCACTGAATAATACTATGAGCCACTACTGTCCATATGATATGTACTTTCGAACCAAATCTACTCCATTCTGGACTGTTTCTACAAAGTATGGGTACTATAGTATGGGTTTAAACACAGTTTGCAAAGTATCTTTTACCAAACAACGCGTAACACATATGAAAATCCAATTTTAGCATTTGCCATCGAAAATTGGTAAAGTATCCGAATTCTTATCTGCAACCCTGTATACGATCTATAGATTTGTTTATGTATAGTCCGTCTCAAAAGTTTATGCACTCTTCAAATATGGCTAAAAATAATTGAAGAATAAAATGTATGAAACCAATTTTCAATAAATACTCGAGATTTAATCAAAATCAAATAAAATAAGCCGTTTTTGTTGGTTAAAATAAAATTTATATTAATTTTTGTTTAATTTACTTTTTTTCTTGAAGAAAAACTGTCTCAAAAGTTTAAGCACTTTACGCAATTTTTTTTAGAAACACCAGATTGGACGGGTTTAATGAGGTTGTATGACATTGTTTTCCAATTTTATAATATAAAAATATAAAACTGAAAAAATCCTTTCCATTCATTTTAAAAAGGCCAAAGGGTGAAGAATTTGTAAAAGATGAGATTTTAAAAGTTTTTAATTGAAATCACAAAAATAAAACTGTTTCTCAAATTGCAAAAATTTTACATTGATCAAAGCGATGTGTCTATATGAAGCACTCTCTAGAAATGATAATTTCAAACGAAAACCAAGATCTGGATGGCCACAAATGACCTCTGTTGCGACGGATCGCAGAATACGAAAACTCGTGTTTAAATAAAATATGTCCATACAGCAAATTAAATATAATCTCGGTGTACAGGTGTCTAAAGATACTGTACATAGACGTATTAAAGAATGGGATTACATCATATTAAAGAAAATGGCTGGCAAACCATGTCTCAAACTACACTACTAACAAGCAAGAATGAATTGGGCTAAAAAAATTGTCCTGCAGTGAACAAGTGGCTTACTGTTTTATTCAGTGATGAGAATGCAACTTAGATCTCTGTGTAGAACATGTACTGGTATGATCTACGTATGGAACCAAGGAGTTTTTCAACAGGCAGCAAGGCGGTAACTGTAATGGTTTGGAGGGTATTCAGCTGCAACAGCCTGACCTCTCTGGATTTTCTAAACAGACTAAATTCCCAAAATTGTCAAGAGACCATGAACTAAAATTTCCTTCCATTCAGTGACATTTTGGGGGATCCTGAATGGATCTTTGAACAAGGCAATGCCTCAATCTACATATTACATACTACATAACCGTGGCTTTCGCAGAAAAAATTTCAAATTCTTGACTCGCCTACTTTAAATCCTGGCATAAATCCGATTGAGAATGTCTATACCATTTTAACCCGTCGTGTTTACAGAAATGAAAAACAGTACGACTCTCTTGAAAAATTCAAAGAGGTCATAGAGAAAGCATGGTACTTTTCCACCAGAAACCCTACAAAAACTAATAATTTCGATGGATGCGCGTTTATTTGAACTAATCCGAAATCACGGAAAAATAATTTGTATGTAACAGTTTTGTAAAAATGATAAATGTAGTTGTTTTCGTCATTGTGCATAAACTTTTGAGACAGTTTTGTTTGAACATATTTTAAATTACATTTTTTACAAATATGTATTTTTTTTTCTTCTTTTGATACCCTTTATTTAAATGAAGTTGCGAAATCTACAAATGAAAAATGTTATTTATTCTAACTTTTTATCATTCATTAAAAATCAACATTCTATGCTTGTTCTTAAACTTTTGAGACAGACTATACTAGTACACAGTATGCTAAAATTTAGTTTAGATAGGAAACGCATAACACAATTGAAAATTCTCCTTCCACAATTTTAGTCAACAAGCGGGAATATACTCTAATTTTTCTGTGTAGCCCTCTATAGGGTCTGTAGAATTTATGCACATCAAATATGTAAAATATTAATTGCATTTTCGGTTTTGATACCCGATTTAAAATTTACTTTCAGAAATTATCGCCCATATAGGTGGTACTCTATGTGTAACCGAATTCTTTTGTGTGTTCCTGTAAATGAACGATAGATGCTATCCGCTTTATATTCCTCAGTACGAATCTTACAGTGCATCATCCCAGTGTTGTACATAAGTTTCAATATGTTTGAAATAGTCTAGCACTAAATAAAATACACTGCAAAAGATTTTTCACCATATACCATAATGTAACTGAATTCTCATGAGTACATCTGTAAACGAACGAAAAATGCTACGCACTTCATTTTCAATAGAAAACGTGCCACAATAAACCTCAATAACATGGCAATTACGTATAGCAATCTTAGTATTATTTACGAGCGTTAGAGCGCAGAAAGACCCCCCCCCCCCTCTCTCTCTCTCTCTCTCTCTCTCTCCAGGCTTCTGCGCCAGAGAGCCTATCTTACGTATGCAGAGATTAATTAAGCATAAAAGTAAAAATAGTTTTTATGTAGCCTTATGTGAGGATTCAACGTTCATCTTCAAAAGCATTTTTTTTTTTTTTTTTTTTTTTAGCCCCGGTACGGTATGCTATTTCTTTCTCCCAGCTTATTTTGTGTCCAAAAAATAACGTTAGTTTACAGACGCTAGCAATAAACAAAGTATGTATCATTGTACAATTAAATGCTCTATAGCATTTTTTTTAAATTTCTAAACATCGCACATTTTCAGTTTTTATACCATCGTATTGGGAAAAAAAAGTACTTTTTAATGCAATTTGTTTGAAAACTGCATCTCTATTTGTTTTTGAAATATTAATTTTTTTTGTAGTTTTTAGCGACATTTGTTTCATTTTGGCAACTCAAGTACGCCATTTGTGTAGAAAGTAAAGAAAAATTGCTGAAAAATAGCAATTATATCTTTTTGTTGCCATTTGCTCATAAAATGAAAAAAAAAAATAATTAAAAAAAATTAAATTGAAAAAAAAAATTAATTAAAATGCGTGCTACTTTGAGAAAAATATAAATGAAGGATTTGTGATAAAACAGGGAGGTATTATAAACTATATTTAATTTTAAGTTTCTATATTAATGCAAATGACGTCATTTTACATAACATAAAAGCGTGTGCTTTAAATCTTAAAACTGAAATATGTTTTGCAGTAGAGTCCCGATTATCCGAGTCACGCTTAACCGAGTTATTTTCTTCTGATGGACTGGTGGCTTCTATTATCATGAAACAGCCATTATAAATGAAGCGTTAGGTGAAGATGAAAGAGGCCGTAAAAAGTTAAAACTCTGATTTTCTGGTCAGAATGGAAAAAAAAAAAATGGCCATAATTTTTTTATAATCATTTATAATGGCTGTTTCATAATAATAGAAGCCACCAGTCCACCAGAAGAAAATGAAGTAATGGAAATGCCGGGGCGACACTAAATTCTGAAAAAGCAGAATTCCTGTTCTCTAGTTTTTTGCGCCTGAATAGAAAACGCGAGTTAATAATTTTTTCCTAAATATAATTTTTGCTCAGTTTCTTTTTTTAAGAAATGGCAGAAAAACAACTGTTTTACGATATTTTTTATATGATTTCTTCAAATTGTTACTCTTTTGCAGCTTTTTAAAAAATATTTATATTACACCCTATATTTTTTTATTTATATCATCTACTTTACAATGTTTAAAATATTTCGTTGTTGCAGCTTCACAGCCAGTTGGCTTATTTAGTCGAGCGTGGTGTGGTGCACAAATAAATCCATTGTTGTCGTAACTTTTATACTATCGTAATCATAAAGAATGTTTGACGATTTAACACCTGGGCCGGCCTTAGAGAAAATGCCGTAAAATTAAGCTATTAATTTGTAATTTCGCTCTAAAAATATTTAATTGCTGTGTTGTCATTCAAAACACACCTTTTCATATCAGGAAGTAAGTTAAAAATCTATTACAAAATTCAATCTTTACATAATAAAACAAGGTTGTGTTAAATAAAACAGTGAAAAAAAAAATTAACTGTCAAACGGAAAATATTCAAACAATTCAAATTTTGTAGTTTCAAATAAAAATTATTCTGTCAAGTTCTGAAAATAAAAAAAATCAAAAACTGTATTAAGAAATGATTGCATTTCCGAGATATTTGATAATTTTATTTATTTATTTTAATAATTTTATCTTTTTTTATATTTCCTGCAGTTCAGAAATAACTCTCATTCTAAAGTGGCGATTGTGATTTTAATCTGTGACATTTTGGAGTTAATACGCAATTCATATATCAAACTAGCATTATTTATTTTTTAAACATAAAGCATTCACCTTAAGGCTATAATAATGATTAAGAATTCTTTTTCCTTGACACACATATAGGAAGTTGGAGTTTTTCGTTCAGGAATTTTTCTTTGTCCAGTTGATGTCTTAGAGAAAGGTGCTTCGCGTACACAATCTTGCTTCCAGCTATTTGTGTTCCAGCGCATAATTCTCGATATTTGAACATTGCAAAAGGACTTTTCTTTTTCTCACTTACATAAGTATTTATATTTGAAGTAAAAGGGGAAATAATTCTTACTAATCCTATAAGTTATTGAACCGATTCTATCCGATTGTTAATCATTTCAAACTTCTGAATTTACGATTATAATGGATTGCAAGTTGTTCCCACCGCTCCTCCCTTTTTATTGGCAACTTAATTTGTATTTCTTTCCTTAGACTTTTTTTCGTCATCGTTAGAAATGTATTACTCACTTAATAGTAAAATTATCCTTTTTTTAAACCAACTATACAGTTCCCCCCCCCCCCCCAAAAAAAAGAAAAACCATAAATAAAGAGGATACCCCATTCATTTTTATCACCATGTTGTTCATTCTGTCTATCTTATGAAAACTTCCTTTTTTTTAAATATCCGCTTTACTATATAATGACTGTATTCTGGGGAAGCGATGCTATTTCCAACAAAATATTCATTCTTAGGAAAATTTTAGCACTACTAACCTGGAAATAGTCTTGAATTTACCCGATCCGAACCCGAAAATTTTATTTCAAGTAAACCCTGAACCCGACAGAAAAATTCGTTTCCCAAAACCCGCACCAAAACGAAATGGAAGAAAATGAATCCCTATTTTAATTAACAGAAAAAAATCATCACAATTACTCCTCTAATACAAATTTTTGTTTTTCACATTTAAAAATAAATATATATGCCCATAAATGTTCAAATATTTTTTCTTCTGAAAAAATATTCTAGAATATTTTTTGAAAAATCGCGTCAACCCCGAACTTGACCGATAACAATGAAATCCTAACCTGAAATGTACCGAACCCCGAAACAATGTCAACAAGACCTGCAAAAGAAAAAAAAATACCATCGGTAAAATCGGGTTTTTGGCCCGATGCAGGGTAAACTCTAAGCTAGAAATTTTGATGTAAAGTACAGGGTGTCCACGTGAAACCTCCCTGATTTCACATATTAATTCTACGGAAACTATGAGTCGTAGAGATTTCCGGTTTGCGGTATCATGAATAGCAGCACAAGTTTATTTTGCTGCAATTATTTTTTCCGAAACAGTTAATTTTTCTTGGATGCATTTATTGATATGTCAGGACAACAAGTTTATTTTGTTGAAATATTTATTTGTCTGAAAAAGTTTATTTTTGTCTAATGTAGTATCCTGATGTTCCCATTTGATGTTTTTTAAAAGGAGAGTCCCGATTATCCGAGTCACGCTTAACCGAGTTATTTTCTTCTGATGGACTGGTGGCTTCTATTATCATGAAACAGCCATTATAAATGAAGCGTTAGGTGAAGATGAAAGAGGCCGTAAAAAGTTAAAACTCTGATTTTCTGGTCAGAATGGAAAAAAAAAAATGGCCATAATTTTTTTATAATCATTTATAATGGCTGTTTCATAATAATAGAAGCCACCAGTCCACCAGAAGAAAATGAAGTAATGGAAATGCCGGGGCGACACTAAATTCTGAAAAAGCAGAATTCCTGTTCTCTAGTTTTTTGCGCCTGAATAGAAAACGCGAGTTAATAATTTTTTCCTAAATATAATTTTTGCTCAGTTTCTTTTTTTAAGAAATGGCAGAAAAACAACTGTTTTACGATATTTTTTATATGATTTCTTCAAATTGTTACTCTTTTGCAGCTTTTTTAAAAATATTTATATTACACCCTATATTTTTTTATTTATATCATCTACTTTACAATGTTTAAAATATTTCGTTGTTGCAGCTTCACAGCCAGTTGGCTTATTTAGTCGAGCGTGGTGTGGTGCACAAATAAATCCATTGTTGTCGTAACTTTTATACTATCGTAATCATAAAGAATGTTTGACGATTTAACACCTGGGCCGGCCTTAGAGAAAATGCCGTAAAATTAAGCTATTAATTTGTAATTTCGCTCTAAAAATATTTAATTGCTGTGTTGTCATTCAAAACACACCTTTTCATATCAGGAAGTAAGTTAAAAATCTATTACAAAATTCAATCTTTACATAATAAAACAAGGTTGTGTTAAATAAAACAGTGAAAAAAAAATTAACTGTCAAACGGAAAATATTCAAACAATTCAAATTTTGTAGTTTCAAATAAAAATTATTCTGTCAAGTTCTGAAAATAAAAAAATCAAAAACTGTATTAAGAAATGATTGCATTTCCGAGATATTTGATAATTTTATTTATTTATTTTAATAATTTTATCTTTTTTTATATTTCCTGCAGTTCAGAAATAACTCTCATTCTAAAGTGGCGATTGTGATTTTAATCTGTGACATTTTGGAGTTAATACGCAATTCATATATCAAACTAGCATTATTTATTTTTTAAACATAAAGCATTCACCTTAAGGCTATAATAATGATTAAGAATTCTTTTTCCTTGACACACATATAGGAAGTTGGAGTTTTTCGTTCAGGAATTTTTCTTTGTCCAGTTGATGTTTTAGAGAAAGGTGCTTCGCGTACACAATCTTGCTTCCAGCTATTTGTGTTCCAGCGCATAATTCTCGATATTTGAACATTGCAAAAGGACTTTTCTTTTTCTCACCTATATAAGTATTTATATTTGAAGTAAAAGGGGAAATAATTCTTACTAATCCTATAAGTTATTGAACCGATTCTATCCGATTGTTAATCATTTCAAACTTCTGAATTTACGATTATAATGGATTGCAAGTTGTTCCCACCGCTCCTCCCTTTTTATTGGCAACTTAATTTGTATTTCTTTCCTTAGACTTTTTTTCGTCATCGTTAGAAATGTATTACTCACTTAATAGTAAAATTATCCTTTTTTTTAAACCAACTATACAGTTCCCCCCCCCCAAAAAAAAAGAAAAACCATAAATAAAGAGGATACCCCATTCATTTTTATCACCATGTTGTTCATTCTGTCTATCTTATGAAAACTTCCTTTTTTTTAAATATCCGCTTTACTATATAATGACTGTATTCTGGGGAAGCGATGCTATTTCCAACAAAATATTCATTCTTAGGAAAATTTTAGCACTACTAACCTGGAAATAGTCTTGAATTTACCCGATCCGAACCCGAAAATTTTATTTCAAGTAAACCCTGAACCCGACAGAAAAATTCGTTTCCCAAAACCCGCACCAAAACGAAATGGAAGAAAATGAATCCCTATTTTAATTAACAGAAAAAAATCATCACAATTACTCCTCTAATACAAATTTTTGTTTTTCACATTTAAAAATAAATATATATGCCCATAAATGTTCAAATATTTTTTCTTCTGAAAAAATATTCTAGAATATTTTTTGAAAAATCGCGTCAACCCCGAACTTGACCGATAACAATGAAATCCTAACCTGAAATGTACCGAACCCCGAAACAATGTCAACAAGACCTGCAAAAGAAAAAAAAATACCATCGGTAAAATCGGGTTTTTGGCCCGATGCAGGGTAAACTCTAAGCTAGAAATTTTGATGTAAAGTACAGGGTGTCCACGTGAAACCTCCCTGATTTCACATATTAATTCTACGGAAACTATGAGTCGTAGAGATTTCCGGTTTGCGGTATCATGAATAGCAGCACAAGTTTATTTTGCTGCAATTATTTTTTCCGAAACAGTTAATTTTTCTTGGATGCATTTATTGATATGTCAGGACAACAAGTTTATTTTGTTGAAATATTTATTTGTCTGAAAAAGTTTATTTTTGTCTAATGTAGTATCCTGATGTTCCCATTTGATGTTTTTTAAAAGGCGTTGCGCGCTGCCCTTTTCGTTTAAACTGCTGATGTGCCCTGCCCCGTTTCCCAGTAACTTCTTTGTGTCCGCTATTTTTTTTTTTTTTTCAAAATATTTGACTTTTTCATCTCCGCCCTGACTTTTGAAAACAGAAGCTCTGTTGCTCTGATTGACTCACGTGTTGTAAGTTCTAAATCAGTGTAAAAAACATGAAGCAGCTGCATATTGTATGTGTTTTCAAATCATAATGCATTTTTCATTTCAAAATCGTTTCATACCGGCACATGTTTCCTTTAGTGGAATATCCGAAAAATTGAGTTATTTTAATCAGATTATTTTATGATATTCTTAAAAGCACAGTGCGATTTCAGTTTACCTTGATAATATATGCCAGTGAATCCAGAGTATGCCTCCTCCCCTCCTCCCCCCTCCTCTTCCTCGAAATTCCCTCAGGGAATTTAGGACTTAATATTAATTTAAAGGTTTAGAGTTGAAGTTCCTACTCCTCGTAACTGACAAATGATAATCCAATGAGAGTGTCCTTTCACTCAACAAAATGTACCCCTTTACTCGATATAAACCCCCTTTTTAAAAGAAATGTGAACACTATAGTGTGCAATGCACTTCGATATGGGCTCTCTCTGCTCATTAGTCAGCACCTGCAGTAAAAGAATGGCAATTACATGACATGTCAGTAATTCATACAACCAGTGGCGTATCTAGACATAATTTCGGATGGGGCTGAGATATAATAAAAGTTTCTAAGAAGGAATCGCAAGAAACAGGAAAAATTCCGTTTTAAACAGGATTTATCATAGCAGGTAATGCATCTATTATACAACCGAACCGGCTAAGATGGAATCGCATAGCGCTGGAAAATATATCTTTTTAGGCAGGTTTTCGTCTTTACAAGTATAATTCCATGGTTATACCACATTTTTTTAAAAACTGAATACTGAAAATTATCTATTGAAAGGTATCTCAATGAGTAGCATATAAAACCAAAGTAGACAGCAAATTTAAAATTATTTAAGAGCGTTCTCACTCTACCTCCCCCCCCCCCCCCCCCACACACACACACACCTTCTTCATCACATTCTAGGACTCATTTTCGAGCATGCATGCATGACATTTGCAATACTTAAGGGGTCTCGGGACTCTTAAACCTTAAAAATTTTCAAAATTTAATTTATATAATATATATATATATATATATATATAACGTTAAACTCCTGTATTTTCTGAACATTTTGATATAATTGTTTTCTTGAAAATTCTGTTAGAACAGGAGTTATGGCTTTTAGAATTGTACCCGCTCAATAGCTGAAGCGGAGTTTCCGAAACTTCGAAGTCATTTTTCTCCAAATGATGCATAACGCGCAGGATACCTCAAAAACTTCTCAATAGTTTTTCAAGAAATTTCCAAACTGTATGTTTTATGTTAGTCTGTATAAACTGAACCTAAAATTTCATTTTTATTTTTGAAAAAATATTTCTTTAAGTGATTATACGGTTGAAATTTTAAAAATTTTGTATTAGCTAAATACAACTTTGTATTAAAAATATAAAACAATAAATTTTATAAAATATAAAACTAAGTACAAATTTATTTAGGTTCAGGGTAATTATTAATATCTGGAGTAAAATTAGACACCAAAATTTTCATTCTAGTTGCAAAATTTATTTTATAATCCTGCGCGCAAGCTGCCATTCCAATTTTCTGCTGGACAAATGTATGACAGTTTGTAGCCCCCTATAAATGGTAATTCTGCATCTTGTTATTTGTTAAATATATGAAATGAAGGATCATACTTATATCTTTCATCGCTCTAAAAATTGTGTTTTAAAATCAAATACATTTTAAGATATTAAATGTGGAAAATGGTCTTTTTTTTTCTTTTTTTCCAATTTTTAAAAGTCCTGAGATCCCTTAAGTATTGAATAGCGTTTTTCATTTTCTCATAAATGGAATACGTTTGGAATAACAGTTCCCTGATGATGACTTTTCCGAGACTGCTACGGCCTAGAAATCGACTTTGCCAGATTTGGCAGTATTTTCTAAATTCTTTTTAATGATAAATTGTGGCTAATCGAAAGCTTTTTGTATATTCTCGATTCAAAGTCACTCAATTAGATAAATTTAATTGACTCTGAATCTCGAATGTATGTGATGTATTTTAAATGTAAATAAAGTTTATTTCTAATCAAAAAGTTAAACAACCATAGAACAACCTTTTCGTCAGCATTTTGTAATGCTATGAAAATAAAATAACGCATCACAGCGCGGTAACGAGCTGAATAACAGTTCTATAACATATCAAGCATTTACGTAAATTGAAAAAAGAAAGGTTCAAGGCTTTGCAGTTCACACTGAGGAAATATCTCAATCTATGCATTACCTTAAATCACAGATTTTCAACTGATAAGTACAAGTGTAAGAAGCATTTTATTAATGTTTTTTAAATTAATTAAAATTAATATCGCACTTTTAATCATCACATATCACGTTTTACATTTAAAAAAAAAAGCGTGTAAAGCGAGCCTGTTTATAACGGAAACTTGGTCCAAATGACTATTTCGGGGTCTCCCAGAAATAACACGCTTTCTAAAATGAAAATCTGTCTAAAATGGAATATTTTTCTAGTTTCTTTTGAATGTTATCTTAACAGGTTTCATTACATTTTGCTAAACTTTCGTAATTAACCTTTAACTGATGTTACCGGTCTCACAGACCGCTACTTTTTCAATTTTTACATTTTAGCATGTAACATTCAGTTTAACTAGAAACACTACCGGAATTTTGTTCCGTTTGGAACGTTAGTACTATTACCAGAGACTTTTGAATAGGTAAATTTTATTTATAACAGTCCTGTACAAAAAGTTTAATACAAAAACACCATCCTATGAGTTAATCGCGCCTATTATTCATCTTTCAATGAATCGGTCTCACAGACCGCTTCACAGTAGTTATGTGACAATTTCTATCACATCAGTTAAAGGTTAAACTTGATATTTTCTAGAAATTTCGGAGGGGGCTGGAGCCCCATTATCCCACCCCCCTGAATACGCCACAACAAAAGTTAACTGTTTCGGAAAAACACTTTGCAGCAAAATAAGCTTGTTGAGTTTCTATTCATGATACCGCAAACAGCAAATCTCTAGGGCACATACTTTTCGTGCAATTAACATTTGAAATCAGGGAGGTTTCATGGGGACACCCTGTATATTTGTAACCATCCTGTTTGTAATTTTTGCGAGTTTTATTGAATTAGCCATCGTGAAGAAACTCGAAAGTCGGAAATTAGCCGCTTAAGTGTCTATCACAAACCGAAATATTCCGAAAGAATGAAGTGTCTTTTCTCTTTTTCTAATGATTGCTTCGTAAATTTTCGCAAACATTAGACAACTTTATTAACTGCATTATTAACCTGTATTATTAACTGCATCATAATAAAAGCGTCAATCAAAATACTTAATCGTTTCATGAGATAAAAAACAATCCTTTTTGTTTAGATAAATTGTGTAAATACAAAAGAAAAGAGATTAATTCTATCTCCTAATCAGTTAAACGCCATTTCGTTTTAAATGCCAACGTTAGAAAAAAATTCTTTCCATGTTTTTGATCTCTGTTCGGAAATTTTTTCCCCCATCTATTTCCGCTTACTCTAACTAAAAGTTGAAGTGTATCAATGCGTGAAACATTTTAAGCTTACTTAAAAGGCTTCTTTCTGTCAATTTTCTGAAAGTGAAGAGAATGCCTCAGGCTTGCTTTTGTATCGAGCCTTTGACTTCAGGGCATTATTGAATTTAAGCTTTTTCTTACAAGCATGTCGCTTATGTCGCTTTATCTTGATTGTATGGATGCTTTAATTTCACTTGATATTTGATCATGTGTATTGATATACGTTTAGTGTGTGTGAGATTGGAGCTCTAAATTAATGGCTTATCTGAAAGAGGAGATGGGGGTTGTATTAATAGGTGGGTCATCTCGGCCCGGGCCGAGGGACTCTGATTAGCTGAGTTAGGCGCAAAACAAACAGAATACTTCGGCAAAAGCCATATACAAGGTGTTTCATAAAAGATGGGCAAAGCTTTAAGAGGTGATAGTACACATTCAAACAAACAACGTTCATCAAAGAATGCGTGTTCGGAAATAAAACGCAAAGATGCTGGCGCATTTGGAAACTTGCTCCATACAAACGTTAAAGTTCCTTTCCTGTTACGAGTTATCGGGAGAAGAACGACACTAATAACATGCAAATGTGATATGGGGAATAAGAAGAACGTATATGCAAAATTTCGCCTCGATTAACACATAAAAGCCGCTGATCGGAGAGTGCAACTGTCAATCGCGGTAGGAACATATTGAAAGATGTTGGCCTTCACTGATAGAGAAAAGGCTGATATGCATTTTATCTATGGAACTGCAAATGGAAGTGACTTAGAGGCTCAACGGTTTTACGAAGAGTGGTTTCCCTCCTTTCTTTTGTCATTTAATTGTTCTTTGTGTGTTTTTGCCTCGTATAACCACATCATCTTCGGCGCCCTTTAGCACCTTTACGTTGTAATTCCGACCATGCATTCTTTGGTGAAATTTGTTTGTTTGGATGTGCACCACGACCTCTTAAAGTTTTGCCCATCTTTTAGGAAACACCCTGTAAATTATTTCTTTGGACTTCTCTTTTCCAAAAACTCCGTAATCAGTTGTAACCTTTCTTTTTCTCTTAATGGTTTTTGGGTTAGTGAAGTCTCAAAATTTTCTCGCTAATGTTAAACCTATGGGCATGGAATGCATTCTTATTTTTAAAATTTCATCAGGAAATTAATATTTTTAATTTCTTCTTGTGTACTCTTCTTACATGTATATCTCTCTCTCTTTTTTTTAGTTTACAAAATATTTCTACAATATATGCTTAATTTAATATTTTATGTGTTAAAAGCTTGGCTGAGCTCTTTAACTGCAGGTAAGATTTCAACATTTCGAATAAAATTCAGCATATATTTTAGAAATATTTTGTAATCTAAGAAAAAGAGAGAGAGAGAAGACATCCTTTAACAAGAGCGCACTGAAAAAGACAAGTTGGAAAATGCGCGTCAAAGTGGCAAATGAGGTGCGTTCGTACTATAACTAGATTTATAAATATCTTTTGCACCGCATATTGTACTGAATGTATATTTTACTGCACTTCATAAGTGCATACCAATTTCATTCTGTTCTAAAGGCTGTAACAGCATTAAAACGCACTTGAAGTAATTTTTTTCCCGTTGGCCGTAATGTAATGTAATGGAAAACTTTTGACTGCCCCTGTCATTAAAATATGCATCCGATTTTCATAAAATTTGACATGACTCGACAAAATTTTGCAACAATTACAAATTTTTAATTTCCGACCATTCAGTTGCGTAGTTTTCGCTCTGTTATATGCGGACGGACGGACCGAACGACGACTATAGGTACTACATATATATATAATTACGAAGGCACCTAAAAATTAAATATATTAATTTCCTAATGAGATATTTAAAAAATAAAAATGCATTCCACTCTCATAGGTTTTAACATTAGCGAGGGGAATTTGATATCTCGCTGGCCAATATCCCTTAAAAGGTTCCGAAACAAAACCTATAAAATTAACAAAAAACATTCTCTACGCGGGTTATGATAAACATATCTCTTTCCTCGTGACAGAGATATTTAATATTTTTTGACTTGTGTAAAAAGCATTTTTCAACCACATTTTATCTCAAGGCATTTTGGAACCTACAATTATGCGCAATTTAAATGTGTCGAGTAAGTTTGTTTACAATAACTATCATACTCGTATAATGTAACCAAATCTGAAAAGATTTTATAGTATGTAAATTTATTGTATTTATTTTTTAAAAAATACTATAAATAACATTTTCTGAAACACAATTTTTCCCATCAGAGCTCCATCATTGACAGACGCTATTCCAGAGCAACTGTAATAGGAAAAGAGGCACTGATGGAGCTCAAGCCCTGCCTATTCAAATGAAGACAACTTTTTAGACTTATTGTTATGATCAGGTCTATGTTAGCAAAAAGGCCAACGTCCAAAAACACCATTTTTGGTCTTATGTACAGCAATCACTTCACAATGGTCATAGGTACAACAGACAGAATATGTCATCCACCATTTAATACATTCTTTAAAAATCACTGCGCTTTAATAATCACTATTTTTAATTACTAACAATAACTTCATAATAATCGGTAACAGAATTAAAGGCCAATGTCCATCTCTATTTTCATTCCGCAAGGAAATTATTTTTCCAATAATACTGCGAAGACATTAGAAAAAATATAAGGAAATTAAATGACTTTTTTCTCAAACTGCCAAAATCGCACACTTGCATTTCTTCTACTAAGGTACTGTGTTTGTTAATAAAAACAGACCATGCATCACTATGCAACAGGTTTGACAGCAGTTTCTTCTCATGCCAGCAGGCAAACATGCTTCATACCTTTGCAAGCTAAAACTGCTTTACCATGCAGAAATACAACACTTACTTGTACCATTAGCATTTCTCGACAACATCCTGCTGCTGTTTGTACTTGCAGCAAATGCTAGCGGTTGTCGTCGGAACTACTGATACAAGTAGAAGTACAGTTGCAAGAACAGTTTGAAGTCCACTAGGGCCAGGGCTCGGACCATGGCCAGGCACGGAGCCCGGGACTGGGGCCGACCCATTTTCGGATGTTACAGGAACAGGACAGGCTTTTATGAACTCCCGGACGGGTTGGTCCATAGACAATGGAATAGAATATTCTGAAATTATTCTTATCAACACATCTCTTAAATCTCTTTTTTCTCAATAAAAATTCTTACTCGCATGAGGTCTAACTAAAAAAAAACAAAAACAAGGAAAAGGAGGAAAAAGTAAATCGAAAGAAAAAGAAAGGAAATAAAGTATTTTTCTCAATTTTTCTTCCAATTGTAGAAATATAAGGAAGGTTCAGTCCATATTTTTCTCACGGGGTCCTGTTTCTGTGAAACTGTGACACGTTCCTTATAGCTGTGAAAAACCTGTCATAATTTCGTGAATTTGAAATTATTGTTATATGCAAGTTCATGTTTATCTACTTTTAATAAGGTTGTTCATGTGTGAAAAAGCTAATAATAGGTTATTTGGCAGCTTCAGCTGTTTTGGTAAAGATAAAATTTTATTTAAAAATGATAAAATTTGTGAAAAACTTAGTTTGGGGAAATTTTTTGAAAAGTGTATACTTAAGACAAAGTATTCTACGCAGTGTCTGTTTTATGGTGAAAATTGAATTGGTTTAAGGCAAAAAGTTTTGTGAAGGGTCTTGTTTTAAGGCAAAAAGCTTTCTGAAGGGTCTTGTTTTAAGGCAAAAAGCTTTCTGAAGGGTCTTGTTTTAAGGCAAACGTTTTGTGAAGGGTCTTGTTTTAAGGCAAAAATTTTTGTGATGGGTCCTGTTTTAATATGAAAAAAAAAATGTGCAGGGTTTTTTAAAGGACCCAAATTTCTCTTAAACAGATCCCTTATCCAGCAACCTCATGGAAAATAATGGGCAGCTTGTTGGCCAAAAATAATATTCTAGAAAATTCTAGTTTTTTATTCTTAAACATGCCTAATCAAAGTTTTGTACTACAGCATAGTGGAAGGTATACGGTGGTAAACGCCATATCCTGTTTAGATTTTTACAAGAAACTCTGCACACACCCTGTTTCTCAAATAAAACTGTACTGTATACTCTCTAGTGTATATACCCTCTTCCTACAGCGTACACACTCTCGAGTTTTTTTTCTTTCCGACTATGACACTGGACTATTACTTTCTGTCTGCAATGTTTGATAATAATTCACCTCTGAGGAAACAACTCTGTGCATTAAAAAAAAAAGTGCTATAAATACTGATTACATAATTAATTAGTAAATCTGCAGGATCCTCAATGTCAGCTCTGCAAGTCTCATTTTTATTTTGAATTTGTTTAATTTAACATTTGATACTTTCAACTCTCAATTTCATTATAACAATACTTTTTTAATTATTTTTATTATACTTTTTACTTGCTTCAGTGGGGCTCTCCATCCCCCGTTGTCTCATTAATTTAAAAATAGCAATTATTTGGAAGTCAGCATTTTAAGGGCACAAGGAACCTTCAAACTCATTTTTGTATTTTTTTTTTTCATTTTAAATACTAATCAAGGGCACACTATATGAATAATGGCATATATTTATCACACAAGAAATTAAAAAGAAAAAATTGGAGACAAATAATGCATTTGTTTAAATATTTTAAGCGTTATGAAGAACTTTTCATAATGCCCCCTGCGTATTCCATATCAATTAAAATCCCCAATATTTTTATGCCAGTTTGGTTTACATATACAAAATAAAACTGTGCATCGAATTTTATATATTTGAATATAAAGGTAATGAAAAAAAAATATTTTCTAAGTTTTATGAAAGTTTGAGTATTTTTCCGACCTATTTCTGCACTTAACTACCTTTTAACTTTTCCCATTATATTTAGTTTTAAAAATCTATGCATAGTTTTATTTGTATATGTAAGCAAAAGTGACATTTTGATGTTAATTGATATGCAATGCGCATGGGACATTTTGAATTTCAAAACGCTTAAAATATTCAGGAAAATTCCTTATTTTTCTCCAAAAAATGTTTTTTTTCCCCTCTTGAGTGATAAATGGGCCGTTCAGTGCACAAATCGATTAACTCCATCAAATGAAAATGTTCAGTGTAAACAGTTAAAGTTACGTTAACTATAAAAATGTTGTATCTATATAATATTTTTTTTTCTCGGGATATTTTGATTGAACTCATTAATTTTCTTTTACTCAAGGGTAACTTTATATCACTGTATAACTGTATAGAAAATTTTCAATGTTCCTTCGTTTAAAAAAACGCCACTTAAAATGGAGTTAATCAGAAGGTCTTCTGAATGCCTCAAATATATGGCATAATTCATATAATTATTCCCTTGAATAGTATTTAAAGGGCAATTGGGGGGAAAAAAGAGTTTGTAGGTCCCTTGTCCCCTTAAATCTTCCATCTAAAATAATTATAAAATAGTCGCGTATCATAATTAGTTTAAACAACAAATAATTCTCATAAATGATTACTGCTAATCGTTTATTTGGAAACGACTTCTCGAGCCTCTCCCATAAATTTTGAACGGCTACGCCACTGTTTCGCTGCATGCCGATAGACAATCAGTGTTCTAGGGTCATTAATGAGTATTTACGTCCTTGATTTTCCGAGGACGGAAGTCGATTGTCCAAATAAACACCTGATATTCTACGACAAAAAGGGACACAGCGAGATAGGAAGAAAAAAGTAATAATAATGGGACACATCGGAATGCACCGTCATCTAATGCCAAGGCCGCATCGACCCATCCTAGCCTTGAAAGGGTGACGAGACCAGTTGCACAACTTATCCCGTTGGCGGACTTTTCTGTTTTGATACTATTTTGATTACGTGTGCGTCGTAGTAAATGCCAGGTATGCTTGGGTATCAAAATGGTGTATGTTCGAGTGATGTTGTGAGTTCGATTTCGTTTGAAATAAGCCGATGTCTCTTTGTGGGTGGTCACTTCGATTGTATTCGTGTACATTTGACTTTTTTTGGATTCTGTTTCGAACTGAATCAATGATTTAATGATTCAGCCCCTCTCCCTCTCCCCCCCCCCCCTGTTGCGATGTAAAGTAAAATTATATATCTTTTATAAACTTTATTATGCCGTTTGCAAACAATAGCTATTTTATTGTTTTCATAGTTTCCAAGATGTGATGTCACAACTTGTTAAACCAGCTCTCTCCCCACATGTCACACTGTATCACACTTACTGTATACAGTGTGACATGGCCAGGACTCGAAATGGAAAAATCCACGAACCGTAATGCTATTTCAAAATTATTGTTGACTCTTTTTTAAGTGTAGACAAATTTATTTCAACCATACAAAAATAATTTAAAAAATGCATTCAAATTTCTAAATAATAATAATAATAATAATACAGAGAGTATACATACTAAGCTATATATTATCTCCGGTAAGGCCTAAATTCAGCCTGCTTTCATTTTCGCTTATATCACGTAAGAGTAAAACTTAAAAGCTTGGATGTGTAGCCTGTCATATTTATTTAGCCACTAAAATTTCATAATCTTCTGTATCATAAGTCGTTCATTTGCAGTAGGAACTATTGCAATCGCTCCACAGTCGTGGTTTTGTATGGTGGCTTATAACAATGTGAAGTGCATCACCCCACGTTATATCCTTTTTTCCCCCCGGCGAACCTGAACCAGTACGAGAGTATTAATGTTTCTCGCGATCTGTAAAAATATGTTTTAAAAATTGCACGAACCGGAACGATATTTACCATAATTTCACGAAGCTGAACAATATTTGTCATATCACGAACCAGATTATCGCTCCTGTTTGCTCCGGTACATTTCGAGCCTTGGACATGCCAAGAAGTGAAAAATCGCCCCTCTTGGAATGTGATGCAATTAAGAGATGACCACTTAAGTACATTGCAGATATTGATTTTATTGCTTCATTTAATATTATTTCGTATCCAAGTAGGAACCTTGTAAAGAATTACATCAGTTCTATCTTTTGAATTCAGAGTCCTTGTAGTTTAAAACGGTGTTATAAAAAATAATGGAAAATAATAGCAATACATTGTTTAAACAAAAATATATTTTAATGGTTAAATAAATGACATTTTGTATTCCAAATTATATTTTTGCAGGCAGAGTTGATGAAAGTGAAATTGCCCTTAACCTCAATAAGATTAATGGTTAACTAGTGCTACAGTTCCGAACACGAATGTTTAGAAAGAGGTTCCGGCACCAAAAAAAGTTTCAAAAATGAAATATTTTCTCCAATTATTTTAATATATTTATAGTGGGGTGGGGCAGGCATAAGACAACCATGAACCCAGTGATTTATTTCAGAGGTCTCAACTGTCCTTGGTAAAAGAATTTTTTTATGATTATAAGAATGGGTATTTTCTCGTAATGGTGTCCGCTTGATATGGTTTCAAATAAGACAATAATTCTTTGCTTTGTGGGTGGTTGATTCGGTTGTATTCTCGTTTTTTTAGTTTTTGGGAGTTTGTTTCTACAAAAAATCAATTAAAACCACCTTCGTAGCTTAAAAAAAAAATTAGCCAGCTTTTTGAAATTCTGAATGACTTATGATTTTTCTGCACATAATTTTTCTTGACACACATCCTTTGCGCAGAAGTAGTAGCCATGAATGATTTTTCAGCGGTTTTTATAAGGAAAAATATTTTTGTATTTTCTGCCCCTTTTTAGCAACGACGACCAGGCTTGCATCAATTTGGAACCAGATATATAAATTTGGAAAAATTAATATGGCTGAGATAAGCGGAATAAATAAATAAATATTATATGCTGCAGGATTTTTGTAATAATGCTGTTTGATATGCCACTTTCTATATATATATATATTTTTTTAATAGTAAAGTGGTTATAATTCAATAATGAATTTTTGTATGTACTGTTTGGAAACATTATATTGGAATTATTATAATCGGAATAAAAAAAAAATAGATACTTTGGTTAACCAAAATTAGTCTATTAAGAAAGACAGTTTGAATATTTTAAATATTATTAGCAATGTAAATAATTTTTTTTCAAAAATACATTGTATCAGACACTATTAAAACACGACCAGGTTCTCAATTTTATTAGGAATACAATAAAATTTTGCTTTCAAAAATCTGTAGAGCAGTGGATCTTAAACTATTGTCTATTTAATTTTATTATAAAGAAAATAATAATAATAATAATAATAATAATAAGTCATGCCGTGCAATGCAAGCTGATGGCTATTCAAATCCGTACAGTCATTATAAATAGGAAAATGTTTTTTCATCTTTGCTTTCTTGATATTAAGTGTGACTGTTGCAAGTTGTGTGCGTTTACTGTCCCTGATGTCAAAAGATATCCCTTTAAAACACTGAAACAGACTTTCAATGACAAAGAAACAGTACCGTCATTTCCATAGATCAAGTAATAAATATTTTAATTTCATCAAATTATGCTGTCCCTTTTGGTGGATATTGATATAACAAGTTTTTGCAAAAAACTGTAAGCAATACATGACGCTGTTGTATTGCATTTAATTTTTGATAATACACCAACACACATTGAAACCAATATTCATTTATTTAAAAATATATACTTATAATACATCTTTCCAAACAGAATTTGTAATTGCGCCAGAGCATTGAATTTTTATGCCTTTACAAATCCAGCTCCTGTTTGGTAATCGCGGGACTCACGTCTTAAGAAAAATATAATGCGAGTTTTAAAAAAAAACTATCTTGCTGTGACGTAATCTTAGTTTTTGATTTTAAAAAAATGCTGCTAAATATTACATGATATTCTCCTGCGGTAAACTTTTTTATTTATCAATATTCAAGCTCCATGCACTACAAAAATAATTTACTGTTAAATAAACCAGTTTCAGCTGACGTCACCTATACGTCTATGTCTACTGTAACTTCTATGGTGACGTATTCGCATGGATCCAAATGTCTCTTAATAAATCTTAAAATTTCTAAATTTAAAATATTAAAAAATAAATATTATTGATATATCAATTTGTTTTACATTTTAATTGCATTTCTATAACTGCGGCAAGAAAAAAAATACAATGTTGTGAAAAGAGAGAGAAATAGGTAAATGATCTTATTTTCTCATTATTGATGTAATTTCCTCATCAAAATTGAAAAGAAAACCTAAGAGGGAATTTTAACCTCTTTGCATTTAGTTAGACAATTATTTCATATATTCGTTTCATATATCCCAATTAGTCTTTTCATAAAATCGTTTCATTAGGATTTTATATATATAGATTTTTATAAAAGAAAAAATTCAGTTACTGAGGAATGACTCTGGTACTTCTCTCTGTAAGTTCTCTGTACCCGACTTCCAAGAAGGATTATGTGTTTCACCCGTATCTGGGTATGTAGATTTCTTTATACCCTTGAAACATCCCAACGGCTGGATGGATTTTAATGAATGAGGTCGCTATCGATACCGTCTTAACCGCCCGATGGTTATAGGCTAGGTTTTGTTTTCATAAATTAAAAATGGCGGCCGTAAAATACAAAAAGGCGGTAGAGACGAAAAATTTTTTTACGCACCCTATTGAGTGGCATATCATTGGATAGGTCTTTCAAAATGAAGACGATGTTTCATTGACTATTTTACAGTCAGAAGCTCCGTTTAAATATTGCACAACCTGGAAGTTGTGTAGGTAGGATCTCTAGCTTTACTGCAATTCTAACCTTCATAGACACTAAAGGCCTCATCAAAACAGTGTTTATAGATAGGAACCAACAATTAAACACAGCTTAAAAGTCATCAATGCAAGTAAATAAAAAAAAAATAGGTAAGTAATATAAAAATTAGTTTCACATTGATGAGAAATAATTAGTTCGCTTTTACGCAGTCGGGTTTTTTGATTTTTTAAATTTAATTTTTACTTGTTTATTTTTTAATTTATGGATAAACCTTTAGCACAGTCTTTTTTATGTATGACTCTATGGAAATTTAAGAAAAAGTACATATACTTACACTTTTCCAGATGATTTTATCTAAGGAAATCTGTGTTAAAAGTGCGTTATCACGTGAAAATGAAAGTTGTTACAATTTTCAATATGTAGACGACCACTATTTAAAAAATTGCATTCATATTCGCTTGGCCCGATCAAATCAAAGAGAGTCCCTGGTTCGCATATGCATTCAGGAGCCCCCTCCCTTTACTATCACATAAAATCAAACATTTTGTATGTCTTTGAATGCAGATATGAATATATAAATACATATTACGATAAATATATTTTTTTACTTTTATTCTTATCTTGCTTTAAAAATAAAAAATATTGATTATAGTCGGTACAAAGTTAAAGTAGATTAAAAATACCAGGTTTACAAAAATTGTATGCAGTAGACTCCCTCAAATCCGCACAGCTCGGCACCAGAGGTTGTGTGGATTTTAGAATTTTTCAGATTTCTGGTCATTGTTTTGTTTACATTTTTTAAACAGTAATTTGAATGTAATAATACAATCAGAATTATAATGTATACTTGCAATACAATAAAATATTAAAATAATTATTAAAATAATAAACTAAAATGATAAAAAGTAAGATAATTTTAAAAATGATTAAATTATTAAAAGTAAAGGTTAACTAATTAATTTATAATATTTAATTAAATATGCTTAATAAAGATGAGATACATATTCCTTTAATTATTCAATGAAACTTTCCTCATAAAGCTACCTTATTAATTTACATAAAAATCATAAAATAAGGAAGTTTTAGTTTAGTTTAGCCAGTCTTAATAACCAAAAAATGTTTGATTAATACATAAATATATTTAGTAAAAAGATTGTGATTACCTGTGATTTTAGCAATATCTTGATTTTTTCAGAAATAAATTTACGCTTCCTTCATGAAAAACCAGAAGTTCTGTCATATTATCGAGAATTAAATATTAAAATACATGTGGAATAATATAAAACTAAAAAATTCCGTAAGTTTGCCCCTACTTCTGAACTGAAAGTTTCGTTGTTTACATCTGCGATGATGTGAGGATTTTAGGCGTTTGCAGATTTTAGGATTGCGGATTTTAGGGAGTCTATTGTACCAAAATTGTGAGCCCCACAAATTCAGAGTCCCCAGGGCTACGGTCCAGTTAGCTTATTCGTTAATCAGGGTCAGCATATTCGTAAAGACCATTCTAAACGATCTGATAATAAAGACGAGGGTATACATTCGAACCTCGTTATCCCGACACCCGATTTTCACGCCAGTCCGCTTATCACGTCAGTTTTTCAAATTCCCGATTTTCTGTATATAATTTTAATGTAAGTAAACTCCGTTTATTACGTCATTGAATAATTTTAAACTCCGGATATCCCGACGGTTTAAGAAAATTGTCCATTTTTCATAATCCATCTTATCATCACGGAAATTAAGCGGTAAGAAATGCCTCAACCAAACTTTTCACAAAAGTGTCTAAAATAGCCATTGAAATAAATGAGAAATTTTATTTCAATCCTTTATCTGAATAAATAAACCCACTCACTCCACTCAAGACAGACGTATCAATCTACTTGCAGTCTTTTTGTTCTGGTCAGGCGGCGTTTTCTTGTGGTTAAACGGCGTTTTTCATGCGACTAAAACCGAAGTATTACTTTGCATGGAAGCGATCAGAAATTATCCAACATCCATTTCTGAAGCAACGAATATTAATTGCAATTCATTGTATAATATTGAAAAAAAAGTTGTAGGAAGCACATCTAGGAGTAAGAAAACCTTAATTCCTCAATATTTCATGTAACAATAAAAAATACAAATCATGCTCATCATAAATCTGATTTTTATTCTTTTCAATTTTGTTTTTGCGTTTATTTTGTTTAATAATAATGTTTTGTTTTTTAAAACTGCAAGAATAGTTATGAATTTAAATTTTTCTTAAATTAATTTAAAAAAAAACAGCTTTTTACAATTCATTTAATCCATTTCTGAAACAACAAATATTGATTACAATTCATTGTATAATATTGAAAAAAGAATTGTAGGAAGCACATCTAGGGATAAGGAAACCTTAATTCATCAATATTTCATGTAACAATAAAAAATACAAGTCACCATAAATCTTATTTTTATTATTTTCATTTTGTTTTGTGTTTATTTTGTTTAATAATAATGTTTTATTGCTTAAAACTGCAAGAACAGTTATTAATTTAAAATTGCTATAAATTAATTTAAAATGCAGCTTTTTATAAACATATTTTTCTTCAACTCCGGTTACCGCGACGCTCCGCTTATGACGACACTTTTTTCTGGTCATTAGAGTGTCGGGATAACGAGGTTCGACTGTATTTTTCTTATGAAATGGATTGTATATATTATTAAAGTATTCCTGGCCATTGAAGCAATTTCGAGTGTGTCGCCATGATCACATTCATAGCTAAAGCAAAATAGCCTCATGTACTCTGAATTTCAATATCAATGCTTAAGTTTTGAATTCGACTTTTAACCTTGAACTAGCAATAAAATTCATTTGCGTTTCAATGCGAGGGAAGGAAAATGATTTTTGTTATTAGGTATCGTGTTTCGATTTTTCCCTCCCGATATTTTTAAAATAAAACAATCAAGCTTCGTAAGTAATGCGAAAAATTGAGAAACTGACATTTGACTGTCCTGATTTCAATCACTTTCCAGTTAGCCTTGCCCTTGATATTTTTCTTTTTCTTTCTTCTTTTTTTTTTTTTTTTCATGCTTTCTTTTAACTTACAATCCTGTTTGTATGTTGCAGTCAAATCTTATTACTCATTTTGCACCCACTTCTTGTTGACGTAGATCTTTGAAATTTGGAATGTATGTGTACTCCTGAGGGTAGAAATCCACCGAATATTCGGTATCTATTCGGTATTCGGCTATACTACCGAATATTCGGTTAGACCGACTATTAAACTATTCGGTATGCCGAATATTCGGCTTGCCCTAATATCAAACTATTCGGTATAAATATTCGGCCCAACCGAACACTTAAAAGATTTTTTAAAAATATATATTTTTAAAAAGCTTAAAACAACTATTTTTAACTCTCAATTAATAAAGATATTTAATAATTAGAAATAGAATTATATTTAAATGAGAATACTTTTACATTTTTTATTTGCTATTTGAAAAGTATCACGTAAAAAAATTAACCGTTAATGACGATTTTAGCCCCTTCGAAATAAACAGTATATGTGCGACTGTACAATTTTTCATCCAATTTCTTCAAATTTTCTCTTTGATTTTAAAATATTTGTTTTACATATAAGAATTTTATTCATTTGTTTTAATTCTGAAAGGATTCCATGAAATGTGAAATTTTATCAATTAAAGAAGCTTTAAAACTACCCTCTTAAATTACATTACAAGTCCCCCCCCCCCTTTTTGTGTGTGTGTGTGTGTGTGTGTGTGTGTGTGTGTGTGTATGTGTGTGGAATTGTAAAAAGATCTTCGTTATCAATTTGGAAGTAGGTGTGTTAAATATTATGTAAATTTGCTTCAAAATTTAACTTGTTAATACTTTCAAATTCTGAAATTTAAAAGTAATCGGCAAGTCGAATATTCGGTATTCGGCTTGATAGTCACTATTTGACTAGCCGAATATTCGGTATTCGGCCAAAATCACTATTCGGTGCATCCCTAACTGAGGGCAATACATGAATTGGACATTGATTTCTTAAAATTCGTTCTCAAAGGGAGGAAAATTTAAAATTTAAAAAATCACCCTATCTCCTAAACGACCTAAACCAATGGAAATAAAATCTTGAAACTTGACATGTCTATAGTATAATTAAAATTAGTAAGCACATGTTTCGGAGTTTTTCAAAATTCGATCCCTAAGGAAAGGTGGGGAGATCCTGCCCCTAAGCACTCTCCGTTTTCGAAAGACATCGCAAAAACACTACTTATGGTTAAATTAACATTACTAATATTAACACTACTTACTTACACTATTTACTACACAGGTTACTTAATTATAGTTTGATTGCCTATGGAGAAATCGGTATCAGCTTCAACAATGAGTATTTGTTGAAAAGTACTCATGGCAGGGTTACCACAATAACGCAAAATTTTGACCAACTTGGTGAAATACCACCAAATTTGGCATCGCATTTAATATATATATATATATATATATTCTACATTTTACTGAATTTTAAGGAAAGTCTGTTTTTTTTTTTTTAAACACTATATTTCTTTTTTTTATAAAGCTGCTCTCCAGTCATTCCTTTTCATTCAATTAAAAATGTTTTCCAGAGAAAATTGTGTCACAGTTACAAAATTGTTTTCTTTTCTATTACACAAAACTCTTCAATAGCCGAATTTAATACCTGAGCCTTTCTTCAAAGATGTATATTTTATCCTGGTAACTTAAGATTAATTACTAACTAACGTAAAGCATAAAACAGTCAGCTAGATAATAAGCAAGGCCGCTTCACTGAAACTTCCCGATCGCAAAATCCCACGTTAACCTACGGGAAAACTTAGAAGCGTGATTACTCATTACCTAATATAATTATTAAAATTTTGGTTTTCACCATCGGAAAGTAAACGTCAGAGCCGATGATGTGCGTTTTTAAAAATTGTGTCACAATCACAAAATTGTTTTCTTTTCTTTTACACAAAACTCTTCAATAGCCGAATTTAATACCTGAGACTTTCTTCAAAGATGTCTATTTTATGCTGGGTAACTTAAGATTAATTACTAACTAACGTAAAGCATAACACAGTCAACTAGACAATAAGCAAGGCCGCTTCACTGAAACTTCCCCATCGCAAAATCCCACGTTAACCTACGGGAAAACTTAGAAGCGTGATTACTCATTACCTAATATAATTATTAAAATTTGGTTTTCACCATCAGAAAGTAAATGTCAGAGCCGATGATACGCGTTTTTAAGAATTGTCTCTGTAAATTTTAAGAGTTTGTCAGAAGATTATAAAGTTTAACCAACTGGAAATTTCAAAAATTATGAGGATTTTTTACCCGACTGAAAAGAAGGGTTATGTGTTTCACGCGTATCTGTGTATGTGGAGTTCTTTATACCCTCGAAACATCCCAACGGCTAGATGGATTTCAATGAATGAGGTCTCTATCGATTCGTCTTAACGGCCCGATGGTTATAGGCTAGGTTTTGTTTTTATCAATTCAAAAGGACGGCCGTAAAATACAAAATGGCGGTAGAGACGGAAAAAAAATTACGCATTCTATTGAGTGGCCTATCATTGGATAGGTCTTTCAAAATGAAGACGATGTTTCATTGACTATTTTACAGTCAGAAGCTCCGTTAAAATATTACACAACCTGGAAGTTGTGTAGGTAGCATCTCTACCTTTACTGCAACTCTAACCATCATACACATCTATAGACCTCATCAAAACAGTGTTTATAGATAGGAACTAACAATTAAACACAACTTAAAAGTCATCAATACAAGTAAATAAAAAAATAAGTCAGTAATATAAACAAGTAATGTAAAAAAATATTTTAAGTCAATTCCTACTTAGGTCAATACGAGAATTTTTTTTCTCCCATTCTTCTTTCATCTTGAGTGGCGCTTAAAATGCCTTGATCAAGAAGAGTCTCTCTCGGTCTTAAAATACCTTGATCAAGAAGAGGGCTCTCTCGATTATTGAAAATTAATTAATTTAATTAATGAATTAATATTTTAAAAAACTGAATTAACATCAAGTGTTATGCACTACAAGTTTAAAAAAAAATTATTTGAGCTTGATTGAACGAATAATAAGTATTTTATTAACGATTGAAAATTTGAACAAGATATATATAGCGAGAATGTGAACTAACAGTACGAATTGAAAAAAAAATAGTTTCACATTGATGAGAAATAATTATTTCGCTTTTCACGCTGTCGGGTTTTTTGATTTTTTAAATTTAATTGTTTATTAAATACTTAAAATTTAAGGAGACAATTTTTATAAACGCACATCGTCTACCTTCATATATATATATATATATTATTCATATATAAATGTAAATAACGTCTACTTTCTGATGGTGAAATCCGTATTTCAATAATTATATTAGTAATCAATAATCGCCCTTCTAAGTTTTCCCATAGGTTAACATGGGATTTCGCGATAGGAGAGTTTCAGTGAAGCGGCGGGTTCGAACACTTGTATCATGTCTGTTAAATATGTCATATTGAGGATTCTTTATTGAAATTTTTAACTTTTTTCTCTCATATGTACATAATTTAACACAAGCTTTTTGTAATTTGAAGTTTTGTTATTTTTTAATGAATTTTTAAATTTTAATTTTTAAAATTTTTTTGATAGTTATCTGTAAAATTCATAAATTTATAATTACAGCCAATTTCCAGAAATCCCTGTGTTAAAGTATGTAAAAATATATAGGAAATAAGCTTTGAAGATTTCGGCTGATTCCTTCGAACGGTTCCTGAGGTAAAAGGTCATCAATGTGACAAATTTAACACTGACAAGTTATAAATGTGGACGTCTATTATTTTCCCCATAAAAGCTAAACTGTTTGGTTTTTACATTTTTACTTCTATATAGCTAAATCCTTTTTGCTTTAGAAACAAAAACAATAAATGGTAGCATTGATTTCCTCATAAAATAAATTGTATTTTAACCTGATTTTTCAAAATGCCTTTTAGACAGCATGGCCAAGAAAATAAGTAATTTTCATAATTAGTTAAATTAAACCCTTTACAATAAAAAACATTTGAGAATTTCTTAATCATTTACGGGTTTTTGAAGCCCTTAAACTTGCTATTGCGTAAATTTAGGTTATTGATAATTAAATGCATATTTTAAGGGGGCTTGTAATTTTAGATTCCTATTTGTAAACTTAAATTAATAGTCCCCTAAAGTATCAATTTCAGAAATGTGTCTCTTTCTGACAACTATGATGTCATTTTGTTTACATAAAAGCAATAATTGTGTATTTGTACTATTACGTTATATATTGTTCGCCCACGAAAAGCCAGCTGTTGAATAACGCAAACTTAGACGAATTTATTCGTAAATAAGGTGACAGTCACGTCTAGGAATTAGTATAATATGATTTTAATTAAATGATGCATTTCCTGCACCATTTCACCCTGTCAGCAACTTTCTTTCCCCGTAGCATCGCCAACCCTTTAAATGTCGTCGGCCAAGTTATCGAAGGCGGACTATAGGAACCATTTTCTTCCAAGGCTAAATTAAAAAAGAAGATGCGAAACAGTAGCAATAAAGCACATGCGATGCTATTGTCTATCTCTCTTTTCTGTTGCTTACATTTTGTGTATGAAAAGCTATTGTAACAATTTTATGCTGTTGTTGTTTTTGCTTCTCTTTTCGTCATTTTATCCTTCGTTTATTCATTGTTTTAAATTTCTTTGACAGCGTTTTTAACCCTTCACTCTAAGAAAAAAAAAGGGCTAAAGTACGGAAATATTGGCAATCGAGACGCCAATACTATTTCCGTATTTTAACGAAAGTTTACCCCTGTAAATGCCAAAAAAAAAAAAAAAAAAAAAAAAAAAAAAAAAACTGAAATTTTTCTGTAATTTACAGGGAAAAAGTTCCGTTAAAATACGGAAATATCTCGATTGCCAGTAGTATTTCCGTATTTTAGTCCCCCCGTCCCTTTTTTTGTTTTACAGTGTTAAATCCTCATCCTCCCTTCGTTGTATCATTGTCCTTTTTTATAAAAATTTCATTCGGAATTAGTGCACGTATGCTATAGTATTAAACTATACTGTTTCGAACAAATTTAATGTGTTGAAAATATGGAGATACATTTCCGTGTCATCAAACTAGAAGCTGCTTGTTCTGAAACAAAATTGCCGCTGGCTATGACTTTGATCGAACACTTGGAAATAATTATTCATAATTATCTTTAGCACATTGAAACTGAATATAATTTTGCTTTGCTCGAAAGCGCGATAGTAATTTCACAGTAGTATAAACAAGACTTATTCTTATCATTTTTTTTTTTTCTAAAATAAATGAATTTAATCATAACAATCCACATTACTTTATGCCTTGCATGTAAAACTAACTATACATGCATTTTTAAAGTCGTCAATTCTTTGACGAAGGTCACCCAATGACCCATTGTCGGTAGATGACGTCACAAAGAGTGCGGGTGTGTTTCTTTGTTCCAGAGTCCGACTGTGGGTTAACGCCCCTTTGGAATTTTTATTGTTTACCCACCTTCATTTGTTAGATTATGCCCTTGTGAGAGATAGTCGAACCTTTTTATAATTATAATTCTTTCGTGTGTGTCATTCTTGGTATGCAATTGATTTCAGATATAATGGTAAAAGGGGTGTTTTTAAAAGGAAATTATCGGTAGCAGAATACAGAGAAATACAAAAGCCAAATTATGGTAAATGTTTAATATTTTAAGGTATAAAATGCTAAGTCAAATGAATTTATGAATAAAAGTTTCCCATTAAAATGTCTGAAAAACTTCCAAAACAAAATCGGCTCTGAATTCATTTAAAATATAATTGAGGAAGTATTTCTCGGTTTTTATTTTTTTAGTAGTAACTAGTGATTAAAAAAGCATTTCTTAAACATTATTTTTCCTTTTACGTTTTTCAAATACTTCGAGAATTTTAATGGTCTCGGTTATAGATTTTAAAAGCAAGGTCTTAGTTATAATTCTTAAAACAAGGTCAACTCTTAGTCGATGGCATTTCGATGTCAATGCGTCTCATTAAAACTTTTGTTGCATATCGCTATTGATAACATGCATTCTGGGAGGATTTCGTTTTAGAGAAAATATCAATGCGTTCCTTTTTCAAATCCCTGACAACCAGCAATCCTTGCCGACGCTTAATCGATTATTTTCCGATCTTTACTAATGAATAAATATCATCCGATATTTAGCCGATTTCTTTTGCTTCAAGCGAGTGTAAGAGATATTGACCAGAGTTGCACAATTTCAAATTCAATAGTATGACACGAAAGCATGAAACCTTTGTTAAAAGAAAAACAAATTAATTTATCACTAATTAACATCTTTTGAAAAACCAATATATCAGTATTGCAACTCATTAAAATAATTGATTATGAATGATTTACAATGCACATGGAACATTTTAACATCCTTTTTACGTCAACATCCTTCAACTTTTATTTTTCAACATTATTATAAAGTATTCATATTCACACATACACATATTACATATAATATATAAAATTATGATTTGATATGATTATTAGAACTATAAAATTTGAGGGTTAAAATTTTAAGTTTTGTTTGCTGTTTAATATCAAGTAAACATCAGGGTATGTGGATTTACATTTGTTAGGGGTTTCAGTAGTTATTTTGGCTTTCAGAGGACCCCTATTCAAATTAATATTATATCAACAGAAAAATGCATGTAAACAAAATATACTTATTATCGATCTATATTCAATTGAATAAAAAAGGAAGATAAAATATTAAAAATTTTAGCCTAACTTAAAATAAATAACTGATCGGTATTTTGTAATTTCAAGGAAAACATAGAACCACACATAATTTTTTCAATCTTTGAGCCGCTTCAAGTAAGACTGTAAAGGCAACTACGAACCAAGGTAACATAAATTTAATTTTGAACGAAGAAAAGACTATGAATTGTGTTTCTAACAAAGGCTAGATTATGAATACGATTTTGGATGAAGGCATGGCTATCAACTTAAAATTATCATCGTATTAATTCTTAATAGAGATTCATTTTCAAAATTTTTGTTAGTGTAAACAATTGTAAAATTTATCTTTCATCTAAAACCTCGTTTTTTATAACAGCATTTTTAAATTATAAAACAACTATTCACCCAAAGAATATTGTATAATATGGAACAGAATTCTGTAAAAGTGGGTGTTGTTGTTATATGTGTGTTTAAAATCTTTGCATAAAAAATGTGTGTCACCGAAGCTTTTCTAAAAATTATTATACATACAAACTCTTTGCTAAAAGCAAGTTTAAACTAAAAGATTGTTTGTGTATAAAGGAATATTCAAATATCTTAAAAGAGAGGGACCGCATGATGGAATAAGTTTCATTATTTTGCTGTTTCAAACAAGGTGGAAGTTAACTTTTTTGAATAATGCTTTTAAATACAGAATTTTTGAAGACCTTTTTTTATACATTTTTTTTTTCTTTTGGAAGTTACTTAAAATTTTCTTCTTTTCTAGGGTCGTAAGGGTAACTCTAATGACAAATTAAAAATGACGTTCAATAAACTCCCCTGCCCTATTCTTTCAGGAAACTCTCAAAGAAATGCATAAACTAATGAAACTGTCATTATTTGTTCCCGTGCCACCCCCCCCCCAAAAAAATGCATTTATTTAATGAATTTCGAAAGGACTTTGAAATAAAAGTTATAAAAGATAAAACCGTAACATCACGACAAACGTCAATGTATTCATGTTTTAAACTCTGCAGTAATTAACTTATGTAATTAACTTTTGTTTTGATACTTAAATTTTCATATTTTTTCCTAATGTGAAAAGTAAATTTTAGTAACATTAGTTGTTACCTTTTTTCAACAATTAAAATCTAGATTTAAACATGACCTCCATTAACAGACCACCTCCCGGAGCGACCAATTTTTATTGGAACGGAACGTGGTCGCTTTAGGGCGGTTTTACAGTAGTCTTAAAAAAGGGACCGCAATAGTGGAATAAGTTTTATTATTTTGCTGATTTAAACAAAGTGGAAGTTAACTATTATGAATAATATTTTTAAATACAGTGAATTTTTGAAGTCCTTTTTTTATTCTTTTTGCAAGTTACTTAAAATTATTTTCTTTTCTAGGGTCGTAAGAGAAGCGTCATGCCCGGCGTTACAAATGGCGACAAGTGGACCAGTAGGGCTTCCCATTTGAGGTAAGTATTTGATTTATTGTCTCTTCTTTAACCAATTGAAAAAACTCCCTTATTTTAAAGGTTATATTTCTAGTTCAATCTCAGTTTTTATGCGAGTTAGTTTAGTTGTAATTTAGCGATTTAACATCATTGTTTTTGGTAAAATTTGTGAATTATTTTTCAGTTTTTATCACATTAGATTTTCAGTGATAAAACAAGTATAGCACCACAGAATCAATTGAATCAATTGCTAAATTTTAATAGTATCTTCATCTTATTTCAGGATAGAATTTCTCAGATTTTTTTCATACTGAAGAATACTATTAACCCTTTGCGCTCGAGGGCTCCGGAGCGGAGCTATTTAAAATTTGTCTTCAAACTCGAGGGCTCCGCTACGGAGACAATGCAAATAATTTTGTGATACATGTCTAGAAAAGCCAAGATTACATATTGGCAATTGCTTCGAGAGGTATCACACTTTGGACGATTACAAAATGTAATAATTTTATGATTATATATATATATATATATATATATATATAATTTTATGATTTTGTATATATATATATATATATATATATCATAGCATTTGTATTCATAAAGAATTGAAAAAATAATAAGATACAACTAAAATCGCTTCGAGTTGCTGGTAATACGAATGAAAAAAAAAAAAACTTCGAGTGCAAAGGATTAAAATTTAGTGGCGACAATCGCTCAACTGCTGTCCCGCTGTCCATCAATAGAGTCTAAAACGTTTGACATCCAAACGTACTTAAAAATATTCATATGTCTGGATTAGATATTACCCTTAATAATAAAATAACATATCAGTCAAATATCCGACAATTCAGTTTGTTGGTTTTACATTGAATACATAACAAATTCGTGATTTTTCGTTTTCAAAACTTATTTTTCTACAGTTATTACAAAGAGCACGCATACACTGAAATTCTCGGTATGTATGTATTTCCTTAATTTATGCTCTCGTGCTAATGTCGTTTTATTTTCTAGACGCTACAAAAGCTGTGTTAAAATAGATACATTTAAGCTGTATGTGCAAATATACCGTTGATGTTGCTGAATCATTTGAACTGTTAGCAAATAAATGTTTAATATCTTCAAAGTATCTTTTTTTCTGTTATTATTTTTGTTTATTTTTCAAAAAACATGCGTTTTAACTCCCCGACTCCGTAAAGAAAAATACGTATTTTCGCAATTTTTTTAAAAAAAACAAGAATTTGGTAAATAAAATCATGAGACCACATGTGCAATAAAAAACAAGTGCAAATGTAAAATAAAATAAAAATGGATATTTGTGAACGTGAGTTATTTCTACTATTGTTTCTTATTCTTCAGAATATCTCTTTCCAAATTTTAGATAACTCAATGGAGGCTAAATCCTTGCAAATATTCTCACAGCATAAAAAGATCTCTGTTGATTCCCGAATAATGGATGGTAAATAGAATATTGATGGATAAAAGTATTCTATACTATTTGTTTCTATTGACATATTGATTTTAAAAATAGTAGAATAATTTATCCATCAAGATTTTATTTACCATTCGTTATCCGGAAATCAATAGAGATCTTTTTGTGTAGTGAGAATATTTGCAATAATTCAGCCTCCGTTGAGTTACCTAAAATTTGGAAAGAGATATTCTGCAGAATAAGAAACAGTAGTAAAAATTAATTCACGTTCACAAATATCCATTTTTATTTTATTTCATTTTATGCTTGTACTTGTTTTTCATTATACATGTGGTCTCATGTTTTTATTTAATAATTTTTTGTTTAAGAAAAAATTGCGAAAATATTTATATCAACAAAGATCTTGAAAATATCGCCGTCTGAGCGATGAAATATATGTCGATCTTAATAAAGGTATTTACATGACTTTTAAAGTGTATTTTTTTTATGACTTTTAATAATTACTAGACGGAACCCTTCAAAACTTGACCACAAACAACTTGATGGTACCATGCATAAAAAAAGTTCACGAGAGCTTTAAAATGGAAGAAATTTTTAGAAAATAATTCATAGCAAAAATTCAAATAGGAAATATTTTAAATGCGGAAACGTGAAAGCCTGAATTATTATGCCCATCAAAATCATCATCGATTCGCTAGGTGGAAAAGAACATAGACGAATTGCAGTGATTGAAATGAATGCATTTAATATGCACCGAAGTTGCATACTAACAATCGTGTGCGTTTTTTCTGTGTTGTGTTATTAAATTATTTGAATTGAAATGTATGCAGATACGCATCAAGCAAGCCACACTACATGAATGGATTACATTCAAATAAATAATTTCCCTTCCAAATATGAAACGATAATTCTTAGGTTCTTATTCATATTGCTTTTTAGAAAGGATAGTAAGTGGGAGGTATATTGTAGCTGCTGTTTTGAAAATAAAAATAAGGTAAATTATTAGCTTAGTTTGGATGATCTTAAGTCATTATCATATATAATTTTATAATAAAGAACAATACTACTTTTTAGAAAAGTAGATTTTTTAAACAATTTTCATAGGTAACAAGTTAAAATGCGTTTCATGCTTGAATTAACATTACTGTTCCTAATCCTATAGCTAAATATTATTAAGCATTATTTTCTTTACCTAAGTTGCGCAATTTTAGAACTGCTTCTAACGACGCATTACTTAATAGTGAAGATTGTTTAGTCATCATACTTACGATGTTTCTTAAACTGAAGACGTATGTATGCCTTCTTGATGATGGTGTATATTTTGAATAAGTATTCTGTCAAAGAATATTGTTTTAACCTTAATTAAAGGAAACTTGAATGGCATGTTTTATGACGCTTCTTCTATAAATGTAGGTTACTTGGGTTTTCCGTTTTGTAACCCAAGTTCTGACCTCTGGATGCATTTAACCTTGACATCTTGTTTGACCTAACTTTACATATTTCTGCTGATGTCAGATTTAACGATTAAAATATCCGATTCTGTAACCAACTCGACTAACTAGAATCTTGTTGTACTTACTTTGGTTTCAGTTTCCTTTCTTAGTTTTGCTGTTTGCATTTTTCTCTATAGGACTATCTTCTCAGCCGAATGAAATCTTGTGCCATCAATCAACAAAATGAACGAATACGTTTTTCCAGAATATCTTTTTAGGGTTCCGTACTTGAGAAGTAAAAACGGAACCATTATAAGATCACTCCTGTGTCTGTCTGTCCGTCTGTCTCAGCCATTATACTCTTAAACTATGGAAAGTTCAAATTGGCTGAAGTCATGAAGGCTTATTGACCCACATATTTATAGATTATTAACCATTCACAAATATATCTGGGTAAAATGTAGAGGGCTAATTAAGTTACTTAAAAAATATATATTTCTTTTTTCTTTGTACATCGTGTGAGGTGTCGTGTAAAACTTTCGTAACATCGAGCTCAAAAATACATTTATTTTAATTTTAGGTATTTTCAGAGATATCGTCGAAAATGTAATGCAAAAATATGTTCCCTCCCCTTTATATCCGAATCTACTGAAAGTAAAATGATGAAAAATTTAGGAGTTGTAAAAGTTAATTTAAACCTCGCAAGAAAACCATAGCTGTCCATGTCCCAGGTCACATAGTTTTTGAGAAAATCTCATGTTTCCATTATACATAGATTTCGATTTGCTGGAGGTGTGTACCTATTGTCGCAGAAGTATAAAAGGATTGTTGATAGTGATTTTCGAGAAAAATTGTCCGTCATTAGCCGAGATATTAACAGGGCTGCTGAGTCGGAGTCGCAGTCGTCCGTTTTACAAGTAGGTCGGCGTTGTCGGAGTCGGCCGATTTTTGAGCGGAAGAGTGAGTCGGATCTGTTAAAATTCCCGGAGTCTGAGTCATCCATTTTTCCCACCAACTCAGCAGCCCTGGATATTAACCCTTAACCCTCTCGTCACCCTGAGCCTCATATGAGGCTCCTACTTCGAATTGCAATATATGAGAGAAAAAAAATATTTTTGTTAATTCCAGTACCTAATAGTGATAGCATATGCGTCGATACATTTACCATTATGACTTTACTTATGTTTCAGCATTTAATAATAATAATATTAATAAAAGTTTTAGTAAACCGTTTTCGTTTCTTTTTATTCAAACATATGTTTCACTCTTTAAATTTAAATTTGGGACTCCTTTTTCCGAATTAGTAATTTAGGATAAAAGATAAAAATACTGCTAAATTTTTTTATGTTTGTTTAATCTGGTTGTAATACGACATTTTCCAAACGTCTTAAAAAATTCTTCCTTAGACTATTTTTATATGAAAAACACGCAACATAACTACATTCGTTAGGTTTCTGTAAAGAACACATCCATTAAATTTCCGTAAACTGTAACTTCTGTGATTTTGATAGCTACTTTTAATTTTGTTAGCGTAAAAGTAATTTTTCCCAAAATTTGAAAAAATATTCAGTGCCGAGAGGGTTAAAGACACGGACGGTTTGGAGATACATAAAGAGACGGGCGGCGCATACTCTATGCGCGATTGGCTTTTAAAGCCTAAGATAACAACTTTTAATAATATATTTGAGTAACGCTACGCCCAGTTATTAATTCATATATTTATTATGCAGAACTCACTGTACGCAAGCAATACTTGCACTTGACTGGTTATTTTTTTAATGTACAGTCAGTTAAAAAGAAAAACCAGTTGCAATAATCTCAAGTTAATTGAAAGAAATAGTTCCAGCAAAACATTGTCTAAATATGTTTGAAGATTTTGAAGTTTGAAGATTCTATTGAATAATTGCTAGAGTAGGTGGAAGTAAAGACGCGCACTTTCCTTAAATTTTGATTTTGAATGAACACATTCGTCTAAATTTTTTGGATGGCTGAATAATGTGTTATATTGGAAACTCCCTCAGTATCGCCCTTCTTAGGGAAATTAAAAATTGATTTAAAAAAAAAAAATGAATGACAAGTTATTTCAAAGTTCTCCATCAGCCTAGATTCTGTAAAATTATAATTTCGCAAGAAATTGATATTTTTTAAAAAACGTGCGTTAAACACGTAAAACTCTGCTTGTCTTTACCCCATTGATTAGGGTAAAAACCCGCAGTGAAGGGGCGAGGCCCTGTTTTGTTTAAGCACGGCCAAACTCGAGTTTGCCCGTGTTTAAGTCTGCTAGTCACCCAGCTTCCGATTTCCCCTCACTAATGTAAAGTCTATGAGCATTGGATGCATTCGTATATTTAAAATATCTCCTCTGGAAATTAATATTTTTAACTCTATTTTTTGTGTACACTTCCTAAAAGAGGTCTCTTTTTTTTTTCTTAGTTCTCAAAATACTTCTAAAGTATAGACTTAATTTTATATCAAGTGTTAAAATCTTACACACAGTTCGCCCGCTTTTAACTCGTAAAATATTAAATTCAGCATAGATTTTAGAAATATTTTGAAAACTAAGAAAAAAAGAGACATCCTTTAAGAAGAGTACACAGAAAAAGGATGTTAAAAATAAGAATTTCCCGAGAAGATATTTTAAATATAAGAAAGCATCAAAAGTCCATAGACTTAATATTACGGAGGAGAATTCCGAAGTTCAGTGACCAGCCCCCTTAAGTCTATGGGCGTTTGATGCATTCTTATATTCAAAATATCTCCTCTGGAAATTAATATTTTTAACTGTATTTTTTGTGTACACTTCCTAAAAGAGGTCTCTTTTTTTTTTCTTAGTTCTCAAAATACTTCTAAAGTATAGGCTTAATTTTATATCAAGTGTTAAAATCTTACACACAGTTCGCCCGCTTTTAACACATATAGTATTAAATTCAGCATAGATTTTAGAAATATTTTGAAAAAAAAAAAAAAAGAGACATCCTTTAAGAAGAGTACACAGAAAAAGGATGTTAAAAATAAGAATTTCCCGAAAAGATATTTTAAATATAAGAAAGCATCAAAAGTCCATAGACTTAATATTACGGAGGAGAATTCCGAAGTTCAGTGACCAGCCCCCTTAAGTCTATGGGCGTTTGATGCATTCTTATATTCAAAATATCTCCTCTGGAAATTAATATTTTTAACTTCTTTTTTCAGCGTTCTCATCTTAAAGGAATGTCTCTTTTCTTTCTTAGTTTTCAAAATATTTCTTAAAATCTACGCTTAATTTTATATGAAGTGTTAAAATTTTACTCCCATATTTGTCAGTCTTTAAAACATAAAATCTTAAATTAAGCATAGATTTTAGAAATATTTTGACAACTAAGAAAAAATGTGACATTCTTTAAGAAGAGAACACTGAAAAAAGAAGTTAAAAATATAAATTTCCTGAGGAGCTATTTTAAATATAAGAATGCTTCAAATGCCCATAGACTTGACATTACTTAGAGGAATTCGGAAACTGGGTGACAAGCAGCCTTAAGGGGACTATGGACTTCGAAAATAGCAAATATACATTTTTTAAAAATTATTATTAAGATTTAAAACATATCAATATATTACCATATATACTTAGCAGAAAGTGTAATTTAATACATCTTATTAAGGTAAGTAATGAAAAAAGCATCCCATAATGCCAAGGGGAATTCAGAAACTGGGTGACTAGCAGCCTTAACCGACCCGCTGAAAGTTTACAGAAATGCTATCGAAGTAAACTACAAGACATTTAGAAGCTAAAGATTTTCCGTTCTTCACTGAATTTTGGATTTCTAGACATTTGCAGTACTATCATCTCAACAATCACATGAATTTTTTAAATATTACATCAAAAATAAAAAATTGAAACTTAATTTCTCTGCACGGAATGAAACTTTCTTCACATGTTATCAACACACATTTGGTACGGCTGAAACCCAACTGTCGACTATTGTTTATCATTGAAAAAAACGTTGCGCTCATGTTAAATCAGCCGGTGCGTGTCTTTTTCCTCACCTACCCTTACTAGTCAAGAAATTAATAAAAGTATTATTAGTAGTATCTGAGACGAATCATTTCAGTAGTGTTTATTATACAAAAATAATAAAATTTAAAAAAAAACTGTATAATCGAAGTTTTTATAAAAAGTATTAAAGATAAAAATGAAGATTTTAGCATATTGTTCTTTAGAAATAAAAACCTTTTTTTCCTTTTCAATTGCTATGTGTATGTACAAAATGAAAACACATATATGAAAACAAGTGAAAAAAAAGTTAAACACAGGAGAGTGATAATATAAAACACAAAATGAAACACAAAATAAACTATGAATGTGTTATGGACTCATAAGGAGTTTCATAAGCACAATTGATAATAAAGATGTGTTACTTCGTCTAATGTTGTAGGCATATGACCTAAAAACTGCAATAATAAGCTCTTTATAACAGAACGAAAACCCCCAGAATGATTAAAATATATTAACCCTTCACCGCACCACGTGCCATATCTGGCACATACCTAAAAATATTATTTTCATTATGTGCCATGAATTTGGCTATAATATGATCACTGTAACTGATCAATAACAATCCAAAGAATGGAATAACACTTATTTTATCCATGTCAGATGGCTGCATTATACAAAAAATTATAATTTGTGCTTCGGAAAAAAAAAAAAAAAAATTCTATCAAGCTAATAAGGCAAAACTTACTTTCATTATTTTTAATGAATAATTAAAAGTGTTAAGCCGATAAAATTAATTTAAGCTCATTTAGTTGCAAAATATAGCAATGCAATATTTTAAAACCATAAATATGTACATACGGCGCACACCATAAAATATCAAATTTTAGCTGAAATTTTGAAATTTTATTTTTTTACTATTTTTCCCATTATTAGACCGATATGTAGATTAAAAGAGGAAAAAAAAATCATAAAAATAGAAAAATTTGTGCAGTGAAGGGTTAAGATAACCAATAAATTAATTAAAATTTTAAAAATATATAAATAACCTGAAGACGTAGTGTATCTATACAATAAAAGAAAGTTTCCCTCTGTCTGTGTGTGTGTGTATGTGCGATGACTAGCAAAATCTACGGGACGTACGAGGCGGAAAATTTTTGTGAGGCTATCCCAAAGTGTCTCCTGATGCACCTGAGACTCAGAATTTTAAATTTCTAATAATTAGTTGAGTTATTAATTAAAAATCGCAACTCATTTTCATGAAAAAGTAATCTATTTTATCCCCGGTCAAGGAAACACTTGCGCATGCGCACAAACTCATTTACGTATCAGGGGCTTGCGAAGAAACGTTTTCGACTTTATTTCTGTTTTTTGATTATTTAGTTTTAATCCAAATCAACCAAACCGCTCAGTACAGTTAAAATTGAAAGACATATTCCGAAAGATCGTACGTCTCAAATGCCGCAGTTAATCCTTTGAAAAAAATTACACAATCTAACACAATTTAACGCAATCTTTTTAGAGCATCTAAATAGACCAGATTTACATCACCTACAAAAATTTTGAAACGTCCGGAAGAGTAAAAGTATTTTTTACAAAATAAAATGCGTAAAAATGTCGACGAAATCAGTAATAACCTGAGTGTTCTGTCGCGGTTTCGCTTGCTTTCGGTACGCATAGACTCCAAAAATAAAATTACGCAAAATAACATATACTTTCAATTCAATATTTTTTTGCGATTTTTTCATTTAAAAATATAAATTCAGACAAAATGGAGTTGTAATGGAGATGTAAAATCATACAAATTTGATGTTCATTGAAGGGTTATTCATCATGGGCCAGGGCAACGGCAGGCGGCTCTGCTAGTAGTGTAATAAAAGACAAAGTAAAAACTAAAGAAGATAAAAATCTTAGAGAGTAAACATTTGCAGATTTCGATTGAATGATAGAGCAATTATTGTACAAAATCAACAAGGTGTATATATATATAATACTTAGAAAAAAAAAATTGCTTACAAGTTTGTACAACAAAAAATGATCGAGAGCGAGAAACTTATTTACTTATTTTATTTTTTAAAGCTTTTCCCGCTTTATATCAGTAAGCAAAAAATCACTTATGAAAATATTATCATATTTTGATGATAATCTATTTTCAAAAAGAAGCAAACAGAATGTAAGATTACTAACTGTCAAATATGTTAGAGAAATAGTTATTTTCCACAAACACTTTTTAAAACAAAATTATTATTTACCTTTTTGTTAATTTATAAATTCAATCTTTTTAATGAAATATATCATGAGAACAGAATTAAATTTGATGTAAATCAATGTAAGAACAAAGAAATATGGCATATATTAAAAAATTGAACAAAAACTGCATTTTATTATTTAGAAAAATTCGTTTTTTTTTTATTCTGTATTTTGATTATTATTGCAAATGGAATTGTTTCTTAAATTTTAAAAGAAGGTAAATAAAAAAAAATCCTATAAGATTTTTTTATATTATATAAAAAAATAATTGCTGAAATAAAATTCCGTATAAATATGATTTTTAAGCATTTTATAACTTTAAGTAGCTTCTGCCATTTTAAAAAAAAAAAAAAAAAAAAAAATAGTCTTTTGCAATGATTGGATTGTTTGAATATTACACCGGCAATGTAATGTGAAACCGGAATTTATTGTACTAAATGCTAAATATAATTAATGTTACTTGACACTGATGAAAAATGAAAAATACAAGCAAATCATTAAAAGAAAAATTAAATTTCAAAAGTTCACTATTTCTTTAAATATATTTCAATGAATCGGGAGTTTAAAAATTATTTTTCTTTATTAATATGAAAATTACAAGGTTGTTAATCTGACAAAATTAGTGCGCCTAAAAGTAATAATAATTAAATCTGTTCTCAATCCTCCTACTTATTGAAATTATGAAACGAGTTCAAACCGCGAACCCACTCTCCCTCACTCTTAACCCTTACAGGACCATAAGGCTGCCAAGAGTAAATATTAGTATACAACTGTTTATTTTAGTTTGTTTAGACGTAAAATAAATCATAAAAAAAAGATTCATTTTTTTGGAATTTTATGGGAAATATTTTCCCCTATGAACTATAAATGTAACACAAATTATAGTTAGGCTTATTATGTAATGTCTTCTACTTATTGGTTTATTATAATAAAATGTTAACTAAAATAATACAAAATTATGAAATAAAATTACTATACAAAAATTATGTGCTAATTATGATATTTTGCGAAGCAATTTCTTTTGGTTGTGAAGCAAAGATTAACATTGCCACATAATACATATATTATGCGGCTTTTAGCACAATTTGCACATCTTTTACGTAATTGCGTTCGGCATACGTTCTATTTTGATATTCTGTATAAAAAATGCAGATAAAATTATAATTAAATACGACAATCGCCAATTTTAAAATGGTGGAAAATGTTTTCCTTAGTCGTGAAAGCGTTAAGGCTCTTCTCAAATCCAAAGGGGCAACTTTCTGACATAGGTTTAAATTGATTTTTGTTCGGAAACGCATAAAACTAGCAGGTGTTGTTATTCAGAAACTGTGTCATCGAACTGTTCTTTCCGTTTTATTGTAAACGTAATAGATCTTTTAGAAAATGCTGTCAAACTTGACGTTTTGAACAGAATTTCTAGACGAGAGAAGAAAAAGAGTCAAGAAGGGTGAAAAAACGCCTCGCTCACGTGACCCATTTCACTTATAACTCGATAGCTAATCTATTGATCAAAAAATGGAAAAAACAGTTCGATTCCAAATCGCTTCCCTAGTCAGCACTGCCAATTTTGTACCTTTACATTTCTAAATGAGTTAGAGAATGTGTAAAAACGTTTTGCGCTAGGTGACGAAAGCAATTGAGAACAGCCTTAAGCAAAGCATCTGCATAGAGATTTCTGTCGATCTTTGTATTTAAAAACTATTTTATCTACTTTCAAATGACCAAATGTGACTGTGAGATTATAGCCGACTCTAATTGAAGATGTATCACATTCACGGAAAAGAAAATGTTACAATATATAGAATCCGAATGAAGAAAATACATGACATTTTCATATAGGAATGAAAATGCCTTGTAATTCTGTGCAAAGAATAAACTTTAAGATTATAAGACAAAACAAAAAAAAAAAATGCTGGAGGGCACCTTTATCTGCTATTTTTCTTTAATACGCCAGTTATTTTTTCTCCGATAAAAATAATCAATTTTAGCTACCTTTGTTTTCCTGAAATACCTTGTTATCAGTTTTATATCCACCAAAAATTATCAGTATATTATCTGTCTCAGATATACTGAGATAATAGATAACAGAACTATCAATACCTGTCACAGGTGGGAGTAAAAAATATGACATGAATTACAGCTTTTATCACTTATTTCAAAGTGGTAAATAAATTATATTTTGAAAATGTTTAAGTTGATCTTCAAAAAATGCTATCTTCTTTATATTTGCACACATTTTTTAAATCAATATTTCTAAAATATTAAACAAACTACTAACTTTGGAAAACAAAGATCCATTCAAAACATGTTTTGAAGTTATGATATTGAATTGCGAGATTTTTCTGTATAGTTAGAATTTTTCATAATTTCATTAACATATTTTTATAGTATGAATATGAGTCTTTATTATTTACATTTTCAATGTTGCATTGTTTTATAATTGGATTATTCATATATATTTTTATTTTCCTCGGAAGTAATTTTGATTTATATTTTAAATGGTTCACGACTCTCATTATTTTATTAATGTTTTTTTGTAAATGCATAAAATTGATACTTAAAAAGAAAGTCCATCCTAATCCCTTAAAGGTAGCACTCTAAGATAAAATGTTTTTAACTAAGGAATTTAAGAAAAATATCCTTTTAGAATCGTTATTTTTTATAAGAATTCATGCTGCTGGAATTTTGTTTTCAGGTCAAAATTTAGTTAACATTTTCCAAGTTTCATATCACATTTTTACAATTCGAGATAACTACAAAGAAAAATTATTGCACTTAATCTGTAATAATTTAGCAAAGCTATTTTCCCTTTAAATGTGGTATTATAGTAATGAGCGCGGTAAACTAGAAATGTGTACAGATTACTTACAAAGATTTGTTCTCACAATTTTTTATAGCTCTTACCATCACAAATAAATTTTTTATCGCAGCGATATTTAAAAGCATTGTAGGAAGCCACTTATTTAAGTTCGGAGAACTATTTGTTTTTATTCATATCGCTTGATTTCTGCCACTTTTTTGAAAAAGTAATATTCGCCTTCATTAATGTGTCATTATATAAGATTAATATTACTATTTCAAAAACTGGTAGCAAGCAAATTGAATAATAATAATAATAATAATAATAATAACTTTCCAACGACACTGCTTGGCAGGAAATCCTGCTATTCGGATAATATGGGTTAACTGAGCTGCCAACTACTCACTGCACATTAAGTGTAAGAAATTATACATTTGTCTGCTTCTACTACGTACTACTGCTATGCACATTGCTTACTGGAAATTTCACTTTTTTTTTTTTTTTCAAGTTGTTTTTATAACGACAGATACACTCTTGTCTTGTCATATTCTTGGTTTCTTTTTCATTTTTATATGTAGAAATTTTCCATTATAAACTATATTATGATTTACAATGTGTATTGTGCAGGGCTTTATCTATTACGTGAAATACTTTAAGTAAAAATATTCATATTTATAAAAACTTTTCAAAATAACAGACATTACATTACATTACAAGATAAAAACACTAAAAACAATATAAAGGACGTTTCGGATTCATTCTGAATCCCTCATCAGCTAATTCCTAACGTAAAAGTCATACTAGGTTTTAAAGTTCAACAAATAGGAAAATATTACATGAAGTTGCCAAAAAATTATAGTTAAAACAAAACTGAATATTCTATTGGTAGAGATGCAGCCTCGTTAATTGCTTTATCAGCAGTTCTCGTGTACCAAGCTTCCAAAAACATACGACTTGCATAAATGCTGCAGCCTGATCTAATTATGTAAGCATTCTCAAAACTGGGAAAATGATCAGTTTTCATGGCGTGGTCAACAATTTTAGAATTTAAATTTTTATTTCTAAAAGCATGTTTATGCTCCTTAAGTCTAGTTTCAAGTGTACGGCTGGTTTCACCTATGTAGACTGCATTACACTATTTGCACGGAATTCCATAAATGACATCTTTAAACTGTGAGATTGGATATCGATGCTTAAGATTGCTTAAGAGATGCTTAAGTGGTTTTTGTGGGATGAAGGACGTGTGAATGCCAAGTGGTTTCAAAAAATGCGAAATCTTCTCTGAAATACCTTTGTAATACGGAATGCTTGCGAATTTATTAACTTTCATACGTTGGAAGGGTGGAGGAGAATCCGTGTGTGCACGAAGGAGTTCCATAAGTACACTTGAAACTAGGCTTAAGGAGCATAAACATGCTTTTAGAAATAAAAATTTAAATTCTAAAATTGTTGACCACGCCATGAAAACTGATCATTTTCCGAGTTTCGAGAATGCTTACATAATTAGATCAGGCTGCAGCATTTATGCAAGTCGTATGTTTTTGGAAGCTTGGTACACGAGAACTGCTGATAAAGCAATTAACGAGGCTGCATCTCTACCAATAGAATATTCAGTTTTGTTTTAACTAATTTTTTGGCAACTTGGTGTAATGTTTTTCTATTTGTTGAACTTTAAAACCTAGTATGACTTTTACATTAGGAATTAGCTGATGAGGGATTCAGAATGAATCCGAAACGTCCTTTTATATTGTTTTTAGAGTTTTTATCATGTAATGTAATGTCTGTTATTTTGAAAAGTTTTTATAAATATGAATGAATTCAGACGTAGTCCTTTTGTTTTATATCAAATAAAATAAAAATTTTCAATTGATATTTTGACCAAAATTTTGATCTTGTAATTTTAATTAAAAAATGCACTATAATAATAAAAATAATAAATATCCTTCGTGTTTATGCGTGTACTCGTGTTACTCATTCGTACTTGCGGATTAATAATAAAAAAATTTCGTGCAGTTATTATAGAAATGCTAGCTTTATAAACGAGGCAAATAAAAACAAACAAACATATAGTTGTATACAATCATTGCACTAAAAAACTTTTAAGTGTATTAAAATGCTGTAAACCTTAAATGTATTCTACTCAATGCATTGATAAGATTATAAACATATTTTTACTAAAACTATGGTTCTTTCAAGTAATTTTAAGTACAATTGTATCACAGCTAATGTATATGGAATAAACATCTAATAAAACGTATCTAATTTTGTGTATTTATTGCTTTTCATGTAAGTTATGCTTAATTTTACAATCCGTTGGACTATAGAAACCATAATTTAAAAACATCATTATCATTGTGATTGAGTGAAGAATATTGGGTTTGAAACTATTTATTAAAATACATGAACTTTGGTACAGCCATTATACAGCTTCGACCAAAAGCATTGGGCATCCCATATTTTAAATATGTCTGTAAAAGTAATTATCAATCACAAAATTTTAACTCCATACACTTATGAATTTTATTTTTAAATCGTTAGTTTGTAGAAAATGACAGGAAATGAACAACTAAATTTTCAATAACTCTTTTAATTAAACAATGTGTTTTATTATCTAAATTACTAAACTATTTGTTTTTTCTGGAAGTTTTGTTGTTGTGTGTTGATAATCATGAAATTTAAGTAACTGCTGCTGAAAATGCCAAAATAAGAACTTAGTCCGCTCCAACAAAAATAATAATTAGCATAAAATATGTTAAAAAATTAAATAAAACTATTTTTTATATATTCATATGTACTTTTTTATTTTAATTTTTAACATGCGTTAATAAAATTGAAATAATTCCATATAAATTAAAAAAATTACTATACAGTGGCGGTCAAAAGTTTCCGGCCAGCATAAAATTTTTGGTTAATTTGTAAGTATACCCATATGAAGAGGAATCTCAAAGTGATACTTATACACTTTATTGACATAACAGTTAAGAACTTATTTATGGAATAAAAAATAAATATTAATAAATTTAATTGACAAAATTAATTGCGAAAGAAAACGCATGTTCTCAAAAGTTTCTGGCCACCTTGGCAAGTTTGGAAAAAAATGGTGTTATAACAGAAAATAACAGTGATCAACAACATTTACAATTAGTATTTTGTATTCATACATTTAGCAATAAGTACTGCGGCGCAGCGACGTGGCATCGATTCAATGAATGATTGTAGATCGTCAATGTTAAGCTTTGTCCACGGTTCTTGCATTTTTTGTGAAAATGCTGCTGAATTGGAATATTTATAATATCACACACGTTTTTCAAGTTTAGTTTCAAAGATTTTTTATTGGATTCAGATCGGGTGATTGGACTGTCATTTCAAAAGAAGAATTTTTTGGTGCGAAAGCCACTGCTTGACGAGCTTGCATGTATGCTCTTGGTCGTTTTCATGATGAAACAAATAGTTGCGGCCACATTTTCCCCTCCAATAAGGCAGCAAATGATCTTGCAAGATATCCTTTTGCATTACACTATTCACCTTGCCACGGATTTCAAATGACGGACAGGCACATTTTCCAGAAAATGCTCCCCACAGCATAACGTGTCCTCCGCCATACTTCATTGTAAGAAAAACATATCTCGCATCTTATCTTTTGTTTTTAGGTCGTCGGTTGTAGTGTCTGTTACCACTCTCAAAAAGATTGAACGTCGATTCATTGGAAAATAGTACTTTTTTCTAGTTTTCACTTGACCAGCCTTTGTATTCCTTGGCAAACGCCAGTCCGACCCTCTGATTTTTTTTACTTATGAAAGGTTTTTTAACACCGATTGTTCCATAAAGTTCTACGTCACGTAAGCGTCTTGACACTGTAGACAGACTTATTTCAGCAATATTTTACCACCGTAAATCGCGGGGAATTGCAGCGGCATTTATACACGGTTCATCAACTGCTTTTCTTCGGATAATTCTGTCCACAAGAATAGTCGTTTTCTGGGGTCCCCCGGACCGTGGCAAGTTCCGAAGGCCATAACGATCTTTATATATTTTTAAAATATCGTTCGCAGCAAATTTTCCGATCGACAACTTTGCCGCAATCTCACGAGAGGATTGTCCCTTTAGCGACAAACAAATCACTCGTTTAGAAACAATAAATTGTTCAACTTTTCACTTTTTAATTTCAAATACCTTATTCACGTTGATTAATTAATAAAAACGGCCAAAAAAAAAACCACTTTACCGTTAGCAAAATCTAACGGATGACGAATGGCCGGAAACTTTTGCACACGCGAATTTCAAATTCCTCCCCTTTGCATAAACTATCTTCAGTATCCAATCAAATTTATCACGTGGTCAGAGGTAATTTGCTTATTCCTAACTTTTGGAGCAATTGAGTTTCTTCTTCGCTGAAACTTTCTGTCAAACAAATAAAAAAAATTAACTGGCCGGAAACTTTTGACCGCCACTGTATATATTGATTTTTTAATCATTAAAAAAATGTTCTGTAATTTCGTTTCTGAAGAAATTACAGTTCGTTATAATTTCATTTCTGAAGTTCTTTAGGAATTTTCTGTAAAATCTATTCTAATTTTTACGATTACTTTCATGATAAAACAACGGAATTTTAAGAAAAACAAAATAGTTTATTAATTTAAAAAAAACTCGTTTATTAATACAAATACTTTTAATAAAAGGGTTTATTAAAAGTTGAATTGCTGTCATTGTTTAAAAATTGTAATAATTTTAAAGAAGAAATTCATAATTGTATGCAGTTAAACATCTGTATCCGACTGTTATTTTTAAAGATACTAGAGGATCTAAGATGGGCTTCCCGGGTTCAGTGATGTAGTCGTAAAAAACCTAGACAGTATACGCTATTGGCACAGAGTATACGCTAAAGTCAAGAACGTCATGCCTAGGGTATACACTATAGCTTTATTTGAGAAACAAAGGGTATACGGAGCTTCTTAAAAAAATCCAGAAGGTATACGGCGTATACCCGCGTATACCCTCCACTACACCCCTGCCCGGGTTTCAGAACATAGGTGAAAAACATTTTTCACTTTCTTTTTTTAATTCATTACTAACAATTCCCAAAGCATTTTTTTTTAATGAAAAATATCAATTATGTATTCAAATAAAGGTTTGAAGTTTATTGAAAGCGATACTTTTGTATTATAGCCGTATGCCAGGGGTCAATAGCTGAAGAGATCTCCAAATATTTTACTACTTAGAGTAGTCTTTTTGATTATGATGATTTCACGTAGTTCGATTACAAATTTGTTAAATGTGTATATTATTTATATTATTTATTAATGGTGTGTTGATTTCGCTATGGAATATTAACAAAAAACAAATAATGACCTATTTATGTTGGTTTCAGTGTAAATGGGTTGATTTTCTGTAAGTTAAGCTGTACGCGATAGAGAAAGATTTCTTTAAAAATTCATTCTGGAAAATTATTTTTAAAACCATAAAAAATCAGTAAATTGAGGCACTGTTTTAAAATAAATTGCATTTTAAAGTAAATTTCCCACTTTTTTGACGATTTAAAAATTGGAGTTGGGCGATGTTTAGAAGTTAATAAATATCCTAAATAAAATTGATTGCTCACATCGTTGCCACCGTAGATATGAAAACAGTGGTACTCGTGAACGGTTTTTCGTTCATAATATATATATATATATTAAAAATATGAGGGGGCGGCTCCATACTTTTGGACAAGACTATTTTTGTATCATTTGAATTAGATCAATAAAATACATTTTAATACATTTCTAGCAGAATAACAGAGTATTATTTAAAATTCCTTACATATTGTTATATTTGTTCTTAAACTGTAGTGTTAAAGGAACGGTGGACATTCAAAAGGGCAAAAAAAAATACGAATTTTTGTTTTTGTATTAAAATTTGTTTAAAATATTGAAATATATATCGATATACTGCCATGCAAAGTTGGGAAAATTTGTAATCGCAATTATCCGCAGTGCAATTACAAATTAATTGCATGTAATTTATTATAGTTACACACATTCAAACACAGAAATTTTGTCAAATAATGGGATGGTGGCGGTTTCGGTTTTACAGTAATGGAAGATTTTTTTTTTTTACAGCATGTAATTTTAACTATAATTAATTACATACAATTAAACTGTAATTACATTGCAGATAACTGGAATTACAAATTTACCCAACTCTGCTGCATGTACTTGGCAAAAAGTGTATTTTCATACTTAGTACAAATGTAAGTAATGGAAATTACATAATGTATTTCAAGCTAATTTTCAGCAATCTATCTGTAATGTCGATTTCATCTGATCGAGTTTTAATTTTTCTTTAAGGTTCACAATATCGTCAAGGGTGATTTTCGATTCAAACTACAAGAAATATGCGCTAGCGTTTTTGAGAGTTGATTTACCAAAGTCTCCAAAATAGCAATAAAGTCTGTTAACATCGGAATTTTTAATGAAAATTCAGTTTCGTTCCAGTCTTTATATATATGTTAATAAATGGCTGTTGCATTAAAATATAGATGCACACATTCCTTGTAGTATACAGTATCTTCCAAAAACATCGACTAGCGCTTTAATTTTGTTACATGTTGATGGTATTGTAGATAATGTAAATTACAAAAATTTTCAAAATAGAGTAGGAATTAAGATTATGTAGATGAAACAAGCCTGCCATTACTTTTTAAAACGATACTTTTTAATTTTTATATGATCTCTTGTTCCTATAATTTATATTTAGAAAAATTCTAACTATGCTCTGACGATAGAACTGTAAAAATGCAATTCTTCTATGACGAAAACTGATCTGGTCATGATACTTTGAATTTTTGGAAGTTTCCAGCACTAAAATAGGTTAGACTACATTTTACTGCCATAAAGTTCCCTATTTTGATAAATTTAAAGTATCATAACTAGGTAGTTGTGGTCTTAGAAAAATAGAATTTTTACTGTTTTGTCAGTGTATGGAGAAAATTTGTCTAGATATAATTTAAAGGATCCAAGGAACATATAAAAATTTAATAAGTGTCACCTTTTTGAAAATTAATGACAGGACTATTACATCTGCATTATCTCAATTCCTCCTTATTTTGAACACTTTTGTAATTCACATTACCTACATGTCTCCAACAGGTAAAAAAATTAAAGCACTTTTCAACTTTTTGGAATATCCTATATTTAAAGATTATCCTTTAGCGACGTTGAGAATTTTGAACAAAAATTAAAAACGTATGGAACATTTTAAAGATGTTATAGACTGAGGGAAATCTGTTTTGAGAAAAATTCCTTTAGAGATATTGAGAATTTTATACAAAAATTAAAAACATATGGAACATTTTACAGATGTATTAGACTGTGGAAAAATTGTTTTGAGAAAAATGCATTATGAGATACTTTATTCCTTACTTACCGTAATAAGATTTATTAAAATATACTTTCTGCTAAGTATATGGAAATATATTGATATGTTTTAAATCTTAATAATAAATTTTAACAACAACAACAAAAAAAATGTCTATTTGCTATTTTCGAAGTCCACAGTCGTCTTAGCCGCTTCCCTTACCAATTTTTTAGAAAAAAAAACTGCAAAAAATCTTCACGTTTTTTGCAATCACATCATTGCATTACATAATTTGCATTTCATATCACAAAACTTGGGAAACTGCCAATCAAATATGATACATAATTTATTATATTATATAAGAAAATTTTCTTTCTTTTTAAGTTTCAGGTCGAGTAAAAACATGATAAAACGCATCGTAGTGACAAATTATGCCACGCTCGAGTTTTCTCGGGATTATAATTAATTGTCACATATACGAACCCGAGATAACTCGGGATAATAAGGGAAGCGGTTAAGGCTGCTAATCACTCAGTTTCCGAATTCCCCCCAGTAATGTTAAGGTCTTTGGGTATTTGAAGCATTCTTATATTTAAAATAGCTCCTTGGAAAAATAATATTTTTAACTTATTTTTTCTGTGTACTCTTCTTAAAGGATGTTCTTTTTTTTCCTTAGTTGTCAAAATATTTCTAAAATCTGTGCTTAATTAAATGTTTCATGTGTTAAAAGCTAACGAACTAGCTTTAAAATTTTAACGCTTCATGTAAAATTAAGTATAAATTTTAGAAATATTTTGACAACTGCAAAAAAAAAAAAAAAAAAAGACATCCTTTTAGAAGAGTACACAGTAAAAGAAGTTAAAAATATTAATTTTCCGAGGAAATATTTTAAATATAAGAATACATTAAACGCCCATAGACTTAACATTACCGAGGGGAATTCAGAAACTGAGTGAGTATCAGCCTTAATGAAACACGCACACACTGATCCAACTTTATCGTTCTTTAACAGAAAGGAAGTTTTGCAGGAAAGCCATCCAATGAAAAATAAGACAAAGGTTTGGCATAGAGTCGGTCATTATACGTCAAAGCTCCATGCATAATGAATAAGGCAAGGCACACATTGAAACGCCAGTGACATTTTTCGAACAGGTAGAGTTTACTTGAAAATTTAAAAGTAGATTTTCTTAAGCTCTGTTCTTCCTATCTGTGCATGAAAGTCATAGGGCATGAGAAATCGTCTGAAACACAAATATAATACGCATGTGGCATGTGAAAATAGATAAAAAGTTAGTTGATAAAATGTAAGCTAATATTTTGTTTTAGCATCAGATTGTATTTAAGAATTGATTGTTAATAAATTCTTAAGTAATATGCATATAAATTTTGTAGTGGAATATATTTTCAAATGATATATTTAATTTGCTTTCTTAACCACGGGGACACGTCCCTCAGGAGGTTACATAATAAAATTATTATTATAATAATAATATATATTATTCAAAGCAATTAATTTAACATTAAGTTTCATTATATATATTTTTTCTAAATAAGTTAAAATGAAAATGTTTTTTCCTTTCATATTTAAAATGCTACTGTAATTTTATTTTTGTTTGAATTTATTTATTTATTATGCTGTCAGCAGGAACGGTATTCCAGTATTTCATTTGGGGGGGGGGGGGGCGAACTCTATTAATAATCAACAATAAATGTGAAATTTGATGTTATACACGTATATTTAGCTTATTTTGATTAAATTGTTAAAAAGTAAAAAAGAAAGTAATAGAGATTGCTTTGGCGTGAAATTTTTGCGCTTGGTTGCACCCTGTGGCATTCTTACTTTGAACTTATGACTGTAGTAAATATTGCAGTCGGCAAATTTAGATATCTCATTTCGTTTAATATATAATTTTCCTAAAAGGTAAAGGTCCTATATCGCAAATGCATACAGAAAAATTGAAGAAAATCATGAATAATACTTTTCTTTTAACAAAAGTTTTCTAAAACCTATTCTGAAATTTTAAATTTGTTATATAGCGTTTAACTAATGTTTTTTTTTTTTTTTCAAAACCATTTCATGAACATTTGATAACGCATTAGTCTTTCGATAGCAACCCCACCACCCCGGTAATAAATGCGTTCACTTTTTTTTTTTTTTTTTTTTTTTTTTTCCGATGCGAGAAATTGTTGTCAAGTGTTTCTCAAAACTGTTGGTGTTTTTAATGAGAACCTAACTTTATTTTGTGTTTATTTTTATGTTTCTAAAGATATATAGGCTTAAAGTAAAATAAAAATCTGAATATCGATATTTTTGTCAATTTTCTAAATTTATGGGATACTGCGTGTTCCATTAAATGAAGTAGTGACGCAGAAAAATGGGATAATTTTCTTAAAACGTTTATTAATCGATACAGTAGAGCGCCGATTATCCGAACTCCAATTAAGCGAACTTCCAATTATCCAAACAGCCTATTTCTCTCTCTCAAAAAAAAAAAAAATTAACCGAACTTCCAGTTATAGGAAGAACCTCCCAAAACTTTATCAATTGTCTTGGAATAAAATTTTAAATAAAGAGAAAAAAACTGATAGTGAATCAGAAAATGAGGAATTTAGAATAATAAAGGAGATGGGAAAAATCCTAAGCTATGAAGAAAGTGAAATTAACAAGTGGTTAAATAGTGAAGTACATGATCCTGGATATCAGATTTTAAATGATGATGAGGTTCCTGATGAAAAAGAAATTGAAGAAAATGAAAACGAATATTCTAAAAAGAACCCAGGTCCATCACATAACGAAGCCTTTGAATGTTTGGAAACAGCTATGAAATGGCTCGAACGGCAGAAGAACGTTGATCCTATTCAACTAACATATTTAAGAAGAATTAGAGATATGGCAGCTTAGAAAAGAATGTCTTCGGTGAAGCAAGCAATAATAAAAAGCTTTTTTGCTTAAATTATAATATCTGAAGTTCAGAAAATGATGAAAAAATTAAAAACAAAATTAATGATAAAAATATATATAAAAATAAATAAAAAGACAAAAAAAAATTAATAATCATGCCAGCACTAACTGGTGCTCCCAGTCCTAAGCTTAGCTAAGGTCTGAAGATTTTAGTACAATTAGAAAGATCCCTTAAATTGTCTGTCCATTTATCCGAACTTTTGCTTATCCGAACTAGGGTCGGTCCCGACTTGTTCGGATAATCGGCGCTCTACTGTATATTATTCTCAGTTTTTGGTAATAATGTGCTATAATAGTGTTTTTTCTTATCTTAAATTAAAATAAATAGGTCAAAATATTTGAAAAAGTTTATTTCCAGATAATTAAAAATTGTGAACATTTTGTCGCCCTCGTTCCTCATATTCGGAAGGAAAGAAAATGCGTGTAAAGTAGAGATAAAGTCCGAAGACTTTACATTTTAATGATTAATATAATTTCACAGATCTAAGTTAAATGAAAAGCATGATTTAGCTTTATTTATTGCTATGTGTTCCACAAAAATTATTAATTGCTAAATTAAGAACCTTTCTACGTGAAAATTCTCCTTTTTAAATATACAAAAGCATGTGGTTAATTATATTTGAAATTGATTTTGGAATTTATTATTTAATAAATACTGCAAAAATTGTTCAATATTACAAAAAAAATTGTGAAATTTAATTTTTGTACCTTTTTGAAACACAGAAGAAAGAAATAGAACGTTATCCCATTCTTCCCTCCGGGTATTATTTTCTATGCATGTTTTATCACATCAACCATGCTGCTTTTTACGATTAACTTAAGGCTGTTCTTAAATGATCCGCTCAACAAGCGCAAAACGTTTTGACACATTTACAAATTCATTTTTTAGCGGAAAGTTATAAAATAGGAAAGCCTGGCCATGGAAGCGATTTGGAATTGAACTGTTTTTTTTTCCTTTTTTTGATCAATAAATTACCTATTGAGTTATAAACGTTTTTGATCACGTGACAAAGACGATTTTCGCCCTTCGCGGACTGTTTTTTCTGCTTTCTTCGGGAACTTCGGTTCAAAACGTCAACTTTGACACGATTTTCTGAAAGATCTATTGCGTTTGCAAGAAAACGGAAAAAATAGCTCGATTATATAGTTTCTGAACAACAACACCTGCATTTCCGAACAAAAATAAATTAAAACTTATGTCAGAAAGTTGCCCTTTGAGATTTGAGAACACCCTTAATTAATGACTTGTAAACACAGCATATAGGGTCATTCCACACAAAATGAGCAAAAATTTAAAGTCGTGGCCACATGAAAACCGATTTTAATAAAATTTAATACACAGATTTAATTGATATTCAAATAGAGCTTTGCAAATTAGCTTGACAAAAAATAAAATAATTTGGAAATTCTGAACATTTAAAAAACTTGTAATATAAAATGGCATGTGTGCAATCGTTCAAAGTTCCGTATCTTGAAAACCATTTAACATAAGTTAAATTTTTTTATAATATTGAAACCTTTGGAAAATTGTCTTGATATTTATTTAGTAATAATAATTGACACCATGATTAATCTTAAACTGTTTCTAAAAAGTGAAAATTTGTCATTTTTGAGAAAATTAAAAACGTTATAAAAATCAAAGGAATTCAAAAATATCTGTGGAATTTATGCGTGATGTAGTATTACATATGGAGATCGAATTCCCCAAGTTTGAAAGTTGCCATTTATTTCCTTCATCTTCAAAACAGCTTAGAAACTTAAAAAAAAAAAATTACAGAATCATATTTTTTCCTCATGTATGCGAAAAAAAAAATGAAATAAGGGAAAGATCAGATATGAAGAATATTGCAGAGCCGTGAAGATCAATAGGTCTGTGATATGCTTAAAAAAAATCAAGATTGCCTTTTGATTCCTAACATAACAGAATTGGGTTAAAAAAGGTAATCTTTCGTACATTCCACGGGCTATTTCTCTTAGAATTTGTGTGCGTACTTTACAATATTGCACGATTTTAAAAAAAAAAGTGTTGCCAGCTATGTGTATTTAGAATTAATATATACTTTTTTTTCAACTGTTCTTTTTCAACATTTTTTTCTACTCTAATTTAAAATATTCTTGAGGCAAAAATAAACTGAAAGAAATAACAAAAGTTTCTATATTTAAAATATACACTTTTATCTATAATATCAAATAACTTAAAAGTTTTAAGAGCTTTTCTTCGTGTTCAAAGGAGTAATAGAAATATTGAATTAAAAAAAGAAAAATTCTCATTAGGAAATAAAGAGGCAAGAATGAAAGTTTCTAAATTTAAAGAATATATATATTTATCTATAACGCCAGATAATTTAAAATTTTTAAGAGCTTTCCTTCTTGTTCAAATAAATAATAGAAATATTCCTTTTTTCGTTGAAATTTTTCAGTATTTATTTTTCTTCTCATTACGAATAAAAAAGACAATTACTACATTACGCCAATATGTCACTTATTATTCATTCTTAATTGTAAATAATTTTTTATATAGTCTTTCCATTCCTAAGGCTAATAAAATTCAAATTTGAAATTTCAAGCATATACACAAAACCTCGATTTTGTATCAACTTTTAATGTAAATTTTAATACTTAAATAAACAATCCTGAAATCTATTATTTTGCATTTACTCATAAATAAATATGATCTACATATCTGCTGATTTTATTAAAATTTGACATGTCAGCCGCAGCTGATCTGTTCATTTTATATGGTATTACCGTATATGGAATCACGGTAGCAATTCACTATTATTACTTTATTTTTTACAAATTTAATAAGCATCAAAATAAACTTCAAAATAGAATTCAACATTTACTTTCGATCGATAAAAATGAGACCTTTTTAACTACATATATTTATAATCTTTCAGCTGTAGAATTTGTAGCATATATATATTAGTTAGTAGTCACTTCATCTTGTGTAGAAATAAAAATAAATTGTGTTTAGTTTAAGCAAATTTAGTGTTGTCCCACTCCTGCCTCCTCTCCCTTTATTTATAAATTATGATAGATATGCATTTTGCAGTGCAATGTAACTTTTTAAAAGTTAATATGCGTTAGTATCATAGTTTCAGTTGAATCTCTTTGTTTCTTTCAATCTAGTGGCTACGACACCTACTCCAGCGATATGACTCCTCAGAGGCGAAACGATTTAAAAAGTCATCCCGGCTCTCACTATTCAAACGGGTATAGCACAGGTACATCAGGTAAACTTTTACTAAATCATTTTGAACCATCCGAGAGAGATGTGATTTTTTTTAATTTTCTATTATTTCTACTCAGTTTGAAATTTATGTATTTTATTTATGTTCATAAATTTATGTTTATAAATGTTCTAAAAACGCGTTAAGGCTTATTTACCGTGGTGGCCAAAATTGTGGACATTTTTTGAAATTTTCATGTTTTATAAATTTGTGTACTTGAAGAATATAATATATTTTACTTAAATACAAATGTTTATATATCAAATTCAAGGAAAATTAATGTAGAATTTAATAAAAAAAACATAATTAAAATATCTCCATTACAAAAAAAGTTACACTTACAAAAAATAAGATTTATCTTAGATTTCATTGTATTTTAAAGTTACACTTACACATTCAATATTTAGTGGGACAACTTCACAGCGTCTTTTCATTGAGAGAACTAGTGTTTGGGAGTTCATCTTTTTTAATCACATGATGCTAAGAATCAATTATAGCTTCAATTAGCTGCGTTTTATTAGATGGACGCTTTTTTTTACACAAGTATTTTCAAACGTCGCCACAAATTTTCTATAGAATTCAGATCAGGGTTGTTTCCTGGTCAGGGTAATAATTGTGTTTTTATTTTTAAACCATTCTTTGCATGTTTTTGCCGTATGGCATGGAACTGAATCCTGCTGAAAGATAAATAGTGCTTTTATGGGGAAGACGAAGAGATCCGTGATGGAAGGTATCAATTTTGGTTCCAGGACAGCTTTGATGTTTTTTGCATTCAGAATGCTATCAATCACTTGAAGGCGGCCCACATCATCTGCAGACATACAGGCCGAAATCATGACATTTGTTGGGTTCTTTGTAGTAGCTTCAACGCAATCAGGATGCAGTTCTTCCCCTACTCTACGTCTCGCATATTTTCGCCCATCGCTACCAAAGAGCGATATTTTACTCTCGTCGATCCAGATTATTTGCTTCCACTGATTTTCTGAACAATTAACGTGTTTTTCTGGTCACTGAACTCGTTTCTTGCATTGCTGAAGATTTTAAAATAGTTTTTTTTCCTCGGAATTCTACCTGTCAGTCCAAAACAGCTCTTGTGCATTTTTCCGGCCTGATCTTGCCTTATTTATCACTGATTTAGTTTCTTCAGAACGTAAGCACAACTTTTGTACGTCAGATAAAGTGACTGATCCACCAACCTGTCTTGCAATTTCAGCATAAGAGAGACCATTTTCTCTTAATATGACAATTCTGCTTCTTTTTGTAGATATCCAATCAGTTCGTGTTGTTGACATTGTTTTAAATTATTTCAATTAAGAAAATAATAGAAATATTAAAAAAAAAATCATTCTACTTAGTTACACTAGTATTCACCCTTCTGCAAAATTCATTCCAGCAAAATACCACTTTTACAAATCAAAACATACTACAGTTTAGTTACTTACATTTGATTGGTTCTCAGAACAGTCATTGCGATTGGCTAGGTAGGAAGCTTTTATTACAATACACTTCAGCAATCATGACTAATTGTGTTTGTATTTTAGACTAAAGTAAGTGTAACTCTTTTTGTAATGCAGATATTTTAATTATGTTTTTATTATTATTATTATTATTAAATTCTACATTAAATTTCCTTGAATTTGATATGTAAACATTTGTATTTAAGGGGAAATTAATATATTCTATAAGCACACAAAGTTATAAAACATCAAAATTTCAAAAAATGTCCAACTTTGGCCACCACTGTAAGGTGGATATCTTATTTTTTCCATTTAAATTTATTACGTTTCAACAATCTACATTTCTTCACATATTCACTCACACGAATCTATGTTTGTTCATGATATAATAATGTACTCTTCCATTAAAATGGAACATATTAATTTAATTCTCGTATCTCGATTAGTACCAAAAAGTTTTTAATCTTCCATTTTCTCTACATTGTAATTATAGGTGCTAATCACAGAAAAATATGGAACGAAGAAAAATATCGTCTTTAAATGAAACCGCACATTTCCATTCACTGGGCATTCACATTGTAATGTTATTGCATCAAAATGCCATAATTTTATGCAATTTGATATTTCGCTATTATTGAGACTAGAGCCCTAATGTCAAAAGAACGAGGTACAGTAGACTCCCTCAAATCTGCAACCCTCAAATTCGCAAACGCCTAAAATCCGCACACTATCGCAGATGTAAACAAAGAAACTTTCAGTTAAGATGTACGGGAAAAAGTACAGAAATGTTTAGTTTTATATCATTCTATATATATTTTTATACATAATTCTCAATAATATGACTGAACTTGTAGTTTTTCATGAAGGAAGTATAAATTTATTTCTGTAAAAAATCAAGATATTGATGAAATCACTAGTAATTGCGAGATTTTTATCAGATATATATTTATGTATTAATCAAGCGATTTTTGTTATTAAGTCTAGTTAAACCTAAAATAAAACTTTCTTACTTTATGATTTTGATGTGAATTAATAGAGTGATGAGAAAAGTTTTATGAGAAGTTTCCTTTATGAGAAAAGTTTCATTGAATAATTCAAGGAAAATGTATCTCGTTTTTATTATGCATATTTAATTATATATCATTAATTATTTACTTGACCTTTACTTTTAATAATTTAGTCATTTTTTAAAACTATCTTACTTTCGATTATTATTTATTACTTTACTAAATTATTTTAATATTTTACTATATTGCAGGCATTCATTATAATTTTGATTGCATTATTACATTCAAATTACAGTTTAACAAATGTAAACAAAGCAGTAACCGGAAATTCGCAAAATTCTAAAATCCGTGCAAACTCTGGTCCCAAGCTGCGCGGACTTGAGGGAGGCTATTGCTACCTCTCACGAGAATCATGTTACGTTTAAAGTAAACAGAAAACAAAATGTAAAACAAAAGAAAAGTAATTAAAGGGTGGTGGTGGCGGGGGGGGGGTGGGGGGGGGGGGACTTTGTTTTTTAATCGTGCGATTTGCTATTTAAAAAATAGTTAAATTAAATTTTTTAAATGCTTATTTTAAACTAAGCTCGTTGTTTAAATTCCTAGTCATGTTTGAGTACTTATTTAAGTCTGGATTATATCTTAAAAATTTACTTATTATAAGAAAATGAAACGGGTTTATTTCTGACGTATGTCTTATTTTCGGTGAAATTTAAGACATTACAAATATGTATTAAGATAATTTTTTTAAATTATATATATAATTAATCTTTAAAATGATATTTAGAACACATTACTGCTACACAAGAAGTAATTTAGTTAAATTGTTTTATGTTTTTCATCTTTGATTGCTTACTGACATGTTTGAAATACATCACTTAATTTATCAATTCAAATAAAAATGGTTATTTCTTTGCTCTTATTTTTTCCCCCTCAGAGGTAGATTTTACTTATTTTAAATGACCATTAAAGCGTTGTAACTGAGCTCACTAGTGAACAGAGAAAAACTGATTTTATAATTCTAAAATATAACATTATTTGCACATAACGTCCTGGATAACCATTGACGGTTTTCGGAATTGTCGGTCTCTTAACTACACTACTGTTTTATACCTTAGAAGCGAAGTTCTATACTTGGCAATTCCCGACATCACCAGATGTTCCACTGACATTTAATTTACGTTATGCTGTTATAAAATGTTTATACAGTAGACTCCCTGAAATCCGCACAGTTTGGGACCAGGGGTTGTGAGGACTTTAGAATTTTGAGGATTTCTGGTCATTGCTTTGTTTACGTTTTTTAAACAGTAATTGGATGTAATAATGCAATCAAAGTTATAATGAATGCTTGCAATATAGTAAAATATTAAAATAATTAAGTAATAAACTAAAATCATAAAAAATTAAGATAATTTAAAAAATGATTAAAATATTAAAAGTAAAGGTCAAGTAAATAATAATAATGTATAATTAAATATGCACAATAAAGATAAGATACATTTTCCCTGAATTATTTTATGAAACTTCCCATAAAGGTACCCTATTAATTCACATCAAAATCATAAAGTAAGGAAGTTTTATTTCAGGTTTAACTTGACTTAATAACCAAAAACGGTTGACTAATACATAAATATATTTGATAAAAAGCTTGCAATTATCAGTGATATCATCAATATCTTGATTTTTTACAGAAATAAATTTATACTTCTTTCATGAAAAACTACAAGTTCAGTCATATTATTGAGAATTACGTATTAAAATATATACAGAATAATATAAAACTAAAAATTTCTGTAGTTTTTTCCCCTACATCTGAACTGAAGGTTTCTTTGTTTACATCTGCGATGATGTGCGGATTTTAGGCGTTTGCGGATTTTTAGGGTTGCGGGTTTGAGTGAGTCTACTGTTTAAGGAATAATGATTATTATATAGAAGGATTCTCTAGAACAGTAGTTCCCAACTGATGCATTGTCGATTTTTTCATGGGATTCTACAATCAGGAAAAATAGCATGAATCTCTTACTTAACCTAAGATTGTTTCAGTGCATCTATAAAATTAATTGAAAATTTTGTCTCGGAAAGCAAAGTTAACAATGTTTTTTCTGAACTACATACCTCCGTGACCGGAATTCTCCGTATATACAGCCACCAATACCCATATAAAAGCCCGTAAGTGAAGAACCAGATATTTGCCGGAATTTATCATCAAATAAACAATTTTTAAATTTGTCATGATTTCTTTACGAATACCATTAAAGTACATGATTTTGTCGAAACTTGGCCCTACATTAAAATATTTCAAAAATACAATAAATCAAAACATTTGCGCTACAACAGTTTTTTCATTGGTGGCGAAAGCTACAAATTGTCAAGTTCGTAAAATAACGCATAAACATTTAATAAAACCTGAATTGTTTTCTTATTTATTTTTGAATAATTAAATCAGGTTCAAACGTTTGTACGTTATTGCAAAAGCCTAGTTGTTACTCACTAACAATAAAAAATCTGTTTCAAAAGTACGATAAGTGAAAACATTTATTGCAACATTTTTATGTATTGCCAAGTTTTGGCAAAATCATGAGTTTTGGTAATGGTTAAGAAGAAATTGAGTATTATGTTAATTTTTTTAAATACAATTTCATTGCATGAAAATTACAGTTGTTGTTTAGTTACCTTTTTGCTTTAAATTCTATTACTATCTATCCGTTCTTTATCATTACTTCTAAACAATATTAATTTCCAAGGCTTAAGGTGCATTTGGCCAAAGGGCTCCGCCCTAGAAAAAGATTATAAAAAATGGCTTCACAAGGCAAAAAGTTTGGGAACAACTGCTCTAGAATATGGTTATTCATGAATTCTGCAAAGAAATCATCACTAAGGGTTCCCCATACTTTTTTCATTGCGCTGTTATGAAATTTATAGACAGTAAGGGAAAAGAATATTATAAATGGATTTCCTCATACATGGATATTCATGATTTTTACCATGAAATAATAGTTAAGCAAAGCTACTTTAAAATGTCGCGTTTCAAAGTTATACTTGCTACCAACTCCGTTGGAGAAACAATGCAGCACGGCCTGGATATTATTTTAGACCTTGCAGATAAATTCTAACAACTATAAAAGATACTGGGCAAATAATACTAAAGAAATTACTAATATTTTCTTTTTGTCTCAAGATTATTATTTTGATTGTATCTTGTTATTTATTGTATTTTCTTTGTAAATTTAAATTTTTTTGATTTTATATGCATTATTTCTCGTGATAGTATGTTTGATCCACCATTGTTGGGTTGCAGTAGATTTTCGTTTGCTATAGTCAGATGCAGAAAATTCTGTCACTGGCTATAGTAACAAAACATTTCTCAGTGGAATTTCTCCATTAATTCTCAATGGAATTTTCTGATATTCTGTTTTTTTTTTTGCATACTTGTTTATTCTAAGAGCACTTAAAAAGAAATTAACATGTATAACAATTCGCTTTCACTTAAAACTCCTGCGTCATACAATGATTCATCAGAATTCAGTATGTCTGTGTTATAGCATAATATTATAATCTTATCTCATGATGTTATGAAAGTGTCTGCGTCCTCCATTGACCCTAGCCACAATGTGTCCATCCACTCATAACTTCCGACAAAGCACTAAATCTCCACCTTTTTTTCATTATCTCCGCAGGACCATACATCCCATACATCAACAGGAAGTCGTTTTTTCATCCCTCCTTTTTATTTGTTAGGGATGGAATTAAGTCGTGAAATTTTGATCTGCTTACTATTACAAAAATTGCTGCAGCTTCATAGACTAGACGTTTTTTGCAATGCATTGTTGGTGAAAATGCTGTAGTTGCTTCTAACTTTAGTTTTTCTTTTTACAGATCCAAATAGCGAGCCGAACGATAATTACCCAACTTACCTCTTGGAACATTTGGCAACGTTTTCTGTTGGAGCTCAGTATGGTAAGTGTAACTTAATTTCACTTATTATTAAATATATCATCACTTATCTGATTAATCAAATAAGCTGTTTGATTCCAATATATCAAATCATAAGTAGGGATGTGAACTAGTGTTGACCCTAAGCTGCTTTAGCAAGGCGCAGCGCCCGGCGGCTCTCTTTATTTCTTTTTTGCGGCCGACGTCTTTTTTAAACACTTCCAATGCGCCCGCTGCCTTTTTAACACTTCCTATGAGCCCCATAGCAATTCATTTGATCCCGGGAAAATATCGCAAATTCTAGGGGGCTCTAAACAAACCAGTTCAAAATATTTTTTGTGAACAAGGTGCAAGTGTGCCCTTTTTGAAAAAAAATGTAACCTTTTTTAGAATTGTGTTCCCTTTTTGAAAAATTTCCGTCCGGCGACTCTTTTTTTTTTCTACAGTCAACACTAGATGTGACGAATAGTGATTTGGCCGAATCAGGTCGAATACCAATTTTTTTTTACTATAAAGAAAATAACTTTTGATTATATATACATATATAATTTTAAATTTTAAAATGGTAAATGAATTAAACAAATGTATGTTCGATTATTAATATGTTTAAATTTCTTAATAACTTGATGTAGGGTGAAATCCACAGTAGCTGACACCTTAAAGATTCTTTCTTGTTCGAATTCACTCTTACAAAATTTGAAATCCATTTTTATATTTATTTTTCTTTCTGAAAGGATAGTAGAGATGCATTTCAAATTTACTGTTGGCAAAATTGTCAGAAATTATACATTGTATTATTAAAAGTTAATTTTTTTAAAAACAAATATGGCGAGTACCTCCAGTAACTGACACCAACTCCATTTTGAAAAACTAATAACTGCCACGAAGTGAACCAGTGTTTGACATTTTGCTTGCAAAGATTTAGAAAGAAAAAGTTATTTTTTATTTCAAGGAATTTATGCTTTAAAAATACTTTAACCTTTATTATAAAAACAAATTACTTAAACCTTATTTGTATATGGTATCATACTTCAGATGTGTGTCTCATCTTTCATGTTTTAAATTATTAGTAATGCAAATATCCAATAACTGACATTTATAAACCTGTGACTGACAAATGGTGTCAGGCGCTGGTAGAACAACTTAAATTTTAATTTGTTGGCTACAAGATAAATTTATTATGTTTTTTTAAAACAGTTCAAATAATAGATTTCAACTTCCTTTAATGTTACTAATATTTAACTGCTCTGCCGGAGACTGGTGAAATGAAATTACTGGAAACAATAACTGGCATTCCCCATTAAGCTAAATTAAATAACTATAAACTAGAACTCATGGTTCTAATGTATCAGACATCTTTTAACTGATTTCTACAAGTACAACTTTAAGAAAAAGTTTAGGATGGTTACATTACAAATATATATATATATATATATATATATATATATATATATATATATATATAACATAAAAGAAGTATACCTTAATTTTAGAAATAAGATGGATGCCTCAAAATGGTACTTTTTTGTGTTCTCAAAAGTTTCTTCCTCATTAAATATGTTTTTGGTCTACTAGTGATAAATAAATTAGACACCAAAATAAAATTGTCTCAGTTAGCACTAGATGAATTTACTTTGCAGAATTTAAAAAGAAAATGGTTATTTGAATTACGCAATTAAAAAGGAAAAGACTTCAGGAATGTGTCAGAAAGTAGCCCGTGTGGATTAGAGAAAAAAATGGAAAAAAGCTCTTATCCTGAATCTATTTGGAAAGATATCTTGCAATATTCGACGAGATTTTAGCAATATTTGGCGAGATATCTCGAAATATTCGGCCGAAGCATTCGGTAAAAGGGACGAATAGTGGCCGAATATTCGTCCCATCACTAATCATAAGACCAGAAGAGGAAATACATTTCTTATTAAATTGCTTTTGCTGTCGTTGAATATTAGCAACACAAAGTACTCAATTTCGGCGAGACTTGCGTGACACATTTATGTGATAAGTCTGTATATAGTTTATATGAATCTTTAGTTAATCTAGTCGTTGCTTTTGCTATTATTAATGGAATACTTAAAAAATAATGCGTTCCGCATAGATTATGAAAAACTTTCCAACTTTTACAAAGTATTTTAACGAAATTTCATCTTTTAATGTACGACGAAAGGAGATATCTAAATAAATAAATTAGAAAACGCGTAACACAGCTGAAAATAAATAACATAATACATTATAAGTACATTATAAGATTTTTTCTTTACTTTCTAAAATTTCAGCAATAATAAATTTATATAATCTGTCTATAAACGTTTTGTCCCATAGCACATTTAAAAAAGAAACTTTACCCAATAAAAATGCGACTACCTAATCAAGTAATTAAAATAATTAACTAAAACAGCAATAAAAGAAATGCTTTTTATTTCAAAATTGCTACTAATGTTAAAATCGCTGATAAAGTATTTAAAATGATTGTGTTTAAAACATTTCACTTTTTATTTTTTTTAATATTTTGTTTTTATAAAAAATAAAAAATGGTAAATTAATAGAAACTATTATTTTATGAATATGAAAATAAGTAAGAAAAATCTGAATTTAGATTCAATTTTCAAGGAATAGCTGAATAAATCTAGATAACCCTATTTAAAACTATATTTTTTTACATATTAAAATAAACAAAAATATTTCAAAATTCCCGTGTTTTTTTTTGAAAATTTTCTAATGTTCTCTTCGCAGAAAACTGTTTGCCCACGTTTTTTCTACACTTTACTACTGTAAGACACAATACTATATAGGAAAAGGAGCTAGAGGTCTGCACGGGCTGAAATTTCCAGGCCCGGGCAATGGCCCAACTCATAGAAAATTCGTCTCGCCCGATACAAAAATTAAAAGTACGGCTCTGTCCGTACAAAAAAATTTTAGTTCGGCCCGAGCCCGACCCGTAGAAAAAATTATTGGGCCGGCCCTGTATAGCTGTTAAAAGTTCGGCCCGAGTAAATCTCTACAAAACATTGATTTTTTACGTCGATATGGTTAAAAATTTGTCTTGCACGAGGAGTTCTGACCAAAAATATTTATCTTAACTTTTTTTTTCATGTTTATAATCTTCATTTTTATAGAAGTGCCGCAGTCTGCTATATTTATTATTATTTTTTTAAAGAATCCCTATTTCTTGTATGTAAATGTTTCAGTCATCATTAATATTGTTAATCCATATTCCATGTATTGAAGTGTTAAAAATCTGAAAAAGTGCTATACAATAAAATCTTCTAAGACGGAATTGCTTAGAGAAAAAAAGGCGTTATAGACAAGTCCCCTTCTTAGCAAGTGTAAATGTATTGTATGTTCTTATCTTATGTATTAGTATACTGTAAAAGCACTTATTTTCGCGAAAATGAAGATATCGGTGATTTCGCGAGCTGAAAATTTCGCGAATTTTATATGAACTGAACCGAAAGTTGAAAAATTCCGAAATTACCTAAATAGAACCCCTTTTGCATAAGGCAATTTAAGAAACTTCCTTTTGTCCGAAAAGTTCTTCACCCCCCCCCCCCCCCCCCCTCTCTCCCCATCGCTCTAAAAATGAATGGCTTCAAAGAAGCTGATATAAATATTGTAAGTGAATGAGATGCATTCTATTACTTGTATTATTGTTTTTATTCAAGAAGTAGTTGTATAGTAGTCAAGGAATAGTTGTAAGTATTCAAGAAATTTTTGTCTTATTTAAGTAACTGTAATCATTAAATTTTGGATAAGTGAAAAATTTCTGATTTTTTATTATTATTTGAGGCGAAAAAAATATATTATTTCGCGAGGCTTAAATTTTCTCGATTACGACGGGCTCGCGAAAATCGCGAAAATTAAAGCCTCGCGAAAATAAGTGCTTTTACAGTATTAATTTTGCATGGATCAGCACCTTTTTCAGTTTAAAACAAGATTCTGTCATAGGCAGGTTCTTTTTCACAAGTTTTATTATACTATTTTAAATTTAGCTATATTTTAAAACACGTATGAAATCTACAATTCTTTAAAAATAATAAATTTTAATGTCTAATTGTAGAATAATGGCGATTGTATGTATGCATTTCTTGAAAATATTTTTGGGCCAGGCCTTATTTTACTGCTCTTTGAACGGACCAGGACACGCCGAGACAATGATTTTCATATGGGCTGAGTCAAAACTAGAACTGAAAATTTTGGGTCGTAAAGACTAGGAATGCTCTGTACAGAAAAAAAGAAAAAAAAAAAAAAAACTAGGACCGGCCCGATCTTTCAGGGAAAAAGTAAGGCCCGAATCCGGCCCGGCCTGAAAAGAGTGGAGACCAGGCCCGAGTGCCGTGAATGAAAATAGGCCACAGGCCGGTCCGTGCAGATCCCTGCAAGGAGCTTCATAAAAGACTTTTAACTTCCACGTTGACGTCCGGTATCATAATTCCGTACTTTATCGTACTTTTAGAGTTTGTTACGTAAATGATACAGATATTTTTAATCATTTTTAAAGCAATTTTTATTTAATAAAATGTGTTTTCACTATACAATTTTATAATAAAATAATAAAAACACATATTTTATGATAAACAAGTGTTCGATGCCATTTAAAAATAAATAAATAAATAAAAGCATTTAGTAATCCATTCGTAACTATTTTCATGAATTTTGGGCGAATTTTTTTTTTTTTTAAACTTAAGTGTTCCAACAATTGGTTTAACCTCGGTGGCATATTTTTTTTTTTCAATTTCAATATATGCTTTAAGTAAATAAAAAGGAACACTTTCAGGTCTCTAATTTCTATAGTGCTGCCATCTGTTAGCAACATGTAAATTTAAAACGTAGACACTCCTACAAGCCGCGTTTCGGTTCCGCTCCCACGTCCCATCTCCTTCGAAACGAGCCTTAGATACACTTGACATATAGGATGCGTAACAATCCTTTATTTTTCCTACCCGTATCTTCGAAAATAATTTTCATCTTTTTTTATCACAAAATTTTCGTGATTAAATTAGATTAAATATTTAACTCCAAACTGTGTCTTAAAAAAAATGGCAATCTTTTTCAATATAAAGGGCCAGATCCTATTAATTCCATGTGTTGTTTTACGTAATAACTGAGTAGTGTGTTTCATTTTCACTATTAACAGCTAGCCAATAAAAGCTCTAATGTTTTTTTCGGCCTGTAACATTAACTAACGTTAATATTACACAAAATCCGTTAACTCTTTCTGCAGAATGTTGAGTTGAGGTTATAGATCGCGGAAGAATTAAAAGAAAGAAGGGCTTCCGGGACGTATTGGTATAATAATATTCTAGAAGATCGCGGGCAAGATAATTTTAATCAGAAGAATTTAAAGAAAAGGGGGCTTCGGTACATATTGATATAATACCGCTCTATTTGACCGCGAACAGGATAATTTTAATAAGAGAAATTAAAAGAAAAATGGGCCTTCGGGCGGAATCAATATAATATCGCTCTAAGAGACCGCGAGTATCATAATTTTAATCGGAAGAATTTAATGGAAAAAGGGCCTTCGGGCCGAATCAATAAGATATTGCTTTAGGAGACCGCGTACAAGATAATTTTAATCAGAAAAATTTAAAGAAGATCCCATTGATATAATATTGCTCTAGATCTAGGAGACCGCGGGTAGGATCATTTCGATCAAAAGAATTTAAAGGAAAAATTAGGCCTTCGCCCCGTATTTACGTAGTATTGCTCAAGGACACCGCGGAAAGAAATTTTTAATCAAAACAATTTAAAGAAAAAAGAACCTTCGTGCCATATTGATATTAATATTGCTCTAGGAGACCGCAGGCAGGATAATTTTAATCCCAGGCCGCCTCCGGCTTTCCGACATACCAATACTTCTTTAAATCACGATATGTTCAATTATTATTAAGATAGAGCTTGGTGCAATATAATAGAAATGTAAAAATATCAACGTTAAAAGCACTAATATTTTTTTTTTTTTTTAAGCATACCGGTTTCGGTAGCATATAGCATATCGCCCTCGGTGCTAAGGATTGCGGAAATTTCCTCACATATATAGGAGAGATGGGGATTTAAAATTTAAAATTATTGGTGCTTTAAAATGTATATGAAATGATATGTTCACTAATTTCAAGATGTTTATTCCAATGTCTTGTGAAGCGTTCGTAAATTCGTGTCATTTCTTTTGTTACTTCCTAGGAATTCAATCTCCGAAAGATGGCCTCCGTAGGCTTCTGCAGATGGAGAAGACAAGTGGCATCTGGACTCAGAAGATGCAGATGAGGTTAGAAAGGAAATGGGTAGTCATCATAGACAACGAAAATGGAGTAAGTCAATCACAAAATATTACACTTCCCTTTAAAACAGTGCTCGAATTGCACACTCGATTTTCTTAACTTCATTTTGGCTAAAATTGGCCTCACGAATTACGAAATAATTTTCATACCTATATGCCTATTCTTTTCAGATATGCTAATTCATATCTCAAAGAGATGAATTTTCGTGGTATAATTGCAATGATTTCTTGTAACTGTTTAATTTATTGAAAGTTGACCTTAAATTTAAATATATTTTTGAAAGATATATCATTTTAATGAATATGATGTTGATGTTCCTTGACGTTTCTTACATTATTTCACGCTTTTATGTATATAAGAGTGACAATATTTCCGCGATTTCGGATCAAAGTAACGATATAATAGTAGCTTCATTTTAAAAAGAGCTATAAACTGAAAAAAATTTGAGTAACTATTATGTTGCTTAATGGCTGCTTGAACTTAAACTTATTGCTAAGTTTACGACTTAGTTTTTTCCATTTTCTTTCTTGCTTTTTTTAACGAAAAACTTTGGTTTGTGTTACTCGCATCGAAAACGTCTTGTATTATGACGCATCCATTACTTGATCTTGCAATCTGTGAAAATAGCAGAGATCTACATTATGAACGTAGAGCCAATGCTTGTCACATTTTCGTAGACTGTTGTCGAAATGATAATCAATCCATTTGATGATGTTAATAAATTCCCGATAAAAGCAAAATTGATTATTCAAGTCGTTGCAACTTTCAATATGATGCCAGCGTTGCTCCCGGACAAGTTTTTACTTTATTATATAGATTTGCATATTATGTATACATTGTTATGTTACTTATATATTAGATTTTCGCTTTTAAATATTTAACGCTATTTTTACTTTCAGGATGTTGTTGAAAGGTTTCCTATGAGCTTGATCAATGATCCCACATCCTATACGAGTAACGATCCTAGAGAACTGTATAATAATATTTTAGTGTTCATAGTCAAAGACGATCCCAAGAACAAAAACCATAATCCCCCAGAAATGCATATATTTCAATGTGCCAGAGTGTCCGTAAGTACATCGCTCTCTCTTTTCTTCTTTAGCATTGACACTGTTAATTTCCCTTACTGTTTTGTTAAATTTATGTCTTATACCATTTGTGACTTTGCTGCATGTCTCAAAGAGCGAAAATTGCTATTCGAAAATAGTGGTAACTAAAATCAAGGGAACGCTGAGAAAAATTTGCTTACAGTGACAGTCATTTTTCGAATCAGCGCGCACGCTTAGTATTTCTGAGTCTGTGATTAGGCTGGGCCTTTTTAATGTTACTATGCAATGCTGTGATTAAAATTCTGTTTACGCCTTATAACTTAATTGAAATAAAATACTCTGATGGAAGCGCTGTTATTGAAATATGGCATGCCACAAAGTTGTTAAAACTTTTTAAAATAACGTTTATAAAAAGCTGAAAAAAAGTTTTTTCTTCATTGTATTAACTCATTAATTCAATGAACAAATACCTTTTTGTTAAATATATTTCAAGCCGTTTCGTCTGTTACTTGAGGTTTTCTGCAAGAATTCAAGCTTGACAGTCCAGTACTGGAACAGACAGGTGTCCATTACTAGCAAATTTTAAGATCTCAAAAGAAAAAAAAATGTACAGAAAAATGTTTAAATTGAGATTTTTGCAGACCGAAGAGAGAATGGAGATCTGAACACCCGCTGTTTTCGCAATCACTAGAACTAAGAACAGTACACTAAAAATAGTCGAAAAATGTTCTTAAAGTGTCCACTACTGTTACAGTTACCCTAGTATATATGTATGTTTCTTTGAGTATGCTCATCAATCAGTACATTTCCTTTTGAAACCATTAAAAAAAATGACAAACTTAATTTGAAGTCGCCGGAAAATGCATTAATGTCAAATTTAAAAATCTTTTAAATACACCACTGTATCAAATGCACATTTCTGCTGCGCCTCTTGTAACATTGTATTTATGATTTCAAGAAGTGCAATTTTTCAATTCAAGAAGTACGATTTTTCAATCTTTTTTTTTTTTTTTTCTTGTACAGGCCCAGGAAGTGGTGAACGAAATGAAAATGTTTATTGGCGGTAAATGGAAGCCAAGGTATGAAGTAATTCCTGTTTTTATTTTTTTTATGAGAAATTTAATTAAAGTATTCAAAGCATGATGGATGTTGTAAATTTTAAATTGATTATTTATTGTTTTGCTTATCTGTCAATCTATTGTGACAAAAAAAAAATTTTAATAGATGATTTGATTCGAAGTTTCAATTACATATTTTATTTAAGTCCCTAATTATTCTTTGTTAAATCACTCGAAACTTATTACAGATTTTTTTAATCCTATAATTCTAACAGAAATATTTTAGGAAAATTTTCAAAGCAGTTCAAAATTAATAAAAACTACGTTAAAAAATTTTGAACTCTTTAAATCTTAACGACCCAAATGTATATGAACTATGAGGACAATTTTATTTAGGAATAGTTCGTAAACATTTATGGTAATTTTTGTAAGTTAGTTTTCGAATATTCTAAAGCAACTGTAAATACTTTAAAATATAATTTTTTAATAGATTTTAATAACATAAAATAACTATTAGCTAAATTTTGCTGATAAAGGAGCATTTAGAGTTGAAAAGGTTTTCTTTTATATATATATATCTGTGTAAATAAAGAAAAAGAGGTTGCATATAGAAAATTTTTCCTTGCTTATTGAAAATGGTATAAAATAGTTATTAAACATATTTTTTTGCGTGTAATTTTTATAATGATACAAAATGCAGCTTTTAACGAAAATTTCCTTGCTACCTATTTTAATACAAGCAAATCTTCTTACTAAAAGTTTCTTACTAAAATTCTTCTACTAAAAGTTTACTTCAGACATGCTTTAAATGAAATTAATCATTAAGTGAATTATTATTTATTATTACAAAACTTTTCGATAAGAACTTGGTCCTTTCTGAGGTCTTCAATTTTGGAATTTACATGAAAAGTGTACTAATTTCAACTATAAAAATATGCATTTTGTTTTCTCTTTCTTTTTCTTTAGTCCAAAAGAAAATGGCAGACACCTTCCACCACCTCCCCAGAATCCGCCCCCTGAACCGCCCGTTAATGGAGTCAGCGTCAGGGAGCAGGTTAAACTATTCAACACTGTAGCTGCTGCAGCTGCTTCTCCTCCTAAAGGAGGTAAATAATTCCAACTTTTGATAATTCCAAGATATTGTAATATAATATTAAAATTTACTTACGTGGAGGTTTTCCTGATATGGCTGGATTTTTAGGGAATTTTTGGGATTTTTTTTTCTTTAATCCTCCAGCACTCGCTTCGTTGTCATAGCGACCCGGTTAATGGCTTGTTATTTCTATTCTCAAAATAAGAATAGAAAGAGTGGGTTTATTGGGCAAATTATATACTCAAATTAACGAGAATTAAACCTTTTTTCACAATGTGAGCAGTTTTTTTTACTACCTTTTTTAACCACAAAATTTACGTTTTAAATTGACCGGGAAGAAAAGACCCGACGCGAGTGCTGGAGGCTTAATGATGCACACGGGAAAAAAAAGTTTCAATCATTAAGTTTGTTTCACCTAAATGTGCAAATAATATCTTTAAAAAATTGATTTGATTTAAACACTGCCAAAGTTCACTATGCGTATACACTGGGCAATAAATCGATGTAGATGATTGTGCTCTTGATAATTACCTGGAACAAAAAATCCACACGAATTCTTAAAACATATTAAACTTAATTGTTTCCACACCGTCATACTGATGGCTAAAAAAATCACATGAATTGTAAGTTTTCCAACTGGGTGAAAAGTGTCCAAATGGGGATCCGAACCCAGGACTTTGGCTTCTCATCAGATCTCAAATTCCCCGCTCTAAAGTTAAATCTAAAGGCTTGGAATAAATCCGTATTTTTGGAAAATTTCCCCAGAAAATTAAATTTTTTAACTTTTTTCTGCATGCTTTTCTTAAACGATATTTCTTTCTTTTCCATTTGGCAAAATATTTCTAAAATGTGTACTTAATTTTACATATTTAAATCTTAATATCTAAATGAAGTAGACGAGTTATAAATAAGATTTTAACGCCTAAAATAAAACTGTGTATTTTAGAAATGTTTTCTCAAACAAAAAATAAACATCATTGAAGAAGGGTATGCAGAAAAAAGAAGTTAAAAATTTTAATTTTATGATCAGGAATTTGAAAAATACAGATGCATTCTAAGCCTATATGTTTAATATTAGAGTGGGGGATTTGTAGTCTGGCCGTCACGCGAAGACACTCGCAATTAACGTTAAATTTGTGGGAGTGTTCCTTTGAAACATCTCCTTTGCATTTCCATATTTTTAATTTTAGCATTGGATGCCTCACAGTTCGCGAGCCGGTAACATCGAAAGCCCCGTAATTAATTTTTTATGTAAATCGATAGTAAAAAGTCACACGAACAAAATGAGCTAGGTATGACTAGGTTTGACAAGTAGAAAATAAGTTTAATTAAATTATTATTAAAAAGCTGTAATGATTTCGCGGAAAGTCGAAACTTGGCCAGTATCTAAACGCGAAATAAAGGTGCCACCGGTAAAAATTCAAAATAAAATAGATGCGAAATTTTATCATCGGCCGCTATCTTAAAATATGCATGACAGACTTTTTTGGCTGAATATAGTCTGTCATACCAAGTTTTTCTGAAAAATCACAAAATTTTCTATAAAATGCTCTAAGAGTGATCAATATGCGCGATGGCTTTAAAACATTAAAGCTTTTTAATAATAATTAACTTAACTAAAATTTTTTTCGGATTGTCAAACCTAAGTCATTTTGTTCGTACGATTTTTACTACTGATTTACATAAAAAAATTTCAATTCCGCGATGATGAGTCTTTCCCGGATTATAGGGGCGATCTCTAAAAAGCTTCTTTTTTAAATTTTTTTATTTTGCTTGCGGTTTATTTTTAGTTTTTTTTATTTGCAGTTTTTATTTGTTATTATTATTTTTATTTTTTTACGAAAATACTTTCACTTTCGGAATTCCTTCCGAACCATGTCATGTGTAATAGTTAGTTCGGTCGCACACGGGGTAGTAACAGAGCAGGGACATGGAAACTTTGTTCACTTTAAACCAGTCCGGTTCGAACCATATTCCATTTAGGGAATAGTTAATTTGAACTAGTTCGTTCGCGAACTCCTCATCTCTAATATAAAGAATTCGGAAAGGAATTTGATATCCGTGATGGATGATGCTCTTAGATTCTTGCAGTGGTCACGAAACCAACATCTTTAATGTATCCTTCTGCCTTCCGCCCCAAAAAGCGACTTTTAGTATAAAATGTAAGTTTTGAAAAAAAAAAATAGTATGCAAGAAAATAAATCCAATTGAATCAAACCAGTTATCAGGAGTATACGAAATACCTTTCACCAAAGAAGATGGAACAATGCAGTTTTATACAGGTATGGCAGGCAGAAAACTTAAAACTGGAATCAAAGAACATATAGTAGACATAAAATACAACAGGAGAACCACAGCTTTGGTCAGATTATGCAGCAAAGAACCATTACAGATCGATTTTTAAAATAGCAGATTAATTTATCCATCAAGGTTTTATCTACCATCCATAATCCGGGAATCAATAGAGATATTTTTACGCAACGAGAATATTTGCAATGATTCAGTATCCCTCGATTTACCTAAAATTTGGAGATGCTATGCAATTAATGCTTAAGAGATGCTATGCAATTTTAGTAACAATAGTAAAAATTAATCCATTCTCACATTTATCCAATTTAATTTTTATTTTATTTTATGTTTGCACTGTTTTTCATTATGTATGATGTTTCGTGACATTGTTTACCAAGTTATTGTTTTTAAATTTTGTGACAATATTTTCTATCATGAATGATTTTGAAAATGTCGCCATTTGTGCGATGAAACGTTCGTCAATCTAAATAAAGGAATTTTATCCCTTTTTATAGCATTACTTAGCTTAATCTGTTTATAAGTGATTATTATAGCGGAGCTGGGGGATGAATGGGACAAGGGATGGATGGGACATTCTCAATATTTCATGCAATGAACGTTTTTTTTAGTTGATTTCTATTCTCGTATATGACCCTACCATAGTGTGCTTTAGAACCAAAAGCAAAACCACGTGGCTCTTTTCATTGTTTTGCAAAGTTGCATTTTTTTAAACTCTGCTTAAAACTAACTTTTTTTTTTTTAATTTGATGTTTTCAAATATTTTATACAATATAAATAAATGAGATATGTTGTAGTTATTTATTTGAAGGATGAATATTGGTAATTAAAATGAGTGCATATTAACCAATGTAACAAAATACTTTCTGAGGCAAAATAGCGGACAATTGAATCTATGTATCATAGGGATGATTGGGACAATTTAAATGGGGATGAATGGGACAGTCTTTTTCATCCCTGGAGATATTAAAGCATTTATTTATTAACTAAAAAATATTATATAGATTTATAAGATTTATGTTAATTATTAGTATTAAACTGTACTCGTATTATATATAGGTTGTTTATTATTAAAAATTATATTGAATCTTAATTATTGCATTGTAATAAAGGTTAAATAGTTTATCAAAAAATTGCTATTGAAACATTATCAAAATAGATAAAATTTTTAAAAGTATTATATGTTTACTGATCAGATGGGGTAAATTATATTGAATTTGAAACTTGTGCTTAAATAAATTCCTACTCGCACCTTCCCTAACATAATTTCATTTGCAGGGGTCGTACGCTTAAGGGATTTATTCAGGACAAATATCACTATTTGTTTATAGAAATATAAATCTAGGTTAAACGCGCGAAATTTCGCCTTATTTAAGAAGAGATTTTTGCATAAGAAAGTACTGATACCGAAGAATTTCCCGGTTGTGAAATTTCAGACCAAGTACGACCCCTTCATTTGTGCATGATATCTAAGATACATTGAATTAATGTTTATTAATAAGTTGTAAATGAAAAATATTGGCTATGCCGTATTTCAAAGACATTTTTCACTTTTATTTCATATCTAAAATGTCTCGTAAGTGGGAAAGGGGAACAGTAGACAGTCGAAGTTTGCATTACAAGTTAAAACTGCAGTAAAAGAAGTGGTTAGCAACGCTGAGATATAATAGCCGTATTATAAGATCATATATTACAAATATAAATACATATAAGTTTATAATTATACATTTTAAGTAGGTAACATTGAATGCAGTTAGAAAAATATTGGTGTCCCATCCATCCCTATTAGTGTCCCATTCATTCCTGCTATAGGGATGATTGGGACAGAGAGTAACTTTTTTAAATTTTATAATATTTTACTGTATAACAATAATCTGGGCTAAATATGGTGCCTAGATGTAGTCAAATACCTAATGTATTAAATATGATATGTAATATTGATAATAGCTTTTAAAAACTATTAAAAATAAACATTTTTGTAAAAATGTCCCATTCATCCCCCACCTCCCTACATGTTATGTCAATTTTCTTTATGTCGTATTTAAAATTCTTACAATAAAACCATCATTTTTTTTTTCTTTTTTACACACTTACATAAGTTTAGAGTATGATCTGCCTAGGGTTGCCAGTTTGACCTTAGAAAAAAAAAACCCGGAAGATTTTAATTGACACTAATTAGTTTTGGTTTTATCGCGCTATCGTCCTTTTTTTATAACATACTAAATTATGTAGAATGTGCTAGTAAAGTTTTCGGTAACTAATTTATATTAAAAGAGGTTATTAATTAATCTACTTATTATTTTCCCATCGTATTTGTTTTACATTATTCTGTTAACATTTTAAACTGATTTTGCTGTCATATATTTCATTACGAATGAAAAATTAATTGAATTGTACGAACAAAACTAAACTAAACATCCTACAATTCAATGATGATCATGAAAACTTTAGTAATGGGCATCATCCTACAAGAATAAATGTATTTAAGTATAAAGGGAGATAATATATCAAACAAAATATCAAAATTTAAGATACAGATATACTAAATTAAATTTTTTATAATGTAGATTACTTATAGTCTTTATAATAATGTCAAGTTATAACACAACTCTCCAGAGATTTTTGTCATCCTGATCAGAAATAAGCTGTTTTTAAATTTGATGCGCGTGTGTATAACTTTTTTTCGGCAAAAGGTAAAATTTTGAACCAAAATCAAAAAGAAAAATTTCTTTGAACTATCAAAAGAAAGATGTGGTAGAAAACGGTGGATGTGGAACGGAAGATGTGGTCCCATACGGAAGAAATCGTCGTATGGGACAAATTAAAACGTACACCGTACGATTGTCCTAAACAATGATAAAAAACGTACAACTTACAGGAAAAACCTACAATCTGGCAACCCTAGTCTGCCAGAATGCATTATATGCCAAATTACATTATGAATAATTATAAAACATGAACATTATTTAAGCTTTTTTAAAAATCGATTTTACCAATTTCTTTTAACAGATGGTCATATCCAGATGTAGAATAAAATCCAGGATTGTAGAATTTTGGTTTAGAATACGACTGGATATGGCAGATCTAACAGATGGCCATATCCAGAGGTAAAATAAAATCCAAAATTGTAGAATTTTGGTTTAGAATAAGACACGTTTCTAGAACATAGAATTTTATTTTCTTAACAATTTTCTTTATTTTCTTTCAGGAAAATTCTTACTGGAATGAAATTATAAAACATAAACATTATTTAAGTTTTTTTTAAAAAAATCAATTTTACCAATATTTCTTTTAACAGATGGCCATATCCAGAGGGCATCTTATAAAGGAGATCATCTACACGGTAGTCGATTAGACAAAGACGGTGCTTTTGGGAGAGACTCTAATGACGAAACCAGTTCAACAAGCAGTGAGAAATACGAACGTGATGTGGTGAGTAAAGATATTTTAATCTCTTAAATTTGAGTAGCTTTTATTAACTGCTTCCCTTCAAAAAAATCACCATATTTTTTTAATTATATTATTAAACATAAGGAACTGAAACAAAACATAATATACACAGGTTCTAAGTTGAATTTTTTATTTGTTACGGGTGTGAAAGCATTTACTTTTATCATCAGTGTACTATCCCGAGTCATCTCGGGCAGATGAAAAAAGTTAAATTTATTCTTTGTATGATAGTTTTTAAAACAAGGGACAACACAAAGTGATATCTGACAATTGATACACTGATATCTGGTCTCTTTTCTTACTGGCTTATCTCTGGAATCTCTTTTAGAGGAGCATAGAGCACACATTATCTCGTTGAATTTCATTTTTTTCTCAGTAGCAGGAATAACATCTGGCATATGCCTCGAGTTAACCCAAGTGGTGAAGGATTAATGATAAGTATTCCTGATGTGGCAGAAAACTCATCACAATGATTTTCTGCAATTTAGTTTTCAACAAGTTCCATTCTAAACTGTTTAGGTACTCGTGAACCTCCTGCTTTACAATACAAAATGTAGGTTCCATAAAGCCAAATTCTATAAATAGAAAAAAACCTTCTTATAACATTTTCCTCCTCTTTTTCTTGGTGTGAAATAAGCAGCTGAATGCTGGTAGACTTTATCCACACCACCCATTTTGTCATTGTAGTCAATTACACATTTAGAGCTGGACATTGTCTCTCCGAGTTTGTTTGTCACATCCTGCATTTCAATTGTATGTATTGTGGAAATTAGACTAACATCCTTCTTATCTTTCCATTTCATTTTCATTAGATACTTTCCTTCCCTGTTACCCAATAATTTCTCCTTTTTAGCTCACAGGCTATCAAAGCCTGAGAGCTAATGTGCCCGCCCGTTCTGTATGTATGTATGTATGTATGTACGTACGTACGTATGTACGTAACACGATAACTCTTGATAGAAACATCCGATTTGCTTCAAAAAAAATTTCTAGGTTCATTGTAAGGCGTTTCCCTGATTAGCTTTGGGAGTTGATTGGTTAAGGATAAAGGGGGGAAAAGGGGTTAGTCCAAACCCCTTAATTCAGATAAATGGGTTTTTCATGCAGAATGATTCGATTTGCTCCGAATTTTGGTATACCGGTTTATTATGTTAAGGAACTTCCCTGATTAGTTTTTTTTTTTTTGGGGGGGGGGGGTCATTGGTTAAGGGTAAAGGGGGCTAGTCCATCCCCCTTAATTTAGATAAACGGGTTTTTCATGCAGAATTATTCGATTTGCTCCAAATTTGGTATACCGCTTTATTATGTTAAGGAGCTTCCCTGATTCGTTTTGGGGATTCATTGGTTAAGGATAAAGGGGGCTAGTCCACCCCCTTAATTTAGATAAATGGGTTTTTTTTGCAGGATTATTCGATTTGTTCAAAATTAGGTATACCGGTTTATTATGTTAAGGAGCTTCCCTGATTAGATTTGGAGGTTCACTCGTTAAGTATAAAGGGGGAAACGGGGGCTAATTCCCCTTCACTTATTTTTTTGAGGGGCATTATTCTTTAAAATAAGAGTATAATATACAATTAGTGTGAATAGCCTGTTAGCTCAATGCCATCAGTTTAGCTGGGCACTTTTCTTTTTTATTTAAAAAATTTCTTTGTCTTTAGATCTTAAGGTAAATATTTTCCATTCATTCGGAGTCTTCCACACACATCAGTCTTTCTGTTGATCAACGTATTAGCCAAATCTGATGAGTTACAAAATTTTTCCACATAATCACTATCTGAAAAATCATTTGCATCGCTTTCGCTTTTGTACGCAGTCGCCATTTTTTTTACTCTTTTTCAACTCAACGTAACTATCCTTACGAAGAATATTTTTTTTTTTCTTTTTAAGCTTCAGGCCGAGTAAAAACGTGATAAACAAATCGTACTGACAAATTCTGCTATGCCCGAGTTTTCTCGGGATAATAATTAATTGCATTATATACCAACCCGAGATGACTCGGAATAATCAAAGAAGCGGTTAATGATTTAAGATATTGTATGGATTTGCCGCTATATTAGTCTTCTTACTGGGCACCAAAATGTAAAAATGTTTACCGTTACTGTATATTTCTTCAGTGGTAATTTGATAATTAATAACTTTCAATGACTTTATTGGTGGATTAGTGGAACGTTTTGTTCCACCAGGGTCATCCGTCCATTTTTTTATTTGAGATTTTTTTTTTTTATTCCGTCCATTGAGAATTTCTTCAGAGGGAATCGTATTTTACTTTTGTTATTTCGCCCTTATTATCACTTTGACACATTCTTACAGTTTTATCTTTTATAATGGACAGCATTTCAATTCATTTTGATATCGAATCAGTGAACCAAAATTACTTTTTAAGCTTTATCAAGCTTAGATTTAGGGTTATAGTTTTCTCACATAGAAATTATATTTGTTTTCTGGGAAATTAACATAGTCACTCAGTACAGAAAAATCGACTAAATCCTACTGTTTGCAGTTTTCTCTCGGATCTGAGTGAATGTGATGTCGAAGTTTAATAATTATGAATGATCTAACTGGAGTGGCCGTGTAGAATTTTTAAATTTCTTGTTTAAATACCTGGAATTCTTTTTTAAAAACTACGTATTTTTTTTCTCATTTTGTTTCATTTTATTCATACTTTAGCCTCTGTCTTATCGTGTCAACTTTTGTTGAACTTGTTAACTGTTTTTCTGTTGGTTGTTCCTTCTCACTTGTCGCTTTTCTTTGTTTCCCTTCTATGCATTCCCTTTCTCTCTGGCTCTTGTAATTATTTTAAAGTGGTGGGGCATTCTCACAATCTTTTGACTTTCATGTCCCTGAATAATAATTTTTATTGTAGTACATATTCTTGTGTTTTTTTTATTTCATATACTGGGGATCAGCCCATTGCATGATTGCATAACAATATTAACGAGATAAATAAGTTTTGGACGACGTTGGGGGTCCAAATACCAGGAAAACTCCTATACCGTCCCGTGCCCCTGATGCTGATTTTTAAGTTTGGAGCTGTCTGTATAAAATTGTTTCAATAAAAAAAATCCGATGTAATTTTTTTCCGAAATGGAACTATTGTTTTATATAAATATGTAAAAAAAAAAAAACCCACATACATTTTTAGGGTTATTATTTTTTAAACTCTGGCCCTGGGTTTTATATTCCTTATCGTTCCTCTTCTAAAATTATACAGAAAATCACTTCAGATGCAGCCACGGAATTTTTTTTCAAGTTTTTTCTCATGCAGACGTATGCTAGAGAAAGAATGTCTAAAATTCTTTGACAGGAAATTTACTGCAGAATTTAAATCAGCATTTAAATATCAATTTCAAGCATCGTGGCTTTATTGGTAGTATTGCCGTCCCCAAGGTTTATTCCCGCACTTTTCGAGGTAAATTAATGTTTTTTTTTTTTTTTAATTTAATCCAATGCAAATAACTGTTTCTAAAAATCTATGAACATTGTGGCTACCACTTAGTCTTAACATGATTTGCCTAAAATAGGTGGTAATTTTCCTTACCGTTTCATCCTTACCGCCCCCTTTTTCCCCCATTTCGTCCCTTTTTCCCTATACCGTCCCCTTTTTTTACTTTACCGTCCCTTCTTTAATACCCCTTAAGACAATGCTATACCAAAATTTTGTACTAAAAATACTACATTGTTATTATTTCTTATTTGAATGTCCTGTGGGTACTATACAAATTCATTATAAGTAAAAATTTAGAAGAAAATAGAAAGTTATAGCTGTAAAATGGTAGGGAAAATTAAACTCGCAAGTTTAACTTAAACCTCAGTTTTTTTCGCTGCTGGCCATTTTTTTTCTTTATTTTGAATCATTAAGGCATTCGTCTATCAGATTAAAATGTTATTTTAGCAAGTTTAATTTCGCCAGAATTTTATTTCCGAAAGTCAAAAGATTGTGAGAATGCCCCTGGTACGACGTCTTTTCACATCTGATAAAATTCTTTCGAAACGCGTTATGCTTTTTCATTTTTATGGTGTTTTTAAGAAATTTTTCTTTGTATTTTACCTGTAATCGAATTCTAACTTTAAAAAAACTTTTTTAATGGGAAATTATAACTCCCATAACACTGGGATCGAAAATATATCTTGTCTTACAATAATTTTGACATTATCTATGAAATATTAGTTTATACTTGTGTTGTTGAGTAATTTTTACATTTTACAGATTTTCGTAGCTTAATTATTTTATCGCTACTACAGGAAAACATTTTACTACAGTCTAATAAATTTAATAAATAATAAAGTCACGTTGTTAAGATTTAACTATAAAGCGTTTGGTGTTTGGACGGAGATTAACCAGTAAAGAATAAAAACATAACTATTTGAACATGGTAGGAAGCCTGAGAAAGGAATGTCATTTGATTTCAGTAAATGTCAGCATAAAAGCTTACGTAGCATAGAACACCCTTGCTACTGATAAAGATTAAATATATACATACCCGTATAGTAAATATAAAATTTTACTCAAGAACTTTGTCCAGTCTCTCGTATTATTTGATCATCTTTCTATTTAAAATTTCATATTGGGAATTTTACTCAAGTTTTGCGAAAATATTTTACGTCAGAATTTTATTTAAAAATATTTATCTCTTTTAATTTGACTTATTCCTGTGTGATTTATATTTTATTTATTTTATGATGAAATTTATGGTTCGAGTCGGAATATTTTCATTTGGCACTGATGTATTTAGTGTTAAATCATGGCCTTGAACTTGAAATGCATTTGAATAATCTTCATTATCCCTTAGTAACAATCAGTATTGATGCAGTATTGCTGTGGTTAGTTTTTTTTTTATCCCTTTAAGACCAAAACCTTTTTCGTAGAAATGAAAAGTTTTGGTGGATTCCCCTAATTAATAGGATCATGTCTGATTGAAAAAAAATATTTATAAAAATATCCGATGTCAGGCTATGCCAAGGGAGTATCCACGCAATTCTGTGAGTGCAGGTTCGACTTTAAATTGCACAAAAAGAGGAAAATGTTTTTCTTTTTCTTTAACATCACCTACACAACTGTGTAGGTCAGGTGTTAAAGGGTTATATTAGAAGTATTTACAATCCAGTACTGTAAAAGTACTCCCTTTTTATTGAAAATAGTTCCAATTTTAACACCATTAAGATTTAACCGGAAACCTTTCTCCTGTCATGACATAATTTTACTAATACTGGATGAACATTAGTTGTCGGTATTCGTTATACATTTCCAAATTTTAAAAACCTCTATATTGGCACACGGTTGTATTAAGTTTGCACAATATTGCACCGAGATTTAGCCATCATTGTTCAAGCATTCGTTCGGTATCGAGTTTTGACTAAAGAGTTATTGACTTGCATACAAGACCGGGTAAAATCCCTAAATCCGGTATGAATTATCTTATTGAATGTTAATTTTTATCACCTTGCCATTTCATGTACGATTTATGTCCTGTTAACAACCAATTTTTATTTTAATACCAATCAGCAATATATACACATTGAATTCTGTAAAGATTATTTAACTGGCATAACGTTAATGAAATTTTCTTGCTTGAACGTCGATGCATCTAAAATAGTCTTATAGTAACCACGCTATTTCCATGAGTCTTGCAATAGCAGTTAAAGCTGTAAAAATAATAATAAATCACTTATACAACACATTTAAAGATTCTTCAAACTTTCGCGTCTTTTAACAGTCATTCGTCGTCCGTTGATTCAACTATATTTTGTTTCTTCACCTGATCGAATATTCTGATATCGATATTTTCAACTTTAATCAAGAATGATTGATCATCCAAAGACTTTTGTAGACTCTAAAAGACTTTTTTTGTAGTGCCATTCTTTTGCAACCTACATGATTCCGTACTTCGACTGTGGTACAGTTTTCCTCTTCCTGGACTTTATCAGCATCGGTTTCATCCTCTTTAAAATACTGAGATCCGCATTTTTCTAAAAATGTTCCGTAGTTTGAGGCAATTACGCAGAGAAGGTAGGGGATAGGTGGGGAAAATCCCCCCTCCTCCCCCGTCCAAGGAGCTCCACTACTCTGAGATTTTATAATTTTATATGAATTTATATATTTTGGCATTTTTAAAGGATAAGTTCAACTTTTAAAAATCCGATATGGCTAGTAAAGTGAGTTTTAATTAAACTTTCAATGTCTTGTAAGTGAATTCATATTTAGCATTAAAAGAAAATAACTCCCATTTTTGTTACAATTTTTAATTGTTTGTTGTGATGTTTTTCAGGCCATCTTGAATCATTGTTTTGATGATATTGAACGTTTCATAGCAAGGTTACAGCATGCTGCTGCCGCTTTCAAAGAACTTGAAAGGCGCCAAAAGAGCAGAAAAAACAAGAAAAAAGATATGGGTGGTCTGTATTTTATTAAGTTTTTGTATGATACATTTTTTTGGCGCTGCATTTTCATCTTTTTATTTCCTTATATTTTTTTAGACGATAATACATTTTTTTTTTAAATGTTATGTTTTTAATTAAATTGATTTAGTTTTTAAGTGTTTTTCGTATTTGAAAAAAAAGTTGATTTAAAAATCAATTGCACATTTACTTTTACTTGTGTTATAGGTCTTCGCAACATTGTAAACTGAAAAATTCAACTTTTATTTTTCTTTTGTTCAATTCTCTATGTGTAGAACCTTCTATAGCTGTGTGACAAATTTTTTGATTTACAAAATTCCTCTGAACGCAGAAAGATTGAAAACTGTAAATAATACAACAAATTATGCAATAGCACTTATTTCCCCATTTTCTAAGCAGCATAATATGAAGCATTTAATTTAGGCAAATCAATTGCTGTTGTCGCTTGTTTACTGATATGTAATCAATTACACTGTACATTGCTACATTAAAGAAAAAGTTTAATGTTAATATGTACTGATTAATAAGATTAAAAGAATTTCTCTCAAGAAATTAAAAAAAAATTATTTTTAGAATTTAGAATATTTGCCTTTCGTTGATGTTACCATCCAGTTTGAGATAATAAGGAATTTTTTTTCTGTGTATTTTATTTACTTTTAAAGAAATATTTTGAAACATCATACCTATTTTCATGAATTTATTTAAAATATTTTTTTCCCTTTTCCAGATGGGATGCTAAGCATCAGAGCAAAACCACCCACAGAAAGAGAATTTGTTGATTTACTTCAAAAGTTCAAATTATCTTTCAATCTATTAGTAAGTGGCATTATTGGTTTTCTGTACTATATTTATATTACGTTCATTTACTTTTTTATCTATTATCGATTACTTAGTATTTTATCGCCTTTTTGGCGCAGTTTCACAACTTTAATGTACTGATGTTGTTCTTAAATGTTCAAAAAATGCACATATACATTATTAAAGCATTATATTACGGTTTTTAGGCAATATTTGTTTTTAAAAATAACTTGGATGCTTTTGTGATCTACAACAAGGAAAAAAAATCTGGGATTTAAAAAACTTGTTAAAGATTATCCACGATGCATCGAAAAATCTTTGCTTTACACTCTCGTATTGCAGCCATTCACTATGTGGCGAATGAGGGGAATGTCCACCGTTCTCTGTGTTCTCTGTGTTATAAGGAAACATAGTCCAATGAGATCGCCCGAACTCATGTGTACAATAAAAGTCATAAAGACGGACAGGTATTTCTTGCTACCCAAGGATGATCCCTCTTTTCATAATTCCATGTTGCTACTCCACACTAATTTTATACCATAAGGAAAGCGCACCTGACGTCACTGTGGGAAAAATTACTGTGGATCGGATCCACAGAAATTTTCTGTCCGTATTTACGACTCCTACTGTAAACAAGAATCCAGGTGATCTAATTGGTCTACGATTAACAGCTCTGTGGTACTATTGGTTAACGTTGCCTGTATGATGCCTGTAATGATCGCTAAAGCAAAAATGTAGTTGGTAGATTGGTTGAAGTAAGTGTTTGTTTGTAAACACGCCCTTTCCTTATAGTGATGTCAACTGCCCTTTCCTTATTGAAGGTGACAGGGCATTGCTGCGCATTGTTGGTCTCTACACTGAGAAGTGTGAAGCCGTTGTCACGACGTGCTTCGGATGCGGTACTGCAAAGGGCTTTTCCTCGTGTGTAACGAAAATTCGGGTCATCTTCTCATAGTCCTCCTTGAAAGCAGTCTCTGTCCTGCAGCGTGGTTGTTGGTTGCTACTGTCATGGTTTACAATTGCGACCTGCGCTGTCGGTCGATTCTTATGGTAGAACACCCTAGATGTCGGCATGTGGCGGCTGTTTCCTAGCCGGTTCTTCTGCCTGGTGGAGTTTGCCGTTGTTTCGGTTGGGCTTTACACTGACTTCTTCTACAGATTTGAGATCTTTCGATCCTGATACTTGTCTTCATTAGTTTTACGCTGTCGTATCTGGCATCCTGTTAAAGCATTTTTTTTTTTAACATTTACTATTATTGTGTACATATACAAATATTTACATTTGATAAGCACGCATATTGTAGTAAATGTTTCTTCATTTGCTATTAGCAGTATATTTATATTAAAGCACTTAGCAATAAAATAAAGAACTCTTAAAGCCCCTTAACGTTTGAATGTTTTGATATCCATAAAAGTTTATTGAAGTAAAAATAACAGAACATTTTTCAAATATATTTGAAAGAAAATTCTGCTAAAGGCCATTGATACACAAAACCCCCCTTCTATTTGAAGAATTGGGTGGGTAACATTTAACTATTACCCTTTTGACAGGTACTTTTAATCTTTAAATTTTCTGTTCGAAAACGGAAAATAAATCTCTTCTTAAAGGCTTGACTGTGTGAAATTTTGAGATAACTTTTTAAAAAGGTATGTTTATATCTATGATGTTTTCTTGCTTAGAGTGTCTTTTAAGTGAAAATTCCGTCTTTACTTCTTTTTTCAGGCAAAGCTAAAAAGTCACATTCACGACCCCAATGCTCCTGAGCTTGTTCATTTTCTATTCACCCCTCTTGCCTTGATTGTGGATGCAGCGAAAGACTCCAATTACAGTTCAACACTGGCCGCCCGAGTAGTTGCCCCGCTTTTGACAAGAGATGCTGTCGAGCTTCTCATGAACTGCTGTACATCCAAGGAGAGTGACCTATGGCATAGCCTTGGGGAATCTTGGACTACACCTAGGTATTTTTTTTTCATTGCGTATTTTATATTGGATAAAAATAGTTTTAACCCTTTATCTACTGACGGTACTTATATGTACCATTAAAATAACTTGTTATAAAATGCATTAAATGCATCGATTAGTTGTAATACAGTTTAGAATGAGCTATAGATACATTACTTTATCTTGTTCCAAAAGCATTATTAGTTACACAAAACAAAAATAGTTTTAAAAGGATGATTTCTTTTGCCTTTGCATCTTTTCAACTTTATTGGCTTTGAAGGGGGAGGGGGATTTTCAATTCGGAAATATTTCTATATATCTATTGTAAGAACAGTATATTTGTACATTTCCTAATTCTACAAAATACTAAGAAGATATTTAAAATAAAAGATTTGAGTGGGGTTATAAATAGTGCACGAAATCGCTATAAATTCAAATTTAATTAATCCTTCTAAAAATTATTAAATGATTATGTAAATCTTCTAATGTAGTTTAAACAATTTACGGAAAATGCTTTAGAAGATAAAATTTTCATGAATTCCTAATTCAGTACATAAAGGGTTAAATAAATCTTCACATTCTGTAAAGGGGGGAAAAGCACAGCAAAGCTACTTCAAGGAAACATCTAACACGTCATTTAATCTTTTCAGGAGTGTGTTTTTTCGTTACACCCAGGACCCTAATTGTGAGTTTTTAAGGGATGTCGCATTGTAGATTTATCTTGATGTTATCTTACGATACTTCGTGAGGAATAAATACATTTTTACTTCTCGCGAAGTAAAACTCGTGGTCCAACTGTTCTTCTTAGAACCAGTATTTTCTTTCAGAAATTATCGCCTTATTTAACCGCAGATATTCTGCAATTAAATAAGGTGAAAATTTATGTAAAAAAATGCTGGTTCTGTTGGACCACACTGCATCACAAAAAAATAAATAAATAAATAAAATAAAATACATGTACAACTGAAAAGGTTGAGTTAGTTTACACTAAAGCCACATTTATTAATTTTGTGAAACTATTTATGTGAACTACATTTGACGTTTTTTTCGTATGAAGCAGCTAAATAAATGCAACCGCATGCCAAGAACTATGGAAATTATGAAGCAAATTTTAATTTTATCAATTTTCCCCATTATTACGGCTTCTTGAGAACTTACCCTGCTATGCTCGCTAAGTGACGCTGCATTTTCTCATTCACGTCTTATTAAACATTTTTAGATATGATAATGTTAATTAATCATTTCAATATTCAATATCTTTAAAAATTCCTTTATTTTAACAATAACACATCAAAACGTTTCCTTTCGTTAAATTTTATTTCAATGCAAGGGAACTATTCTACAAAGATTGTTTATTGTTTCGACACACATTCTTTAGAAGCTAAGGATTAGTCCAGGTGTGTTTTGACTTATTCTTGATTGATTATGTATGTAATAACAAGCACATGTAATATCCAAAAGAGTCGAAACTAGAGAGCATGCTGTTTTGTGAGAAAAAAATTCAAACTTCTGTAGTATCCTTTTCCTGGCTGTTTCAAAATGCAGTCGTGCTTTGTTCTGCAAATGATTGCAAACCATTTTTTAAATTAGCATACTAATGTTTCTGAAGGCTGAGTTATATTAGCCAATGTCTAGTTGTGAGAAAACGAAAAGCTGTAACCATTACACTCGCTGTTTGTAAAACTGGAGTACTTTATCTAAAAGTATTGTAAATTAAATTTATCTTTCAATATCATTTACTTGATTTTAGATAAAATTTGCCGTTTTTTTTATATTTCATCCTTTTCTTCTTTTAAATACAGCTTTTGATTAGTTATTGATTAGGAAATGTTACAAGCGTGTAGCTATTGTTTTTTCGCAAAAAATGTTGGGAAAAAAAGCACTAGCGGATATCGTAACATTTATAAGATAATTTGTGCGAAGCCTTTTTTTAAAGTAAGTACCGTTTAGCTATTAAAAAAACCCACAAGGCTATTTTCTTAACAATTTTATTTTTACATGAAAGCCTTGATAATATACTTTTCAACTTAATTTCCGCCAATATAAGGCACTTACCGTATGACCAGTTTTTGTAATCCCACCCTATTAGAAATCTGCCGCCTGCTGTGCTAACCACTTCATTACCGCCGGTTTGACGCCGTCATTGCCGTTTTAAGCGCTGACCGTTCTTTAAGTACAGGAGCAAGTGGCAGTCACTTAGCGCTTGGTCAGGGCTATACGGAAGCTGATGAAGTTGTTCCTAACCATATGATGCGATGAGATACTGGGTTTAACCCTGACCTAGCACCAAGTGATTACCTCTTGTCCCTGCACTTCAAGAAGTACCTTGTCGGTCAGAGGTACAACGACTACGATGACGTCAAAATGGCGGTGATGCAGTGATTAATATAGCAGGCGACATATTTCTATGAGGACAGGATACAAAAGCGGATCGTACGATACAATAAGTGCCTTAATACAAGCGGAAATTATGTTGAATATTAGATTCAAAGTCCAGGCTTTCATCTAAAAAAAATTGTGAAATAATGGCATTTTTTTTTTCCAAAGTGGTACTTTCTTAAATCTTTGATGCAGAATAAGCATCTGACAAGTTTGAAACTTCAGTGGTATTTTACGTATTCCTCATCTGTTTATTCTGATGATATTTTTATGTATTCCTCATCTGTTTATTCTGATGATATTTTCTGCTAAGACTTGTAAAAAAATGTTGTAGTCTCCAGTGTGTTAAAAAGGTTGTAGTCGCCACTGTGTTCTTGATCACATTTGCCAGCCCATTCTTTGTTACACGTGGCAAATCTTGTGAATGATATGGAATTAGAGTGGCTAGTCTGAATTGGTAACCTGATGATTTTTAATGCATTAATTCATGTTTTGCTTTGCGAAGCATCTATTATTGTTGTTAAGAAAATTTAGAACTTGGTCTAATTTGGTCATGACATTCTGTGCGTTTCGAGGCATACGCTAGTAGGCGTCCAGAATTCGTCATTCAGTTTTATATATGTGGTAAAAAATTTGCCTTTCTTTTCACTAATAAATTGTTACATTTTATAAAAATTAACTACATGTTTTACAACGGTCTTTGTGTTTTAAAAGCTTTCTTTTGTAGCATTTGCGCTTTATTTTTCTGTATAAAAATTTAGCGTATTTTTCTATCTCTGAATGACTTAAAGGTCCGTTTTATATTTTTTGGGTCAATTTCTTTATATTTGTATCAACATTACAAAACTCTTCCTATTTATTTAGAGAGCAGTGGAAAGGTTTTGAAGGTAGCTACCACCCTGTTTTTTCGGATGGCTGGGCTCCTGAAAACCCTTTTTCAGAAGAAAGGGAAAGGGCTGAAGCTACTGCTGCAGCAGCTGCTGCTCTTGCTCAAAAAAGAAGAAATCTGGAAGTCGTAAGTATTTCTGTTTTATTACTATTATTATTATAACGTTTTTAGTATTCCGTACTTAAAAAGTAAAAATGGAACCATTATAAGATCACTTGTGTCTTTCCCTGTCACAGCCGTTTTTCTCGAAAACTATGCAACGTGAAAATTTAAACTTAAGGATGCTGGCGAAGACACTCGTGAGCTAACGCTAAACCTATGTGGAGGTTATTTGCTAATATCTCTTGTGCATTTCGACATTTTCAAATTTTTTTGCATTGGATATCCGAGGTCCATTTTTGAGTACTACATCGCTCCTTTTTTACTTTTTCGATTTTGGTTGCAGATATTTTTTTAAATGACACTTTCATCTTCGGAACCTCTTTTGCAAGTGAAAGTAACTCTATAAAAATATCCGCAACCAAAATCGAAAAAGTAAAAAAAACGAAAAATGTAGAGGTGAACCTCAGCTATAAAATGCAAAGAAAATAAATAAATATATATATATATATATATAAGCAATTCCATCGTAACTGACGTAACATTTTATCATCGAATTTATTTACTAATAAAGCTAGAACAAATTTTTACAATTTAAAATATTTCTTACTAATGCCTTAATACCCAAATACCTGCAGATCATTTCAATCTCTCTTTGAGTCCCAAAAAATGCAATTCAAAATTCTGTAACTGACGTAACATAAAATAGACAAACATTTTTTCTGCCTTCATTGAAGTGTAAAAATTATCAAAACTAACCAGTTAAAAAAAGTGATTTAATGTTCTCCACAACACTAAGTAATGCCATATTATAACAGCAACTTGTTTAATCAATTTCTGAATAATAAAAAAGAAAAAATGGCATTTACACGTTTAACTTACGTAAATTTTAGTGTGTAACTGACGTAACATTATGACTTTACAAAAACAATAATGGTACTTAACTTAATTTGTAAACAGTAATTTACAATGCCTTTTTATTAGGATTTTTCTATAGAATATAAAAATATCAAGTTTTCCAATTATACCCTTAAATTAAACATATTATAAATTTGACCCCTCCCCCCCCCCAAAAAAAAAGATGATTTTCTGTGGAATTGCCCTATATTTAGAAATGTCGAAATGCACATGAGATATTAGAAAATAACCTCCCCATATGTTTAGCATTAGCTCAAGCAGGGACAGGGGCGTTATAAAGGCTATTGATACGCATATTTATAGATTATTACCCATTGGCAAATATTTTTAGGAAAAATTTAGGGAGGCTATTTAAGTTACCAGAAAAAATCGTTTATTTTTGTATATCGTGTGGAGTATCGTTCGAAAGATCTCTTAACACTGAACTGAAAAATATATTTTAATTTCATATGTTTGTTTTAAAGGGATATAGTTGATAATGTACTGCAAAAATACACCTCTCCACTTATTTCCGAATCTACTGAAACTAAAATTATGGGAAAATTAGGGATAGTAGAAGCTCATTTACACCTTGCAGGAAAACTGTAGCGATTATCCTAGGTCGCATAGTTTTTGATAAAACCGCATTTTTTTGTTACATACAAACTTTAATTTGCCGGCGCTCAGCGGGGAAGTTGAGGGGCGCTCAAGGTACAGTCGTGGAAAAAAAAATAAAATAAACACCCACTACTAACTCCTCAACAAATTATCGTACAAGAAAATTACTGGTACCGAACGATTGAAAATAAAGTCTACTTTTAAATGATGCATATAAAAATTTGCTTAGGGGGCCATCTACTTATTAAAACAAACCATAACTTTGTTTTTTTCAATAGCAGTACATAATTCTAGCATAAATGAACTCTACACCCTCCAATTAGCCTAAAAACAAATTTTTATGCAATTCGTACCATAAGTTTCTGAGAAATTATTTTAAAACGAGCGTATTTTAAGGACTTTATTCAAATTGAAGTTCCACACTCGATTATTAACCGAGAGAGCCCCTTTCTTGATCAAGGCACATTAAGCGCCACTCAAAGAGTCAATGAAGCCTGTTAGATTACACTACTGCAGAATAAATTTCAAAATATCTAGTCACTTCCATCATAGACCATCATTTTGCAGTTTTTTAAGTATAATTTGAAAATTACTTGAAAGAAAAATGTGAAATTTTGGTTTTCCATAAAGTAAAGGACTTCATAAATCTAAATCCATCAACAAAAATTGTAGGTTGCAATTCTTAATTTTTTCGAATATTAATTTCATAATTCATAATATAAAATTATAAAAATTGCAAATTCTACGTATTTATGTTTGGGTATATTAGTATTATTGCTACAAAAAAATTAGCACATTAGGAGCATAATTTTGGGAGATGTAAATAAAAATATGAAAATTTAGTTTAACATTAGAAGCACTAAATTTCGAATGTTTATAATTCAAAAAATTATCATTCAAATGACTTGAAATTTGGTGTCTAGGCATAATTTGAACCGAAGATTTGAAATATCTCGTTAAAATTGGGTATTGCCATTGAAAAAAAAATGGTTTGGATTCGTTTTAATATGTAGATGACCCCTAAGAAAATTTTATATACATCATTTAAAAGTAGACATTATTTCCAATCGTTCGGTACCAGTAACTTTCGTCTACGATAATTTGTTGAAGAGTTAGTACGGGGTGTTTACTTTTTTTTTCCACGACTTTTTATCGACATGGAATCTTAAAAAAAAAAAAAAAAAAGTCCGTCATTAGCCGATATATTAATTAAAAACCTATTTAGGAAACCACGGCATGGATCAAAGCGGTATTTGATTTGCTAGTTTTTTCGTGAATGCGAATGCGCATTATGTTCATGCTTCTAATTTTTAACGATTTTACTGTTTATGATTTATTTCGTTGGCTAAGAGAATGTATCAAATTAGCGGCCACTGTAAAAAATGCATACATTTTTTTATAAGCCTGAAATATCAGGGAGGGAAAACCAAAACATACAAAGGGAGAGAGACTTTCTAAAATTTCACTAATGTATGTGGGAATGAACAGCTACACTGTAGAGAAAAAATCTGTAATTTTTACAGAAAATAATTGTATTTTTTACAAAAAAAAAACTGTTTTTCTTTAAAAAAAAGTTTTTTCTGTGAAAGAAACTGAAATTCGTAATTTTTACAGAAAAAAATATGTATTTTTTATAGAAAAAAACCTGTTTTAATGAAAAATTAGATATTTTCTGTAAATTAAACAATTTTCCACTGGCGCCAAAATTGACAGTTTTTTCTGTCAATTTGAGATTTTTTTTTTTTTTTAACAGTGTACAGTTGTGGAAAAAAAAGTAAACAACCCCTATTAACTCCTCAGCAAATTATCGTAGAAGAAAGTTACTGGTACCGAACCATTGGAAATAATGTCTACTTTTAAATGATGTACATAAAATTTGCTTAGGGGGCCGTCTATTTATTAAAACGAACCCAAAATTCTTTTTTTTTCAGTGGCAATACCCAATTTTAACAAGATATTTGAAATCTTCGGTTCAAACTATGCTTAGACACCAAATTTCAAGTCATTTAAATGATAAGTTTTTGAATTATAAACAATCAAAATTGAGTGCTTCTAATGTTAAATTACATTTTCATATTTTCATTAATATCTCCTAAAATTATACTCCTAATGTGGTAATTTTTTGTGTAGCAATAATACTAAAATACTCAAATATAAATAAGTTGAATTTACAATTCTTATAATTTTATGATATGAGTTAAGAATTATGAAATTAATATTCGAAAAAATTATGAATTGTAACTTACAATTTTTTTGATGGATTAGATTTATTAAGACCTGATAGAAGTGATTAGCTATTTTGAAATTCCTTATGCTATCCTGTAATCTAGCAGTCTTGAGTGGCGATTAAGATGCCTTGATCAAGAAGGAGGCTCTTTCGGTCAACAATCAAGTACCGAACTTCAATTTGGATACAGCCCCTAAAATACGCTCGTTTTAAAATAATTAATTTCTCGGAAACGTATCGTACGAATTGCATAAAAATTTGTTTTTAGGCTAATTGAAGGGTGTAGAGTTCATTTATGCTGTCAGAATTGTGTACTGCTATTGAAAAAAAAAAGGTATGGTTCGTTTTAATATGTAGATGGCTCAATTCAGCCAAGCAAATTTTATATACACCATTTAAAAGTAGACTTTATTACCAATCGTGTGGTACCAGTAACTTTCTTCTACGATAATTTTTTGCAGAATTAGTAAGGGGTGTTTACTCCCCCCCACCCCCACCCCACGACTGTACGTTCATACGAAAAGTAGCAACTCAATGAAATATAGCAGTCACGGACTTTGATAAATTCATGAACGAATATGAGCTCACGATACACGAAAACGGAATCCGCGAGAAGAGAATCTGATTGTTAGTTAAACAACATCGATAGAAATTGGTTACAGAAAAGAGAAGTAAAAGTACTCTCTTCATTAGGTGTTTATTGAATAGGCAAAAGGTCCCTAGTATTATTTAGTAATCACCTATTTACGCATTAAACTCCTATTTGTAGATTTTATGTCCCATTAAATGTTTGTATTTGTCTTCGTATTCGAGTGTGTTCTGTTTTGTGGTAAATTATTCACCTTAATCCCACAACAATTTTGGGAGCTCGGCCGGGATTTTTCAAACAGAATATTCCACGCCGGAAACTAAAATTTAAATATTTCATATAAGAACTGAAGATTTGAATGAAAATTGAAAGTAAAGTTCGTGTGTCTGTATGTATGTCTATATGGACAAAATTTTCGTGGGCGCTCTAACGCACGAACTGCTGTGTAGAATAGGATGAAATTTCACATGAAGTTCTATCCTTAACTGATAGAACTGATTAGTTTTCGTGCAAAATCCTCCAAGAGGGAGTGCTACAAATCAGTGATTTGCATTTGTTCGATTTATGTGAAGCTTATATCTCTAGCTTATGTACGCAGAATGCAGCGAAATATAATTTAGAATGTTCATGATAGGAATAGATAGTCATTCAATTTTGGTTGTGGTCGTCTAAGAGGGGGTGCTGAGATTCGATGATTTGTTCGAAATATGCGATGCTTTATATCGTCTGTTTAAGTGAACTTAATTCAACGAAACTTCGCACTTAGCATCCTGAATATGGGAACCCATTGCCATTCAATTTTGATTGCAGACATGTAAGAAATTGATTTGATTTATATAGAAGAAAGTTTCGCGATGGCCGTAACTTGCTAGTTTATAGTTGATAAACCTTTTTTTTAAACTTTTATCTTGGAGAAGAAACGTTTATGTTATATATATATGAATACCACACTATCTTCACTCGCGTTATTTCTACTAAGAAAAAGTATTTTCTAATTTAATGACAGTTGATTGTTCTTCCGCTCAAAGTGGATAATGGATTTGTCTTACGCTGAAAGGAGAAATATTCAGCAAATAAGTCAAAAAGTGCCATATTCTTTATTTTGTAGATATTTCTTTAATTTCGAGAAGATGTACAGGGTCTGCACATGAAATCTTCCTGATTTCAAATGTTAATTGTATTGAAACTAGGAGTTCTAGCGACTTGCGATCTGCGGTATCATGAATGGCAACACAAGTTTATTTTGCTGCAATTTTTTTCCCCAAAACAGTTAATTTCCAGCACAAAAGTAGGGAATACATCGATTCAGCACAACTGACATGCTGTGCAACACGTGGATTGAGATTGAATATCGACTGGACATTCTGACAGCTTATGAACGGAGCCCATATCGAAGTGCATACATGTACTAAAATGTAACTTTTTCAGACAAAGAAACGTTTGCAGCAACATAAGCTTTTTGTCATGACATATCAATAATGCATACGACAAAAATTAACTGTTTCGGAAAAAAATTGCAGCAAAATAAACTTGTTGTGTTGCTATTCCTGAAACCGCAAATCTCTAGGACTCATAGTTTCCGTACAATTAATATTTAAAATCAGAGAGGTTTCATGTGGAGACTTTGTACAGGCATCGATGGCTTTTACAGAATAACTTGTTTGTGTCAAAAAAGGCTCTCTTGTTTAACATCGACGGAGTATTGGTAGGATTCGAAATTTGGCCTTAAATTATTTTAAGTGATGCCAGTTACTTCTTAATAATACTCGGAAATGATTAAACAAAAGCGGCTAGTTAGCGCTACTGACAGATGTCAAAAAAAGAACAATAATATTTACAGACCAGGCAAAATATACGTGTGAAAGAAGATACCACATGTTTCTCTGGAAAAATTATCCCTGCGTTTAACGTCAATCAAGTGCTATTCACTTTTTCAAACGGTGGCCAGCGTGGTGGTAGATTGAAACATGTTTCTAACTTCGTATTTTCAAAATGAAATCAGTGCACATTTTGTTCATCTCATCTGCTCTTTGCCTTTCTCCATGAAGAGAATGTTCGACCTCTCAACCCTTCAGCCTGTTTCAGGGATCATCTGTCCACGGTAGGACAGTAGAATCGCATATTTCCAAGCGTGCATGGGCTTTGCCTAATGGAACAAAAATTTAGAGTTACTTTAAATTCTGTTTTTACTATATATTAAGTTTAAATGCATTTATTTTATTTTGAAAAATACATAACTTAGTTGCTAAATTATTATAAAGAAGTTAGTGTGTTATATTCAGCTTTTCATTTCATTTCCTTTTTACCTAGCCCGAACACGAAGACTTCAGGGTCTCTTCGCGTGGCGACCGAGAGAGTCGTTACGGCAGCGAATTCCATTACAACGATCGTCCAGTATCTCCAGCTCGTTCCTCTGAAGTGCCACATGCCAGCTTCGAAAGCAGATACTACGATAATCATCTTGAACCAACACCCAGGCGAGATCCCTATGACAGGTATGGACCAGCACTTCAATTAATTAAATGTATTTTTAATAATTCGTAGGTGTTTATTCGATTTATGTGGCGGTCTTATTTTCCTGCAACTGATTGAATTATACGTATCATTTGATATTTTAACAAGAAAGAAAAATCATGCGTCAAGTATAGAACAAAAAATCTTCTTAAAACACCATCAAAAATTTTTAAATGCGCTAGGCACCTTCGAAAGATCTGAGTCTTTCTTCGTCAGGCGCAAAGAAGACGTCCTTCTACAATGAAAGCAGCAGCAAGACTGAAATGAGAGATAAGGGAAAGGAAACAAGCTGAAGAAACAGCCAATAGGAAGTTAGAAATCAACAGCTAATAAGAAAGTGGAATACAACAGCCAATCACAGAAGAGAATAATCAAAACAAAAGAACACAGAGTAGGAGGGGCAGAAATTGGGAGGGGGAAAAATACATATAATTCAATATGGGAACACATGAAATGAAATTAAATAAATAAATAAATGAATGAATAAAATATAAAAAACAGACTAATATTAATTAATACAAAAATAAATTAAATGGTAGTACTGAAAAAGGTTTTTCCAAGCTGCTTTTCTTTTCAGTACTACCATTTAATTTATTTTTGTATTAATTAATATTAGTCTGTGTTTTATATTTTATTCATTTATTTATTTTTTAATTTCATGTGTTCCCATATTGAATTATATGTATTTTCCCCCCTCCCAATTTCTGCCCCTCCTACTCTATGTTCTTTTATTTTGATTATTCTCTTCTGTGATTGGCTGTTGTCTTCTACTTTCCTATTGGCTGTTGATTTCTAACTTCCTGTTGGCTGTTTCTTCAGCTTGTTTCCTTTCCCTTATCTCTCATTTCAGTCTTGCTGCTGCTTTCATTGTAGAAAGACGTCTTCTTTGCGCCTGACGAAGAAAGACTCAGATCTTTCGAAAGGCCTAGAGCATTTAAAAATTTTTGATGGTGTTTTAAGAAGATTTTTTGTTCTTAGTCATTCACACCAGTTTTAACTTATTTTCTTTGTCAAGTATAGAGTACGAAACATTTTCCAGCACATTAAGAATAACTTTGCCGTTTAAGTTTAAATATGTCTAATTGAACCATTTGGAAACTCATAGCACATGTGAAAACGCAATTTCCATCTACCGGAAAGTTAGCCCTGCATTTTTTATCCATAAGCTACATGCAGGTAAAAATTTAGTTCAGTTCGGAAATACATACCACATTTGAAAATACCCCTTTAGCAATTTCCGCTAATCAGGAGAATGATACGTGAATTTTTTGTTCAGACCTGTATACGAGATTATAGAATTTATACAAAACGAGTAACATGCAAAAAATTAGTTACATTTAAAAGCGCATATCGAAATTGAAACCGCTCAATTATTGCTCGAAGACAGTACCATAGCCTATTTCTTTTGTGTGTCCTTGTAAATGAACGATAAATGCTATGAATGCACTCTTATATAGTAATCATCTTGTACTGAAATGCAGTGATTTATATCAATTTCAATACATTTGAAATAGCGTAATATCATTAAAATACATTGCAAACGATTTTTCTCCATTGATCGTAATGTAACGGAATACTTTTGAGTGAACTATTAATGCTACACACTTCATATTCAATATCGAACATGCTAGGGTAAACATCATTAACATATATTAATTGCATGAAAATCAGAGTATATTTACGCGAGTTAAAGCGTGGACAGACAAACCGAATTCATAAATACTTTTCAACTATTGTGGAAAGAGTTAAAAAGGCAGAGCACAGTTAAATACATCATTAGTTGTCTCTAGTCTCTTTTTTTGTTTTCGAGCTTGGTTCACAATTTGTGCCCATGTTTCCTATATGTAAAATGTACAGGACAATACACAATATATTTAAAATTGAGATGAATTTTGAACTCTTATCTTCTTGAATGAAAAAGAGTATATTTAAATTTTCACCCCAGAAGGTTGAGTTTTAAATGCATTCTGGAATAATATTTCGTTCTGTCCTAGATTCTGCAAGTATCTTTTTTTTTTTTTGTCACTATTTACAAAGAAGCCATTTAAATTGTTGCTTGAAAAATATATGATAAATAAGAGTTAAAAATATATATTTGATCAAATTATTTTATTAAAACTTTATTTTGAAAATAGAGGATTTTTGTATATATATATATATATATCTGCTATACATCATAGGCCTGTCCGTCAGTAACTCTAAGCTCAAAAGCAACACTAAATGTTGCACCTTCGATTGCACAAGAGCAGTCCCCTCTCCCATTTCCCTCCTGCCAACTTTCCGAACAGTAAATTTTAGGACATGATAGTGAGTTAAGGCTGTTTTAAAATCCAAACTGCCTACTTTCTGACACATTTTTTAATTCTTTTTAATTCTCAATTGCGTGAAATTGGCATGTTTTCTTATTCAAAAAGTATATAATTGAACGTTTTGCTCCACTCGATGCTTAATTTTCACAAAAGCTCACAGGAGCATAGCTCCAATACTTCTTTATTTTTAGTGAATGTCTAAATATTAGTCGGAACACTGCGCACTAAAACTCACTGGAACAGTTCTTTGTGTTGTGTTTTGCTATTTGTTACAAAAGGAATCCTTGGCGAGACTGATTTTCTGAAATTTCAACACTTCCGATTTTAATGTTTTTGCTCTGTTCATTTATTGGATTTTATTATGTATAATTCCATATAGATATAGTCAATATATATATATATATATAATTTCATAGTTTCTTATTTTACATACTGGTTTCCTATGTTCATATCTTGTTCATCTTTAGAATTTTTCCATTTGTTCATATATTTGTGATTTCATCTTATATATATATGTAATATATTATTATTATTATTATTATTATTATCCTTTTTCAGAAGATGTAATTGCTTTATAGTTTGCAAATAATGTATGAAATATAAATATGCGTGTGGAGGGGACGGGCTAATACACAATGGTTTTTATAATTGCAGAAAATTAGAGCTCCGGTACTTTTTTGTTAGAATTTAAGGCTTGGCTGTTACCTTTGAATAACTCCCTGATCTGAATTAATCTGCTTCTTATATAACTAATTAAGGATTTTTAAATATTTTATCCAGTATTAATGGCCTTCGGTAAGGGGGGGCGGGGGGAGCCTCCCCCCAAAACGCTCTTGAATGCTGTCACACTTGGCAAATTTACAAACTTAGCTAGCAAATTTATTTAAAACTTTAATAAAAACTATAATACACTTTCTATTTCTGATAGACTTGGCAAAAGTTATCAATCTAACCAGGAATATTATTAAACTTTTTACAAATAAGAACTATTATTACATTTTCTAATTGTGGTAACTTGGCAAAATTATAAAACTAGTTGGTAAATACTGAAATTTGGCTTGGCAATTTAAGATCCTCAACCTCCTATAAAAAGCCTTAACGATGGCCCTGATATTAATTTAATTAAACTATTTCACTTTCAACTATGGTTTTTTGTAAATCAGTTTAAAAATTTTTCAAAAGAATTTTTTCCCCATTTAATGATGCTAAAATCGTGCTTACTGTCTTTCTCAAACGCTGTTAACTGTGCTTCTAATTTAATAGTTTAGCTAAACTCTTAACTTTTCTTCCTCGTGTAAAACTGGATTTAAAGCAGAATCTTAACGTGGCATTCTTTTTGCAGGAACGGTGCTGTTACTCCAGTCTCAGACAGAGAATTCCACGATGTGCGCGACAGAGATGTGAGATCAGATTTTAGTGCCGATTCCATCGATCATGCATCAACTTCTGATCCCCAAGCGCAGTTCGAACGTCACCAGAAGCAGTTCTTCGAGGAACTGGTCTCCAAAGGTGCTAAAGTAGTCCAAGTTATGTATCCAAGAACAGCCAACAACGACAAGGAACTCACTGTTCTCAGAGGAGAATATCTGGAGGTATATATTTGATTTCAAATCTTACGCTACACCATAGGTCACGCTATGATTCAAGTCTTGCACATTTTGAAAAATTACAACTAAGGAAGTTTTAAAAATTGCACAACATGGTTCGAGTAGAAAGATCAAAATACATATTTTTCGTTAAAAAAAATAATTATTTTATTTCCCTTTTGATTCATTAAATGTTGTTTTAGTAACTTAGACGCAAAACAAGGTATAAAAACATCAAGTTGAAGTCTATCAAATTAAGTTTTAAGTGTCAGCTTAAAAATAAATAAATAAAAATACAAACCTTAAAAAAATAAAAACCTCTTGATCAAATTGTTTTATTGCGGCACTGAATGTACAGTCGTGGAAAAAAAAAGTAAACGCCTCCTACTAACTCTGCAACAAATTATTTGTAGAGGAAAGTTACTGGTACTAAACGATTGAAAATAAAGTCTACTTTTAAATGATGGATATAAAATATGCTTAGGGGCCATCTACATATCAAAACGAATCCAAAATTTGGTTTTTTTTCAATAGCAATACTCAAGTTTGACAACATAAATAAATTCTACACCCTTCAATTAGCCTAAAAACAAATTTTCAGGAAATTCGTACGATTAGTTTCAGTGAAATTAATTATTTAAAAATTAGCTTATTTTAGGGCCTGTATCCAAATTGAAGTTCGGTACTCGATTGCTGAAATGCTACAGAATGACTATATCACTTCTGTTAACGTATTATTTCTTGCCAATAGGACCATTTCACTCTCTGTATATGCTTCGGTCCAAATGTTTCAATAAAATGAGTAATGTATATATATTTCAAATTATGCTTTCCTGCACATCATAGACGGCCCCTTAAACCATCATTTTGACGTTTTTTAATAATAATTCGAAAACTATTTGAAATTGAGAATTTGCATAAAGCAGGACATAATAAATATAAATCTGTCAAATAAATTGTAGTTTGCAATTCATATTTTTGCTGTATGAACTTCACTGTTTATAATTATCAATCACGACTGATTCAACATGTTAGTGCAAATTATAAAGCAAGTAAACATATGACGAAATTTTGCAGACGCTTTCCACGTGTACATTAAAAGCTTTAGACTTAACAGTAATATAAAATATTTAGTTTGAAACCGCAGAAGGGTTTCGAATACCCTTTGAGAAAATTCTAGTATAACAGTTAATCCTTTGCAAAAATCATTATAAAAGATAAATTCAGGTTTGTATATCTAAAACATTTTGTAATTAGATGAAATTCATATAATTAGAAAATCATTCTGTGTCGTTGATGAATTAATTACATTTTATTTTATACGAAAATAAATTTTGGTCAGATGAAGTGAGAGCCAACTTGGGCCAGGAGTATAATTAATTATTATGTATATTTAATAAACATATATAATTAATTAACAATGTATATGTATGTATGTATTAATTACTTTTAAAAGAAATTTTGGACATTTTCGTTTTTGTTTCAGGCCGAAAATAGGACGATTACTGAAATTCGGTTTCGGTCTTAAAAACTTAACTCTCTGTTTTCACGTCACTTCGCTTATCGCCTCAGTTTTTCAAAGCCCCGATTTTCTGTATATGAGTTTGATGTAAATAATCTCCGGATTTTACGTCGTTGAATAATTTTCAACTTTGGATATCCCGACGGTTTAGTAAAATTGTCCATTTTTCATAATCCATCTTATAAGCACGAAAATTAAGCGGTAAGAAATGTCTTAGCCAAACTTTTCACAAAAGTGTCTAAAATACTCATTGAAATAAATGAGAAATTTTACTTCGATCATTGATCTGAATAAATATAACCACACACTGTGAATGACCCACGTAAGCGTTCTGGTCAAGCGGCGATTTACTGCGGTTACACGGTGTTTTTCTCCCGACTAAAACCGAAGCATTGCTTTGCATTGAAACGATCAGAAATTATCTAACATCCATTTCTGAAACAACGAATACTGATTACAATTCATTGTATAATATTGAAAAAAGAATTGAAGGAAGCAAACCTTAATTCATCAATATTTCATGCAGCATTATAAAAAACAACAAGTCATCATAAATCTGATTTTTATTCTTTTCATTTTTGTTTTTGTGTTTATTTTGTTTAATAATAATGTCTTATTGCGTAAAACTGCTAGAACAGTTATTTAAAATAGTCTTAAATTAATTAAAAATACAGCTTTTTATGAACATATTTTTCTCCAACTCCGGCTACCGCGACATTCCGGTTATGATGACACTTTTTTCTTGCCATTCGAGTGTCGGGATAACGAGGTTCGACTGTATATATATAGACTCTACGAAAAGTTTGTTTTGAGACAAATGTATTTGAAATATGTTATTTTCATTACTTAACTCTTAAGAGAAGTATAAAAACATTCTTTTCTTCTACATATATCGTCGCCTCAGAGCAACAGTGGGACATCTAGTATTAATCGAAAATGAGATGTCTGATTTACTGCTATGAAAAACTGTCTGCGTCTAGTGGAACAGTAGGGAATTTTTATAAAACACATCTGAGATGTAGTATTAAACATAACTTCGTGTTTCAGAAATTGTTCCACTAGATGCAAACACAGTTATTCATAGCAGTAAGACAGACATCTCATTTTTTTATTATTATTACTAGATGTCCTACTGTTGCTCTGAGGCGACGATGTGTCGATGCTTTTGTTTATTATTACTAGATGTCCTACTGTTGCTCTGAGGCGATGATGTGTCGATGCTTTTGTTTATTATTACTAGATGTCCTACTGTTGCTCTGAGGCGACGATGTGTCGATGCTTTTGTTTATTATTACTAGATGTCCTACTGTTGCTCTGAGGCGACGATGTGTCGATGCTTTTGTTTATTATTACTAGATGTCCTATTGTTGCTCTGAGGCGATGATGTGTCGATGCTTTTTTTTTTTAACTTTTATTGATTATTTTTTTAATTTTAACAATTCAATAACCCAAAACAAAAAATCGCTCTTTATGGTATGTTTTTGCTCATTTCAAATGTCGAAATAAGTAACCTCTCTTTTTTTGGAGAAGTCTTTTTAAACCTGATAAATAATAAATTTAAAGTTACTGATGCATATATTTATAGCATAAAAAAAATCGGTCCATCATTCGAATATGCTTTAAATATTCGAAAGTTATAGTAATGTTTAAATATTCGAATATTACTTTTGAAATACATTATACAGGGTTCCTACGAGTCAGGAAAAACCTGGAAAACAGGGGAAAGTAAGGAAATTCCAAAATTTAGGCAAAAGTCGGAGAATTTTTTAAATATTTGAAGTAGCCAGGGAATTTTTGATGTACTACTTTCTATCGGAATCTCGATTGTTGTCGTACATGAAGAAATTTTTGAATTACTTATTCATCCAATTTAAAATTTTTATATAAAATTTATGCAAGCTATATAACAATGGCAGAATGTGGAAAATAATTAAAAATCTGAAATTCATACAGCTTGTACATTTTTAGCGCTTATCTAAAAAAAGTTTTAGATTAACATTGTCCATTGTGGAGGGTTTTACAACAATATATGAGACATTCTCACAATTTTTTAACTTTCAGAAATAAAAATCTGGTAAAATTAAACTTACTAAAATAACATTTTAAACTTATAAACGAATGCCTTAATGATTCAAAATAAAGAAAAAATGGTCAGCAGCGAAATTTTTTTTATTTAATTGAGGTTTAAGTTAAACTTGCAAGTTTAATTTTCCTTACCATTTTACCACTAACTTTTTGTTTTCTTCTAAATTTTTACTTATAACGAATTTGCATAGTACCCACGGGACATTAAAATAAGAAATAATAACAATTTAGTATTTTCAGTACAAAATTTTGGTATAACATTGTCTTAAAAGGGTGTTAAAGAAGAGACGGTAAGGGAAAAAAAGGGGACTGTATTGGGAAAAAAGGGACGGTAAGGGGGGGAAATAAAGGGATGGTAAGGATGGGACGGTAAGGAAAATTACCACCTATTTTTAGGCAAATCATGTTAAGACTAAGTGATAGCCACAATGTTCATTGATTTTTAGAAACAGTTATTTATATTGGATTAAATAAATAATAAAAAAAATTATTTCCCTCGAAAAGTGCAGGAATAAACCTTGGGGGCAGTAAGACTACCCATAAAGCCACGATGCTTGAAATTGATATTTAAATGCTGATTTAAATTCTGCAGTAAATTTCCTGTCAAAGAATTTCAGCCATTCTTTCTCTAGCATACATCTGCATGAGAAAAATGTTGGAAAAAATTCTGTGGCTGCATCTGAAGTGATTTTCTGTATAATTTTAGCAAGAGGGAAGGTAAGGAATCTAAAACCCAGGGACCAGAGTTCAAAAAATAATAATAACAACCCTAAAAATGTATGGAGGTTAATTTTTTGCTACATATTTATAAAAACAATAGTTCCAGTTTTGGTAAAAAAAATTACATCGAATCACTGTTATTGAAACAATTTTATACAGACAGCTCCAAACGTAAAAATCAGCATCAGTTCTCAGCATCAGGGACACGGGATGGTATAGGAATTTCGTGGTATATTTGGACCCCCCAATACCGTCCAAAACTTATTTATCTCGTTAATATTGTTATGCAGTCATGCAATGGGATGTTTTCCCGTATAAGAAAAACAAGAATATGTACTAAAATAAAAATTATTCAGGGATTTTAAAGTCAAAAGATTGTGAGAATAACTCATATAAGCCGAATTTTTATTGAAAAAGGTCAGGGTAATTTTTGAAAAAGGTCATAGAAATTTTTTTTTTTTTACTAGAATTGTTTAGCAACCCTGTTATAGCATTTCTTTCTTTTTCAGGTTCTAGACGATAGCCGTAAATGGTGGAAAGCGAAGAACTCAAGAGGTCAAACGGCACACGTACCTCATACCATTGTGGGGCCCATTGCTGAGGAAGATAACTTTCATAATCCCATCTATGGTGCCAGAACTAACGGTGCAAAAGAACCCTTTTACTCAGCTGTAAGTTGTATTTTCAAAAGGTTCATATTTAACTCTCATATACTTAATTTAATAAATATTATGCTAATAGCGTAAATAAGAATTTTAACCCTTTGAGCTCTGCCGGGTGAATTTTCACCCACATAAAATCAAAATCTTTTAATTTCCTTCAAAATGGCACGATTTTAAAAGCAAAAATTGGGTTTTGTAGATTTTACTTGTCTTCTTCAAACCTAGATGGCAGCACTACTCTACGCAAATATCTAGTAGGTTTTTAATGCAATCTTAAAAATACTCTAATTTTGAAAGTTTTAGAAATTTTGTATTTTTGAAGCATTATAAAGAAATATTTTTCAAAGGAGATAACTTTTTTTTTCTCTTAGACACATCAAACAATTAATAATAATTACATGCAAATTACGAAACTGAAAATTTAAATAATTACAGGGAATAGAAATAAGAAAAGGTAGAATTTTCTACCACCAGAGCTCTAAGGACTTGAAAAATGTGATTTGTCACTAGATGGCAGCACTACAAATTACATACTAGATAGTGTTTCAGAACCCAATTTTAGATGCTTATAATTTAATTCCAAGGAATCTAAATTTGTGTTTAATTCAGCAGATTGATGAGTTTATTATGTTTTAAATATTTCTAAACAAAATTAAATATTTTTAACATCTGTTTCATCTATAAATTTGACATATTTTTGTTTAGTTTGTATTTTTATATTATGATTTTAAAATTTTGATTTTTCTCACTTAATATTTTTTTAAAATATTTTAATAGTCTTAGAGTTTGTCTAAACAATGTGTAACTGCTTAAAATATGTTGAAATTTTAGCAATTATAGTAATTTTAGAATAACTTTGCGGTGTCATTTCTTGTATTTGTGTGTTGAAATGAATGCCCTAGAGCTCTGATGGTGGAAAAACTTCCCACGCCTAAAGGGGGTATTTTAAAAATTTTCTAATCACATAGTTCAATTTCAGACAGTTCCCTAATCACATTTTAAGTGTTTTTCTAGCATATTTTTAAATTTTTAATAACCCGGAGCTCAAAGGGTTAACAAATACGATGACCACTAGTATCTGATTTTTTCTTTTTACTTAACCCTTTATCCACTGACGATACTTATAAGTACCATTAAAACAACTTGTTATAAAATTCATTCAATACATCGATTAGTTGTAATACAGTTCCGAATGAATTATAGCTACATTGCTTTATCTTGTTCCAAAAGCATTATGGGTTACACAAAACAGAAATAGTTTTAAAAAGATGATTTATTTTGCCTTTGCATCTTTTCAGCTTTGTTGGCGTTGGGGGGAGAGGGAGGGATTTTTCAATTCGGAAATATTTCTATATTTCTATTGTAAGAAGATTACGTTTGTAGATTTTATTCTACAATATTCTACGTTTAATTCTACAAAATACTAGGAAAAATATTTAAAATAAAAGATTTGAGTGCGGTTATAAATATTGCACAAAATCCCTATAAATTCAAATTTAATTAATCTCTCTAAATCCTTTAGTCCTTCTAAAATTTAAAGAAAATAAGTCCAGTCTTGCTTCAGCTTTCATAGTAGAAGCACGTCCTTTTTGCGCCTGACGAAGAAAGACATAGATCTTTCGAAAGGCCTAGCGCATTTAAAAATTTTTGATGGTGTTTTAAGATGATTTCTGTTCTTCTTCTTCTAAAATTTATTAAATCCTTATGTAAGTCTTCTAATGTAGTTTAAACAATTCACGAAAAACGCTTTAGAAGAAAAAAAATTCATAAATTCATAATTCAGTACATAAAGGGTTAAAGATCTTCTTTGATGCATTTTTGCTGCTAGCGACCCCATTTTTGTTAATTATTCACAAATAAGGATGTTTTCTAACACCGTTGAGGTCTAATCCCGCGTGTCACTCGGGTTGCCGTTTTCCGTAAAGCGAACTAAGCCCGAGAGCCTCTCGGGATCAGCTTTTAACTCTCTGAGGTATAAAAGTACCGACTATATACGTTCTCGGTCTTTTCAGATATTATCTACGGAACTTTTATTTCGAAAAAAAAAATGCATAAATGGCAGCCCTAAACAGAAGTAAGCATATGAAAATATCTAGAATCAGAGCTTAACTCGAACTTATTGTGAACCTTATGGTGATGCTCTTTGTGCAAATTCGTTCTTTGAAATGCACCACACAAAAGCAGATTTTACTACTAAATAATATTTATATACAAATAATATCTATTTTCAGATATTTGTACATTTCAACATTTTGGTAAGTTTTATTCAAGTATATGTAAAATTGTATGTTAAAAAAAATTTCTTACGCGGAACTTTAAAAAAAATATATAAAACCTGCTTTTTTCAATAATTTCTCGTTAAATATTAATTTTTAGTACATTTAAATAGTTCCTTCATTATGAATAAGAACAGTTTGAAGTTTATAACAGAAAAATTATTAAAATACATATAACGTCTAAGTATTATTTTAAAAATCATGAAATGTACCAAATACCCTCAGTCCAGAGGGAGATATGTGGTTGAAACAGTTCAGACCTCAAAATGTTAAATATTGCTATGCATTTAATTATCACTGTTTTTTTAAATAGAACCAATATTTATAAAATTCATTCAAATATAGTGTGTATTTCATCTGTACTTTTAAATGTTAAGGGACTTTTTAAAATTTATTTTTAATACAATTAAATAAAACTCGAGTTTAATCGAGCTCCTAAATGGTCGCCTGATTTTTATTTTCACATCTCTACATCCTTACTTGTACACGTTAGGATGATACGTGCAACGACATAGTTGAGATCTTTTTCAGCTGTTCTTTAAGTTTTACGCTATGTCAATATTCCGATTTCCATTAATTTGATATTTTATTATTACATTTAACAAGGAAGGTTAATTTAAAAAAATTCTTGCAGTTAAAATTTCATTAGTAATAAAATGTAATAGGCAGCTTTTATGAGTAAAAATTACAGGTACGTTGAAAAAATTAGTTTTTTTTTTTATTATTATTAAAAGGATAAATAATTTAAAATCAGTGATACCAGTATACTACCTAAAAATAAAATAATTTAATTCCTTGTTGTGGCTTACTTACTAGAAAAATTTATTAAAAATGTGTACGCTTAATTTAGAGAGCCCTGAGTCTAGATCAAATTGTATATTTCTTTAATTCTCTTATTCGAGCTGTCTTTTTACATATTGGTAGCCCTTTGAAAGTAAATAAGGAAGGCCGAAACCCGTGCCCTGAATTTCCTGGCATAAATCATACTTTACCTACTCGAATCCGAAACTAAATATTTGAATACTTTAAATATGATATATATGAGAGATTAACTGTATTAATTATAAATTGTAGTAATTATACCATACCGCCACCAATAGAAGGATGAAACATGTTGTTAATTTTAAGGCGTAAAAAACTCCCTACATTAAAATTCGGGTGTTAGCAACTGCAAAATGTCCCCCTCCTTCCACCCCCCCCCCCCCCAAAAAAAAGGAAGTGAATTTTCAGAAAAATTACCAAAAATATATTTATTTCTCCTGAACTACAATAGATTTTGAATTTGCCCTCCTCCAACTTCTAAACAAGCTTAATTATGTAAAAATAGCAAATAAAGCCTTTGTGCAACAATATTAAAAGCAGAAAAACCAACGTTTAAAATGCACAAATAAAATTAAACGTATTAAACGTATTAAAATTATTAAAATTAATAATTTTTATTTGTGCATTTTAAACGTTGGTTTTTCTGCTTTTAAGCTTAATTATGTGCACGAAGATTGATTTCAGCTGATGAGGTTATTGTTTTTTTAATACGAATTATTCAGTTCATTGTTGATTCGCATAGAGCATATTGTTCATGAACTTTTTCCTGAGCAATTTCTTGGTAGAAAAATAAAGTTTGATGGTATAACAACACTCTTCACAACGTCAACGTTCACCCAATTTGATGAAAAGCACAATAAGCACAAAAGCACAATCCGAAAATTTCTGGACACGTTTTAAAATTGAATATAAAATCAAGTAACTGTCGTACAGGAGTGCGACTTGGACTAAAATGCTTCTCAAGATGAAAAATTTTCTTCAAGCAAATGAAAATAATTAGTTCTAAATTTCGATCATAGATAGCGTCACCTGGCCGTATATATGTTTGCTTTCAAACATGCGGGTTTTTTTTTTCTGATTTTCATATTAATTTTGACTCTGTGACACAGAAATGACGTCATCATTTCTGTGTCACAGCCTCAAAATTAATCTGAAAATCAGAAAAAAAGCTAGAAGAAAACTTTTCATCCTGAGAAGCATTTTAGTCCAAGTCGCACTCCTGTACGACAATTACTTGATTTTATATTCAATTTTAAAATGTGTCCAGGAATTTTCGTACACCCTGTACTTAACGTACCACACACGTGCGCATTTTTCGACATTATTCTGGACTCCACTCGATATACTAATGTAGCCGCTATTATATTGGTCTTTCACCTGGCGGTTTTCAAATGTCTCTAAAACTTTTCTTACTAGTGCATGGATTATTGAAATTCCCACTAGCCTTTTTTGGGTACTTTTCCAGTATAGAGGCCTTGACGAGAAACTGAAATTTGGCAACATAGTTTCTGGCAACCTATTCACTATTTCAATTCTTTCACAATTTAAAAAATTTATTTTAATTATAAAGAAGCCATTTATCTATTTTTGTATGCAAACAGAAGTAATTTGTATATAAAAAAATAATATACATATAAATAAAATGTTAAAATATATATATATATATATATACAATAAATATAAAAGTTCATCAGGTTTGTTTTCATAAGTTGTGTATATCATTTGACCACACATCTCGCTTTCTGAAGCCCGAATTGCGCCAAGCTTTAAAAAAAAAAAAAGCCAAGGTCATCTCTATTGGAATAGTACCGCTTTTTGGGACACCCTATATGGTGATGTGTGTTACAAATATTCTGTTTGCATGATTGAATGTTGTAATAGTATATTATGATGAGATTATGATATCATATTAAAATGTTTACTTCTTACTAGAATGAATCTTCTTTGGGCAAACCTGCAAGTGAAAATGGGCACAAAGATCCAGTATCCCCTCATAGGCCTGCTGCTGCAATCCCAATTCAGCCTGCCCCCGCTGATTGGGTAAGGCGAGAAAGACAAGGAAAGAAAGGTGAATTTCGTTACTTTTGAGGTAAAGCAACTCCCTGACCACTGCAAATCCCTTACTCACTTTAATGCCTTATAGGAGCTTATAGTCAAGAAATTACCACATGATATACATCCCTTGATAGATCGAACAGAGTTATTGTGCCTTTGCTCTTAGTTTTACTCATGAACTAGAACACTTAGGAGAGACATAAGGTCTCCAATGTATATTTAGAGTTATATGTACAGATGTTACGAAAAGAATATTTTGTATTTTAGAGAATCAAACCCTGTTTACAAGAGGGAAAAAAACTGTCTAATCACTTTTTCTTAAAGTTAACTCATTACAAAGTAGGAGTTGAAGGCATTAAAACTGTAACTTTCATCGGGACTATGAACTTTATTCAAAGGATTTTGACTTACCATATATGTATATGGTTAAATAAAGGTTAAAGAATGCTTAAGGAGTTTCATGCTTTATTTTTATTGAAATAAAAAGGGAACTATTTGAGACTTAATGGGCACTAGGTTGTAGCTAACTGGATTAAGGCCCCTGAAATATTTTTACATTTAACTGAAAATCCACTTGCAAGCGTACAATCAAAACCGAGCGAATCTGTCTCTATATCTGATACTACCGATTCTGATCAAAATGACCTTTTAACGCATAATTTGCTCATTATTAATGTTGTATTCTAGAATGCTTAAGTTTTATAGATTGAGTCTGCAATGTTCCTTGTTATTCCGTTTGCTTTGTATATACCCTAAGCATATTTCTGATTTATTAAATGTTTTATTACTAGAAATGTTATGATTTTTGATATTTTAAATTTTGTAAATAGTTTGTACACTTTAATATATATTTGTTAGTACTCAGGTTCATCATTTATCAAAGCTTTATTTGAAATAAATCTAAAACGGATCATTCTTTTAATTAGTCATTTTCAGATTTTTTTTTTTTTTTTTTTTTTATGCTTATACAATGAGGTCTACTTATTTTTGTGTATAGAATTTTGTACTTATTTTCTACTTAAAATTTTTTAAAGTTTCCGTTATTAGTTTGTTTTTAGGACTGGTATAAGATTGTTGATTTTTTTTTTTTTTTTTTTTTTGTGAAACATTTGGATAAATTTTATTCTTTGTATTGAAATTGTTTAAAGCATTTTTATATTTCTGTTGTAATCGAATGGCACAAACATATTTATACACTTGCAAGAAAGCTTAATTCAAGGTCTTTTTTTTCTGCTTTTTATTTATCATTTAAATAGCATGATTATGATACTCTCTGACGTCGTATTCAGTGTTTCCTTTGCTTAGATTCGTTGAAGATTAATGAAATAAATGTATGTTTTTGTTTCTGCTACTGCTATTCATTCATACTTTTTCCCGCTATTTCAAGTGTTTTTCTTATATAATCTCATCCTTAGGTTACAAAAAATAAATAGGCTAAAATAAGCACTTAGTATGTTATTGATAATACATTAAAATTGAGGAGCTTAGTGGAAGAAGATATGTAAAAAGAATTAAATTGCGATAAAATTGCAGCGGAAGTTCCTTTTCTTGTAAATGTTCTTGATTTATTTCGCTTTTGGTAGCATGTGTTTAAAATGCTAACAGGTGGTAAAGAGTTATTTTAGAAAAACATATTCATATTTAATTTTCAAGTAGTAAAAATTATTAACATTTTAAATTATTAAGTATTAATTTAAAAAAAAGTATCAAATCTTCCTGATTTAGAATCGTGGTATATTAGCTCTACTATATAATAGAAATATCCGTATCACTTTTTTTTAACAGAATAATATAATTTTGAGGAAATGTAACATGTTCTTCTACTATGGTCTTTAAATAATGTGTTCGAAATCAAATATCTTAAATTTTAAAGTATGTTTTTTTAAATATGTAAATACTATCTGTGAAATAATGTAGACTTAGGACTAAGCTTTTTTTTTTTTTCTTTTCCAAAATATTAATAGAAATATTAGTTTGTAAAGATTTACATATTATTTAGATTTTAAATATATTTAGATTTTAAACTTTTCAGTTTGTATATAATATATATGTATTTATACTTATCTCGTACTCAGGAAATAAAAGCTTACATTTTCATATTGATGAACGATTATAGTCAGTTTTCTGATTTCTTACATTAGAAATCGCATAATAGTATACACTTTATGCTTCTGATGTAACATTTAATTAATAATGGTGAGAATGGATGTATATATATAAATTATGTTCTTAGTTTAAATCGTCTGCTAGCAGTTCATAATTACTTCATTTTAAGTGTGAAATCTCAGAGTTTTACTTAAGCAATTGTTTATACTCGTATGTTACATAAAACATCAAAAGAAAAATCTGAGGTATACTAAGTGTAATGCAATGTAATAATTTATTTCAGAATGTGACTGCTTTAAGGTTATTGCCATCAGTATATGCATTATGCTTTCTATATACTTGATTTAATTTTATTGCTGAAATAAAAATTCAGTCTTATATATATAAATTCTGCAAACCTTTTTAAAAAGGTAAATATTATAAGGTTGACATCAAGTATATGTTATACGTTCTAAATAAACAAATAAAAGATTATATTTCTGTTGTCGAAATGATATTCTAAATAAACATTCGATTTAGAAGTTCTCTTGCGGAAGGCAGTGTTTTAGAACGTATAGTTTTCTGTCAGTTATTTAATTAATATGTACTGAAATAAATAAATTCTGAATGATGAATTTGTTTGATATTCAAATTAATAAGTTGTAAAATTCCTATCAAAGAACGAATATTATTCTTACTATCTATCTTGAAATAGTTAGAGGGAGGGGTTAGAGGATCAGTTTTGGAGAACCATTGAATTTGTATGATATGATAGACGGATGGTTTTCTCCCTTCCCCGGCATCTGACCATGTACTTTCAATTACAAAGGATGATTTAAAATGTAAATTATCGCTTGAAATACAATTGACATAACTGCATGGAAATTAGTTTTGAGAAATTTAGACATTAAGTTATATTAACTGCGATTGGTGTTTGTGACGTCATACAATTATATGTTTTATATACAAACAAATCAAACATGAGCTTATATACATAGGCCTGAAAAAAAAGGTATATATATATATATAATTTGTACATGCATAATGTCGGTTAAATTTTTAACTTCTAGACTTATCCAAAATGTATTCAAGCAATTCTTTAACATATGATTATAGAGTTTGAGAACTCAGGTTTGAAATCATGTCTAAGTAATGTTAGATTATCAAATTATATTACTTAAAAGTTATATTGCGTTAGAAAATTATTCAAATTTCTTTGACTTTTTTTATTACATAAAAATATTTTCAAATGTTCTAGTCAAATTACTGTAAGAAGACTTTGTTTATAGTCCATTCTAGAACAATCCATCAATATATTCTAATAAAAGTAAGCTGATATTAGCTTTTCGTAATGTCATATAGATATATATACATTTTTAATCTTGTTTTAGAATTATATTTAAAATGTTTGGTTGAGACATTTGCAAACCATATTTTAGATTAGATAGTTCAGTTCATACAACGGATTCTACTTTAGTTGTATAGCAAACAATAACATATCATTAATTTCACCTCATGTATATTTTGCAAGTTGTATTTTAACAATATAAAATAGAATTTCAGCCAAGCAGTGGCTTTCTACCCTTCATTATAGCCTTTCTCATGATTTTTATATTCATAATTTATAAAATGTTGTATGATGTAATGAAATGTTGTATTCTATTGTACATAAATTGAATTTGATTATGGCCAACCAATTGTAATCAGACTATGGTAAACAATTATACTAGATTCCTTATCAAAACTAGATAAGAAAAGATTTTCTTTTCGATTGAATATGGCATTTCGGAGATTTTTTAGAAATTTCTGGTTAACCCAAACAATTTTTTGACACAAGTTTTTTAAATGTCTTTTTTTCATTAAAAATATCGTTAAGTATTTTGATCATTTTTATTATTTCATCATATAAAAATTTGGTTCCTTTTTTCCCCTCCATTTATTACAACATCCAATTAAACTTTGAATACAAATTAGTATTTTAAAATCAGTTTCTAAGTTTGAAGAAAAGTAATAAAAACAAATCCCAGCCGATAATAACCCTTTTGGGGGTTTAGTTTCTCACGGAATCTCATAACAATGTACAGTTGATTCATAAAATGCCACATACATGCTGGGCAAAATGTATATAATTAAAGAGAAGTCATTAGTTGTTCTAAGATTCTATTATCTAGTAGTTAAGAATAAATATATTTATCGTTGAAATATTTTAGATTATTGTTGTAATTATTTTCCAAACTAAATAGATTTTAGAATTATTCTAGTTGAAAGAAAATACTTTATCTCGGTTGAAAAGTTATAATTAAACTTTTTTTATTATTATTGTGCAGCAAACTTATAGATTCATGATGTTTTGCGTTCAATCCAATGTATATTTCTTTGTTTTGTGTTATAAGTTAATAAAAATATGCACATGTATATATTTAAAATTAGAGATATTTCGTAAGCAAATTTTGAAAGATTTACTAATGTGTCTTCCAGTAAGTGTTAATGATTGCTAACTGACAAGATATTTCGATTGTTGCTGTTTTAATATTACTGATTCGTGTTATGTACATTTTGTGTGTGCTAACATATTGTAACTTGAAAATAAAGTTGTTTTAAAATTGTGTTTGTCATCTTCTTTTCAATATAAGTATTGATAAGTATTGAAAGAAAAAAAGGTGTTTGTGCCATGTTACTAGTTTATAATTTATACTAGTGTAACCCCTCCGTCAACAATAACGGAATGTTGATCTGTGTTTCATTTTTATAAGACTTCATACAAATAAACAGCTTGAAGATTTTATTTTTGAAAGGTTTGTATTGTAGAAAAGTACATTTTAAAAGGAACAAATGAGTTCTACAAAATGAGGATTTTTGTTTTTTACTCAATATTCAATTTCTAGCGCCAACTTTTGAAAAATATTCGGTGGGCTCAAAAATTTTTGAGTAAATACATATTTTTCTTTTCCTCTTAGTTCGTGTGTATATGGAGACAGAGACAGGGGAAGAGCGAATGACTGAAGATGATAATTCAAAGTTAAATTATGTTTCTTTTGAGCAAAATATAAAATTATTATAATTTAATAAATAATTTATATTAAATTATATTCTTATGGGTTCTTCCATATAAATACATTAATATTTATTATAAATAACATAAAAATGGCTCACTATTTAAAGTGTAAAAAACGGAATGTGAAGAAGTTAGTCAATTATTTATCAATTCAAGATATTAAAACAAATGGCAAAATATATGCAGGAAATTTGTTTTTTAAAGAAATTTAAATATACACCCGCTGAAGGGGCTTTCAGTGCTCTTTAAATTTAATTGATGCTCTTACTTACGTTTCAAAAAAAAAAAAAAAATATTTTGAGAACGCCAATAAAACCGTATTTCCTTTCAGCGATTAAATAAATAAATAGAAAATTAAATCGATTGAAATTGGTTGGGCGTAAAGATCAAATTATGGCACCACCCCATATAAGTTGGCGCCACTGTCTGAAATAGTTAAACAATCAATAAAGGCTCCGATTCTAACCTTTAGAATTAAGGAGGTCCGGGACACAAAAATCTTCAAATTTTCATTTTTTTTTTTAATTGGATTAAAAATTTCTCTGCCGTTTTCTGCTTAAAATGATGTTTAAATCATGTTTCTATCTTAATTAGAACAGGAAATATTATTTTTTTCGTTTTGGTTTGTTCTCAAAATCTGCCTTTCAAGCTATGGTTGTCAAGGAAACGAGTTCTTGTGAAATTGCGTTTTTCTTCATGATAGGTTTTTTCACCATTTCCCATATTTAAATTCTTATAACTCGAGAACCGTAAAGATACAGGGTTGAAACTCTGAAACATATCTTTTTCAATTATTTTACTTTACTTTTGAATCAGCATATTTGAAAAAAAAAATATTTACTTTCGAAAATATGATTTTTTTTTTTTTTTTTTTTTTTTTAAGTTGCACCACTTTTATTGTAATTTTTTCGTTAAATATTTTTAATTTTTTTTAATTAATAGTTTTTAAAATGCTGACTCAAAATTAAAATGTATGTATTTCTGTTTATTTAAATGAAAAAAATTTAAATTCTATAAATAATATTTCGAGTTATAACGATTTTAATCTACCCCACTTTTTTAACAAAATTTAAAATTTAAATTTTTTTTTTTTTTAAATTATGAGAAGTTTTATCATGCGATTTTGTTTACAAATGTTATAGTTAACCATCACAAAAAATTTTAAAATTTTAACTCAATAAATAAAAATATTTTGAAAATGGGTCCCAGTAGTATTTTGTCCTATACTTTTCATGCTATATTCTTATCATCACAGCTACGCATTTTCTATGAAACCGATTTGCTTAAAAATTTTTTTGGTCATTGAAATAACTTATTTCTTTCAGATGGCATAATTTTGTAAAAGAAAAGTACGACCTCTTTTTTTAAATTAAATTTTAAAATTTCTTCCATTGGTTCCTCAAAAAATTACCAGATGGCACTACGGGTTCTATATATATTTTTTAAGGACCACAAATCAACTATTTTTTTAGTTTTTATACATTTTTTTGTAAATTGTTCTCATTATCTCTTTTACAAATTTAACAAGGGACATTTCTTAGATATTATATAAAATGTCCCTCAAGAAACCTTTTTGTTTTCTCAAAATACGATTTTATTCATGAAATTTCACTGCAGAATTACATAGTCCTCCAAATTTCTAGCAACCCTAAGATTTCGGTTTTTCCGAGTGAGGTAAGCACTGTACTTTTCGCTCGACTTTTTGTTGGCAGAGAAGTGAATCTACACCGTGTAAGGACCTGACATTGACCTTTGAAAGGGGTGGGGAGTAAAGGTCACCGTTTGTGGATATTTTCTCTTATTTCTATAAAAGGAAATTTGTCTTTGCAGGAACGTTTAATGATTTGCAGTATGTACTGATCATTCGTATGAAGCGCAAAATGTTTTATCCTATAACAAAAATGGTTCATTGTATGCAAATGAACAGATAATAACGTTAATACTAAGAATTTCTGAATAATTTTTGGTCTAGTGATTACATCAGAAGTTCGGTATCAAAATTTTTTGAGTTCCATTTCTGTTTTTAAAAAATGCCTTATTTAAGGGTGTTCTCAAATCCAAAAGAGCAATTTTCTGACATAAGTTTTAATGTATTTTTGTTCGAAAATGCATGAAACTAGCTAATGTTGTTGTTCAGAAACTATGTAATTGAGCTGTTTTTTTTTCATTTTTTTTTTCTTTTTCTTTCTTTCTTTTTCTTTTTTTTTTTTTTTTTTTGCAAACGCAATAGATTTTTAGAAAAAATTGTCAAAGTGTGCGTTTTGAATCGAATTTCCTCGCGAAGGAAGAAAAAAGACCCAAGAGAGAGCGAAAAATGTGTTTGTCACGTGATCAAGATCGCAATAATTGATTGATCAAAAAATGGAAAAAACAGTTCAATTGGAAATCGCTTTCATAGCCAGGCTTTCCAATTTTATACCTTTCCGTTAAAAAATGAATTTGTAAATGTGTAAAAACGTTTTGCGCTTGTTGAGCGAGCAGTTAAGAACGGCCTTAAAAAGAACATTTCCAATACCCTCGCTTGCGCATGGAACCAAGGGCGTAGGAACCGGGGGAGCTGTGGGAATATTTTAGACGGGCTCAGCTCCGCCGGGAGAAATTCTCGCACCACATTTGTTTACGATACATTTCTGAATTAAAAATTAAAGTATACTTTTTCTAGGAAATTCACACAATTAACAACAAAGATAAGAAAGAGAGGGGGTGATGAGCACTCTTGTTTGTGCCTTCACCCTTTTTCTCATTGCTTACAACCCTCCCGATTTCCAGAAAAAAAGGGAGTCTTATATAAGTCTACTACAAATTACCTGCACCGATAACATATTTATAAGGAGGAGGCCTTTAAAATTGATTTAGAAGAGATTTGTAAAGAATATGTAAGCAAAACCACAGAAAGCATTTAAATTTTTGGTAAATGGAAGTGGGAGAAGCCTTAAATTTTAATATTGTATTCGGAATCGTACATAAATTAAGTTTCTATGTATCAAGTATATCGATTAAAAATTATTTTAACTGGATTAAAAAGTTGGTGATCTTTTGATATGCTTCTATTTTATACTCCTGTTTTTGAAACGTGCAAAACTATGAAGGAACCCTCCAAAATAAACGAAATGATCCGCGCCACTAGCTTTCCGCCCCGGCTCCCCCTGTTTGTACAAAGTTCCTACGCCACTGCATGGAACTATTATTATTATTTTGAACTAGCTCATCTTACTTGCAAAAATACATAGGCATGCGAGATTTTATAAGAAAGATGCGAGGAAAAGTGCTCTCAAGACATTTTTTCATTAGATTTTTAAAAATTTAAACCAGTTCTAAAAAAAAAAAAAAAAATCCCCTGCTCAACAACGCGAAAATTTGTGACTTATTTTTAAACACAAAATCATGATGGTTGCAGGGACGATTATTGAAGTGATGTGTAATCGGACAATTTTTTTAAATAAATGAGTTATAAGCAATAGTTGCCCCCAGGGCAACAATTTTTCCTTTTCTGCACTGTCGCGTCCCAGAAATTTTGTTCAAAACATCAACTTTGATAGACTTTTCTGAAAAATCTTTTGCCTTTAACGAAAACGAAAAAAAAAAAAAACAGCTTTCCCAAAAAAGCACCTGCTAATTTGTTAGGTTTGGGAAGAAAAATGAGTTTGTGTCAAAAAGTAGTCAATTTGAATTTGAGTCTTAATTTTTTATATGCGATTATTATTATTATTTTTTTTTTTCGTGTTACATAGCGGTTTTTCCATATTACTAAAAATATTCTGATTTCATTCTTTTAGCCCAATACAGTAAATTTCATTCGGAATTCCTAGAGCGATTTTTTTTCATTCCATGGCGATTTATAACGAGATTCGTAAAAGGAATCAAATTTCAATCTAATATGTCAATATGCTAAATTTTGTCCCCCGCAATTTTTGAATTTTTCGCGTTTTGAGGTGCGTATTTTATTTTATTTGTTTATTTATTATTATTATATATATATATATATATATATATATATATATATATATATTTTTTTTTTTTTTTTTTTTTACAATTACATAAAAGGAATCCAATTTCAGTCTTTTAACCCAATATAGTAAATCTTTTTGTAGTTTTTGAATTTTAAATACATATGCAATTTTCCATACTTAAATAATTGTAAAATGTGAATATTATGTGAATATAGCCAACAACAAATTCGAAGAAAGATAGATTCGTAACATGCAGATTATGAAATCAGTGTAATCGAATTTTGTGCTTAATCGACTAGTTCGGCAATTCCAATTCAACAAAAAATTATTAATTGTAATCTAAACGTACTCGTAATCTAGAACTTAATATATAAATTTGAAATCACAAATATATGATATATATTATCGATAAAGGAATTACATCTTCAGTTATAAACGATTATAGTCTCAGGGCGTCAGTTCTCCTTTCCGGCTCTGTCACGTCCGGAAATTTCGTTCAAAACTTTAACTTTGACATCATTTTCTGAAAATTTTTCTGCCTTTACAGAAAAATGGTTTGATAAGACATTAAGTGCACCTGTCAATTTGGTGCATTCATGAACAATAAACGGTCAAGTGCGAGTATTACTCACACTCAGAGGGTTCTATACAATAAATATATGAATTATTAACTGTATTATTAAAAAAAATCACTGCTAAAAGAATAATAAGACTTTGTAAAAACTATACAATGTAGGGTTGGTTATTGCTGTATATACTAGGAAAGTATTAATGGGCATACAATAAAAGTTAAAAAAGATATGAAGCCTAAATAATAACCAATATTGCTATTCTATATAACCTTTTTTAACTCACAGGTTATCAAAGCCTGAGAGCTAATGTGCCCTCCTGTTCTGTCGGTCTGATGTACGTAGCTATGTATATACGTAACGCGATAACTCTTGATAGAAACATCTGATTAGCTTCAATTTTTTTTTCTAGGTTCAATCTGATAAGGCGCTTCCTTGATTAGTTTTGGGGGTTCATTGGTTAAGTATAAAGGTGGGCTTGCCCCCCCCCCCCTTAATTTAGATAAATGGGTTTTTCATGCAGAATTATTTGATTTGCTCCAAATTTGGTATACCGGTTTGTTATGTTAAGGAGTTGCCTTGGTTAAATTTGGAGATTTATTGTTTAAGTATAAAAGGGGGGAGGGCGGGGGATGTCGCCCCTCCTTAATTTAGATAAATGGGTTTTTCATGCAGAATTATTCGATTTGCTTCACATTTGATATACCGGTTTATTCCGATATGGCACTTCCTTCATTAGATTTGGAGGTTCGTTGGTTAAGTATAAAAGGGGGAAAGGGGACAAGTCCCCTCCCCTTAATTTAGATAAATGGATTTTCATGCAGAATTATCCAAATTACTTTATTTTTTTTTTTCTATATTCATTCTGATAAGGACCTTTCCTGATTAGATTTGGAGATTCATTAGTTAAGGATAAAGGGAGGGGGCAGTTAGACACCCCCCTTAATTTAGCGATAAGGTTTTTTCATGCAGAATTATCTGATTTGTTTCAAATTTGGTATACTGGTTTATTATGTTAAGGAGCTTCCCTGATTAGATTTGTAGGTTCATTGGTTAAGTATAAGGGGGGGGGGGGAAACGGGGGCTAATCCCCCTTCATTTATTTTTTGAGGGCATTATTCTTTGAAATAAGAGTATAATATACAATTAGTGTGAATAACCTGTGAGCTCAATGCCATCAGTTTAACTGGGCACTTTTCTTTTTCTTTTTTATATCTTTTTCTTTTTTTTTTTTTCTTTTTTTTTAGGATCTTAATTCGGTACTGACAATAAAAGTAGTGAATATTTGAATTTCATTTGGCATTTCATAAAACTAAATTCAGCGCAGTAATTATCTTTTCTTTTTAAAGTGCAGATAAAACAAAATCCTTGTTCAAAGTTTAAACTTGGCATTGTGCTAAGCGCGTTTCGAAAGGAGGTCGCGAAGTTGCAATGCCGACTTGGTCAGTGCCACCTTTTTCCAGATGGGTTTTTAATTAACATTTTAAGACACGGGATGCTTATTGAAAGATCCCCTCAATGCAAACTATTCGCGAATGCCATAGTAATTTATGCGATTAATTCAAATTAGTCTGTCTTTAACAATTTGGCGTTTATTGCTTTTATACTGTAACTGGGTATGTATTAAACAAATATATCCTTCAAAGTTGTTATCTAGGCTTTAAAAACCGATGATACACAGAATATGCCATCCCTGATCGTCCGTGTCTTCTTTAGTGTTAATATCTCGGCTAATTACTGATGATTTTTTTCTAAAATCATCATCAATTCTTTTATACTTCTGCTACGATAGGTACTTCCAGCGCTTCTCAACACCTCTTGCTGAATGCCCGCAAATCAAAATTTGTGTGTAACGGAAAAATCCGCTTTTCTCAAAAACTATGCGACCTATAGGTCACATCGCAGTGTACATCGTAGGGTAATCGCTATATTTTTCCTGCAAGGTTTAAATTAACGTCTACTACCTGTAATTTTTTCATAATTTTAGTTTCAGTAGATTTGGAAATAGATGGGGGGGGGGGGGTCATATTTTTGCACTATTCTTTCGACGATATCTCTGAAAATATAATACCTAAAATAAAAAAAAAAAGTATTTTTGAGTCCAGCTTCACGAAAGCATTCACACGATATAAAAAGAAAAAAAATATATATATATATATATATAAAGTAACTTAATTAGCCCTCTGCATTTTTCCCAAATATATTTGTGAATGTATAATAATCTGTAAATATGTGGGTTTATAGTCTTTATTACTTCCCCCAATTTGAACTTTCCACGTTCCGTAGTTTACGAGTAAAATGGCTGTGACAGACAAACAGACAGACACAGGAGTGATCTTATAATGGTTCTGTTTTTACTTTTTAAGTACGGAACTCTAAAAATGAATTAAAAAATGCGTCAGAAATTAGCCAGTTTGAATTTGAGAACAGCATTAAGTAAATAAAATATGCATGCTAAAATTTAAATTGGTAAGCCGAAACAGATACATTATGTAAATAAAATGTACACGCGAAAATATAGCATAAATTTTAAATTCTAAATACTTTTTTTTTTTCTTTTTAATTAGATTTCATTTACCATGCTTCCATTTTTCTTTTCTTTTTCAAAATTTGGTTTGGATTGCTAGGGTTCAACTAAAATGCATGAACGGAAATATTTCCCCTCAGAATTATCCCATAATTTGGCCTTTGGCTAGTTAAATGCATTAGCAATGTACCTGTAAATTTGTGGCAATAATAATTAACCGTTTCAAGGGCGGTGGCTAGAGGGTCTAGCCACCTAATTTTAATTCCAAAACAGACAAATAGCACCAAGAATATTTTAATAAACTTTGCTTTTGTAATGACAGTGGAAAATAGCAAGTTTTTACTTTCTAAGAAATTCGTTTGAATATTCTGGTGTCAGTCAATTATTTCATCATTTTACAAACAGAACTCTTCTGCCCCTAAAAGGTTTAAAAGATGCCAATATTGTTGAAATTCCGAATTTAAGTTCTTTAATTTAAAGCGTTACGTAGCAAAACTATATTAAAGCCAAATATTAGATTAAAAATAATTTATTATTAGACATAAATAACACGGGAGTAATGTTGCCTGATAGATATTTATAAATTGGGCTGAAATTTTGAATCCGGTCTCGAATGATAATCATCTTACTCCAGGCCCAACGCACACTACTTACATACTTACATTTCCTTAGTTTAGTTCACGCCGTGGGCCGGTAAAAACTGAATCTGAAGTTTGATGAAATTTCAGGCATTAATTCTTGCGATAGCGCTGTTGCGTAAATCGTGAAAAATGCAGCATAGCAGCACCACCTGTTGGGCGATTCACACCAAAATGTAAACAGTATCAACTCATGTTAAGGATTAACCGAATCTGAGGTTTGATGGAAATCCGTGCTTTAGTTCTTGAGATAGAACTATTGCGGAAATCTCGAAAAATGCAGCATAGCAGCGCCACCTGCTGAACAATTTACACCAAAAACTAATCAGCATCAATTTATATCATGGACTAACTGAATATAAATTTTTATTAAATTCCGTGCATTAGTTTGAGATAAAGCGGCCACAAGATTTGTGTCGCATACAGACAGACAGACATTTTGTAAAAACATGTTTTTTGGAATGTTTGACCCCTAAAACGCGTAAATCCACCGAAAACCAGAATTCGAAAATTTTCACGAATCCAATACTTTCTTCTTGTAAAGATAGAAAAACAGTGTTGAATTAAGAGGGGGGGGGGCAATGGGATGTCCCGAAGATTTGAGATTTTGTGTTTTCAATGTTCAAAAAGTAAAATTCCCCCCCTCCCTGGAATTCTATAATGTCCCCTCCAAGAGCAATAGAAATCCCTCGCGGAGAAAAGTGTCTGAATTCAACACTGTAGAAGAAAGTTAAAAAAAAAAAAAAAAAAAAAAAAAAAATTCGCGAATCCAATATTCTCCCTGTAAAGATAGATGAAAGTAAAAATTGACCAGAATCAGAATCCAAAATTGACCGGCCCGATCCATGTAGATAAAGATCAGCCGTGTCCCCTTTCCCCTTTTCTTTCTGTGCTGAGTGAGGTGTTTCACACCTCGGAGGAAAGATAGGGGACTATCTCGGGGAACATATATGAGGCGTCGCTGGTTCACATGGCTTGCCAAAAAATGAAAGTTATCGCGCCCGACCTGTGAAAGTCCGCGCCATCTATTGAGAAAAGGGGTTTTTCGACCTTTGTGATGCAGCCCTTTAAGGTATGAAAAATCAGGGAAAATCACATCACGTTGACACAATCATATAAGTTTTTCACCTTAGTTTTAACAATGTAAAAATGCAGTTCAAGCTAAGCATAACGTCACAGGCGTAGACTTTTCAAACATACTTTTATATACTTTTATGCTTAACCACAATATATTTTTTTCTATTCAGTTGTAATGTAAAAAATAAATAAATAAATAAAATCATAATGCATAAAGATAAAATAAACCCAATAAACAATATAATCGTGATGTCACAATGAATATGAAATTTTATTCTCTTATAAAAATAAAGTACACGTGCATAAAATATTTTAGGAAAATAACTTGCAAATGACAAAAATATGTCCAAAAAGCCACGTATCTGAATATTTTTCATTATTTTTCTTTTATCTGAAACAATAGAAGTAATCCAGTTGCCACCATTTTGAAGACATTTCATAAAAAATTTAAAATATAAAAATGGGAATATTTTTAAAAATAGCTGCTACAAATTAACATCTTTCATTTAAAAAAATAATTAGCAAAATCGGTTCAGTAGAATACTCAGGGCATATGACTAAAAAAACAGCCTTGTGTTTTAAATATATAGATGGCACGGTTCGTCCCGGAATGGTTACATACACTTGGATTTTATTTGACATTTCTAATAGACTTTTATTGTCATGAGAAAGTGTCAAAACTGTGATCAAATTTTAAAAACAAAACCCATACTCTTGTTCCTTAATTCGATCTTTCCTACTTCATTGTCCCTAAATACTAATTTTTATTATTCTATCTTGGGTTGGGAAAGGGGGAGTTAAATAGAATCTAAAATATATGTTTGGAAACTGTATTATATCGAGATACGCATTTGTAAATTAGAATGAAAATGCTGATATAAAGCTATTATTATATATTATGACTATTAAAGTTGCTTGTTTAGAAATTCGTTAATATGCTGCTGTCCACTAATATTTATTATTCATGTAATGACAGGAAATGTGTTTTTAGTTTTAACGTTATAGATTCTTAACGTGTATACTTTTTGGATATTTGCTCAGAACGTGACTATTCAAATTTGTTGTGAGGTTTTTCGAACATGTTGGCTTTAATGGTGTCAAATGTAAAGATAAAGTAGTATGCTTCTATTTATGAATTTTCATAATTACATTGTAATTTACAAATTGAAAAATAGCCAATAGTTTGTAACAAATTCGCATGCTCTATGTTTCACTTTTACAAAAAATCGTATTAAAACTAGTCGGATCTGGCAATCCCAAAACTTTCTTCTGTCTCATACATGTTAGTACTTCCTGAAAAATGCAGCATAGTAGCGCCACCGGTTAGGTGATTTACAACAAAATATAATCTGCAACAACTTATGTCAACTTCTAATTGAATTTGAAGTTTCATGAAAATCCGTGCATTGGTTTTTCAGATAGAGCTATTGCAGAAATCGGGAAAAGTTCTGCATATAGCAGTGGCACTTGTTGGGTAATTTACATCAAAAACTTATCAGGATAAATTTACATCAGGGACTAATTGAATCTAAAGTTTGATGAAAATTCATGCATTAGTTCTTCAGATACAGCTATTGCGAAAATCGAAAAAATACAGCATAGTAGCGCCACCTGCTGTGCGATTTACACCAAAAACTAAACAGCACTAATTTATATCAGGCTAGCTGAATCTGAAGTTTGATAAAAATTCGTGCATTAGTTCTTGAGATAGAGGTAGTGCGATAATCATGAATAATGCAGCATAGCAGCGCCATCTATTGGACGATTTACACCAAAAGATTATCAACACCAAATTATATCAAGGGCTAACTGAATCTAAAGTTTTCTGAAAATCCGTGCTTTAGCTCTTGAGATATAGCTGTTGTGGAAATCATGTATAATGCAGCATAGCAGCACCACCTACTTATCCGATTTACATCAAAAAATAATCAGCACCAATTTATATCAGGGACTAATTGAATCTAAAGTTTGATGAAAATTCATGCATTAGTTCTTGAGATACAGCTATTGCGAAAATCGAAAAAATACAGCATAGTAGCGCCACCTGCTGTGCGATTTACACCAAAAACTAAACAGCACTAATTTATATCAGGCTAGCTGAATCTGAAGTTTGATAAAAATTCGTGCATTAGTTCTTGAGATAGAGCTAGTGCGATAATCATGAATAATGCAGCATAGCAGCGACATCTATTGGGCGATTTACACCAAAAGATTATCAACACCAAATTATATCAAGGGCTAACTGAATCTAAAGTTTTCTGAAAATCCGTGCTTTAGCTCTTGAGATAGAGATGTAGTGGAAATCATGAATAATGCAGCATAGCAGCACCACCTACTTATCCGATTTACATCAAAAAGTAACCAGCACCAATTTATAACAGGGACTAACTGAATCTAAAGTTTTATTAAATTCCATTCATTAGTTCTTGAGATAGTGCCCACAAAATTTTTGTCACATACAGACAGACATTTTGTAAGAACATGTTTTTTGGGATCTCTGACCCCTAAAACGTGTAAATTCGTCGAAAACCGGAATTTAAAAATGTTCACGAATCCAATACTTTCTTCTTTTAAAGATAGAAGGAAGTAAAAAAGTAATGCTTAAGTCCTTCGAACAACTATAACTAAAAAACTGACTTTTCTCTTGACGTTAATTGCTTTCAAAAGTTTATATTTTGCTAACCATTTATTCAAAATTAAGGAAAATACGTGTTTCCACATTTTTTTAACATGAAGGATTTCAATAAACTTGATAAACTTAATTTTATAAGCAGAGCAGTTGTATCACTGTTCATTCAATTGTCAAAATACATTTCGCAAAACTGACACATTCCTAAAGCTTTTTCTATCGCATATTTAACGCTTTTTTTTTTTTTAAGACAGAACATGAGAATTTATATTTAGAGTAAATAGAGCATACCAAAACGAATAAAAAAAAATAGAAATATGCGATTTTATATTGCAAATTTAAGAATGTGAATATTCCAACACGCATTTTAATTTTCAACATTTATCATAATCTTAACTTGGTATCACTTAAAAATTCTTTACTATTAATCTTTGCATTCCCTGGATAATATATATTTAAGAAGTATTATTTGATATTTAATCTAAATTCTCTAGCGATTTTTTTCTTTAATGAACTTAAAATTTATAAAAATAAAAACAGGCCTGCGAAATTAAACATTTTTTCCACACCATTTTAGGTATTTTTGATGTTTATCAAAACCACAGTGTAAGTTTTTGCAGAAAATAAAGATCAATAACAAAAAAAAAAAAAAAATTTTTTTTGTATAGTCAAAAAAATTTTATTGAAAAACACTTTAAAACAAGCTAAATTCCACATTTTATTAATTTGTTACGTTTGACATAACTTCCACAAAGTCAAAAATCATAGTTTTCTTTTCGTCCAAAAAAATGTTTTTTTTTCTTCTCTCCTTGAAAATTTCTGTATTGTGAATACACTGGCGCTGGCGGTCACTTCCTCGGCAGCAATCGGCATTTGTTTTCTGCTATCATGTTTATTAGTGTCTTTATGACTTTAAAATTTACGAATTAGAAAGTCTGATCTCTTTTGGGACTAATTTTATTACTTATTTACCAGACAGAAATGCTAGACTTGTGTCAAAACTGTGCGTCATACAAAATTTTGAATATTTTTTCCTGAAACCAGCCTAAGAAAATATATAGGAAAACTAGAGACTGACCAAAAATTAGGTTTCGTTTTCGGCCAAAAATCAGAATTTCGACGAAAATTCGTTTAAAATTCTGCCGGACCGAAATTCGACCAAACTGTCTGTATTCCAAAAATCTCGTTTCTTTTTTGGAAATTTTCAACATTACTCATTAATTTGAGCTTTATCGGCTCAAACCGAGGCACTTTGTTCTTTATTGTTGTAACCTTCACTGTTTATATTTATCAATCATGACTTATTCAAGACGTGAGTGCAAATTATAAAGCAAGCAAGCAATGCATATATGACGCAACTTTGAAGATGCTTTTCTTTTGCTCATTAAAAGCTACAGACTTAAGTAATAGGAAGTTTTTAGTTCGAAACAGCAGAAGTGTTTCGAATACTCTTTGAGAAAGTTCTAGTATGACAGATGATCATTTACAAAAATCATTATAAAAGATAAATAGAGGTATGTATACCTAAAACATTTTTTAATTAGATGAAATTCGTGTGATAGAAAATCATTCTGTGTTGTTGATGAATTGATTACATTTTATTTTATATGAAAATGAAAAGTTTTGGTCAGAGGCACAGAGAGCCTACTGGGTCACTTGTATAATTAATAATTATGTATATTTATGTATACAGGTTGTCCACGTATAACATAACCGACCTTTATTTTCGCAACTGTTGGTCCTAGATGCATAGTTCCAATTGCAAAAATGGTTTAAATGGTTGGACAAAAAAATGTTCCGTTATTCCACAATTAAAATTGACCGATTAATAGCTATTTAAAGTCGGAGCATATTTTTTGCTGCAAATTAGGGATCATTCACAAATTTAGTAGAAATATAATTTCGTCTGATATAATAAAACTAGTTGGATGTGCCAATCCCAAAACTTTCTTCTATCTTATACATCTTAATATTTACAATTATAATTACACATGTTAATACTTCAATATTATTAGTTCAATACTACACCAACTTTGATTTTCATCTTACAATTCTGCTTCAGTCAATTAAACGAACTAAAAACGAGTTAATCTATATCATGATATTTGTTAAAATTAATAGTTTATTCTTTTGTTATCAGATGTTTGCGAATAGCCGGCTTAGCAGGAAGCGAGTTCCCGCCTTTGCACGAGCCGCCGATGGACAATAGAACTACGAAAAATCAAGAAAAGTATACAAAAATCGTTATTACAGAGCCATTTTACCGCTCGATATTTCCAAATTCAAGGAGGACCTGTTGGCAAAAGCCGAAAACATGCACAAAAAATTTGGTTCAATTGTATGCATAATTTTATACACTTTTCGATTTTACAATAAAGAAAATGGCACAAACATCGCTATTACAGCGCCCCCTCCCGGCAGATTTTTTTCAAATTCAGGGAGGACTTGTTTGCCATAGCCAAAAACGTGCACAAAAAATTTGGTTCAATTCTATGCATAAATTCATACACTTTTCGATGGTACAATAATGGAAATGGTACAGACATCGCAATTATAGCGCCTCCTTCCGGCGGATTTTTTCCAAATTCAGGGAGGACCTTCGTGCCATGACCATAAAAAAAAAAAAGGGCTCAATTCTATGCACAAATTCATACACTTTTCAATGGTACAATATTCAAAATGGCACAAAAATCGCTATTACAGCGCCCCCTACCGGTGAATTTTTTCCAAATTAAGAAAGGAGTTGCTTGCCATAGCTAAGAAGTTAAAATAAAAATTTTGTTCAATTCTATGCATAACTTCATACACTTTTCGATGGTACAATTTTCAAAATCGCTATTACAGCGCCCACTAGCGGCGAGTTTTTTCCAAATTCAGGGAGGACCGGCTTGCCATAGCCCAAAACATAAAATAAAAATTTGGTTCAATTCTATGCATAACTTCATACACTTTTGGATGGTACAATATTCAAAATCGCTATTACAGCGCCCCCTACCGGCGAATTTTTTCCAAATTCAGGGAGGATCTGCTTGCCATATCCAAAAACTTAAAATAAAAATTTGGTTCAATTCTATGCATAACTTCACACACTTTTTGATGGTACAATGGCGACAGACACACGGACAGACAGACATTTTCTATAAACATGTTTTTTTGTAATCTCTGACCCCTAAAACGTGTAAATCCGTCGAAACCCGGAAGTTAAAAAAAAAATTTCGATTACAATACTTTCTTCTATTGAAGATAGAAGAAAGTAAAAATGGTTGAGAGTAAAATTATCATTCCAATATAAATTTTAAAACTTTAATCATTCTGATATATCGCTGAAAAATATACAATTTGTACCGAACATATAAGAGGATAAAAATAAAAGATTTTTTGTTAAATAAAAGGATGAAAAACAGCTTCAATTCTTTACAAAATGATACGTATTTTAAAATAACTTAAGATTACACTGTCTTTCAAATTTTGGGTTGTGGCATGTTTTTTAGCTTTTGAAAATTGATTCTTATGTATTTTTTAGCGCTGAATCCGAAAATGACATTCATTTTAAACCATCGCGTCAGGATGTTTCTCAAATCGCAAATTTTAAAGTTAAAAAGCTCAAAGTTAAAATTGATTCCCCCCCCACCCAATTTCATCGCACCCCTGAGCTGTTCAGTTGTAAGAAACCCAGTATAAGCAAAAAAAAAAAAAAAAAAAAAAAAAAAAAAAAAAAAAACTGAATAAATTATTGAATTAAATAAAATTAAACTGAATAAAAAAAGTCTTGCATCTATTTTATAATATCAGATTTTTCGCTATTTTTTAATCTTGAAATTTACGATTTGCGAAAAATCCTGACAAAGTGAAGGTTAAAAGTGAAGGCAATTTTTTTATTCAGCTTTAAAAAATACATAAAATGTAATTATTAAAGTTAAAAAACACAACCATCACAGGTTTATGTTATCTAATCTAAAACTTTCTTAAACTTGTTAACGGCAACATATCCGAATTTTTTTGTGTTATCCTCTAATATAAGTATGCATAAGATGTTAAGCGTCGAAAATCATAGTAATGTTACATTGTCATTGGATTTAAGCCAGTATGTAAAATTTAACTTCGATCGGACATTTGAAAGTGAGTTAAAGTTCGAGTGCAAATTTTAAACTGGAAAGACGATCGTTGCAAATTAAATAAAACCTTATGAAAATAACATACTTTTTGTTAAAAGAAATCATTGCCTCAAATCCTTACAAAATAAAACATATGTTAAAATACATAAAAAACTAACTTAATTATTTTAACTAATCTGAAACTTAACTAATAAAAGATAACTCAATCGTAATAGTTGTACGATTTCTTTCAAAACGCAGATACCTTGAAATAAGTTTAAGTACTTTATATACGACTCCTGAAAGCATGGCCGAAATAATCTGTTTTGAGATGCAAAAAAGTGGTATAAGTCATGCATTTCAAAGTTTCATAACTCGGCCAATTTTAATGTTAGTTGAATGGGAATTTCTTTGTCTTACTTGTTAGTGTTACAGTAAGTTTTTACTAAATATCACTTATAAAACCGAGGGACCGTATAAAAATTTAAGTTTCGTAATTTTTTAATAAATGTTTTTCTTGACCCAAATTGCTTTAAAAATAATTCTTTATCTTATTTAAACCATTTTTGTAATTGAAAGTATGCATCTAGGACCAACGGTTTCGAAAATAAAGGTCGGTCAGGTTATACCTGAACACACTGTATATTAATTTTTTTTTATTTCGTTTTCGGCCGAAAATAGGAAGATTACCGTAATTCAGTTACGTTTTCGGTCGATCCTTAATGTAAACTCTCTTCATTTTGAACAAAAATTTCCTCGGGGATCTCTGATAATTAAATCTCTAATATTAAAATGAGTTTAACTGTAAAATGAAAAATCAATTTACCTGAAACGTTTTATTAATTTCGAATGAACACTGAACTCTTTACCGAGAGAGAAGTCTTGAAAATGTAGAAACTATAAATGATTTAATTGAGAAAGTAACCATTCGAAAAATTTTATATCGATGAAAAAAAAAATATCTGTACAACTTTGTTGTTAAAAAAGTTAAAAAAAAAAATTGACTCTACAACTCTGATTTGAAACATATTTAATCGGATGTTAGAATACATCATTTTAAGCATGTAATAATAATAAAAAAATTAAAACAAAAAAATGAAAAATTTATTTATTAACGTCTCCAGTTTTTTTAATTTGACAAAATTTACAAAGTTAATTTTAGCAGTATCTACGTGAAACTGCTCAAATGATTTAAAGCATGAAAAATTAATTTACAAGGAAGGTCTCCTTACCGGGCATACTCAGAATATTTTGAAAAAAATACCAATTAAACTACTTATGTATGTAATAAAGGAGCAGTCAAATTTAGCGAAGGAATTACAGTAGAATGTCTGTAAAAAAATACTTTCGAGTATTTGGCGCGAAAAGACGAAGGCGTCACGTGATTTGGCGAGCAGCACTTTTCCTCACCAAAGGCAAACGATTTTAATGCATCCGAAAATTGCTTGTTACTTGATTTTGAGAATGCGTAAATAATACTTAATGAATTTAAACTTCAACATAATCATAATAAACTTAAACATATTGACAGAGTTTAACCCGGGAGAACTCGCTGCATGAGATTTTCTCTCAAAGTCGTACTTTTTTAAGACTCTTATATTTAAATCATTTTTCATTTTAATTAAAATTTCAAAATGCTTTTCAATTATTTAACCTATTTTGTGAATAAAAGTACTAAGCCAACCAGCAAAAGTTGATATTATATGAATGTAAAGTAAAAGAAAAGCAATTGGGCACTCTCACTAGCGAGTTCTCCCGGGTTAAAATGACAGAGTTTAATGCATATGTTTTTTTGTATTGCATATTTAAGTTTATCACTGTAAAAATAATTTCATATGTAAAAAATATATTCATATTGAAAAATATATGATATTTTCATATATGTAAGCGTATTTCAAAATAAAGGCAAGATGAAGAATGTTGTATAGTTATTCATTTCAATATAAAAAAAAAAAGTCGTTGTTTCTAAGACAACAAAATTGAATCGACAGTGCTTAATTGGACTTAGTTATGAAATTGAAATAATTTTAATTAATTTAAATTTTGTTTTAATTCATAAAATTTCAGAGTTAGCTTTCATTATAAATATATATATATGACAAAATTAGAGTTAAAACAAACTAAAACTGATAAAACAAAAGTTATTTAAATTAAATTTATTTATAAAAGTTCAACATGAAACAACCTTAAAGAGTACTTGACATAAAGTATTTCTTGAATATTTATTCCATCGCCAACCGGTGATAAATGGCCAAATCACAAAATTTACATTATTTTTTTTAGACATTCTATCGAAATTTTGTTTATGAATATATCTATCCTCGTGAGAAGGATATTCTATAATTTTTTCAGATTTTTTGGAGTATGCCCGTATGGAGGAGACCTTCCTTGTCTGTAAAGCCGTCTGTTGAGAATTCTATATTGAACTTATATTAAGTGATGTGTTGGTAAATAGGAGTAATTAATAAAATCGGGTTTTAAATCTTACTGCATAAGCAACATTGATTTTGGGGGTTGCAGATCTGGAACACGATGATACAAAGAGTGGCTACTATGCTGTGGTTACCACAAAACTATAGCTTGTATCAAGTTAATATATTCATTTAATATCATACTCTGAATTGCGAAAAGTCTTGGGATATACTTCTCTATATCGTGTGGAAGCTCCTTGAATTTTATGAATGGCAGCAAACAAATCTATGCGAGTTATTGAAGAATGCTGTTTCGATAGCCGCCCACAATTGCACGGTTGTCGTAGATGGTGGATCTCTATTACCAGTGGCTCTTTCGACCATATCTCAGATATGCTACATGTGGTTTGTCTGAATGATCGAAGTATCCAAACTATGTGCTAAAATTTTAGAATGCTTCTAAAACCAGTCGAAAACAATATGGACCCACGGTAACACGGAGCATTATAAACCTGGTACATTCCATTGTCATCGGGTTAGGTGAGGATAAGCTGAACATAGCAACTCCGCACGTCATTATAGAACTATAGACCTCGCTCTTCAGGTAGCAACTGAAGCCGTTACTCATTGGATCATGCTTCATCTTTCTAGTCATCTGAGGTCCGATGCATCTGATCACGAACTAAGGTCAGACATTGACGCCTAAAATTTTCTTAAGTTAAGACAAGCAGCTGCTATATCCCATCAGCGACTCATTTCACTACACGTTTTTCTGAGACATGAGTCTCGTACGTTCGTCATTGAATGTGACAGTCAACTCCAGTGAAACCTCCCTGTGGGACCACCTCCATTAAGCGACCACCTCCCTAAACGAGCATTTTTTTCATGGAGCGAAATTTATTCCCATGGGCTCAATACTAATTTTACCTCCATTCAGAGACCATATCAGTTGAACTCCCTCCATGAGCGACCCATTTCTTTGAGGAAAATTAAACAAATTCCGTTTTTTCCTGGTGGCTTGCAGAAGGTTTTATTAGAAAAATAATTCCGGAGAACGCATTATTCATCAAATTTCTAAACTAAGTTTAGAATTTTTTTTTTCAAATTCCGGTAACTTTTAAGTGTTTAAACCCCTTTGTGCCTTTTTAGGCAATGAATTTAACTCTGATGCCAAATTAAGAATGACAGTCAATAAACTCCCCTGCCCTATTCTTTCAGGAAACTTTAAAAGAAATAGATAAATTAATGAAATCGTCATTATTTGTTTCCGTCCAAAAAAATTGCATTTATTTACTGAACTTCGAAAGGACTTGGAAATAAAAGTTATAAAAGAAAAAAAACGTAAAATCAAAGCAAACGTCAATGTATACATTTTTTTAAACTCTGCTGTAATTAACTTATGTAATTAACTTTTGTTTTGATACTTAAATTTTTATATTTTTTCCTAACGTTAAAAATAAATTTTGGTAACATTAATTGTTACCTTTTTTCAACAATTAAAATCTAGATTGAAACATGACCTCCATTAAGAGACCACCTCTAGGAGCGACCAATTTTTATTGGAACGGAACGTGGTCTCTTTAGGGAGGCTTTACTGTAATTCAGTGGCGTTCGTATTTACGTTTATGGTCACGGGTCTCGATCCTTCAGCAGACGTCTGCGCTGACCTATAATGACAGGCAATTCCTTGCATGAGGTGTTTACATCCTCGGCAATGTGGAACTAAGAATCTTAAAAGACGCAATAATTTCTGAAATGCTAATACCTCATACGTCAATCTCAAACAATCATACCAAGTTCAAGCTCGATTAATTTTCATCGGGTTATCTCATATCATTATTCAACATTTTACAAGGCATTCAAGATTTCAGCAGACAGTACTGGCAACTTTCCTATACTTTATACCATTTCAATGCCACCCGTGTGCGCCAGCTGTAAAACTTTCATCCAGCAATCTTATGACGCTTATCATCTCATTGCAGTTATATAACAGCAGTTATGAAACAGTGCACTTTTTTAACATTGAGTTACAGTTATCACTGAATATAAAACATAGCACAACAGCCCCACTGTTAGATATTCGATGCCAACTTTTGGCCAATATATATGTCGTAGGCTAATTGAGAAATCAGGCTCTTTGCAAAGAGCCGGGCTAATTGGAGAATTGCCTCTCTTTTTCCAGTTAGCCTGATATTTTTCAGGCTTAGTGCAAAGAGCCTAGACAGCCTTAGGCTAATTGAAAAATGACCACTTATTTCCCAATCAGGGAGATTTTTTAGGATTATTAACCCATAACCCGACCCGAACCCGAAAAATCAATTGCAACAGACCGTACCCCGTTCCGAGCAAGACAAAATAATTTCAGTCTACATGCAACCCGACCCGAACCGAACCTAACCTAAAAGTTCGATTTGAAAAAACCCGAAATCTGACCCGAACCAAATCTGATAACCGACAAAAATATTGCAAAGAAACATAACCCGATCCGATCAAGACAATTTCCGTGCAAACGCCACCCGGCACGAACCTAAAAATTCCACTTGAAGAAAACCAGATATCTGACCCGAACGAAATCTGAACCCGAGAAAAGTATTCCAAAGAACCATAACCGGATCCGAGCAAAACAAAATAATTCCCGTGGACATGTTACCCGATCCGAACCTAAAAATTCCATTTGAGAAAAACCCCGAAATCTTCCCCGAACCAAATCTAAACACTACAAAAATATTCCATTGAACCATAACCCGATCCGAAAAAGACAAAATAATTTCCATGGATAAGCAACCCGACTCGAACCTACAAATTTCATTTGAAAAAAAAACGAAATTTGAACAAGACAAAAATATTCCAAAGATTCATAATCCGATACGAGCAAGACAAAATAATTTCCGTAGACAGGCAACCCGAACCGAATCTAAAAATTTCATTTGAATGAAACCCGAAATTTGAACCCGACAAAAACATTCCAAAGATCCATAACCGGATCCGAATAAGACAAATTCCATTTGAAGTCAACCTGAAACCCAACCCGAACCAAATCTTTACCCGACAAAAATATTCCAAAGGACTATAACCCGATGCGAGCAAGACAAAATAATTTCCATCGACAGGCAACCCGATCTGAACCCGAAAGTTCTAATTGAACTCGATCCGAAACCTGGTTATGGTCGGTTTCCGGGTTGACTTCATATGGAACCTTTAAGTTCGGGTCCGGTTGCGTGTCGACGGAAATAATTTAGTCTTGCCCAGATCGAGTTACGGTTCTTTAAAATATTTTTGCCGTTTTCAGATCGGGTTCGGGTCGGGTTTTAGGTTGACTTCAAATGGAATTTTCAGATTCTGGTCGTACTGCGTCTACACAGAAATTAATTTGCCTTGCCCTTTAATACGGGATATGACCTGATGTATTTTCATTTCCGGTACTGTTCGGGTTTCGGGTTAACTTGAAGTAGAACTTTCAGGTTCGGATCGGGTTTCATGCCGATTGAAATTATTTTGTCTTGCTTGGATCCGGTTATGGTCCTTTGGAATATTTTTGTCGGATTCAGGTTTCGGGTTTTTTCTTTTTTGGAATTTTTAGGTTCGAGTCGGGTTGCGTGACCACGGAAATTGTTTTGTCTTGCTCGAATCGGGTTATGGTTTTTGGGGATATTTTTGTCGGATTCAGTTTGGTTCGGATCAGATTTCATGTTTTTTTTTTTTTTTTTTTTTTTTTTTTTTTTTTTTTTTTTTCTAATGGAATTTTTATGTTAGGGTCGTGTTGTGCGTCCACGGAAATTATTTTGTCTTGCTCGGATCGGGTTATAGTTTTTTGGGCATATTTTTGTCGGATTCAGATTTGGTTCGGATCAGATTTCAGGTTTTTTTCAAATAGAATTCTTAGGTTCGGGTCGGTCTGCGTGCCTACGGGAATTATTTTGTTTTGCTCGGATCGGATTATGGTTCTTTAGAATATTTTTGTCGGTTATCATATTTGCTTCGGATCATATTTCGGGTTTTTTTCAAGCTAAATTTTTAGGTTTGGATCGGGTTGCGTGTTCATAAAAATTATTTTGTCTTGCTCGGATCGGGTTATGGTTTTTTGGAATATTTTTGTCGAGTTCAGATTCGGTTTGTGTCAAGTTATGGGTTGTTTCTAATCGATTTTTTAGGTTCGGGTCGTGTTGCATGTCCATGAAAATTGCTTTGTCTTGCTTGTATCGGGTTATGCTTTTTGGGGATATTTTTGTCGGATTAAGATTTGGTTCGGGTCAGATTTCAGGTTTTTTTTAATGGAATTTTTAGGTTCGGTTCAGGTTGCGTGCCCAAAAGAAATTATTTTGTCTTGCTTGGATCGGGTTATAGTTCTTTAGAATATTTTCTGTTGGTTATCATATTTGGTTCGGATCATATTTCGGATTTTTTTTTCAAACAAAATTTTTAGGTTCGGTTTGTGTTGTGTGTCCGCGTAAATTATTTTATCTTGCTCAGTTCGAGTTATGGTTCTTTGGAATATTTTTTCCGGTTCAGATTTGGTTCATGTCAGATTTCGGGTTTTTTTCTAATGGGATTTTTAGGTTCGGGTCTCGTTGCGTGTTCTTTGAAATTATTTTGTCTTACTCGGATCGGGTTATGGTGCTTTAGAATATTTTTGTCAGTTATCATATTTGGTTCGGGTCAGATTTCGTTATTTTTTTTTTAAGGTTCTGCTTGGGTTGCGTGTCGATAGAAATTATTTTGTCTTGCTTGGACCGGGGTACGGTCTGTTGTAATTTATTTTTCGGGTTCGGGTCGGGTTATGGGTTAATAAGCCTAAAAAATCACCCTGATTGGGAAATAAGTGGTCATTTTTGAATTAGCCTAACGCTGTCTAGGCTCTTTGCAATAAGCCTGAAAAATATCAGGCTAATTGGAAAAAGGGTGATGATTCTCCAATTAGCTCGGCTCTTTGCAAACTGCCTAGGCTCTTTGCAAAGAGCCTGATTTCTCAATTAGCCTACGACATATAAATTTTTAATTATTAAAATGAAATATAAAATTTGCTGCTTTTCTACCCAATTCAAATTAAGGTACTGGTGTAATTCTCATTGCAAAAAGCATTGTACTATATCAGCAATTCCTGTTCTGTAAAATCAAAATTGATTCAGCATAGATATAATAACCATCTTGGTATTAAGTTTTGCGGCAATTCCAATTTATATATGTTAAGATACACCTATAAAGTAAGGCGTAAAATCACGTAATTGCAATGCACACGTAAAACTCTATTTTTATACATTAAATAATTAAATTTGTTCAAAAATATTAGCCTTCCTTTTCTTGTATTATTTAATTTACAGAAAATACATATAGTCGTTTAAAAATGATTTGCTTATAATCAAATTTGAGAATGAAAAAAAAAAAAGTTAATCCGCTGGAATGAGAACTGCAAAAATATACAAGGTGTGCATAAATTAGTTTGGCAAAAAGGATTGTTTGTAATGCGTAGTTATACAGGCAAACATAAGAGTAAACGTGATTATAAAATGACTAGCTAACCCCGAGGCTTTGGTCGCGTAATAGCTGAAATATGCCAGGTGATATTTGCATGACTATTTTTTATTAGTAGAACACTTTCTGGAATAATTCAAAAATTACAAATTAAGCCACAGTTTGACTAAACTTCATTATAAAAGTGCAATAGACAGGAATGAGATTTTAATTAATAAGAACTAAAACTAATTCCAAATAAATGATAATTTAGAAAGTATTTTGAGACTTTTATGCTCATTTCATACGCTTATATCAGTATTCATTTGAAGTTTTGAATTTTTAGAAACCATCTTAACACATTTACATCTTAAAATTAGCCATCATGTCAAATTCCAAGCTTCTTGTCTAACAGTCTACCACCTCTCTGGACATAGTGGCACCAACATAAAACACCGAAACAGAGTTGAAATATAATGTCTCGAAAAATGTTTAAACAGAGACGGTCACCATTAATTTGCCAACATTAACCTAGAAATCGGTTGGTATTTCCTAATATTCTATAGAAAACGGAATTTAGATGTTTTTAAAGGCTTTCTTGTAGTTCCTGCCAACCAGGTGGTAGTGACACCGGCATAAAATATAGCCCGTATAGGATCAGGGACTATCAGTATCACTCTTGATTCGCAACCAATAACTTCTGTAATCGGTTTATTATTGCCCGAGATTCCATAAAAATGGTAATTTAAGAACTCTTTTAGAATGCTTTTCGCTCCTTCCCTTCGCTTCACGCTTTTCAATTTCGAATTTATTTTCGACTGTTCATAGAGGACATTTATTATTTATAAGTAACTACCATGCTATATTTAAAGTTTCTAGCCTCTTCAGTACCGCAGAAATCGCAATTTAGAAAGTTTTTTGCTCCTGCAACCCTCTAGGGGTTGTGGCACCGACATAAAATATAGCTTATGTTTGAGCAGGTTCTATCACCATCAATTTTCAACCATTATGTATGAAATCGGTTTCGTATTTCATAGGATTGCATAAAAATCGCAATTTAGAACGCTTATAGAACGCTTTTCGCTCACTTCATCCTTTTAAATTTGGAATTTTCTTTCGACAATTCTTAGAAAGCATTTGCATCTTTGAAGTAATTACCACTCCATATTTAAAATGTCAGACCCCCTCTTTAACACAAAAAACGCAATTTAGAATATTTTTTGCTCCTGTAACCCCCAGGTGGTAGTGACAAAAACGTAAAATATAGGCTATGATTGGATCGGTGGTTGTCGCCATCAATTTGAAACCATTACAGTCGTCCCCGTTTAAACGAATATTGGCGGTTTCAGAAATAATATTCGATTAAGCGGGGTATTTGATTAGACGGGGAATCATAACTGTAATATTTATTGCGTAATAAAAAGGCAAAATAACCATCTACGGTATATTTCATTAGCAGCATAATAAATCATTAATAGAATAAACTAAAATAAATACAAATGTTAATATAAAGTAAAAACGTATTAATTTAATGTCAGTACATACATTTATATGGTTTACATCACACTTAGTGCAGCTCATTTGAATTTGGTCAAAACTTCGCTACTTCTAATTTGCGTTACTTATACTGCCTTAAAAAAATCGTTTAAAGTGGAATTTTAAATGCGTAAATATCAAGTTATTTTTCGAATGAGTGCAAAATATCACAACTACCATCTCGAGTCTCTAAGTGACGGCACATTGCCATTAAAGCCTGGTTAACAGCAAGAAGTGATGGTGGGGAGATCAAGGTGGGTAAATCATTTGACCAGTCCATTATACACGTGCCAGCCGAAATCATTGCAGGAAGAACGGAAATTTTTTTTCAGCGAAAAGGAACCGAAAATGACAAAAGGTGGAAGGAAATTCCAGCTGATAAGTGCTTTCCGCGCCTATTTTGAAACATCGGTGACACATTTGTTATCCGATTAAGCGGGGACGTTCTTAAAAGGTATTTGGTTTAAGCGGAGAAAATAACATAGAACCGATAGGAATAAATTCGGTTCCGGAGGATTCTATTCGAATAAGCGGGTTATTCGATTATCCGTGACCCAATTAAGTGGGGAGGACTGTACTACTGAAATCGGTTTATATTTCCTAAGATTTCGTAGAAATCGCCATTTAGAACGTTTTTAGAATGCATTTCGTTTATTTTCACCCCATTTTAAATTTCAAATTTTTAAGGAACACTTCTCAGAGAACATTTACATCTCATAAGTAATTACGATGCCAAATTTCAAGTTGCTAGCCCCTTCAGTATCACAAAAACCACAATTTAGAATGTTCTTTAAAATGCAACCGCAAGGTGGTAGTGACGCCGACATGAAGTAGATCCTATATTGGAGTAAGGGCTGTCATGATCAATTTTCAACCATTACTTTTGAAATCGGTTGGGTACTTTCTGAGATTGCGTAGAAATCGTCATTTAGAACGTTTTTTAGAACTCTTTTCGCGTATTTTCACCCCTTTTAAATTTAGAATTTTTTAAGAAATGTTCCTAGAAATCATTTATATTTTATAAGTAACTACCATTCCAAATTTCATGTTTCTAGGCCCTTCAGTAACACAAAAACCGCACTTTCGAACTTTTTTTTTTGCTCCTGCACCCCCTTTGGGGGTAATGGCACCGACATAAAATATAGCCTATGTTGGAGCAAGAGTTATCACCATCATTTTGACACCATTATTTTTTAAATCGATTTGGTACTTCTTGAGATTGCGTAAAAATCGCCATTTAGAACGTTTTTTAGAACGCCCTTTTGCGCATTTTTACCCCTTTTAAATTTCGAAATTTTTTTTAAATGTTCTTAGAGATAATTTATATCTAATAAGTAACTACCATGCCAAATTCCATGTATCTAGGACCTTTAGTAACACCAAAAATCACAATTTCGAACTTTTTTTGCTCCTGCACCCCTTTAGGGGTAGTGGCACCGACATAAAATGTGGCCTATGTTGGAGCAAGGGTTGTCACCATCATTTTGACACCGTTATTTTTTTAATCAGTTTGGTACTTCCTGAAATTGCGTAATATTCGCCATTTAGAACGTTTTTTAGAACGCTTTTCGCGCATTTTCATCCCTTTTTAATTTCGATTTTTTTAAGAAATGTCCTTAGAGATCATTAGCATCTTATAAGTAACTACCATTTCAAATTTCATGTTTCTAGGCCCTTTAGTAACACAAAAATCGCATTTTTAGAACGTTTTTTGCTCCTGCAACCCCTTTTGGCCAATAGCACGGACATAAGATATAGCCTATGTCAGGGTTGGCGAACCTATGGCACGCGTGCCAGAGTTGGCACGTAAGCTAATTTTTCTGGCACGCGAAAAAATTTCATTTCGTAATCGTTATTCAGATAAAATCCATTTTTTATTTCTGTTATAACCAATAAAATTTTTTTACATACGGACAGTGCACAAATAATGTAATTATTTCTTGCATGAATTAACACATCATAATAATTTTCTTTTCCTGCCATGCTATGCAGCATTTTTGCCATATATTTTGACTTTCTATACGATTTAAAAAGCTGTAACTTTCAAATGAATTTCGTTTGACAGTGACTGCAATAAAATGGCAAACGAATTCAATTTAGCTATGTATATTTGTAAAAATAACAAAATATGAACCAGGTATAGAGCATTTTCCATCGAACGTACAACAGCAAAAATCTCACTAATACATTATTAGCACATTGTTTAATGCAACTTGGTAAGTTATAACCGAGATGTTGCATTAATAATAAGTTAAAAATTAATGAAATAAAAACTGGCATCCCCCCCCCCCTTATTACAGTACATACCGCATAAATAAATCCTATTTACGAATTAAAAAATGACTCGTTTAATGGCTGATACAGAAAAATAAATCGCATTTCGATTTTTAATATTTTTTAATTATTAATACATGAAAGCAACTGATTTTATAACCAATAATTCGTAAAAACATCGTACTCTTCAAAATTATTTTTGCATATGTTTGGCACGTTGCATTGTTGATAGATATTGTTAGTGAATTTTTGGCACGCGTACGTGAAAAGGTTCGCCGAGCCTGGCCTATGTTCTAAGTTGGACTAACACCATCATTTTGATACCATTACTTTTGGTATCGGTTCGGTAGTTCCAGAGCTTACCTCCTACAAATAAACAATTTTTACCTCTTTATAATATTACTAGCAAACCCCGCGGCTTTGCTCGCGTAATATTTGAAATATGCCAAGTGATATTTATATGTCTAATTTTTATTAAAAGGTACTAACTAAATTTTTATTTTATTAAAAGGTAATATTTTATTTTATTAAAAGGTACTTAATACTTTTAGGAATGGTTCAAAAATTACTTTTTAAAACACAGTTTGATTAAACATCCTTATTACACTGCATTAGGCAGAAATGAGACTTAAATTAATAAAATGAAATAAAAATAAATAAATGATAATTTAGAAAATATTTTGAAACTTTTATGCTCAATTAATACGCTCATTTCAGTATTCATTTGAAGTTTTGAATTTTTTAGAAACCATCTTCTTACATCTTAAAATTAACCATCATGTCAAATTCCAAGTCCTACCACCTCTCTCAACATAAGGGGCTATGTTGAAACAGGAACTGTCACCATTAATTTGCCAACATTAATTTTGAAATCGGTTTGTTATTTCCTAATATTCCACAGAAACGTAATTTAAAAAGATTTTAAAGCCCTCTTTTAGAACGTTTGTTGTTCCTGTGAGCCCCAGGTGGTAGAATCGCCGGCATAAAATATAGCCTGTGTAGGATCAGAGACTGTTACCATTGATTCGCATTGATTACTTTTATAACCGGTTTATATTCCCTGAAATTGCATAGAATCGTAATTTAGAACTTTTTTAGAATGCTTTTCGCACCTCACCGTCGCTTCACCCCTTTTAATTCGAATTTATTTTCAACGTTCCTTCGAGGGCATTTATATTTTATAAGTAACTACCATGCCATATTTAAAGTTTCTAGGCTTTTCAGTATCACAGAAATCGCAATGTAGAAAGTTTTTAGCTCCTGCAACCCTCTGGTGGTAGTGGAACAGACATAAAATATAGCTTATGTTCGAGCAGGTTCTATCACCAAAATTTGTCATCATTATTTTTTTAATCGGTTTGGTAATTTATAAGTTTGCTTAAAAATTGTAATTTATAACGCTTTTCACTCACTTCATTTTTTTTTTATTTGGAATTTTCTTTCGACTGTTCTTAGAATGCAGTTGCATGTTGTAAGTAAATGCCATGCCATACTTCAAAGTGTTAGACCCCTCAGTTGTGCAAAAAACGCAAATTAGAACGTGTTTTGCTTTTGCAACCCTCAGATGGTAGTGACAGCAACATAAAATATAACCTATGTTATAGCAGGGACTGTCACCATTGATTTGCAACCATTACTTTTGAAATAGCTTTGGTATTTCCTTAGATTGAGTAGAAATCGTAATTTAGAACGTTTTTAGGACGTTTTTTGCGCATTTTCACCCCTTTTTAAATTTCCAGTTTTTTCGAAACTGTTTTTAAAGATCATTTATATCTAATAAATATGTACCTTGCCTAATTTTAAGTTGCTAGCCCCTACCGATCACAAAAATCGAAATTTAAAACGCTTTTTTGCTCCTGCAAGGTCTTGGTGATAGTGATACCGACATAAAATAGCGTCTATGTTAGAACAGGGGCTGTCAGCATCAATTTCCTATCATTACGTTTGAAATCAGATTCATTCTTCCTGAGATATTGCAGACAAATCGGCATTTAGAACGCTTTAGAACGCTTTTCTCGCATTTTGCTCCTGCATCTCCTCTGCGGTAGCGGAAACAGATGTAAAATATAGCCTATCTTTGGAGCAAGATCTGTCACCATCATTTTTACACAATTATATTTGAAATCGGTTCAGTACTTCCTGAGATTGCATAGAAATCGCAATTTAGAAAGTTTTTTAAAACGCTTTTTGCGCATTTTGACCCCCTGTTAAATTTCGATTTTTTTAAGAAATGTCCTTAGAGATCATTGATATCTTATAACTAACTACCATTCGAAATTTCACGATTCTAGGCCCTTCCGTAACGCAAAAGCCGCAATTTAGAAAGTTTTTCTCCTGCACCCCCTTTGGGGTAGTGGCACCGGCATAAAATATCGCCTATGTTGGAGCAAGAGTTGTCACCATCATTTTGACGTCATTATTATTTAGATCGGTTTGGTATTTCCTGAGATTGTGTAGAAAACACCATTAGAACGTTTTTTAGAACGCTTTTCGCGCATTTTCACCGCTTTTAAATTTCGAATTGTTTAAGAACTGTTCTTAGGAATCCTTTATATCTAGTAAGTAGCTAATATTTCAAATTTCATATTTCTAAGTAACGCAAAAATCACATTTTTAGAACGTTTTTTGCTCCTGCACCCCCTTTCGGGTAGTGGCACCGACATAAAACATAGCCTATCTTGGAGCAAGCGTTGTCACCGTCATTTTGACACCCTTATTTTGACACCATTATTTTTTAAATCGGTTTGGTATTTCCTGAGATTGTGTAGAAACCACCATTTATAACGTTTTTTAGAACGATTTTTGCGTATTTTCACCCCTTTCAAATTCCGAATTGTTTAAGAACTGTTCTTAGAAATCCTTTATATCTAATAAGTAGCTAATATTCAAATTTCATATTTCTAGGCCTTTCAGTAACACTAAAATCGCATTTTTAAAACGTTTTATGCTCCTGCACCCCCTTATGGTTAGTGACACCGACATAAAACATAGCCTATCTTGGAGCAAGCGTTGTCACCATCATTTTGGCACCAATATTTTTTAGATCGGTTTGGTATTTCCTGAGACTGTGTAAAAAACACCATTTAGAACGATTTTTAGAACGATTTTCGCGCATTTTCACCCCTTTCAAATTTCGAATTGTTTAAGAACTGTTCTTAGAAATCCTTTATATCTAATAAGTAGCTAATATTTCAAATTTCATATTTCTAGGCCCTTCAGTAACACTTAAATCGCATTTTTAGAACGTTTTTTGCTCCTGCACCCCCTTTGGGGTAGTGACACCGACATAAAACATAGCCTATCTTAGAGCAAGCGTTGTCACCATCATTTTGACACAAATATTTTTTAGATCGATTTGGTATTTCCTGAGATTGTGTAGAAAACCACCATTTAGAACGTTTTTTAGAACGATTTTCGCGCATTTTCACCCCTTTCAAATTTCGAATTGTTTAAAAACTGTTCTTAGAAATCCTTTATATCTAATAAGTAGCTAATATTTCAAATTTCATGTTTCTAGGCCCTTCAGTAACACGTAAATCGCATTTTTAGAACGTTTTTTGCTCCTGCACCCCCTTTGGGGTAGTGACACTGACATAAAACATAGCCTATCTTGGAGCAAGCGTTGTCACCATCATTTTGACACCAATATTTTTTAGATCGGTTTGGTATTTCCTGAGATTGTGTAGAAACTACCATTTAGAACGTTTTTAGAACGCTTTTGTGCATTTTCACCCCTTTTAAATTTCGAATTGTTTAAGAACTGTTCTTAGACATCTTTTATATCTTACAAGTAACTAATATTCAAAATTTCATATTTCTAGGCCCTTCAGTAACGCTAAAATCGCATTTTTAGAACGTTTTTTGCTCTTGCACCCCCTTTGGGGTAGTGACACCGACATAAAACATAGCCTATCTTGGAGCAAGCGTTGTCCCCATCTTTTTGACACCAATATTTTTTAAATAGGTTTGGTATTTCCTGAGATTGTGTAGAAACTACCATTTAGAACGTTTTTTAGAACGCTTTTTGTGCATTTTCACCCCTTTTAAATTTCAAATTGTTTAAGAACTGTTCTTAGACATCATTTATATCTTATAAGTAACTAATATTCAAAATTTCATATTTCTAGGCCTTTCAGTAACGCTAAAATCGCATTTTTAGAACGTTTTTTGCTCCTACACCCCCTTCGGGGTAGTGGCACCGACATAAGATATAGCCTATGTTCTAAGTTGGACTAACACCATCATTTTGATACCATTACTTTTGGAATCGGTTCGGTAGTTCCAGAGCTTACCTCCGACAAATAAACAATTTTTTCCTCTTTATAATAGGAGTATAGACTAGCAAACCCCGCGGCTTTGCTCGCGTAATAGTTGAAATCTGACAAGTGATATTTGCATGAATATTTTTTATTAGAAGAACACTTTTTGAAATAATTCAAAAGTTACAAATTAAGCCACAGTTTGACTAAACTTCATTTTAAAAGTGCAATAGACAGAAATGAGATTTTAATTAATATGAAGAACTAAAACTAATTCCAAATAAATGATAATTTAGAAAGTATTTTGAGGCTTTTATGCTTATTTCATACGCTCATTTCAGTATTCATTTGAAGTTTTCATTTTTTTAGAAACTATCTTAACACATTTACATTTTAAAATTAACCATCATGTCAAATTCCAAGTTTCTTGTCTAACAGTCTACCGCCTCACGTTAGAGCTGTTAGTGGCAACAACATAAAATGCCGAAACAGAGTTGAAATAGAATGTCTCGAAAACTGCTAAAACAGATACTGTCACCATTAATTTGCCAACATTAACCTTGAAATCGATTGGTATTTCCTAATATTCTATAGAAAACGGAATTTAGATGTTTTTAAAGGCTTTCTTGTTGTTCCTGCCAACCAGGTGGTAGTGAAACCGGCATAAAATATAGCCCGTATAGGATCAGGGACTATCATTCTTGATTCGCAACCAATAACTTCTGTAATCGGTTTACTATTTCTTGAGATTCCATAGAAATCGTAATTTAGGACTCTTTTAGAATGCTTTTCGCTCCTTTCCTTTGCTTCACTGCTTTTGAATTTTGAATTTATTTTCGACTGTTCTTAGAGGACATTTATATTTTATAAGTAACTACCGTGCTGTATTTAAAGTTTCTAGCCTCTTCAGTACCGCACAAATCGCAATTTAGAAAGTTTTTTGCTTCTGCAACCCTCTAAGGGTTGTGGCACCAACATAAAATATAGCTTATGTTTGAGCAGGTTCTATCACCATCAATTTGCAACCATTATGTTTGAAATCGGTTTCGTATTTCACACGATTGCATAAAAATCCTAATTTAGAACTTTTATAGAACGCTCACTTCATCCTTTTAAATTTAGAATTTCCTTTCGGCAATTCTTAGAAAGCATTTGCATCTTTGAAGTGATTAATATTCCAAATTTAAAATGTTAGACCCCTCAGTAACACAAAAAACGTAATTTAGAACATTTTTTGCTCCGGTAACTCCCAGGTGGTAGTGACAACAACGTAAAATATAGGCTGTGTTGGAGAGGGGACTGTCACTATGAATTTGAAACCATTACTTCTGAAATCGGTTTATATTTCCTGAGATTGCGTAGAAATCGCTATTTAGAAAGTTTTTAGAACACTTTTCGTTTATTTTCACCCCTTTTAAATTTCAAATTTTTAAGGACTCTTCTCAGAGAGTATTTACATCTCATAAATATGCCTAATTTAAAGTTGCTATCCCCTTCAGTATCCAAAAATCACAATTTAGAAAGTTTTTTAAAATGCAACCTCAAGGTGGTAATGACGCCGACATGAAATATATCCTATATTGGAGCAAGGGCTGTCACCATCAATTTCTAACCATTACTTTTGAAATAGATTGGGTACTTTCTGAGATTGCATAGAAATTGCCATATAGAACGCTTTTTAGAACTCTTTTCGTGCATTTTCACCCCTTTTAAATTTCGAATTTTTTAAGAAATGGTCTTAGAGATCATTTATATCTTATAAGTAACTACTATTCCAAATTTCATGTTTCTAGGCCTTCTTTAACACTAAAATCACATTTTCGGATTTTTTTTTTTTTTGCTCCTGTACTCCCTTTGGGGGTAATGGCACCGACATAAAATGTAGCCTATGTTGAAGCAAGGGTTGTCACCATTATTTTTGAAATCGGTTTGGTACTTCTTGAGATTGCGTAAAAATTGCCATTTAGAACGTTTATTAGAACGCTTTTCGCGCATTTTCATCCCCTTTAAATTTGGAATTTTTTAAGAAATGTTCTTAGAGATCATTTATATCTAATAAGTAACTACCATGCCAAATTCCATGTATCTGGGTCCTTCAGTAACACAAAAATCGCAATTTTGAACTTTTTTTTGCTCCTGCAACCCCTTTAGGGGTAGTGGCACCGACATAAATTGTAGCCTATGTTGGAGCAAGGGTTGTCACCATCAGTTTGACACTATTATTTTTGAAATCGGTTCGGCACTTCCTGAAATTGCGTAGAAATTGCCATTTAGAACGTTTTTTAGAATTTTAATTTCGATTTCTTTAAGAAATGTCCTTAGAAATCATTAGTATCTTATAAGTAACTACCATTCTAAATTTCATGTTTCTAGGCCCTTCAGTAACACAAAAATCGCATTTTTAGAACGTTTTTTGTTCGTGCGCCCCTTTTTGGCCAGTGGCACGGATATAAGATATAGCCTATGTTCTAAGTTGGACTAAGACCATCATTTTGATATCATTACTTGGAATCGGTTCGGTAGTTTCAGAGCTTACCTCGTACAAATAAACAATTTTTACCTCTTTATAGTATTTCTAGCAAATACCGCGGCTTTGCTCGCGTAATATTTGAAATATGCCAAGTGATATTTATATGTCTAATTTTTATTAAAAGGTACTAACTAAATTTTTATTTTATTAAAAGGTTTTATTTTATTTTATTAAAAGGTTTTTTATTAAAAGGTACTTATTACTTTTAGGAATAATTCAAAAATTACTATTTAAAACACAGTTTGATTACACATCATTATCACACTGCATTAGGCAGAAATGAGACTTAATTAATAAAACGAAATAAAACCAAATAAATGATGATTTAGAAAATATTTTGAAACTTTTATGCTCAATTAAAATTCTCATTTCAGTATTCATTTCAAGTTTTGAATTTTTTGGAAACCATCTTCTTACATCTTAAAATTAACAATCTTGTCAAATTCCAAGTCCTACCACCTCTCTCAACATAATGGGCTATGTTGAAATAGGAACTGCCACCATTAATTTGCCAACATTAATTTTGAAATCGATTTGTTATTTCCTAATATTTCACAGAAACGTAATTTAGAAAACCTTCAAAGGCCGTTTTTAGAACGTTTGTTGTTCCTGTAAACCCCAGGGGTAGAATCATCGGTATAAAATATAGCCTGTGTAGGATCAGAGACTGTTACCATTGATTCGGAACTATTACTTTTATAATCGGTTTATATTCCCTGAAATTGTATAGAAATCGTAATTTAGGACTTTTTTACCATGCTTTTCGCACCTCCCCTTCGCTTCACCCCTTTTTAATTAGAATTTATTTTCGACAGTCCTTCGAGGGCATTAATTTTTTATAAGTAACTATATACCATGCCATACTTAAAGTTTCTAGCCTTTTCAGTATCACAGAAATCGCAATTTAGAAAGTTTTTAGCTCCTACAACCCTCTGGTGGTAGTGGCACAGACGTAAAATACAGCTTATGTTTGAGCAGGTTCTATCACCAACAATATGTCATCATTATTTTTTTAATCGGTTTGGTATTTTATAAGTTTGCTTAAAAATTGTAATTTATAACACTTTTCGCATACTTCATCTTTTTAAATTTGTAATTTTCTTTCGACTGTTCTTAATAAACAGTTGCATCTTGTAAGAAAATACCATGCCATACGTCAAAGTGTTAGACTCCTCATTTGTGCAAAAAACGCAAATTAGAAAATGTTTTGATTTTGCAACCCTCAGATGGTAGTGACAGCAATACAAAATATAATCTATGTTATAGCAGGGACTGTCACCATTGATTTTCAACCATTACTTTTGAAATAGCTTTGGTATTTCCTTAGATTGAGTAGAAATCGCAATTTAGAACGTTTTTAGGACGCTTTTCGCGCATTTTCACCCCTTTTTAAATTTCCAATTTTTTCGAAACTGTTCTTAAAAATCATTTATATCTAATAAATATGTACCTTGCCTAATTTTAAGTTGCTAGCCCCTACCGATCGCAAAAATCAAAATTTAGAATGCTTTTTTGCTTCTGCAACGTCTTGGTGATAGTGATACCGACATAAAGTAGCGTCTATGTTAGAGCAGAGGCTATCAGCAGATTCATTCTTCCTGAGATATTGCCGACAAATCGGCATTTAGAACGTTTTTAGAACGCTTTTCTCGAATTTTGCTCCTGCATCTCCTCTGGGGTTGTGGAAACAGATATAAAATATAGCCTATCTTGGAGCAAGATCTGTCACCATCATTTTTACACCATTATATTTGAAATCGGTTCAGTACTTCCTGAGATTGCATAGAAATTTCAATTTAGAAAGTTTTTTACAACGCTTTTTGTGCATTTTGACCCCTTTTTAAATTTCGATTTTTTTTAGGAAATGTCCCTAGAGATAATTGATATCTTATAACTAACTACCATTCCAAATTTCACGATTCAAGGCCATTCCGTAACGCAAAAGCTGCAATTTAGAACGTTTTTTGCTCCTGCACCCCCTTTGGGGTAGTGGCAACAACATAAAACATGTTGTAGCCTATGTTGGAGCAAGGGTTTTCACCATCATTTTGACGCCATTATTTTTTAGATCGGTTTGGTATATCCTGAGATTGTGTAGAAACCACCATTAGAACGTTTTTTAGAACGCTTTTCGCGCATTTTCACCCCTTTTAAACTTCGAATTGTTTAAGAACTGTTGTTAGAAATCCTTTATATCTTATAAGTAACTAATATTCGAAATTTCATATTTCTAGGCCCTTCAGTAACGCTAAAATCGCATTTTTAGAAAGTTTTTTGCTCCTACAACCCCTTTGTTGTGGTGGCACCGACATAAAACATAGCCTATCTTGGAGCAAGCGTTGTCACCATCATTTTGACACCAATATTTTTTAAATCGGTTTGGTATTTCCTGAGATTGTGTAGAAACTACCATTTAGAAAGTTTTTTAGAACGCTTTTTGTGCATTTTCACCCATTTTAAATTTCGAGTTGTTTAAGAACTGTTCTTAGATATCATTTATATCTTATAAGTAACTAATATTCAAAATTTCATATTTCTAGGCCCTTCAGTAACGCTAAAATCGCATTTTTAGAACGTTTTTTGCTCCTAAACCCCCTTTGGGGTAGTGGCACCGATATAAAACATAGCCTATCTTGGAGCAAGCGTTGTCACCATCATTTTGACACCAATATTTTAATAAATCGGTTTCGTATTTCAAGAGATTGTGTAGAAACTACCATTTAGAACGGTTTTTAGAACGCTTTTCGCGCATTTTCACCCCTTTTAAATTTCGAATTGTTTAAGAATTGTAGTTAGAAATCCTTTATATCTTATAAGTAACTAATATTCGAAATTTCATATTTCTAGGCCCTTCAGTAACGCTAAAATCGCATTTTTAGAAAGTTTTTTGCTCTTACAACCCCTTTGGTGTGGTGGCACCGACATAAAACATAGCCTATCTTGGAGCAAGCGTTGTCATCATCATTTTGACACCAATATTTTTTAAATCGGTTTGGTATTTCCTGAGATTGTGTAGAAACTATCATTTAGAAAGTTTTTTAGAACGCTTTTTGTGCATTTTCACCCCTTTTAAATTTCGAATTGTTTAAGAACTGTTCTTAGATATCATTTATATCTTATAAGTAACTAATATTCAAAATTTCATATTTCCAGGCCCTTCAGTAACGCTAAAATCGTATTTTTAGAACGTTTTTTGCTCCTACGCCCCCTTTGGGGTAGTGGCACCGATATAAAACATAGCCTATCTTGGAGCAAGCGTTGTCACCATCATTTTGACACCAATATTTTAAAAATCTGTTTGGTATTTCCTGAGATTGTGTAGAAACCACCATTTAGAACGTTTTTTAGAACTATTTTCGCGCATTTTCACCCCTTTCAAATTTCGAATTGTTTAAGACCTGTTCTTAGAAATCCTTTATATCTAATAAGTAGCTAATATTTCAAATTTCATATTTCTAGGCCCTTCAGTAACACGTAAATCGCATTTTTAGAACGTTTTTTGCTCCTACGCCCCCTTTGGGGTAGTGACACCGGCATAAAACATAGCCTATCTTAGAGCAAGCGTTGTCACCATCATTTTGACACCAATATGTTTTAAATCAGTTTGGTATTTCCTGAGATTGTGTAGAAACTACAATTTAGAACGTTTTTTAGAACGCTTTTTGTGCATTTCCCCCCTTTTAAATTTCGAATTTTTTAAGAACTGTTCTTAGAAAACCTTTATATCTAATAAGTAGCTAATATTCAAAATTTCATATTTCTAGGCCCTTCAGTAACGCTAAAATCGCATTTTTAGAACGTTTTTTGCTCCTATACCCCCTTTGGGGTTGTGGCACCGACATAAAACATAGCCTATCTTGGAGCAAGCGTTGTCACCATCATTTTGACACCAATATTTTTTAAATCGGTTTGGTATTTCCTGAGATTGTGTAGAAACCACCATTTAGAACGTTTTTTAGAACGGTTTTCGCGCATTTTCACCCCTTTCAAATTTCGAATTGTTTAAGAACTGTTCTTAGAAATCCTTTATATCTAATTAGTAGCTAATATTTCAAATTTCATATTTCTAGGCCCTTCAGTAACACGTAAATCGCATTTTTAGAACGTTTTTTGCTCCTGCACCCCCTTTCGGGTAGTGGCACCGACATAAAACATAGCCTATCTTGGAGCAAGCATTGTCACCATCATTTTGCCACCCTTATTTTGACACCATTATTTTTTTTAATTGGTTTGGTATTTAATGAGATTGTCTAGAAACCACCATTTAGAACGTTTTTTAGAACGATTTTCGCGCATTTTCACACCTTTCAAATTTCGAATTGTTTAAGAACTGTTCTTAGAAATCCTTTATATCTAATAAGTAGCTAATATTTCAAATTTCATATTTCTAGGCCCTTCAGTAACACGTAAATCGCATTTTTAGAACGTTCTTTGCTCCTGCACCCCCTTTGGAGTAGTGACACCGGCATAAAAAATTGCCTATCTTAGAGCAAGCTTTGTCACCATCATTTTGACACCAATATTTTTTAAATCGGTTTGGTATTTCCTGAGATTGTGTAGAAACCACCATTTAGAACGTTTTTTAGAACGCTTTTTGTGCATTTTCACCCCTTTTAAATTTCGAATTGTTTAAGAACTGTTCTTAGACATCATTTATATCTTATAACTAACTAATATTCAAAATTTCATATTTCTAGGCCCTTCAGTAACGCTAAAATCGCATTTTTAGAACGTTTTTTGCTCCTATACCACCTTTGGGGTAGTGGCACCGACATAAGATATAGCCTATGTTCTAAGTTGGACTAACACCATCATTTTGATACCATTACTTTTGGAATCGGTTCGGTAGTTCTAGAGCTTACCTCCTACAAATAAACAATTTTTTCCTCTTTATAATAGGAGTATGATTAGTATAGATATAGATGAAACACAGAATTTTCACTTTTAACAGAGCCTCTGTGTGACTTAGCATCGTTACGCTGAAAATGTCCCATTACCATATCAACTCTTGCCATATGTTTGTGGGCATATTCACATCGATCCGAAAAAAAAAAAAAAAAAAGAAATAAAAATGTGCCGATTCGTGTTTTTAATTCAGGAAGAGATTTCGAAATCAGCGGACAGTAAGCCCAATCTTTCATAGAACCAACCATACATTGAACTATTATTTTTAACTCAATCATGTTGATTGGTAAAGTTATCATGCGAATTGAATATTTCCAACTGAGCGAAAAAATGCCCAAGCCGGGAATCGAACCTACAGGGTCTATCTGAAATGCTTCAACAAACTCAGGGAGATGATAGTTCTCATCAAGACGAACAAAAAATGCAATGGAACATGTGGTTGAAAATGACGTTTAAAGGGTGAAAATCGCAAAACTAATAAAATTTTCGAAATCTCGCATGCTGTTTTTCTGCAGAACCGGCTAGTATCAAGAAGCTGGTTTTCCTTTCACTTTGTGCATATCCGGTCAGAAAGAGATAACAAAAACTTCGAAGAAAGCCAAACAAATCAGTGAGCAGAAATCCACGTATGCAAATTTGAGCGTGTCCGCCTGGTCGTTCCTCCGTAGATGTACTCTGGGTAATAATGTCCGCGGTCGACACTTTGAACAATTATGGTAAAATATTTGATTTCTCTGGACGTCACGAGCTGTGTTGTACCTATTCTGTGCAATTTATAATTACTGGAGTGTTTCTTTCTTGTCTCAGTTTGTCCATTTCCAGATGCATTTTCTCGATTTTCATCCTTTAAACGTCATTTGCGACCCCATGTTCCATTGCATTTTTTCTTCGTCTTCTAAGTACTATCATTCCTCTAAGTTTGTTGAAGCATTTCTGATACACCCTGTATGTCCACTCTGCACTATCTACCCCAATTTTAAAGAGAAAATAGAAATCAATTTCATTGTATTCAAACTGTTATGGCATAGTGTTAATCCTTCACTCGCATCGGTTCATAGTGACCGGGTTAAAGGCTTGTTATTTTCATTCTCAAAATAAAAATACAAAGAGTGGGTTTATTGTGCAAACGTTTTATTCAAATTAACGAGAATTAAAATTTTTATAGAATGTGTGCAATTTTTTTTTTTTTTTTTTTTTTTTTTTAAACCACAAAATTTATATTTTAAGTTGCACGGGCAAAAATGACCCGACAAGAGTGCTGAAGGTTAACTATACTGTGGTGTACAGACATAGAAAAATTAGTTATTCTTTTCGGCTTGTGCCTAATTTTGATTTTTAAAGGTCTAAAGAAAGATATTCATAAAACAATGCGGGTGAAAACAAATATTTTTCTTTTTAAACAAATTATTTATGGGCCATGGGTTTACTAATGGGTGTCCAGAAATATTCTATCATAGTTTTTTTCCAGATAGAAGAATATGTATGCAAGAAACCAAAATTATATCGATTATAAAAATGGAATGGATGGAATTTTACGAACAAAGCATAGGACAGTTTTGCCATAAAAAGAAAAAACTCTGATAATTCGTCTGAAGAGAAGCGACCCAAATTTCCGTTCTGTTACAAAGAAATCCATTAAAAAACTTTACACAGCCAACACGCTCATATAGCAATAGTACAGAACCCACAAACTACAGCTTCAAACCCTTCTTATTGTGCGTAGTAAGCTAAATATTAGACTCAGCGGACCTTATAAAAGATATCTTTAAAAAGATTGCAGCAGTTTTTTTATTTTTTACTTGTTAAAGATAAGTAGGCAATTTAAATTGCAAATTGTCCAAAGTTATGTAGGAAATAATATTACATTATAATCCTTCAAATAACTTTCAAAAGATTATTTTAATTTTTATACGATGCCTCGTTACGGAAGGTCTTTTAGTGTGTTCACTCCAAATTTTCTGAAAATAGTAGAGTTAGTTGTATTCATACTAAAGTATCACGTGTGTAAGAAATCAGCTGTTAAAATTAATACAAAAGCCGTATAAAGAATAATAAAGAAAAATCATGTGTCATGTATAGATTATTCAACACTTCCAGAAAACTGTAACGAAACTTCACTATTGAAATAAACAAGGAAATGACCGCCCCGTGAACTCAGCCTTCGCTTTAGAGCAGTGGTTCCCCTTTTATCGGCCATGCCGCACCAAAACATCGGTAAAGTCACTATGCCCCCCCCCCCCCCCCATAATCTGTAAATTATGTCTCTTATTTAAAAAGTTAACTCTGTTCACATTGTGGAAGCGTAATAAAGCCTTAACAATAACTATTCATTTCACATTTTTTAACTCATCAAAGAGGTGAATTTTCTGTCACAAATGTGTTTTTAATGTAATTTATAAATGCAATCAGATTATACATCTTTGCGTTTGTGACAAAAAGAGTTTTGTTGTACTTTTCTAACTTACCTCAGTGTTAAAAGAAAAATGTTATACGATCTGCATTTTTATCTTTACAAAATATCTTGAAGAGAGACTTACATTTCAATTTAAAACTGATAATATTCACACATTTTATAATTAACTAGTATATAATCCTCGTCAAAAATGACGGAAAGTGAATGATAAATCTTCAAAACAGTAGTTAAAAAAATATTTTTCGGACTTAAAAAAAAGATGCCTCATGTATTTTGTTAATCAAAAAGTATTATCCTTTTACTTTTTTATTATTAGAGCAAAGAAATTATGTAAACTACAATTTAATCACCAGCGCTTAAACGCGCCATTTCCAGCTACACATTCTATAACGAAAAATGAGGAAAGTAAATGATAAATCTTCAAAACAATAGTTAAAAAAATATTTTTCTGGCTTAAAAAAGAAAAAAAAAAGATGCCTCATGTATTTTGTTAATCAAAAAGTATTATCCTTTGATTTTTTATGATTAGAACAAAGAAATTATGTAAATTACAATTTAGTCACCAGCGCTTAAACGCGCCATTTCCAGCTACACGTTCTATGACGAAAATGCTTGTTTAGGTTCCCTCTACATTAAAAATTTGCAGTTTAGCGGTTTTTTTCCCCTACAAATTATGTTAAAATATCTGCAAGATAATTAAAATATGTTGTACCGATAAGAAATATTCATTTTATTTGCAATATCTTCAAATCTGATGAAATGCATTGTAAAAAAAAAGTACGATTACAACAGAAAGTGGACGGCAAAAGAATTACAAAGAATCATAAGCTCCTAATTTATTGCAGATTAACACGGCCTACAGAGGCGCTGCTCGCAGCCTTCGGTACAGAAAAAAATTGTCCCTTTAACCTTTTATCTACTTGACGGTACTTAAAAGTACCATTAAAATAACTTATTATAAAATTAATTTAATACATCGATTAGTAGTAATATAATTTAGAATGAGTTATAGATGCAGTACTTTATAATGTTCCAAAAGCATTATGGGTTACACAAAACAAAAGTATTTTTTAAAGGATGATTTCATTGGCCTTTGCATCTTTTCAGCTTTCTTGGCGTTGGAGAGGGGAGGGGGGGGGATTTTTCAATTCAGAAATACTTCTATTGTAAGAACATTATATTTGTAGATTTCCTAATTCCGATTTTCTAATTCCTACAAAATACTAAGAAAAATATTTAAAATAAAAGATTTGAGTGGGGTGATAAATATTACACAAAATCCCTATAAATTGAAATTTAATGAATCCTCAATCCTTCTAAAATTCTTCTAAAATTTATTAAATGATTATGTAAATCTTCTAATTTTGTTTCAAAAATTCACGAAAAATGCTTTAGAAGATGAAATTTTCATGAATTCATAATTCAGTACATAAAGCGTTAATTTCCTTTTAAATAATGCTAAAGTGCCACTGAAATAATTCTTTATTGTAAATGCATTTGAAAGTTTTAAAAATTCAAATTTGGATAATTTTTACTTTGTCATATAACACAGAAAACAAATGTCACAGGAAATATGAAATTGTGGAAAGATTATCATTCTGAATAAAATAAAAATACATGTAATGTAATGTGCTTGAACGGACCTTTTTAGAACGAAAGTTATATCTTTCTCCACCAGATGGCGATAGTTATCCGTTATTTTTAATTCAGAACTTGTTGTTGATGATGATTTGGCCCTTAAATTTAGAACTTAATTGTTTAGAACTTAATAGTTTTTGAAGGTTTTAAACAAAGTTAAAATATTTAAAGGTTTTAATAAACTATTACAAATATTTTAAGACCGGTATCGGCTTTAACCTGTATTTTTTTTTTTTTTAATGAAGCGTTCAAAGAGTCATTCATTGTTTTGTAGATTTGCTGGAATTTGAATCTGAATGGCAAGAGATTTTAGTTTTTATTTAGAGAACCCTGTTTAGATCTGATTTCTATGTTTATAATAGCTTAATTTTGATTTAGAACTTAATACATTATAAATGTATATGATACACATCTTTTATGTGAAAATATGCTGAACAGACATGATTTCAAATAGAAAAAAAATATCATTTAGCCGTCATATGCTAGGATATGTTTTTCATTAAGCCTATCATGCCGTTTAGCTACGGTCGATTCGCAGACCAGAGTGGTTCGCACCGGCATGGTTCCGACGGTCTCCTGCACTCAGATTTTATTATAAGTAGATTTTTGTGACTTATCTTTGGACACTAAATTTTCTTTACATGGACATTCTCAAGAAGCATTTCAAAATTCTCATCTTTATCAAAATTAGGTAGTCATTCTCCCCACCCCACCACAACACATTTTCTCTGTTTTCCGTTTCCCAATATCGTTACTAGTCTCTCTTCCATGTATTATCTCATTTTAAAATTTAAAATGTTTTATGTAAATTAACTTCCTGTACAGGTGGTCATTTTTCTTCTTTACTCTTAGAAAAATACAAGTACTATAAGCGTGTTTATTTCCGTCACAAAATGTGGGATTACTTGCATCATTATTTTCTTTAGTTATTTACATTCTTCCAACACTGAAGTTTGATGCCAGAAACTAATTTTATTTCCTGCACCCGCTTTAAAAATTATTTAGCTAAATTCTTTCGAATTAACTCATCCCACTTTAATTTCAATTTCCAGCATTCTTGTAGAATAAGTTTAGGAAACAAAGTCAGGAGTGAGGTAAATCCAAGAGGATCAAAAATCTTCTGAGCCAATGAAAGTAGAGCTCGTTTGGTAGGAATAATTTGCTCTCCCTCGAGAGAGCTTATTTTGCAAGATAGGGCATCTTTTCCAGATCCCAGTTTAAATCTAATACTGGTGTCATATTAACTGTTGAAATTCTGGAAGTAATTTGATTAGGTTAATTTTATACCCCTCCACTTAGATTGAATTTCACGGAAGACGGTAACACTCTTGATTCAATTATAAAGTTGTTTAACTCTTTAACTGTTTCAAAACTGTAAAGCTTGTAAAACTATACTGTTCTAAAACTGTAGGCTTATCATTGTGTTTGTCCTACAAACAAAGGTATGAAAACATGATGGATAGTTGTAGGACAAACACAATGATAAACCTACAAGTCAACCACTGGTGATATTAATTTTTGGCTTATACACCACTTCACTTCCGACAGACATGGATCATTAGATACCCCTACTTCAACTCTTCCATAAAATAAAGGTTTTTTTCTTGTGCTTGATAACATAGGTTTTTGTGCTGTCGGCTCTTGGACTATATCAGGCGAACTTCCTAGGTGGTGTTTCAGTGCAGCCGCTACCAAAAATGGGCTGAAATTTATTCAGAAATCTACACGTTTATGTCTATAAACTATTGTCCTTCCATTAACACGGGAATGCTCGGGCATTTCTAGGATATGTACGATATACTTTGCCACAAATAAATTCAAACAAAAATCATCATGTTATTTAATCGTTAACATTGCTCACAAATTCTGCAATACAATAATTAGAAGATTACTTATCAAAAATTAGTGGTAAGAAATCTAATAACCGTGCCCACTCTGGGAATGTCATACCCTGCGTGTGTAATCCCGGATTAACATCGCAGATAGTTTATATCCTTTTCGGTAATACCAATCTGTAGAAATGCCTTCTTCGGTACAAACACTGGATCAACAGAAAATTTCCGAAAATGATGCAATATTAAAGGAATCATTTTAATCAGATTTAGTCTCTTATCCAGGCAGTCGTTTAATGATAGGAAACCTTTAACACGAATCTAAGCAACAAAAACTGGTCCTACTTTAGTAGTTTTACTCGATTCTTTAAATACAGGCCTGTGTGACAAATAATGTATTTATTATTCTTTATTATCAATCGCCCTTTCAATTATTCTAGCATTTAATCATGTATCAAATATTTCGTTATAAACCTCAGTTTTATTTAAATTTGATAGTTTTTTATTCATTGTAGCAAGCCGTTTTCCGGCCATTCTGTATTTTAAGATAAGCTGGTATTATCTAGCACCCAAAGCAATGTTACTTCATACTGCCCATCTGAATCTATTTTAATGTTATTCTTAAAATTTTACATAGTTTCTTCGTGAATTTCAGATTTAGTTTTAGATTCAACTGGATCAGTTATACCGAGAATATCCAGGTTCTACAAATCAGCAACAGAACTTTCGTTCCAAAGTGACGAAATAACCATAAAATAATCATTTGTTTCAGATGTAACACACGGAATTTTTCCTATTAGAGTTAATCCTAAATGGGTCTTTAACAGCAACCGGACCACTTTTAAATTTTTTTAATTTTCCGATGAGTAATTTTCTCGTCACGTCGGAGACAATCAATAATTTAATTTCACTTTCGGGTTTACATACATTGTTTTCAATATCAGATATCTTAATACCACATTTATTCAATTATCTTCAGCAAGGTCCATTTGGAACATTTTTCGTATTAGAACAAATAACGGGGATATCTAAAACATGAATATCACATTTATAACTATTATCAATACTACTTAAATGAATTCTATATTTATTGTGATTCTTCTCACTTGTTTCTATATCACCAAACAATTTATGAATTAATTTAATTTCATCAATAATTTCATAATTCAAATATTTAATTACATCTTTAAATAAATAGGAACTTTCTGGCACCGTGTCAAAAACTCCCTGCACGATTTTCCCATTATTATCATGCTTTAAACGTGCATTCAATGTTTGCAGTAACACAGTTGGAATTGAACCTTGAGAAGTCAAAACAGTGTTACCTTGACTCAAGTTTACAATTTTCTAACGTCGCATTACCTTCTTCATTAAAAATATTTTGAGACAATACAGAATGATGTTTTTTTTCCCAAAATTGAAACATTTAATTTTAGCTTCACAGTTACGTGAAATGTGATTTTTCTTAAGGCAGATAAAACAGACACCCTTTTTCAAAATTAAACTTCGTTTATCGTCAAAAGAAAGCGAATGAGCTTTAAAACATTTTTCTGATAACTGACAGTTGTCACAAAATATACATGTTTCATGATATTTCTTAACTAAATGTTTAGATTTATCACCTATAAATAAATCAGTAGCAGTTGGCACAGTATTATATTCAGCATTGCTACATTTAGTAAATAATCTTAGTCCTATCAAAGTCAAGACTAGTACGAGTCAATAAAATCCATTCTTCAGATAAAACTTTATTTTTTAAGAAATTAAGTATGGATTTTAATTCGCTTTTATTTTGAGTACGCTTCTCACGCTCCCGTTCGCAAATCTCAGAACATCATGAGGCAGACAGGATTCTACCAATGAATACAGAGCTAGGATAGCTATTCGCTATTTGAGAAGCTTTTGATCTCAGAGCCTGCAACAAATACACGGGTTTTGAGCGATCGTTTAACACACTATCATCATGAATCTTCTGAAATGTATTCCAAATACTAAGCCTGATCTCGAGCCTCCATCAAAAGGGTGCACACTTATTTCAGGTAATCGAAGCGGTCGATATCCTGTTCTTTCAGCTTCTATAACATTCCGTGTAAGATGCTCTTCTGCAGGCTTAACAAAAAATTGCGGCTTAGATGCCGCATTTTCCCGCGGCCGCCATCATGGAATTTTTTTAGATTTCTTGGCGATTTTTTGTTCGTGATCATTATTGATATGGAAACCCCGACGAGTGACGTGTTCTGGCAACCCCGTTTTCCCACGAGATTGTGTTTTGACATCACTTCACTCCTGGATTTAGCGCTGTGAGTATACGTGACGCTGTTTTTCTCTTGTGATTTTGCGCACGTGCTTTGATACCATATTGTATCTTTCTATCTTTTTGTTTTTATCTCAAATTTATTGGATTTATTTGATTCAGTATGGCTTCTGTAGTCCGTTTACCCGCTGTTGCTGGTGTAATTAAGAAATATCAGGAAATTTTGAAGGAAAAAGGAGGTTTGTTTAGAGTGTCTAGTGATAAGCCTATTTTGGGAAATGAAAGTGATGGTAGCAGGTATTTTGTGTTTGAGCTTTCAAGAAAGGAGATGTCTGTTAAGGTATTTTAATTAATTTTATGCATATTTTGTTGTAATATTTTATATTAGCCGTTTATTGTATATTTCTCATGCATGTGGGCCTTACGAGTTTCATACATTTTTGAGATTACTGCACAGCTAGTTTGCTGAATCCAGTGATGTTTTTTCGGTTTATGAACGCTACGCGTTCATACGTGCACTTACTAACGGCCGCTTTAATGAATTTCGTGCATTTTGAGATTGCTGCACACCTAGTTTGAATCCAGTATTTTTTTTTTTTCGTTTTATGAGCGCGTAACGTTCATACGTGCATTTACTAATTGCCGCTTTAAGGGGTTTCCTGAGTATTTCAGATTCATATTTTATTATTTATATTTTATTTTCGTTAAGCCTAACATGCGCGTAAATCGCTACTTGGCGGCATTTACTACTTGGCGGAAAAAGGGTTTTCATGCCCAAAAAAAAATCCAACATGGCGGTCGCGGGAATATATAACATCTGTTCCAAAACTGCTTCACCTTTTGCTTGATCGGTACTAAATTTTCATTACACTCTTCACAAGCATCGAATACTTTTGTTTAGTCCTTTTCTGAAAACTACTGACCAACATAAAGTTGAGAATTTCATCATCTACGAAATTTAAGTTTGTACCTTTATTAACAAATTGTTTTAATAATTGTTCTATCATATTAACATCCGTGCTTAAATCGTTCAGAATTTCATTCAAAGAATTTAAAGTCTTGGTAAACGTGCTTCACAGAGGAGTTCTCTTAATTTTTAAACGATCCATACACATTCTTTTAAAGTTCCGATAGTTTCGTTTTCCTTTAATAAAATAATACTTCGAATCCCTGTTCGGGTGCCATATATCGCGAAACGGGAGCGATTGGATGGATAAAATCTACCCGATTCTATAATATCGTCGTTAAAAAGCGCGTGAAAGTAATACCTTTCAATAAGCGAAAATCATTTTGGAAAACTTAACAACATTTTATTTCGTTTTAGCTTCTGTGCCGATAAAACATTCGACGTACTTTTACCAAGCCCGTTCAAAACTGACAAGTAGGTTGGTTGGTTGGTTGTGTTTATGACCGCCAATTATCAACACGAGGGATATAGGCCCTAAAGGGGTGGAGTGCCCTTCGTGGGGGTCTTTCTAAGGGAACCTAACCCGTATTTACGCTTGGAAAATCCAAGGTTTCGAAGAAAACCACGAAAACTCCGAAACGATTAGGCCGACGGGCGCGATTGGGTTCAAAACCAGCACCTCCCGTCTACCAGCTTTGAGAGCAGAACCTCTCGGCCACTGGTGGGGCCATCTGAGAAGTAGGAGCCAAACCATTTGATCATTCTTTTCATTTGATCAAAATGACGCAATATGGTGCTGCCCTCTCTGATTAAATTAGATAAGCAGTATAATTAATCAATTGAAATGATAACATATACTTAAATTATGAAACTGGAGCAACATTGACTCCTGAATACGGAAAAGATCAAAGTATTTGCCAAAGTTATGAATGCAAGATCTGGAAACGCAAAACTTTCAATAATATATACTTACCTTACAAGTTCTTTTCTATACAAGTTTTTAAGTTTGGACTCTTAAGGAAAGATGCCTGCCTTGGATTTTAAATAAAATTATAAAAAAAAGCACTTATGGTGTGGACTCTTACTCATCAGGTGATACAATCCACTGCGTCTTAACTCTGCTCTGATCCGAGTTATCTATCCGCGACTATTAATTTTAATAATTTATAGGAATTACTGGTACTTACGTTATATCCCATTTTTCCGAAAAATTGACGCAAATCTTGTCGAGTTTGTATCCAAGACTAGAAAGGCAAAAAAAAAATTATTTTTCTTTTCATTTCATTTCTAGTCCCGATAGTTTCAGAAAAATCTTGAAATTTAAGCGTTTTTCAACCATTTCATCCCTTTAAGGGGGTCCGGGACACAATTTAAAATCATTTTTATTTATTGAGTTAAAATTTTGATTTTTTTTTTTTTTTTTTTTTTTTTTTTTGATGGTTAACCATGTTATTTGTAAACGAAATCACATGATGAAGCTTTTCATATATTTAAAATAAAAATTACATTTAAAATTCATTAAAAATTGGATTAAATTAAAATCGTTATAACTCCAAATATTATTTGTAGAATTTCAATTTTTTTTTATTTAAATAAACAGAAATATATAAAGTTTTAATTTTGATTCAGCATTTTTAAAAATATTAATTAAAAAAAAATTAAAAATATTTAATGAAAAAAATTTAAAAAAGTTGTGCAACTTAAAAAAAAAAAAAATATTTTTTCAAAAGTAAATATTTTTTTCAAATATGCTGAATCAAAATTAAAGTTATTGATAAAGACATGTTCCAAGTTTGAACCATTTTTTGACTTATAACGATTTAAATACGGGAAATGGTGAAAAAAGCCATCGTGAAGAAAAACGCATTTTCACAAGAAGTCGTTTCAAGCATTGCTTAAAAGCTAGATTTTGAAAAAAAACCAAAACAAAAGAAAAATTAATATTTCCTATTCTAATTAAGACAGAAGCATGATTTAAAGGTCATTTTAAGGAGAATAAAACAGAGAAAGTTTTAATCCAATAAAAGTTTTTTTTAGAAAATTTGGAGGTTTTTGTGTCCCGGGCTCCTTTAATTTTTCATTTGCTAACAAACGTTCAGAGCGAGTTTTTATGTCTTTAAAGTAACCATCATGTCAACTTTAAGTTCCTTAGCCAGTTCAAAAAAATCGTAATTTTAGAACGTTTTTCACCCTTGTTCTTCCTAGAAGGTAAGGATGCCGAGATAAGCAGTAGTCTGCGTTTAAGTAGAGATAGCTTGAATCATAATACTGAGTGAACTTTTGAAATCGGTTCGGTAGATTCAGAGTAATCGTAGTTTAAAAAGCTTTCCGCTCATTTTACTCTTTTAAATTTCGAATCTCTTAAAAACCGGTCATAGGAGCATTTATATCTGAAAGTATTAACCCTTAACTATTGTCACAGAAATTGTCTCACAGCTACAGTGAGCAGTCTCTGAAACTGCTTGGTCGAAAGATGAATAAAAGGCTGAATAAGCTCATAGGATACTGTGTCTGTACTAAATTTTATTTACAGTACTATTAAAATTTAAATTCGTACATTCAGAAGTCTCGAGTGATAATACGAAACCAAACGAAACAAAATTTCACTAAATAAAAAATTCCAGGTTAAGCTATGAAAACTGAAAAAAGCAACGAATTATGACACCGCTAATAGCAGTTAAGGGTTAACCACCATCAAATTTCCAGTCCTAATAATTTTTAAAAATCTTAATTTTAGAACTTTTTCACTCAAGCATCCCTTTGCAGACCAAGAGAAACCTATTTTTAAGTAGATATTGCTTCCATTAATTTACAGACAGATTTTAGAAATCGGTTCGATAGTTCCAGAGCCTCCAACAAACTTACAAACAAACAAATGGTAAGGCAATTTTTACAATAAGTGAGAAATTATTGCAGAAACCTTTGAATGAAGTAAAGAAAAACTTTTTTTTCCAAGCTGGCGGGATTAATGCAGAGGTCGGAGATGGTTAAAAACTTGAGTTATCTATTGTAACATCAACCCATCATTTTTTTTTTTTAAACCACTGGTCAAACAAAAATTGGCTACAAGCGAAAATATTTTACATTTTCCAATTCAGGATAGAACATACATTAATTGTCAGCAATTTTTAAAAAAAATGTTTTTTTGGGATTAGAAATTCGAGAGAGAAGGGGTTAACTTGTGGCAATGAAGAGCGCCATTACTAATATGATAACGATTATAATTAACTACAGTAGTAATAGCAAATAAGTACATGTCTACACGATTCACACACGTCTCACAGCGACATTCATAAGATCCTTTACGATGCAAGGACCCCATGTAAAAATAAATTACAGAATAATAATTAATTACAGTAAGTTTGTTATCACATTTTTCTGAGTGAAAACGGGGGGAGCTTTCTAAAGAAATTTTGCAGGGAAAGGAGTCAAAAACTTCAATGCCAATGGCGCCGATAATAAAGCAGCATGCAAACATTAATCATTTTAAAATCATAACACCCTTTAAAATGGATTTTTTTTAAAAGCTAATGACATGAAACATTGGAAGTAGCACTAAGAATACTAAAGGGCGCTGCGTTTCACAGATCTGTCATTAAACAAGCCGGAAATTGTATGTCAAACGTGGCAAATGAGGTGCGTTCGTACTCTAACTAGTTTTATAAATATTCAGATCTGGGTGCATTAGCTCTTGCACTCTTATGCAAAAATGCACGAATACAAAATTTATTATGATTCTATATATTAAATTCAGTAACACGGAAATAATAGGACTCCATCTTAAATAGAAAGTCCTCACCATGACAACCTAGAATCATTGACTATCATGGGATATCATTGAATTAGTGACGTATGATAGGATTTAACAGAATGAAGAAAACTTTTATTAATGTCTTTTTAAGTTTTGAATCGCTTTTTCATAAAATTTGAAATGACTTGACAAAATTCTACAACGTTTATTTATATATTAAATTTCAAACCATTCGGTTAGGTAGTTTTTGCGCTGTTATATGCGGACAGACAGTCGACGACTATAGGTACTACATATATATATATATATACAATAAAAAACGGGCCGGAATAACCTCTGAAATTTGGGAAACACAGTGTCATTGTGAGCCTCCCGTTTATTTGGGGGGGGGGGGGAGGAATTTCCAAACTCTAAGCACTTGGAAACACACCAATAATACTAATACTATTCCTATTAAAATTTTAAGCCCCGACCCGCGCAATTGTGCGGGTGATACTAAAGTAAAAGAGAATGACTATCTATTTCCTGTTTATGTGAGATATAAAACGAAATCTGCACATTTATATGAGTTAATTGGCTTCAGATGTTTTGATAAGACACAACTAGGGGGCGCCAACTACAATACAGGGTTAGATTTTCTGCTTTTAAAAAGACTATATCATCTGACAGCAATAGACAAAAAGTATGTACTGTCGTAATTTCTTTTAAATATGATTTTTAGTGTTTGCTTAGATTTCATTTTTCCTTTCATATACTTCATTCATGATTTTAATTGATTTTGCCTTTGATAAATTTAATTAGGCTTTACAAAAGTTGAAAAACAAATGGCCCACACAATTGTGCGGGTCCGGCATTAACCATTTCCAAAATAGATACAATTTTCTAATATATTAAATTTTTATTGTTAAGTGATTTTTCTTAAACTTATGTGTTTAGCAATTTATTTTTAATTAATTACATTTTTAAAGCGGATGAATTTTAAATTAATAGGTTTGTACTATTCATGATTTCTATTTAAAATTGATAGTATTAGATATATAATATGCACATGTAACGAACTGTATGTTTCTGCTCTGAGTTATAGATGTCATATATGATTTATAAGTTTTATATGAGTTATAGGCATACCACGAGATAGATTTTTAAGTTTGATAAATTCATTCCATTTTGTCGACACAGCAAGTAAACCACCAGGAAAAAATAATAAATTATGTAAAGTTCAGCAAATGCTAAACAGATTCCGTAGTGTCTGCTTGAATTTACCAGGAGATCAGGTAAAATTTTCCATAGATAAGCAGACGATTCCTTATTTTAGGACGTGCCTCAGTAAAACAGTATATAAAAACCAAACCACATTCTGTTGCAACAGCATCATCTGGGATAGTTTTAAATTTTTTAGTATACCAGTGGCAAAGTTCCGACCTGATCTACAAGGATCTAGGCTTAGGACCTGCCGTAGTCCTTACTCTGGTTCAGACCTAGTTTTATGTACTTCGATCGGTACTTCAACAAAATACCGCTGCTGGAAAATCTAAAAAAAAAAAGAAATTTGAAGGATCAGGCACAATCCAAACGGAGTGGCATACCATTTGTCAACGGCTCTTAAGAGGGGTGCGAGCATTCAGCACGTCTCAGAAAATGAAATTGTAGTGGTCTGTCCAAAAACAAAAATTGTTTCACACATTTTCATTGTGGCAGATGAAAATTATCTCAATAAACAACAACTTTTTTTGCTTAAAATTTTATTTTTAGGTATTTGCACACATAATCCCAAACTATACAGTTGTGTAGATTTAGCCCCAAAACGGCTGCATTAAGGCCGAACCCGCACAATTGTGTGGGTCCTCCCTTGGCATAACCTGACATCGGGTATTTTTTTAAATATTTTTTTTCAATCAAATACGATCCTATCGATAAGGGGAAACCGCCCAAACTTTCAATTTCTACCAAAAAATTTCCCGGTCTGGGTTAGTCCCAAGAGTAGCGTAAGAGAGTCCAGGTATCCTTAATCAGATTTTTTTATGCTGAAGACCAAGTTTATTTTGCTCTTTTTATGGTTGCCCGCACTTCCAAAAATTGCTGTTTGTATTTATAGTTGTATATCCAGTTATCTGAGTGCCATATGATAGTTAACCACTTAATATTCATGGTCCGATTTCCTGGTCAAATAAAATAATTTTTCGGAAATGGTGTGAATTTTCTCTTACTTTAGGCAAGCTTTCACAAAAACAAAAAAAACTTACACATTTTCGCTCTCAGTGTAACATTAACGCACACATCTTCTGTTACAAAAGTGTAACATTAATGTTACAATGGCAATTCTTAACCGAAACGGTATTTAACGAGCTTTCCTAAAGGACGACGATGAAAATCACATATAAAGTTCATAACGTTTTACAAACTGACTACTTTCTGACTCATTTTTTAATTCATTTTTGCCCGCAGTTCGCAAACTCTTGAAACTGGCAGATACTCTTATTCAGAAATTTTGAAATCAAACTATTTATTTTCATTTTTTGGCAAACGTGATTACTGTCAAAGTGGGCGTTTAGGACAGAACGTGATAGCTCGAGAAAGGGAAAAAACTGATGTCGTGAGAGAGTAATCGCTTATAACTCAAGATATGACTCGTTTATTGAAAAATAAAATAACTGTTCCATTACAAATCTTTTCAAATATCATGCCTGCAAGTATCATGCTTTTGCGTTGTAAACTAGTCAGAAAATATGGCAGAAAGTTTCGTTTGTTGAGAGGAGAAAAATATTCTTTTGAGAAAAGCATTAATCTTACGCGGAAGCGGAAGTGTTAATAATGAAATATAAGAAAAATAGAAAAACTAATTTGATGCCCTGTTTTAAGGCCATTTTGCGATCCCATTTAAATTTTGTAGGGGAAGCTCATACTTTCCGTAATTTATTTTCGATAATCCGGTAATACGTTAAAAAAGATATAATTTGCTTACATTGAAGATGGTGTCTGGAGACTAGTCAAAATATATGTAACTAATTAATGAACATTTATTTTACAGATCTGATTCGTTTATCCCCCAGACACAACGAGGTAATTGTTAGCTTACAAGAACGTTTGAACGAAGAATTCAAAAGAAGATTTGGTAACAATTATAGAAAAATTGACAGCGTTCCTTACATCACACCCGATTCAACGGCAGCTGAAGTCCAAGACTGGTTAGAAGCTAAAGGATTCTCTGCAAAGTTAGTATATTTATGATATTTTTATAGTACAAAGTAAGTTGTGCTCTTTTATTAATATTGTCACAGAAAATTGAGTATTTCATATCACAAATGCTTTGCCTACATAATTATTATTATATGTACTATCTTCAAAGGATGTTTTTTAGTCGCTGATAGGATTTGTACCAACTTGAGAAAACAAATAAAGAATTTATAAATATAAATTGTTTTGCAACTAACTAACATGAAGCATTTGCCTAAAATCTTCGTTAAACAACTGATATTTTACATAGGTATGCAGGATGGCCTTAATTCAAACAGGCGTGTTTGGTGAACCCGAATGTAAAAAATCTACTCCGATATTCAGATCTTTTTAAAATTCTAGCTAGTGCATTAGATACAAATGTTTAAGATTTTTTTTTTTCTGGTAGTAGTTTTAACAGAAAATGTTTGAGTTTTCTCATGCCGCATTTTTATGATTTCAAATTTTTTCTTTGAATTTATATCCACATTTAAAGAATTTGAACAAATAATTTTTAAAGAAAAATTGACTAACACTTCCAGTGACTTGTTTTTAATCCACAACTTTCTTCAAACTGCGAAAAGACATATTGTTAACGTGGAATATTTCTTATTTACTTATTGGATGTCAGTTGGCGTATTTTTGCAAGAATGGTTTGGCATAACAGAGTGTTTTTTGTTACTTCATTTTTATCCGTATTCAATTCAAACTACATTGTTTTCAGTAGACTGTCTTCGTAAATCAGAAAGTAGCTCTATACATGCAGGACAAGTACCCAAAATGGAAGTTTTTGTCCAGAATATGGCAGCAAACATTCAAGAATTTGATAATATTCTCCTGGACAAGTTCGATAAGACGAGTGAGAAAAATTAAAAAACATTGGCCGTAGTAGGAGAGCTGTTGAACATTTTTGAGTAGGTATTTGAGGCACCCTGAAAATTTGTGCAACACTTCTTTTGTAATGCCTGAATACAAAATCGAATGTCTGGCTGAAGGATCGTGGCCCAAAAACTGTGCCAGACACGTGTCAAGTGCCATTTGGCACTTGACACGTGTCTGGCACAGTTTTTGTGCCGGCTAAAGTGTCTGTCATTTTCAAAATATTTTTTTCTAAGCATAAATATTATTCTGCCTCAATCTCAGCGTGCCTCAAATACTTTTTTGGGTAGTCAAAAAATGGCACTTGACACGTGTCTGGCACAGTTTTTGGGCCGACTAAAGTGTCTGTCGTTTTCAAAATATTTTTTTCTAAGTATAAATATTATTTTGTCTCAATCTCAGCGTGCCTCAAATACCTTTTTTTGGGGTAGTCAAAAAATGGCACTTGATACGTGTCTGGCACAGTTTTCGGGCCACGATCCTTCAGCCAGACATTCGATTTTGTATTCAGCCATTACAAAAGAAGTGTTGCACAAATTTTCAGGGTGCCTCAAATACCTTCCCTAAAATGTTTAACAGCTCTTGGACTACCGGGATCCAGATAGATTTTGCTTTGTTAGAGAAATGAGATTGGCCAATGAGAAAATTTGCTTACTTAAAACAGCGAAAAGTTTGCAAAAATGCAGACTTCTGATTGGTCAATCTCGTTTCGCTAACAACGCCAAATCTACCTGGATCCCAGCCATTATCTTTGTTATCATGGCACTTTTTGCCCAAAATCCTCTCAACCAATCAAATTTTATTGCTAGTATGTCGCCGCTCTCCTATTTATAAAGGGATTCTTGTTAGCAACATTGCTCGCATTTTACACGTTGTAGACAATCATATGTTAAAATTTTTTTATGTCTCCCTGTAAAAAAAAGAAATATGAACAAGATACGATGGCTATTTTTAACTTAAAACCCTCCCTTGTGCACTAGAATTAAAGTGTCAAAAGCTACGAGACCTGTCGAGACGGTGTATGGGGTTTTGTAAAGAATCAAGTGTACAAGCCGCTACTTTATTACATCCATTCCTGAACTAAAATCAAGAATCTGCAGTGCAATTAATTGGATCGACGGATAATAATGCTGACACATCTGTGGCAAGAAATTATTTAACGATGGGACATTTGCAGAGTCACGAAAGGAAGTCACATCGAACATTTGTGATAATGGTAAACTTGAACTTTTTTTCTATCTTACAACAATATGTGTTTTATTTCTTTTTCCCCGTCAATTCCATTAGTAAATCATTCTTTTCGCCCAAATAATTTATAGACACCCTGTATTTATTTCTAACCGGCCCGTGATTTGATCCAGAGTCTTCTCGGCTGGAGATGAACACCTTACTGGCTGTGCTATAGGCGCTTTTACTACTGGGGGCGCTGTTACTACAAATGATGACTTTTATGATTTAGCGGGGGGAAATCCCCGCTAACTCCGCAGAGAGGAATTTTTCCCTTCTAAAATATTTTAAGTTTTAATAAAACAAATTTTAAACTAAATTTTCTTCTTTAATAAAATTGTAAAAGAATTTTAAAAGTGTAAATTGAATTACACGTTATAACAAATATTTAAATATAATTAAGGTGTCTCAAGACTCTTAAAGCTTTAAAATTTTAGAAATTTTAATTTTTTTGGATGTTAAGCCTCTATATTTTCTGAACATTTTGATATCATTGTTTCCTTGAAATTCCCATTAGGACAGATGTTATGGCTTTTAGAATTATACCCGCTCAATAGCTGAAACGGCGTTTCTGAAACTTTAAAGTCATTTTTTTTCCAAATGACGATTTCGGGCATAGCGTGCACGATATCTCAAAAACTTCTGAATATTTTTTCATGAAATTTTCAAAACGTATGTTTCATGTTAGTCTCTATAAACTGAACCTAAAATTTCCTTTTTATTGTCCAAAAAAATATTTTTTTAGGTGATTATACTGATGAAATATTCTTAATTTTGCATTAGCTAAATACAACTTGTATTAAAAATATAAAAATGCTTTAAATACTAATTTATTTAGGTTCAGGGCAATTATTGAAATCTGAAGTATAAGTAGGCACCAAAATTCTCATTCTAGTTGCAAAATTTATTTTGTAATCCTGCGTGTAAATTATTATGCCAATTTTCTGCTCGTCAAATGTCTGAAAATTTGGAGCCCCTTGTAAATGCTAATTATGCACCTTGCAATTTTTCTAATACATGAAATGAAAGAACACACATACCTTTCATCCCAATAAAAATTGTGTCTTAAAATCAAATACATTTTAAGATATTAAATGTTGAAAATGGTTTTTTTTTTCATTTTTTCCAATTGTAAGAGTCCTGAGACCCCTTAAATAAAGGCCTGGAAATTCCTAGAGGGAATTTGATATAAGAAAATCGAAATGTTTATAAAATGATGGCTGAGAAACTCCATGGAATGCATTTAACCGAGAACTGGTGTAAATTTACAGAGAGTCGCGGCTTTTTCTGTGTCTATACATAAATTTTTTACAGTGCGTATCTCATAAAAGCTTCTTCGCAAAAGAAGTGGGTGTGCGTGATACGGCGAATATACCTAAAAATAGAAAAATGCAGTCAAAATTGTAGGTGCGCGCGCTATGCGCCGGAGCGCCTTATATTCCGGAACATGGGGCACTTCAACAAATATATTCCAAAAATACTTAGCACCTTAACCCATTTGCATTTCAGGAATACCTTTTGTATTCAGAAATCCGAATTCCTACAGGAAATTCTCAGTAGTAATTTTTGCTTTACTTAATGACAGATGTTTCGTGATCACATAAAGTAAAAATTTTTCTTTCGTAATTTTTGAATAAGAAAGAAATTCCTGAAAAGACATATGGGCTTCGAATGCAACGGGGTTAAGCCAAATCATTTTAATCCGGTTTGTAATATATTTAATTTAGTTTATATTTTGTAAGAAATTTAAAAAAACTCAAGATTTATTTAGAAATAAAATCAAAATTATTACTATTTTAATAATAGATACAATTAATTTGAAAAAATATAGTTTAAAATTATTTATACAAAATAACTTGTATACCAGAAATTTAAAAAAATGGATGTAAGAAATTATTTTGTTTAAAATTATATTTCCAATGTTAGACTGGATTTTTTTTTTCATTTCTTTTGCCTTATAGGACCAAAAAGATATTTCAAAACTTTACTGGAGATAAATTATTTATGCTCAACAATACAGAGTTTGTGAAGTATCTAGGAATGGAAGAAGGAACACGACTGTTCAACCAAGTTATAATTCAGAAGAATGTGTGTGGTGTAAGTTCAAACATATTCTTAAGTCAGTATGAATCTTTCTTGAAGCCAAATAATTATTGTGAATTTTATTTATTATTATCAATGCTCAGTCAAACGCTCTTAACTTCTTAACTCTTTCGCGGCTAATTGAGACATTCTTCCCCATTTTAAAATTGGGGATTGTCATATTTAATTATAAATTTACCTACATTTTTTATACAGAATGTCAAAATAGAACGCATGCCGAACGCAATTACGTAAAAGATGTGCAAATTATGCTAAACGCCGCATAGAAAATAGGACGTATAACATATCGCTCATCCGCAAGAATAGTCACACATCTCGCAAAAATTCATTTTGTGTTTTATTCCACAAACAGGTCTGTCATAGGTGCGTCTTACTACACAAAACGTTTCATAAGTGTAGTTATACAAAAAATCCCTTTATTGCGCTATATGTCCATTCGTGACCGCAGAAGGGGGGTGGACTGTGTGAGGAGGTAAAATTACCCAACCCTCCAAACCTCATCCTAAGTCATCATTCTTAAGGGTTTTATGCTTTTATGCACGTTTTTACTCCTGCATGCAGCATTAAATACTGTACTTTCATGTTACAGTATGTGGGTGGTTCAGTAATTATTGATTCTAATGTATATAAAATAATTGTACTGGAATAGTTGATCTGGAATATCGAAGCCTAATCTCTTAAATGCCTATATGCTCAATTTCAGAACCATAGCTGCTATACTAACATAGTTTTGGAGGGAGGGGTGAAGTTTGAAAGACCTATTTTTGGGGGAGTTTTTAAGGAGGGGAGGTGAGGGTGAAATGCTGGTTTGGAGCTTATGAGGCTACATTTGTGACAGTAGATGAGATGTGGCTACATCACTATGATCCCGAGTCCAAACGACGGTAGTTACATCTCATCCACTGTCATAAATCTAGCCCCATAAGCTAAAAATCAGCCTTTCACCCCCATTCCCCCCTTTTTACTTCTCACTCCAAAACTATGTGAATATAGAAGCTACGGTTCTGAAATAGAGCATATAGGCATCTAAGACATTAGGCTTCGATATTCCACAACAACCATCTCAGTACAAATATTTCATATACACTAGGGACAATAATTAATTGAACCACCTTCGTAAAATCATGCAAATTTTCCTTTGCCTCTCCTGTGAAATTTACTTTTGTCGAGATGTGTCACTTTTCTTGGGGGTGAGTGATATGTACTATGTGGAATGTCCATGTTTGCTTCACAACCAAAAGAAATTGCTTCGCAGAATATCATAATCAGCACAACATTTTGTATAGTAATTTTATTTCATAATTTTGAATTATTTTAGTTAACATTTTGTTATAATAAATCAATAAATAAAAGACACTGCAGTAATAAGCCCAACTATAATTTGTGTTACCTTTATAGTCCATTGTAGGGTTGCGGCCCTTTTACTCCAATTTTTATACGAAATTTCAAATTCATACCGGAAATTTCGAAAGAAGAATTTTTACTTTATGTGATCGATAAATGTCTCTCATTAAATAAAGCATAAAATACTATTTTTTATTTCTGGTATGAACTCGGAATTTCTGAATAAAAATGGAGACCTGGCAACCATGGTCCATTGGAAAAAATATTTTCCATGAAATTCGAAAAAAACTGCACATTGTTATGTATTTTCCTTATGATTTTTATTTATTTTTCGTCTAAACAAACTAAATTAAACAGATACATACTAATATTTACTCTTAGCAACCTTATGGTCTTCTAAGGGTTAATCCTGCAACGCATGTCTTAGAGGTCAGCACGAGCCGAAATTTCCAGGCCCGGCCGTTCAAAAATCAATGAAAAACAGGCCCGACCTGACTCAATTTCTACAAAAAATTCCGATTTTTTTGATTATTTCGAAATTAAGATTCTCTTAAAGAATACTGCATCCATATTTATGGAAAAATTTAGATTAGTTACTATACATTCGGTATATTTTAGATTGCTATATGTTCGGTATATTTGAGATTGCTATATTTCGGTATATTTGAGATTGCTATATTTTGGTATATTTGAGATTGCTATATTTTGGTATATTTGAGATTGCTATATGTTCGGTATATTTTAGATGCCTATACACTGTAAAAAAAGATGTAATTCTACAGATGTAAAGTTACAGAAATCTGTATACTTATTAAAATTTTATCTCTACACTGTACAAAAAAAAATGTAAATCTACAAAACTAGTTTTTGTAAAGCTACAGAAATCTGTAGCTTTACAAAAAAATCTACTAAAATTACGGTAATCTTACTAACATTTTATCTGTAACCCGGGTTGCAGTTACATAAAAAGTTCTAGGCATCCCAGTTTCCTAAAGAATTCTTAGTAACTTTACATTTATTTATTTATTTATTTTTAATTTTTTTTAATTTTACAGTGTACAGCGTGTCTACTATGAAAGGTGTTTAATGGCTAATTCCTAAACCGTTAGCATAGACATATAGTTCGAATTATAAAAATGTTTTAAATGAGGTACAAAAGCATTTTAAAAGTGATTTGGGTTAATGAAAACCTTTCTTAAAAAAATACGAAATTAATTTTTTATACAGTACCTCGATCCTATAAGTTATATTTAGTAAAAATATCCTATTACGCTAAAAAGTAAGGGGGGGGGGGGTGCCCCGTTTTCCTACGATTAAAACTGACGAATAATAGCTGTTTAAAGTTGAAGCATCTTTTTTGCTGCGAAAAATAGGGGTCATTCCCAAATTTACTTGAAATATAAATAATCCCAGGTAGGAAAATAAAATAATAGTTGAGAGTAAAACTAACATTACAATATAAATTTGAAATCTATTTTCATTCTGACATATTAAAGAAAAATATACAACTTGTACTAAAAAATATCTCTCTATTGTAAAAAAATGTAACTAATGCTGTCACCGCCGCCAGTTTTAAATTTTTTGTGACCGGAGATGTTTCTTCGTTAATATTAAGAAGAAAAATATTGCATACAAAAATACGAAAATCGGTGGTATTATAGAGAAAGGTTTGATAAACACGCTGATGCAGAAAGTTTTTAAATCGGAGAATTATTTAAAGAGGTATTTAATGTTAAAGTTGGTCAAAATTGCTCCATTAAAAAAGTTTTATAGGAGCAAAACTATACATGGGAATTTAATCATTTTTAGATCATTTTATACATTAGAAAGGCCCGGTGTCCAGACAGTATTTATTTTTTTAAATTTGACTCATTTTTTTTAGGTTTTATTTCTGTTTTAAATTCAATTTTTCAGCATTTTTAGAGGCATTTTTTACAACTTTTAGAAAAGGGTATTATTTTAAATTAGAAAAGGGGCTAAATTTTAAAACAGCGCAATGAATAATATTTCCTTCAAATTAAAAATTGTTTACACGTGACTATTATAAACAGAATAAAACTTTCAAATGAGAATTAAATGATTATGTATTAAAAGCAGGAAAATATTGAAAATTACGTCATAAGAACTATATTTACATATAAATTTTAAAAGAGAAAGAAAATTGTAAAATAATAAAGTCATTAATATGCGTTATATTCGTAAATGGAGGAAATTAAATCCTATTTAAAATGGCGAAACAATATTGCCAAACAGTTTAAATTTAAAAATATATTTGCTCGAGACATTTATTTCCTATTTTGAGATAATCTTTTAAACTATTGTTGTGAATTCTAAGAAAACGCAAATAATATTTCCTTTCTTACAACAAAAGTTTTTCACGTGTATATTAAAATGAGAAAGAAAGCTTTGGTGAAAATTACATCAGATTTAAAACGGTAAATAACATTTTAATAACGTTGTTAAAAAATACTGGGATACAAAGACTCTATTTACTTAATAAATTTTATATTAGCTTATTTTCAAATGTTTCACTGATCTGATTTAATCAAGGACGAAAATAGACTGTTAACAGGTAGATCGCCATTTTTTTCCTTAATTATAATTCAGTCTTACGATTTTTTTTTTCTTTAAGCCGATCAAATTAGCGTGCTTTTAATGTTTGCGGTGTCTGAACGGGGATTGCGAGTGTAGCTTGTAGGGGCAGAGCCCCCTAGTAAGTGAAAAAATAACAGAATTTTTGTTAAATGAAAGGATAAAAAGTAACAATTTCAATTCTTTACAAAATGATATATATTTTTAAATGCTACCAGCTTATGTAATCTAAAACTTAATTATTAATTAAAACTTAATTAAAGTTATCTTAAAACTTGCTCGGTGTGACTTCTTTCTGATGCAGCACAGAAATGTACAGGTGAAGTAAATCCTTCTAATATTTTAAGCACTTTGTGTACAACTTCTCGAAGCATGGTCCACTTCATCTGTGTTCGTATGCTGAAAATTGGTATAAGTCATGCAATTTCATAACTCGATGAATTTTAGTGTTAAATGAATGGGACTTTTCTTTGTGATATTTGTCAGTGTAATAGGAATTTTTTAATAAATATTACTTATAGACTTATAAAAAATTAAATTTCTTAACTTTCTAAGAAATGTTTTTATTGAGCCAAACGACTGTTAAAATACATTTTTACCTCATTTAAAACATTTTTGTAATTGGAACTATATGTCTATGGCTAACGATTTAGGAGTTAGCCATTGAACATGTTCGCATGCCAGAGTACAGAATAGTAAGATTAATAGACTCTTAGACAACTACAGTAGAACCTCGATTATCCGAAGTAATTGGGACCGACCCTCTTTCGGAAAATTGAAATTTTCGGATAATCGAGAATGCTTCAATTTTAAGATTAAGGAGAAATAATTGCAATATTTCTTATTACGGTTACATGTGCTTAATAAAAAAGCAATAAAAAAATAGAAACAAGAATAAATTACCTGAATTTTAATTTTTAAATTGAGTACCTTTTACATATATCACAAGGGTTTGAAAAAATGTTTGGTTTGTCGCATTTTCGATTGCTTTTGCTTTGAAGCTCTATCACGGAGTTTTTTAATATTATTAGTTCATCAGTATCACAGTCTTTCTGCTGCTCGACCCATGCCAATCCTTTTGGAAAACATTGAAAAACTTCAGAATTTCTAATTTGTTCGTTTTTTTTTTTTTTTTTTTTTTTTTTTTTTTTTTTTTTTTTGTTTGTTTCACTCCGCAACTTACGTGAGCTCAAGTTAAATTTAAAGGAACTCTAAGAAACGGGATCGAAAATATTTATATGTACTCGTAGCTTGGAAAGGACCTCTTGCACACAAAGAATATGATATTAAAAAAAAAGTAAAATCTTTCAAAATGGATTTTGCACACAAGAAATGTGATAGTAAAAAAAAAAAAAAAAAAAAAAAAACTTTAACAGTGGATTCCGGTTAACCGAGGGTTTCGGATAAAAGAGGTTGTACTGTACATTCAAATAAAGACATAACAAAATAGCGTAGTTTAAAAAAAAAAAAAAAAAAAAAAAAAAAAAAAAAAAAAAAAAAAAAAAAATCCCAGCCGGCACAGCCTACAGGCGGAGGTAGTTTCGAAGTTAAGAACTAATTTCACCAACAAGAACTAAATCAAGATTAGAGATAAACTCAGGTTAAAACTTTTATCTGGCCACTTTTGACGAGTTTTTGATTTCAGTTTTCTGTAAGAGCCGGTTTTATCAGAATCATCTACAGGAGGTATTCAAAAAAATATTTTTCAACGCTCAACAACTCGAAATTTTCTGACTCATTTTTAAAAGTAAAAACAAACTTACTGACGTGATCTTTTGCAGAGATTTATAAGTATCCTGTGTTTTTATTTTTTGTTCAATTAATTAGAACTTTATTTAAAAGCAATTTTTTTCCCAGTACGACAAATTTTTTAAAGTTTCCAACGCTGTTTCGGGAAATTCGGTTCAAAATACCCACTTTGACAGCATTTTTTGAAATACATTCTGTTTTTATCAAAAAATCGACCAATACGGTCATTTTAAAGTTTCTAAATAAGAGAACCTGCCATTTGGATGCGTTTGAGATGGAAAATGAATTAAAAAATGAGTCGAAAAAAAAAAAGAGGGATTTCAGTACATCCTTAGTGCGAAAAAATTTTCTCCAAATCCTATTTTTGTTTCATTTGTTTTTGCTGTAAGAGTTGGTCCTATGATAAAATCGTCAATATAAAAGTTGTAGATAATATTAAGATGATGTATAGTAAATTTAAGTGGATTGAATATCTTGTGAATTGGCGAAGTTATGAATTTTTTTCTTCCTGAATCCTATCAAAAACTTGTCAATAAAAAAGTTTTAGATAGTATTAAGAAGATTTACAATAAGTTTAATTGAATTTGATATATTGAGAATTGACGAAGTTATGAATTCACCCCCCCCCCGCCCCCCCCCCCAAAAAGGAAATACCGGAATAGGTAAATTATATCGACTTTCTGAGAGCAATCTTATTTAGGAATCAGAAATATTTTGGAGAATATTATTTCTTCCGTTTATGGAGCTAGTAAAACAAAATATAACGAGAATGCTTTATTTTGAGGAGAGCTTTAAAATTTTATTTAACCCTATTTGTCACTTAATAAGAGAATACATATCTGGAACTTCCAAAAGCTTAATAACTGGATTTATATACAGGGTATCATAAAATAGTTTCAATAATTTTAAAATTCACAGCTATCGAAGTTATTTTTGCAGGTCAGTATTTTGTTATGTAGGAATTTCTTTTCTCAACTTCCTTGTTTTAATTCGAGATGTCGCGAGGAGATGGCACTACGCTGTCTCTAACTGTAATACTACTCAAAACAACATTGCAATTTCAAAACGCAAACAACTTTTTTTTTTTTTTCTACTAAAAGGAATTAAGATTCATTTGATTCGTTTTTATACGCTAGTTTGAGCGCTATAACAATTTTATTCATTGCATCGTTATCTATCGGGGATGTTTGGAACTAAAACAAGGAAATGCAGTAAAGAAATCCACGCCGAGTTCACTCATGAGACGACTAGCGTTGACAGGTCCATTATGACAACAAAGCGGGACAGGGGGGGGGGGGGGCAGAAGAATCGGGACAATGGCTTTTAAAAAAGAACAAGTAAATCATAAAGAAACGTAACCTGTATGTAACGGAAAACTGTCTTAACCATAAAAAAATTCATGCTCTCTACGAAAGGATTATTATAAAATTATAATTACTTACGGAGTCTCAAGACTCTTAAAGCTTCAAAATTTTCAAAATTTTAATATTTTTAAATGTTAAACTCCTATCTTTTCTGAACATTTTGATATAATTGTTCCTTTGAAAATCCTATTAGAACAGAAGTTATGGCTTTTAGAATTATACCCGCTCAATAGCTGAAGCGGCGTTTCCAAAACTTTGAAGTCATCTTTCACCAAATGACGATCTTGGGCATAACGCGCAGTATATCTCAAAAAGATCTGAATATTTTTTCATGAAATTATCAAAACATATATTTCATGTTAATCTGGATAGACTGAACCTAAAATCTCATTTTTATTGTTAAAAAATATATACTTTTTAGATGATTATAAAGTTGTAATTTTCAAAATTTTATATTAGCTAAATACAAAACTTTGTAATAAAAACATAAAAAGGCTTTAAATAAATATTTATTTCGGTTCAGGGTAATAACTACAGTCGGAAATATATTTAGGGACGAAAAATTTCATTCTAGTTTCAAAATTTACTTTGTAATCCTGCGCGTAAGCTGCTATGCCAATTTTCTGCTCGACAAATGTCTGGCAGTTTAGAGCCCCCTACAAATACTAATTCTGCATTTTTAAATTTTTTAAATACATGAAATAAAAGAACATTCTTATTTATTTCATCACAATAAAAAATGTGTTTTTAATACATTTAAGGATATTAAATTTTGAAAATGGCCTTTTTTTTTTTTTTTTTTTTCCCAGTCAAAATGGCGCCATTTGAATTTTGTGGACACTTTTGGAAATATTTAGGTTTCCTAACTTTCTCTTTAAAATGATCTATGTTGTTAACTTATACTGTGTGACTCTTTAAAATATCTTTTAATGTTTCTAACATTCTGTTTAAAATGATAAATAAGAGTTTGCATTTTGTGAAACGTAACATTTTCTATAAATACACCGCATCCCAAAAATTTAGACAATCAATAAAATTTGCTTCAACATAAAAATTTATAAGGTACAATTAAAATTCTTGAGATAGGTAATAAATAAAAGCAGTTTTACTGATATACACATATAAATTATGATCAAAGGTTTGAAATTATAAAATATACATTAAATTATGTAAAAATGTGCTGTCCCAAAAGTAGTCCGATGTATTTTTTTTTTGGTTTTACATTTATAAAAGTAACTAAAAACTTAGTTTTAATATTTAATTGTATTGCTACGACACTTTATAACATCAAATACACGTTGTTCCATAGAATTAACTAAGCATTGCATTACAGAAAAAGGAATTTCATACCATGCTTTGTTAATTGCAATCTTTAAGTCATTTACACATGCATATTGCTTTCCATTTTCATATATTTTACGACATAAGATCCCCATATGTTCTCCATGGGATTGAAATCTGGACTAAGTGCTGGCCAGTCTAATAGTGTGATATTGTTTTGCCTGAACCATGTTTTCGATGATGGGGAGGTATGGATGGATGCCTCATCTTGTTGGAAAACACAGTCCAGTCCTGCTAGCAAATCGAAATTACGTGATGATAGAATTTATTAAAAATGGCTTCAGTTGATAATTTATCTGTGCGTGAAATTGCATCAATTTCCAGAATTTCAAAAAGTACTATACACAGAAGAGTTAAAGCTTCAACAAATATTGTTTACAGGAAAATGAAAGCAAAACCTTGCTTAAAGCAAAGACGTAAAGATGCACGTTTAAAGTGGGCTAGAAAGCATATGTCATACGTTGAAAAAGGATTTATGTCATCTTCAGTGATGAAAAGAAATGGAATTTAGATGGCCCTGATGGTCATAAATTTTACTGGCATGACCTAAGAAAAGAACTCAAGAACTGTTTCAGCAAGCAACAAAGTGGCGGATCCGTAATCACCTGGAGAGGGTTTTCTTTCAACGGCCAAACATTTCTAGAATTTATGGACAAAAAAATGAAATCAGAGGATTATCAGGATATTTTACGTACCAATTTACTGCCAATTATGGATTTGCCAGCAGGACCGGACTGTTTTCCAACAAGATAGGGCATCCATACTTTCACCACATCATCGAAAACATGGTTTAGGCAAAACAATATCACACTATTAGACTGGCCAGCACTTAGTCCAGATTTCAATCCCATGGAGAACATATGGGGGATCTTATTTCGTAAAATATAAGAAAATGGAAAGCAATATACATATGTAAATGACTTAAAAATTGCAATTGACAAAGCGTGGTATGAAATACCTCCTTCTGTAATGCAATGCTTAGTTAATTCTATGGAACAATGTGTAATTGATGTCATAAAGTGTCGTGGCAATACAATTAAATATTAAAAGTAAGTTTTTAGTTACTTTTATAAATGTAAAACCAAAAAAAAATACAAGTGTCTATACTTTTGGGACAGCACATTTTGATATAATTTAATGTATATTTTATAATTTCAAACCTTTCATCATAATTTATATGTGTATATCAGCAAAACTGCTTTTATTTATTACGTATCTCACGGATTTTAATTGTTCATTATTACTTTTTATGTTAATTCAAATTTTATTGATTGTCTAAACTTTTGGGACGCGGTGTATAATACAATGTTAAAAAACATAAAAAATTCAAAAATTCAAATGACCGCCATTTTGAAACAAGATGGCGGATGAAGCTGGCCAACGAACTCGGTTGAGACATTGGTATGCAATATGCACATGAAAAATTTTATCCAAATTGGCTCAAAAATTTGAGTGTTACAGCATGACAAAATTCATATACAGTGGAACCTGCCTAAAGTGACCACCCTCGGGACCGGCTAAAATGGTCACCATATAGAGGTGGTCACTTTATGAAATGTCTTTAAAAATGGCACATTAAAATTTTTTGTGATCTCAAAAAATAAAACAAATTAAAATATACATATGGAAAAATGCACTATATTAAGTAATGAACTGATTAATTAAAAATTAGAATAACTGAATTACTAATTTAAAATATACTACATAGAAGATAATTAACTTAAAACTTGCCCTATTTCTTTTGAATTGAGTTGAAGAACTTCCGTAGAGATTGATTTAAATAACACATAACGACAAGGCACACTGTAATTATTACGCATTTTTATTTTGATTGTTATTGCATTATGATAACGTTTCTATAACTGGCAGTAATAAACTATTCATTGAAAAATTATACAAACTTTTATGGAGTTTCATGTACAGCAAAGAGTTCAGAAATGTTTCGTTGCTTAAAATCTTCTTTTCAACAATTATATTTCCAGTCATGCCTTCAAGTTTCATCAATAAATACAACATGTAGGCCATACGTTTTATTTTTTTTTTGCACATATTTAACATTTCTGCGTCGGAAATTTCATTATTTTCTTCGATTTCATCTTCATCTTTACTAACGCAATCGTTTTCATTTTTAAACATATTGAACTTTCTTGATCAACGGAAGCATTGCATGTTGTGATACCACTGTCAAAATTCATGAATAATTCAACATTCACCGGTTCATCTTCAAAAGGTAATTGATTTTCTAAGATTTTGAATATTCGGAAGGCTATTGTCATCATTTGCAGGCTGTTTATTACTGATATCTTGAGAAATTTGTTGCGAAAAGCCAGATTTTTTAAAGCATTTTGAAATTGCACTTTGATGCACCAAGTTCCATAAATCATTAACCCACATTATAACATCGAGGACATTTACACATCAAGCAATTTCATTTTCTGATTTTCATTCTTCTGCTCTGGAAGTTATAGCCTGGAGCAAGAACTTTCTATAATATAGCTTGAAAGCTTGAATTATTCCTTGATCTAGCGGCTGTAAATGTGATGTGGTATTGGGCGGTAGAAACTTTACTTTCACATTTGAAAATGACAAATAACTAGGATGGGCAGCACAGTTATCTATAAACAATAGAAATCTTTCTCTTTCATTGCTTCATCTGCTTGTTTAATTGTGTAACCCATTCAATAAAAATAGACGATGTCGTCCCGTATTTTTTATTTCCATACCACGAGACTGGTAAATTCCTGATGGTAACCTTTTTGAAATAGTGTGGTTTTCTGGTTTTTCATATATTCTCTATACTTTAAGAAGATCACTGCATTAAAATAAAAACTTGAAGAAACTACCAAAACTACAAGTTCATACAACTAAAACTTAATGTTAAAAGTTACAAATCTTGCAAGCAGTACAATGAAAGAACATGTGCAAGTTTATTCTTAGAATTTACATGACAAAAGTCGTCTCCTCAGATAAACATAGTACTAGCACGTGACTTAGTTAGCCAATGAGTAGCAGGTGCAAGCATTCGTTTCCTACGATCCGTCAATCCCAGTAGCAGAAAATTCTCTAAGTGTCTCCGACAGGTACTTCAGGGACAAAAAATAATCTGCAGGGAAAATATTTTTACAATTGAAGCGTTAATTAACCAAGCAATCACTCACTTACCTGTAGCGTTTTTAGGCATTTTATAAATTTTTATTAATAATAATCTTAACTTTTTGTACTAAGTAATAAAGAGCTAAACATAATATGAAGCAAAATAAAGATTCAATGAAAAAGAATCTGCAAAAGAGAGAAGAAAATTTGCGACGCCCGTCTCTCGTCTCGAACTTTCTGCTACTGAGCGCGTCAATATGCATGAGAGAAACATTCCTCATTCCTCTCTCACCTCGAGATAAAAATGGGAAGGGAAGATCACCTTAGACAGGTGCAAAAATCATTACAATAAAGGACAAACTGGTCACTTTGTACATTAAGCAGTATAGGTCAAAACTGAGAAATTTCATTAGCGGCCACTGGCCGGTAAGACTAGTTTTTTAAGTGATCACTTTTTTATTTAAAAATACTAAACAGTAAAGTTTCTATATATATTAATCTAAAACTGAATAGCCCAAATAAATATGTTAATATAAATATATTAGAACCAAAAAAAGTAGAATCCTTGATGAAATGCAAGAAAATTTTATTCTTTCCTTGTAAAAAAGTGGCCGCTGATAGACAGTTTTGCACTAGCCACTTTTTCTCATTTACTGGCCCTGTGGCCGGTGGCTAGTGCTAATTTTGACCTTTATTAAGCAGGTGGTCACTGTAGGAGATGGAATTCGTTTACTTTTTTATGGATGAAAATAAAAAATTTTGAAAGTGTTCACTTTAAGTCTTTTAGTTTAAAAATTTTCGGTATGTAGAAAAATGGGTGGTCACATTTTACAGGTTCAAATAACATTGACAATGACAGGCTATCTGGTCACTTTACACTATAGGCAGGTGGTCACATTACCGAGCAATTCTTATTTAATTTTACATGAGCACGAGTAAAATTTTGCAAAAACGGTCACTTTAGCCAGGTGGCCACTTTACCAAGGTGGCCACTTTACCAAGGTGGCCACTTTAGCAGGTTCCACTGTATATATATATATATATAGATAGATAGATAGATAGATAGATATAGGTATATATAAATAGTATGTATATATAAGTCAGCATTTCAACGGAGGGTGGTTTTGGGATCTGGGGGTCATGATCGGCGAAAATATAGCAGAATTTCTCCAAGTGTTTTCCTTCGAACGGCTGCAATAGGTAGGTTTTTACTTTTTGTAATGAAAGCTACCTAAAAGTGACCACAATTTTGGTCACCACTGTATATAAAATAATCATTTAAAGCCCCCTGGATAAGTATCATTGAGTTTTGAGTATGCTGCAGATATGCAACGCGGTGATACAAAGGGTTAAAAATCTCCAGTCTCTTTCACGGCATTCTCTATATATTCTATTTTTAAAGTATGTCTGGTTATAACCATTCTAGTTTTACTTTATAATGCATATATATTTTCTTTTCAGTACAAAACACTAAGATCTAAAGAACTAGATTCGGTGTTAGAAGCACGGCGAAAGAAAATCGACCCGGACGACGACATGAGTGAAATGGGCAACACAGTGACCAACAACAGTGTTATTTCTCTGACGTCTGAATGATGTCGCTTCTCACTTCCATTCACAGTTAAAAATATCCATGTAACAAAGAAAATATTCAAACATTCAATTTTTAAATATTCGCTCGATGTAAAAGAACTTCTTTCTGTTATTAAATTATAATTAATTTACGTACACTATTCTATGTAAATATTATATTTTAATAATAACTAAGAAATAACTCTGCAACTATTCTAAGAGAATAAAAGCAATTTCCTCTCTTATTGTAAGTAAGCAACAAAAGAAATAAAATTATTTATTGAAAGTACATTGTGTGACTTATTTAATGAGATTATTTACTTATTAAGACTTTGTGATCAAAAGTTTTTGTTTCAAAAAATTTCAAAATGATATCTTTAAGTTTCTAGCATTGTAAAACTGGAAAACTTTCCACGAGTTATGAATTGATAATGAAATATATAATTAGCTTATGTTAGCCTGATATGTAGTCTGATAAGCAGCGCACGAAAAAAATGCTTTATTAAATTAATACAACACACAGTTCTAGTTAAAATACATACATGCGTAAGAATCGAAATGGAAAAATCCACAAACAGGAACGCTATTTCAAAATTATTTGTTGACCAAAATTTTTTTTGAAAGTATAGACAAATTTATTTATAACAATACAAAAACAATTTTAAAATTGTATCCAAGATTCTAAATAATAATTTTAAAAAGTTACAGAGAGCACAATCAGCTATATAGTGTCTCTGGTAAGGCCTAAATTCAGTCTTCTTCTTTCATCGTTATATCCAATGTTTAAAATTAAAAAGCTAGGAAATGTGGATTGTCATAAAAGAAAGTTAAAATTCTATTGCTAAATTCACCTTAAGTTAAATAATTAAAATTCATATAAAAATAGCACAAATAAATCTACAAAAATTATTTTCGGGTGCATACATATAAAATTATTTAAAATACATTAAAAATATCTTAAAATACATTAAAAAACCATGATAATATTTTTCTTTCCGCTTATTCGAGAACTGTCTAGAAGAAATCATTGTAATTTAAAGTATTTAAATTACACTGGCCTCCAAAAGTTAAGGTACACGGACTGGATGCTTTCGATTTGCACACGTTTTGTCGAATATCTACCAGCATTATTGGCGAATTGTTCTTGAACGTCTAGGATGTAAAGAACATGTTTGATTTTATATTTCTCGGTGAAGATTTATCGGGGGTACAATTAGGAGGCTAATAATAAATTTAATAATAAAATAATATTTGCGATCACCTATGTAACAGAAAAACTGGAAATGGTTTGTCACTGTGGTAAATGACTATTTGGGTCCTGTTCAATGTTTGCATGCATTTGTGTAAGCATAGCACTCATATTCGTGAAGATGTTAACGTTTTTGTGGAAAATTCAAAAGTTTTTTGTTTATAGCATACAGAGTTTCCAACCAAATTTAACACAACTTTACAAAAAACTTACAAAGAACAGTAGCAACAGTATACTGCAATTAAAGCATGAATATATTGAATATTTATGGGCATTTGTATGAAATAATTTTTAACTACGCATGCGTGGAAGATCCTAAAATTTTTATTATATAATTTGGTACTCAGCTATTTAAGGCAACTTATATAAAAAGTCCAGTGAAATATCGCGAAAATTCACAAAGATAGGGTCGATATAGTGAGTTGCTTCCTAAAAGTAGCTTTATTATAAGGGATTTTCCAAAACTTTTCAATCAGCTCACCATATCTTCCTAAGTTTTCATAACATTTGATTGGACTTTTTATAGAAGTTGCCCCAAAATACTGACTACCAAATTATGAAATAAAAATTTTGAAATCTTCCGCGCATGCGCAGTTAAAAATTATCTCATAAAAATGCCCATATCTCATCAAATATTCAATATATTCATGTTTTAATTGCAGTATACTGTTGCTACTATTCTTTGGCAAGTTTTCGGAAAGTTGTGTTAAATTTGGTTGAAAACTCTGTATGCTATAAACAAAAAAACTTTTGAATTTTTCACAAAAACGTTAACATCTTCACGAATATGAGTGCTATGCATACAAACGTTGAACAGGACCCAAATAGTCATTTACCACAGTGACAAACCATTTCCAGCCTTTTCTGTTACATAGGTGATCGCAAATATTATTTTATTATTAAATTTATTATTAGCCCCCTAATTGTAACCCCCCCCCGATAAATCTTCTCCGAGAAATATAAAATCGAACATGTTCTTTACATCCTAGAAGTTCAAGAACAATTCGCGAATAATGTTGGTAATTCGACAAAACGTATGCAATCGAAAGCATCTAGTCCCTGTACCTTAACTTTTGGAGGACAATGTATTTGCGCTTTTTTTAAAAGAATTTTTTTATATGAATGTGGATTGTCATACTCATTTAGTCACTAAAATTTAATAGAAATCTGCTTCGTAAACCTTTCACATAGAGTAGGAACTAGCGCAATCACCTCACAGTCCTGGGTATAAGTAGAACCTTATCACAGCTATGGTAAGTGCATCACCGCGCGTTCTGTCTATTTTTTTTCGGATGAACCTTATTCGGAACGGAAGTATTAATATTTTTCATAAACTATAACAATATGTTTTAATTGCACGAACCGGAGCAATATTTGCCATAATTTCACGAACCGGAAAAATATTTGTCATAATTTCAGGAACCGGAATATCACTCCGATACATTTCGCGATCTGTACACGCGACAAATAGCACAGAATAGAATACATAGAGCGAAACTCAAAAGAAAGTTAACAATCAGGGAAAATTCCACAATGGAGCTTTCGAGAATTGAACCCTGTATTACCACCATAGAAGACGTGTGACTTAAAAATAGAGTGACCAAATTTTATAACTCTTTTATAATAAGATGCGAAGTGTTTCAAAATAGAAACACGATGTTGATTTATATATTATTCTAATCGCATCAAAGTCATGCCTGAAATAACTTGTTAATTAACAAATTTCTCAAAAATATTTACTAACATAATCACTTTAAACAATATCCTTGACAAGAATACATAAGTTAAATCAATATCCATGAAGGGAATAAATGCAAAGTAGAATAAATAGGTATGATAAACTAGAATAATAAAGAAGTGAAAGAGAAAGAGTATAATATTTCTAAATCATGAAAGAAATCTAATGAGCCTGTATATAAATACATATATATATATATATGCATTTAAATCATCAGAAGTATTTTCTACTACAAAATATGATAAAGAGTTGGTTAATAGTATATGTTTTTACTTATAGAGAGTGATTTTTTGCTTAATTAATTCATTTGTTTTTCTTTAAATGTTACGTGAACGAAGTCACGGATAACAGTTAGTATTATATTATTTAATGCTATGATATTTATTTATATCTACGTTCCAGCCGTATTACATATAGAAGATACTGCAATCAAATTCTTTTGTGTGCCCCTGTAAATGAACAAAGAATGCTATGCACCCCCTATTTTATAATAAGCTAATATAATAAACATTTTGTAGTGCATCTTAGTGATATATATCAATTTCAATATGTTTGAAGTATTGTAACGTCATTAAAATACACTGTAAATGTTTTTTCCCGATAGACCGTAATGTAACAGAATCCTTTTGAGTGTCCCTGTAAACGGACTATAAATGCTACATACTTCATTTTCAATATGGAACACGCCATAGTAAACTTCGATTACATAAATTTCACGTCAGTCCAGTATATTTACACGAGTTGGAACACTGACAGACAGGAGACACACAAACCGAATTCACAAACACTTAAAAAATGGGTTTTTTTTTTTTTTTTTTTTTTTAAATAGCTAGTACAAAATAATGTACACATAAGCAAATTTTAATCAGAAAAACATTTGTTAAAATTGGTTCAGTAGAAAGCTCAAGGCAGATGACGAAAAAAAAAAAAAAAACAGATTTGTGTATTAACCCATTAAAGAGTGACGTTGCGATTTCGTAACATTTTGTTTGTGATTTTTTTTTTATTATTATTGAGAATATTTTTTTGAACACATTTATTATCACATATTGTATATATGACTTTTATTTTTAAGAAAAAAAAAATGTTAATTGATTCGAGTTGTAAAAAATTAGAAATATGAATGAAATAGTACAAAATGTTTTGAAAATTTTTAATGGCAAAATTCGGATTATGTTCATAAATGCACTATAAATAATGAAAAAGTTCAGCAATTCAAGGTACATATATTGTAGTCAAACTATATTATGTGTAGTAAACGTGATGTATACCGCTACATATTAAATATTTCAAAGATTTTCATATGGCAAAAATGTAGTTGATTTGCACTTTTTGCAACGTATCACATCTATATATTTAAAAGGCTAAGCGTTTTCTTTCGAAAGCGCGTGAGAAGAAACTACTGCATCATATTACACCATTCTTTTATTAAATGAAAGATATTTGGCCACAGATTTGTTATCGTAAATTCGTTTATTCAAAAATTTTATTAATTAGCCATAATTTTAAATTAAAATTCTACTTCTACGCATGCGCAGTATAGAAGTACAAGTCTACCTTTGGAGTGACACACTGCGCATGCGCATAGATGCTCTCAGTTGAATTATCAGTAACAGGTAGAACTCCGTATCATTTGAAATTCATTTGAAATTCATTTGTTGCATTACCTGGCAGTAAAGATCTTTTTTTTTTTCCATAAAATTAAAATTGTTTGGATTTTTGAGAATTAATAATGATGTAAAAATTTGTTGTAGCTACTGGATGTCCCAAAAAGGACTGACTAATTTTAAAATTCAATAACTTCCAAACGGTGACAGATATTAAAAAAATTCTTGCAGGAGGGTTATGCATAAAGTCAAAAGTTTTATTACAGTGATTTTCGATTTTAGTTCGAACTACAAACAATAGATGGCGCTGTAAGCAATAGTCGCTAAATACAGGCTCGATTTTTGGTCCTTTCTGTTGTTCCATGCAGAAAAAGGAGATGGAAATGTATTATCCGGGCCACGAAGTACCAAAAATAGAGCCTGAATTTAGCCTCTATTGATCGCAGCGCCATCTATTGTTTGTAATTCGAACTAAAATCGAAAATCACTGCAAAAAAACTTTTGACTTTATGCATAACCCTCCTGCAAGAATTTTTTTAATATCTGTCACCGTTTGGAAGTTATTGAATTTTAAAATCAGTCAGTCCTTTTTGGGACACCCGGTGTATCAATCGCAAACCACTCGCCAAAATATAACGAATGAACAAATAAATTAGTATAACATTAATAAAAATACAAATAAAGCGTCGAAATAAAAATCACTTGATGACGTAAACATGTGTAACTTGCTTAAAGAATGTGACATTTATGGTCAACCATTATTGGCATTTATTCTTATACACTGCTCAAAACAATTAAAGGATATTTGAAGTTTTATATAAAATAAAGATATAAACGAAATTTTTTTTGCCGAAAATAGAAGAAGAGAATCACAAATGCAAATTTTTCTGGTTTTCAAACTGTGGAGTATGCAAATTTTGAGTTCGACGTCAAAAACGTCGCTTCAGCGGCAGCGAATGAAATTTGACTTTCAACTGGATAAAAAAGAATGAAGACAAGGATGTTTGGCATTCAGTGATTGCTTTGTTTCGATGAGTACGGTGTCTCAGCGAAGTCATTTGACAGATTCAGAAGCTTTGAGAATTGTTGGTAGGTTAGAAGGGGGCCAAACTCAAGCCGAAGTAGCGCAAGCCATTGGAGTGTCACAAAGTGTCATTTCCAGGATCTGGAACCGTTTTTTGGAGAGTGGATGTGCAGGCCGAAGACCAGGGCAAGGTCGTAGACGGGCAACAACGCCCAATGAAGATCGGTATTTAGCGTTAACAGCTCGGAGACACCGAACCATGAACGCTACTCTTCTCCAACAACACCTTCGCTCGGCTACAGGCACCACGATTTCAACTCAGACTGTCCGAAACCGGCTCCATGCTGTAGGTCTGTATGCTCGCCGACCGATGGTATGTGTTAGATTAACATCAAGGCATCGTCGCGACCGCAGGGAGTGGGCAACCGAGCATGTCAACTGGAGGAGAAATGAATGGAGCAATATTCTGTTTTCTGACGAGTCCCGTTTTTCTGTGCATCCAGATAATAGGCGTATTTTCATCTGGAGGGACCGTGGCAGTAGGAATAATCCTGCGTTCGTGCACGAAAGTGTCAGATTTGGCGGTGGAGGAGTGTTGGTGCATGGTGGCATCTCCATTGACGGGCGCACTGACCTCTACATCATTCGAGATGGAGCTCTGACTGGTCGCCGATATAGGGATGAAATCCTCAGACCTATTGTAGTCCCTTACGCTGCAGCAATCGGAGATAACTTCATTTTAATGGACGATAACTGCAGGCCACATCGTGCAAACCTGGTGGAGGATTTCCTTTTCGAGGAAGGAATCGTTCGAATGGAATGGCCAGCGTGTTCTCCAGACATGAATCCAATCGAGCACGTTTTGGACGCTCTAGGAAGACGAGTTTCTGGCCGCCAACAACCCCCACAAACTCTCCAAGAACTGGAAAGAGCTCTTCTGGAAGAGTGGGGCAGAATACCCCAACTCGTCATTAATAGCCTCATTGAGCCCATGCCTCAAGGGTGTTCAGCGTTGCTGTGCCGCCCGTGGAAACCATACCCCTTACTGAAAATGATTTTCTTTGAAGAAAACACCTTTTCTTATTCTTTTTTTTTCATATGCACAAATTGTGTTTTTTTCCTTTAGTACACAAATGCGCAATAAAATGCATTTTTTTCTGCCAAACATGTGTAATTTATTCTCATATAATCTACTATGTCTGTCGACCATGTATCAATCAGCTAAACAGTTTACCAGATACAAAATCCATCTAAAACTGCAATATCCTTTAATTGTTTTGAGCAGTGTAGTTTGGCGATAGATTTTTGGGATAACCAAGTACTACCATTTTTTTAAATGCGTTACTATCAAGTTGCTTGCCGTCAAATTTTGACGGGTTCCATCTAGTAAAAATAAAAATAAAATAAAATCTTTGCCAGCTCGGTCTACAAGCGGAGGTAGATTGCGAAGTTAAGTACTAATTTAACCAACAAAAACTAAATCAAGATTAGAGGTAAAACCCAGTTTAACAATTTTATCTGGCCGCTTTTAATGAATTTTTAATTTTACTTATCATTATAATTAAGGCGGTATTAAAAAAAATATTTTTCCTCGCTCAACAACTCGAAATTTTTGACACAAATTCAAACTCATTTTTAAAAGTAAAAACATGAAACTTGCTGACTTGATTTTTGTAAGAGATTTCTAAGCGATCTGTGTTTTTATTTTTCGTTCAATTAATTAGAACTTGATTTACAAACAATTATTTTCTCAGTACGATCTTTTTTTTTTTTTTTTTTTTTTTTTCGTTTCCAGCACTATCGCTTCGGGAATTTCTGTCCAAAATGCCGAATTTGACAGCATTTTTTGAAATATATTCTGCCTTTATCAAAAAATAGACCAATAGAGCACATTATATAGTTTTTGAATAAGATAATATGCCAATTGGATGCGTTTGGGAGCAAAAATGAATTTAAAAATGAGTCAGAAAATAAGCAGTTTGGATTTGAATACACCCTTAACAAGATAATCTTTTCGTGAACTCCTATTTTTGTTTAATTTGTTTTTGCTGTAACAGTTGGTCCTATCAAAAATTTGCCAATATGAAAGTTGTAGATAATATTGAGAAGATGTGTAATAAATTTAAGCGGATTGGATATCTTGTGAATTGACGAAGTTATAGATTTTTTTCTTCTTCAACTCCACCATTTTTTTTCTCGTTTTTAATTTAATTTTCCGCTAAGAGTTGGCCCTATCAAAAACTTGTCAGTATAAAAGATGTAGATAATATTAAGAAGATTTATAAGTTTAAGTGAATTGGATATCTTTTAAGATCTGACGAAGGTATGAATTTTTTCTCCCTAAAACACTATTTTTTTTTGCCCCTTGAGTCCATTTTTAATTTCATCAAAAATCTGTGATACCTAAATTTTCGGTCCTTTTCCTAGAAGTAATAATAACTTTAAACTGATTTGATATGCATTATAATTAAGAAGTTATGGGTTTTTTTTTCGGTTTTAACAAAACCCTTCCTTATTTCTACCCCCTTGGTCCGATTTTGTCCATTAACGAACTTGACCGAGATTTTCTACTCCTGGATTTTATGTATCAGTTTGTAAGAGATTTCTGCAGAATTATAGAAGTTATCGTACGGTAGATCGGGGCTAGTTGGCCCGCTTTTTCTTCTAATAATTTTAAAAAAATTACAATTCAACATTTTAAATTTCTTTTTTTTTGTAACCACTATCAGTGTACTTTCAGGAAGAAGTCAGAATAGTAAAACTTGAAAATATTAACTATAAGTATTAGTTTAGAAGCTCAGATTGACACCAAGTCGCTTGGGCCAACCTGCCCCGATTGCGGGGTAAGTTGGCCCTCGTCACTTTTTAATGTTCTCATATTGTAGATGTTTAAGAAATGATCAAAATTTTACCAAATCTTAATTTTTATTTCTTGCGAATGAAAACACAATATAGTCTCCTAAATTAAAATAAAAATTTTAAATATTAAAACTGTGAGTTATTCAAATAGTTATCTCCAACCAAAAATTGCTTTAAAAATTGATTTTTTTTTCTCATAAAAATGTCTTTAATACATTTCGGAACAGTAATAAATTGTAATAAAGGCATTCTAGGCGTTAAAACACCGTAAATCTTAGAGTACAGTAATTTAAGAAATCATTCATCTTTAATTAGGTGATTTATTATAAACACCAGATTATAAATAAATTGTATCAAGGCCTCTGTACATCTGTTAAGTGCAATAATTCTTTTCTTTTGTTTATTATGTTTTTCTAACGCATCCTTCCCTTCAAATTTCTGTCACTAAAATGTAATATTACTTCATGATGCTTTGGGTAATGCCAGCTTCTTTGAAATAATGATAATTTTCGTTTATATAAAACTTTAATTCCTAATCATTTATATAAAAAAACAGTTTGTTTATCATGAAATATATATGTTATTGATTACATTCATGATTTATTATTGGTATAATGAGATTTAGATAGTCTAATAAGTTAGGATATAGCAATGTGCTTGATATAATTATGTTGGTTGATATCAGTTTTTTTATATTTTTTGTTTGAACTGCTGATCTTTATTAACGGATCAGGATCTGTAGTTCTATTCTGTCTGTGGAAGGGACAACATGTCTCTTAAAGGAAAATATATTTTTTGATAATTAAAAAATTGTTTCCTGAAACTGCCCTTTTTATTGATTATGAACACATAAAGGATTATTCGGTTTCAACGAATAACTACCCAGATAAAAGGTTTTCACTTCATAAAATGTGATGTTATTAAAGCATTATTTGTGACAAACTCTTCTCTGGACGAGGAAACAAGGGGATTTTATTAATAATTGAGAAATATCAGAGTCGGGTGAATTTTGATTGTTAGATTTGTTACTTTTAGCAGTAGTATGTAACACTAGGAGGCCAAACTTTTAGGTAGATTTCGTAAGAAATACTAACCTAATGCAATCTTCCATATGGAATTTTTGAAAAACTTTTGCAGATCTACACTGATCATGACCCCTAGAGCCCAAAACCACCCCCAGTTGAAAAATTTATGTATCTATCTATCTACCTATCTAACCAGACACATTTTTTTACTTTTCTATGGGCATGATAACATATCCAATCAGCTTAAAGTTTTCAAAACTTCTAGGAAAAGGGCCAAAAAATTACGTAAGACAGATTTTTGAATAATTATAAATGTCTTCAAGGAGTACAAAAAATAGGGTTTTCAGAAGAAAAAAATTCATAACTTCGACAATTCACAAGGTATATAATTCACTTAAATTTATCACAAATCCTCTTAATATTATCTACAACTTTTGTATTGACAAGCTTTTGATAGGAGCAACTCTTACAGCAAAAAGAAATTAAAAACAAAAAAGTGTGTGTGTGCAGGTTGTATAAGAAAAAAATCACATTTCCCTTAATTCGTTAAATTCTTGGTGAAATTAGTACTTAACTTCGAAATCTACCTGTGCCTGTAGGCCAAGCCAACAGGGATTTTTCTATAATTATGAAAGTTATGCATGTTTTTGTACAACTAGAGCAGCTGATTTAATTTCGGGAGGAGGTAAACAACATTATAACTTCATTTTTTAAAAAGACTGACTGGAATAACCAGGAATTCAATTAAGAAATAATTCCTTAATATTATTTAATAATAAATTAATTAAAATAATAATAAATGTTTATTAAAATAATTAATTAAAACTATCAAAATTCCAATAGACCAGAGCCAAATTCCTACGGGGCACTTTGGCCCGGCGGCCCAACTAACCCCGTATCGCCTTTTTTGTTTTTCATGACTGTAAGGAATTATTCTGAAAGTATTTCAATAAAAAAAAAAAAACATGCCCTACAATAACTAAGAACAATTATTTTTCTGAATTATTATATATCAAAATCTCAAATGCAATCTACAAACAAATAAAAAACGATTATTTCTAAGAGAGGAAATTTACTCACCTTTGCAAAATTTTGAAAATCTCGAAAAATGCAGCATAGCAGCGCCACCTGTTGAACAATTTACACCAAAAACTAATCAGCATCAATTTATATCATGGACTAACTGAATATAAATTTTGATTAAATTCCGTGCATTAGTTTGAGATAAAGCGGCCACAAGATTTGTGTCGCATACAGACAGACAGACATTTTGTAAAAACATGTTTTTTGGAATGTTTGACTCCTAAAACGGGTAAATCCACCGAAAACCGGAATTCGAAAATTTTCACGAATCCAATACTTTCTTTTTGTAAAGATAGAAAAACAGTGTTGAATTAAAGGGGGGGGGGGGCAATGGGATGTCCGGAAGATTTGAGATTTTGTGTTTTCTATGTTCAAAAAGTACAATTCCCCCCCCCTCCCCGGAATTCTATAATGTCCCCTCCCAGAGCAATAGAAATCCCTCGCGGAGAAAAGTGTCTGAATTCAACACTGTAGAAGAAAGTTAAAGAAAAAAAAAATCGCGAATCCAATATTCTCCCTGTAAAGATAGATGAAAGTAAAAATTGACCAGAATCCAAAATTGACCGGCCCGATCCATGTAGATAAAAATCAGCGTGTCCCCTTTCGCCTTTTCTTTCTGTGCTGAGTAGTGTGTTTCACACCTCGGAGGAAAGATAGGGGACTATCTCGGGGAACATATATGAGACGTCGCTGGTTCACATGGCTTGCCAAAAAATGAAAGTTATCGCGCCCGACCTGTGAAAGTCCGCGCCATCTATTGAGAAAAGGCGTTTTCCACTTTTGTGATGCAGCCCTTTAACGGACACTCCGACTTCAATGGTGCATTGATCGCAACGATATCTGCGATATATTTTCAAATTTTAATGTAAACATCGTATTATTACAGCGTCTAGACCAAATCGTCTTGGAGTTTTAGAAAATATCCTGCAGATGTCTCAGTGATCGACTCCTTGGATTTCAGCATCATTTGACATTTAAGGGAATATTTTAGCACTTTTGTAAGTATGGAGGATATTCCGTCTACGTTATGATCACGTGGTCAAGGTAAAAATTTCTAGCGTAAAGAAGGGAAGTCTCCGTAGACGTAATGTAAATCCCCGCCAGCTAGTGAAACAGTTCATGAGGAAAGCAATAATAGCGAGGGCCAGCCCAAGGGCATTTTGGCGCCGGTGCGAGCACTGATTTTGGGCGCCCTCCCCCCCCCCCCCTACACACAAACACACAAAAGAAAAATTGCTTATGTTCTTAATTTTTTTTTTAAATATTGGTAGTTTTTATACATACTATTACTAATTATTTAAGATATTAACTTAAAATGGTTCAAAAACAGACGCAAGATTCCAAATGTAACTCTATCTTTGAGTTTGTATTTGTTAAATTGAAAAATTAAATCTCATAATGTAAATTTGAATTTTCCAGTAATTATCAGTCTATTAACATTACGATCTAAAAGTGAAACGCAGAAACAACCAGTGGCGTAGCTACGTTTTTTGGCGCCCGTGGCAGGTAGAAGTTTTGCGCCCCCCCCCCCCCCCAAAAAAAAATAAAAATAAAAAAAATAACCACATTATTTTTACCGAAGACGAAAAAAAGTCTTTTTGGCTTCTATCGGGAGGAAAAGGCAGCTTAACTTTTACTTGTTTTTAAGGATTCAGCTAATTTTACTTAGACACACGAAACTAAAATGTGTGATGCCCGATTACAGAAGATTCTTAGTTTTTGCGAATACTGAATTTGAATGGAAATTTCAAAAACTTAGCAGAATGTTCACAGTTATCACTATGTTGTTTTAAGCGTATGGGAGTAGCGACAAAGAAAATAAATTTGCATAAAACCACATTTGCTAAAACTCTTAAATTACGTCCGATTATGGTAATAAAACCTCCTGATTCAAAACTGCAGCCATTCTAGAATTTAAAACTGCTATACTCATCCATTTTTTAAGATAGAAGGGAAAACAAAAAATGGTCTTGAATTCTTATGGCGGATCAAGATGTCCAACGATTTTCGTCGAGATCATAATAAACCCGTAGCATATGCTCAATCACAACCAAATCGGTTTATAAATACAAGCGCAGTCGCATGACAATGATGAGACATCTATATAGAGATACATACTATATATAGATGAAAGGGATAAAAATTAAAATCCTTTTAAAATTCAAAATTTAAATTAAATTTCAAAAATGTAAATTAAAATCAATAACAGAGTAACTTAAGATGGAAAATACTGAAGGTTGAACAATTCTCCTTTGTTTGTGACTAAAGCCTTGAACGTAACAGATGGGAATTATGCTGGTCTTGACCATATGTCAATCAAGAGCTAATTAACCAATTAAACTAAATGTTTTTCGTAAACTGCCAGCTTCGCCCCCTGCTGGAAAATATTACAAGCCTCAAAATATTCGCAAGAACTGGAGCGAAAAAGTTTAGATTTTGCAATTTTGATAAACCTGCATAACCTACGACCATGTAGGTCCCGAAATTGGCGTAAATAGCTCGTGGGATATCCAATCGAGCTGGCGAAGATGATTGCAAGATGCAGCGATGAAATAAACGAGTTCGGTCCACAACGAGGTTCCCGAGTCAAATTCTTTTCTTCCATTAATCTCGCAGTTATTCTTTACATAGATAGATGTGGTTTTCCCTAATGCATATGCGCTGAATTTAAGTATCTATCAGATAAATTTAACTTTTAAAATGACTAAAACAGCCGTCTGTACTGGTCGTACTAGGAAGACTGATTAGTCCTGCTTTGTTTTTTATACGATTTAAGAAGGGAAAATTTGCGGTAGGTCACACACATTTTATTATCTGGTTTTTCTCAAGACCAATTCGACGGAAAAAGTGGAATATCCAATAAAGAAGAAATAATATATTTACTTGTTGTTTTTTCAGCTAAATCCTTTTTGCTTTGGTTCGCAGAAGCCCCATTACACGAAAATATTCATATGGAATGCTAAGAGCACAAAAATCAGCGTGAAAACCAATCTATATGTGTCTGTGTGCGATGGAGATGGCCAGAAATATCTACCACAAATACAAGTCTAAAACTTTGGGTGAGGGTACTACAAGGCAAGTCCTCATGCACTCAGAATTCTTATTTTTTGATAATTAGCCGTGAATGTTAATTAAAAACTCATCAAAAATGCGATTATTTTCACAAAAGGGCAAAAATCGCGCGCACATCTGATCCTGATTCCGCAGTCGTAATAAAAGAAATTGAGAATTTTCACTAATCAGCGAAAATTTAAAATACTAATTAAAATTTCGATTTGAAAATTTCAGAGCACATGTAACAAAATATTTTTGTAAAATTTTTGAAAATCGGTCGGTAATTTTTTAAAGTTTTTTTCAAAAAACTGACGGTGATAGTACAAAAGTTCGGAGAGAACCATAAAGGGACGAACAGTCATTAAAAACTGAACTAAAAAAATATCTTTTTCCGGCCGACCCCTCTATTAGTTTCCGAAAATCTATGGATCGAGATTATATGACATGTAGACAATCGATTTAATTATTAAACGTTGTCAAATTCTAAAAACATAATTTAAAAGTGCAGTGAACTCTCTATAAGTTGGACTCTGTGTAACACGGAAATCTGTCTAACTCGGAAAGATTTTCAAGTCCCTGCGAATCCATAGACGTAGAGTAAACTTTATCGAAGGCGAAATGTTGTCTACTGCGGAAAATTTTCTTGATCCCGATCGATTTCGCCTTAGACAGAGTTTACTGTATTTTATCAATTTAATCGGAGATTATTAGTGTGTTCTGTGGCAAGAGTCCAGTATGAGTTAAGAGTTCGTCCACAAGGTTTTTTTCCCTTTATTTACGTTTTAAAGTAAATGTTTTCCAAAATATACACTTCTTTTAACACCATTATCCAACTTTTAAGCCCCTTTTTTGTCTGATTCTATGGGCCAGATCTCAACGGCGATTGATTCCTTCAAATTAGCTAGCGATTTTCTTGCAGCTTTTAGCTCCACCTTCCAGTGCAGGGGTCTCATCATTATTTCGGATTCTATTGATCTTATTTCAACTGGGTTTTTCTCATTCAACTTGGTTACCGATTGTCTTACAGTTTTTAGTTCTACCTTCCACCGCCAAGGGCATTTCTGTCTGAAGTTTCATGGGCCCGATTTCAACGGAATTTTTTCTTTCAACTCATCTTATGATTATCTTCAGACGTTCTTGCACGTGCGCAGCACGTCTTCTATACGGAGACGTAGGCAGCAGGGATCCGTTCCAGAGATTCATTTTGAAATAGATAAATTTGAATGGAAGTTTACAATGGTTGGAGATGCGCGCGTAGTGCGCCCGCTCTACGCTGCCGAAGACAGTGGAGACTCATCGCAGAGGTTCACTTTGAGAGATTCTTTTTTTTTTTTTTTTTAATTTGAATAGAGGTTTTAATCATTCACTGTTCTTTTAGAAAAATCAACGGGCAGCTCAGCTAGATATTTAAAATGTTCTTTTGATACCAGAAATGTGACTCCAAGTCGTCAACAGGCCGTTTGATTTATATACTGAAGGCTATACAATTAAAAACCTCCATCAGCGATTGGCAATTATGGATCTCTCCGTTTCCCCCCACCTTCCCCGAATTTCTTCAAAACATTAGCACACACGCACAAAAGAAAAGGGTAATAATGCTTATTTATCTTCAAAATATGTGAAATAATTTCGGTTTAAAGTTCCTCTAAATTTGGCGCCGCCATTTAATCATTTTGCGCCTCAATTCAGGAACATAATTATCTTAGGTGGTTAGTCCTATGGTTTTTTCTAGTGTAAGTCACATTGCTGATAACTGCTATGCTTGTTGGCCACCGTTATTTTCAAAAAGTTTGCTTGGCCTTATTCAAGATATAACAAAATATCTTACTAAAGAAAACATTCGCACACACACACAAAAAAAAAAAATTAAAAATCAACAATTTTTGTTTACTGTCAAAATATGCAAGACAATTTCGGTGTGAACCTCTCTCAATTTGGCGCCCCTTGGCCTCGGCGCCCGGGGCGGACGCCCCCCTTCCCCTTCCCCCCCCCCCCCCCGTAGCTACGCCACTGGAAACAACACATGGTATTGGACGAAAATAACAGTAATAAATTAATTGTTTAAATTTTAAAAGCAGAAACTTTGTTAGAAGTTTGTCTGTTTGGGACATTTCTACAATAAAAGAAGCAGAACTACTAGTAAATATAGCAACTATGCAAGATGAAAACTCTAATCTTGTCTCGTTATTTAGCAAATAAGAAGTACGAATAAATTTCACATTCAAATGTCTATTTTCGAAAAGGGCTCAAACCTCTAGTTTTCTCTTCAGTTAATCACAGAAACATAAGTGTTCTTATTCTTTCTTTTCATCTTTGGAATGACTGTCATTATAAATATTTAAACATTAAAATAATTAAACATTATTTAACATTAATTAAACATTAAGAAAAAACTACGATTGAGAGTAAAAGTTTTATTTATAATAATAAGGAATAAGCTAAACACAATATGTCTTCCAAAAAAGCTTGACCTTCCTGGGTTTTATTCTACTGGCGTCCATGTAAGGACTAAATAAAGCACCCGGAATAAAGCTAATATCTTTTAAGTATGTCTGAATTTACGTCTTTGTGTCGCGCAGTACCGAAATTGGATTTTAAAAAAAATGTTATAATTGTATGAATCCAATTAAATCATAGGGTATTGGGGTAAAAAATCAACATAGTGGAAATTAAAGGCAAAGAAAATAAAGTTATTTAACGATAAATGTATTAAATGAAAGATTTTTTCAAGAGAACTACAAAATAAAATTTATATAAGGATAAATTATTTTTTTTTTTATTCCAAAAAAATAGACTCCAATTTCACAATTTCGCACTCTCTAGTTTATGTTGATTTTTACATTACATGAGTGCTCTTCTTAATGAGAAATCAGTGTATTTTAATTCTACTCAATCTCTTGTTATTAGATTTGCAAATAATAAAGAGCAATAGTGTAATAATAAAGTGCATGGCAGGAGTAGGAACATGGGAGGGCCTTTGTTCCTTCCTGGATTTTGAAAAAGAAAAAAAAGGACGAAATCTATTTTTTCACTTGATATTGAATGATAAATCACCAGGAGGAAAAATACTCATGAGCATAAATCTTTAAACATTATAAAAGGACTTAGCACAAAATTATCCCTAAGAATCTTACTTCTATGCAGATTACGTTCTTCCGCGTTCATGTCGCTGAATGAACAAAATCTCTGAAGGTGATTGAACGGAAAAAAATATGAACATCGGAAGATTTAATAGGTGGAGCCTGGACCACTGGCAAAAATCTTTTCTTTCAGTGTTTATTTATTACAAGTTTCTTGAAAAATAACTAAACACTAAAAGAAAAAGGAAACTAAATATTTTGAATGCTGTTCATTAATTGTACTTGTTGCTCGAAAATTTTACCGATGGGGGAAGGGGGCGAAACTTGTGCGAAGGAGGCACTGCCTCCTTGGAGATATGCCTGAAAGAAACATTTGTTTCTCCCAGAAATTGATTATCGCAAACGGAAACGAGGCATCTGTCCACAGCTTATAAGTCTAAACTGGGTTCCAAACCAGAAATCGCTTTTCAAGGTGTAGAAATTGGGGCTAAAATAATTTATAGGGGCGCTCAACTGAAAATTTGTCCCACGCACCGGGGCGGTATGTAGGGTTTGTTGGGCCCTGGTTCTATCGTTCCGAGTTTAGGGTCCAACATCCTTCGTAATTTCAAGAACTGACTTTCAAATACTTCGAGCATGTACAGTAACTTTAAATATTTTACTATTTAGTACTCATTTAAAAAAATAAATAATAAATGAACCAAACTTATTGAAAAATGTTTAATTTGATTCATTTCTACCTATTAAATATTACATTTACAGTAGTTTAATAAAATAACTATTGAACGACCGAATCGTATTGTCTATGTGCTGCGGCAATTTTAATAAGATTAATCTACATACATATTTTTAGTAACTAGATAAACATGCCTTTTCAGGTTTTTCGTTTTCGGCAAAATTTTGACGCTTTAACAACTAACAGAAGAAGGTGAGATCATATCAAGAAAACTTTTTCAAAGAAGCGTTTAGTTGGGTTGATTTTTGACGGCCAATTATCTACACGAGGGATATAGGCCCGGGGATGGGAAATGCCCTCCGTGGGGATCTTTCTAAGGGAACCTAATCCGTATTTACACATGGAAAATCCACGGTTCGAAGAAAACCACGAAAACTCCCAACGATTTGGCCGACGGGCGCGATTGGGTAACATGGGTATTATGGGGTATTATGGGGGGCGCGAACACAGCACCTCCCGTCTACCAGCTTTGAGAGCAGAACCTCTCAGCCACTGGTGGGGTTTTTCAAAGAAGCCTGCTTTTAATTTTTTTAAATTTTCTGCGCCTTCAAACTTCTAATGGTTTTTATTTTTTAAAATTTCTGGTAACTAATATGTAAACAACGGTCATCAGGCGGCCAATCTCATATTTCCTGATGTGGGGTATGTTCGAATAGCCGGAAGTGTGTAGAATTCACCACTTCTATCGGTCCCTATCGGACTATCTATAGCAAATGTAAAAGAAAAAAAAAAAAAAAAAAAACGCCTCAGAATTTAAATTAATTTTTATTGGTGATCTTGTGGGCGCCCTTTCCGCTGGTTGGCGCCCCGTGCAGCGGCACACTTCGCACACCCCTTGGGCCGGCCCTCTCCCTTCTTATCAGTTAGAAATTCTTTGGGTAAATGGAGGATATTCCATCTACGTTATGATCACGTGGTCAAGGTAAAAACTTCTAGCGTATAGGAGGGATGACTCCGTAGACGTAATGTAAATCCCCGCCAGCCAGTAAAACAGTTCATGAGGAAAGCAGTAATAGCCTCCCTTCTTATCAGTTAGAAATTTTTGGGGTAAATTACCGGTATCACGTGACTTTTTTCAGCCTCAAACCGAGATTTGGAATGTACTTCATTACCGATACCATGTGACTGTTTTCAGCCTCGATCCCAGATTTGGAATATAGTCCATTACTGGGATAGCCGATTTCCACACTATATGTTCTAGTCGCTATAACCGGGATCCCTTTAATATGATTGTAAAATGTCGGCCGTAAAGAAAAAAAAAACTGTTGCATCGAATAACATGCTCAAATGTTCTCGAATTTAAAAGGACGTCCTCAAATTCGGGGCTTGTAGTTCCCACAGTTTCAGAGATTTTCTTATTGCATTTTAAGAAGGTGATAAATTCAAGGGAAGAACAAATTTATAAAGCTCAAAAGGTTATAAAAATTTTTTTTAAGTTTCGTTGTAAAACCTTTATAAAATTTAGTCACCCTGGAGTGCCTGCATAAGAGAAGGATGACGTATGCACATGACGCCTGCTCAGATTGAAACTTTGGCCAAGTATGAAAAACTCAACATTCTGGAGCTTGGCTATTCTCGCCTGGACCACAGATTATATATATCTCATACAGATATGACTCTTGCATAAGCTCAATGGTAACCGAATCGCAACTTCAGAGCCTCTAGTGACAACAGTCGCAAACGTTTCGGGAGGGTCGCAACAGGTAGTTGTTACTTGTCTTGTTTGTATAGTATCTATCTTTTATTGATGCGTCGCTAGCCGGTTCTGTATTTGTTTACGTTTGTTTTAAAACATAAGACATGTTTCTTTTTATCAAACAGATACTAATAATCAAGCAAATAACCTCAGAAAATATGCACTTACACGTTTCTTCTTAAAGATTTGGCTTTTTTTTTTTATATGTAATCATTTAAACAGAGAAATTTTCAGATATTTAAATGGTTTCACTTGATTGAATTGATGAAATTTGAATACCGTAAAAACACTTTTACATTACTGTTACTATTTACAAGAATAATAAATAAATAAATTAGCACGTTTTAAAATACTATTTACTGGCTTATTCCAAAAAATTCGGTTTTAAACAATATTATTTTATACGATTTACGCACTTTTAAATTGTTCAATTTTAATATCTGCAGTAAAACGTTGTATAAGGTTATTTTTATAATTATAAAATAGTTTTAAGTATGATAAAACAAAGATAATTTAAAAAATAAAAATTTATTGCACATTTTGTAGAAAAAATACAACATAATACGATAGATTTATGAATATTTTTCAGATAAATACAAAATTTCATGCATTAAAAAAGTAAATACATAGAATGTAAATTTTCTAACAACTTATGAATCATCAGAACATATTAAAATATTTTATGACATTTATTTTACATAAATATTTTATGACATATCCATGATTTTTATGTTAATATAAGTGTTACAAACATCAAAATTAAATAAGCTTTGAATAAATCATACAAGTAAACAAATTGGGAAACTGACAAAGATAATAGTGGTAGTATCTCTTTCAGTTCCATTACTCTTACATTCAGTTCTAAATATTGCATAATTTCCATTTCTAATCTTTAAATATGAAACAAAATGCACTTTCAAATAATATGTTGCAGCTCAATTTACTGATTTTTTATAAATTTACAAATTATTGGCTATGTACTGATTTTTTATAAATTTACAAATTATTGGCTATGTCTGTGGTTCACAGAAAAAAAAAAAAAAAAAAAAAAGAAAATCACTTATGATATGGTATGTTTTAGAAAATTTGTTTTTCCATACAAAAGCAAAGAAGAGGAAGAATTTATGGGCTGCATGCGTATTTATTGACCACATGGAAAGTAGTAAAATATTTTTAATTAGTGCAGGGGTGCATTTAAATATTTGTTGTGAAGAATATTATTTAAAGTAAAATAGGAAACACCAATTTATTTAGACTTCTGCCATATATATATATTTTTTAATCAGAACTTTTTGAGAACGCTTGAGTGCCATGTCAATCACCAGTGACTAACACTTAAACTTTCCGTTTAGATTCCACCAGCCATCGGTGACTGACACTTATAGGTTGTGTAACGGGAATCTTATTTCGTGGCCCAAATGGAAAGAGAGGCAAAATAGACTTGGCATTCAATGTGTTAATAGATATAAATTTTAACTACTCTTATTAAAGAAATTTGTTGTAACATTAACCCTTTCAGAGAAAGGGTTAAAAACAAAAACCTTTATTTTAAATTTGAAAATATGCTATTTAATGTTATGCAGACTTGTATCAAAACAAAAAACTTTCCGCGCACATGAATATTAGGTCAAAAATTTTCCGCAAATTAATTTGATCTTTAATAAAATTACGTGTTATATTATTTTGACGATATGAAATAAAAATCATAGTTTAAAATAATTGCTATTTAAATTTCAAAGATAATTAATATTAAGTAAAGAATAAATTTTAATTTAAAAATAATAAAGTTAAAATCAATGATAGGAAAGTGAATTCTTGTCAATTATTTTGTCAATACATTTAAAAACAACCTAATCCTTAATCTTGTGATCTCTTCGCACAAAATGCCAGTCACTCTTATAACACTACGAAATTATTCAATTTAACAGCCGTTGCCGAGCTAAATTGTCACTGCAGCCACCGCCGGAAAACCGATTGACAACAAGTTTTAGTCTGCGGAAAATAGAAATAAAAGGGTCTGTGTATCACAACAATGTTTTGAGTTTTTAAATTTTGAATTGTGGATAAACAATATATAAATCGTATATAAAATTGGGGGATATTTTAAATTTTTGGTATTAATAAAAGTTACAAAAACAAAACATACATTTTCTTTGCGAAACTTTTTTCCGCAAAGTTCCGAATTTTTCGGAAAATTTTCCGCGCATGCGTCTATATCAGGCACAGCGAACCTATGGCACGCGTGCCACTTTTGGCACGCGAAAGAATAATTTTGGCACGGCTTGTGGCTCTAAATCAAAATAAAATGGAATTTCACAAAATCACAACTGATTTTTTCTAAATTCGATTAAATGGAAATTGAAAAATTTTAATTGCTGCATATTATATTCCAATCTAATTAATTATGGTCTCAAGAATTTTCCAAAGAAAGGCGATATTTGAAAACTATCGGAAAGAATTGGTTATTAGACATTACTTAGTTCCGAAGGTAAAGTTATGGCAACTTTGAATTTATTTCAGAACTATTCAGAGAAACTGGCGTTTGACATTTCAATTTTTTTTTTTCTTAAATATATTTGTTTCCATAATTATTATAGTATAGCACCTACATGTAGGTTTCTAATATTTCTTTTAATCTTAATAGAAAATTTTGAATAATTTTAATCCATTATTTTTCCATCTACTAAATTTGTTTTTTAGTTGGCACGTCCTGGTCACGTAAAATATTTTTGGCCAAATTTGGCACGCAGCAACAAAAAGGTTCGCCAACCCTGGTCTATATTATACAACTCTGATGTTATGTTTAGTGAGTACTACCTAATTATTATTTTTTTTAAATCTGGATATGACCATTTGGAAAGCAAATTTGGTTTTGCAGGATAGAAATAGAGTACATTTTCGAAACATTTTTAGAAATGTGACTGTGAAGTGGAATTTTTTTTTTGGACAGAGTGCTTGTTTCCTATATTCAAAGCAAGATATTTCAGTGTTTTCTACTAAAATGGAAAGTAATTTCAGTGCTGCTAAACCTTGAAATTTCATAAAATTTCAAATGCCATAATTTAGTCAGTTTTGGTAGTAAAAAAATTTGGATTTTTTAAATTTTCTTTCTAGACATGGAATAATATATTTTTAAATACAAGTTTTTAACAACCAGGGGTATAAAAAAATAAAATTTTGTATTTTAACATACATATCTTTATAAAACAAAAGTTGCACTTGATATGCATATTCTTTTAGAATTGGAAGAATGTTTCTATCATCAGCAGTTTAAATGATAATCGCTGTAGTCTTTATTTTGAATCACCCAGTATGATGCAATTCTGAGAGCACTTCTGAATATCTTGCATACATATATATATATATTTCCCCTCGAATGGATTTACAGTACATTTAAAAATAGAAGTATTTTCACAAAAACATTTATGTGGAGTCTCTAACCTCAAAAGTACTTTCTTAGTTTAAGAATGAATTTTACAAAAGTGGAAAAGGTTGGGCGATTGTCTAGGGGGCTAAATATAGACAAAAAGTTACAGTTAAAGTACTTCAAAATGTGTTATCGAAATTGATCGCAATTATAAAAATGATGAGGGATTTATGGTTTTCACTATCGCAATCTTTCAATTTTTTGATAAAAATTGCTAATTTTGGAAGTAACTGCTACATTTGTTTATCTTGAGGTTTCAGATTGGCGATCATTTTCGAAAACAGCATTTAAAAAACAAAAAACCTACCAAGTTCATTCTACAAAGCACACGGGCACATCTGTTCCCATTTATTTTACAATAACAGTTTTCACTACATTTAACATTAAAAAAAAAATGTGATGATGAAAAGAAAAGGGCATTTTTTAGATTCACAAAGACATTTTTATCAGGATTTATAAATATATCACTATACCTTATATTTTCAAAATAGACAACTTATTGATGATATATATCATCATGATAAATATTCAGACTTAATATGAATTAGAAACAAAAACATACTGAACTCAGCATGAAAACCTAAGCAATATTCGGTACTACTTAGTTACTCCGTCAACCAATTTCACCAAACCACTCGCCAAATTATGCAAATTGACATAATTTCTTCAAAACATTGCATAAAAATACGAATTTCGTTAAGGATCGAGGGAAAAACGCATAATTAGTGTTGAGGGGTCTCCCCCCCCCCCCTTCTGTAAACTTTCAAAAAATTTGCTGTGAATTTCAGATTTTTTTGTTTGTTACTCAGAATCACCCCTGATTCAAGTAACATAATTGTGTCGCCACAATACTTTGTCGAAATGAAATATCTAATGATAAAAAAAAAAAAAAAAATCGTAATATAAATTAATTTTAAACTAAAATTTGACAGAAAAATGACTTTTTTCTAATTTCGGGGGTGGGGGGGGATGTAACATATTTTAGTGGTTACATATTCCAACACAATAGACAAAAAAAATTAGGAATCTGTAAAATTTTCGGAAAATTTCAGAAATTACAAAATTTTAGTAAAAATTTACAAATTTAGAAAATTTTCACATTTTTTTCTTCCGGATTTTGGGTCCTTCCAGATTTTGGAATTCCGGATAATGGGTCCTGTACTGTACATACAAACTTTGCAAAGAAAATGTAAGCAAATCTGTGATAAATCTAGTTGAAAACAACTTTTAAACACATGGAAAAATCCACCTGTTTTAAAAGTTTCATTAAAAAAAAATATATATCTCTTTCAATATTATGGATCTAAACCTTACTAAAACATAGTTTGTGTTTAATGGTTTAAAACCTCCCTATTCAACAGTATTTCTAGATCATGTGCCCCAAGATCTTGCAAAAATAATAGAACTTTTTTTTTCTTATATCATTACTAATATATTTCCTCATGAAATAGTGCCCTTTTTTTAAACTAGCATCTTACCCCTTTTTCTTTCTAAAATGAATATTACTTTATTTATTGTTTTTCTTTTAATAATTAAAGTTTAAAAATGTATAATATGTTGCTAATCAGAGAGTTAATTGTTTAATAATTATTAATTTGAAGTAATGTTAACTATTTAATATTATCTTACCCCTTTTTCTTTCTAAAATGAATATTACTTTATTTATTGTTTTTCTTTTAATAATTAAAGCTTAAAAATGTATAATATGTTGCTAATCAGAGAGTTAATTGTTTAATAATTATTAATTTGAAGTAATGTTAACTATTTAATATTAAATGCAGTTATTAATAATTTTAATAAATAGTAAATATCACCAGTATTTAATAATGCAAATCTTGCCAATAAGTTTTTTTTTTATTATTATTGCATGTGTAAACTAATGTGTAACAGCTTGTGTATTATGAGCAAATATGACAAAAAAAAAAAAACTGCTATTGTCGAAGAACAAAATTTGCTATTAGCATAAGTTATATCTAATAAAGTATTAAAGAAAAAACATTTCTTACAATAGCAGAAGAAATTCAAATTTGCCAACTCAGTTTATAACGCAATTCACTTTTAACACACAATGTTTGCGATATAAAAATGAATATTTCAGTGAAGAAGCATCTGCAATCCACACCGTAGAAATATTATTACACTTTACAGGACTAAGTTGCATTGTGTTATTTAATCTTTATTACCTTATTTCACAGATTTAATAAAAAAATTGCTATTAGCAAATTAAAAAATTTTGAAAATGAATATTATCCCTGTCATGGAAATGTCAGAGAATTGACATAAGAATAAGATATGTGTTACTTTGCATAAACTCAAGATGGTAAGATAAATATAGAAGGAAAAAAAAACACCTACTTTTTTATAGACTTTGATTGAAATTCTATTTTTAAATCCTCGTTTACTTTTTTAATGTGTTTGTATATTTGAATTTTTGAGATTATTATGCTAATAATCTTTTGCACTTTTTCTTTGTGAATTTCGTGAATATTTAAATTATTGAAATTGATCACATCTCCGTGAAATTTTACCATGTTTTGTATCACATCTGTAGACCAAAACATATGAGCTGTATCAACATCATACATTTTATGCACTATATTGAATAATTCATTGCTCGGTTTTTTCAAACTACTACCTGAATAATCTTTATATTGAGTCAATAAAGAATTGTCATTTGCAGCATTTGTAGTATCAAATAAAGTATTTTCACAATGATCACAGTTTAATTTTGAAACTACTTTCCTTCCAACATATCCGGCAATACAATAAATGACATTTTGTCTTACAGTATCAGATGGCAAGCATGGAATTTCATTCAGTGGGACATCTGGATTTATTTTAACATGGTCACTGAATAATGATGTTAAACTGGAAAATTTGGAAGGACTCCTATCTTTTAACGATACAAGAACTTCATCGAAGTCTATTTCACAGTTTGTATTTTTAGACATGGTAAAAATGTTATTTACCATAACTGCTTGCAAACAACTTACTAACTGCGAACAATCTGGATTTTCATCGTTACCTCTTTTCGATCTTATAATAGAAAATGTATTTTCCAGTGCATCCTGGTTAAAACGTTTAGTTAAGATGTATGCATAATCATGTTCTTCGAATAAATTTCTACATAAATTTATTGCAGATTTTAATGTCACAATCCATCCGTTTTTACAATGAGTGTGAACAGTTTTGTCATCATCCTTTTTGAAAGCCCAACTTTCAACAAAAGGAAGCATTTCTTCCCAAAATGTTAAATGAGCAGAGTCTCTTTTTACAGCACAGAGCATTTTCTTTTTACCGTACTCTTCACTGCTGTTGAAACTATCAAACAGTTTGTCCATAGTATAAATCAAATGAGCTGTGTGTTGCGCTGGTTCATCAAATTTGCCAACTGATTTCAGTAGGGAAATACCAGCTGCAACAGACGTGCTGAGTGCCTGTGCAGCATATTTGACCTTCATTTTTGCTCGGCCAACAGGTTCAATATGTGTTTTACTCAGTTTTGGTGTTACTCGTGGATCATTTTTTTTATCTATTTCATAATAACTACGAATATACTCCCAGTCAGCTGTAACTCTTCCAAAAGTAGGCCTTTCAAACTCCAATTTATATTTCATCAAATTGTTCCTGAAAGATTTGAGTAAATGAGGTGGATCAAACATAAAAAAGATTTTTTGATTATTAACTTCAAAACTGGTTTGATCTATCGACAGTCCAAGTTCATTGAACAAACATATATTATTAGGCCCTTGATCACAAACCGTAGATACAACTTTGAGTCCTATTTCCTGGAGTTTAGAAATACAAGAGACCACAAGTGTTTTTAGTGATTTTCCTGGCATACTGCGGTGCACTAAAAAATATCCTAAAATTTGTTTCCATTTAGTGGACAAGCCTCTCACCATTAAAACCAAAGCATTAGTGGCTATTTTGATAGGTGAATTATCAGTAACAGATATATCATCTTGATAACCTATAACAACATCTTTTCTCGGTGAATAATGAAGAGATGGTCTTATTGCCATCTCATCAAAACTCAAAACACACAGTCGTTCTTTTTCATTTAAATGGCTGACTTTCTTTTCCAGTACCATAAATATTTCTGTACAAAACCCTGTATTTTCACAAAGACCTTGTACAGAACGTTTCAATGTTCTTATACATGGCAGTATAAGAAAACGTTTTAAAACCTTGTATGCTGCAGTCGATGCTAAATAAATATTAAAAGCAAATGCTTTGTCAGAAGCTGTCCAGCGCCTTCCTTTTGCAGGACCCGTATTCCTTAACTGTGCTAGATCTCTCAATATCAAACTTTACAACACGTGAAAGTGACAGTAACAGTTTATGTTTATAAAATTCCGCGCTCGCGCATTTGTTCCCGCCTGTGCTCAGTAGTGGCGCTAGAATCGCGCCGGTACGGGTTTTTGCTCCTCTTTCATATCTGTGAGATATATAATCTGTGGCCTGGACGAGCTCTTTTAGACGCACCACCAACAACATAAAAGGCCAATTCATGACGTTTTAAACGTCATGAACTAGCCTTGTATGTCGTTGATCGCGGTTGACGAGTGAGACAAACAAACAAATATTTGTTTGGTGCGAGGCTAACGAAAAAGACAGACTATGGCTATAGCGCCTAGAATATATAGTGTGGAAATCGGCTATCCCTGTAATACTTAAAAAAGCGCTAAAATATTGTATCCCTTAAATATGCAATGATACTGCTGCAATGTGCAGATCGCAGCGACATCTGCAGGATATTTTCTACAACTGCAAGAAATCGCTAGTCTATACAATGTAATACTAGTAATACGAAAATCTCGCAGATGTCGCTGCGATCGACACATGAAATTTTAGCAGTATCGTCGCACATTTAAGGGATACAAATTTTTAGCACTTTTTGGATAGCATATTTCTACACTAGGTATTCTAGGCGCTGTACTATCGCGGTGCATTCCACATATCTTTTTTTTTACAGACTATAGCTACAGCGCATAGAAGATACAGTGTGGAAAACGGCTATTCCTACAATGCTTTAAAAAGTGCTAAAAACTTGTATCCCATAAATCTCCAACAATGCTCAGCGGCAATATGCTGATACGAGCGCCATCTCGTAACTATTTTCAATATAAACACTGTGCTTTCAAAAATTATAGAAAGTTAAATATCGGGCACTATAAATATAAGATATTTTGATTTGTTATAAGCTAATTTAGTTAAGGAATGACGTGAAATAGGTTAAAGAGTCTCTTTTAGAATGACTATCATTTTTAAATCACTACGATGGCGCTACGATCGACATCTTGTTATTCAGCATCGTTGTACATTTATGGGATTCAATTTTTTAGCACTATTTTGTAGCCGTTTTCCACACTATATCTTCTAGGCGCTGTACTATAGCGCCTAGAATATATAGTGTGGAAATCGGCTATCCCTGTAATACTTAAAAAAGCTCTAAAATGTTGTATCCCTTAAATGTGCAACGATGCTGCTGACATATAAAGATCGTAGCGACATCTGCAGGATATTTTCTACAACTACAAGATATTGCTAGTCTATACCACAGATATGTAATACGAAAATCCCGAAGATGTCGCTGCGATCGACAATTGGGATTTTAGCAGTATCGTCGCACCTTTAAGGGATACAAGTTTTTAACATTGTTTGGATAGCATATTTCCACACCAGGTATTCTAGACGCTATATTACAGACCGCTCGAGGCTAACGAAAAAAAACTAAAGAACTATTTACTAACGAAAAGAACTATTTAAAAACTTTTTCGTTAGCCTCGCAGACCACTAGAGTGACGTGTGCTCTTTTCGTACATCTGCAATGGTGCATTCGAGCATCACATGACTCCAGCGGTCTGTAAAAAAAGATATGCGTAAATCACCGCGGTAGCCTTTCTTTTTCGTTAACCTCGTGTTTGGCGATAATGTTAGGCTTGTCAAGATGCTTGGTGGTTCGTTTTTGTCCAAAATCTTCTGGATCAATCAAATTTTATTTCCCTTATGTCGCCCTCTCTTATAGAGGCACGCTTGGTAACTTTCTTTACGAAACCAATTAATCAAATTATCTACCAACCAATCAACCATTCCGTATACTGCTCAATATACCTACCAACAAATCATTTAGCCTTAAAAGAAAACTAGCTTAAAAAAGAAACGCTTAGTTCTTAAAAAATCTCTCTAGCTAGAATCCCACAGTGCTTAAAGGAATATTCTAAGAAAATAAAAACGCTCTAGTAGACCTTGAAGCTTTTGAATGATTGTATGTTGATACAAAATAGTCATAAGCGTTATATTAAGACATTTCGACATCTACAATGGCATTTATTCTGTGACTATGACGTTCTTTTTTACTGACCTCTTAGACTTTTTGAAAATTTTCTTTCATTTTGTCGTAATGGACAGGTATGTGAATTTTTAATTTTTACTTTCCACTTTTTAAAGTATGGCAAATTGGAATCATCCAACGGTGTCCGCACATTTTACACAAAATTTTCAATGCTGTGTTTGAAACATTATTCGAAGATTTGAATATTGCAAAGGTGGATCGAAAATGGGGAGGAGTAGTTAATGTTTCATTAAGAACAATGCCAGAGGAACACTGTCTTATTCTAGAATTATTCTAGTAATATCTGTGATACTCTCTCGGGTATCTGATCCAATGGGTTTAAATGTGGGTGTATGGAAATACAGGATAATATTTTTTAAGATCCATTTAAAAAAAAAAATTATCCCTTGCTTAGGAGACTTATCTCTTATCAGATCGAGGCCGGGATTCTTCTTTGTAACATTGGTGCAATGTATTCACAAAATCCATGAGTTAATTTAATAATACTGTCGGACACAGCTACTATAATATTGACTGATTATCTAAACTTTTAATCAATTTTATGTTAGAATTGTCATTGACGTTACAAGAGAGTACCACTTGTATTACAACTGGCATGTTATTTACCGCCTATTACCTACAGCCCGATGAAAATAGGAAAAGCACAACATCATTTTGAGGGCCCTTTTCACTCGGGAAAAGTTCTCTATATTCGTAGAAACTTATCACTGCAACAAATATTATTCCCGGGAAGGTCTGAGTTCAAATATTTCATCAAACAGCATTTTTCATGTCGGGGGGGGGGGGGACTTTGAAATTTTCCTGGAGGTGCTATTTGACGTCCGATCCTTTTTACTTTCCCTTTAATGTTAAATAAATAAGACTGATGATTATGATAGGTAGACTTACCCTCTACTTCTATCTGTATATATCACAAAACCTTTTGATTACAAAGTATAAAAGTTTTTTTAAATGTAATATGAATGTTGTTTATTATTAAACGATTACAAAGTCTAGAAGAAACTCTAAGTTTCTAGCGGGCGGCCTGCTCCCATCTCGTTATGTACCTGCCCTTTGAACATTGACATGAACTAAAATACCAAAATCATCCATGCAAATCGGTTTTCCTAAATTTACTCATAACAGATTATTTAATACGTGGTTTATCACATTGCTAACTAAGCGTAGAACCAACAGAGTGAAAAATGTCCAAGCAGAAAAACGGACCTGGAACCCTTGAAATAGCGTTCCAAGTGCTCTGCCATTTAAGCTACGAGGACAATACCCAGCTTAGCATCTCTCGCTCATATATGTTGGTAAGGCTGCAACTACATCACAAGATATGTGTTCACCAATGCTGGGTTTGTTTAGGTCTCATGTTTCGCCGCAGGATTGTGTGCTCATGAAAACTGTTCCATCTTGTGCTGCAGTTGCAGCCTTACCAACATGCATGAGTAAGATGTTAAGCTGGGTATCGTCCTCGTAGCTTAAATGGTAGAGCCCTTGGAGCGCTATTCCAAGGGTTCCGGGTTCGATTCCAGGGATTCGGGACATTTTTAACTCTAACTAAGCGTAGAACCAACAATGTGATGAATCACGTATTAAACCGTCAATTTCAAGCGTAATTTCACTGCTGAAAATTAATTGAAAAATTATGTTGCTCATAATAGTTTAAATAATTAGTAATATATAGTCTATTACATAAAATGTAAAGTGCAAGATTACTTCACTTACCATTTGTATAACCAGGAACTGTTATTACCTGGGTGTAGGATCGCTATCAGCCGAGAAAGTCAGAGGGGGGGGGGCTTTGAAATATAGTCTATTATAACTAATAATTTTATAACTAATACATAAATATAATAGACTATTAGTTATAATGGACTATATAGTCTATTATTACCAAAATCATCTATATAAAATTTGTTTTTCTAAATTTACTCATAATAGTTTCAATAATTAGTAATAAGTATTGGTTTCAATAATTAGATAGGAATTGGAAATTTTCGTGGCTTAATTCTATTTTAAACGCACTAATAGTCGCGCCAGATCACACGTGCAAAGTCCGTGAATCTCTTACACAAAGCAAATAACTATGTACTATTGTCACTTTGATATATATATATATTTTTTTTTTTTTAAATAAATGTTCTAAAACTAGTTTTTTTTTTTTTTTTTTTTTTTCACAGTAACATCAGAGTTTATTATTGTTAATTTTGAAACATTGCATCGCATTTTTTTAACACTTCGTGCATAGCTTTGGAACGGGTGTTGTGATATTGTTTTTAATTGCCTTTAAAGTAAATTTGAGATTGTTTCGTGTAAATATTAATTTCTCATGATTTATTTGTTTATCTAAATCTTAAATGCTGTCGAACTGTTGCGAAACTAGGATATTTTGTTGAAAATAGTATATGGAATTCCTTCTTGGAAAAAGTTTACTATTAAACATAGTTTTTATAGAGCTATATGAATAATTTGAATGTATTTGTCACTATAGAAATATTCTTTATGTACTGTGAACATAACATTTCAGTTATGTATATATTCATTCTTATCTCGTATATATATATATAATCCTACCCATACATATATACATCATAAATGATTTTTCGCAAGATTACAACGATAATTCCAATAAGGATAACTGAAAAAAGAAAGGTTCTTCAAATTTTAAGATATATATTTTTATGGCTCCATACTTCCACCCTCCACCAAAAATAAAAATAAGACTCTGAGAGAATCACTTTATTGTCCGCCTGCCTGTAAAGTTTTTTTTTTCTAGGAATTTCTGAAGGTATCAAGTTTTGAAATTAATATCAACGTACACGGGGCCTACTGTTGTAATAATTTCGAGCTTTTAACACAGTTCAATAATAGAAAGTTACGGCCTGAAAATCAACGTTGTTTTTTTATGGTCTACATTTATATAATGCAATCTTTCTTCAGTCATCATAAATAAATCTGGTTAAAATTTTATAGATAAATTACAGCTTTACGATAAGATTAAAAAAAAAAAAAAAGCATATGTATGCTTTTCTCATGTGTTTCGTATCTGTATGCATTTCTTATTTTTGCAGTTTTTTTAAGGGACTAGGTACTTGCTAACCTTTTCGGTAATGATATAACGGTACGGAATCCTCAGAATGCGAGTTTTACTTGCACTTGTCCTGTTTTCTTTAAACCAGAAACTTATGTAAGAATCTGAAACTATAAAAAGTAAGTGGGCGGGAAACGGGGGGAGGGGGAGGCCTCTTTGATTATAATATCGTGTCGATATTTCTGAATTTTTTTAACTTTTCTTTTCTTATCACCCACTACATGAAAAAATATTGTACCGAAGACAAGCATAACGAAGAATTAAAAAAAACTTTTTAGATTACTAAGAATAAATTACTTTAGATTACTAAGAATTACTGGAGAATTATCTCCACTTCCCAGATTAGATAAACATTTTTAGACAATGAATTTTATTGCACTGTCTTTAGAAAAGAATATTCAGATTTTTGACATGACACTCTGTTTCTCGATCTTTAAGTCTTGACATTATTGTTAGATCTACAGGTATTATACTATTGCACTGTGAAATAAAAATGCAATAAATATGAGAATTGGGTATTTACTGGTTTATTTTTGAAATTTTATGCTTAACCACGTTTTAGTTTTCATTTTAAACAGCATATGTCTTCCAATTTGTTGAAAATATGAAGTTTTTTGGAATAACATAATGTTGTATGTTAATTTTTCGATTAACCTTTAACTGAAGTTACCGGTCTCTCAGACCGGTACTTTTTTCAATTTTGTTTCGTTTGGAACTCTAATACTAACACCAGATAATTTTGAATAGGTGATTTTAATTATAACACACCTGTACAAAAAGTTTAGTACAAAAACATCATATGAGTTAATCGCGGCTTTTATTCATCTTTCGATTGAGCGGTCTCACTTCACACTAGTTATGTAACAATTTCTGTGACATCGGTTAAAGGTTAATCGAATCACATGAAAGACATTTATGAAGTGACATGTTAATAAATTTATTCAAATATTCATTGACATAATCACTTTAAACAATACTCTTTGATACAAAAACATAAATTTAAATCAATTGCCATGAACGCAATAAATGTAAAATAGAATAGAAATTGTGAGAAAATAACAAGGCACTAAATTTACTGAAGACAATCTTAGGAGTAAACGCATGGAATTTCAAAAACATGAAAGAAATGCATCTATATTTGAAACGCAAAACTATCAGTTAAGACTGCTCATCCGAATTTCCCTCGGTAATGTTAAGTCTATGGTCATTTGATGCTTTCTTAAAATATCTCCTCAGGATATTAATATTTTATTTGTTTTCTGTGTGCTCTTCTTAAAGGATGTCTCTTTTCTTCTTAGTTGTCAAAATATTTCTAAAATCTATGCTTAATTTAATATTTTTAACACAAGAATGCATCAAATGCCCAAACATTACCGACAGGAATTCGGAAACCGAGTGACGAGCAATTTTCGGCTGATCTGAACATGAATGCTCGAGCTCAAACTCCGCTCCTGGCGGCCATATATACCTATATACCATAGAGAAGAGATAGGGATTCTATCTCTTCTCTATGGTTTCTCTATGGCATATACAGGCGGCTTCTTAGATATTGTGAAGGTAAATGCACCTATAGTTGACCACGTACAAGTAGTGGGCCACTAATTTCTGAAAAACTACTGAAAGAAATCAGATACACTAATACCTTAAATGTTAACTTTTCGTAAACCGGCAAATTTTTAGACTTCATCAAGCAATGTTTTTATTTAAAACATTGCTTCTTTAATATGTTTTATTTTAAATTAAACTGTTTATATACTCTCGTTACATTGTAAATAATTTGTTGGATAAGCCGAAAACAATTACATTATTATTATGCCGAATCAAACCTAATTAGATTCGTGCATAAGAAGTTTACTTGGGTCCACTACTGGAGCATAGAGAAACATAATTTTTTTCCGAAGAATACATTTTGAAACTTCGAATGTTTATTTTGAAAAATGGTTAGGAGTACGCTCTTATATGAAACCGGGGGAATGGCGCCACCCGGGGTTATGCCGCCACCCGCCTAGTTTAATAACTAACGGCAGTTTAAGATGGTGAATGTGCCTGCGCTATAGCGGCCAACAATAGAAACAGTGCCTAGAGTGAGAGTGAATTTGCTGCACGTCATTCGTTTGTTCTAATGAAAAATTTAGTTTTCATCTAGTTGCCTCTTGTTTTGGAGCTTCAAATGAGTAGAGATAAGCCCCTTTTATTGTAACATTGGGTATTTCAGATATTACCTGTAATCTACATGCATTCTCCAACATTTTGATGCAATGTGTTGAATAAGTTCGCTTCTTCTTTCGGCTTTGCTTGGGGATTTCTGCCATATTTTCCTCTCGGGGGGTAATGCTGCTGTCATGTAAATCGGGTGAGAAATGGCCTCATTTGAATGTAGTGGAGCCGATTCAGCAGATTTATATTTGACTTTTTGCGTTAAATTGTAACTGATAAATTACTTTTGCTTTCTAAATTGTTTTCTAAATATCCTCAGTAGGTTATGTGTTCCCTAGTATCCATTTGATATATTTACTAGGTCATTAAAGAGTAGTTTCATTACCCTGATACAGTGACGGAATTGCCCCAGTATCCTGGATAATCCCGCCACTGTGCAGAGGTTGAAAGAAGTTTTTTTATGGGTGTTTTTCTAAGATATAATTACGGTTAAATTCATACAGATACTAAAGATCATGATTCAGCTTTAGAATTTTTACTGTTTAAAAATAAACATTTTCTTAGAGGTGAAAAAATTTTAAATTTCCTTTAGTTTTCGTCATTCCCCCGGTCTCCCCTAGATAGAAATATAATCTTTTGGAATTCACAAACACTTAGGACCTTTTTTAAACTTAATAATCTTTCTTCAGTCATCATAAATCTGGTTAAAATTTTATAGATAATTAAATTACAGCTTTACGATACAACGATTACAAATGAATCTTTAAACGTTTCTGAACAATATGCAAATTAACCGCATTCAAAAATCTGAATTATTTCTTGAGTTATAATCATTTAGAGACAGCAAGTATAACGGAAGATATTTGGATATTGAAAGTTTAAGATGCATTTTCTAAGATTAGTAAATTTCGAGTTTGCGTGCACTGTTATTTTCAAACTGTATGTAATGTTTTAAAATTTAACCACCTATGCTTTTCTTCATAATTTATATACTAAAACCAAAATAATTGACATATTTAGTTTTTTTTTTTTCCACCTTGAAAAATGCGATTTAAAAAAAATCGAAAATTTTTAAATCTAATTAAAATTTAAAAAAAAAAATTCTTTCTGTGTGTATTTTGGTTTTTAAGTTAGATAATTGTGTTATGATTATATTTTGGACAAAAATAGTTTTCTTTATGCATAATTTCAAGTTTTATCCTGCGCGCAGCATGTAATGATTTATATTCAAGCAGGTAATAGTTAATTTTTAAAATTCATTTCACTATCACTTCTGTGTACACTATTTATTTTCTGTGTAATATATTTAAGAATATATACTTTAGGGGAAAAAAAAGGAAAATCTTAATTGCATATTATTCGAGCTTTCGTACATTGAAAATGGTGATGTTTTTTGTTTTCGACAATCTCAAAGGTCCTGTGCATTCCCCCTTAATAATAATTAGATAAAAGACCTTAAGCGGTCCGCTACTGGTGCGTTTACCTTGGTGTTCTGACTCAATTCGATAATGTTATTTCAGGAGAAGTTAGTTTATTTCTCTATTATCATTAAAGAAAATTTACCATTCCCAATATATTTTTTAATTAATGATATGATTTTGTTTTCTAAATTAAAAGCATGTACTTATCAAATTAATAAATTGAATTGATCCACAATTTTTGGCATATTTTTTTTATTACAACTGACGATAAAGCATATATACTAAGAAAAGAAAGTGATTATTTTCAGTAAAACAAATTACAAAAAAGAAACTTCGTGCTATCTATTGGTATTGTAATGCAGTAGAATTGTAAAAATTTGACATTTTAATGACTTTATAAACTTAACTTGTTTACCGTCAGGTTTTAAAGGATACTATCTAGTATCTTCTTATACGTAAAAATATACGTATGCAAATTAGGGTCATCAGAAGTACTGTTTAATATAAAATGTGATAGTTTAAGTGTTTTTAAACTATCGGGAATGAAATATTTTGCTAATTGTTTTCTAAATTTTTCGTTTTTCCAGTTGCTCTTAATGAAAATTAACTTTTTAAATAAACCTTTTTTATAAATTTTCTAAAGTGTATATAAACATGTGTGTGGGTGGTGGGAGGGGGGTAAATATTTTTAGTAAATTCGTCTCAAATTCTGGACGTTGAATATCATCTAGTTTTTCAGAACTTTAAATTGCTGGCTTATCCAAACATACCTTTGATATAAATAATTAATAAATATTGCATATTTTCAAAAATATCTTTTAAACGCAAATAATCCACATTGATATGTTTAAAACAGCACATTAAACGATAGTAACTCTTGAAAGTATTTACGGAAGAAATTCTCACAATTTAAAGAAAAATGCTTTAAAATATCGTTTATTTGAAATTACAGAACTGTCGATTACGGTGCCTTTAGCCTAAACCACGTATCTGTCTATTCTAACAAAAGTAACCAACGCTGGTGCTGCCGAAATTGAATTTATTGCGACCTTCTCACTATCTTGGTTTATCCTGACAAAAAAATATCAGATAGTCGAACCTCGTTATCCCGACACTTTAATGACCACTACAAAGTGTCGTCATAAGTGGAGTGTCGCGGTAACCGGAGTTGGAGATAAATATGTTTATAAAAAGCTATATTTTTAATTAATTTAAGACAATTTTTTTAATTCATAACTTTTCTTGCAGTTTTAAGGAATAAAACATTATTATTAAACAAAATAAACACAAAAATAAAATTGAAAAGAATAAAAATCAGATTTATGATGTCTTGTTTTTTTTTATTGTTGCATGAAATATTGATTAATTAAGGTTTGCTTTGACCTAGATGTGCATCCTACAGTTCTTTTTTTCAATATTATACAATGAATTGTAATCAATATTCGTCGTTTTAGAAATGGATGTCAAATAATTTATGATCGTTTCAATGCAATGCAATACAATGCTTCGGTTTTAGTCGGATGCTCGGATGAAAACCGCCGTGTAACCACAAGAAAGCGCCGCCTGACCAGAACAAAAAGAACGCGAGTAGATTGATAAGTCTATCTGGAGATTAAGTGGGTCATTCATAGTGTGTGGGTTTATTTATTCAGATAAAGGATTGAAGTAAAATTTCTCATTTATCTCAATGGGTATTTTAGACACTTTTGTGAAAAGTTTGGCCAAGACGTTTCTTACCGTTTAATTTCCGTGCTCATAGGATGGATTATGAAAAATGGACAGTTTTCCCAAACCGTCTGGATATCTGGAATTGAAAATTATTCAGTGACGTAAAATTCGGAGTTTATTTACATTAAAATCATACACAGAAAACCGGGACGTTGAAAAACGGACGTGATAAGCGGAGTGATGTGAAAACCGGGTGTCGGGATAACGAGGTCCGACTGTATATAAAGACTTTAAAACTGGTAGTTTTATAAAGCAATGTATGGTAAACATGTTATAGCAGACAGTTTTTAAAGCGAAGAATTATTTTAAGCGCTATTTAATGTTGAAATCGGTTACGATAATTCAGTTAAATAAAATGCATAGGATAAAAAACTATGCATAACAATTCAACCATAATTTGTAAGCACATACTTGTACCACAAAATATGTATTCCAAACAACTGTCAATAGTTATGTAGTTGTATAGTTAATAATGGACGTAATTAAGGCTGTTCTCAACTGCTCTGCTCAACAAACGCAAAACGTTTTGACACATTTACAAATTCATTTTTTAACGGAAAGATATAAAATTAGAAAGCCTGGCAATGGAAGCAATTTGGAATTGAACTGTGTTTTCTATTTTTTTATCAATCAATTGCCTATTGAGTTATAAGCGATTTTGATCACGCGGCAAACACGTTTTTCATTCTTTATTGAGCAGTTTTTCTCCTTTCGCGCGAAAATTCGGTTCAAAACGCACACTTTGACACTGTTTTCCGAAACATCTATTGCGTTTGAAAAAAAAAACCGAAAAAACAGCTCGATTATATAGTTTCTGAACAACTGCTAGTTTCTTGCATTTCAGAACAAAAATAAATTAAAACTTATGTCATAAAGTTGCTCTTTTGGATTTGAAAACAACCTTATAAGACTATTTTACTCTATATTTGTGGCACATAACTCGACTAGATTGTGGTGTGCAATGACCAATCATTTTTAACTTTCCAACAAAGTTAAAGTGTTTATGCATTCGGTTTGTCTGCCCGTAAATATTCTCGGATTCTCATGAAATTGATAAACGTTACTTAGGGTCACCAAAGCATGTTTGGTATTGTATATTAAGTACGTGGGATTAATAGTTCATTTATAGAGATACTCAAAAGAATTTCACTACATTACGGTATATAGGGAAAAATAGTTTGCAGAGTATTTTAATGAGATTACGCTATTCAAATATAAAGTGATATATAAATCACTGAATTTCACTACAGGATGATTACAATAGAATAGGGGCATTCATAGCATTTGTCGTTCATTTACAGGGACACACAAAAGAAATCGGTTAGAGTACTGCCTTTCAGTAACAATTGTTGAAAGTGTTTTTTAAAATTCTGTATATGCTTTTATTAATTTTTTAACGCCCACTCGTTGTATATAAATTCTATACCTCATATACAGGGCTGCACAAAAGAATTTATGTTCCAAGAATTCACAAAATTCATTCCTTATTAGCGGAAATTCGTGAAGGGGAATTTTCAACTAAGATATATGTATATCTTAACTGAACTAAATTTCAGCATGCATGTAGTTAAGATATAAATCTATATCATATACAGGGCTGCTCAAAGAATTCGGATAATTTTCTGGTTGTAGATGCAGACAGCTGAAATTGAGTTGTCAAATGTGCTATGCGTTTCCATGTGGTTGAATTAGACATAATATTTTAACTTATTAAACGGTGCAGTTTTGTTACATTATTCTAAATGTGTTGGAAAGTGTTTCATAATCTATGCTTGACGCATAATTTTGTATTTCTTGTTCTTATTTTTCAAAACTTAAGTTTTTATTTCCAACATTTTATCTAAATAGAAATTTAATTCATAGTTCGAAATAGCCGTTTTTACCTCCTGTTATCAGATCTTAAACAGCCTAAACAACATTTCCACACTTTTTAATTAAACTAAATTTATACGGGAATATTATAAAAAGTAAGAAAACTATAAAGTAATTAAATCATTACATGCTAAAAACAAATGGCAAAAATTGTCATTTTTAAAAAGATATATTTAAAACGGTTTTCTTATAGCGTATAAAAGAACCTTTCTGCTAGACATTACAAATGCCCGGGAGTCAGCGATATTTTTTAGTTAACCATTTTATACAAGCTGATTTTCAAATGTATTGGGAATTAAAACGGCCTATAGAGACGCTGCTCGCAGCCTTCGGTACAGGGAAATTGTCCCTTTAATTTCCCTTTAACTAATGCTAAAGTGCCATTGAAATAATTCTTTATTGTAAATGCATTTGAGTTTTAGATATTCAAATTCGGATAATTTCTACTTTGTCATATAGGACAGAACACAAATGTCACAAGAAATCCGAAATTGTGAAAAAAGAATAATCATTCTGAACAAATTTAAAATGCATGTAATGCAATGCGCTTGCACGACACTATCCTGAAGCGAGAAGTTGCATCTTTTCTCCACCAGATGGCGTATTCGAGCGCTTGAATTGCCAATAGCGGCGGACGCGGAAGTGGAAACGAAAAAATTCTAAGTCAAAGGGAGATGAATAGCAACAACCCGATTTTAGAAGATCGCCACTGGTCGTGATAAAATCATTCAATCTTCTTTAAACGGGTAATCTTTTAAAACACAACAAATTACCATATTTTTAGGGTCTGTGAGGTCAGCACGGGTGTTTGCCAGTATAACTGCGTAAGGGGGCAGAGGCCCTTTCCATCATAAAAATATTTTGCATGATTTTCTTTTTATTTACATAGGTGCGCGAGCAAGAGAAAACTTGAAAACGTTTTATCACAGTGGGATGAATTCTCGTCAATGGAAGGTAAGTTTACTGTCCACAAATCGCAAGATCCAATGAGTGAGAGAATCCTTGACGTCAAGAGAAAATTTGAATTTAAACCGAATGAGCCTTTGACTCCCTACAATATGCATCTTATGATACCGGTGTTTGTAAGTAATATTTTTGAATCCTATTGACATATTTATCCAAATTAAAAAAAAAAAAAATTAGTTTTAAAGTTCTAATGTCTAATTTGATTTATTAACCCGGGAGAACTCGCTAGTGAGAATGCCCAATTGCTTTTCTTTTACTTTACATTCATATAATATCAACTTTTTTTGGTAGGCTTAGTACTTTTATTCACAAAATAGGTAAAATAATTGAAAAACATTTTGAAATTTTAATTAAAATGAAAAATGATTTAAATAAGAGTCTTAAAGTACGACTGTGAGAGAATCTCATGCAGCGAGTTCTCCCGGGTTAAAAACTATAATTAAGCTTAACCGATGTTAGTCTTGCATTAAGTGGTTTTGATTTATCTAGAAATATTTTTCCAAAAACATATTGTAAACAACTTTTTCCCACATTGCAGTCTATACTGTAAAGATAATATCGTTCACCCGCAAGAAAAGTAAGACATCTCGCAAAAATTCATTTTGCGTTTTATTCCACTAATAGGTCTTGCTATATAAAAAGTTTCATAAGCGTAGTTATACAGAAAATCACTTTATTACGCTATATGTCCATCCGTGACCACAGAACAGGGGTGGTTTGTGTGGGGAGGTAAAATTATCTAACCCTCCAAACATCATCCTAGTCTTCATTCTTAAGTTTTACGTTTTTATGCACTTTTTTACTCCTGTGTGCAGATAAGTGCTATAATTTCATGTTACAGTAAAATCATGCAAATTTTCTTTTGCCTCTCCTGTGAAATTTACTTTTGTCGAGATATGTCACTTTTCTTGAGGGTGAGCGATATGTATTTTTACCCTCTTGGCATGGTTTAGAAACATGTAAAATTAGTGCTCTTAACCCAAACTGCTGCATTTTTCAATTTTCTCAAATTTTCAGTTTAACTATAGATACTGGTTAAATTTTGTTTCATTTGGAATCATTTTACTTTCACTAGACTTTTGAATAGCTGAATTTAAAATATAATGATCCTGTACGTGAAGTTTAGTACAGAAATAGTATTTTGAGAGTTAATGTTGATTTTATTCATCTTTAGATTGAGCGGTCTGACAGACCACTCACGGTAGTTATGTGACAATATTTGTCACTCCAGTTTCGGGTTAAAATTCTAGAAAAACTCTTCCCTTAAAAAATATTTGTGGCTACGCATTTATAACGTTATCATTTTAAAGGTGGGAGGGAGGGTCTGGCACACGATATCGCAAGACATCTCTGGGGGAGGGGGGGGGGTTGCTTTCTGATATCGTTATCATTTTTATTCAACCAAACTTTTTTCAGTAACTTCTTCTTTACATTCAAATAGTCTGTTACATTTTTTTAACGTTTTTATGAAAATACAAAGCTATTATTAAAGCTATTAAATCATTTCATTCCGAAATTTGGAATACCCCCAACGTTTGGCAATTCTGTTCTTCTGCCATATGCGCAAATAATTCGCTGTTGGAGAAATCAGGAGCACAATATGTAGCAAATTATACTTTAGTTTACCAATAAAGAAAGACAAAGAATGCTTCCCACTGTTTTGCTGACAAGTTCTGATTTTAACCTCTCCGGGCAGGGGGCGAGTGCAAGAACACTATTACTTTTGAATGCATTATGTAACAATAAGTTATCATTAAATACTTTTAAATAGTAACTCTTTTAGAAGTTATTTGATATAAATTTATTTCATGTATTGATATTTTATTGGCTTCTTAAATCCATAAAGCATGCGACTAATAAATGTATAATCATATGTGTATCACTGCAAATGTATAAAAAGAAAGAAAAATAATCTAAAAATTAAAGAATTTTTAGGCATTGATAACGTTATCATCGGGCAGAGGGGGGAGGTCGACGAATGATATCGTAAGGGGGGGGCGGAGGGGGTCCAAAATTAGCAAAATGTTAACGTTATATATGTATAGCTCGTTACTTTAGTTTTAAATGTTAGTCCTGAACGCGAGTTCAATTGCAAAAACGTTTAAAGTATTGGTCTTCATCATATAAAAAAACTTTTGCATTAGTTATTTTTAAATTACGAAACTTTTTTTTTTTTATAAAGCCCCTGGTCCTATAAGTTGTATTTAGAAAATCTTTCTGCGTGTTTTTAAAGTAAGTGTGTGCAAGTAAAATAGTAAATTCTTTTTTATACAATTAAAACTTACTGAGTTATGATACTTTAATCTTTATAAATGTTTCGTGTTTTCTGGCTATGAAAACGCCTTTTTTTTTTAAGTGCCTGAAAATTCATAAAAATTCAAAGTAAAACTCGTCAGTTTTAACTGTAGAAACAGAATTTTTACTCTTTTACTTATTAGAGCATGGAGGAAGTTTTTCTGAATATAACTTGAAGACGCGGTTGTCCGTATAAAAATTTAAATTTTTTAACTTTACGCTAAGAATTTTTTTGTAATGGATTTTCCGTGACCAACATTTATCTATATATATATTTTTAATTGAAACTATACCTCTAAAACTAACAGTTTAGGAATCGAGTATTGATTAATAATGAGAAGGGATATCCTGCATTTGATAGTATACAATGGTAAAAAGATGTTTCTTCCTTTTGGCTATTTTATATAACTGGAAAAATAGATGGGAAAATCCCCCACCTGCTTCGCTACTTTTTTTTTTTCCTTTTTAAAGATTTTTTTCTTATCACTAAATTCTTATAAATGTTTATTTACATGCATGCAACTTCTTCTAAATTTTAATTTCTATAGAATAATTTTTCTGTGGAACATTCGTGTTCCCCAGAAAAAAGTATATCGGTGTGATCGATTGCGCAACTGCTGTCGCCCTTTTAAATATCACGGTCGTATAATGTACAAAATCCGCAACTTTGACCAAAGATACAGCACCGTTGCATTACTAATATGGAGACTACGAGGGGGGTATCAATAAGTTTTTGCCCTCACATAGAAATAATTGAGTAAAATTTATGAAATTGCACGGTGACTATAGAAAGACTAATAAAATGTAGCATAGTAACATATTTCTGCAAACGGTATTTCAAAAAGTGGGGTCGGGGTATATTCCAGGATGCGCGATAGTAGACCCAAACTTTTGCCGACCCCCACATGTGACATATTGTTGGAAAGACCTGTGACGAGTCATTCGTGTTATGCACCCCCCCCCCCCCCGAGCACCTCCCGCCAAATTTCCACCCAGGGGGCTATGAATGGTGTCCGCAAAATTTAGAAAATTACCCTCCCCCCCTTGGAGGGCAAATTAGGGGGAGGTGCTCAGGATGTGTATACCATGAATAAGTGGCGACAGGCCTTTCCAACAATGTCACATGTGGGGGTCGGTAAAATTTAGAAAAATGCCCCCCATTGTGTCTACTATCGCACCTCCTGGAATACATCCTCCCGACTCTCTTTGAAATACCGTTTGCAGAAATGTTACTGTGGACGGTGACTATATAGAAAAGGACTAGCACAATGTAGCAATTTCATAAATTTTACTCAATTATTTCTATGCGAGGGCAAAAACTTATTGATACCCCCTCGTATTATGGTAATACTATTTTGCAGAAACAAATAGCTCTAAGGTAACAGTACCGTCGGAAGGCGCAACTTCAAAAGATCGGCATTGGTTGCATAATACTAGACTCCGAAAAAGACATTAAATAAGAAAATCTATACTAATAAAAGAACAAATCTGTCTGTGTGCGATGGCTAACAAAATCTACGAAACGTGAGGCTCAAAAATTTTTTGAAGCAATCCCAAAGTGTCTCATAATGCACCATAGCTTCAGAATTTTAATATTCTAATTAACAACTGAGTTATTAATTATCAACCGTCACTCACTTTGATTAAAAATCCATTTCGGAAGGGAAAATCTGACGCATGCGCTGAAGGCGCTGATACGCAAATGAACGGGAAAAAAATATTTCGGCGGTATTTTGTCATTATTAACTAACATCGTCCAAACAGCTTAGTAAAGTTTAAAACTGAAGACATGTTCTGAAAGATTGTACTCTTACGTCTCAAATGCTGCGATCAATTAAAAAATATCTCGATTAACCCCTTGAAAAAAAAGTTAAAAAAGGATCGTTTTTCTGAAAAACGTTTTTCTCCCTTATTACAGCACCTCCCCAGGATGCAATTTTAAAGGTACTGACAAGTCAAATATATGATTATAAATCTGAATCTTTCTTCAAAATGGTTTTTAAAATTTGAATTTTAACCCTTTCAAATACACCGCCAAATGCAGGTCACTTTCCGCCTCATAAAGATGATTTACATTTCGGTTAAATGTTTATCCTCTAAAATATGCATATTTTCTTATGAAATTTTAAAAAGGGCTTGGTTTTAGTAATATTTACGATCCATTAAAATTTCAGAGAATTCGGACAACAATAATCATTTATTTTATTATGCTAATGAAACCGACGCGGAAAAAAATAAAGGCAGAAACTATTTACGCTCCAATATGAAACGTTAATTTACAAAACTCTTCGTAGCAGTTCTGGCGTAGTGGCTTGACCGCCTTGGTTTTCTGTATGAACAAACCCAGGTTCGAAACTAGATAGGGCAAAGTTCAAATTTGAATTAGTAAATGTTTTCTATTTTAAGGATCCTTCCAAAGCGAAGTTCCCTGTTTCGATACTCGGAACTAAAAAAGATAAAATGTTGTTTTAATAAGAGATTTAATTTTTTTATTCTGAAATTTTGTGAATTTCATTTATATTCAAATTCATTTTAATACATAAGAAATCTGAAAGGATTGCGTAAATTTCTTATAACAATAACAGTAACTATGAATATTTTAAGTTTTTAAACACTTTTATAACTTTACTAGAATAAAAACCTTAATGTTTAGTGCTGCCATCTATTATGGTAAAATGAAACTAATTGCAACCTTTTTCTGGAGTATTTGAAATTTTACTAAGGATTTTTTTTTAAAGTTTTTAAACACTTGTGTTCGAAGAAATTTAAAATGATTTAAAATTTTTAAAATACAAATTTTGTTTAATCTACTACAAAACTTATTCTAAATTAAGTAAATTAAACAAAATTAAAATATCCAATTTAATACTAATATAAACTAAAAATTAAATTTGACTAAATATAATAGAAAATTATTTAAGATGGATTATAACATTTAAAAGAAACAAAGCCAATGGCCCCATCATTTTTCGAAAATCGTAATTTTTAAGAGCTCAAAATTCTGTATTTCAGTTTAGAAATAGAGCAATTTTAAATAATACTAGAATAAGAACCTTAATGCTTAGTGCTGCCATCTATTATGATAAAATGAAACTAATTGCAACTTTTTCTACAGTTTTTGAAATTTTACAAAGGATTTTTTTTTTTAAGTTTTTAAACACTTTTATTTGTGTTCGAAGATATTTAAAATGATTTTAAAAATTTTTAAATACAAAAATTTTTTTAAATATACTACAAAAATTATTCTAAATTAAGTAAATTAAACAAAATTAAAACTAATTCAATTTAATATTAATATAAACTAAAAATTAAATTTGACTAAATAAAATGGAAAAATATTTAGGATGAATTATAAAATTTAAAAGAAACTAAAAGCCAATGGCCAATGAAACTAATTGCAACTTTTTCTAGGGTTTTTGAAATTTTACTACGGATTTTCTTTGCTTTTGAAAGTTTTGAATTTCGTGTCCTTTCTTAGGGACACCGCGACGGAAAGTGTTTTAAAGGGATTTTCATCCCGGATCATCCCGGGCATCGTCGGGCTTATCAGCTAGTGTTTATGTATGTGATAAGTCTGTACTGACAGAAAAACAAATTTAGGCTAGATTTTATATTTAATATTAAAGCAAATTTAAGATTTTGTAATAGATTTTATAGTATTTGTTAAATAATTATACATTTGGTATCCTTTAACCGAATTACTTTTTGTGTAAACGAATGTTAAGTATCTGAATCACTTGTAGTAAGGTATTTTCTAAAAACGTATAGGGATAATATATGAAAAGTAATACACACCTCGTATTTTTTTTTTTTTTAGCGTTGTTAACCAAAACTTTTAAAACAAATAGCCATACTGATTTTTTAATTATTTCATTCCTTTTAGAATTATAAATACATGTCATTTAATGGACTTAAAAAAGAAGTTGATAGAAATCCGATGGATACCAAGAAAAGTATCGCTGAGAAAAACGTGAGTGCCGCCAATGATTACTTTCATAATCAGGGCCGGCGCAACGTAGCGCGGGGCCCTGATAAATCACGTAGCATGACCCAACGTCTTGGACTGTAATGCTGGACTAATAGTCCGGAAGTCTGATATCGAAAGCCCCGTCAGAGCGGAATGGAAAATTTTTTATGTAAATCGATAGTAAAGTAAGGTACTAATACACTGTTAAAAAAAAAAAAAAAAAAAAAAAAAAAAGATACGGATATTGTACTGGCAATCGAGACGCCAGTACTATTTCCCGTAAATTCCAGAAAAATTTCCTTTTTTCTGAAATTTACGGGAAAATTTTTCCGTTAAAATACGGAAATAGTACTGGCGTCTCGATTGCCAGTACAATTTCCGTATTTTAGTCAGTTTTTTTACAGTGTACGAACAAATAAGCTAGGTATGACTAGGTTTGACAAACCGAAAATAAGTTTTATTGAATTATTAAAGCTATAATGATTTGCCGTTTTCGCGGAAAGCCGACACTTAGCCAGCGTCTAGATGCGAAATAAAGTATCTACGGTTAAAGTTCAAAGCAAATTCACCAGCCGCTTCTTTAAAACATTATACCGTTACTTTGTAACAAAGAAAAAAAAAATGGTATGGACCCTGAAAAGCGCCTTTGTTTTACTGTGACATAAGATCTGTCACACTCTTTGTCGACCTACCCTTATCAGCTTTGTCCGACAGCTTGTTTCTCTTAACTGTGCTTCTATATTCTTAAACTTAACTTATTTACTTTTATTTTTCTATTTAATTTCTCTCCTAATTCTAAACCCGCAAGGTTTCTTACTATTTTACATTTATAATACCACTTTTCTTTCAAAGTAATTTTTACATTTTTTATATTTATACCACTTTTCTTTAAAAGTAATTTTACATTTTGTATATTTATTTTTAATAAAATTATTACGTAGTATTTATACTGCAGTTGGACTTTCTATCCCAATGGCTCATTTTAGACATTCATCAATAGACTGGGCGTAAAGTTGAAACAAACTCGGAAGCCCCTCAAAGTGTCAACACTGTTAAGCCACTTCCTTAAAATAGTTATGGCAGACTCTTCCGGCAGAATGAAATTTGCCATACCAAGTTTTTCTGAAAGAGAACAATATTTTCTATAAAATGCTGGAAGAGTGATCAATATCCGCGGTGACGGTAAAACATTATAGCTTTTTAATAATAATTAAATTAAATATATTCTTAGCTTGTCATACCTAGCTCATTTTGTTCGTATGGACTTTTTACTGTTGATTTACATAAAAAATTTAGATTGCATATATATCATAGAGTAATTTAAAATTTAGATTATAAAATGTATGAAAAATCTCGTGCAACCTTTTTCACACAATGTGCATAATTTTTAAAAAATATATTGTTAACGTTCCGGTTACTTACAGGATCCTCAAATCTATACATTTCCCAACAATTATATGAACTTTGGCTGTAAGAAATAAAATTAATACCCACCCCCCGTTTTTTTCCGCAGGAAAAAAAGAAACATTTTAAACAAATTTGGAGCAAAAATATCATTTTACGCAGAGACAACATAATCTCGAATTGTATAGGCTCGGGGCCCCTAAAAAGACCACAACTGGCGAGGGGACCTAGGCAACCGCCCCGTTTGCCCGATGGTTGCGCCGGCTCTGCTCACAATGCTAGTCTAACAAAACTGTTTCAAACTTTGTTTCTAATGTGCAGTAAAATTTATACATTTAATATACGTATAATAATTTAAAATATATTAACACGTTGAATGCCAGATTTAGGCCGCGTCAGTCATCGGTGACTGACCCTTATAGATTCTGTAATGGGAGTCTTATTTCGTGGCCTCAACGGAAAGCCAGACAAAATGTAGCCTTGGCATTCAACGTGTTAACGAACAGTGGTGGGAAAAACTACTTTATTTTTGTAGCGAGCTACAACTCTATGGAAAATGTAAATTAACTGCGCTGGCAACTACTTGTTTTAAAAAGAAGTAACTACAAAACTACTTTTCGAAAGAAGTCGCTAGTTGGCTACTTTCAGATTTTGTCAAACGATTCAATCTACACTTAAACTTGAGGGCACGGATTAAGTAATACAATGTCTTCTCGTTATATCACGTTAGCCGGGATACCATCAAACAAATGCGATAAAACAGCGGGCCTTAAATTAAAAAGATAGCATGCAATAAAATGTTTTGTGCTTTTCTCTAAAATTTTAGTTTAAGGCTCGTATTACTCGTTATATGCCGACTAGGGAAATTCAATATTAATTTTGTCATAAAAAAAGAAAAATCTGTAAATAAAGAGTTCTAAAATAAGAAACGTGGCGTTAAAACAAAGGTCTAATAATGGGTAAATAGACGTGTTTCCAGCAAGAAATTTCATATTAGATTTCGATTTACCAGCAAATGTCAATGGAAAAATCCATGGCATCATATGATGTCATGCTAAACGCTGCAGCTGACGTGCTGACATTCGAAGGTTATTGCACAAAACGCATTTATCGCAAAAGAAGGAAATTGCGATCAAGTGACTAGAGGAAAAGCAAATCCCCCCCCCCCCCCCCTCCATCTGAAGTAGAATCAAAAGTAGTAGTAGCACAAAAAAGATAATTTTTTGGCCTCTCCTTTTTCAACTTTTGCGAGTTCGAAAAAATAATCACTGAAAATTATACTTTTCGTTGGTATAAACTCCAGATAACACGATTAGCTTTGTCGAGTAGTTCTCGAGAAAAATAGTCGCCCAGTTTAAAAACATGGTTTCGAGAAAAATAAGTTTTACAATAGCATTACATTCAAAAAGCAAAATTATTGTAAAGGATTGAAATATCATGAAACTGCTTTAAGACAACAATCTTGATGGATGCAAAAATGTAAAATATAAAAGGTCGAAAATTTCGGCCCAAAGAAATAAACCTCTCCTTAAGAACATTATTTTGCTTAGAGAACTGGTCGGTTAATAAAACAACAAAAACGCCAGTTAGAATTAATATACCTAAATAAGAGTTATTCCACTATTCCAAATGTGACACGTTATTTAGGATTTCAATTTGTTTTCTGAAAAATGTAGTTTTTGGATTTGGACTCAATACTAACACGATGACTGTTGATGTCCTGTATCCGAAGCATCAGCATTCAACGTTAAACTTTATCATTTAGTTTCATGATGGTGCAGCCATTAAACATTTTTAAGACTCATTTTTTTCCTCCAAAGGATGCTGAATGTATAGAATCTAACGAAAGCAAGAGAAGCCAGCTGTCAGCAGACAACGATAATATTCTTCAGAGAGAAAATGAAGTAATAGAAAGGGTAAATTTAATTGTAGTTTTTTAAAGATGTCTAGAATCATATTAATGCTTGTATAATTTTGATTTGCTTAAAAAAAAGAGGGGGGGACGACAGCATACTTTGTGCTTCAATGAGTTCTCGTTTGTTTTACTTTGGTAAATATCTCTGAACTGAATATCAATTGTTTACTTTATAATAGTTTTAGTCCTAAAAACATGCACATAGGAATTCGACAAAGGTCTTAGTCCCTTATACCCGACCTTATGGAAGCAAATTTTGATTTCCTTAGACTTTTTTTTTTTCATTCTTTTAGACAGATCATTACCTTGGAACGAAAAGTTTCTAAGTATTAAAAGTAATAAATTTTCAATAACGAGTGTTAGGGACATTACAAATTTACTTCTGAAAACTCGTATTGTATAAGAGTTGAAAATAATTTTCTTCTCGGTGTTTTTTACCTTAACCTCTTCGGACCTGGAGTATCCTATAGGATACACATCTTTACAATTTTTTCCCTGTATATAAATAATGATTAATAAAATGAAAATGGTGTGAATGGAATCTTCAAAGATAGCCAAACTAAAGCAAAATAGCAAATTGTTTCTTATAGTGCATTTTTCTACCACAAAATGGGATTTAAAAATGACTTGCAGCAAAAATGAGCGAAATATACAAAAACGAAAAGTAAATATTTTTATTTTTTTAAATACCCTATGGAGAGTCCGTTAAAAATAAAAATTTATTAAATGCATGATTATTTAATTTTTTCATTATTTTTTCCATTCAAAACAAAAGAAAATATCCTAAAAAATTATCAAAAAATGTATTTATTGTGTCCCATGTGCCATATATGATATATCAAATTTTATGTAAAAAAATTTAAATTAAATTTGTTTTGCTTTTCAATCTTTCTTAGTTATCACTTTGCAAATATAAATTCATAACTGAAGTAAAAAAATATATGAAAATAAACCCTGGGGTCTGAAGAGGTTAAGTTACTATTTAATAAATTTTAAATTACCATTTAATAAATTAGGAAGTTTATTGTAGTGGTGTTTCATCAGTATTCTGGTGCAAACATGAAAGACGTTCCAAAATTCAGGTAAATTAAAAGTTTAATAATACAGCTGAAACATTAGATATGAGACGACTTTTGTTAAAGGCCTCTCATTTTCTTAGTGCTCACAACCACTTAAAAGTGAAGTCTAAAAGTATCATTTTTAATCCCATTCCATTGGGCTAACATTAGAAAAGATTTGGGGATTTCTTTTGCATCAAAATTTGTACGATTGTAATATATGCTATTTTAGATAATTTCTAATGCATTAGTAATAGCTTTAGTTCGAAAGCTATTACTTTAAAACTGACCAATTGAGCAACCAAAAAAGAAAAGAAGGAAAAAAAATCGTTTATTGTATAATACATTGCTTTGTTCATTTCAGTATGTAGTGACATTTCTGAAACAAGTATCATTTTAAACTCTTACAAAACTCTAATATATTTCAAAATTCATTATCACGTGTTATACTATTCTACTATTATGACTTTGAGTACGACCCCCCCCCCCCCCGCAAAAAAAAAAATAAAACTCCCTACCGCTATCCGTTAAAGGGAACAGCTAAAACAAATGTGTTGCCAGATCGGGCTACTTTTCAACACTCCAGGCTACTATTTTTTTAAACTGGGCTACTTGCTACTTCTTGGGCTACTAAAAAAATAAAAATTGTGCTACAGTTTGCTACCTCCTTTTTCTTAATATTTAAATATTTATAGATAAATTATGAGAAAATATTCGGCAACTCTCCTTTAATTTCATTTTTTTTTTTATCTTTTGAATGGCAACATTATTTTAGTCATTGGCTTTATAAGCGAAGCGTGCTCCACTACTGTACCTTCTTTGTGTCTTGCTCTTGTGTTTATATTTGATATTCTTATCCGCAGCACCGAAGTTCTTCCCGCCACCACGTGATTTTTTTTTTCATTTGATTTTTGTTTATTTCTTAAGTTTTAAAGTTTAAGTTTAAATGTAATATTTAGTTATTTAGTTGTTGTTAATCTCAAAATGGCTTGTGCAAAATCTGAGAAAAAGTTTCAAAAATCGTGGCATTTAGATCCGCAGTTTTCATCATGGATCGAGGAAATAGTTGGCGATTCTAGTAAAGCCCATTGTAAAGTATGCCAGGCTGAAATTAGAGCCCATAAATCGGATTTAAGAAAGCATGCAGCAACAGGTAAACATCTGAAGAATAGTGCAGCTATAAAAGTCTCTGTAAAAAGGACTGAAGTTTTCATAAGCACTAAGCTCTCAAAATTAGAGCTGCAATTAGCTGCTTTCGCTGCTTTCCATACCAGCATAAGGAGCACTGATCACCTAAGTGAACTCATTAAAGCACTTCCTATTCCTTTAGACATTAGGTTGCACAAAACCAAATGTGCAGTTTTAATAAAAGTTATTGCTCCATCATTACTAAAGGAGCAGATTAAAGATTTGGGCAGCGATATGTGTTCAATAATAATTGATGAATCTACGGACATTGTATGCGTAAAAAAAATGTGCGTGTGCATGCAGTACTGCAACGAAAGACTTAACAGAATAGTTTCTTAATTTTTGGGAATAACCCTTCTTTGCATGATTTTTTCTTTATTGGTGAAATAAATCAAGGTGATATAATTCATGTTCAAAATTAAAGGAAAAATGGTTAAAAAAAATCTTAATATATATATTATATTGTATAAATTTAGCAAAAACAATATGATGGAAATTTCCATCATCATGCAAAGTTAGATCATTAGCTTAGTACTAAATAGAAATAAAAGAGGATATCATTGGATATTTTTTATTCTTTATGATAATTAACAAAACAATTATTTTTATTTAGACGCAAATTGACTCCACATTCACTACAAGAAATTGTGGAATACCTCTTTACATTTAGGATACTTGCACCAGAGTGACCCACCCACTGTTGGCCAATGTTCAGCACCATCTGTTCTTAAATCTTTTGGAGGTGGAGAAGCCTTTTTTTGACAGCTATGTTTTTTTTATGCAATGGACATTAAAAAGGTATCCAGTCACGATCAACTTAAAGTGAACTTGTTCTTTTATATAATTTTTGGGCATTCACTGTTATGATGGAAATTTCCATCATGCAAAGAAGGGTTAATTGAAGTAACAGACACAAACTGCAGAAGTTTTGCATAGTACAGTACAAACATATTTTACTATGTTAGCACTGGAAATAAAGAACTTTTTTGTCGTTGCAACTGATGGCGCCACATCAAACCTATGTGGCGTGCATAAATCATTATATGCATTAATGAAACGAGATAACCCCCATATGATGCATTTGTCATTCGTTGCATTTAGCATGTTCCCATTCTACGGAAGAACTGCCATCTAACATTGATTATTTGCTTCGTGAAACATACAAATGGTTCCCTCGATCAGCATTAAGACGGGAATCATATTTAAAGATATATGAACTTATCAATGATGGTGAAGAACCATTGAGATTTATTTCATTTTCAACAACTAGATGGTTGGCAAGAAGTAGCTGTGTAAAAAGAATTCTTGCTCAATGGGATGTGTTAAAGTTGCATTTTCAGATGGCATCGTCCACTTGTGACAAGTATTATGCCAGGGAGCTGCATAATATGTACAGTGATGCAGCGAACCATGTATGTTTAACTTTTCTAAAACCAGTATTGGAAGAATTTGAAAAAATTAACTTGCTATTTCAAAGAGAAGTAGCGGACCACTGCTCAGTATTAAAGGAACTATGCCGATTCACAAAATCAAATTCTTCAGATAATTTTAAAACCTGGAGATATTGACTTAAATGTAAATTTAGATGAAGTTCAATATCTGATTTTGGTTACGAATTTTATGGCTGAAAAAATCCTTTGAAATGAATTCTCAGCTGAAAAAGCCGCCATTATGCGGCAAAGATGTTTTTTATTTTTTTAAAGAAGCTGTAAAACAGCTTTTGAAACAAATTCCATCCGAATCCTTGAAAAAGTAAAATAATTTTCCCCAACAATTTTCTTAAGCCGTACGAGATCACAATTCTCAAAACTATCGTTACTCGTGGCTGATTCAACTTTGATTGGGAAACTTGAAAATTAATGGAGGCAGTTATTAACAAGAGACTGAAAAAATATATTTCCTAAAGAGATTCCTGTAGATGGAACAAAATTTTGGTACAAAGCTGCAGCATTAAAAAATAGAATTGGAAAATGCATTCTCTAAGATTTAGCAAAATATGCATTAACCTTCTACAGTTTGCCAGTGAGCAACGCGACCGTCGAAAGAGTATTTTCTAGAGTAACCAGTACAAAAACAAAACTGAGAAATAAGATGGGGTTAGAATTATTATCCGCAATCTTGAGAATTAAAATGAACTTTGAAGAACAGAAAATTTGCTGTAGTAATTTTGAATCAACTGATGAAATGCTCAGTTTCGATTCTCATATATATATATAAGAATTCAAATGGTTTAAATGAACCAGAAATTGAAATTTTGTATACAACAGATTTTTGACATTATTCCAATAAAATCTTTGGATTTTTAAGCTACATTTGTCTTTTGTCATTTTTTTTTTTTTTTTTTTTTTTGTACTATTGAATTTTGTCTCAAATTTTTATTTAAGAATGTTATTGACATATTTTTTCAAATTTTGTTATTCACGTTATTTTGGTGAGTTTTTTTTAACTTAAAGATTTTTCATTTAAGTTTAATTGTAGATTTTTTTTCTCCTTTTCTCTTTTTATTGCATATGATGGTTGGTCAGTTTCTAATATAAACAAAAAATGTTTATCTTTTTTGGTAAGCCTATTTTTTTTTTTTTTTTTTTTTTTTTTTTTTTTTTACTTTTTTAATCTAAAGATTTTTCATTCAAACTTCACGGTTTAACTGTAGATTTTTTTTTAAAGAAAATTTTAAACTTTCACTATTATTGTTATCGGTCATTTTACCAAGATTTAGAACCATGGTTGCTTTGAAATATTCCTTATATGAATAAACATTATTAAATGTTTTTTGAAATATTTAAAAAAAAAAAATGAAAACATTGTTTTTTTAATTATTTTGTATTTAATGAGCAAAATATAATTTAGAGCTATTTTATAAAGAAAATCTGACTCTTACGAGCAAAATATTACTGGGTGGATATTAGTCTTTTTTAATCAAAAGAAATTAAATCTTTTTATTGAATTGAACAAATATACAGCTTTAAATGACTTTTGCTTTTTATTTTGAAAAGATAGAATGACTTGATGATTTTAACAGGAAGAAAAAAAAATAAATGAACTTGAATTGGGGTGATTAATCTTTTGGCAGGAAGGTAAAAGATAATGTGAAATTAGTCTTCCCATATACAACATCACAAAAGTTAATGATTGCTACACGATTTAAACTTCCCCCAAATCTGATTTTTTCTATTATCAAACAAACAAAAAAGGTTAATTATGGGATCATAAGACTTCTAAAAGCAGGGTTGGCAAAACACCATGTTTAAAAAAAGAAAAAACCCCCGATTTATTTGGTTTAAACCAGGTTTTTTTTTATTTAACCCGGGTTTTTTCAAATATAATTTCTTATTAACATATAGATGCATATTTCTTAATAAACATTATCGGGTATTGTAAAAGTAATATAATTTCATTTGAAAATATTCAAATTAAATAATTGCATTCAGTTATATAGAAAACTGAAATCATTTATTAACAGATATGTCTTATGTAAAAAATATATATATACAGTGAGATACAGATACCTTGAAAATCTTATAAAAAATCTTTTATAAAAAAATCTTTTATTAATAATGTTTGATGCAGTCTCATGAATATATATTTTCCTGTGCTATTTAAAACATTTTCTTTGAAATACTTGGTATCTGGGATGTCGGATTATTCTGTGAGCAATTACGAGCGTTATTCAAAAGAAAGCTTTTCATAAGAAATTCCTGGAATGATTTGACATTTAGCAGTTTATCTTTTACCGAGACGCATGCTTTTAGTGTGTTTACCAGTTTAACGGATTTTTGCGCCTAGCGCAATCGCTGTTTTGAAGTGTTCGTTTGTGTTAATACAACTACTGTTTATTTTCATCTGTATTATCACTTGGTACTTCTCCTCCGACACTGCAAGGTTTCCCCCCCCCCCCCAAAAAAGAGGGGACATAGTAAAATACAGAGCGAGCTTAATTCTTAGAGAATAATCTCCCCAATCGAAGAGAAGTTTATTTTGCAACTTGACCGAAATCTTAGAGTATTGTTATTAACTGCTGTAAATAATCTGAATTTCTTAAATGAAAATATTTATGCTAAAGATTGAATAATTTTATCTTTACTAATTTCACATGTTTTAAGGGCATTTCACATGTTCATGCTAATACATGTTCATGCATGGTCACACATGCTAATTTTTATCCTACATGCGTGCAGACATGACCTAGACTCATATCTTGTGTTGACTGCTGAGATATAAAGCATTAAAAGTAGAAATTATTTCTATCAATAATTTAAAACACTTTAATTACAAAAGAGAGAAAATATTAGATTTGTTCTAAAAAACAATTGTTTTTTTAGGAAAAAAAAAAAGTTTGTTTAAACCGCACCAACCATGGTTTAAAAAAAAAAAAAAAAAAAAAAAAAAAAAAGTGTTTTTCACATTTTATATTGTATAAGGCACATATTTTAAAATCTTTTTTTTTTCATTGGCCAAGCAGAGAGAAAGAAGAGTATATTCTATAAATAGGTAGGGTAGACCGGGGCTAGTTGGCCCTCTTTTTCTTCTAATAATTTTTAAAAAATTACAATTCAACATTTTAAATTTATTTTTATGTTACCACTGTTAGTGTACTTTAAGGAAGAAGTAACAATAGTAAAGTTTGAAAATATTAACTATAAGTATTAGTTTAGAAGCTCAAATTGACACCAAGTCGCTTGGGCCAACTTGCCCCGATTGCGGGGTAAGTTGGCCCACGTCACTTTTTAATGTTCTGATAGTGTAAAAGTTTAAGAAACGATCAAAATTTTACCAAATCTTAATTTTTATTTCTTTCGAACAAAAACACAATATAGCCTCCTAAATTAAAATAAAAAAACTTGTCAATTTACAAGATATCAAATTCACTTAAGTTTATCATAAATCCTCTTAATATTATCCACAATTTTCGTATTGACAAGCTTTTGATTGGAGTAATTCTTACAGCAAAAAGAAATTAAAAACAAAGTGTGTGTTTGGGGTGCAGGGAGGTTGTATAAGAAAATCACTTTTCCCTTAATCCTTTGCGGGCCAACATGCCCCGTTCCAAATGGGCCAACTAACCCCGTATCGCCATTTTTGTTTTTCATGACTGTAACGAATTATTCTGAAAGTATTTCAATAAAAAAACATGCCCTACAATAACTACGAACAATTATTTTTCTGAATTATTATATATCAAAATCTAAAATGTAATTTACAAACAAATAAAAAACGATTATTTATAAGAGGAAATTTACTCACCTTTGCAAAATTTTGAAAATTCTCAATAATTCTTTAACGGACGCTCCGACTTCAATGATGCTTATGTTGGAGTAGGAAAGCGAAGAAACGCATACTTGCCTGGACTGACAATCTTATCTAACGCAAAGTTAAAAAAATATTGCGACTGGGCCAACATGCCCCTATGGCCAACTAGCCCCGGTCTACCCTACTTTTAAACCTTTTGACATAAGAATACAAACAGTATTTTTGTTCGAAATTTAAAAACAATCGGTAATGTTTTGTTAAACTTTAACTGATGTCACAGAAATTGTCACATAACTAGTGTGAAGCGGGCTATGAGACCGCTCCATCGAAAGATGATTAAAAGCCGCGATTAACTCATAGGATGTTTTTGTACTAAACTTTTTGTACAGGAGTGTTATAATTGAAATTTGCAAGTTAAACTATGAAAATTAAAACAGCACCGGTCTGTGAGACCGGTAAAATTAGTTAAGGGTTAAGAAAATATACCTAGAAAGTGGTTATTCAAAATATCCTAATTAAAAAAAAAAACAAAAAAAAAACTGCTTTGCTAATAAGCACATTTTGAATTTAAACTTGTAAGTACTTTTGTGTGTGTGTGTGGTTAAAAGAGTAAACAATTTTAGGTTGTCTTCAAATATAGTACAAAACTTACGAAAATTTCTTGGAAAGATATTATTAAAAATCTCAAGACATGTGTATCATTTTACAAAAGCACATTTGGATATAAATCATTTTAAAATATTGTTTTACTCATTGCTTACAGAAAACTCGTACCTTTTTTGTCCTAACTGCAAGATTTTTTCATTATCTTTTTACCCGACTGAAAAGAAGGGTCCAGGCAATAGAGACCGTATAGGGGCTCTACCTAGCAAAATTCATGGTAGTTCTGGAAAAAGGCTTACTATATGTTTTTTGAGTCGCTAAATCCGAATTTTTAACTTCCCACAAAAATTTCCCCCGGCAGCGTATTTCAGAAGTGCATTCATAGCGCGACTGGAAGAAATATTGTGCTCTGATTGGTTGAATGAATTTTGTCACTGCCAGCAAATGTTTACTTTCACAGAGCAGTTCTGCCGCGGTTATCTGAACTAAAAACACGCTAAAGGATAGGGTTTTTTTAAAATAAAGTTATAAATTTGAATTGAAGTCAGAAATTAGTTATTTACATGCAATTACATGCCATTTTTAGTAACCCCATAGCCCATACCAATTGCATGTTGCCGATTAGCAATGCAACTTTTAATCTCGGGATACTTTAATTTTTTTAATTTAAAATTATCTGATTAAATGATTTTTTTAAACATAATTGTACTGCAGTAACATGTGATTTTTGACAAATGAAATCCTTGATGAAGATGAAATTATTTAGTATATTAAAAGTATTTTAGCTTTATCTATACTTTATTTAAAAAAAAAAAAAAACTTTCACTACTTATTATCATGTGACTTTCACACCATAAGTTAAAGCAGTCTTTTTTTTCTTTAAGCTCTTATTCAAATTGATTTCACTTACTTTTTGTTGAATACCGCTTATTATATTAGTAAGCTAACTTACTTTCATATAGCATTTCTACCATCTATTGAGAAATACCTTAACTAATAGCGCACTAGTTTTTTAAAATTAATGTATATATATATATTTTTTAATGTGTTTAATTTGTAGTCAGAAATTAGTTATTTACATGCCACATATAAGAAATAATGCATGCCAATTGCATGTCATAGATAAGCAATGCTGCTTTTAATCTCAAAATATTCTGAACAGATTCTCTTTAAAAAAAAATCTCTTCCATTACTTATTTTTAAATCATGTATTTTTCGCACCATTATTTTAGGAATTCTTTTTTTAGCTCATTTCAAATTGATTTCACTTACTTTTTATTGAATATCACTTATTTTATTAGTTAGTTTACTTTCTTTAGCAGTTCTGACATCTATTGAGTAATTTCTTAACTAATAACATGCTTTTAAAATCTTTTTATGTGTTAAACTTGTACTCAGAAATTAGTTGTTTACATGCTATGCTTGCTTTTATGTCATCTATAAGCATCTCATAAAATTCTGAACAATTTTTTAAATAGTTTAAATTTAAGCCTCTACATTGAACCTTTCACTTTAAATAACCTATTTAAACATAATTGTACTAGATTAACATGATTTCAGGAAATGAAATTCTTGAAGATAGAATAGTTTAGTACATGAAATGTAGTTTATTATTACCTGTCTGTTGCAGAAAAATGGCCTTTCTTTAAAAAAAAAAGAAATAGAAAACTACACCCATTATTTACAGTCATGACAATATCACATCAGTTAGCCTTTACTTTTTCGCTTGTATTCAAATTGGCTCGAATTACTTTACTTTCAAGGAAATTAAATTCTTGATGAAGACAGAATGTCGAAATGAGGTGGCAAAAGATTTGTTATATCACAGCCGATATTTTAAAATCGTTTCTCATTTCTGCCATAACGTAAACAAAATAGAATCGTTTGCCAGTAGTGACGAAATTGTTCATCCAATCAGAGGACACTATTTCTTCCGGTCGCCCTGTGAATGTGCACTTCTGAAATACGCCCCCCGGCAACCCCTCCAAATTTTGGTAAAATGCCCCCCAAAAAAGGTTTTTATTAAAAAAATCAATTTTTTTTATTGTTTTAGGGGAAAAGTATCTAGAAATTCAGAAAGTAGACAAAATTTGCAACAATTGTATATGGCGCTATATGACATTATGACTTAGCATGAAGGGGAAGGGGGATCTGCCTCGGAACATGCGCGCGGTGCTGCGTGGACTAAGTTGCGCAATTCCACTTAACCACTCACACGTTTACATTCGCCCTTCCATCTTCCCTCCGAACTTTCACTATAAGGTTTACTTTAAGTTTTTTCGGTGACTGAATCCGGATTTTTAACTCCCCCCCCAAATAGTTGTTTTTAACTGAAATTTCTTATTGTTTTAGGGAAAAAGCATTACAAAATTCAGAAACTAGACAAAATTTGCAACAAATAGGATACATGACATTATGACGTAGGATGGAGGGGGAGGGCTGCCTCTGAACATGCACTGCGGCGCTACGTAAACTAAGTTATGAAGTCCAGGCAATAGGGGATTTTACCTGGAAAAATTAATACTAGTTCAGGATTTCGACTCACTTTGTTTTTTGGGTCGCTGAATCCGAATTTGCAACTTACCACCAAAATTTCACCCGGCAACCCCCCAAAAAATTGATTTTTTGAAAAAATTTGGCTTTTGAGTAAAGCGCGCGGGGAATATTCCGAAGCCCCCCTCTCTTCCTTCTAGTTTCTGAATTTCGTAATGCTTTTCCCCTAACACAATAAGAAATTTAAATTAACTATTTTGCGGGTTTTCGGGGGGGGGGGGGGTTTGGGGGGTAAGTTAAAAATTCGGATTCAGCGACACAAAAAACTTAAGCCTTATAAAGAAAGTTCGGAGGGAAGATGGGAGGGCGGATGTGTAAACGTGTGAGTGGTTAAATGGAATTGCGCAACTTAGTCCACGCAGCACCGCGCGCATGTTCCGTGGCAGATCCCCACCCCCCTTCCCCTTCATCCTAAATCATAATTTCACATCTAATTTGTTGCAAATTTTGTCTATTTCCTGAATTTCTAGATACTTTCCCCCTAAAACAATAAAAGAAAAAAAAATTTTTAATAACCTTTTTTGGTGGGCTTTTTACCAAAATTGGGGGGGGGGGGGGTTGCCGGGGGGAATTTTGGTGGGAAGTTACAAATTCCGATTCAGCGACCCCAAAAGTATAAAGTAAACAGATTTCCAGAACTACCATTAATTTTGCTAGGTAAAATTTCCTATTGTCTGGACTATGTGTTTTCACTGTATGTGGATTTCTTTATACCCTCGAAACATATTAACGGCTGGATGGATTTTAATGAATGAGGTCTCTATCGATTCGTCTTAACGGCCCAACCGTTATAGGCTAGGTTTTGTTTTTATAAATTCAAAATGGCAGTAGGGACGAAAAAAATTTACGCACCCTATTGAGTGGCATATCATTGGATAGGTCTTTCAAAATGAAGACTGTTTCATTGACTATTTTAGTCAGAAGCACCGTTAAAATATTATACAACCTGGAAGTTGTGTATGTATTGTGGATCTCTAGCTTTACTGCAACTCTAACCATCATAGGCATCTATAGACCTCATCAAAACAGTGTTTATAGATAGGAACTAACAGTTAAACACAACATAAAAGCCATGAATATAAGTAAATAAAATAAAATAGGTAAGTAATATAAACAAGTAATATAAAAAAAATATTTTAAATCAATTGCTACTTAGGTCAATAAGAGAATTTTTTTTCTGCCATTCTTCTTTCCTTTTGAGTGGCGCTTAAAATGCCTTGATCAAGAAGGGGGCTCTCTCAATTATTGAAAATTAAATTAATGAATTAATATTTGAAAAAAATTGGATTAACATCATGTGTCCGCTACAAGTTTAAAAAACTTATTTTAGCTTTATTGGATGAATAAGTATTTTATTAACGATTGAAAATTTGAACAAGATATATATATAGCGAGAGTGTGAGCTAATAGTAGGAATTGAAAAAAAAAAATTGTTTCGCATTGATGAGAAATAATTAGTTCGCTTTTTGTGCAGTCGGGTTTTTTGATTTTTTAAATTTATGTAATATATATATATCAAAAGAAAAACTAAAGGAATGAATGGAACATTTAAGAGCCCTATAACCTTATAAATTAAACAGAGAATAAATTACTTTGAATAAGTAGTTTTAGAAATTACCAGTAGATGGCGCCACTATTTTCCGGCTTGGGCTACTTTTTGCTACTTCTGAAAATTTTTGTGCTACTTTTCCAGTATTAATCTGGCAACACTGTGTTGCACATATCTGTATCTGGCATAGAATTATAAAAGAACAAGAAGGAAGACGAGCAACCGGATTAGTTCTGAAGCGCGCAGAGGCTGTCGGGATTTTACGAAGATGAACTGCTTGCAACCCCTTAACGCTGTTGCAATCCCACTAACGCTAAGCGATAACTTCTTATAGACCGGGAGCCGGCAGCATAGACATTCACCTCATCAAGTTCACGGATGAAATTCTAGGATTAGTTAAATCTTGATTCACATATCAAAACGCAATCGGTCTGCCAAGTCATATCTTGGTGGAAAACAGATTTTAGCGGCTGATTCGTAGGTTTACCATTGTTTTCCTGCACCAAAAGGTATGAAAACATGGACTGCGAGCAGGAAAATACAATGGTAAACCTACGAGTCAGCCGCTAAAATCGGGTTTTCAGGTGTTTTCCACAAAGATGACTTGGCAGACCGATTGCGTTTTAATATGCGAATCAAGATTCAACTAATCCTAGAATTTCATCCGTGAACTCGATGAGGTGATTGTTTGTGCTGCCGGCTCTCGGTCTATTACTATCCAATGGGCTTTGTTACTATCCTCCCTTTTTCCCGCATGTGCTCATGGGAATTAACGAAGGAGAAAAAATCCGGTGGCAAACAGCAGCCAAGGAAGATGCAAAGATATGCTTGCTTTCCTTCCGTCTTAGTTCTTACTTCCATGGTATCTTGTAGGTGCAAAGTACATCTAGGGGGAAAAGACTGAATTGGTGGAAAGAAAAGAATGACCCCCCCCCCCCACCCCCCAGCTCCCGACGGAGCGAGAAACGTGCTGAATCAAAAGTTT